>JAJHZJ010000150.1:4018281-5228281 GCA_023548195.1 Bettongia penicillata ogilbyi | reverse complement strand
TGACTTTCATTAGGTCACATGGGTAATGAATGTCAAAAGTGGGATTTGAACACTGACTTCTACTCATCTCCATGGCCATAGCCGGAATTTCTGCACTGAGACAAGGTAGGGAGGGAGTGTGATAGGATTGTCTTAGGATGCTACCAAAGGGTAAGGAAACTGAGCCTATTGAAGCATGGATATGGCAGGTAGAGGGAGAAATACTCTCAGGACCCTGCTTTTAAGACCCTCTAAATTCACTCCCTCCCCCCAGGCACAATGCTCCACTTGCCCAGAGCTGGGCAGGTTGGTGGAGACAGAGTTTTGAGGCTCAGCTGAGGATCCCCTGGCTTGTGGTGCCAACATCCTTAGGAGCTTCAGACAATTTTTAGGGCACTTGTCCTTTGACCTCTAATGCAGGTGGGATGTTAGCAATAAATCCTGTGACTACATCAACCAGGTATGATGGAACAACGGAAATTCCCCATGCTTGACTTTGAACATCACAACTGTAGGCCTTGCTTTTGGGTCTTCAGGAAATGTAAAATCTCTAAGGTTCTTTCTAGCTTGGACTTTCTGATCCTTCAATCTATCTCTCCCTTACTCTGGTATTATGGCCCCTGACTGCTACACTTGTTTATTCCCCTTGCCTCCAAGTGCTCTGAAATGCTTAGCAAATCTGCAGATGTCACAAAGCTGTGAGGAGTAGCTGAAACATTGAGTAACAAAATGAAGATTCACCACATGGCCTCTCCTGGGCTATATAAACAAGGACTCTTGACCTTGGAGGTCTATAAACTTGTTTTTTCTTACTCTGATAATTCTAATTTAATATGATCCTTTAAAAAAACTTATCAAAAATATGATCCATTTCCTTTATAACCTAATGTATTTTATTTTATGCATTTCTTAGAATGGGTCCATAGACTTCACCAGACTGACTGCCGGCAGGGGACAGGACACCAAAAGCGGTTAAGAACGAGTGGCAGAATATAATAAATTCAGATTTCACTGGGATGAATGTAAAGTCTCAAATTTAGGTTCATACAATCAACTCTATAATCACATATAATCAGTCAATAAGCATTTATTAACCACTTACTATGTACTATGCTTGCATTGAGCCAAGTGCTGGGGATACAAATAAGCCAAAATAGTCCCTTGCTGTTAATGAGCATTGTAATGATATAAGATGGGGGAGGCATGGCTAGATAAGTTTGTCTGAAAAAGATTTGAAGGTTTTAGTAGACTACAAGTTCATTACAAGCAGACAGTGATCCCTTACCAGAAAAGGCAAAACACAATTGTAATTTGCATTGAGACACACACGATGTTAAAAATAAAATGTGTTCTGCCCTGTGCAGACTCCATCTGGAATATTCTGTTCAGTTCTTGCCACCTGTTTCTGGAGTGATGTGGGCAGCATGCTGGAAAGGCTTGCTTTGGAATCAAGAAGACCTGAATTCCAGTCTTGCATCTGACACAGTCTCGGTGTCTCAGGTAACTCTGCGTCTATAAGGTTTGGATCCGTTGTCCATTGGTATTCCGGGGGGGTCTTCACCTCCCACCAAAAAAAGTTGTTAAGCTGGGGTGAATGCAGAGAAGAGCAAGGATGGGAAAGAGGCTGGAGATCTTGCCAAATGTGGTTCAATGAAAGAATCGAGGATGGTTATCCAGAAGAAAAGACCAGAGGACATGACTGCCATCTTCACTTATTTGAAAGGCTTTTATAAGGAGGGAGAGAGGTGCACTGTTCTCTTGGACCCCAGAGGGCAGAGCTAGGAGCAGTATGAGATGATGTTGCTACCAGCTGACTTGAGTTTGATGTAATGAAAAGCTTTCTAGCAATTCAAGCCATTCCAAAGTGGAATGAGATGCTTTGATAGGTAGTGAGTTTCCTGTCACTGGATGTCAGCAAGAAAAGACTAGAGGATTATTTGACAGGAAGTTGTAGAGCAGATTCCCATTCAGGTATAGACTGATTGGATTAGATGCCCACTGAAGTCCCTTCCCAATCCAGTCATCTGTGCTTCAATGACAAGGTAAGTCATCTAGACATCACTTTGGCCATTGAGCCAAGTGATAGGTTGAAGTTTATGCTAGAACTCTGGGGAAGGAGAGTGTGTGTGTATGGGGAGTGGGGGTTGGACTGAATGAATTGCATGGTGCAAGGGGATAGGATGCTGTGCTTCAAGTCAAGAAGACCTGGGTTCAAATCTCCTTCAATACATGTAAGAGCCCTGTAACCCAGGGCACATCACATAACCTCGATGTGTCTAAGGCAGATCCCCAGATTCTATTTACTAAGATAGGTTGTGAGGCACTTGTTGAAGGTAATTCCCACACTAGAAGTTCCTTGCCCAGAATCCTGGATCCTTCTCAAATGAATCAATACTATAAGCAAGGTTGCTAGGTACTCTTGAAACTACTTCAGAAAGCAAAGCATTTTCAGAATAGCAAAGCTATTTTAGAATTACTGTTTTGCAGATTCTTAGTATATCATCTTCCTTCTGATCCCCAATCCATTCAGAGTTGTCCAATCCTTCAAGTATCAGCACTAATGCAGACCCCTCCAAGGAGCCTTCCTAAAGACCCCAGCCCAAGCTGAGCTCTCTCTCCTCTGAGCTATAAATGGAATGTCTGAGGTCCTCATGTAATACTGAACTGTTTGCTGTCTGCAGTATCTCTTGGACTGTCTTGTACTATTCTTTTTGTAAAAGTTTTATTGATATCTTTAGTTTTTACATCATAACCATTTTTGAATATACCTCACTCACCCAGTGAGCCTTCTCATATAACAAAGAAAATAAGGTAAGCAAAACTAGCCAATACGGTGACTGAATTTGAGAGTGTATACAGTATTATGCAACCATAGTCCTCCACCTCTCCAACTAATGAAAGGAAATTAATACCCTCATCTTGTCAAGATTGGTCACTACAGAGACATAGACATCAGCTTCAGTTCAGTGTTCTTTCCACATAAATTGTTGTGCTCACCGTGTATACTATTTTCCAGGGTTTTTGTTCTGCTTCAGTTTATATATGTCTGTATTTTAATTTTTATATTGATCAATCTCATTTTCCCCTCGAATGTCAGTCAACATTTATGAAGGGATTTGTATGTGTCCAGCACACAATGAGAAGCTACTGCATGATAATCATGATTCATAGGATAGAGACTTTCAGGGCTAAGTGGGATCTTATAGGTCATCCAATTCAATCCCTTTATTTTACAGAGAAGGAAACTGAGGCTCAGGGAAGGGAAATAATTGCCCAAGATCACACAGCAAATCACTGATGGAGTGAACTTGAACGAAATCTCCATCAGCTTCATCAGTTTTCTTGTTGGCCCCCAGAGTCTAGGGGGAACCAGCCTGGTCTCTTAACCTCTTCCAAGCAAGTTTCCCCACCTATAAAATGGAGTTGGAATGCTTGTTAGAAGGGCCCTTCCTGCTCTGAAAGTTCTATTGTTTTAGGCTAGTAAAGGTGTTCCTAGTGAAATAAATCTATCTGGGCCTTGAAGGAAGGAGGAGGATTTTCACAGGGGCCTTCTTTTTCCTTTCCCCAGAAGGGAATAGCTGGCTGCCAGCCTACATGGGCACAGTGGAGCTATAGAGTGGTCCCCAACTCTCTGGGCCACCATTTATACAAGTCCTGAAGTAGTGTGGAGGGTGGGGGAGTTCTGAGTGGGGGGGGGTGGCTTAGGGGAAAGGATTCAGGGAAATGACTAAAGATGTCACCAGTAAAAGAAATTCTGGAATAGAGGGGGGCAGGCCTCTTCCCCTTCTCAACAGCTTGAATGAGCATTCTCTTCCTTGTCTTTTTGAACAGAAGGAGAAGGGATTAGAGTGGAAGAAGGAGGGTGCCCTGAGGACACATGATTGTTGAATTTCTGCCAGAATTAGGGGCCCAAAGGGAGTGAGAGTAGAACACAGAGAGAGGCATTCCTGAGACCATAGGAATGTGCCCCCCCCACTCCTGCCCCTGTGTTATGGAAAGGTGGGGAGCTAGGATCAAGACATCGTGGTCCCTGAAGACCCTTCTCCCTTTGGTTGTTCCCATAGGGGGAGAAGAGAGTGAATTATAGACAAAGGTAACCTAGTATAATGATGTACTGGATTTGAAGTCAGGAAACCACGAGTTCATACCCTAAATTAGACGCTTTAACTCTGTGACCCTCGCCAAAGATGGGGAGATTAGATGTGTGGTCTCTAATATCCCTTCCGACTTTAAATCTCTGACTCTAGGGAGAATGGAAGAGAAGCCAGGACTATGCCCAAGGAAAGGGAAAGGAGAGCTGGCATTGAGTGGAAGGGAAAGAAATCTCTGAAGATGCATGAAAGTTCCCGTTTCCTCTTTCGTGCTGACAGGGAAGGATGGGGCTGAATTGTGCAGAGCAAGGTCCCAAAGAACCCCACTGTGTTATGTGGAGGGGAGGACCAAAGCTTGGAGAAGACTGGATGTCACCTTTCCCTTTGTAGTCCGGAAAGGGATACCTGGGCTTGAATAGGGAGGAGATGGTTCTCTGGGGCGCCCTTGAGTCCCCCTTTCTCTGTTGGGGGTCCCTCCTCCCATTGCAGAGACCAGCGAGGCTCTCTGCGGCAGGGGCGCAAGGCCGCTCGCTCGGGGCTAGTGGGCCTGGCTGGTGGGGCAGGACGGGGTTGTGGAGGGGAGGGGCGGGGAGGAGAGGGGCGGGGCCGGCGCAGTCTCCCACTCCCTTTCAGAGACAGAGCAGAGCTCAGAGCTGCGGCGGCAGTAGCGGCAGCGGCGGCAGAAGCGGCAGCAGCGGCACCAGCAGAAGTAGCAGCAGCTCCAGCCGCGTGCCGGGCTTCCTGCACGTCCCTTCGCGTCCATCCTTTAGTCTGTCTCCCCCCTCACTCCCCAGCCCGCGTGTACGGGGCCGTGCGGCCCCCCGCCGTCCGCGCCACCCTGAAGTTCCTGGCCGTGCTGCTGGCCGCGGGCATGCTGGCCTTCCTCGGTGCCATCGTGTGCATCATCGCCAGCGTGCACCCGGCGGCCAGCCCGGCCCGGGCGCCCTCCGGGACGGCCGCGGACAATGACTCGAGCGCCGGAGCCGCGGCGCTGCTGCCCCCCGGGCCGGAGCAGAGCCTGAGCGCGCTGCACGGGCCCGGCGGCTCGGCCGGGCCCCAAGAGCTCCCCCTGCCCGGCGGCGGGGGCGAGCTGCTGGCCAGCGCCCGGCCCCTGCAGCACCCGCTGCTCTTCAGTCGCTTCCTGTGCACGCCGCTGGCTACCGAGTGCCCGACGGCGTCGGACGGGGCGGCGGTGCAGGGCGACGGGCCGGGCGCGGGACAGCAGCAGCAGCAGCGGCAGCGCGAGGAGGAGCTGCTGGCCCTCCAAAGCACCGCGGAGCAGCTGCGGCAGACGGCGCTGCAGCAGAAGGCGCGGATCCGGGCCGACCAGGAAGCCATCCGCGAGCTCACGGGCAAGCTGGGCCGCTGCGAGAGTGGACTGCAGCTGCCCTTCCAGGACACGGAGCCCTCGGGCCGCCAGGACACCATGAGCGACGGCCCCGCCTGGGACTCCCCGGCCGTGGTCCGTGAGCTGGAGGAGGCCGTGCGCGCCCTCAAGGAGAGGATCGAGAAGATCGAGGTGAGCGGCCGCCCCTTCGGGCTTAGGGACCCGGGGAGAATCGCGTGCTTAGAAGCCGCAGACCCGGAGCTCCCTCCCGGAGGCCAGGGACTGCAGGCGCCTTCGCGTCTTTGTATCCCCCGCGCCCAGCGCGGAGCCCCACTCGGAGCAGGAGGAGGGGCCTCCTCAGCGCCTGTTGGTTGATGAATTGCTTGAGCTCTCCAAGGTCTGCAGAGCGCTCGCCTCTCCGCAGCCAGGCAGGGCTGGCATGCAAACCCATTTCAAGGGTGCCAGAACTAAGCTCGGTTTGTGGAGTGAAAAGAGGGTTGGAGGGAAAGAATAGGGTTCTAGTATTCTCACCGCTGTGTGACCTTGGGCGAGTCCTCTCCTCGCTATTTACCCCTCACTTTTCTTCTCTGTGAAATGAAGGGGCCTGGGCGAGATCTCTAAGGTCTGGGCTAGTTCTAAATCCTCATAGCTTCGGGATCCCCCAAGGACTAGAAGGAGGCCTTGGGATGTGCAGGGTCTTCTCCTGCTAACTCCCTTCTCCTGGAAGAGAGCTGGCGCAGGACTGAGTCTGTTAGGAAACCCCAAGGACAGCCTCCATACAGAAATCCCATTCCTCCATCCTTCCCTGTTTGCCCTCCCTAGGGGGGCCAGAGGGACCAGAGGCTGCCTTGGAGAGCAGCCTAGGGTTTAGGGAAAGCTGGCGGAGCCCAGCCCCAAGAGATCCCAGCTCGAGGCTCCTGCTAGTTCCCCAGAGGGGCAGGGCTGAGAATTTGGTCTTGAATGATCTCAGAGCCAGGCACTACCCCTGCCTCCCCCAGGGAGAAGGAGCTAAGAAAGAGAAATGCTGGGCTCTGTGCCCGGGATTTCACAGAGGCTGCTGCCTCCAACCTCCTGCCTGTGGACAATGGACTTCCCTCCCCATTTCTTCTCTCTCTGCTCACAGAATGGCCTCTCGGGGGTGAAGGGAAAAGAGAGACGGTTAAAAAAAAATACGGCACAACCCTCATTTGGAGGGGAATGAAAGAGAAAGAACTGCCATTTATGTAGAGAGCATTTAAGGAGTGGTCACAGCAGCCATGGAACGTCAGACTATCTCAAATAATAGTCTTATTATCCAGTTACAGATGAAGAGACACACCCACCTTGCCTTGGTCTATCTTGGTAGAGTAGGGAAAATGAACAAAAAAAACAAACAAACCCTAAAACCTGGGTTTTGCTCTGCCACAATCTGTGTGACCTTGAGTAAGTAATTTGCCTCTCTGGGCCTTAGTTTCCTCATCTATATGAAGTGGGGTTTGGACTTGGTTCCTCACATTCCAGGCATCCTGCAGGCCTTTGATACCTGATGCAAAGTTGTACAGTCCCTGTCTTTGACTGCCTCCTTCCACTCCTCCCTCACTCCTCCTCTACCCCAAGCTCCCAGTGTTTTCTGTCCCATCAGGCCTCCTTCTCAGTTGAGTGGGTTCAAAGGTCAGGAATGGAAATTGGAGCCAGGGGATCCAGATCTTGATCCTGACTCTGACATCTTAGGGACATCATGCAAGTCACTTGGGACAAGTCACTGTGGACCTCAGTTTCCACCTTTTAAAAACTTAGAATGGATGACCTCTAAGATTGCTTCCAACTCTAAATCTATCATTCTGTGATTCATTTCATTGAACTTTTAGGAAACCACTAGCCTCACACGAAGAAATCTCTATATTAGATGCGGCAGAAAAAGTCCCTGCCTTCAGGGTTAAATAGAGGATTTTCAATTTAAGCCTCCTCTAATTCCTTACATTTTTATAGGTAGGCAGGCTGGAGGCTGGGGAATCAAAGCTTCGAAATTTGACAAACATTTATTAAGCTCTTCCTTTGTACAAGGCACTGAGCTTTGCAAGGAGATGATTTATCCCTGTTTTACAGATAATGGTTCTGGCTCAGAAGCAACTAGGTATTACAGTGAGTAAAGCACTGGACCTGGAGTCAAGAAGGCCTGAGTTCAGATCTGATCTCAGATACTTCTCACTTGTGGGATCCTGGGCAAGGCCCTCAATCTCTGCCTGTCTCAGTTTCCTCAATTATAAAATGAAAATAATAATGATGCCTAGCTTCCCAGGGTTGCTGGGGGGATCAAATGAGATCATATTTTAAATGCTTTGCAAACCTTAAGTCTCTAGAAAAATGTGAGCCATTATTGCTAAGTGATCTCTATGGTTCCTTCCAGTTTTAACCTCAGAAGGGAATTAAGTCCACTAGACTGATATTTAACAAGCATTTATTAGATATAGACTATGTATGTGCTGCTAGGTCCTGAAGATACCCAGATATAAACACAACCCCTTCCCTCTAGGACCTTACTGTGCCTGACAAAAAAAGTGCTAGGTGCTAGAGATACAGTTACAAAATGGAGACAGTATCTGCCCTCCAGATGCTTATGTTTTACTGTGGGGATATCATATGTACACAGATAAGTCAGTACAAAGTAATATGGAGGAGGAGGAGAAAGAGGAAAGGGCAAGGGGAAACATGAGAGAGGAGAAGGAGGAGGAGAGGAAAACATTAAAAATAGGTAGTGGAATGAGGAAGGGTCTCATTCAGGAGGTCACCCTGAACTGAACCTTGGGAGGCAGTTAGGACTCTACAAGGTGAGGAAAGAGAATATTCCAGGCACAGCATGGACATGGCAGGGGGACAGATATCTAGAGGTGGCCCTTCCTTAGCTCTCTCACTCTAGAGTGAAAAGCTTTGTCCCCAGATGGAGCAGGTGGGGACAAGATTCATGGGGTTTTCTGTGTTTCTACATATTCAGCAAGTGGCTTTCTACTCCACCATTGTGTAGTACTGGTCCTGCCAAAGTTCCTACATGAGTGGATACCACTGAAAGCTTGGATGCCTCTTTGGAAATTTGAGCAGCACCCAATTTCCAAGTGGAAGAAAAAGGAGACCAAGAATAGGTTTTTTCCTCTCCTTCTCCTCCTCCCCACTTCCCACAGCACATGCAGCATGCAGATGGTACTGGTGGGTTGTGCCTGGCTCTCCTGCCTTCCTGGGCATCCCAAGATAATGGAGCCGGAAAGGGGTTGGCTTCATTCCCAGCCTACACTTGGCAATGCTTTCAGGATTTGGCTTGGAAAGGCCCTCCCAACAGGACCTGCTACCTATGTCACATAACTTCAGGTAGATGATCATGATGGACTTTGGCCAACCTTGGGCCTCAATGCTACCTCCTCATAAGAGTAGTCCTGACTTGGCTTTTCTCTCCTTCCTTCCCCAGTCCTGATACCTTCTGAAAGTCTGAGGCAGGTTTCTTGTCCTAATAGGTGAGAGTGGGAGGAGAGACATAGAGAGCTAGCAATTGGGAGAAACAAAAAGTGGGTATGTAGAGATAATGCTGGAAACAGGACTCTTGCACTGTTTCTGAAGGAAGCTCTGGGTGGAGACTTTGGGCCTGAATCTCCCTAGGTCATGATGGCCCTTAGAGTCCCAAATCCTCATGAAGCCTGGAAGGATTGTCGAGCTGAAAGGAACCTTGAAAGGAAATTGAGGTCTAGGGAGGGGAAATTATCTACCCAAGAACAAACAGATAGCAAATAGCAAAGACCATATTTCAACCTAGGTCCTCAGGTTCTAAGTCCAGGCTTCTTTCTGGCCATTCCAAGCTGCTTCTTGAAATCTGTTTCTCTTCTCTATTGAGAACAGGAGCCTTGGAGATGGACCATGAAGTCCAGGATTTGGTGGGATATACTGTGCTCAGGACACCCCTATCTCTGTGTCATGATTCAGATCTTTGCCTGGATAGAGTGTGAAAGGAATAATCCCAGAGAAGTTCTAGGTTGGGAATCATGGTGTAGTGAGTAGGGCTTAGAGTCAGGAAGATCTGGCTCTGAATTCTGCCTCTGAATCTCACAAGTTGAGAGAGTAACTTAATGTCTCTGAACCTCAGTTTCCTCATGTGCAAAATGAGGTGATTAGACTCAGGGAAAGAGGCCATAGACCCCTAACCCTAATTCCAGTCCTAAGTCTATGATCCCAGGATCCTGGCAGGAGACAACACCTCCTGTTTCCAGCTTTGGGTACCTCTGTTCACCAGAAAATAGTGTTCAGTTCTGATCTGAAAAAGAAACTAGATAAGAGAATTATTGTCATTAACAATATCAACCCCTTCCACCCATTTGCTGCTCACAAATAATTTCTGAAGGCATGCTCTTATAATACCCCCTATCCCTTGAAGCAGGAAAGGCAGATATTGTTATTTCCATTTTACAGATATGGAAATTGAGACTCAGAGAAAAGTGACCTAACTTAGCCAGGCATACATGCCTAATGAGGCACAGAGCTGGTACTAGAATAGAGGTGTCTTGAGCAGGTGACCCAAAGGAGAAGGGACTGACATGGGAGGAGGTGCTTATCCTTTCATGGCCCTTTGGTGAGTTAAGTGAGAGCCCTGCTCAGTATCAGAGAGTCTCTGGCATCCCCTCCTCCTCTGAGGTTTGGACATTCTCTAACTTGACCTTGAGGTAGGAAAACTTTGCTGATGTAACAGAAAAGAAAAGATAGTTGTGCAATTCTGGGCAAACCCCTGCCTCCCTTAGGGCTTATTTCTTATTTGTAAAATCAGGGTATTGGGCTGGAGGATCTCTAAAAGCCCTCAAAGCTCTGAGATTCTGTTCTGAGGCTCCTCCCAGTTCTGACATCCCCTGTTCTAAGGCTCTTCCCAGAACCGACGTTCCACATTTACAGGATCACAGACTTAGAACTTAGAGGTCCAAGAGTCCAGTCCTTTCATTTTAGTAATAGAGAAACTGAGGCTCAGAGAAATGACAAGTTTTAAATAGCAGAGCTAGGTTTTGAATCCATGGCCTGATTCCAAACTAAACCTTATACCATGCTCCCTCCGTAGCATCTGAGGGCCCTCCATCCTCTGACTTTCTGTCTTCCTGACGTTCTGCATTATATGACTGTAACAATTCCCTGAACATCTGGCTCTTGACTGTAATTATGTTTTGGTCAGTGTGTCTCCTGCAGAGATAACCCTGGAGGACTGGGGCCACCGGATAAATCACAAAGGTGTTTCTCTCCCCCAGGCTCTCCCAGCACACAGGTAAATCTGAAGAGGAGTTGAGCCAATAAGGGGGTTTAGAGGAGTCCTTTTTGAGATCCATTGATTTTGCTTTGATTTACTTATCAAAATTTGCTGCAAAAGGGGAGGAGATTGTTGCCAGGGAAGGAATAGAGCCAGGGACTGGGCTGCACTGATGCTCACTTCATGGAATGAGATGGTGCCATGCTCATCTTGAGTGATAATGGGGATGAAAACAGATGGATTCTGCCCCTTTTTCCTTTCTGAGTAGGGAGTGAGCAACACAAAGTAGGAAAAGGTGGGAGGTCTGAGGTTGAATCCTAGGTTTTTCCATTTGACTCTCTGGGTCTCAGTTTCTTTGTATGTAAAATGAGCTACTTTTGATCTCTAAATCTCAGGAGAGGCAGTGTGGAGGGATCTCTGGACTTTAGAGAACTTAGATTCATCTATCAGCTCTACTGCTTAGGAGGGTTGTCAGGCTGGTCAAATCATTAACCTCTCTGAACCTGTTTCCTTATTTGTAAAAAAGAAGCTTGGATCAGATGTTCCAGCTCTAGGATCTTGTCTGTAATAACACCTATCATTTTTATGGGGCTTTAAAGTTCGCCAAATGCACTGTGAATATACATTCTCTTATTTGAGCTTTACAATGATTTTGGGAGAGTTTGGTATAAGGACTGTTACTGTCCTATTTTACAGATGAGAAAACTGAGGACCAGGGAGATGAGGTGACTTACTGACCACAGTGAACATCCAAGTCCAGTTCTCTATCCACCACATCATGTTGCCACAGCCTGACCACCTCCCCCACCCCCAAACACTGTCCATTGGCATGGACCACTAGGGGAACTAGCCAACAGGAGTTTGTCCATTCTCCCATCCTCTTTTCTTTCTTTTTCTTCCTCTTGCATTATTACCTGTTTTTCCAGTGAGTTTAATCCTGACCTTCCAAAGGTAGCAACAGAAGGAAAAGGGAATAAATAAAATAAAATAAGTCCTCATCGATTTATTGGAGGAGCTGGATGAGAATTTGGGGAAGCCAATGAGGGAAAATTACTACGAAGGGGAGAAATACCAGGGAAGGTGCTAAGAGACCTGCTTTTCTGCCACTAACTTGTGAGTCCATAAGATCAGTCACTTCTCCCTCTTGAAGTCTCAGTTTCCCCTTATCTAAGATGATGGAGTTGGACTTGCCTTCTAAAATCAGACACTCTGATACACTCCAGAAAGCCTTGTGTGCACATAAGGAGTAGGGTGTCTGAGGCCTCTTTGTCTCTCTCCCAACAGCTGATGTAGCTGCCTTTTTTATGCATTAGCTGGATTCTGCCCCAGCCTCCCTACCACCACTGTTCCATAGCCCTCACCCATCCATTTATCCTGAGCTGACTAGACCTGGGCTCTGGGAGGCCCCATTCATCTTCTTTTAATTACAGTTCCAAATTGGAATTGGGTGACGAGGCAGGGGAAATCAATCCAGCCCTCTCTGTTCCCTTTCCTCCCTCCCCCTTCCCAACCTTGATTAGATTGAGGCCAGGAGCCCAGAGCTTCCAACCAGGAAAGGAAAAGGGAGGTAGGTATGGAGGGGGGAAGAGCACAAGATGCTGAGTTTTCTTGTTAACTTGGGGAGTTATCTATGACCTGGGTAATGTTGGACACTAGGAAGTAAACTAACTGGGTTTGGACTAAAAGGACCTGGATTCAAATCCCAACTTTGTCACTTCCTACTTGTTTGACCTTGGGCAAGTTACTTTTTCTAAGGTCTCCCTTTCAGCTCTCTGAATCTCTGATCTGAACAGAGTGACTCTCCTTAGAACTCCTGGAAAACATCTATCTTGATATGAGGAGGCTAGCTTTGTCACTACCCCAGGGGGTCATTTCCCCAATCTATGTCTCAATCCTTTCCCCTGTAAAATGAGGGGGTTGTACTTCATGATTTCTAAGTTTCTTCCCATCTCTGACATCCTTTGTTCCTAAATCTGGAAGCTTGGTGCTAAAAGAACCTTGGACTGGGACTGGGAAGCCCTGGGAAGGTCTTCTTATCTGTCCAAGAGAGTTAAGAAGACTTGTATCCCCTGACTCCCACAGCAGTTGGGAGGGAAGAGCTTGGAAACTTGAAAGTACTTTAGGAAGCTGCTGCTACTGCTAACCCTCCTCTCCCTTCCCCGCTACAATTCATTCCCAAGGGTTCTGTTTGTCTTTCTTAGAAAAGTCTCTAGCCCCAGGGCTTCTGCCAGGAGAGGTCCAGCCTAATAAAGAATTACAGGCAGGTGTCCAAATGCCTAAAAGCATATGAGAATCAACAATGCCTGAGTTGGAAAGAACGTGGGAGGGTGTCAAACTCAACCTGTATCTGAGCAGGAATCACAGGCCCACAACAAGTGGGATGTCCATTTGCCACTCAAGCACTCATTATCTTCAGAGGCAGTCCCTTTTGGTCATTGATCTAGGAAGTGCTGGATCTGCTGCTTAGTGACTATGTGAGGCATTTGGGCCTCAGTTTCTTTATCTGTAAAACAGGAGTAAGAACATCTATCCTTTCTTGCCAAAGGTCTTATATATAAGATCATAGGATCATAGATCCAGAGGTGAGAGAGAGCTTAGAACAGGGGATGTCAGAGTTGGGAGGGAACTTAGAACAGAATATTAGTGTTAGAGGAGACCTCAGAATAGGCAATAGCATCTCAGAGGTAGGGATGGGGATAGGAGAACCATCCTAGAGTATTGGGTATCAGAGCAGGGAGCTCAGGGGGTCAGACTTGCAGCAGAACCAGATTGAAATGTAATTGGGAAATGTTTAATAAAATAAATAAAAATATAATACACACAGATAATGTTAATTTGAATTTTCTATATCAGTATGCAGCCTGCAGGAGCTATTTCTGTTTGAATCTGGTACCACTGCTCTAGAGCATTGAATGTCAGAACTGGGAGTGGGAGGTGGGGGAAGGGCCCCCAGGGGTGACCTTAAACCAGAGACGATGAGAAGAGGGTGGGACCTGCTACAGCTGCATCTGGCATCAGTATTAAAGCCATACCAGTTTAAATCTACCTCTTGTCCGTGTCGCCCACTTCCATTTTAAAAAATACATTTTATTGATCCTTTCTTGTTCTTAGATCATTATCATTTCTAGAAATCCAACCTCCCATTTCTCTCTTCCAGATCGAACCTATCCTTGTAACAAAGACAAACAGTGAAATAAAAGCACACTGTGATAGTTTGAGCCGGTGGGACAGTGGCTAGAGCACCCCACCCTCAAGAATCATGCTTTACTGAGAACAGGGACTGTGGTTTCATTAACTGGTCTCCAGGATTATCGCTGGGTAACTCACAGTTTACCTCCCTTTTATTTCATTCCCATTATTGTAACCAGTGTATGTATATTCTCTTTTTAGTTCTAATGTTTCCTTGTCTTTGGGGTACCTTCCTGCCTCACAGACTATTCCTTAATTCAATTCTCCTATTTTCACAGATGAGGAAACTGAGGCCCAATGAGGGTAAGTGACTTACCCAAGGTTCATATGTAGTGACAGGATCACCACTCCTATTTCAACAGTACTTCAAGGGCTACAAGGATTATTATTCCCATTTTGCAAATGAGTAAACTAAGGCTCAGATCAGTAAACTAGTGTGCCTATGGTTGCCAGGTAAGACATGTCAAGGCTAGTATTCAGACTCAGATCTTTTCCAAACATTTGATCAGAGAGTACTAGATGGAGAACTATGAGGGACCTCCGTGGACATCTAGTAAACCAGGGGCTCTTAACTTTTGTTGTGTGCTGGACCCTTTGGGCAGTCAGTCTGGGGGCACCTGAGAATCCTTTCTCAGAATCAAGTTTGTGGCTTACATACACAATAAAAAGAAAAATTAAATTTCAGTTAGTGGAAATCAAGATCCATTTTTTTTCCATTCAGATTCACAGGTCTGTCCACAGTCTATGAAATCCATGTAAGGAACCCTAGATAGTCCAACTCTTATTTTAAAAATGGGGAAACTGAGGTCCAAGGTGGCAGAGTTACTTGCCCAAGGTCATGTGGGCAGTAAGTGGCAGATCTGGGATTTGACTCTTTGTCCCCAAGTCTCCTGACTCCCAGCTTGGCCACACACAGGAACTTCCCAAACTCTGAACTGGGAAGATGTTCGATCTGTATGTTGGTCCCTTGCTAGGGGGAAAGAAGGGAGGCTGAAGGAGTTGGAGGAGTCCAGGAAGAAGCCAAGCAGTACCAGATTTTCCAATCCATTAGTAGGTGAGTGGGGAGAAAGTGTTGTTTTTTTTTTCTCCTCCCTTCTTTTCCATCCACCCCCTCTCATCTTTTCATAAACTCTGAGTGGGTTCTTCTGGAAGACAGTCAGTTCCTCCACCCTGGTGAGCATCAGACTGGGATGGCAGATGGGGAACTTGGCAGGGGTGGGGGAGAGGTCCCGTGCCATGTTCCCCTCCAGATGCCAAGATTCCGGATCAGGGGAATGGCATCTGATGAGTTTGCCTTCCCAGGCTGGTTTGGCCAAATGCCACCTGCCTCCGGCAACCCCAACCCCCCATTCCCACCTCCTCCCCAGACAAATCTTCCCAGCCCACCTTGGCAGGTGGAAGGGACAAAATAGCCAACTCCTTAACAGCCAACAGCCCTGCCTATACTGCTTCTTTGTTTCTCCCCATGAGTGAGAGTGGAGTGACTGATGGGGTGATGTGCTAGGGAGAGGAGAGCTGGGCTATGTGTGTGTTAGAAATGATAGGTTGTGTTTGCAGACCTCTTATGTGAGCATACATTCAGTTAAATCCTTGCAAGAGGAATTGGAATCATGGAATGCCAGAACTGGGAGGTGCCTTAGAACAGGGAATATCGCGGCTGAGAGGGAGCTTAGAAAAGGTAATGTCAGAACTAGGAAGGTTCTTGGAACAGGAAATGTCAAATGTCAGAGGGGGTTTAGAACCAAGAGTATAAAAGCTTGCAGGGACCCTAAAACCCTAAAAAGGGAATGTCAGAGCTGAGAAGGATCTTTTAAACTGAAATGTCAGAGCTGAAAAAACTGGTAGCACACAGAAGGTCAAAGTTGGGATGATATTTAGAACATGGAACATTAGTGCCTGGATAGAACTTAAAGAAGGAACCTGAGTTGGGAAGGACATTAAAACCTGTCTGTGATAGAGCTGAAAGAGACCTCGGAAACCTATGGTCCAGTGGAAACCCTTTCACATGCCTTTTAGTCTCTGAACAGTAAAGGGATCCCAGAGGTTGTGAACACAAGAGACTTAAGCACAATCTTTAGTAGCTCAAGCAGCACCAAGACTTTGGAGACATCTCCTTCAAGCCTGACACCACTGTACAGAGCAGGCATTATAGGGATTATTATCTTCATTTTACAGATGGGGGAAATGAGGATCAGTGAGGTAGAGTGGCTTGCCCAGGGTCACACAGTGTCTGAGGCAGGTTTCAAATTGAGGTCTTCCAGACTCTACATTAGCATGGGAATTAGGGGGCAGTTAAGGAGCTGAGGTTCTGCAGACTGAGCCTGAGTTTCTCGAAGGAGATCCAGGCAGAGGGAGATGTTTTGTAGGAAATTGACAAAGCTGATCCGGTGCTCAGAAAGGAAGTAAGGATTCTGTAGCCATCAGCTACATGCAGCAAGGTGGGTGAGGTTTCCAGATCAATGGATGCTGCAGACAGTCAGGTCCTCAAGAGGGAAATTAATAGACTTCACAAGTCAGACACATTCCCAACAGCAGCTGCTGAACCATCTCTGCACCTTCACTAGCCTGAGTGGGTTGTGGACTTTTTCACTGAATAGGGGATTTGATTCAGCTTTATAGTGACCAGGCTTCCAGAATGGCTTGGGCAGAGGCCAGCCTTGGTTCAAAGGGGGTGAGGAGCAAGAGGATCTGGTTCAAGCAAAGTTAAATCTGAGATGGAACCTAGAACAGTTAGGATCTTAATCTAACAAAAACAGTTGCCTTCCTCTTTCTGGGATATGACAGAGGGGATCTGGACTTCAGGAACAGGGTGGTTCTTCTGAGGTCCCTTTCCAGCTCTGAAAGTGATTGATTCTGGGAAAGTCTCAGTTCTTACTTTGAATCTCTCTGTGACCTTGAGAAAGGTACCGGGTCTCACTTTTCCCCTATAAAATCAGGGATGGGAGCAATTCTGTAGTTTCTAAGGTTCCTCCCAGATCTAACCAATAGCCACTTCTGAGTTCCCTCCTAGCTCTGATATTCCATGTTCTAAGGCTCCTCCCAGCTCTAAAATGTTGTGATTCTGTGACTTCGAACAAGCTACTTAAACCTTCTTGGGGTCCTCCTCTCAAAAAAAGGAGACAACCATCCCTGCACCACCTCCCTTCCTTTGCTTATGAAGATCCGATGACATCATGTCTGTGAAAATGCTCTCATCATCACCATCTTCATCACCATCTTCATCATCATCGTCATCATCATCATCCCAGCCAATTTCTCATGCAGGCTTGCTAGATAGAGGCTCTTGTTTCATAGCTGGTCTGCTTTTACTTTTACTCACCTTGTTGCAAGATCCAAAATGCTTGTCCCTTTCTCTCCATCTTCCTTTGCTGAATTCCTGCCCAGCCTTTAAATCCTCTCCTGCAGGAAGCCTTCCCTGATTGCCCCATTAGAAATATCTTCTTCACCCTTGGTCCTCTCACCTGGTATTTGCCTTCTCCAATGCACTTATGCAATGAAGTTGCTTTATTCCTTCATACCTGCTGGTGTAAAGCAGAAGTGTAAAACGAAAGAGTCCCTTTCAGCTCTGAGTCCTATGATCTCAGAGAGAATGTCAGAAATGGGAGGAACCTCAAGGAAGGAAATAGAATAAGCATTAATTAGGTGCCTACTATGTGCTAGGCACTGTGCTAAACACTGTACAAATAACATTTCATTCAACCCTAAAACAGAGAGTTCTGAGCTGGAAGGTCCTTAGAACCCAGGAGTTATTGATGGAAGGAACCTTAGAGATGATCTGTAACTCAGGGATTCTTTTTTTTAAAAAGCTCTAAAACGGTCAGTATATATTGTTTAATATTGAGAACTTTCTTCTTTCTTTTTAGATTTTAAAAATGTTATTTATTTTTAATTTTCAACACTTACTTCCACAAGATTTTGAGTTTCAAATTTTCTCCCTTTCTTTCCCCTCCCTCCACCCCAAGATTGCATGTAATTTGATATAGGTTCTACATATACATTCATATATATACATACATATACATTGACCCAAGAATTCTTAACCTCTTTCATGTCCTGGACCCCTCTGGCAGTCAGTCTGAGGAAACCTATGGATCTCTTCTCAGAATTGTGTTTTTAAGTCAGATTACAGAGGAAACAAATTATATCAAAATACAGTTGTCAAAATATTTAAAAAACAAACTTGCAACTTAATGTTATTTAATCTGACAGAAGGTTTCATAACTGCAGTAATTTCAAAGGAGTGGTATTAATAGCATATGTGATGTTCAAAGGTCTCAGTAACAGCTATAGTATGACCAGAAAAGATCTGTGGTTTCTCTTGGTGACAAGGTTCCAGACACCACGGGCATTATTTTGGTTTGTTGCTGACATTCATAATTGGAAGAAATGCTGAATTCCAATTAGAGTCCAGTGAAAATAAAGATGTAATTTTTTCCATCCTAGTTCTTGGACCCCCTGAAATCCAGCCTTGAATCCCAGATTAAAGACCCCTCCTCTAAACAGATGGGCCAGAGTGAGACACACAAAGCCAAAGCAGGCATCAGCCAGATTCTCTCAGATAGGATGCATTTGGTTGATAAATAGGTCCTATGGTCTCAGGGAAAATTACCAGGGACCCAAGTGCTTCTACCTCAGTTTCCCACAGTTGGGAGCACGGTGTGCTCTAGCCAGTCACCTTTTCTCCCTCCACCCCTACGCCAGAGCCTCTCCTGCTTATATTACCAGCATGAGACTAATCACCATGCTAATAATTGACATTTATATAGCACAATTTGTAACAGCCAAGTGTTATATAAATGTAAGCTATTATTAGTAGTGGTATCATGGGGCGAAATCATGGATGAATGCTATTCGTGATGAGTAGGCAAAGGTAGGTTTCCCTCTCATGGAGGATGACAGGCTAATGGAACCCCAGCTGTACAGCCAGAAGGGACCTAAGGGTCATCTAGTCCAAGACCCCCTCATTTTGCAGGTAAATGCCTCCTCAGGAAAGGTCTAGAGCTGACCATCTAATCCAAGTAACTTATCTCACAGTTGAAAACGACAAGGGAACAAGAGTCCAGGGTAGGACTTGAATCTGGATCCTCTGGCTTCCAAATAATCACAGATTGCAAGTGTCATTCACTCAGGTATTGCTTTGAAGCTTTCCCATGGCGTTGAGACAACCCAGAAGATTCTGTGGGCCTAGGCCTAGATGTGGGTTATCCCATACTCCTTCCAGCTATATTTAAAGAAGTTCATCACCAGGATGGCTGCAGGAAGATTGATTTTTTTTTTTGTCTTCAACAACTTTTAAAGACTATTTACTGCTAATATCTGCTATTGAGACATTGTGACAAATTGCAAGTGTCCTGGATTTTGGAGTCAAAGGTCCTGACTTCAAATCTCATGTGACCTGGGGCCTCAGTCTTCTAATCTGTATAAGGAAGCGTTTAGACTAGAGGACTCTAAAGGTCCCTTTTAGCTTAGAGATTTTCTACTTCTGGATATTACTGTCTAAGCATCAGAGACACCCAAACAAAATGCTGTGAGAGCTCTGTGCTCTGAGGGAAGAGCTGTAACCAGGGTGGGACAATAGGGACTGCTTCCCCAGGGCACTAGGGAAGTTGACAGCACCTGTGGCAAATTGTCAACATAGAAACATTAGCACTGAATTAGTCACAGTAACTAGCTAAGCCAGAAAGTTACCTGATGGTAAGCTCCTTTTGGGGCTCTGTTTCCGACCCCTTGTAGGACTATGCCCCTCCTTTCAAATGAGGGTGCATTTCATTAGGTTTTTGTAGCAAGAAATAAGTATATTAGGCAGATCTACTAATCCAATAAAGATAAAAAATAAATAAAATAAATTAAGAAAAGACAGGAATCTTATTCCTGGGTATAGGGGAAGAGGAAAGAGAAGAAACTTCCTTTCTCCCCATTAAGAGGAGGGATTTCTTTAATCTGACTCTTAAGACTAGCACAAGTGTTAGAGACAAGACATTTATTCCAGGTACTGTGCTAGGTTTTGTGGATATTAATGCAAAAATGAAAGCCTCTATCTCAAGGAGCTTATAGCCTGTAACATTTTGTTTTCAATTAACAGGCATTCATTTTTCCTCCTCCCTTCCCATTAGAAAAGAAAAACAAAACCTTTATATGAAACATGCCTAGTCAAGCACTGCGTAGAGAACATCTGGAGATTGGAAGCAGACTTTATTGTCTGTTCTCTGGGACATTGGTTGGACATTGCATTGACCATTAGGCTTTCAGAGCTGTTGATCTTTACAATATTGCTGTTACTAGGGAAATTGTTCTCATCCCTTCCTTCTTCATCATATATGTCTTTTGAGGTTTCTCTGAAAACTTCCCCTTCCTTATTTCTTCCAGCACCATAGCATTCCATCACATTCATGACTTGTTCTACCACTGCCCAGTTGAGGAACATATGAGGAGTTTAAATTTTGGACAGGTAAAGCATTTGCTAACTATTTACTTACTATATGTCAGGTATTGTGCAAAGCACTGGAATATAAAGCATGGTCTCTGCTCTCAAGTTGCTCACAGTTTAGTAGGAGGTAGGGAAAAAGGACAATGCAAAAATATATCTACAAGATATGTGGATGGAAAATCATCTCAGAAGGGAAGGCTCGAAGTGGGGGGATGACAAGGAAGATATTTCAGCATAATATTAAGAGAAACTTTGCAACAGTTCAAACCAGTTCACAATGCAATAGCATTAACTTGTATAATTAGTGAACTCTCCATTTCTGGAGATGTTAAAGAAATGGCCAAATCAGTCCTTCTGTCAGGGTTACTACAGAGATTTTTGCTGCATACCTGAAGATAGGAACGAAACCAGATGGGTTCTCGGGTCCCTTCCAACTCCAGGATTCTCCAGTTCTAAGAATGCATGCTGACAAAGAGCCTTTGAAGCAGATTTGATTCACACAATCTTTTTAGGAATGTGCCTTTTACACAAAGGGGTGTACATCGATACATGTGAGCTGATAGGAATCCTTTTTAAAAATTAATTGATTTTTAGCATTTATTTTTAAATGTTTTGAATCCCAAGTTCTCTCCTTCTAACTCCTTCCCCATCCATTGAGAAGGCAAGCAATATTATATCAATTGTACATGTGAAGTCATGCAAAACATATGTCCATATTAGCCATGTTGCAAAAAGAAAAGCAAAGAAAAATGTAAGTCTACTTCAGTCTGTCTTCAGAGTTCATCAGTTCTCTCTGGAGGTCAATAGGAAGTTTCATCATGGGGCCTTGGAATTATCTTGAATGTGAGTGGCTAAGTCTTCCATAGTTGATCATTTTTACAATATTGTTGTTGCTATGTACAATGTTCTGCTCATATCACTTTGCATCAGTTCACATAAGTCCAGGTTTTTTTTCTGAAACCACTCTGCTTGTCATTTCTAATAGCACAATCGTATTCCACCACATTCATACATCATAACTTCTTCAGCCATTCCCCAATTGATAGGCATCCCCCCATTTCCAATATTTAGTCACCACAAAAAGAGCTGCTACAAATACCCTTATACAAACAGGTCCTTTTCCCTTTCCTTTGATCTCTCTGAGATCCAGACTTAGCAGTGACATTGCTGGGTCAAAGGGGATCACAGTTTTATAGCTCTTTGGGCATACCTCCAGATTGTTCAGTAGCAGTGCAACGTAAGGCAGCAATTGCCCCTCACAGGTGTGTGATGCTTACAGTTTATAAAGTGCCCTCACACAAGGCAGGGCACAGTGTTAAAGGGAGTCTTGGCTCTGGAACCAGAGCAACCACGTCCAAATTCCATGTCTGATCATTCTTTCCTGTATGACCTCAAGCGATTTACCCCCACGTTGGGTCTCCCTTTTCTCATTTGTAGAATGAGAGGGGTAGATTAAATAGCCTCTGAGGTCTTTCCAGCTGTATATCTATGATTCCCAGTCTCTTCCTCTCTCTATGCCTCAGTTTCCTTCCTTCTCTGTAAAATGAGGGTGGAAAGTTGTAAGAGGGGCCCAGGGGCCTCTGAGGTTCCCTCTGGGTCCAGATCCAAGTCCTAAATAATCCATCTGTAACACAGTGGGGAGGTTGGCTTCTTCTACCTTCAAATCTTGGATACTATGATTATTCTTCCCCCCTCCCCCAATAATATGCTTGGGAAGGAGGCAGGGGAGGGAATCTTATCACCATTTTACAGATAAGGAGAAATAGGATAATTTGCCCAGATGTCACAGTAAATTATGTCTTAGAAAGATAATACCCAGGTTTAGTAACCCCTCCTCCCAGACCACTTTGTACTGTCTTGCTGCCTCTGGTGAATGAAATGAACTGTCCACTCTCCCCTCTCCACCCCTAACTTCATCTACATAGGATTTTGAATTCTTGGCCCTCAAATGCAATGATCTGAGATTTTCTGTCTCGATGGAATTGTGCCTAGAACCCTGTCCTTTGAGGTCTAGTCTTGCCCCTGCCTGAGTGTATTTCATTTATTTGTTTACTTTTGTGGCTCCCAGTAGAGAGAGCTCTGAACTCTGCTTGAGCAAGAAGACCGAGGCAAATTTCATTCTGTCTACTTCAGTTTCTCCTCCCTCCCATCTGTTCTTGGCATCACAAGGGGCAAGAAGTAATCAGTGTCCTGCCCTCTGTTATACAGTACCATCCTCCCTCCCACCTTGAGTTCCTGACTTGGGTCTGCCTACATGGTCCCAAGGCTGGAGCTTGGACAAGAGGCTCCATCAGGGAGACACCAGCTGGTCAGAATTACTGGAGCAATGACAGTTCTACCAGCCTGCTGGAAACTAGGAATAAATTGGGGACCAGAAAGTACATTGGACCCACAGGGAGTGGGGGGAGGGAAGGAAGGATGGAAAGACACAGAAAGGATTTCTTAGTCTCTGAGAAGTGCGCTGAATTATTAAGCATCCTCTTAATGATTCTGGCTGATAATGAGCCCTCTATGTCTTCAAAAAGAGGTAGAAATCATGGAGGGAAGGAGAGAGGAGAGAAGGGGAAGAGAAGAGGAGGTGGGGAGAATAAATAAAGGGAGAGAGGGAGAGGAACAGAGGGGGAGGGAGAGAGGAAAGGATGAAAGGAAGAGGATAAGGGAGATAGAAGGAGAGGAAGAGAAAGGAAGAGAGAGGAGGGAGAGAGGGAGAGGAAAAGGGGAGGGAGAGGGACAGAAAGCTTTGAAGTAAACTATTGACTCTAAGAAATGGGGGTTAAGAAGGAAGTGCATGCCAGGCACAGGTAGGTTGCTAGTTCTAGTCTGCCATGTTTGGGGGAGGAAGAGAAGAATCTATATAGTACAGTGGAAAGAGTGCCTGGTATTGAATCCCAGCACAGTCACTTAGCACTTCTGTGAACTCGGCCAAACCCCTTCCCCTCGTTGGGCATCAGTTTTTCTAGAAAGAAAGAAAGAAAGAAGGAAGGAAGGAAGGAAAGAAGGAAGGAAGGAAGGAAGGAAGGAAGGAGAGAGAGAGAGAGAGAGAGAGAGAGAGAGAGAGAGAGAGAGAGAGAGAGAGAAAGGAAGGAAGGAAGGAAGGAAGGAAGGAAGGAAGGAAGGAAGGAAGGAAGGAAGGAAGGAAGGAAGGAAGGAAGGAAGGAAGGAAGGAAGGAAGGAAGAGAGAAAGAAAGAGATAAAGAAAGAGAAAGGAAGAAAGAACAGAAGGAAGAAAGAAAAAGAAGGAAGAAATGGAAGAAGAGAGGGAAGGAGAAAAAGGAAAGAAAGATGCAAGGAAAGAAGGAAGAATGGAGGAAGAGAGAAAGAAAGAAAGAAGGGAGGGAGAGAAGGAGTCAAGGAAGGAAGGAAGAGAGAAAGCAAGCTCTAAGGTGATTGTTCCTACACTGACTGCAGGAGGGGGTAGGTCTCCCATCAAGCAGAGGCTCTGTGACTGCCACTGGAGAAACTCTTTCTATTGTCCATAATTCAGCACATAAATGTGAATTATAAGAACCGTAGATCATTAAAGCTGGAAAGGGCCTTCCTAGTCCAAACACTTAGAATCATTGTCCTCATTCTGCCTCCCTCTCCCCCGAGTCTGACAGAAGCTACTGGTGTAGTAGTTATCCCTGCATTAGGATGAGAGGGTTGCCGATTCTGCTTCTCAAGGGTTAAACAAGTGTTTGGTAGCCCAGAACCTGAATTAGTGCAAAAAGCCTTTGACAAAGGCTCAGGAAACCTGGCCTCTGGGCTGGGTTTTGCCATCTTGGACAAATCACTCTGCTTTTCAGACCTCAGTTTGCTTAGCTGTAAAATGGGGAAAATCTTCCCTAAGCCATCCACCTCACAGGAATACTTAAAGAACTCAAGTGTCAGTGAAAGGGATTTGGAAAAGTTAGAAAGAAAAAAATACTAAAGTAGAGGGTGAGGGCTATGGGCATGGAATACTGTGTGTAAACTGTCATACCCCATTGATATACTAGTGAGTTCTGAAAAGTTACTTTTTTCCTTCTTTCTTTTTTTTTTTTTATATAAGGGACAGTTAAAGAATATAGTCAGAAATAATAATGATGTAAAATCAAAAGATATCAATAAAGTGTTTTTAAAAGACACTGAAGTAATGTGACAGATGATGTATATGTGTCATAATATAACCATTTTAAATATATATATAATATATATATATAATAACCACCTACCTCACAGAGCTGTTGTGAGGCTAAAATAATGTTAATAAGAGCAAGAATTTCTATAGTGTTGAAAGGCTTTTACAAATATCTCATTAGATCCTCTCAACAACTCTGAGGAGGGAGGGGCTGTTATTATTCCCATTTGGCCAATAAGGAAACAATCAGTCAGAGATTAGGTGACTTGTGCAAGGTCACATAGCATATAAGTGTCCAAGGTAAGACCCAGCTCAGGACTTTATGACTGAAGGGATAAGGCTCTAGATATTGTACCACTGGTTGAATGTAAAATGTTTTGTAAATTTGTCAAAAGAGAGCAACGATGAGGATCATGATGAAGATGAAGATGATGATGATGATGAAGAAGGTAATGATGTCAGAACAGAGGTCCTAAGTGGGCTCTCAATGACTTTCCCTCCTTTCTCTTTCTCCTCCCATATAGCAGGAGCTACCAGTCCATGGGAATGTTTCCACCACTACAGCCCAGCCTCTCCCAGCTCAGGACCCTCTCCACACCCAGATGGAGACCCTGGAGGCTCAGCTGCTGTCCAAGGTCATGGCCCTAGAGAAGGAGCGTTCCTCTCTGAGTAACAGCAATCACAAGCAGCAGCAGGCAGTAGAGAAGGAGCTGAGTGCTTTGCAGGACCGGGTGGCAGAGCTGGAACATGGTGAGACCTGGAGGGAAACTACGAAGGATAGAGATTGGGAGCAGGGAGCAGCAAGCACTGGCTAGGTCCCAGGCTGCTTGGGTAGCCATGTGGCGTGGGGATGTCTGACGTCAGGAGCAAAGTAGAGAAGGGAGGCTTCACAAAGATGGATTGATGTTCTAGGTGCTGGTGGGCAGGAAAGGGAATGACTCAGTCTAGCAAAAAGACAGAGGGATAGAGTATGAACCACAACTTCATCACTTATCCTCCCTGGGCCTCAGTATTCCCAACTTTAAAATGGAGTTGTCTAGGCAGACATGTAGCAAGTAGCCAGTCTTGCCAAGGGGATGTCCTGTGTTGAATGGTCAGTCTGTTAGTCAATAAGCATTTGTGAAGTGCCTACTGTGTTACAGGCTCTGTGCTAAGCACTGGTGATACTAAGAATGGTAAAAATCAGTCCTCAAGGAGTGGAAGAGACCTAGAAGACCATCTCCAAACCCCTTATTTTACAGATGAGGAAACTGAGGCCTAAGAAGGGGAAGGGGCAGAGGGAGGATTTGAACCAGGTCCAATTGACCACAGAGTCAGGACTTTTTCTTGTGTTTTAAATAGGTTGCTTTGGCAATTATGTGAAGAGAGGAAATTCAGGATGATGGATATAGCCTAGTATACTTAGAAAGCTAATGCAATACTCCAGGTGATAAAGGCATGATCTATAATAATGGTGACATGAGTGGAGAGAAGAGACATGGAAGAGATGTTGTGGAGATAAAATGGAGATTTGGCAACTGGCAAAATAGAAAATGAGGAGGAGAAAAGTCAGAGATGATTCCAAAGATTCAAACCTGAGTCACCTCAAGAACAGGAGTAATCTCAACAGAGCTAGGGCAGGTGGGAAGATGGGGAAAAAGGATTTTGGGGAAAGAGGATAAATTTACTGAGTAATGGAAAAGCTGGGGAGAAAGGATAATGAAATGTGCCTCTTCCCATACTCACAGCAGAGAGGTAGTGGACTACTGGGACAGGATAAAGTATACGGTGTCAGAAGGTGACACTGCATTGGATGTTTTTGCTCAGTTGGGGCTGGGGATCAAAAAGAAGGGCATGATGGGTAATGGCAGTGACATAAATACATAAAGTATTAGTAATATGCGTGTTTTTCAAATGTTTTTCAAATGAAGATGATGAGTTTACTTTTGGGTTATGTTGAGTTTGAGGTGCTGTCCAGGGGGAACTGTCCAGCAGTCAGGTGAAATTTCAGATTTGGAGCTCAGGGAAGCTCCAGGACTGGAGCTATAGTGTGGGAGCCACCCTCATAGAGGTAATCTTCGAAGTCATGAAATTAGATGAGATTGCCTGGGGAGACGAAAGAGAAAAAGCTAGTGTCTTGGGAGATAGATAGCCACACACTGATGGGAGAAAGAAGCAGCATTGAAGATGACTGATGAGGAAGAAAATCAGGAGAGACCAGAAGGCAAGGAAAGAGAGATAAATTAGCCAGGAGGAGATGCTGGCCAAGTGACGAATGCTGCCAAAATATTGAGGAGAAAGAGGACTGGGAAAAGGTCATTGGGAGGCAATAGGCTACTGAGGAGAGAGCTCTGAAATCAAAGACCTGGGTTCAAATTCTGTCTCTGATGTTTACTAGTTGTGTGACTTTAAGCAAGTCACTTCTCAGGGCTTCAGTTAATTCATCTGCAAAATTGGGGGTGGGTAAGACTAGGTGATGAGCAGAATTACAGTTCTAAATCCTAGGATCTTCTGGTCAGGTGGTCATGGAAAGAATAGTTTCAATCAAGAAGATGGAGATGGGGAAGGGAAACTTTGAGGGTATCTGAATTTGGAGTCAGGAAGACCAAAGTTCAAAACCCACCTTAGATACTAGCTATGTGATTGAAGTTGCTAAACTCCATGGACCTCAGTTTCCTCATTTGTAAAGGGGGTTGGACTAGATGGCCTCTGAGGTTTTTTACAGCTTGAAATCTATGATCTTCTCTGGGTCTCACTTTCCTCATTGGTAAAGGAAGGAGTTGGGCTGAATGGCTGGCCAGCTCCAGAACTAGGAACCTGAGAGGAGGCCCAGGATCAAGGAAAGGGTTTTGTCTTGGTTTTTTTCCCTAGAGGTGAATGAGTTAGGGCAAGAACTGAGGAGACCTATGAATATTTGTAGGAAGGAAGCAAACAGCCTTTGCTGAGGGAGAGATTTTAAATGGTACTGGGGAAGGTGGTTGCTATTTGGAATCTCGTCCTGGAGGAGTAGGAAGGAATAGGATCTGGGACACGTTAGAAGGGCTGGTCTTGTCAAGGTTCTTCCACCTCTTTCCCAGATGCTGGAGGGAAGGAGAAGAAGATAGAAGACAAACAGGTTTTGGTATCTGTAGGAGGAGAGATAATGACAGATGGTCTGGAGCTTCTCAGTAATGTAGGAAGCAGGACCATCCACTGAGAAAGGACTTTAAGGAGGATATTTGGAGCAGCTGCTATGGGGAATGTGAGAGTGAGTTAACAAGAGAGCATAAAACACAATTAATGACAGTGTAACATTAACGAAACAGGCCAGTAAAAGGGTTGCCGTGTAGCAGTGAGGACCCACTTGAGGTTGGCCAACATGAACTCATAGCGAACGCAGCCAGCACAGTTTTCCTGACTTTCTCCAGTTGGAAGGAGAATGATAACATCCAGATATCTGGGGTTAAATAGAGTTGGGGGAGCTAACAAGACAGTGGAAAGTTAATCAATCAATCCATAATTAAATCCTTATTATGTGCCATGCACTATGCTTGGGAATGCAGAGACAAAAGTGAAAGCCTGGCCTCAAGGAGCTTATGTTTATAGAACCAATTCACTTAATATGTGTAACATATAAACATATAACATATACATCGGATAATATGGAAATATGTTTTGTATGACTTCATGTATAGGATCAGTATCAAATTGTTGCCCCTCTCAAGATGGGGAGAGAATTTGGAACTCAAAACTTTAAAAAATGAACGTTAAAATTATTTACATGTAAATGGGAAATATTTAACAGAATAAATAAAAACATATTAAGATAACATAAAATGTACAGTGTTTTGCAAACTTTAAAACATTAAGCAAATTCTAGATATTATTATTAGCTCACTAAGTACCTCTAGAAACATTCTAGTTTTACATAGGTAACTAGAATCCTATAATGCTAGATCGTCTAAGATTTTGACTAGATAAAACTGGTGGTGGAAGGTGTTGTGAAAGGCGATTCTAGTTTAGCTCTTGGTCTAACCTAGAGATAACTCAGAGGTCCCATCCAGCTTGGGGCTCCTGGGAGTCTGTGACTGTTTGACCAAATAGAGTCTTAGAATCATGGCATCCTCAATTTATGGACAAACTCCTTGTATCCGATCACTTGGAGGATTGTCAGGATGAGTCTGCCTCTTTGTCACTTCCCCTGTGATGCACCGTCTCCTCCTTCTGATTTCTCTTTGCTTCTTGTGCCCTCCCCTCTGGTTCTCAGGGGCATCAGCCTACAGCCCCCCAGATGCCTTCAAGATCAACATCCCGGTGAAGAATAATTACATGTATGCCCGTGTGCGCAGGACCCTGCCAGAGCTATACGCCTTTACCATCTGCATGTGGCTGAAGTCCAAGTCTGGGGGCATGGGGATAGGCACACCCTTCTCCTACTCAGTGCCTGGCCAGTCCAATGAGATTGTACTGCTGGAGGCAGGGCATGACCCCATGGAGCTGCTCATCAATGACAAGGTGAGGAGCTGGGGAGTGGAATGGAGTTCAGTCAATCAACCGTATATTTATTTTTATTAAATTCATTTATTATTTATTTATTAAAAGTCAACTGTATATTAGGCACTGGAGATGCTAAAAAAGTGAAATAAGCTTTGCTCTGAAGGAGATTTCATTCTATAGGGAAGATATACACATAAACCAGTAAGTACAACATCTATACAAAGGAAATTCATAGGCATTTGGTGGTGAGAGAATTAGCATCTGAGGGGACCAGAGGAAGTGGAGTAGAGAGGATGGCATTTGTGGGGAGCCTTGAATGATGCCAGGGTTTCCAAGAGGCAGTCATGAGAAAGGAGGGCATTCTAGGCTTGGGAGATAGCCTATGATTCAAGAAACGTAGCTAGAGATTGAGGAAGGAAGAGGGGCTGGAAGGGTTGGGGCTGAAGGAAAAGAGCACAGAGACTCAGTAGAGGAAGACCTTGGAAGAGGACTAGGTGTGGAGAAGGCTGGGGAAGGAGGAGACCAGGAGCCAAGGAGGGAAGGAGTTGGGGAGGAGAGGGACCCGGATGAGCTCAAGTAAGTTTATCATTCCAGAGGACATAAGTGATTTCCTTACAACTGTCCCATAAGGCAGGTAGTGGCATCCCCAGCATGCAGACGAGAAAACCGAGACTCAAGCTATATTTATCTGGGTCACAAAACTAACTAGTTTTAGAGCCAGGATTCAAAGCCAGATCTC
This sequence comes from Bettongia penicillata ogilbyi, assembly GCA_023548195.1. NCBI lineage: Eukaryota > Metazoa > Chordata > Mammalia > Diprotodontia > Potoroidae > Bettongia > Bettongia penicillata. The sequence goes on along the minus strand of JAJHZJ010000150.1, from coordinate 5,198,730 downwards.
TCCTGACTCTTAAGTCCAGAATTCTATTCACCATGATAGGTATCTAAGGGAGACAGGAAAGGAAAGGACCAGAGAAGAAAGGGGTTTGGGGGGAAAGAGACCAAGAGAGGAGAAAGGAAGGGTCCTCTTCTCCCCCAGTCACCTCCAGCCAACTACCTGGACATCTCCTATTCCACTGCCTGTCTCTTTTCTCTGCCAGATCTGATACCTATTTTTAGAGCAGACCCCTGCTTTCCTCTTGTCCCCAGGGAAGCATGTGGGGGAGGTGACTAACAGAGGCCTCCAGTTTCTTCAAGAGTTGTCATCTCCTTTGCCCCAAGGAAGGCAGGATTATTTCCTCTCCAGCAGGGCAGTCTGGCTATGTGTGGTGGGGGGAGGGGGGATGAGGCAGGATAGTGTTGGGAAGGATGGAGGAAGGATGTTTTATATTCATGCTGAGCAGGGAGTCCTCAGTGGGTAAGAAGAGTGGGGGAAGGGGAGCAAAAAGCCGTCTACTCACACTGTCTGTCCTTACTGAAGTCCCCTGGTACCTCATGGAGTCTGGCTGGTTAGCTTCAGATGATGGAGTACATCTGCTCCCCTGGGGGAGGAGGGGTATCAGGGCTAGGGCAGGGGATGGATTCATGCTAATTAACTGGGCTGATCTCTGACCCGGGGCTTTTAACCAACCACCCACGTTTCCTTAATGCCACACAGTTTCCAAAGCACTTTCCCCTAGAACTTTCCCCCAGAGTCCTTCCAGGCTAACCTCCTCATTTTATAGACATGGAAACTTGAACCTGGAGAGGGGAAGGGTCTTGCCCAGGGTCACATAGAGCCAAGATCTGAACTCATGTTCTCAGAATCAAAATCCGTGATTCCACAGTACTTAGGATGGATGCAGTACAAATACTACTGTTGTTCTGTATTTACTGCCTTGGGTAAATCATCAGTGGAAGGAAAACTTTATACTAAGAGCTTCCTATAGCAATAGAACCTCCGCAAGGGGCAGCTAGGTGGTGCAGTGGATAGAGCACTGGTGCAGGAATCAGGAGGACCAGAATTCAAATCTCACCTCAGACACTTGATACTAACTAGCTGTGTGACCTTGGGCAAGTCACTTAACCCCAATTGCCTCATCCTGGGTCATCTCCTTGATGAATCTTGATGAATATCTGGTCACTGTATTCAGATGGCTGTGGGGTAGAAGTGAGGTTGGTGACCTGCACAGCCCTCCCTCACTCAAAACAAAGTCAACTGCAAGTCATGTCATCATTTCTCTGATGGCGCGATCTTCTTCAGCAACGAAGGATGAACACACAGAAACCACCCCCCCCACCCTCCAACCATGCCTGGTCCCTCACAAGTAAGTACTCAATAGATGTTTCTTGAAATCAGTTCCTGATATGAGGAAAAACTTCCTAAGAAATAGAGCTGCCTTAAATAGACATGAGCTGCCTGTACAGGTGGTGAATTCCCCATCACTGGAGGCTAGATGACCACCCATCAGGGATGTCATAGGGCAGGGCTAGTTCTGATGTAAGGAGGAATGGATGTCCTTCGACGTCCTCATCAGCCCTGATTCAATGAATTGCTGAAGTCAGTTGGTCAACACCTGAGTATCATCCATGGGCAGGAGTCTCTGTTAATGGAGGGATCTTTTGTGTCCATTCCCAGGTGGCCCAGCTACCACTGAATCTGAAGGATGGGCATTGGCACCACATCTGCATCTCATGGACCACGAGGGATGGCCTGTGGTCAGCTTACCAGGATGGCCAGCTACGTGGCTCCAGTGACAACCTGGCTTCTTGGCATCCCATTAAACCTCATGGGGTCATCATCCTGGGGCAGGAACAGGTGAGGAGGGCTTAGAATGGAAATGCAGAGGGAAGGAAGGAAATAAGGGAGGGAGAAAAGAAAGAGGGAGGAAGGGGGAAAGAAAGTGGGGAAGGAGAGGAGGGAAAGAAGGGGAGAAGGAGAGGCATTTTTGGAGAAAGGAGCAGCAGGGACTAAGCCTTGGAAACGTCTGTGTTATTAAAATAATAAGTAATGGCGGTGATGATTCTTCCAAGCTTAGTTGCCCTTCTAAGGTTTTCCAAGTACTCTGACTTATTTATTAGATTGCTTGATCTACACACCATTTTTGTGGAGCCAGATGAAGATGTCAGAGCTAGGAGGGTTATTAGAACATGCAATGTCTGAGCTGAGAGCAATCTTAGAACAAGGAGTGTCAGGGCTGGGAGGGGTTCAGAATGGGGAATGTTAGAGTGGGGGAAAAGCCCTTAGGATGTCTAAAGTCAGAGCTAAAAGAGGCCCTGGGCATTATAGTCTAACAGCCTCATTTTACAGATGAGAAAAGTAGGACACATTCGGGGAGTGGGTCATTTCCCTATGTTCATACAATGGGTTAGTAGCAGAGCTGACACCAGAACCCAGGTCTTTCAGTTTCTGACTTTGGGCCCTTCCCACAAAGCCCTGCTGCTCACTCCAGAAAAGCTGGCACCAAGGACAGTGCTGTATTAACTGAATTTGTATCTGTCTCTCTCCTCCCTCACCCTGCTTCTCCCTTCCTTTCTTCATTTCCCCCTTCATCCTCTGACCAGGACACACTGGGTGGCCGGTTTGATGCCACCCAGGCTTTTGTGGGCGAGATTGCCCAGTTCAACCTGTGGGATCACATCCTGACGCCAGCCCAAATCCTGGGCATTGCCAACTGCACCTCCCCCCTGTTGGGCAACATTATCCCCTGGGATGACAAGCTGGTAGAGGCTTTTGGGGGTGCAGCCAAGATGCCCTTTGACTCCTGCAAGAGCAAGGCCAAGGCCAAGGCCAAGGCATGAGGCTTGGAGGAGGGCCAGCAGCCCCAGCCTTCCCCTCCTCCTTCCTAGGCCATTCCCCAGAGGAGCACAAGGTGGGCAGTATCTCTTCCCTTCACCCCACCCTCACCCCTCCAACCCTTCCCTGCTAGACTCTGGACATCATTGCTTCCCTCCCTTTCCCCTCTTCCTCCACTTTACCATGTTCTCCAGGTAATGAGGAGAGACATCTGGTGATTGATTCTCAGCAGCTGTGGCTTGTTCTGTCAAGCATAGGGTGAGTCCTGGGGAAACTTGGGCAGGAGGAGGGGCCCACTGCCAGGCCCACTCATCCTGGGCATGTTTCTAACTATCTCTACCTTAACAACTGACCAGAATGGAGGCATAGACCACAACTAAAGGGAATTTAGAGCCCATCTACTCCAATCCCCTCTCTTTTTACAAGTGGGAAACTGAGGCCCAGAACATTTAAGTGACTTGCTTGAGCTCACCAGTCTAACAAAGGCATAGAAGTAGGGACTTTAGGGTCGATTGGAGTCTCTTCATTTTAGATATGTGGGAACTAAGGCCAAAAGAATTTAAGTGACTTACTCAAGTTCACCCCCTGACAAAATCATGGGTCCTAAGATCATAGAGTCAACTAGGTGGCTCAGTGAATGAAGCACTGAGCCTGGAGTCAGGAAGATCTGAGTTCATATCTGGGCTCAGATACTGTGTGACCCTAAATAAGTCACTTAACTCTGTTTACCTCAGTTTCTTCATCTGTAAAATGGGGGCACACTGGAGAAGGGAAAGGCAAAGCACTCCAGTATCTTTGCCAAGAAAACCCCAAATGGGGGTCATGGAGAGTCAGACATGGCTGAAATGATTGAACAATAGCAGGGTTATAGATTCAGGTCTAGAAGTAACTTTGATATCTGGTTCACATTCTTCATTTGACTAATGGAATCTGTGTCCCAGAGAGGTTAAATTACTGCCCACATAGTGAATGGCAAAGTCAAAATTTGAGCCTGAGTCCTCTGTGACTTCATATCCAGCTGCCTCTTCTCTGTTCCTCCATCCATTTGTCAACCACCCCATCACAAGACCTCAGACAGTGTCTGGGCACCATTAGATGTGTGGTGCCAAGGGCAATATTGCCCCAAGCACTGGAAGGCCCATCCCTACTCATCCCTCTGTTCCCACGGAGCTCATTCCCATGAGCTTTCCTGAGCACTGCCAACAGATGTGGCCTTCCACTGGACCTAGCATTTATAGGAATAGGCCATTGGTGCATCAGGGTCCAGGGATTTTCTGTAACCTCGACCAAATCCTTTTCCCTCTGTACCCATCCTGGGCAGATTTGCCTTCTTATCAGATCATAACTCTAAAGGATTTCAAACATCACTCAGCCAGGTAGTGCAGATCTCTGTTCTCTTCATAGTGACCCTGAAATCATATAAGTAAGCATTTATCTACGCCATATCTGACTCATCTATGAGTCATCCTTCCATTTCCTAAGCCACCATGCATCTCAGGTTGTCATATAGAGGATCTTGGACCAGACACAGGTCAAAGGCACGCTGCTGAGAACCAGGTCCATGACCTAGAGCAGCCAGGATCCCCAGGGATGTCTGAGCAGGCCTTGTGTCTATAAACTTGTCTTATGGGAAGCCCATTTTGAGCCAAAGAGGAGATGGGCATTTGCTTAATGGTAGACTTGAACCTTTCCCAAGTGAAGAGATCTTTTTGCCATTTCCTTCAGTTAAGTAACCAAGATGTAAGCTGCCTCAGGCCTTAGACCGTCTATCTATTTATCTATCAATCTTACATATTAAGTGCCTATTATGTGTCAGGCACTGGGAATATGAATACAAAGAATGGATGCAATGCCCCCTTCATTTGATATAGCAGGAAACTAGGACCCAGAGGGAGGCAGCTATTTTCTCAAGTATGTACTAGACAAAAATTCTTACAGAGAAATGAGAAGGCTAAGGGTCATCCTCCTTTGAGGCCAAATTATTTATAAAGCCGGGTGGGCATTGGCTCTCCAGTTTTTAGCACCTGGAGTTCTGAGGACTCTTGAAATGGATGCAAGAAAGAAGAGGGACCCAGTAGATCTAGAAGTGGTTTGGTCATTCTGAGAAATGCAGGGCATTTGTCCTTCTGCTGGTCAGTTGGCATGACCTTGGAGTGGTTGCCATTATCATCATCATCATCTCTCTTGACAAAGTGATCTAAGAGCAGTTGAGAAGGGGGAGGATGCTTTCAGCTGAGAGCACTGGAGAAAGCTTCATGTAGGCGCTGGTGCCTGAGATAGTCCTTGAAGGAGAACAAGGGATATGAAAGAAAAAGGACAAAGATTAAGAGAAAATTCATCCCCATCTAGAAAATCACAGTCTTGTGTAGATGCATGGAGATGAAAGATGGCTTGTCTGATTTGGGGAATTCCTCCAACTCCAGTCTGGCTGGAATGTAGAGTACATGAAGGGGAATGGTGTCAAATAAAACCAGAAGGATAGATGTGACTGTGGAGGGTCAAGGCTATCTGGCTAAGTAGCTTATATTTTATTCTGTGAACAACTGAGAAACACTGTTTTTGAGCTAGGAAGTAATACCATCAGACCTAGGCTATAGGAAGATTATTTGAGCACTCAAAGTGGTGATGATCACCTGAAACCCCACCATGGAAGAAGAGGGACACAGGTGGTGGATGCCATAGTTTTGACCACTGGACATGCAAGATGACAGAAAACTAGGTTGAGAGAACATTCAATTCAGTCCCATAAAGGTCTATTAAGTTTCTTCCAACAGTGCTATGTGTCATTGGGAGTCCTGATGGGGTTTTTAGTCTAATAGGGAAATGAGACTCACAGATAACTGTAATACATGGCATCAGCTGTCAAGTGCAACAAACAGAAAGGGACAAAATAAAGCACTGTAGTTGGCATGTGAGTTAGGTTTCAGAAGATGGTCAGGAACTTAATAGACTTAGAGGAGGAAGGAGGAAATTTCAGGTATAAAGACTATTACTATGTATAAGAAATGGAGCACCAATGAAATTGGCTGAAGCATTGAGTATGTGGAGAAAAGTGTTATGACGTTAGCATGGAAAAATTTGGTGGCATCAGGTGGTGTGGAATTTTAAATGCCAGACAAAGGAGTTTAAATTCTACTCAATGGATAATAAGATTGTACCCACTCCCAACAGACACTAAGATATCTGACCTAAAGGCTCTTTGCTGGTTATTAATATTTCCTCAGTTATTGACTTATCCTTTGCCCAAATAGGTATACTGGTTTATGTTACAAAACTGTGGTCCATAATGTTTCCTAAAGTCACAGAACTCACTATGGCCCATACACTATTATTTTGATGACTGGAGGAGGGATAGCCTTACTGAAAAGGAATAAAGATGAGCTGGCATCCATCTTACTGTCCAGGTTGAAATCTCTGGTGTTTCCTTCTTCAGAAAAACTAGTGAGTTTTGGCTCAAGGTGGACCTTTATTTAATTGGGCAATGGTACACATGAAGCCAAGTAGACCACAGGATGATCAAACGTTGACTTGGAAATGTATCCTTCACTGGGATCAGTCTGGGGTGGCCACTTCCCAAGTCTTTAGCTTGGGCTCCCTGCATGGGAAGGTAAGGTCAAAAATTGAAGAACAGCACCCTAAAATGAAGTCTTATCCTTAGAGCAATGCTGTTCCTCAATTCAAAGACAATGATCTATCAAATTAGCCTGTGTTTTACAAAGCTCATCCTGAATGGGATCACCCAACCCTTGCCGTATTTGGTCACTCAAGGCCAGCTCTTCCCAGTCCTTGGACAAACATACAGAAGGCAGTGAAGTCATAGAAAAGGGGGCCAGCTTTTTGGTGTAACCGCCAGGTGTGGTGGTTGCTGACATCCCTGTCTTGTGGCTCCTCAAACGTCTGTTTCTTTACTTGGATGAAGTCCACTGGATCATTCAATGCTGGATTAGGAGGTGAGATATGGACCATGGGGCAAGGAAACAATCCACTAGGAAGCATTCTTGCCTCTGTTTAAGCAAGAGGCTACAAGTGCCCATTTAATAGAAATGCATTTCTGAGCTAAGGACAATTAATATTTGAGGCTTTAAGTTTCACCAAGGGTTTTACATAAATGAATACATTTGATCCTCACAGCCACTCTAGAAGGTACATATTTACTATGGGTATTATTAACTCCATTTTACAGATGAGGAAACTGAGACTTAGAGCAGTTTAAGGGATTTGACAATAGTCAAGGAATTAGGAGAGAAACAAAGACAGAGAGGGAGACAGGGAGAAGAAGAGCAAAAGAGAATAAATTCATTTCCCTTTTGACTCCAAATCCAACAGCACTAAATAAGCTCTGAAATGACAACTTCTTAAGCAGGTGAAAGGTAATTCAACCCTCATTGAATAGATGAGGATACAGAAACGATCCTTGGGGGCTTTAGTCTACCCAATCTGTCAGAATCTGGGGTTACTGATCCAAGATTCCAGAGTTTTGTTGACATGCCAGCCTGTGATGACAGTTGTCATTGGGATGGGTATTTAAGGGAATGATGAGAAACATTAGTCCTGAAGTGCTGGACAACAGAGGATGCATTGTAAAGAACTGAAGGCACAATGGTGAGGGTAATGGTGATGGTGACTGAGGAGCTACTTAAACTCATCACATTATGAATAATGAATTTTTAACCACCCTGAAGTTTTAGCTTAACAAACTCTTTTGCTTCAGAGATGTTCCAGAGGCCAAGAGCTGGGGATGTTCATTTGTGGATGTTCACCATATTACCACAACTTACCTACTCCCTCTTTTTCAAGTGCTCCATCAGACTTCTCAGGCAGGTCTGAGATAGGGCCTTTCTCCACTGGTGCTCAGCCCCCAGGAGGTAACATACTATTCAGTTCATTGCAAAAGATACAGATGGCAAACATCTTTCTGGATGTGGGGAATTTCTAGCCCTTGAACCAGTGTTAACGTGTTTCTATAGCCTATAATTTCATCAGAAGCAGCTTTAAAGAACCCAGTTGGGAATGAAGTCTACTGTTACAGAGCTTGTCAGAACAAAACAGGAGCAAATTATAGCAGCAAGTGGTCACAGAGGTCAGGGCAGGCAATGTTGGTATAGAAAATGTTGGTCAGGCAGAAGGAGGATAAATTTTAAAAAAATTCTTCATCTTTTGTTTTATATCACCTTCATTTCCCAATATATCCCTCCTACCCTATCCAGAGAGTCATTGCTTATAACGAAGAATTAAAAAGTGTAAAATCGTAAGGCAAAACCAGGTTTGACAGTATATGCACAGTCCCCGACCACCATTTCTACAAAGAAGAGGTGCCTTCTCATTTCTCTTCGGAGACAAGGGACAGTTAGGAGGTTTGTTTGTCTGTCTGCTTTGCCTTCATAAAGCATACAAAGTCTGGATTTGTAGATTGGATAAGACAGAGATTCTACCTTCATAAAACTTTCACACTTACAACACAAAGACCTATCAGATACTATCAATAGGAATTAGTTTAGGGAGCTGTCAGAGTCAAAAGAGGAGGCTTCAAGGTAGACAGAGGTTTGAGACTTGGCTATGAGGTAGAGAACCGAGGTCACTGTGTCCAGAGGCAGAGGTAGAGGTTGTATGTCCAGTACCATAGACAGCTCCAGGGGGCAATGCTATTTCTAAGGCTAGCATCCATCTACTCTATCTTCTCAGCCCCAGGTCAATCCCATTGTTTCTGTACTGGTGTTGAAGAGGCCTCAGCCCCATCTACCAGGCCTCATCACTATGCTGTAGAAAAATCCATCTATTCCGTCAACATTGATTAAAACCTGCTATTCACAGCATGCTGTTAAGTATGGAAGAAACTCTAAAGATAAGATGTCTTGTCTTCATGGAGGATAGAGTCTAGAAGGTGGAAAACACACACACACACATATGCATATATATGCAAATAACTCTAACTGCAAAGCAAACTATGTGAACTGTCATAAAGGAAGCACTAACAAGTTATCGAGGGCAGAAACCACCTTTTGATTTGACTTTGTGCCCCTGGTATCTTGCACACAGCAGGGGCCTCATAAATGTTTGTCAGATGGAGTTGAATAAGATGCTAGGAGCATTGATCAGAGATAGTATCTGAGCTGGGCCTTGTAAGATAGAGGGGATTTTAGCAAGTGAAAGTTGAGGTGAAGAGGTGATATTCTAGGCAGAGGGAACAGAATGGACAAAGGCACAGAGAGTACATGAGGAGTTTGTAGGCTGGTAAATAATCTGAGCTAGCATGAGTAAGGGGATGTAGTATGAGGTAAGGGTATAAAGATATGTTAGAACTAGATTGTAGAGAACATAAATCCCCCATTAGAATCTTGGAGGTGATGGGGATCTCCCAGGATATCTAGTCTTGTAGTCTCACTTGGGGCTGGCCCCTCAAGGGAATCAAGCAAGCTAGTTGGGGAATTTCATTCTTTGCCTTACAGAAGGGGAAACTGAGGCCAAAAAAGTTAAATCACCTGAGGGCTAACAGTGAGTTGGGGCTATATCAGGGCTCACACTCAAACTAGCTGCTTCCCTGGCCAGTTCCCTTTCCTATACATGAAGTTTTCTGAACTTTGGGGCTTCGGATGAAGATGATCTTAAGAAACCAGAGTGCCTAGCAACAGGAACATATGTATTTCTAGTATAACCCCCATCCTTGAAACCCACCCCCACTAGGAAGCATCTCCATGGCACAAGGGAAACTGAGGCATTGATGGGGAGGAACATATGATACAGATGGAATGATTGAACCCAGGGATCCTGACTCAGAGGAACACCTCCTGAGGGGCTGACTGTACTTTGACTAATTACAAGTTGCATTACAAAGCCTAGCCTTCTTTGTTGTTCCTCTCCCCATCTCTTGGCCTCTCCCAGTCTCATCTCCCTTCTGGCCCCTAGACAGAGACTTGGCACTGCCATATTCTTATTCCATAGGAGTTATTGTTCCAAGGCCCCTAGGCTCCATAGGCCTTTCTCCAACCAGCACATTTGAATTTCAAGAGCAGAAAACAATCCTTTCCTCCTTTCTCCACCACCTGATTGCAGTCACCCTCCCCAAGGACCCAGTGACGTTTCAGTCGTTATTCAGCCGGAACAAGCAGAAGTCTGAGTTGCCCTGGTAACAGCTGATGACGTCAGCAAGAGCTCTGGGTCAAGAGCTCTATCAATAATGCCATGTCTTGTTGCCATGGTGACAGCAGAATTCAGAACTTGGGTATCTAGAGTATGGAGTTTTTTTCTTCTCCTTCTTTAAAGATAAAGCCTTTGTGACAATCATGTAAGGAAGAGGAATGTCTAGGGATGACATCTCGGAGCTGTCATGTATGCCATTGGCCATAGCCAGTTAAATCAAGCTATGCTCATGGCTTTGGCCTTGATACCAAGACAACCTGTCTGGGAGTGTCTGGTCTTCACCTCTCTTGGCTGAGTCCCCAGCTGCTGCTGCAGGCTTCCAGACAAGAAAGGAAAAAAAACCAAGAGAAATTCGAAGTCTGGGCTAGGTCAAGGATAGGGCCTTGGCTTGTACCCCAGACACCTCTCCCTTTCTCAGTGTCTACATCTGTACCTTTCTGTCCAGGAAGGTGAGTTTTCTAAGGATTTCAGTTCCTCAGCCCCCTGCCCAGGGAGGACTCAGCTACCTAGGGTAGGTGGAGCTACTCCTTTTCATATTCTTAGTACAGTGGAAGGAAGAATGGATTTGGATTGAAGGACCCAGGTTCAAATCCCACTTTTACTCCTTACTACTGATCCCTCTGAACCTTGTTTTCCCCATTTGTAAGTTAAAGGGTTTGGGCTACATGAAAAATGTCGGCTCCTGGAGGGCAAAAATATTTAATTTTAAACTTCGTCTCTCTAGCGCCTGGCCACATAACAGGCACTTGATAAATGGTTATTGAGTTAATATTTCTTCCAGATCTCATCTGGGATCATCATGGTCCTTCCAAATCCAAATTTTATTTGTCCCCAAACTTTTCTCCTGTTTCTGCATCCTTCTAGGGCAGAGAAGACAGGGAGGGAGATTATTTCCTTGGGGATGCTACAGCAGCCCAACCATCCCATCGATCCACAAATGCTTATGAAGTGCCTAGGTACTGAGGAGACACACAAAAGGAAGCCAGTGCCTGCCCTCAGAGAGCTTAAATTCTATTAAGTAGGAAGCATCCTTTTGACTGGAGTCAGGTGAAAGACTGGGTTTATAATCTGAAAGTAAATGGTTGGGATTATTTATGTAGTATGGTTTCTGTCCTTATCTCATCCCCATCATATGATTGAAATGAGAAAGAAGGAAGTGGGATTGGATATACACCCACTGGGAAAAAACTGAAAAGTGGGGTGGCTTAATACAAGTCAGCCCTCTCATGCTGCCCAACAGTATGGGATGCAGGAAGATGATGACAAGTAGTAGGATGGTTCAATCCAACGTTGGCCCCATAGGGAGGCTTGAAAGAAATAGGATAGTCTCAGACCCTTCTAGAAAGAGAAGAGACTGGTCCTGCCCCATCACTAGGGCTGTTCCCTCAATCAAAGCCCACTTCCCCTCTTCATCTCCTCTGAGACCCCCACAATTCTTGAGTCTTCTGTCATGCCACCATGAGAGCCCCTCTCCCTATGGGGCCTTGTGTCATGGGCAAGCAGGGATATGGCCAGTTGGTGGGCCCTGCCTCGACCTCTGAAAAGCTCAGGATCATGTGGGCCAAGGATCCATGATCCCCAAGATGGGAGTGGGGAGACGAGGGAAGGCTTTCATCTTCAACAACCATACGTTCTCCTTCAAATCTGGCTCCATTGATGTCCCAATGCTCTCCATGTCTTAGATGACTCCTCCCATGTCCTGCCCCCCTCTCTTACCTGCTGCCCTCTGGCTCCTCCAAAATCCTATCCCGCCCACCTTGAGTGTGACTGACTCACCCCACCCTGAGACACCCTCACTGAGAGGTGTCTAACACAGGCACCACCTTCAGGACTTGGCCTGTGAGACAATTGTGTTTGAGCTGTGCAACACTGTGATCCTCGTGACCATCACTGAGACCACATCCGGCTCCTCCAAGCTGCTCTTTCTTCTTCTCCTTCCCCACCCCTCCCCCAACCTCATTTTGTACATCTGTGACATGAGCTGCAATATGTGTGTGTGCGCGTGAGTGTGCGCGTGCGTGTGTGTGTGCACTATGCCATATTTATTAACATGTGGTTCTTTTTTTTGGTAAATCTCATTGTTGACAATAAATGTGAAGTTTATTTCCTGCCTCTTCTTTCCGGGGGTGGGGCTGGGGGAAGAGGACCGCCTTTCAGAACAGAAGCAAAGGTGAATGCTCTAGTCACTTGCCCACTCTAGCACCCCCTGTCACTCCTCTCAGGTTTATAACACCCACGGTTCAGCCAATTTCGCTGACAACAAACCTTTACCAAACACCTACTATGTGCAATGCCCCAGGCTCCAAGTCTGGGAAAAATATAAAGATGAAAAATGAGCACTCAAAAGCATTTATTTAGTACCTACTATGTGCCACATGTTGGGGATACAAAGGCAGAAAAATAAAATAGCCCTTGCTCTCAAGGAGTTTAAGTTCTACTGAAAGAGAGGATATGTAGAGGGAAAGGGTGTGACCTATGATTTCATTGGTATAAGGAATTCTCAGGTGAGGAAATCCCTTCTGTAGGTCATCACCTCCTCTACATCTTAGAGTCTTAGAAGAGGGGGGAGGGTCTATGGATAGATTTCATGGGGTTTGTAAACTTCGAAGGGGAAAAACTACACATTTCTTTTCATTAACCTGTAACTGGCATTTATTATTTCCTTCAGCTGCTTAAAAATATTATTCTGAGCAGAATTAGTCTAAAGGTTTCTCCAGACTACCAAAAGGATCTATCTCTCCCATCTCTCTCTCTCTCTCTCTCTCTCTCTCTCTCTCTCTCTCTCTCTCTCTCTCTCTCTCTCTCTCTCACACACACACACACACACACACACACACACACACACAGAACCCCTGTCTTAGAGAGTTACCCTAAAGCAAAAAGAGCCCAATGTCACCCATCTAGGATAGTTCAGAGGGAGGATTTGAAGTCTTCCTGGTTTCAAGGTTGGCTCTGCCACCCCACCCCACACTCCACTGTCTACTAGATTCGAGTATATCTCAAGTCATTACAAGGTGAAAAGGAAGGAGAAAGAGCAGCTGGGAGGGTTGGGAAAGACTTTATATACTTGACCAGGAAACTTTCAATCTATATAGCTATTGTCAGCACCAAGACTTGAATCCAAGTCTTCTGATTCCAGTTCCACATCCTTTTCCACTACAGCCAGCTTCATGGTCCTGGCCCTTATGGACTTTACAGTCTTGTTGTGGGTACAGAGCAGAGTCCAGCAATCTATGGCTACACCACCTAGAGACCACCTAATATAAACAATATTAGCCCCATGTTACAGATGAGGAAATTGAGGCATAGGGAGGGAAAGTGATTTACCCAAAATCAGAAAGGAAGGCAATGGGTGAGCCAGAATATGAAATGTAATCCAAGCGCTCTGGGAGCTGGGAAGATTCATCATAAGCACCATCTGGAAGGCAGTTTGGAGGCCATTGCCCTCACCATGCCAATGTGTGGCTACCAGCGATGGCTATCAAGCTCATACTAGACTGAGGGAAGACTCTGGGACCATCTTGGAAATACATGTAAAAGAATCATTGAGATTCTCCATCAGATGGCTCAAGGTCACCATCAGCCTTTGTATAAAGTTCCACCCCCTCACAACCCAACCATCTAAAAAAAAAATGGTCATCTTTGTTTCCCCTGTCCCTCCTCTCCCTCTCACTTTTTCTCTTTCTCCCCTCTCCTCTCCCCTTTCCTCTTCCCTCTCATCTCCTCTCCTCTTCTTTTCTCTTCTCCTTTCCTCTTTCTCCTCTCCTCTTCTTTTCTCATTCCTCTGTCTCTTTCTCCCTCCTCTGTCTCTCCTTCCCATCTTTCCCCTTCTCTCTCCTCTCTTCTCTCTCTTCTCTCTCCTCTGTCCTCTTTTCTTCTTCTTCCTCTCTCTCTCTCTCTCTGTCTCTCTCTCTCTCTTTCTCTCTCTCTCTCCTAACTCTAACCCTTGTTTCCCCCTTTTATAGCCATTAAACATGCACCCCTATCAAAAGCAGTTAAAAAGGGTACTTTTTAACCACAGTGACCTACTTTTTAAAGTATTATCTAAATCAGGAATTACAGATAACTTCCCAGAGAATCTTGGCAGGAATGCTTGCCATCACCAGGAAGATGCAGCGTGTGGGGAGCTAAACCAAATCACTGCCTTTCTCAGCCTCAGGTCAGAGCTTCAGCTCTTTTAGCCATTCCCTTTCTAGGAGGTCTGAACAAATGGAGATATCTTGGCTCTTGGTGCCATCTTTTCAATAATCTAGTTTTATTTAAAACACACACACATCCAGTCTCTCTCTCCAACTGGCATACTCTTCCACTCTCAGCCCTCTGTATGGGTGTCCATGTCTCACAACAATCTTTCTCTAGGTGAGAGGAATCAGCACTACCTCCTTTGGGTCATACCTCCAGACTTCGTGCAGCTAGGTCTCAGAATCTCTTCCTGCCTGGAGGGAGATTAGTTTTACTGCCCAGCTACATAAGTCTATACAAAATAAATTCAGGATCCTTTGAGGGAGGTAGTGGACCTATAGCCTGGAAGAGGGGGACCCTTAATGTAGAAAGTAGCACTTGAGCTTAAACTTGGAGCTTTAGAAGGTAAAGGTGAAGAGGGAGAACAGTCCAGGAAGGGGAGACAGCCCATACCAAGGCACTTTTGCCTGGGTCCACAGGAACTGGGGACATGTGGCATGTGGTCCTAGAGCACCTGCTTCTGCTGACATAGGAGATCACTTTTCTTATACTCATTGGCTCATTAAGTCACTCACCTCTTTGATCCAGAAGCAGTTTTAATTATAACAAGTTAGATTTCCATGGCATAATGGATAAATAATTTGCCTTGGATAGACTTGGGTTCAAGTCTTGACTCTGAAACATATTGGCTATGTGACCTTGGGCCAAGACTAAGTTGTCAAAAAGGTGCCAACCTGCACTGGAAGAGGAAGTTTCCTCCTTAGAGAACTCCTATATCAATGAAATCTCAAGTCCAGTCCTCCTTCTTAAATTATATTATGACTCATGTCTGGGTCTTCTGCAAAAGGAGATGGAGAGAAGAAGAGTAAAAAAGGAATTCGGTGTACAGTATGAATCAGATAGGGAATATGTTTCCTTCTATAAACACAAGAAAGACTAAATTATTTAAAAACTCAGAAGCATGCATTAGCAGGATTGGATTCAGTAACTTAACACATAACTACAGGCACAGGATCTTTCCATCAGCCTTACAGTTGAACTCCCCTCCATGTTTTCCCTATTAGAATGTGACCCTCTCCAAGGACAAGCACTGTCTTGCTTCTCTGTTTATATCCCTAGAGTTTAGCATTAAACAGTTTACATCTCAGCCCCATTCTGTCCTTTCACTTCTTTCCAAACTTAAACCTCTTCCGGGCTTCCAGCTCAACTGCTCCCATCCTCTTGCACCTGCCACAGTCAACCACTCTCCCCTGCTTTTAACATGGACCTTTGGAACTCACAGTCACCAGTAATCCTGCACCTGCCCACCTTGGGGCTGATAGGCGGTCCCCTACTCAGGAAGGAAGACCAAAATGAAACAAAAACAACTGCAACAGAAAGCATAGCAAAGACCTATGGGTAGGCTCACCTAGTTGAGTCCATGATTCTGGTGAGAGGGGGGGGGAGGCAGAAGCAGGGTAAAGGGAGATAGCCACTGCATTCTCACCCTGCCCCTTTACTCATGATTATGTCAAAGCAAAGAGGTTCCTACTAGCCACATGGGTGAATTACAGCCAAGAGGGCTGAGCTGGAGCCCTATTTCTGATGCCCCCTCCATCAATGTCATGGGATGGGGGATGGGCAAGGGAACACTCAGGCTTTACCAAGTACTTTTGGCACTGGGACACCATATGACCTGAAAAGATCTGAATATTCCTCAAATACCACAAAATTGAGTCATCAAGTCTTTGGGGTCTTCAGAAGTTTCCAGGGAAGTTTCAGATGCATACGACCTGGGACAGACTCATTCAGCCACTGCTACATATAGATGATGGACCTCTAGCTAGAAGGGACATCACAGAACATTTACTTCCATAATGCTACACACAGTTGTTCAAGGCAATTTCCTCCATCAAATGTCCCTGAGAAGTCGAGTCATTCAAGTACTACCATCCTCAGTTGACAGATGAGAAAACTGAGATCTGGAGAGATGAAGGGACTTTTCCAGGGTCACATAGCAGGGGCAGGACTCAAACCTAGGTCCAGTTGACTGACTTTTGATGGCAAGTTGGGTGCTCTTTCCACTTGGCTGGCCTCTGCAGAACCCAACAAGGCCACTAGAGGGCTTGGGGCTCCCTTTGGGATGGGGAAAAGTAAAGCAGCAAGACCCTAGAAAGGCATCCTTCTGATCCAAATGCTAAGACAGCAACCCACTGGAGGATCCTGCTGCCTTCCCCATCTGAGCTATGCTCAGGGACTCCCATTCATAGAAGTGGCCCCTAAAGTTTGCCACTGGATCTCAAGTGTTGTAAAAGATATAGGAAAGAACCCTGACTCTGGATTTGATTAGGAGGAAGATTTGATTAGGAAATACTACCTTTGATATTTGCTAAATTTGTGACCCTGGACAAGTCACTTAATCTCCCTGGGTCTCAGTTTCCTCGTCTGGAAAATGAGGGAGTTGGCTAGATGACTTGTCCTTTCCTTCCTGCTCTAAATCTAGGCTCCTGGGACCCTATGGCTTCAGGAGCAACCAATCAATAGACCAGCATACATTTAGTGCCACTCATACTGAAACAGCCTACTGAAAAGCCCTTTCCATTTCTCTACAATTCTAACTGTTGGAATGCTTCTCATTAAACCTTGAAAAAAATCTGCTTTCTTGGGATTTCCACCCATCTCCTTCTCCTTCTGCCCTCTGGGACCAGGGATCATAAGATTAAGCCCTTTTCCAACCTGAAGACTTTCAGTTATTTGAAGGAAGCTATCAAGTCCCACCAATTCTCATGTGGCATGGTCCCCTGGTCCCTCCCATCAGACTAATCACCCCCCATGCCAATTTCCTCCCTCAAAGGTAACTTCCAGAATTGACTGTAACCTTTCCCAAAGGTCTGACCAAGGAGGAGAGTGATACTATTACCTCCTGCCTTTAAGAAAACCCCAAAACTTCTTTATGTCAGTACCTTCCATTTTATGTCCCTTTCATTTCAGAATACATCCCTCACCTACCTGAAGAGTCATTCCTTGTAACACATTTTAAAAGAGAAGATAAAGTAGTTTGGGAAACCCGGATAGCACATCTGTTGTCTGACCACCTCTCATCTCATAAATATGAGGTTTCTGTTAAAACAGCCTAAGATCATCCCCCAAAAGAAGGAAATCTGTTTTAACTCTAAATTCAACTCTTTTATTGCTGGCTTCCAAGCCCTCAGTCTCCCCTTTTCTGTAATTCATTCTTCTCCCTTTTGTTACCCTAATCAATTAGTGTTAGAAATCTTGGCGAACTCTACCAAGAAGAAAGGAGTTATCTCTACCTTAGTGAGAATTCAGCTGAATGCTCTCCCCCACCCCCCCGCACCCCACAGGAGGAGTCCTGTTGTAAAGAGTCCCTGTGCACAAGAACAACAAAGAAACTCTAATAAGAAAGATGGCAGGATCCAGAATCCCTGGATAAAAGGGTAGACTTTATTGAGAAGGAATCGATTAGATAAGAGGGATAGTCAGTGTATCTAAGATACACTCCTTGGAGGAAATCCACCAAACGGAAGAAGAGAAGCATCATGGGGATCATTTGGGTGAAGGCCAAGTGAAGGAGAGACTGAACAGCCAGAAGGGATAATTAGATCTTGAGTTCTGGCAATAGTCCCCAAGCTGGCAGGAAAGCAGGGGAGGGTTGTAATGGGGGACTTTATCAAGGACATCTGTTGGAGCTCTCTCTGTAGGTGTTAACGCAGAGGCGCTAAGGACTTTCTCAACTTGCTTTAGCAATAATTCCATCCTTCAGAAGCTGAAAGATTGGATGATGGGATCTGCTCTTCTAGACTTGATTTTGACCCAGAACAAGGTATCAGTTGCTAAAGTAGAAGGTGGGTGGTAGAGATCTGTAGAATTTTTATCTTTGTATTGCCAGTGCCTGGCACATAGTAGGTGTTCAATAAAATGTCTATTCATTGATTGGAGCTCAGTGAGGTGAGGAGTAAAGATTGGACATAATCCAATGCATAACATAGACTTTGGGAGAATGGGTTTCAAAAATTCAAGAGAAAGGTAGATATAGGATCTCATGGCCTGAGAACCTGCAGAGTGAGTTAGTTCAAGATGGAGGGCACATTCTGAAGGAGACAATTCTGAGGACACAAGCACAGCAATGTGGTCTGGTGGAGAGAAACCAAGCTCTACAGTTAAAGGACATGGGTTTAAATTCCACTTCTGATTTGTATAATTCAGAGAATCTCAACTTCCTTAGGCCTCAGTTTCCCTACCTATAAAAGAAGAGGGGGTTAGACTAGATGACTCCTGAGGTCCCTCTTAGTTCTAAGTCTATGATCATCTGATCTCAGACAAATGATCATCCATGATGGATCTTGGGAGATAAGAAAACCCAAAAAGTCCTCCTAAGATAATAAATGTATGAAAGATGCTTTGCAATGTTTCATATGCTTTAGAATCATCAGCTGTCATCAGTAACATTGGAGTAGGATCAATGGTTCCCAAGACAGTGGCTGAAACATTAAGTGTCAGAGTCAAGATCAGAGTCTAGGATGTCCAATCCCCAAACTAATACCAGTTTCAATTATCCATTTTTTCCCATTGGACCACAGATCATCGCTTATCTGTGCCTGACAAGCAATAGTTTGCACTCCAGTGTGTAGGTGTAGAGGTGGGAAGCCTGGGACCTCAAGGCTACACATGGCCTTCTAGGTCCTTGGGTGTGGCCTTTCCACTGAGTCCAAGTTTTGCAGAACAGATCCTTTTATTAAGGGGATCTTAATAATCTGTGAAGTTTGGATTCAGTCAAAGGGCCTCAGAAGAACCTAGAGAGCCACACTATAGCCTATGTGAGCTCTGATTTTATCTGTGTGACTTCACTGTGTAGGCAGTTATAATTAAGGGTAGAACTGTTTGTATCAAAAATAAGTACATATATCCGTATATGTGTACATACACACATGCACTTGTGTGACAATATTGCTCATTGGTTACATTACTAAATTGGGTTAGGAACCTCACTACACTGCAAGTACCTGGTTTCCTCTATAATGTCTCCCCCATTAGAAGGGGAGCTCCTTGAGGATAGGTACTGGTTTTTTGTGTGTGTGTGTGTCCCCAGGACTAAGCACAAATCCTGACACAGAGCTAATGCTTAATAACTTCATCTGTCTGTCTATCTTTACAAAGCCTCCGCCCTAGAACTTGTTGCTCAGTCACTTCATTTGTGTCCAACTCTTCATAATCCCATATGGGATTTTCTTGGCAAAGACCCTTGAATGGTTTGCCATCTCTTTCTCCAGTTCATTTTATAGATGAGGTAGGTTGAGGCAAAGAGGATTAAATAACTTGTCCCAGGTCACACAGTGTCTGAGGTCAGATTTGAACTCATGAAGAGGAGTCTCTGTCCAGTGTGTTACCTAGCTGTTCCCCTAGAATTGTTATATATGTGAATGTATATTATATTGTATTAATATATCATATATATAATATAATTACGTTAATATATTGTTATATATGTTAATCACTACCTGAAAACCATGTAAATGAAAATGAGCCCCTACATGTGCAGTCTGTGTGCGTGTAACTTGCAAGGGCAGCCACTCTACCATCATCAACCTCCCAAGACGTCCTCCATCTTCAAAGAGAAGCTACAAGAGGCCAAGGCTAGAGCCTTGTCTCCTCACCAACTACAATGCCGGGAAATCGAGAGACTGAGAAGAAGAGGGGCCAGGACCAGCACCCCGAGCAGGGCTGGGGCGCGGGGCCACCCAGAAGGAGCTTGGACAGTGCCGGCATCCAGGTGATTGCCTAGCAATCCTCCCGCTCCCCGGGCAGGTGTTGGCCACGCCTCCCCATGGGTCTCCCTCCGTGAGGTCCCATTCCCGCCATCCGTGGAGGAAGGGCACGTGCTGTCCACGCCGCGGTGTCCCAGCCCCTTTCACGGATGGAAGGAAGCCGGGACTACAGGGGACCCTTTTCTACTGAGGTGAAGTGACGCGAAGGGCCGCAGAGCTGGCGCATGGGAAAGCGAGGATCTGAAACCCAACCCTTGTAAACGTCCAAGTCAGGGGCCTTCCAAGTAACCCGCCTCCGGGTCTTTGCCCCGCGGGCCTGCGCTCCCCGAGGGCGGGGTACGGGCCGCGCCTGCGCACTGAACGCGCTGAACAAAGGGCCGTGAACCGAAGTTGGAGATTTACGGCCCAGTGGATCAGGCGCGCCCCGGGCAGCTCGAAGGGAAGCCCCGCCCCCTCCCTCTCCTCCGAGCTTCGGCCTTCTGAGTCAAGGCCCCATCCTTCTGATTGACAGGCCCCGGGACTAATCACCCTTTAGGCCTCTGCCGAAGCTGCCCTTTGGGGCGGGACTTCCGGCGCCGGTTGCTAAGACAATTCTGTTTCCCTCCTTGACAACGCCAGGGAGGCGGCGGCTTCGGTGGCGCTGGGGCCCCGGCGGCGGGAGCAGGTGAGGGCGGCCCCGGGGGGCTGGGGGAGGGCGCCCCGCGGCCACGTCCGTCCCCGAGGCCGAGGCCGGCCCCCGCCCCGGGCCTGCGCGACGCCAGCCTCGGAGCCCCGGGGGCCCCCGGAGCCGCGCGGCCTCGGCTTGCAGGCCCCGGCTGCCTGCCCGGCTCCCGCCGACCCTGAACCCTGGGCGCGGACGGCGGGTGACCCTCCGCACCTGCGGCCGCCGGGCCCCGGCCAGGAGCTGCCCCCCCGCGAGCCTCAGTTTGCCTGTCTGTAAAACTTAGGACCCGCCCCTGAGGCCCCTTGTGGCCCCAGATCCGCGACCAGCATTCCGACCAGTCTGGGCCGCTCACCCACGGGGAAGCCCTTTCACCACTCTGTGCCTCAGTTTCCTCGCCTATAAAAGGAGGGGGTTGGAGTAGAAGGCCCCCATAGCCCTTCCATACCCAGATCTGTGACCTAAATTCAAACCCTGGCTGAGAGACTCCCTTGTGTGACCCTGGGGAACCCCTTCACCACCCAGTGCCTCAGTTTACTCATCTGTAAAAGGTGGGGGTTGGCTTCGCTGGCTTTCTAGATCTGTTCCTGCTCCAGATCTACGACCCTAAGAGTCTGTAAGTCCAAAATCTTACTTAGGTTCTTTCCCCCAAAATGTCCCCTTTCTGACTTTTTCCTAATTCATTTCCTCCAACAAACTCTTCTGCTCAGTCCCACACTTCATTTCCCCGCCATATCATTCTGTATTCCCTCCTGCTTTACCCCAGAGGACCCTTCTTTTGTCTGGGTCAAACCCCTCTCGTGCCTTTAACCTCTCTCGTTTCACCAACAACTTGGCCTTCCCTTTCTCTCCTTAATTTTTATTCTGTCTTATCCAGTGTCTTCTTCCTTCTGCCTGCAGAGTCATCCTCTCCTGGCAGCCCCTTAAAAATACTGGACCTTCACTTGAACCTCCCCTCCCCTACAACTATTATCCTTTAATGCCTTTTTCTTTCCTTTCACAGCCTTGCAAGCTTGACTTCCACTCCTCAGGCACCACTATTTCCATTTTCCCTCACATTGCTTCTACTTTCTCCACTTTGCTTCCACCTCCCTCCAACTCAAAATTGCTTTCATTTTGCTGTCTCTTTTCGAATATGCATTCATTTCTCAAGCCCTTGCAATCTGGCTGACTTCCTTCCAGTTTTCTTTTCTGAAACTGCCCCTCCAATGCCCCTCTGTGATGCTAAAGCCAATGGCTTTTTTCATTCCTCATCTTGACCCCTTTAGGGTAGCTTTTGACACTGTTAACCACCTCTTTCTGGATACTCTTTCCTTCGTGAGTTTCTGTGATAGTGCTTTGGTTATCTGTGGATGCTCCTAGGGCACTGTCTTGGGCCCTCCTCTCTCTCTCTCTGTCTTTTCTGTCTGTCTGTTTCTCTCCTCTCTCTCTCTCTCTCTCTCTCTCTCTCTCTCTCTCTCTCTCTCTCTCTCTCTCCTCCTCTCCTTCCCCCTTCTCTTGCTCTCCCACTCCTTCCCTCCCTCTCCCCCACAATGGCTCTCTTGATGCTTTCTCCCAGTCTCTGTGAGTTCAGCCATCATCTCTGTGCAGATGACTCTCTGATCTACATTACCAGCCCTCATTTTTCTCCTAAGTACTAGGCCAGAATCTCTACTTGTCATGTAGGTATGTTCAAAATGGAACTTGTTTATTTCCCCCTATTCCTACTGGATATGCCTCCAGTCTTCCACTGACCCACCTCCAAAACCTTGAGGATATGACTTCACTCTGATTACCCTCCATATCCAGTCCATCACCTGTCCAGCACCTATCTCTTTTTCTCCTTTCATACCACAACCACCCTCCTTCCATTTCCTTGTCTCCTAGACTTTTGCCAGAGCAAAATCGGTCTCTTTGTATACAGTCTCTATCCGCTCCAGTCCATCCTCTTGAGAGCTGCCAAATTGATATTCCTTAAACACTGTTCTCAATTCCTGCTCAAGAAGGTTCCCTATTACTTGGAGAATAAAATGCAAACTCCTCTGTTTGGCATTTAAAGCCTTTCACAGTCTGACTCCAGCCTCTCTTTGCAGCAGATTACACATCACTCCCCCTCACATACTGTTTCAGCCAAACTGGCCTACTTAAGTGTTTTTCTATATACAACATTCTACCACCCCCTCCTCCTGTTTCCATGACTATGCAGCCTGTCCCCTTTAGCTGAAATGTTCTCCAGCCTCTAATAACTTTCCCTAATAATAATAATTCCTAATAACTTTTGAGGCTCAACAAGCAGGTGAAATAGTAGAGAGAATGCTGAACTTGAAGTCAGCAAGATCTAGGTTCAAAATCCTACTCCAGGTACTTACTAGCTTTGTGATACTGAGCAAGTCTGTTAACCTCTCTGTGTCTCAGTTTCCTGATATGTAAAATGAGGGAGCTGAAGTCAGTGGCCTGTAAGGTCCTTCTAACTGTGATGATCCTAATTTACCAAGTTCTCGGTACCTCCTAATTACTCTGTATTTATTCAAGTACTTCTATCTGTACACTTGTTGTATGCCCTGGTAAACGTAAGGAGAGAGGTTGCCATTCCTTACATGGGGAATATCATAAGTACTCATCATACACTAAGGCTGGAGAAGCAAGGTGAGAAAAGAATAGTAATCAATTCCATTTAGTTGGACAAAGTAGCCTGAGCAAAGGCATGATGTGAGATGAGGCCAGAAAATACCAGAATTGGAAGGGATCTCAGAAATCAGCTAGTCCAATCCATATCTGAAAAGGAAGCCCCTTCCGCCATGATGTCCTTTTTGTCTCACCACCATCATCTGAAAACAGGCCCTCATCCTGTCTTGGCTCCATTGTCAAACTTACCCCTAACTGTTCTCTTTGCCTATAATCTATAATCTACATTTCCTTGTGGAATCTTCCCCAAACACAGCTCTGATTATATTACTTCTCTACCCAGAATTCTTTGAGGACTCCCCGTTGCCTATTAAAAAAGCCCGAAAGTACTGACTTTCCACCATGGTCTTCCACTATTCCAGTTACACACACATAGTTGGACCAAATGGAACAACTTTCACTCCACTAACACACCCTGTGCTTTTCTGCTGTGCTCAAACTGATATCTCCATGTAGAATGTTCTCTCTCCCCACTTTTCCTATAAAACTCCTTCCTATTTGACAAGACCCAGCTGAAATGCCACTGATATGAAGTGATCTTTCCCTCTGAATTCTCATTGCACTTTTTGCTCATACTTTTCCTGTGGGACTTGATTCTTTATCAAGTTCACTTAGTCACTTTGTCTCTTGTATTCTAATCATTTGTGACTTGTGTATACAAATAACTCTACGAGGCGGAGATTGTGGGAAGACTCTGGCTTCTCCTTGTAATAGGCCACAGTAGAAAGAGCTCAAGACCTTGAGTTAGGAGATGCAGCTCTCTCCATTGCAACTGCGCCAAAAGCTCGGGCAATTCACTCAAACTTTTTGCCCCTCAGTTTCCTCATCTATAAGAGAGGGCATGGGCCAGATAACTTCTAAGGTCCCTTGTACTCCTATGAGTTTAGGATCTTTGTGTCACTTGGCTTCAGTAGCACAGGGCCCTTCACATATCTGGTGCCTAGTAAATAAAAGGAGATGGAGGACACTGCATGCCATCCTCAGTGGGAACAGCAGCGAGGGGCAGCAGAGGGCAGGATAAGACTGGGAGCCAGGGAGGAGCAGCTCCATTTGGCTAGGAAAGGAGACCAAGTAAAATGAGGGTGGAAACTTCCTTACCCCTCGGATTCTAGAGTCGGGAGTGATTACAGATGTCCTCCAGTCCAGTCTGCACTTTGGTAGGAAGTCTGGTCTAACTCAGTGGAAATAGTGTTGGGTCTGGGGTCTGGAGTCTGAAAAGTCGCGTTCAAATGGTCTGTCACTTCGCTCCATCTGTAAAATGAGTGGGTTGGTCTAGACCAGAGGTGGATGACCAGAGGAGGAATTGTGGGTATGTGCATAATAATATGTGGCTCAAGGGAGATGGACAGAAATGGACATAGACCTGGGCCAGCCTTGTCTGTAGCTTATTCTATAATGACTGGATTAGCAGTTCCTGGGGAGGGGGCAAGGTGGGTATATGCTATGTGTGTATCTACACTTCTTTGTAATCCCCTTCTTGGGGAGAGAGTTCTGTACACGACTGAATAAATGGTTAGGTATGGGAAAGGGGACTTGCAGCCTTCCATCCTGCCCCACCAGTGTTTGCAGAGAGCTTCTAAGTGTCTAAGTTTTCTCCTGGTTAAGAATGGTCAATAGAGTTGAGAGGATTGGGGACAGGACTGTTCTGAAATAGAAGCATTTCATTTCTGACTGCCATATAAACATTACTGTGCATAAGAAGGAAGTGCGGTGTTAGAAATATCCCGAGCTGGGCAACCCAAAGCTCTGGTAAGGGCTCATTCTTCTGTCCTCTGCTGGCTCCTTGAATAACTAAGTGCTTACCACACCCAAGCCTCTAATCTCTCTTCTTTACAATGAAGGCATTGGACTAGATAATCTGTGTGCTCTGCCCACCCTAGGTGCTTAATAAATGCCCTTTGAATCTGTTTGCTTATAATGAATGTTTGTATGTTCAAGGTCCCTTCTAGTCCCTCTAACAATTCTGTTTTGTAATGGTCTTCCCAGGGTTTCTCTGAGACAAAACTTTAAGTGGTGACTTAAGCTTGTCTATGAATCACAAGAGCTGGGTCTCATTTTGAAATATCTGGGCCGTGTACAGAGAGAGAGAGTCTGATCTCCTGGGCTCCTGTTGCCTAGCAGAAGCCTTTGTATCGTGCTTTGACTGTCAAGGTTGTTGGAAAGCACTCCTGGGCAGACTGTCGGTAAGACCAATCAAAAGGAGAGGAGATGAAGACCATCGTGGCTTGCTTTTCAAGGACAGTAATGGATTTTGTCGAAGCTGGCTCTCAGAGGTAGCCTGAAGTAATCAGGATTAGGACTACTGTTGCATTTTAAATTATTAAAATGCTTTCTTTTAAGCTTGACCTGATTCCTTTCTTGCCCCCTCAGCTCATGTTTATTGGCATGGAAGATGAATAAGGTTATTAAGAACTAGTTACACATAAGGACCCAAAGGGCTCTGAAGAGTTAATTTTCTCACCTTGGTGCCATGTGAGATGCCTTTGTTTATTTTTATTGGAAATTTTTTTAAACTAAGTTAAATCTTTGAGTAAGAATGAAAGAAAATCATGAATGCTAGCCATCTTATCATAGTGTAATCTTTTTATATGGTGCTTTACAGTGTAAAAAGTGCTCTCCACACCACCAATGTGAGTAGATATAAGCACAACATTCCCATTTTACAGATGAAGAAACTGAGATTCAGAGAAGTTGTGAACTGACCAAGGTCATTTAGTCAATCATCAGCATAACTGATGTTTTGACAACACTTTAATGAGTTTACAAAGTGCTTTCTTCACAGCCACCCTGTGAGTGAGGTCGAGAAAGTTCACTGACCCCATTTTATAAAGAAATAAAGAAACTGGAGTTTAGGAACTTCAACAACCAAGTCTCAGTTGGGCCATTTTACAGCTGTGTGACCTTGGGCAAGTCCCTTAATGTCTTTGACCTTCAGTTTCCTTGTCTTTAAGAAGGAGATGATAATAGTAGCACCTTGTACTTCCTAGAGTGGTAAGATAAACATTTTGACATGCTATACAAAGGTGAGTTATTAGAACGAGAAGCAGCAGGCTGCCATCTTTGAAATGCCTTCTTAGGACGTTTCCTCTGGCTGTCTGGTATCTAGACATCTGGATGATCCTGAGCCTTTTAGGAATGTCATCAGGCTTCCAACCCTGACTTCAGTCTTGGATTGAACTTTCATTAATGAAGGGAAGATAGAAGTAAAGAGCAAAGAGATGCTGTGACACTGAAGGTGTGGTTTAGTGTGAGGGAGGAGAAAGGTCTTGGTGAGATGAGAATCCTGAGCCAAAGTCAAGTGAGATTTTACTTGGGGAATTGCCAGCCTTGTGTGTAGCAAGCAACAGGCAACTATCTTCATCCAGAAGATCTAGCCCTGAACATGCATGGCCTGGGGACTAAAAATTCACAGGGTGGGGTAGGCAAGAGAACCAGCCTTATTCCTGTGCCAGGTTCCCCACCACAGCCTGGGCCACTCACCTGAGCCAGCCATTGGTTCTCCTTTGTTGGGCACCTAACATCGGTGAGGAAGCAGCGAGGGGAAGTCAGCAGGCATCAAAGAGGAGAGGGGACAATTTAATCAGCTTCCTGCCTGGAGTCTCCCTTCTGAAGCAACTTGGTCGACCCTTTGTCTTGTGTAGTCATTGTGCAAGATCGCTGTGGGCCACTACCCAAGTGTATCCTTCCTGATGAGAAGGCTGTGCCACTTCAGCCACTTTTCATAGAATGGGAGGAAGGGAGAAGAGGGAGAGGAGGGGGAGAGAGACAGAGGAAGGAGAGACAGAGAAAGAGAATTAAGTTTTTACTATATGCAAAGTACTGGGGATGCAAATACAAACGAAAAAGACAGTTCCTGTCCTCAAGAAGCTTCTCTTCTAATGGGGGAGGAGAGCACAGGGGATGAGTCTCCAAGGGAGTGAAGTGAGAATGGTTGAGACTCCTCAGAGTTGAGGAGTCAGTTACCAACCAGACGTCAGAGCTTCTCTAACAGATGCCTACTGTGGGTAGGACTATGATAAGTCTTACTTGGGGAAGAAAAAATTTTTGATTGGCTCTCAGTCTAGTAGGGATAGACAAATATCCTTCTCTAGAGACCTCACATGATGCTTCATTGGGGGAAGGGGAGATGATGCTGGGGTCTTAAACATTATGCTCACAGACTACAAACTCTGACATCAACAGGACAGGCTTCAAGGACGGTCTGCTTAGTTACAAAGGGATTACAGACTGCATAGAGGGAGGAATGCCCAAAGTGGAAGAATCGGCAGCACCCTGGATCCCAGAATGGGAAGGGAACCATAAAGGCCACCATGTTCAGCTTCATCATCTTATAGCTGAAGAAGTGGAAGCACAGAGAGATCAATTGCCCTATCCAGGGTCACATAGCTGCCAAATGTCTGAAACTGGACTTGAACCCGAATCTCCCTGACTTCACTGTACAGTACAACACACACAAGCATTAAAGAGTCACAACATAATGTGCTATGGAAGGTCTAAGAGGAAAGACTGCCATTGATGAAGGATTAAAAAAGCCTTCTTGAAGTAAATGAGGTGACTTTTTTTTTTAATTCAGCAGGTAAAGAAGAGAAGACGAGAGGGACCAGTGTGAACAAAACCTCCCAAATAGGAAAGTGTAAGTGGTGTCCAAGGATAAAAAGTGGTCCAGCTTGCCTGGAGCATCGAGGGAACATGTGACCCTGCAAGACTGTAGAGACAAGGGGTACCAGCTAAGGACTTGGAATACTGACCAGAAGACCTTGAACCTTAGAAAGCAGTAGAAAGTCACTGGAACAGAGTGATGTGATAAGATCCATGCAGACAGAAGATAGTTTTGAAGCCAAATGAAAGCTGGATTGGAGGGGAAAGACTGGAGGCAGAGAGATCCCTTAGAAGGCTATTGTCTTGGTCCAGCTGGGTGGAAATATGAGGCTAGTTGGAACTGAGAATTGAGCAAAGAATGCTGGAAACATTGTGCAGGAAGAATTGACTGGTGTTGGTAGCTGAATTACTGGGACAGGTGAAAGAACATTGAGGATTCATATGGGAGAGAGACAGCAAATAGCTGTACCCCAGGCAGAAATGGAGACATCATGAGGAGGAATGACTGTTTTGGACATGGGAAGTCTGAGGTACCATCTGTGGACAGGAATTTAAGTCCAGCGCTCAGAAAGGCTAGAGATAGAGCTTGAGAGGTCATTTGCATAGTGATAGTCATTGAAGCCAAAGGAGAGTGTATAGAGAACAGAGAAGAGGACATAGGAATGGCCTGGGGAGAAGAGAAGGAGCCAGCTGAGGAAGTAGAGAAGATGCTCTTGGAGAAGTAGAAGAATCCGACGTAGACACAGGGTTAGGTTCTAAGAATATGTTTACTGAGTGAATGAGGAGAGGGGAAGAGCGCATTTAGAAGCAGGAGGTGGTCAACAGGGCAGTTTTGCAGAGATCAAGGAAAATGAATCCTGAAAAGGGCTGGCCATTGGGTCTGATGATGGGGAGGCCATTGGTAACTTTTGAGGGATGCAGGCACTTCAGTGGAGTACTGGGGGATAATGCCAAGTGGTAAACTATTGGAGAGGGAGTGAGAGGGGAGCAAGTGGAAGCATCCAGTATAAAAAGCCTTTTCGAGGAATGTAGTGGTAAAGGTGAGGTCAGCGATGGGATGGATTGAATAGAAAGTACCATGGATGTGTCAGCTTACCAGGGATTTTTGTAAAAAGCCCATAGTGATGGTAGTGAGTTTAAGGAAAAGAAGCTGCCGAATTATTGCGATATTCCTGATGAAGACGACAGAGATGAGGCAGGCCGGTGTGCTCAAAGAAACATTTCACTAGAAACATTCATTCATTGCTGCTGCTCCTGACCGTCAGAGCCATGGAATTGAGGACAGCGTTAGCATTGGAAGAGACTCCCAAAGGCACACAGTCAAGCTTCCTCTCTGATGGATGAGAAAAATGAGTCCCAGGCAAGGGAAGTGACTTTCCCAGGGCTGGGACTAAAACTCAGGTCTCTTGCTACCCGGTAGTCCATGTATGTGGTGTTTAAAAATTGTTCAGATGTTTTCACGTACACTGTTTCATTTCACCCTTATCCCCACTTGACTAACGAAGAAACAGAGGGTAAAGTTAGACACACACACGGAAAAGCCAAACTGAGCACCCGCACTTCTACTCTCTTTAGCCTGCCTGGACCAGAGTAAATACGAAGCCTCCCAAGGAGCGCTAAAGGGTTTGTCGATGGGCCAGCTGAACTTCTGCGCTCCCATTGCTTGGAAAGGGGAGAGCCTGCTCAGCTGCTGCTCTTCCTGCTCAGGAGCTCTGCAAGCATGAATCACAGCCACGTCTCCCGGCAGTCACGGCGCCCCGCACTTTGTAGGCCGTCGACCCCTCTTGTTTGTTACTCGTTACTCCATGAATTATCTAGTCCCATCCCCTAGACTATGCTTAGAGTATTGTTGGCATATAGTCAAGATCTGTCTCCCTTGGAAAAGCGTGGGCTCGCAGCATCCTATCAGCGTGTTCTTCCTCAGGTCTCAGCATCTCCTGTTGACTCATCCTCCAATCTGCAGACAAGTTGGCCATTTGGGAAGGGACAGTGGAGGCGTTAAAATGGGGGTGGGGAGATCAGATAGTTTCTGTGACCTTTCCAATTTGTGATTTGTGGTTTTAAAATCAACTTTCTTTGTTCTGGTTTTTTCTGTTTTCAGCAGTATCCCCTGGGGGGAGCATTTTCCACTGCCTCTGAGACAGCTGGGCCTGCCTCCTTAGCCTTCTTGGCTCACCCTAATTGTTACCATTAGCACCTCCCCAGGAGCACTCCTCTTTTCCCAGCTGCTCACAGTGGAAGGATCATGGGAGAAGAAGGGAAGAAGGACGACGCAGATTATAAGAGACTACAAACCTTTCCTCTGGTCAGAGTAAGTTCTAGTAGGGAATGAGAAAAGATAATCAAAAGGCAGCCTTGGGGAAGGGCCCTTTCAGAAACACTCTCTAGGGATCCTGTTCAGAGCTGTGTCTTTCTTCAGTTCTGATGTATGATGCAGGTCTGCTCTGAGGTCGATACAGCATGCTAGTGATGCCGGCATGAGCAAGAATACTAGCTTGGGCTGGGTGCTGGCTTTGGCATCTGTACCTCTGCTTCTCCATCATGGCGGATGCCTGCCCTGCTGATCTTGGGACGCTTGCATCATCCCCGTGTACAGACTTTGGGGCCTCTCCCCAACTGACCAATCAGCTTTTTCGAGCTCAGTGACAGATCAGCCCTGGCTTGGCCTTGCCACGTCTTGTGCTGAGCTTTTTCTGTCTGTCCTTCGCTCCTTCCCCAGCACTCAGACATGCCGGAAGAGATGAGAGTGGAGACCATGGAGTTGTGTGTCACTGCCTGTGAGAAGTACTCCAACAACAACGAGGTACCAGTCACTGCAGGGCCCACCCGGTGATGAAGCCGGCTCCTGTGAGCAAGCGAGCGAGTGGAGGCAGGGCCCCCATGGCCGAGCTCAGGAACAGCCTATTCTGGGGGAAGGATGATGTGGGAAAGGAGAGGGGTTCTTTCTGAGATGGTTTTTGGAGCCCAGGCTCTTCTGAGGGAAGTTCAGGTGAGCTCAGCAATGCCGTTAGCAATGCCATTCCCAGCAGAGAATGGTGACTGTGGCTCCTGCGTCCCTGGTCTGGCCTTAAGGGCCAGAGGAGGCTGAAGAAAGCCTCCCAAGTGGTAGCCAGTGTCCCTTCATTGTCATGAGGGAAGTTGGAAAAGGTTTGGGGACTAGGACCACAAGCTCATGGGTGGGAGGGCACTTTGAAGGGAAAGGTCCCAGGGAGAAGCTTGTTAACCTTGTCCGTGTGCAGGCAGGGTCAGCGTCCCATTGACTTCAGCCTCTCCTGCTGGAGCCCCCTGGGAACACGGGATTGGGAAACATCAGTCCCTCCTCTATGCATGACAGATGGTGGGCCTGAGCAGCAGTCAATAGAATTCTCCTAGTTGCACCCACAGGACTAGGGCTGTCCCTGTCTCCTGCCAAGAACTGCTGAGCAGCATCACCATCGCAGAGGGCCTCCTTTCTGGGCAACAGCCCCCCATGACACGGGCAGGGGCCCTGCCATGTACTGGTCCCTATTGGCTAGATGAGGCAGTTGAAGGGGCTTACTTCTAAGCTCAAGATGACAGATTCCAGCCCAAGACTCCTGACCTGTAGGTGGTGGGCCTAGCAGGCAAGCTTGCTGGACTTGAAGTCAGACCGACTGAAACTAGAGCCCCAGCTCCTCCACTCTCTGGTCCTGCAACCTTGGGCAAACTGTTCCCCTTTTCTGAGAATCAGTTTCTTCACCTGTAAAATGGGGCTAGGCATGTTTGTCCTAGAAACCTCATAGGGTGTTCCGAAGGAAAGTCCTCAGTAAGTTACAAGCCAGGCTGTGAGTGGGAGTTCTCCTGAATTTCTGAGGAGACCCCATTGACCCCTAGCCCATCTCACCCCCTGAAAAAGCTGAGAAGGGCCCTAGCCCTTCCCATGACGCACCCCCGGCCTTGTCCTTTGCAGAGCGCTGCCAAAATGATCAAAGAGACCATGGACAAGAAGTTTGGCTCCTCCTGGCATGTGGTGATTGGCGAAGGCTTCGGCTTTGAGATCACCCACGAGGTGAAGAATCTGCTCTACCTGTACTTTGGGGGCACGCTGGCCGTGTGCGTCTGGAAGTGCTCCTGACACAGGCCCTGCACCCCCACATCCCATCCTGTCCTGTGGCTTTCCCCCGGGTAGGGCAGCCTCAGGCAGGCCCTGGCTTCCAAAGGGACATGTGGGGTCTTCTTTTTTTCTGTGTGTGTGTGTGTATGTGTGTTTGTCCACATGTGCCCAGGCACCTGTATGCGTGTGCTCATGTGTATGTGTGTGTCCTTACGTCTTCCGTCTCACTCCAAGAGCTGGGATATGGGGGCAACAGGCTCTGGGGCAGTTGGGGAAGGGAGGCTTTCCTCTTGGGAAGATCCCCCAGGTTAGAGCCTGAGCCATTTGGGAAGGGGGGAGAGCCCAGGGCTCCTCAGAGCTTCCCTTCCCACAGCCTTTCAAAAGGCCACCCTGCCTCCTGGGCATCACGAGGGAGGAGCCCTTCCTTCCTCCTCTTCGCTGTCCAGATTCAAGTGGCTAAAAGACCGAACCTCTCCTGGGGGGACAAGTGATGACTGCCCTTTCTTGTCTCCCCAAGAAATGGGGGAAATAGTAGGACCTCCCCACTTGACCTCCTAGTTTATTCACCCGCTGCATCTTAACTAGACTGACAGCAGAAGCAGCCGTCCACTCTACAGGGCTCTTGCCCTCTTTGCCTCCCTCTATGAGGCCAGTTCCCGCCTTTTTACACCCCCGTAGCCAGTGGCAGGGGGACTGGAAACCCTCCCGAGTCCTGGAGGGGGCACCAGGCTTAGGGGTGTCAGCCACCGCAGGGGCCCCCAAGGCTGCTCGCTACTTAGTCATCAGGGACCCTGTATATTTGTACTACTTATTTCTCTGTCTTGGGTTTTCTATGTGACTTTTTGAGTGTGGGTTGGAGAGGGGATTTACTAGAAAGAAGAACTAACTGTATTTTACACAACAGTTTTATTTATATGAATGTTTTTGGTTTTTATGATTAAAAGCTACCAGAAACAGATTGAAGTCTTCATGCTCCTGAGTTTGGATGAGGTGTGTTTGGTGTGGGGGATTGGTCTGAGGGAGATTGAGGCATCTGTGGAGAGACCGTCAGACTTCCCCCACACTGGGATAGCTCAAGGTGGACCACAGCAGAAGGGCAAAGCCTGACTGTGGTGGGCTTGGGCATCCGTGGCAGAAATGGGGGACATCCTTGTGCCTCCTCCTCCCCTGCTCCACCTGTTGTCTCGATCCCAAGCCCTGCCCAGTTAGCTTTGCTGCTTCCTGCTTCATCTGTGACATCCAGTCAGTCACCATGTCCTCTCTTGACTTCACCGTTCCTCCTATTCCATTCCCACAGCCACCACTGTCTTCCCTGACTCCTGGACAATTGGGTCTCCCTGCCTGAACAGTGCTCTTCTGCAGTCCATCCTGTACTCACAGCTCCCGACATCTCATTCCCCTGCCTAGCTCCCTTCAGTGACACCCATCGCCCACCAGACCAAGTTCAGACCATTGGTCGGCTGGTGAAGACCCTGCTGGCCAGGCTTTGTCCCACCCCATCCCTCACCACACCCTTCCCTTCAGACAAGCCAGCCCTCCATCGCCCACCTCTTTGCCTTTACTCACATCACATCCTTGGCCTAAAATGCTACCCCCTCCCTCCCCGCCCCGCAACTGTCCCCCAGTCCACATCTTCCCTGTGTCCGTTAGGACCCACCCAGATCCCACATATTCCCTGAAGCTCCTTCTGGTCCCCTCAAACATCCTTGCTCCCTGCTCTGAACTTACCCCCCTCTGTGCTTTCCAGGAGCACTGTTTGTATTCTACAAGTCTCTACTGTTATGCTCCCTTACTAAGCCGGACCCTCCCTGAGTCTGGGGCCACATTTCACTGCTCTCTGCCTCCCGCTAAGCTCCCAGCATGGGGCGTTACACACAGTAGGTACTTGGTATACATTTGTGGAGTTGGATTGGATTCAAGAGGGAGTAGAGGACAGATGCTCCGGGTTCAAATCCCATCATTGATGCTCCATGTATAACCATAAGGAGTGTCATTTCACTTCCCTGGACCTCAGTTTCCTCATCTGTACAATGAGGAGATTGGACTAGACATTCTAACGTCCCTCCCAGCTCTAGAACAGTGATCCTATGGATTGCAAAAGTTCCTTCTGGGTGGGAACTTAGGAGCCTGGTGCTTCTCCTGGGCTCCTGTGGTATTGGTGTTCAACCTACCCCTCAGATTGGAGGGACTTCTGCAGGGCCTCCATCCTTGTGGGGCCAGGAAGCTAACAGGCTCAAATCAGATCCACCAGTCATATTCTTGGTGCACATGATCAGATAAGGATCGGCTTCTGAAATGGGAGCGGGGGGCAGAGCCAGCCTTGATTTATTTAATAAGCAGAGGCCCAGAGCCAGGCCTGCAGAAGAAGACAATCTTGCTTCTCCCACTCCCCAAAAGAGCTTTCTAGGGATTGCAAAGCACTTGATCTGTGCTACTTCCCAACAACTCTATGAAGTAGATGCCATCACTATCCTCATTTGCAGATGACACTGAGCCTGAGAAATCAAGTGACTTGCCTAGGGTCACGCAGGCAGGAAGCATCTGAGGTGAAATCTGCCAGGTCTTCTGGACTCAAAACCCAGCTCTGAGTGCAGAATTGGACTAATAGCCACTTCTCCCCTTCCCTCTAAATAAATAGCGAACAGCCTCCCCTTCCCAATTGTCAGTGCCCAGTGAGGTACAGTTGGCCTATGGAGTCAGGTGGGAGAGTAACCCGTGATATTCGCCCAGGGAATGTATTGGCCCAAGTGATTTGACTTTTGTCTCTATTTGACAGTCATTACTAAGCAGCTGTGTCAACTCTGACCCATTTGGCCCAGTACCCACTGAGGCAAGTGTTTACAAATTTGCCTTTTTAAATATGCTGGTTTCCTTTGTAATCCCATATATTTTGTGCCCTTGACATGATTCTGAGGAGTCCACTGACTTCACCACAAAGGGATCCAGGACCCCAAATCCGTGCCCTTAACGACAGGCCCCTGACCTACCAGTGGGAGATACAAGAAGTTTGAGAAAAGGTAGCAGAGACACTCCAAGTGTCAGACCAGTGCTGTGACTTGGGCGAGGGCTAGAGTATCCCTGCTGCAACTTTCTAAGTTAGTCTTCAGAGCTTTTGCTGGGTATTTCAGCTGACAAAGCCCTGCCTTTGTTTGATAAAACAGAGGTCATACCAGCTCTGGACCTCTGCTCCCTAGATCTAGGGGTCACGGCCCTGAAGCTGCAGCTGATAACTCAGGTCTTGGTGCCAGATGCATTGTGGTCAGCTGGTGAGGAAAAAATGACCACTTTCCCATCAATTGCAGCCATCACTGTTGAGGCCATGGTGTAAATCGGCTCCTTGTATCACTGGGTACAGAGACTGAGTCACCCCCGAAAGAGTCAGCCAGGCTCAGCTGGGGACATGAGTCATGGGCCTGGGCCCAAATGATCCCACCCTCAATGATGGCCTCCCTGGCCCAGGAGAGCAGTGAGGTGTTCTGAACCAATCAGAAAGAAATGAATTTCTACCCTCAGGATAAGAATGAAGGGAATCACTAATGAAGGGCCATTGGTGGGCTGCCAGCTTTTGAAGCTCTCTGTCTCGCATACTCATCATCCCAACTGCCTGAAAACAGGAATCTTGGGGTGAATATTTAATATCATCTTTGAAGGGGAGAGAAGTGAAGGCCATCAGCGAACCTGCTCTTTGCTCCCCACCATGAAAAGGGCAGCTTTGTACTTGGCTGCAAAGGTGGGTCCCCCTCCATCCTAGAGCACAGTCCCCACAAAGCCAACAGCCCTCAGGAGGAGGGAGTGAACTAG
The DNA here is from genome assembly GCA_023548195.1 of Bettongia penicillata ogilbyi. Taxonomy (NCBI): domain Eukaryota; kingdom Metazoa; phylum Chordata; class Mammalia; order Diprotodontia; family Potoroidae; genus Bettongia; species Bettongia penicillata. The sequence continues at coordinate 5,163,035 of JAJHZJ010000150.1, read as the reverse complement.
GAAGCTTTGATCTCTGAGAAAGGGAAATGTTCAGAGACCCCGAGTTCAAAGGTGCCTCCACAGTGCTGTTCAGTCCACATGGTAATTATTAAGAAGTGCTAAAGCAGGACTTTTAGACCTTGGCTGATATTGATGGGAAAGGTTCAGATAGGTCAAGGGATTGTAGAATCTCTAAGGTGAGAGGGGTCTCAGCACTCACCAAGGCTTGATGGAGATCCAAAAGTTGTGAGCATGCCCTCTTAGGCAGTCCTGTCAACAGTCATCTCTTCTCCCACTGCCACCTCCTAAGGTAGTCTGTAATGCTTTGGGATGGGATAGGGGTTGAGGCTAGACCTGTAAATGTATTGGTATAGGGAACTCCCAGGTGAGGAAAGGCTCTCTACCAAGGCAAGTTGGCAGCTTCTCTACAACCTAACTCTGAAGTTAAGTGACTTGCCCAGGGTTACAAAGCCAGGATGCATCATAAGTAGTACTTGAACTCAGGTCTTCCTGGATCAAATGCAGACTTTTTATCCACTATGCAACCCTGGCCTATTTCTAGGGAAATTTTTTTTTATAAAAAGCCATCTTTCTGCAACCCCAGGGCCAAGACAAACAAGGCTAATCCCCCTTCCATGTAATAACCCTTCAGGTACTTGTGGCTGTCTTGTCCCTGAGTCATCTGTTCTCTGGGCTAGACATTCCCAATTCTTGCAGCTGATCCCCACATGGCATGGCCTCTTAACCCCTTCCTCGTGTTGGCCAATCTATTCGCACCAGCTGGTCATTGCTCCTCCCAGAACTGAACTCGGCACTCCAAATGCATCTGGCTAGTGCAGAGGACAATGAGGCTGTCATCAACCTAGTTCCAGGGTCAGCACCCCTCCAAAAATGTCATCCAAACTCAAATTGGCTTTATGGGCTGCCAGATCACAGCACTGAGGAATCCTGAACTGCAAGACCATTAGGACCCCCAGGTCTTTTTTGGGAGGGGTGTTTTTTTTTTTTTACATGAACTTCTTGTCCATGACTCTTTCACCCTTGGTACTCATCATATTTCCTCCTTTCTGAGTTGGAAATAACAGGAGATCTCGGCCCCACCCCCACAACTAACATCTGCCTCCATATTGCTGTGCAGTTCAATTCAGAAGCTTCTTTTGCAGCCCCAAGGTTTCATCACTGGTCATACAGAATCACAGGATCTCCCAGTTGGAAGGTACTTGAATATCCTTCCCAAGGCCAGCTCAGACTTGAACCAGAGTCCCACCTCTCCTCAATGACCCCTTCAGTTGGGGGAGCCCACTACCCCCTGAGGCTGACCCCTGGACCCTGGGTCATCTTGAATAGTGAAGACAGTCTTTCCTTTGTCAGTTTTCACTGATCCTTGGCAACTTGCTGCCCTTGTTCCTAGTTCTGCAGCCTAGGGTGAAGCAGGGAGCACTCATCCCTCTCCCACAGGCCAACCCTTGAGGCAGCTGTATTCATTTGGGACCATCTTAAGCAGTCTTCAGGCCACATAGCCCCACTGAAATGTAGAGACCTGGAAACTTCCATGAGGCTTTGGCAGTGAATCCCAGTTAACCCTACAAAGTGATTAGAGAGGCCCCAGTCCTATTTGAGGGGGAAGGATGGCAGAATCTGGGACACTGGAAAATGTCACCTAGAGACAGTTGCTATGAAACTATTGCACCGCAAGAAGGGAGAGCCGGGAAATGAAAGTCACTTAGGTCTATGTACAAGACAGAGGGGACAGAAAAACTAGAGTCCTTCCATCACCAACACCAAGAAAGTGGGGGCCAGAGAGAGCTCTAGAGCTTCCCTGGGGTCTATGACCAAGGGAAGTCCCTCCCTTTGAGCCTTTCCTAAGGAAAGAGTGCTGGCTTTGGTTCTGGCTCTCCCACTTACTATTTGGGTGGCCCTGGCACAAACAGGGTGAATGGCCTCCTGGCATTTTTCTTGTGGTTCACTTGTTTCAGTCTTATCTGACTCTCTGTGACCAAATGGGAAATGGCAAAGATACTAGAGTGGTTTGCCATTTCCTTCTCTGGCTCATTTCGTAGATGAAAAAATAGGGTGAAGTGACTTGCCCAGGGTCATACAGCTAGGAAGTGTTTGAACTTGGGTTTTCCTGACTCCTGGCCCGGCATTCCTTGTACTGTACTACCCAGCTGCCTCTTCTGGCAGGCTTTAATTTTTAAAAGGCAGGGATTGGAAGTATGTTAGAAGTCATCTAACACAAATCCTTTCTTGAATTAAGAATCTTCGAAGACACTCTTGATCACCATGTTTTTGCCTTTTTTATATTCCCAGCACCAAACGTAGTCCTTAATGGTTGCTGACTAAATGCCAGAATGAATGACTTCTACAGGATAACATATGATAGGAAACCCAATCAGGCATCACATTTCACTGCGGGAACACATACAATTGTCAGGAAGTCCTTACACTGAGCAGAAGTTTGTACTCCTGCCCCTCTCCCCTCACTGGTCTCATTGGACCATTTTAGAGCTGCACAGAATAAGTCACATAGCTCTCTTCTTCATAGACCCTCAGAACTCTGAGGGCACTGAGCAAACACCTAGATCTCTTGGTGCATCTCTGGCATTTTTAAAAATGACACCAGAAACACCTAATGTTTTTCTTTTTTTTTTTCAGCAATGCCTGTAGGTTTGGAGTTCTTCAATCTTTTCCCAATGAAAAATCCCTTTGACTTCCCCCAAGTCTTATGCCTGGAAGGGGAAGGAAGAGATAGCACATAACAGGTACTGTCAGGAGAGCTTGGCTGCTCTCAGCATGACTGTTCCTGTCTGTGTTTCTTTCCCCCCTGGGATGCCCTGTGAGGGGTGGCAGCCCACATGCCAAAGAAACTCAATCCATGTGGCTGGGCCAGACTCTACCTGGCTTGGAGATCAACTAATCACTCCAGATTGAGCCACTGCAGACATCCCTTTGGATGGCTTCCCACTATCAGGAAGCAATTTTTGGAAACTTTTGGTTCAACTACTCAAAGTAGGAAGTACAGAATGGTCCTTGATTTTTCTTTGCTCCAAGGCATTTAGTGAAGGGTGTCATAGGAAATGTTCAAAAATGCCTCTGTGATCACTAACTAGACTATGGAATATCACAGCTAGAAAGGATCTCAGGGATCACCTAGTCTAGCCACTTTAAGGTCAACAAAACTCTTGGGGGAGGGAGGAGGGAGGGAGCAGCATGAGTGTGGTACTCCCCACTTTACAGAGGAAGAACTGAGGCCCAGAGAAAGGACCTAGCATGAGTTAGGGTCACACAGCTAGTAAATGTTGGAGCTGGAATTTCAGCCTAGATCTCTCCTGATGCCAAGGTCAAGGCCCCTCCACCATCATAGACATCATCCAGGTCCCTTCCTCCATCTGAAGATCTGTGATCCAATTCAATTCAGCCAGCATTTCTGGAGCAGCAGCTCCCATGGCCAAGGCTCTATGTTGGGTCCTGAAATACATAACAAAATGAGACATTCTCTTACCTCAAGGCATTTCCATTCTATAGGTGGGAAGCTGCATGTGTGCATGAATGATATGGTCATCACAAAGTAACTGGGGAGAGCGCAGGTAGATCCAACTTGGGGGAGCCAAAATGCCATGAAGAAGAAGAATATTTCAGGGATGGGGGTTGGAGGCAGTGTGAGCGAAAACACAGAAATGTCATGAATGGGAACCATGAGTTGGCCCATTTGGCTGCATGAAGAGGAATGTGAGACAAGTCTGGTAGGAAATTAAAGCCAAATCATGAAGAACTAAATGCCAGAAATAAGAGTTATTATTTTGTTTCAGGAGGTGATAGGGAACTATCCAGAAGGGGCACACTTAAACCTCCACCTTTGGCTGTGAGGATGAATCAGAGAGAGGAGAGGCTGAGGACCAGCTGACAGGGATTCTCTAGAGAGAATTCATTCTCCACAGAGAGTAAAAGTGGGGGCTGATAATATTTAATATAAATTTTGGACTTTAATAAGTGCCAAAGTTTGAGTTAAGAAGAGCCTGGACCTCATAGTCTCCTTTGTTATCTTAAGTAAACTCAGAGAATGCCTTTTGGTATGCTAGGGAAACAAATGCAGCTGACTTAGTAATTTCCTTAGAAGATTCCTTTCCTGGCATCTTAGTGATATGGAAAAACACAGATATCCTGTAATTTCAACTTTGTCAACTCTGTTAAGATACCCTTTCTTGTGTCTGAAACTTCAAGGGCCTGTTTATGACAGGATACTTGCCATCAGAGTGGTGGGATTTTCTCCTTATCATATGTCATGGAATCATATGCTACAGAGAGGTAATTCGCACAGCTTGGGATTATAAAACCCAATTGATACTACTTTGTCACTTGTCTTACTAAATTTACAATTTGTTCAACTAAGAGAGTTCCTTTCTCATGGTAAAATGTATTTAAGCCAGTCTATTTCTGTACTGAGTCAGTCAGATAATCTCTGGCTCTATAATATTATGTTACCATTTCTTTAAAGGGAATTGTTTAATTAAATCCTAAAATGTATGCATTTAGCCTGTTGCCTTTTCTTTAACCAACTAAACTTTTAGGTCAACAGGGTTCAGATCAGATGATTCCTGGGCTCCCTCCAACTCGAGAATTCTGTAAGTCAAAGTTCAACGTGACGGAGTACAGAGTTGAATTTGGAGTCAGAGAACCTAGTTTCACATCCCAATCAGTTATTTGATCAATGAGCATTTACTAAACGTTTAAGTGCTGAGGATGCAAAGAAAGACCAAAAAAACCCAAAACCAAAAAGAAAACCACCCAGCTGCTACCCTCAAGTCTAATGGGGAGACAACGTGCAAACAATTACGTACAGACGACATATTTAAGACAAATTAGGGGAGTCTCAGAGGAGACAGGGAGTCCATTTTATGGATGAGCAAAGTGAGGCTGCGAAAGTCTCAGAGTGAAGGTCCTAAGATCCAGGAGATCTGGGAGAGGCCTCTTGCAGAACATAGGATTTTAGGGACTTGAATGACCATGGGTAAAGACACTTAACTATGCAGCCTCAGTTTCCTCATCCGAAAAATGTAGGGGTAGAGCTGGATGACTTCAGAGCTACCTCAAGCTTGGAAATCTGTGAATTTATGGAATTCTAAGCATGAGTGCTACATAAATCCAATTTGTTATTATTGTTAATAATTATGTCCTCTAGGTAACTATTGATTAAAGAAGTGACGCATTAGACATATAAACTATGCACATAGATCTCATAGCTGAGATTAAATTTGCAAATGAAATCCAAAAGGAGAAAAGAAGTAAGAGGAATAATATGTGGACTCCAACCAACCTAAAGAACCTTCTTGTAGTTCCTCACATATTACGTTCCATCTCCTGCCTCCATGCCTTTGCATTGGCTGTACCCCATGCCTAGAATGCCTTCCCTCCTCAGCTCCACCACTTAGAATCACTTGTTTCCTTCAAAACTCAGTTCAAGTGTCATCTTCTACATGAAGCTTTTTCTGAGCTCTCTTCTGGCTAATGCCTCCCCTCCAAAAAACCACTTGGTAGTTCTTTTGTATTTTGTATATTCTCTAGTTACATGGTTTTTGCTCTCGCTAGAATGCAATCTTTTTGAGGATGGGGCTGATACATTTTTGTCTTTCTGTCCCCAAGCCCTAACACTGTGCCTGGCACATAGTAGGCTTTTAATCAAAGGTTTATTGATTGGCTGATTAGAAATCTGAAGAGATGGCAGTCACCAGTATTGAATTCTCCTTGCCTTTGCTTTTCCAGTCCTGTTCCCTGCCCTCAGCTCCATGCCCCAGCTCTTCCAGGGCAGCTATACTGGAGTGGGTGGGAAGGAAGTGAGACACTCTCTCTAGAGGTACAACCTCAGAACAGCAGAAAGCAAGAGTCAGCCCAGGTATTTTTATCACTAATCCCCTAGGGACAAATTTTTCTCCCTTTAGCAAGGCAGCCTCTTATTTAAAAAACAAACACCAGCTCCTCCGTCCCCTCACTCACTCTGCTCAGATCTCCCTCTTCTGCAGTGTGGTACATTTGAGCCTTCACTGCCCTGGAGCAGGAGAGGGGGTGGACAGATGACCAGCCCAATCCAGCTGACCAACCCAATTCTCTGCTCCCTGAGAAAAGTTAAGGACCAGTGCAGGAGCCTTTCCTCCAAACCCAAGACCTCGAATCCCCCTTCTCTCTTACTCTGCTGGCTGACTCTGGCTCTGGGGATCATGGTCCTGACTCCAAAGAAGCACCTGAGAAAGTTCAGAACCTCCATCTTCATAGTCATCACTGAGATCCAGACTTCCCTCCCCCCGCAGGAATCCTTATCCCTTCAAAGCCAAAAATGGGAGGCCCTGAGAGTAGCATCAAGGACTCATGGGATGAGTATGTGTGCTTGCATTGGTTGGCACACACATGGAATCAGCTAGTCAATGAAAGCTGCAACCCTTTTGCCTCAAAAGATGGTATCCCCAGTCAGCAAGTCAAAGCTATCAGACCTATTAAAGCACCCCTGCCATAGCCTCCTAACCTTGGACCTGGGTGAGGAAGACAAGCTGATCTTTGCAAGATCCAGGATGTTGACTGTGATGGACAGCAAGGTTTGGTGGGCTGATGGCCTTGACCTGCAGAGCATGTTGGATGACCTTAGTCAAGTAAGATACACTTTCTGGGCCTCAGTTTCCCAATCTGTAAAATGGAAGACATGAACGCTATTATCTCTAAGTTCCCTTCTAGTACTAAAAAAAATCTTGTGACTATATGAATCTAGAAGGGCCCTGAAAGAGCAGATGTCAGAGCTGGGATGGTCCTAGAACTAGGGATGTCAGAACTAAAAAGAGTTTTTCTAAGGGAGATAATAGGATCAGAACAGCTTGATTTCAGAAGGTGGAACTTCAGCTGAGCCTTAAAGAAAACTGAGGATTTTCAGAGGCAGAGATGAGGAGGAAATGCATTCCAGACATGGGAGACACAGCTTATACAAAGGTTCAGGAGTGGGAGATGTATTGTTATACGGGGGAACAGAAAGAAGGCTATGTTAGTTGTGCTCAGGTTTACATGAAGGGAGTAATATAAAACGAGGCTAGAAAAAGTAGGTTGTGAAGGGTTTGAAATATCAAGCAGGGATTTTTATTTGACCTTAGAAATAAAAGGGAGATGTTGGAGTTTATGGAGTATTTGGAAAATCACTTTAGTTGGCATGTGCAGTAGTCTGCGGTGGGGAAAGACTATAGGCAGGGAGCCCTGTTCCAGGATGCTGAGGGATTCCCATGAGAGTAAGGAGAGATTGAGTTTGTACAGTGTCAAGTTCCAAGCTCCCTTTGGAATTTAAATGGGCATCACTCAGGACCAGAGCTAAGCAGTGAAACAGGGCTGGGATGTTATCCCTCTTGGTCGCCTCAACCAGGCTGTCTGGCTACAGTAGAGAAAGACCCACGAGACCCATTAGGTTCCGGGAGGTTAGACCCACAGAGCCATAAATGGATTCCAATGGGGAGTGGGCCAAATTGGTGTGTGACAGAGCCGTAAATGGAAGCCATGAGGAGCTGGGAGAGACTCGACCTTTTCAGAATGATGTCACAATGGGCAGCCAGACCTCCTCCAGGCACAGCCCCTGAGGCTTCTCTTGGCAAGAGAACCTGAGTTCCTATGTTCCCTTGGGGGAAAGGCTGTGGAATTCCTCTTTCCACCCCAAAGCCTTTGGGATGGGGTGGGGGTGGGATTGGATTTCCATACCACAGACCCCAAGAGACATTCACCCTGAAGTGTTATAATGGTAAGAGACAGTTCAATTCAATGGGAAGAGTATTGAATTTTGGGTCAGAGGATTTGGGGCTGAAGTCTGTCTCTGCCCCTTAACTGAATGCCTGTGTGACCTTGGGCAAGTCAGCTTCTGGTTGCCTCAGTTTTCTCACCTGTAAAGTAGGGATAATAATAGTGCCTCTCTCCCAGGGTTGTTGTGGGTACCAAGTGTGATAATATTTGTGAAGTTCTTTAAAAACTTTAAAATCCTATATAAATTCTGGTTGCTTTCATTCCTCCCCTTCCATTTTACAGGTGAGGAAACTGAGGCCCAGAAAAAGTTAAGTGACTTGTCCTAGGTCATCTTAACAGTAAGCATCAAAATTGGAACCCAGATCCTCTGAATCTAGGACCAGGACCTTTGTCTCCAAATACCCCTACCCCAATTAAATGTTTGCTGAACTGAGTTTTATTAATGCCTTGGGTTTTGATGGGGAGAGTGGGTTGGGTCAGGTTCAGGACATGGGGTCCTGGCTGGGAGTAACAGATCCATGTTACCGAAACTCCCCATCTCTTTAAGAGAAGGGGCTAAGGGTTGGCTCATCATCCAGGTCTTTTAATCTGGTGGTGCGAGGTGACCTCTTGTGGCAGAAAGTAGGCATAATGTTGGGCTAGTTCTATCTTGGCTCTCTGCCTGGGCTCCCCTGGCCCCTGGGAGAAAGAAATCAAGCAGTTTGATAGGATCACCAGTGTCCAGACCTACAGTCTCCAGTTACTCGTAAAAGACCCAAGTCATTCACTTCCATCCTGCTCATCTCATCAACTTTCCTCAAGAGGTGATGGTTTTCAGCCTCGGACACTCCACACTTAACTAGCTGTGTAACCTTGGGCAAGTCACTTAACCCTGATTGCTTCACCTCCCTCCAACCAAAAAAGAGAGGGGAAGGGCTTGACCAGAAGGAGATCTTTGCAACAATAGCAGGTCAGACTTGCAAAGAACCTCAGAGAACAGGCAAGTGGCTTCCCACCTCTGCCGAGTTTCCTCCTTAGTAAAATTAAGAGGTTGAACTGAGGGAACCTCAAGTGACCATCTATCTATACTTGTCACGATTCTTTTGTCCCAGACAACAAACTGCTCTCTTCACTCAGTCTGAGGAAGAGGGGCCCAAAACTCTTCTTCCAACAACCCTGGCCAAGAGTCCACAGGGTCTCCTATCCCTAGGCTGGGCCTCTCACTCCTGATCTTTCAGACTCAACTCAGAGTAAGATAAACTGAGGCTGGGGAAGCAGGAGGAGAAGGTACAGACACCTATCCTGTCTTATCTTCCAATCCACCACTCTGACCAGAAGCTCCCCTGCTGACCCAGCACCAGGCATCTCCCTGTGGATTTCTTCTATGACTTCAATAGATGAACCAGGATCAAAATCCAGGACTCTCCTGAGCCCTCATCCCAACTAGTCTAATTCTCTTTCCATCATACCAACCACATGGCCTGGGTTCGGGTCCTCATTTTTTGGAGCAAAGTAGGGAGCGAGGAAACCTAGCCTAGGGACTGGGTTCAAATCTGGTTTTGCCTCTAGTTACCTGTATAATCTTAAGCAAGTCATGTAACTTCTCTAAGACTCAGTTTCCTCATCTGTTAAATGATGGGGCTGAGCTAGGCAGCCTCCCAGGATCCATCTCAACACTTAATGTGTGGTCCTAGGTGTATTAGAAATGTATGTATGAAATGCTATGGAGTTTTCAGGAAAGAAAAATTAATTTTGGTGAGGAAAGAATCAGTTTATGAAGGAGATGGCATTTCAGCTGTCTTGAAGGTGGATTGAGATTTCAGCAGGAATGGGGAAAAGGAAATTCCAGGTACTGGGGATGGAATGATCAAAGACATAAAAACCAAGAAAAAATAATAAAACAATAAATATCCCACATTAGCTGGAGTGTAAAACATGTGATGGGGGGCACAATGCGATTGGATAAGTGTAGTGTGTGCTTCATATCAGTCAAAGAGTCTTGACTTTATTCTCCAGCCACTAGGAAGTCATTGATGGCTTTTAAGCTGGGGAGTAACATGGTCACGACCTGCTATTTTGGCAGCTGTTTGGAATATGGTTTGGAGAAGAGAAAGATTAGAGAGAGGAGACTTTTACTTTTTAGTCTTAAGCAAGATCCATTAAAAGCCTGGAAAGAAGGAGTTGAGTAGCAGAGAAGATGAGCATCACTCTCGTGATGACTGTCCTAGGTACTGAGGACCATATAGTCAATATAAGGTGGGCAGACCCCTGCCCTTCAGGTCTCCAAGTTTAGCTGGAAACTGTATCAGACAATAAATTAAGAAAAAACCTGTTAAAATTTAATGCACATTACAACAAAAGCAAAAATTCCACTGAGCTGGGCTCTGAGCAAGGTAACAATTTTGATGAGATATGGTCCCTGACCTCCCTGAGCCTCTAGTCTAGTATTGAGTTCAGTAGTTATCACATGTATTTATCAAGCACCAAGTGCATTGGCACTTAGAATACAAGAATAAAGCACAGATGGCTTCTTTTTTAAATCACATAATCAGCTCAGAAGAATGTGTATAGCATAATGTATAGAGGGACAGCCCCAGAAAGTTAGGAACACCTGGTTTCCTGCTTCTGACACATATTGACTTTGTGAGCAAGTCACAGTGCCCTGAACAGCCCCTCTAAGACTAGAAATTGTCTATCTGCATCCATGGAAGGAGTTAATGTTCTTACTAGGGCAAGTCACAGACAGATATGGGTCAAAATAAAAGTGTGAGAGAGAGGGTCAGCCAAAGGGCTGTGTGGTGTTTGAGTAGGGAAAGGTCATTACTGGTCATGTTGAGGTTAGGAGTCAGCAGCAGGGGATGTGCCAGGGGAGGGCTGACTAGCCCTGGAGTGAAGGCCCCTGTTGCTCAGTGCCTCTTTTCCAGCAAGACAGGACAAAGCCTGACTTCCCTTCTCAGTTTGAACCCACATTACTGTGCCCAGGTCATGCAAACACCCCAATTCAGACCAAGACTCCCATCTGCTCAGTCTCTTTAATATGGTTCTGGATTTCCTTATGAGTAAACTGGTAAGCATTCTTAAGTGCTACAATAACTACAAGCTATTATGTGGTTTTTTTATTACTAGATACAAAGTGAAGCAGTGTCTGTCCTCAGAGAGCTTTCATCCTGTATAAACCTTAGAGCCTTCTATTCTTTTCTAACCAACTAATCCCCCTCATGGGGTCAAAGTTCTAGAGTGGAGAGGGACCTTGAAGGCTTTCTTGAGTCCAGATACTTGAGTCCAGAGAGAGATGAGAAAACTGAGGCCCAAGAAGGAGCTTAGAGGCCTTTGTAACAGCAAGGAAAGTGGCATTTGTTTGTTTGGAGTTGTTTTCCAGGCTCAGGCTAGATTGTGAGCACCTGAGGGTTCAGTCCCCTTTGAGCCTTGGTGGTTCACAGCTGTGTTGAGTCAAGTTGACTATGAGCCAATCAGGAGATAAGTCTTCATTATTATTATTGGGAAGTTAGTATTTTACTTGGGAGATTTCGCTTATGAGAAGAATCTTGTGATTACTTGGACGAGACTCTGAGTTTAGACCCCTGCTGAGATGTAAAGGTTCTCTTGATCCAAGGATGTAAGTAAATTGTATAGGAATGTTGCTCTGTTCAAGCAATAGAGCCCTGTCTGTTGCTTTTGATAAAGATAAAATGGTTGTTTGTTGAATAGATGGAAGGCTTGGTAACTTTGGAAATGTAAAAGTTAAAAGGTGTGTCTGGAAGCATTTGTTTGAACTGATTAAAGTGATTGTTGACCCCTCAAAAGTTGCCTTTCCTCTTATAAGTGAAGATTTAAGAATCTGTGATAGTAGGCTCCCCTGTGTATGCTGGGGTGCTTGCTGATATAACCCTCTCTAGTCCAATTCCCACATTTTACAGTTGAGGAAACTGAGGCCCAGGTGGAAGTGAAGTAGACTTACCCAAGATAAATAAATGTTAACTATTAGGTTATAAGATCATGACTCATAGATTTAAAGGGACTTGAGACACCATTTAGGCCAACCCCCCTCATTTTACAGATGAGGAAACTGAGGCCCAGAGCTGTGAAATGGCTTTCCCCTGTCGCTAGTCATATGAGAGAGTAAGGGACAGAGATAGGGTTCAAAATCTAGTGTGTTTTTTACTATATCATGAGCCCTTTGAATAATTTACTGCATGACCTTAGGCGAGTTATTTCTACAGCTGTAAAACAAGGGAGTTTAAACCATCTCCAACAACCTTTACAGCGTTAGGGATGTAAATTTTGTAAAACTCCTAGTTTAGAATCTCCTCCCACTCACCATCTCCAAGCAAGGGATAAACAAGGAAACTCAAACTAGGAAATAGGACAGCATCCTCTCATTACCTTAAAAATTCGACCAGATATATAGGTTGCCCCTGAAATTTACAGAAGATACCCTTAGAGGTTGTTTACTTCTCCCAATTCAAAAGTGCCTCAACCCTGTACTCAGGCAAGGCTTTGGTGGAGGACCAGCTGGAAAAACAGTCTGTAGCAACAGATCATCCCACCACCCCGCCCTGTGCACACTGGGAAATGGGGTTGTAGTTTGAGACCACTTTTTGGCAGAACTTAGGTTTCTGATTAAGAAATCGGTATCTGATGGCAATGAATGATGAGGTGGACAGGGCATGGGCCTTAGAGTTAGGAGAACTTGGGTTTGAATCCCACCTCCAACATTTGTTAGCTGTGTGACTAGGAAAACCACTTAACATCCTGGATCTGGGTTTCCTCCTCTGAAAATGGGGATAACAATAGCACTGTTTCACAGGGTTATTGTGAGGTTCAAGTCTGACAAGGTGGGGAAGGGAATAAACATTTCTCAGTCACCAACTGTATGCTAGGTACTGTGATATTCTCTCATTTGGATCTTCACAACAACCCTGGAAATAGGTGTGTTATTATCATCACTTTTTACATCTGAGCAACCTGAGGCAGACAGGTAGGCAAGACTTGAACCCAGGTCTCCTTACTCTCAAAGAGCTCTATCCTCCTGTATGAACCAAAATATAGCAAAAATAGCTGCGGGACCATCTCCAGTCATCCTGATTTCTATCTCACCACTGAATTCAGATGACTCCAGAGAAGAACGTGAGTGACCTCGCACAGCTCTGCCTCACTTAAATCCAATTCACTTGCATGCCAGGGAATCATCTTCCTGATGTCATGGTCCTCTGAGAATGAGGGACACACAGTAACAGTAAAAGTGGTTTAGATACCATTAGTGCTTTTTCAAAGTACTTTACAGGCTCAAAACTACTCTGTGAGGAAGATTATTCAGGAATGAATATTCTTAGTGTAGGATTCATGGTAGAGTAGAAAGAACACTCTAGCTCATCTAACTTGTCGATTCCCCTGTAACTCAGATATGGCATCACATCTCCCATCTCTAAGTCGTTGTACAGGCTATCTCCTAGCCCAGAAATGAAATCCCTCTTCATCTCCAACCTTCATGATTCCTATTTTCCTTCAGGCCGGTCTCCAAAATAAGGCATTTTCTGCCTGATCCCAGCCTCGAGTTCTTCTCTTACAAAACTACTGTGTGTGTATATACATTATATACAATACATATTCAATATATATAGTATGTATAACATATACAATGTATATACACTATATACACATTGTATACAATACCTATATGATGATCATACATTATATACAATGTATATATATTATATACATACATCATATACTATATATACATTGTATACAATACCTATACAATGATTATACATTATATACAATACATATACAATTTATATAAATACATCATATATACATACACATACGTTATACATCTGTGTATACATGTGTATGAAATCTTTTACAAAACTGTTTTCTACAATGTGAGATTTTTACCATAAATGGCTTTGTCTGAATCGAGGCACACCTACAATGCCCTTGACCATTCCCAAAGAGCAGACGTTGCTGGCTCCAGCTCCAGCTCCGGGGCCTCTGTTCTCTCACAACAAGTTCTTCATTCTGTTTCCACTTGAGCAGCACTGCAGGTGAGGTCCTTTGGATTCCTCATCACCCTGGACTCTGGGTACTATGAAAGTAGCAGGGTGAGGCTGACCTAGAGGCAGCTCACTACAGTGGGGAGAATCCTGGCTTAGGTGTTAGACACTGAATCACTTAGCCTCAGTTTTTTCATCTGTGAAATGAGAGGTTTGGACTAGATAACTTTGGAGAGTCCTTCCAGGACTACAGCGGTGACCCCAAGATTTCTCACATTCCTAACCACACATGGGATCTTCCTTGCATCATATCCACACCAGATTCTGGCTATGAATGAAAGAGGCATCAGAAATGAGGTCAGCCCAGAGAGGACACTTGGCCAGGGGTGGGGAGACAAGGGAGGAGCCATGTGAATGGGGAGGGGACCCTCCTTTGGGGAAGCTACAAAGAAAACAGTTGAAACTGAGGTTGCAGAAAGAGCGGGAGAGAGAGATGGGAGGGAAGGAGAAAGGGAGGAAAGAAGGGAGGAAAGGAGCAGAGGAAGTCAAGGATGAGAAGCAGGAGGATTCTGGAGGCATCCACTTTCCCAAACCCTGATTTCATCCACAGAGCTGGAAGGCACATGAGACATCATTGAGTCTGACCCCCTTATCTCACAGAAGAAAGAACTGTAGGAAGTCCAATCACTTCGTTTTATGAAGAAACTGAGTCCCCATCAATTGACTCACCCCATGTCAAGAACAGAGAAAACAAGGATCCGGGTTGGAATCTGATCCCAAACCTTTCTGCAGTGCTCCATCCACCTTGTCACCCTCCTCTCCCGGCACCTCATTCTCCTGGCTACAAGTTCAGCTGTTTCCACTTCCGTTTCTAGAGCACTTTGAGACTTTAAAAGGACTTTCCTTCTGACCCTCTTGTTTGGTGAATAATTAGTTCCAGTATCATTGCTCCATTTCCCAGAAGAGGAAGAAGGCTCAGAATGACTTCCTCAGGGTCACACTGCTACTAATCGTCTGAGTCAGGATTTGAGCCCATGTCTCCCAACTCTGGGTCTGATGACTTTTCCCAAGACCATGAGCAGAGTGAAGTCATTGGATGTAACTGAGGAAAGGATCACCAATCCAATGCCTGGTTCCAGCTCTCATCCTTCCCTTCTTCCCCTCAGCATCAAAGTCCCCCTTCCTTTGGCTGTAGCTCCTAACCCCTGAGTGACATCTGTTCATCGACCCTGTAACCCTGCTGCTATCAGAGCCTAACTTGGTAGCACTGGATGGATGATGGAAGGCAGTATTAGACACATTAGAGAGAGGTATGGTCCAAGGGAGTCCCAACAAGGTATCTGCTGAGAAGCTGACCTCAAAGAGCTAAACAGAAATGGAGATCCCTTTAGAGCACCTACACCACAGGAGACTGAGGAAGGGACATCAAAGTCCCATGGACACCAGGATAATCCTGGCCCCTGGGTAGGTGGAGGGAGCCTAAGTGGGACTCCATCGGACAACCAGGGAACTGAGGTCTAGGGAAAGATGGGAGGAGTGAATGGAGGGAGGAGCAGAATGAACTGTGGGCCCCAGACAGAGTTTAATCTCCAAAGTGCTTCAGAAACACATCTTTTGGAGGGACCAGGTCAAATGACTCACATCAGAAATTCTTTTCAGTAGGAATCCCTTCCAAGCACTATTTGCAGAACTGATAAGTTGCTACTGATTGATGGAGACACCTTCATTTTCTATTCCCACATGGGAAAGGTATGCTTGCCACTCTAATGATAATAATTGCATAATAATTTAAGCTTGGCTGCCTCCTCCAGCCCAGCTTAGAACATTTTCTTATCACGAGCATCTCTGTCCTTTTCACAATATCCCTGTGAGGTGGGGAAGGGCAGGCTAATACACCCCCACTTTGCAGATGGGAAGAGTAAGGCCATTTGTCCCAGGTCACACCAAGATGATTCAGCTCTTGTTAAAACCGCCATGTCTCCCAAGTTTGGAGAAACCAGAGGATGTCAGACTCGCTGCATTCCTACCAGGAATTGTTGGCTTTGCCATTCCATGAAGGCTCACTCACTTCCATTCATCTTCTCCTTTCCTAGCCCCCAGCTCTATGACCTTGAAGCCCCTTCTTCTCCATGAAGCCTTCCTTGATTGTCCCTATTCACAACCATCTCTGATCCTGACTGATATTGTCGTGTCGTCTTTTCACTTGTGAGTGTCTTTTTACCCAGCTACTTGTCAGAAAGGGTGCCTTTTGTTTCTTTGTGTCCTCCACAGCGTCCTGCACATAGTAGGCATGCTGGCTACGTATTGAACCACTGGCCAACTAAATTTGGAAGCTCCAAAACCCTACCTCAGGACATATATTTACTTCTTTTTCTTTCCTTCTTTCTTTCCTTCTTTCTTCCTTCCTCCTCTCCCTTTCTTTCTTTCTTTTTCCCTCCTTCCATCTTTCCTTCCTTTCCTTTTTTCTTTCCTTCTTTCTTCCTTCCATCCTTTTTTCCTTCCCTTTTCCCTTCTTCCTTTTCTTCCCTTTCTTTCCTTTCTTCTTCTTTCCTTTCTCCCTCCCCTTTTTCCTTCCTTCTTCCTTCCCTCCTTTCACTCCTCTCTTTCTTTTTCTTCTTTCTTTCCTTCCTTTTGACTCTCTATACACTTACCCAGTTGTACAGAGATACCTGGGTGGCCCAGTGATTTGAGTATAGGGTCTGGATACAGAAAGACTTGAGTTCAAATCTGACCTCAGACAATTTATTAGCAGTGTAACCCTGGGCACTTATTTTACAGATGAGGAAACCAAGGCAAACAGGGTGAAGGGACTTGCCCAGGGTCACACAGCTAGTAAGTTCCTGATTTGAACTCAGGACCCCAGGTTAAGAACCCCTAGTCTAAGGAATTTCTGGGTGAGGACAGTCCATCCTCAGGAGTAGATAGCAGACATGCTCTGCCTAGAACACTGAAAGGGCAAGTGATTTGCCCAGAGCTCATGTCAGAGATAGGAGTTGAACCCAGGCCTTCCTGGTTCTGTTAATAATAACAGTAATTATTACCCTTCACTTCACTCCACCTCTTGTGAGTGCAAATATGGTCCATTTTATAGATGAAGAAGTGGAGACCCAGGGAAATAAAGAGGTTTTTTCCCCCCTTCTAAGTCCAGTAGCCACTATTTGACCCAGGATGCAAGAGCAGCAGCAGCAGCCACTGCCATCCAGGAGTTCCATCCCAACACTGATACTCACTCTTGGGGCCAGTCCAACCCTTCCATGCAGCCTGAGTCCCAATACTGGACCATACTGGTGCCCAGCTCAGAGCTCCCCAGCCTCAACTGCTCCTCACAGCAGGGACTGTAGGTAGGTACCATCACACCCAGCCTGAAGGTTCAAGGTTGTAAGTGAGCTGGGCTACAGTCCAGACTCAAACCTGCTCAGTTGCCAAGCCTTGGGCTCTGGCCCCAGAGCTGCCACTGACTCACTGTGTGACCTTGGGAATGAGGCTTTTTCTCAAGGGAAAACATCCCTAGAAAGCCTGTGTAAAAGGTTTGGGGATCAATAGGTCACAGATGGCCTGGAATTGTGTGCAGGATGCCCCGACTCTACCCTCCCTCCCTGGAGGGCCCTCCCCTCACTTCGCCCCCATTACCAATAGCCCTTCTTGGAACCTGGAATTGGAACATATTAGTGAGAGAGGAAGACAGCACCGTGGGCTCCTTGGGAGCTCAGTCTCCTGTACCTGTGCTGTAACCTCCAGATCATGGTTTAGAGGTAATCTCAGGAGAGCCCACCAGGAAGGCTCAGGGCCAGGAGAGGCTGGTGGGGAAGCTACACGCTGAGCAGCAAGGATTTGAGTTACAAGACAGAGTCCATAGAGTCAGGCCAAGGGATGGTTAAAGGGGAAGGACAAAAGCTGTCTCCAGGAATCTCACTAGCTAAGCCCCAAGGAGGTGAAGGGACTCTTTCTGTGTCAGCAAGCGTTCTGGACAGAGAAAAGTCAGGTCCAGTGGATCTATCCAAAGTCTTAACTAGGGTGGGGCAACTGGAACTCTAAGTCACAGTCCCAACAAGGGTTGACAGGGGTGGGGTTTGCTTCTACTTTGTGTGGTCTGGAGACCTTCCTTAAGTCCTATGGTTGTGGTCTTCCATAGGCTTGTGCCCAGCCTGGTATATTGGTTAAAGTGCTAACATCACCATCAAGGAGACCTGCGTTCAAATCCTGCCTCTGATGCTTAGTAATCACACACAAAATGCTTCACCTCTCAGCCTCAGTTTCCTCATCTATAAAATGAGAAGGTTAGACTGGAGAGCTTTAGAAAGCCCCTTCCATTTCTCAATCCATGGTCCTATGACCCCTCTCTAGGGGCCCTGTCTATCTCCCAGGACTCAGCTTTCACCCTGGGTGCCATTGCTCCACCAGTGTATTTCCTTCCCCTAGGTGACAGAATGAATAGTTGCCACTCTTGAGGGCCTGTTCCTGGGTAGGATGACCTTCCCACAGCAGATGAGGCAAATGCAAAGGACTTAGAGTTGAAAGGGTCTGGGTAGTCTAACCCTCTCATTTTACAGAAGAGGAAGTTGAAGCTCAGAGAGGGGGAAGAGGCCCTACCAACATCACACAGTTACTGACAGGGCTAGCTCCCCTCCAAAAGGCCCCTCCAAACCCTGGCACCCGCCAGATGACCTCCAAGGACATTGGACATTCTTTGTACTCTACTTCCCTTGTAAGAGCATACAGAGTTTGGGTTACCTCCTAAATCATCAGGACAATGCCCATGAGCCTCCAGGCAAGGCTGACCTTGGCCCTGATCCCAGGCTCCAAATTCCCGACTTGATAAATGAGCTGCTCAGAGGCCCCTGATTCCTTGAACTGTGCTTGTCTTTCTATAAAACCAGGTTAATGATGCTTCTCAGGACCCAGTGAAGCTCTTTTGAGTCCTCTGGATGAAAGAGCCAGCAGGTGCTAGGTCTCCCTGGGGAAGCTGGACCAGGGGGGTAAGGGTGGGGCAGGACTCACACCTCCTGTCCCCAGGGGAGGAGAGAACCTGCCTGAACAATCCTTCCCAGGATTTTTCAAGGGCCCCTGAGGTAAAAACCCAAGGACCCAAGACCAGCCAAACTTGTTTCTCTGGTGGAAAGAACCCCAAGGGAGGAACCACACCATGAAAGCTTTCCCTTCACCCCACCCAGGACTGTAGCCAGTGATTAACCTGTGATGGGTCAAGGCATTTAAAGGCTATATGCTGCATTACTTGGGTTTCTAATGATGGCCAAGGAGAAGGGAGAAGAACCTGAGTGAAAAATGATGCCAATGCAGTTCTACTCCCCCACCCATGCAAGACATAACATACTCCTGACTTAGGGCACCCTCAGAATGGGCCAAGCTACCCAGGATGGCTCTGCACAGTAGAAAAGGAATTAAACGTCTATGGTCCATGGCTAATCCCTTCCTGTGGGGTTCTCGGAACATGGTGATAGCCTAGTTAGGTGCAAGAAGCATGACTTTGGAGCTGGAAAACCTATAGGCCCAGGCCTGGCTCTGTCATCAACCTACTAGATGACTTTGTCAAGTTACTGTGTTCCTCTAAGCCTCAGTTTCCTCATCTGTACATGTAATGATTCCTGCTCTACTTACTATTACAGGAGTGGGACTCAATGAGATAATGTATGCTTAGTGCCTTATAAATATAATATAATATGATTTTTCTTTCCTAATATTCTCTTGACCTAAAGTCAGCCTTCAGTTCCTGGATTCCTGCCCCAGCAGGTGAAAAACAGCCCCGCTTCCCTGGTCCACTTCATTCCACCTCCTCTCCTTATGGAAGGGACAGAGGGAGATAGAAAGGAGAGGGAGGGAGGGCCAAAGTCAGTCGCATACTGGCATGCTTAAACTCTGGGGAAAAAAAAAAAAAAAACCAATCAGGGGACACTTTTAAGATTAATATGCATTATTTTCTATCATTTCCTTAGATCTAGACAATTAGCAAAATAATAATTACCTTTTTGTAATTTGCTGATTTCCAAGATGTCAAAACTCACACTGAAAATTTAAGGATCGTCTCTTAAAAGCCAGTTCAGGCTGGTGACTAAAGTGGCTAAGGCTTCTCCCTGCTTTAGACAGATGCTCCTGTGGTTTCTGGATGAGGTCTAAGTCCCAACAATAGCCTCATCCAGGTCTTTGAATCCACCGATGTGGCCTCCTACCCTGGAAAGCCCTTCTATCTCTGAGCCTCACTGTGCCTGCTCCTATTCAGGCCCTTCCTTCTCCCTACCTTCCTTCAGTCTGCGTCCCCCACACCCAAATGTTCTTTCCACTCAGTACTACCTCAAGGCTCAGAAAGTCTTTCCTTATCTTGTCAACTGTCCTCCCTGCCCCAACCCCTCCCCCCCACTTTGATTGATTTTATTTGGTTCTCTCATTCTCCCCCTCAATCCCACCCCACCCCACCCACAGTGTTAATAAATGCTTGTTCTGAAGTGAACAGCTGTTGGCTTTCTCCAGGGGAGGACTCTAGGAGATCACCCACTTCCTTTCTCTCCTTTGGTGGTTGGGCCATGTCTCATTTCATTTCCTGCAGGCCCCTCTTGGGGCTGTTTGGGTGTAACAGCTATTCTGAGGTCTCACATGTTTCCTCAGAGGAGTTCAGGCCATATTTACCAAAAGCAGTCTTCATGCCCATTTCACAGACCGGGAAACACTGAGACCTGATTCAGCTCTTGGGACTGAAACCTAGAGGTTCTTGATTTTCTGTGACCCAAGGTTGACTATCCCTCAAAGGAGGCAAGGTAGGCTTTAGGAATTTGTTTCACAAAAATGAGGAGGGGGGTCAGCTCTTTCTCTTCTCAATTTGAACTGTGACTAAGAGCTCTAAGGGTCCTTCCAGCTGAAATCTATGTGCCCATGGTTGCTTGTCACAAGACAAGAACATTAATGATGCTCTGTGGTGATGGGAAAGGTCAGGGTGGAGGATATAGGAATAGATTCAGGCGAGCCCTGATCCAAAACCCTCTGGAGTCCCCAGTCTAGGAATACTTGCAGGCTTGGTCTGCTTCCCAAGAGGATAACAGCCCAAATTTTTTTTTTAATTTTGAATTCTGATTAATTTGTTTTTGCATCACCTTCATTTTCCCACATAGCCTTCTCCCTTTTCCCTCCCAGAAAGTCACCATGCCTTACAGGATGAATAAAAAGAATAAAAAGAAGTGGGGAGAGGTGAAGCTAATCAGTACCTTAACCAAAGTGAACCCTTCATTTTAGCTTCCAAAAATTTCTTGGACTCTCATGAGAGATTATAAGAGAGATTATTCTTGAAGACAGAGATAATGAATTCATTATGTAAATGAAACATTGTGAATTCTTAATAAAGACTTGTGGATGGATGATAGTAGGTGTGATGGGGTGCTTGTGCTTGGGCCCCAGTTTTAAAAAAATCACATTTCTCCCTGGCCTCAAAATACTATCCCTGACAGTTTTCTCCCCAGCCTTAAGGATACTGTACAGCAATAACTCATGAGTGGGCCCTAGGAAGACAAACTGTCTTTCCCTGCAATTACTCATGAGTGGGCTCCCAGTAAGCTATCTTTCCCCATCACAAGAATAAGCTGACCTCTGAAGAAATTCTCTTGTAAAAACAGAACTATCTTGTAACCACAGAATTATCATGTATTGATTCCCAAAGTTACCATATTCAATCTAGAGATCAAGCTATAAATATCAACTCTCAGAGTTATCTTGCTATAGACATAACAGATCAAAAACACATTCCTTAGAAACCCCTTCCCCTGGTTTCCCGTAGTAAATGCACCAGTGACTAAGGTTGTAAGTTATCATCTAATTAGCATATCTGCCAGATAATCCACTACTTTTCCTAAATAAGCTTTAGCATCATTCCAGTTAAGCTGAAAATTCCTTAAGAAGCTCAGCCTACCATATTGGTGTTAACAATAAAACTGCCACCTTGCCTGAAAGAATGCTTGAGTCCGTGAATTCATTCCAAACAATCCTCTCCTGTACTCCAATCCTCAAGGGGTCCCTGAACCTCTCAACCCCGTCTCAATCTGCATCAGGTTCACTATTTAGTATGTGTTGATTTAAAAGGCTAGACAGAGGCAGTGTGGAGTAGTAGAGTACTAGCCTTGAGACCAGGAAGGCTTGGGTTCAAATCCTTCCATAAACACCAGGCTAAACCTAAGCAAATTGAAGTGTTTCTATGTCTAGAAGTGGGGAAGGACTCTTTAGAGATCATTTCTAGTCCCTTTATCTCAGAGAAGAGGAAACTAAGGCCTGGCAAGGTGACATGGCTTGACCCTACTTTCCCCAGTTCTACCAGGTTCACTTGTCACTACCTGTGTGACACTGGGCCAGTCCCTTCTCCTCTCTGGGACTCAAGTTTCCTCCTTTATAAAATGAAAGCGTTTGTTGGACTTTATGGCTCTAGAGCTCTGATCTGATGACCTCACTGAGCCTGTTTCCTCAACTGGAAAATGGGGATAAAAATAGCACCCACCTTAACAAGAGTTGTTAAGAGGAGCAGATTCAGAGTTTTGCAAGTCTTAAGGCCCCATATAAAAACAGTACAAAAAATCCCCAAGAAATTCAAAGAGGCTTTTGCAGGATATTAATCACAGCAACAGCTACAATACACTCAGTCTACAGAAAACAAGTTTGCCTTATTCCTTGTACTGCGTCATGGGCTCTTATGTGGTCATAATGGCAAAGCTGGCCTTCCAGGTGCAAAGCATTATCTCTATCTCTCCTCCCTCTGCTCCAGGGAACCTCAGCAACTGCCCCAGCCCAGGGTTGGAGGCTCCTGGGATTCCAGCTTTGAAGGTGATTGATTCCAGGAGTCAGGCTGGCAGGATCTTCCCAATAGAGATGGATTGTGGACAGTTCAGTGGCCTTTTGAGCCTCAAGCCACTTCAATACTCATTCATTCATTCTACAGAGATTTAGTATTAGTACTTTAATATTTAGTACAAGAACTTCCAGGGGCAAATTCCTGTCTTGTATGAAAGATGCAAAGAAAAAAGACCTAACCCAGTGCCTGCCCCCAGGGAGCTTCCATCTTGGTGCACTGGACTCAAAGCAAAACAGTCCAAGACAGAATGTGAAAAGCCACAAATTGATGTAGGTGGATGGAAGATGGGAAAAAAATCACTTTTTACCGTGGAAGTATTCTTTCCCTCCAGGAGAAAGCAAGGTCCTTGAGGGAGGCACTGGACTTGCTTTTGGCTTTAGACCTGCCCAACACTACTTCAATATGCAGATGGGAAAGCTGAGACCCAGATATGTTAAAGGATAATTACCCAAGGTCGTCCACAGCAACAGTGGTTGGCCTTGAACCAGTATCCTCTGGCTCCAGAGCTAGTGCTCTCTCCATTTCCTCGATGGCAAGGGATCCCAGGAATCTATCTGCCTACCAAGCATTGTCATTTTGATCTTCCTTTGCCTCCAAAAAAAATATGAATCCATGAGTCAACCCTGAAAATAGGAAAACATACCTTCTGTAGGTTGAATAAATCATGTCTTCACTCAGACATACATCACTATTTTGTAGTTATCAGTCAAAGAGGGTTTTTGTTAATGCTCACTACGTGAGATGGGATTCGATGGGAAGAAAACAAAACTCCTGCTCTTGAGGGGAGCCTAACGGGGAAAGCAGCATGTAAACAACTCAGTTTATGTAGGTACTACACAGAGTTAGGAAGGTGATTTCGGCAAGGGAGGATCTAACAGCTGGGGCACCAGGGAGGTGGGATCTAAGCTGAGTCTTGAAAGAAGTCAGGGAAACTGAGAGTGCATTCTCAGCTTGGGGTATGGCTAATGCAAAGACACTGTGATAGCAAAAGTGACAGAAAAGGAGAAGGAAAGAGAAGAGAGAAGGACAAAGTACAGAGAGGACAAGGGAGAAGAGAGGAGACAGAGGAAGGGAGGAAGAGGAAAGGAGAGGGGAAGAGAGGAGGGGAGGGGAGGGAAGGGGAGAGAAAAAGCAAGGAAGAGGAAAGAGGAGAAAGAATGGAAGAGAGGAGGGGAGAAAGAAACAAAGTGCAAGAAGGACAAGGGAGAAGAATGAAAGATAAAGAGAGGGGAAGAGAGAGAGAGAGAAGGGCGAGAGAGGGAGAGAGAAATTGTAGTTGTAATAGAATGCTTAGAATCTGAACCCAGGCCCTCAGTCTCCAAACCCATTGCTCTTGTCTGGTAAAACAATTAAGTCTCACTTCTGAGTAAGACTAGAGGAACTTTAGACAAAGCATTGCATTTGGAGTCGGAGAACTTGCCTGAGTTTTGTTTAAATTCTACCACCCCATATGATGATGGGCCTCAGTTTCCTCCTCTGTAAAATGAGGAACTGGATGACTTCTGAAGTCCCTCCTGCTCTAAGTGTGAGCCCCACCTCCTACTTCCTCACAGATCTCCAGCTCTTAGTACAATGTTTGGCAAATAGTAGGCCAACTGTCTCCAGGCCTGGAAGGAACCTTGGAGAATTCTTTACTTCTTTTAGGACGCAGCAGCCAAGATGCCTCTATGGGCTTCGGACCCATTTCTCCTGTTCTGAGGGTCTTCCTCCACCTCCTTTAATTGTTCAGAAAATCCTTACACTGGATCTTTTGTCTTTGCACACCGTATCTACCCAGCAGTCAAGCCTGGCTCCCTCTGCCCCTCTCCCAATAACATGTCCACTGTGAGGACAGAGGCTGAGCTGTTTGTCTCCATACGCTCCTCCTCCAATTCCTAGCGTGGGGGCCTGGGTGAAGTAGGTGTGCAATGTTTGTTGAGCTGAATGGTGTTGGTGGGGGTTAAGGAATGGGTGTCAGAGCTCGGTTTCCAGGCCCTTGGATAAGAACAAAGTGGTCTGAGAAGTGGCCCCCAGGGCAGGCTAGGCTGGAGAGGGTCCCCCAGGCAGAGAGAAAGTGTGAACAAAGGTGAGGAGGTAGAGGTAGGTAAAGTGCTGGTCACTTGGCAAGTGATCCCAGTTGGGACACTTGGCAAGTGATCCCAGTTGGGAGACTGCTCCAAGAAAGGCCAACAAGGGAAATGCAGGGAGGATAAAACCCTATGTTTTGATGTGGATGCTGAACATTTTAAAAGCCTTATTTCATTTAACTGAGACTTAGAACTGAAAGGAAACAAAAAACAGATATTGTCCTTCAGCCTGCCTCCATCATTTTGTAGAGAGGGAAACTGAGGCACAGTGGGTTGCTCTAACCCACCTGGCCATAAAGACCAGTGTCAGGCTGCAGAACCAGGTCCTCTGACTCCAAATCCAGACTTTTTTTTGGCACAAGACGTTTCCTAGAAAGTAGGCAGCACTGATTGGGAGCCGCTGAAGGCAGGGGAAGGGGAGGAACACGCATTTATTAGGCCTTTACAGACATTGGGAGGTAGCTGTCATGATGATACCCATTTTACAGTTGTGGAAGCTGAGGACAGAGGTGGTAACTAACCAGTGGGTTAGGGGTCTTCGTGTCAGTGGGGTGGGAGCCCCACACTTCCTTCCTTGACCCTGTTCTCCCACCTGGGTGAGGAGTGGGGGGCAGGGGGAGGACTCTGCTGGGAGGAGAGAGTCTGGAAATGGCCTGAAACCTGACAGCATCCTTCCCCTCAGCCTTGTCCAGGGTGACTAAGTCAGGGATGCCAGCCCTTAGAGAATGGGAGGAATTGGGAGGGGAGAGGAGAGGGAGGGAGAGGAAGAAAGAAAGGAGGGAAGAAGGGAGGACTGGTCACAGGCACAAGAAGAGTGAAGAGGAGGTAAAGGGAGAGAGGGGAGGGAGATGGGGGGATCACAGAGGGGAGGGGAGACGGAGGAGGAGAAGGGAGGGAGAGAGGGGAGGAGAGAAGAAAGGAGGGGAAGGAGAGGGGGAGGGGAGGGGAAAAGAGGGGAAGGAGAGGGGGAGGGGAGGGGAAAGGAGGGGAAGGAGAGGGGGAGGGGAGGGGAAAGGAGAGGAAGAGAAGGCCAAGGGGAGAAGGCAGGATGAGGATCGTGGAGGAGAAGGGAGGGGGACAGAGGAGGGGAAGGGAGGTGAGACAGGAGGAAGGTCGGGGGAGGGGCTGAAGGGAGGAGGGAGGCCAGGGAAGGGCGGGGCGTGGGGGGGCGGGGCGCACCCTCGTGCTCCAAGTGGTCGTTGCTGCGGCGGGCGCGGCCATCCGTTTTCCTTTTTGTTCAAAACGCCCAATGGGAGGGCGAGGGGCGTGGCCGGGCCAGGGGCGGTGGCCTTGCCTAGGCCTGTCGGCGCTGACAGAGGCGGACCCGGCAGATCGGAGGCGCCCCCGGAGCTGCGCAGACCCGCGCCCCGCGCGCGCCCCCCGCCCCAGCTCGCGCCCGCTTTGTCCTCGCGCCCCCTTGTGCGCGCGCCCCGCGCTCCCCCCGCGCTCCCCCCGCGTTCCCGTAGCGGCCGAGGGACGCGGACGCGGACACGGCGGGCGGGGGAGGGACGGAGCCGTCTCCGCAGGTACCAGGGCGGGTCAGGGCCGGGAGAGGAGGGGGCGGGGGAGGGTCCGGGTCGCGGGCACCGTGCACTCCTCTGTGCCAGGACACGGCCGCCCCCGCAAACCTGGGCACAGAGGCAGCTCCTCCCCTTGTCTGCCCCCCAAACCTGGGCACAGCTGTCCCCCGCGAGTTGCCCCTGGTGCAGCTGCCTCTCCCCCAAATCCCCAGGATCCAGAGATGCCCCGTGACTGAGTTGAGTCCCTCGGTGCCAGGCCTGGTTGCCCCCCTGCTTCCTCTGCCTTCCCACAAACAACCCCAAAATGGAGTTGCTCAGGCCAGGGCTCATTTCCCAGTGCCAAGGCCTGGCATGCCTTTCCACCTCTGTCTGGGTCAAAGTTGTGTTGATTTTCCCAGTGACTGTGTGCATACACGTGTCTGTGTGTACTTGTGTGTGTTTGGGGAGTGGGGGAAGGGCCGACAACAGTCCCCGTGCCCAGAGCTGACCCACCCTGCTCCCTGGCTCCAGATGCCCCCCTTGGCTGGCCAGACTGGGACGCATCACCCAGTCTGTGCCTAGTCTTGGTCAGGCTCATCCTTCCAGTGCCAGAGGCCAGCTTCCCTCCAGCTTACCCTCTAACATGGGGCAGCCCCAGCTTGGGGATGATCCTCCCAGGATGAAGGCCTGCCTGCCCCTGATTCACTGGGTGTCTCTGCCAGAGCATCATGCCCCCTTCCTACTTCTTCCGTGAAGGAGGTCCTCTCAGGCCAGTAGCCACTTCCCTCCAGAACTCTGCAGAGCTGAGCCAAACTCAGACTCCAGGCAGGTACAAGTGATCCCTTTCCTTTGGGTTAGTGGCTCCTGAAAAGGACTGAGGGTGTTGTGGGTCATTGCTGGGCAGATGAGACAAGGCCAGGCTACTCCAGGCTGGAGCTATTGAAAAGTGTCAGTGTTTGTGGATGAAGGCCTTTTCTGGGCAGCCTGGAAGAGCCTGTCCATCTATGGCCCTGCAAACTCTGTTCACAGTGTGGGTACATCCGGTGTGCTCACCAGGCTGAACCAACAAGAATCCATCCCTGTGGGTCAGTGACTGCCAGAGCAAGATAGTAGGTGGCCTTTAGATAACTTGGCTGGGGAGGTATGTGAAGGTTCAAGGGGAGGGGATGATGGCATCTTGGCCTGACAGTTCCCTGGGGACTGTGGGGGACTAGTGAGATTCTGTGCGAAATCAGCTCTCATTTGCATATAACATGATGGAGTGGGGAGGGGGTGAGTCCGGATAAGGCAGAGGGATGTGGGGGGCAGGTGCCCAGGTTCTAGGGCCATCGTGGCCCTGGCGCTGACCATGTGATGGCAGATGAGGCAGTATCTTTCGAAGCTGGGCTTTTCTCCTCTCAAATGAAAACAAAAGACTCTCTTTGATGAGGGCCACCTTCTTGGGGGGAAGTAATGGGATTGATTGAAATCTCCGAGGGCTCTTTCAATTCTTATATTCTATGGTTGTAGGTCAGCCTAGGAGGCAGGAGCAGAGAGAGAGTTCTGCCTTTTCTGGGCCTTCAACCATGCCTTGTGCTGTTCAAAACATGAGGGTTTTTTGAGGGGGGGAGGGTAGAGAAGGGATTAGATTATGATGACAGAGGGTAGGTTTAGCTTTTCTTTTTTACTGTAGAATTCAGAATAGTCAAGAGCTTAGATTCTCTGTCTTTATGATTCTGGAATGCTGAAGATTACCTGGCAGACTGGGGGCTTTCATTGGCCATTTGGGGGTGCCCATACAGTCTTTTCAGGCCTGCCCTGTGATGTGCTTAGGTTTGTATCAACAACAGCCTGACTACTAGCTGTACTGCTTTGTTTGAGGCCTCAGGCAAAGACTCCACCCCAGCATGGGGGAGGGAGGGTGAGAGCTAATGCTGATGCCTGAGTGGGTGGGCATTCAAAGACTCCATTGGGGCAGACTTTATCACAATGTGGGGGTGGAACCTAGAAAGGGACATCAGGCCAGCTGTCTGCCTTAAACACTGCCGATTTGCCTCTTCCTGTCCTTGCCAAGTGGGCATCCCATCTTCAGAGAAGCTCACCGGTCCACCAGATGGGCTTCCTTAGCCAAGAAGACCTGTGGCTTCTTGCTTTTTAGGACAGGTCTAGTAGGAATTCTCCCTGCTAGCTAAACCAGGCCTTCTTGTTTTCACAACTGGCAGAGACATCGTTTGGGGTGTGTATCCCACAACCCAAACAAGCATCTTTGAAATGAAAGCAGTAACCCCCAGAATACAACTTCTGGCAAAGGTCACAGGCCCTCCAAAATCAAGCTTGGGTATATGAGAGATAGTTTTATAGCATGCACAGACTAGGAAAGCAAGTTGAGAACCCCTACAACCTGGTCTCATCTGTAATCTGAGTTAGGGGTGGTCTAATTCATGTTCATAACATCCATTTCTCCTAAGGCTGGGACAGCCTTTTGTATCAGCCCTCTGTCACTGAAACTTTTCTTGTGCAATCCTGGGCAATTCAGAAATCCCTGAGAAGGCAATGAAGTTGGAGCTGAGTGAGCTGGGGGACAGGAAGGCCCAGGGCCTGCTTTGGAGGCTCTTTTTGGTGGTATTGGGACCCCTTGAGAATTTACCACTCGTCTATGTACTCATTTGTAAAATGTGTTCGATAATCCAATTGTCCATTGAGGGCTATTACTCAAGAAACCTATGGCCTAAGGGGCCGGGTTAGTATCTGATGGTTAGCTTGGACCCCATCAGCCCTCCAGAATGATCACAGAGCTGGGTGCTGTTGGGGATGGGGGGAAACAAAGACATGGAAGAGAAAGCAGGCCTTTCCCTCCAAGGTAACAACTATTGGGAGAAGGAAATTGTGTGTTTGTGAAGCAACCTGAGAACAATCCCAAGGAGAATGTCAAAACCCCAGATAAAATAAAGATGCCAAAGGGGAGATCCCCAATGGAGGCTGGAGAGAGAGTGGGGGCAGCGCTTCACCAGGGAAGCTGCCTGCAGAGAGGATGTCATGGCCAACTCAGGCACAAAGCTGGCAGGCTTGGCCCTGGTCAGCAGCCACCCTCAATGTCTGGGAGACACTTCAGAAACTCTTTGGGAGAGCACCTCTCTGTCTCAGGCCAGCTTTCCTTTTGGAGGAATCCATCCCTCCCCTTCAAAGTCTTCTGTATCAGGCTGTTTTCAGAGGATCCCAGAAAATCACATCCAGTCAGTCAGTAAGCACAGCTTCTCATTTCTTTTTCCTTCTTTCAGAAATTTCTAGAATTTTTAGAGTAAGATTTTGATGATGTCTCGACGCAGTCAACGCCTGAGCCGTCATTACCATGTTGATGAGGATGGAGGCAGCAGCAGCAGCAGCAGTGGAGGAAGTTCCCTGGTGGCTGGCCAGCACACTGCCTTCAAGGACAGTCCCCTAAGGTAAACCGCTCTAGAGAGAGCCTAGGCAATCTTCTAGTTCGCAAGCACTCAGGGCAGCCAAAGGCCTGACCAGCTTCCATGTGCACCTTTCTTTCCTGCCCCCATCTTTGGTGGAAATATCACTCTAGTGCTTTCTTTCACCACAAATTTGAGAATTTCCTGTCCCCAGCACCAACTCTTCCCCTTCTACCACAACCTGGGCTGCTGCTGCCTTCACTCTCTGAGAACAGGAACTAGGGAGGGGTGACTGAGCACTGAGAGGGCCGGAAAGCCTGAGGCTTGAAGCTAGGCAGGGAAGAGCCACTCTGTGCCCCATTACCCACGGTTCCTGGGGTGAGCTACAGGGCCTAGCAAGAGCACAGCAAGCCAAGGGGGTGACTGAGCTGGGGGGGAGGAGAGAGGTTCATGTGGCTTTAGCTCCTCTTATACCTCGTCTTGGTGGTTTAATTTGGAAAGAGGCTATCCCTGGCCCATGGGAACTGTGGTTTGCTCCAACCTTAAAAAGGATTCCTCTGTTGAAGGAATGAGAACAGAAGAGGGCTTTAGGGAATATTTCTTTTCATCTTATAAGGCTGCTTGAAAGTCTCCTCCTCCTCCAGGCCTTTCGCCCCCTGTTTTTCTCCTCCTTCATCTCTTTCACCCTCTTTCCTTTGCTCTCCACACTTGGTGCCTCCCAGGACTCTGAAGAGGAAATCTAGCAGTGGGAAGCACCTCTCACCAGCCCCTCACCTGGGCCCTGCTTCCAATCCTCACACCACCTACTACACTGAATCCGTGGTCAGTGAGTCTTATGTCAGAGGCCCCCGGGTCACCTCAGTGGACAAAAGCTCCATCCTACAAGAACAGCTGGACAGCGATGCCTACTGGAATGAATGTGGTGAGCTCTGGCCAAACTGAGGGCTTGGGCTGATGAGAAGAAGACAAGTTCCTCCCTGTCTTCTAAAGATTGTTCAGGAGGCCATTGTCTGTCATGAGTTAGCTTACTTCTTCTGGTTGGCTCATCTCCCTGGATCCTCCCAGATAGGAGATCCTTCCATTCTCCTGAAGCCCCTCAGTGCCATAGATGGCACTTTTCCAGATCCGGGTGACAATCACCATGCCTCCTATGGCAGAAGGCCACCTGGTTTTGGGCAGTCAATGAGCTAAAAATGATCTTTATGTGTTTCACTAATGATGCATCATATTTAAAAACATAAAAACTATTCTTAGCTCATACAGAAAGGGGGCCAGATTTTGCCCTTGTGCAGAACTCCTTTCCTGCCCTAAACCATGTGGGAGGGACTTCTGGGCTCAGCCCCCCAAAGGGGTGGGATGTCTGAGTTCTCAAAAGTTCTGCCAGCTGTTCCAACTCTGGCAGCTGCTGCTGCTGCAAGCCTGAAGCTACCTGCTCATCAGGCACCTCCATGCTCTGTGCAGGTGGGGACCTGTTGGTGAGGAGGAGGAGAGGCACTGGAAGTGCTGAGAGCAGTAAGATCAATGGACTGAATGAGGGCAGAGTCACCTATGATATCTATGGATCTTCCTCAGGATACTCCTCGGAGGATGACTCTGCAGGTAGGCAGCACTTCCTGCCCCCTGGAACCCCATCCCCTGGGTGCTGCCCCACGTACCTTGAAGAGCACCCCATCGCTGTGAGGGGGAGGGACATATAGTTTAGATAAAAGGAGGAGAGAACTCTGCAGTCTGGCTGCAGTTGGGGGTTTGGAGGGTGGGAGGGCCCAAGCCTCAGCATGGTAATGGGGATGCCTGAGGCCCACTTGTCTCTCCTTCTGGGTGGCTCCTCATGTCTTCCCTTCCCTGCAGGGCACGCACTTATGGACCAGCCTGGCTCAGCATCCACATTAAGGAATGCTGCCTCCCAAGTTGGTGCTTTCTTGTGGGTGGCCATCACTTTTCCAGGTGGGTTCTGGGAGTGGGTGGGCACAGTGCCCAGGGCAGTCCCTGCTGTGGATCCATAAGAGCTTCCTCATTCCTATGCTGGGGCACACCAGGCCTGGGTGGAGTAACCCTAGGACAGTGTGTGAAGGCAGGCTTTTATGGCAGGATCCCCGGGCACAGCTAGAGAGCCTTGGGAGGATCAAGGAGCAGTTGCAGAGTTGGCAGGCTCAGAGCAGGCTAACTCTGGGATAGGATGGGCTTGGAGGGCCAAGCCTTTGACGCCCTCTACTTGGACTTTTACAGGTTGGCTCTTTGGTCTGTTCTACTGGTGGTTGGGCACTACCTGGTACCGCCTGACCACAGCTGCCTCTCTGCTGGACGTCTTTGTCTTAACCAGGTCAGTGAGGCCTCCCTGGGCTCTGCCATAACCAAGAACCAAGCTGTACTCTGAAAAGCTCCACCATCCTTGAGCTCATTTCCGCTTTTTAGACCTTTGTGCCATGAACCAGCTTGACCCTGGTCATGAATACAAGCTACCAGTCAGGGCTCGACTGGGTATCTAGACTGAAGAAGATGGCAGGACAAGTGGGTTGTATGCGCTATCCCCTCCTTCAGAACTGCTTGTTAACCCTTCCCAGCACATGCCAATCCCCATGAACGCAGGTGCTGCTCTCTTCCTGAATATCTTGGAGGAGCTGTCCCCTCAGTAGTTCCTGCCTCTCATCTCCACTGAGTCTGGTGGCTTCACCTTGGCCACTTGGAAGGTCCTGACCTCCCACGGGTGGTAGTCTCTTCCCAGTCCTTCACATAGCCAGGCCATTCTTGCAGTTTCTCTGTGGAGGATCATGCCCAGGTTTCCAGGCAGCTTCCAGGGCTGTGTCCAGGAGCCTCTAGGTCCTCGGGTACAACAACCTTTTGACTGATTCCAAGTTTTTCAGAACAAATCCTTAAGGAGGTTCATTCTTGGAAGTCTAGATTCAGTCAAAGGGCCACCCTTGAGTACCTTTAGCACCACATGTGACCTCCAGGCTGGAGGTTCTCTATCACCCTCTGGATTCTTGGGCCACAGGCTAGGCCCAGGGTGACCAGTTGACCTTGGCAGGGCTTACTCCTTCCAAGTCCCAATTTGAGAAGCACTAAAATGACTTAGCGAAAGAAGCCTGCCTCATTCACTAGCATATTAGCACATTCCTGAGAGCCCTGGGAGGGAGAGGCCTTCCACCAGCACTGTCACTTTTGATAACAACATTCACGCATTGCACTAAGGCCAAGATTTCTCCTTCCACTTGACCTCGAGGGCTGTCCATAAAAGCCCAGAGCTCCCCATCATAGCTGTCCCAGGGCGGGGGCACACCCTTTTGGGTGTTTCCTTGGCAGCTCAGGGAGGGTCGCATAGGAGTCTGTTGGGGAAGACCAGGCACTAATGTGTCCTTCATCTCCATGAAATCCAGGAGCTTTTCGACTCTGAAGAAGTTGTTCCTGCTTCTCTTGATGCTGTTGCTTCTGGCTTCGTTGGTTTACGGTGAGCCTTGCTAACTCCCCACCTGCCAGTTCAGACAGACAAGGCCTTGGGGTCAGGGCCATTGAAGGAAAGTCTGGAAGACAGAGCTTTGAAGGGGAGCCAGGCCTTGTATGGGCAAGTTCTTGTTACTAAAATGGGAGACATGGCCTGTCTCTCCCCGTCTTGATCCAATCCAGCAAACGTTTCTTGTGCACCTTCTGTGTGCAGGCCTCCCAGAATCACACTGCATGCCTACTTTGACTGTGTTGCTTTGACGTGGGTGTTTGATCTGCCCCCTCAGTGGTCACTGACAAGGCACTTGAGGTTTGGGATTTGGTAGAGGAGCTGAGTCCAGAATGAATGGGTTAGTTGGGCAGGAC
The DNA here is from genome assembly GCA_023548195.1 of Bettongia penicillata ogilbyi. Taxonomy (NCBI): domain Eukaryota; kingdom Metazoa; phylum Chordata; class Mammalia; order Diprotodontia; family Potoroidae; genus Bettongia; species Bettongia penicillata. Next base: position 5,129,738 of record JAJHZJ010000150.1, on the reverse strand, counting down.
ACAGCCAATGCCAGCTCTGGAGGCCTTTTCCCCTTCTCACTGGGGAGAATGGATAGGTTAGTCCTCCCTGGATGGTCCCAAAAGGGCTGGACTCTTTGGTCAGGAGCCATGACATCACTCATCCCATACTATGAGATGAAGCCCAGCTTGGGAATAATGATACCACAAGCTGTCACTTACCAGGACCTCTATTCAGCTGGCATGTCTTGAAAGCACCCTGGTCCTCCACAAGGGACAGGACTGTGTGTGGACCAGGATTGGGACCAGGAGGTAGGACTTCTGGGTTCATTCTCTATGTCCTCCCCCCAGCTGATTCTTATCCCTCCTTTTTGTCATAATCCACAAGTGTGTAATGACTCCAAAGAGGATCAAGAGAGATGCCTTTCCTGAAGGGTCTTGCCTTCCAGATCATGAGGCCCATAGTGCATCCACCTTCCTTGGGCTGGGATCTGAGCTCATGTAGATGTGACACGGTCAGACACAGTCCAAGTGTAGGTCCTGATCCTGGACATCTTTCCCTTCTGGTGCCGCAGCCTCTGCCTTCATTAGCCTTTCCTCCCATGTGCTAGGTGCTTGGTATTTTTACCCCTATGGACTACAGACCTTCCACCCTGCTATGCTGTCCTGGTGGGCAGCAAAGGGCAGCAGCAGGAGAGAAGATGTGTGGGAATCAGGAGAATCTACCCCATATTTCCAGGTGAGTGCCTAGGTGAGTGCCAGGGACACTTTGCCCAGGACAGGCAGACAATCTGCTCACAACCAAGTCTGTTCCAATCAACCCCAGTATCCCTCAGTCAACTATTAAGCATGACCTACTGTGTGTCAGGCACTGCTCTAAGGGATGGGAATTCAAAGAAAGAATTCAAATCCAAACAAACAAGCCCACAGTCCCTGCCCTCAAGGAGTCCCAGTGTCATAAAGAGACAACTAGATACAAAGGAGATCTAACAGGACCTATGGGAGTGAAGCAGTAGAGGGGGTTGGCTACGCTGTTTCTGGTATGGCAGCCATGCAGACTACTACCATACCATCTTTGAAGACAGTTCTGGCCTGGCAGGATCTTCCAGGTGGTGTCCTCTCCTAGTGCTGTCTTTGAGACCCCAGGGTGAGCTCTGCAGCACTCTGAGACATCGGAGGAGGGGGAAGCAGGATTAGCCATAGGGAGGTGCTTTTGTTTCCATCTTGTAATGAACAAAAGTCTCTTTTCTTTCCCTTCTTCCTCTCCCATCTATTCAGAAAAATGAAAAGTAAACCCCTTGTAACAAATGTGCAGAGTTAAGCAAACCAGTCCCTCTTTGGGCATGTCTAAAAGATCTCTGTCTCCTGCCTCTTAAGACCATCCCTTCACTGTCCGAAGTTGGATCAGTTTCCAGAAAAGTACTTGGTCACTGCATTGATCAAAGTGCTTTGTTCGTGGTTCTTCTCACTCTAATCTGCACCAGTTCATCCAAAGTCTTCTCAAGTTTCTCTGAATACCACCTATTTCATTATTCCTTACAGGACACTTGTACTCAATCCCTACACATAATTTATTCAGCTCTTGCCTAGTTGGGGGGCAATCCATTAGTTTTCAGCTCTTTGACTTTGATGTTTGAGTGCCAAGTGTGTGTCTTGCAGAAGATATGTCATTCACCTTAGTGGTGACAGTCTGTGCTATGGGGCAAGAGACAAGAATATAAATGCAGGCTATAGTGAAGCCTTCATTTAATAACCTCAGTTAAAGCATGGATTTCCATCTCCAGACTCATCAACCTTTGCTCCAGCACCACTCACAAGCAGCCTAAGTAGACTCTCTCACCTTGGGTTTGCAGAGCCCTGGGGAGCCAGGGCCTGAAAACCTGGGCTCCAATTTGAGCTTTGGGACCTGGGGCAGTTCAATGTCAACCTCTCCAAGACTCAGCCTCCCTCCTTCCCCCTGCCTTCAATTGAAATGATAGTTGCCTCCCCCAAAGGGCCTTCCCTAACACCTTGTCCCACAGTGAGGTGATTCTGGGGGGGTCTCCAGATATTGGCAGCAGAGCCCAGACTATCACACTTGATCAAGCAGGGAAGCCTTGAAGGCCATGTGCAGATCATAGTAGCAGCCCACCAGAAGCTTGGGCACTAGGTGATTTGATTTTAGGAGTCATGAAGACCTTGGCAGCAGATAAAAATACTACACAAGCTTTGCCTTCTGCAGACACCTTCTGTTTGTTGTCAGAGGTCAGAGGATCACAGGGAAGGACAGAGGGTGCTTGGTCTCCCTCAGTCCTCACACCATGGTCTGAGTGGTTGACATAATTCTTTTGTAATCTAAGGGGTGACATGGAGTGATGGGATAAAGGACCAGGCCCAAGAGAGCAGCAATAACAGAGGTGTAAGATGTCACATGCATAATGAGGTCCACAATCTTGGTCACAGCCAGTGCCAGAATTGGATTTGTCTGACTTCTCATGTTAGCTGCAAGGAGTTTTGTTTTTTTTTCAGTTGTGGGAGGGAAAAAGTCAGTGGAATGGTCACTCACAGGCAGAAGAACTTGGAGAAGGTAAATCAGCCTCAAGAATTCGATTTCATCCCATTGTGAAAGGCAGCTAAAAAATGCGAGTTGCTCCTGACAATGAACATAAGGTAACAGAGGGCAAAGAAAGTCCAGGAGGAACCTGACAAGATCATTCTGTCCCTGTGAGCCCAACACTCAGCATAGCCTGTTACACTTACTACAAGTGTATCAATGTTTGTTGGTTTTCATTCTACTAAGTCCATGAAACAACATGCAAGGGAAGAAGACACCAAAACTATTTGTCAGCAAGAAAGTCCCCAGACACAGGATACATGATCAGCACCAAAAGATATCACAGAAACCCAAAAAGGACCATCTTCCTGTAAGGAGAAATGCTGGGTACTTGAATCATTTCAGCATCAAAGACCAGATCAGTGACTGCTCCCAACAAAGGTCAAAATGGAGCAAATTAGAACAAAGGGAGACAAAAGGGTGATAAAGGACACTGTACATCTCCCACAGCTCCAGGCTTTCCTCTTCAGATGTGTTAACAACTCAGGCACAGCAAAAGGAACACTGACTCATAGCATCGCTTCCTAAGGATGTTTCACTGTTGCCCCAAAACATCACATTCCAGTGAGAAGGCCAGGAACCCTAGAGGCTGCCTCCATCAGAGACCAGCGGCTCTTTGACAAGCAAAGAAGCCAAAGGCAACACCGGATCTGAAAATAGGCCACTGGCAGGGTGGTGACTAAAGAATAGAAACAGTGGCCCCGTGACATGGCAAACATCCGGGAAGGGACCTCAGCCTCTCTCTTCAACTTAGTCCTGAGAGTGGAGGCCCTCAAATTCTCGAGGCAGCCCCTTCCCCTTTCAGTGCCTCACCTTGTTAGGAAGGTGTTCCTGCCTGTGAAATGTGCCTCAACTTCTACCTTGCCAGGACAAGGAAAACAACTCTAACTCCATGCATGTCCACAAAAGTCTGAAAAGTGTTTTCACATCTCCTTATTGTGTTGTGTATTTTCTATTTTGTTTCCAAAAATTTTCTTGGTATCATTTGTTTTTCCTTAATCTACCTTTCCCAGTGTGCCTTCTCAGAAAGAGAAGCAGGGAATTTGGAAAAACCCTGCAAAGCTTGTATGATCTGTTAGTGAAAATAATTTTGAATTTAGGTATGTCTTCACACACACACATGCACACACACACACACACACACACACACACACACACACACACCAGTGACTTTCAAGACTTGTCTCTAGGTTTTGCTTTCATGTGACCCAGCTTTCTCAATATAACCTTCTCATTTTGCCCTCCCACAGAGCCAGCCCTAAAACAAAAGAATAAACAAAAGAGGGGAAGGAAAATTCAACAAAAGCAACCAACACAGCAGCCGAGTCCAGCATTAGATGCAGGTTCCCTGCCAGTATTTCCCACCCTAGCCAGGATGGGAAGGGAAAGAAGATCCTCACTGGTCATCTCTGTTCTTTCCATTTCTATGGTTGTCTGTGGGCCTTGTTTTTCTTGTTCTCCTCATTCATTTATTCCACTTTGCCACAGTTCATGTAAGTCTTCTCATTAAGCAGAGTTGTGGCTTCTTACAGCATAGTAATATTTCCTTCTATCCATAAGCCACTCCTCTGTCACTGAGTTCTTTGCTACCAAAGAACTTTCTTAGTGGTTCCATTGGTATGGCACTGAATAAGTTAGGTAGTATTATCATTTTTCTTCTACTGGCTTGACCTACCCAGGATTAATGACTACATCTCCAACTGTTGAGATCTCTGTGTGTGAAGAATGTTTTGTAATTGTCTTCATATGGTTCCTCTGTGTGTCTTAGCAGGCAAACTCTCAGGTTGTATACAGTATACAATTGTATAGAGTTATTTTCAATGGGATTTCTCTTTCTATCTCTTCCTGCTGGATTTTCTTGGTTGATATAAAGAAATTCTGATGGTTTTGATGGGTTTACAGCTGTGTTTAAGTTACTGCTTGAACTGGTTTTTTTTTAAACTGGTTTTTTTTCGATGACTCTCTAGGGTTCTCTTGGTAAACCATTATATCATCTACAAAAAGAGGTAGCTTTGCATCCTCATTGCAATTCCTTCCATTCAGTTTCTTTTCTGCCTTATTGCTGTATCTAGCAGTTGCTGCAATTGATACAACACTGAATAGCAGTGATTAACAACGGACATTCTTCCTGCACCCTGATGTTATTGGAAAGGCTTCTAGCTTATCCCCATTACATACCATGCTTGCTCTTGGTTTTAGTTAGATAATACTTACTTTAAAGAAGACTCCATTTGTTCCTGTGCTTTCTAGTGTTTTTCAGCAGGGATGAGGTATTTTGTCAAAAGATTTTTCTGTATCTGTTGAAACCATATGCATTTTGTTCCTTTTGTTCTTGATAGAGTCAGTTATATTTATAGTTTTCCTAATAATTGACCCAGCCCCAAGTTCTTGGTATAAATCCAGCTTGGCCACAGTGTCACAGTATATCTTTGTGAGATATTCTTGTAATCTCCTTTCTTAGCATTTAAGTATTTTAATCAATTTTCATTAATGAAATTGATCTATGGTTCCCTTTCTTGGAGAGAGTTGACTCTCCTTGGTTTTGGTACCAAGACTATATTTTTTCATAGAAAGAATTTTATAAGATTCTATCTTTACTTGTTTTTCAAATAGTTTATGTAGTATTCGAATTAATTACTTTTTAAAGATTTAGTAAAACTTGATCTAGTCCTGGGGCTTTTTCTGAGAGAGATCATTTATAGGTTCTTGAGTTCCTTTTTGTAAGACAGAGTTATTTAAGTGTCTCATTTCCTGTTCTGTTAAGCAGGACTACTTATATTTGTAAAATTCATTTCATTTAGATTTTCATTTTTAGTATTGGCATGTAGTTGGGCAAAATAGCTCCTAATAATTACTTTTATTTTGTCTTCATAGATTGTGAATTCACTTTTTTTCTTTTTCTCATGTAATAATTTTGTTTTCTTTTGTAAAACTTAAATTAGTCAAGGATTTATGTATTTATTTGCCTTTTTTTTCTCAAAGCTTATAGTCTTATGTAGTAGTTCATTGGGGTTTTGTTCTTTCAATTTTGTTTATCTTTTAATTCAAGATTTTAATTTTGGTGTTTAATTGGGAAGGGATTAATCTGTTGGTTTTCTAAATTTTTTAGTTGTATGTCTCATTTTCTAATCTGTTTTTTTCTCTCTTTGATTGATGTAAGCATTTCAAAATATACAAGTTCCTCTAAGTCCTGAATTGGCTGCATCCAAAAAAGTTAGTTATGTCATTGCTGCAATTATATTTAATGAAATTTTTAACCCTTTCTCTGATTTGTTCTTTGACTCATGCATTCTTTGGTATCCATTCTTGAAGATGCATTCTTTTCCTCCAGATCCTCTATTTGTGTATCTTTCTGTTTCAAGCACATTTCTTGTAAATAACATATTGTTGGCTTCTGGTTTCTAATCCATTCAACTATACTCTTCCATTTTATGAGTGAGTTCATCCCATTCACACTCACAGTTGTGATCACTAAATATATATTTTGTCCATTCTATTCTTTTACACTCATCCTTTCCTTTTTTACCCTGTCCGCTCTTCAGTAGTCTTTTGTTTCTGACCCTTGCCTCCCTTAATCTACACTGTCATTCTTCCCTCCTCCTCACCTTTCTCTTAAACACTTTTCCTCTTACTTCCCCTTGGGTAAAATAAATTTCTATATCTGATTGTGTGTGTATGTGTATTCTTCCCTCCTTCAAGCAGTTCAGATGAGAATAAGGTCCAAGTGTTGCCTATTGCCCTCTTCTGTCCCTTCCATTTTATAAACTCTAGTGCACCCCATTTATATGAGATAACTTGCCCCATTCTTTCTCTCCTTCCCCACAACCTACCAGTGTATTTCTCTTCCCCACCCTTCCATTCTTTTGAGATCCTCCCAGCATAATAGAGTCATACAGGTTGCTATCCATTTAGACAGCTTATAAGACCCGTGGTGATCATAAAATTCTGAAGGGGTTACATGTATCATCTTGCCACACCAGGGATTTAAACAATTTGCCCTTTTTTAGTGCCTTGTGATTTCTCACTCATGTTCACCTTATTATTCTTCTTTTGAGTTCTGTGTTTGAATATCAGATTTTCTATTCTCTTCTCATCTTTTCATCAGGAATCCTTGAAAGTTCTCTATTTCATGAAGGGTCCTTATTCCCCTGTAAGACTTTACACAATTTTGCTGGGTAGTTTATTCTTATTCTTGGCTCTAATCCTAGATATTTTCCACTGCAGAATATCATATTCTAAGCCTTGTACTCCTTTAATGTGGAAGCTGCTAAATCTCATGTGTCCTGACAGTACTGGATGATTTCTCTCTGGCTGTTGGCAGGATTTTCTCCTTGACCTGGGAGCTCTTGATCTAGAACAGTTGCTGGGATTTTTCATTTTGGGGATTCTTTCAGGAAATGATTTATGGATTCTTTCAAGTTCTACTTTGCCTTATGATTCTAAGTCATCTGGGCATTTTCCTTTGTAATATCTTAAAATATTATGTAAAGCTCCTTTTTTGTTCCTAGCTTTTGGAGAGTCAAGTGACTCTCCAATTCTCTCTCCTCAGTTGGTTTCTAGGTCATTGGAATTTTGTATGAGATACTATAGATTTTCTCTTGAATTGGTTTTATTTTTTGCTGTTGTCTCCTAGATTTATTAACTTTTGTTTCCTCAGTTCTAATTTTCAAGGAATTTAGTACTTTTGTGCATCTCTTATTAATTATTAATTCTTCTCTCATAGCTTTCTTGTTACACTTTTTAAAATTTTTCCTTTTCCACTCTTTCTTGATTTTTAAAATCATTTTTATCTCATTCTTTAACTCTTCTGGGAATTCTTGTTCAACTCCTGTCCAACTTACCCTTTTTCTTTGAGGATTTGCTTAAAGATATCTTCAGGTCATTGCCTTCTTCTATCTTTCTGTCTTGAGCCATAGTAGCCCTTTGTGATCAAGTTTAGTTTTGGTTTACTCATTCTTGCAGCCTATTTCTTGACTATGAACTTGGTGTTGGCATTGGGCTCTACTCAGTCTGCAAACTTTCAGTGCTTCCATAGTGGTGATATCTGCTCTTTCTACTCTTGTCTGAGCTGGGCAAGTTCTTCTGGCTTGGTGGTGCTTGAGTTTCTGTAGAATGTTATTGGACTCAGTCACTGTTAGCACCCTTTGAAGGTGTGCAGGTTCAGAGGGACTGAACTTATTGACTCTCCTTGTGTCTGTGTCTCCTGCCCAAAGTATCCCACTGCAGGACTGAAAGTGAACATTGAGCCCCCAGGTGTGCTGTGGGGCTCAGGTCCCACAGCCCTGTTTGCCGAATATTTCTTGATCAGTGCTCAGCTAGGGCCTTGCTCACTCATAACTGCTCCTCTCTGCCCTATGTCTGTGGTCCAGACATGCCATTTGACCCCTTCCTGTTCCCAGCACCAGTACAGGGTCACCTGGGATCTGCTCCTGCTCAGGGATTCAGTTCTTGCCCTTTTATCATCCTTGGGCACTGAAATGCTTCCCACTGTCCTGGCTGCCATTATGTTGGGCTCCTGGCCAGCCCCACCTCAGTGTCTTCAGCTGTCTTATTTCTTAAGCTTCCCTGGGCTAGAGAAATGACTCACAGGGATATTTTCTTGACTTTCCTCATGAGAATGTGGTCTGCCCCATTTTCTAGATGGTTAGAGAGGAGGTGGGCTGGACTCATCAAAAATACCCACCCTCCCTCTGTTCTCTTGGTTCTGTCCCTGCACTGTGTGGCTGGTGGGGGAGGGGACCTTCTTCAGGCTTAGCCTCCTTTGTACCTCTTGGGGAGGTCTCTGATCTGGCTTTTTGCCTTGAGGTCTCTCAGCTTCTTTGCCATTTCGACCCTAGTAACCCAGGCCATCTGTCATCACACTCCTGGGTCCCTGCAGCAGTGTCTTGAGTGGCCTCCCTGCCTCTAGTTTGTTCTGCACTCTGCTCCCAAAGGAACTTTCCTTAAAAACAGAGCAGACCAATTGACTTCCCTCCTCAGGCAATGGCAGGGGCTCTCCTTTGCCCCCCAGAGGAAAATAGCCCCATCCTGTCTTTCCAGCCTTAGCCTCATTGCTCTTCTGTACTCCTTTCACACTCGGTGTCTCTACCAAATGGCTGCCCCCATGCTGAGAATTCATTCTGGTGCTCTTTCTTCCAATCAACCTGGCAACCCACATGTATTTATTAAGCACTTCCTCTGTGCCAGGTCCCAGCCTAGGGGATACAGGTACAAAAAAATGAAACCATTCCCATTGACAGGGAACATCCTTTCTCAGGGGGAGACCAACAGTGTTTCATTTTTGTAAACAGCATAAATGTAAAATGAAGAAATACACCGACAGTAGTTAAATTACCTGGTGGTTTGGAATATTCTTGTTTTCTCCATTCAGATGGAATTTCTTTGTGTACAGGAAAGGTTTCCTTCTTGCTCCTTGTGTTCTCAGCACCCAACCCCATCTCTGGCACAAAGCAGGTGTTTAACAAATGCCCAGTCTTCCTTGTTCCTCTTCCTAAGAGACTTTCCATCTTTGTGTGTTTTCCTTCTTGTTCCCAAGGCTGAACAGCATGTCTTGTCCAAGGTTCATGCTCTCGAAAGGCGGCTGGAAACTCTGGCTTCTGAATACTCTGCACGTTGGCAGAAAGAGGCCATCAGGCTGGAATTCCTGGAGCTGCAGGGGGCCAGTGGGAGTGGAGGTGGGAAAAGCCTGACCCACGAGGATATTTTAACTCTCCTGGAGGGCCTGATGAGCCGATGGGAACCCACCCTGAAGGAGGACTTCCGCAGGGACACCACTGCCCACATTCAGGTGAGGAGAACGCTCCCCTAAGAAGACTAGGTCAGGATGCTCAGTCAGTGGGAGGCATAGAGGTCTTGAGGTGAGGCAGCACTCTGGGCTTGCCAGGACCTGCCAAGTTCTCTGGGTCTTATTGAATGCCTGTCTCCTTTTCTGTGGTCTCCAGGAAGCACTCACCACCCTCAGGGCAGAACATCAGCAAGATCTAGATAGTGTTCTAAAGAAGATTTCTTGGGCATCCCAGGTAATCCAGAAGCCCGGATGCTTCTGGAGGAAGAGCCATGGGACTTGGGGGGATAGAGGGGGTGCAGATGTCTTGGGGGAGGTCACTTGTGGTTGGTGTCAGTAGACCTAGCACTTGCTTACAGGGAGCATCTTCGATTGACTCAGTGTCTCTGACAGCTACTGTCTGAGGACTCTGGGCCCCCTTGTCTGAAGGATAAGGAGAGAGCTTACTGACTTAAAACAACCTAGGCTTTTTCCTGAAGCTCCTTTCTGGAACTCCTTCCTTGTGCTGAGCACATCCATGAATGAAGACTAGGGAGGGATGAGATTGTCAGTGAGAAGACTGTGACTTAAGAGCTGAGTTTGAAACTTTTTTCAAGGACTGAGGAGTGACCTCAGCACTCTAGGGAAAGTGGTTCATGCCTAATCCCAGCTGAGTTGGGGTCTTGCTCAGATGCCTCCTCTTTGTGGGACTATAAGAGAGGGGTCCAGTCTTTGAAAGGTCTAGCCCAAACTCCAGGTCAAGATTTCTGGAGCCCAGCAGTTTGCAGAGACTCAGATCCTCCTTAGCAGACTTTGGGTCCACCCAGGAGAGAATGTGACTTGGTGGCTTCTTCAGTCTCATTGTTCCATCATCTTCCTTACAGGAGCTGGAAAGCTGGGTGCTCCAGCTCAAATCTGAATGGCAGAGGTAAGGCCCCCAACTAACTGGCAAAGAAAAGAGGAGGGAAGGAAGGCTATAAAACTAGATCAGAGAAACCACAATTGAGATACTTTGGGGGGGGGTCAGTAGAGCCAGAATACTTGGGTTAGCATGTCCATAGGATTGATCCCAGCTGTTAAGGACCAAGGAGAGCAGATGACGGTCCTGAGGCCTGGGAGGGAAATGACTTGCCCAGGGTCACATAGGCATTAAATGTCAGCAAAGATTTGCTGGTTCTGGTTGTGTTCTTTCCCTGGGATAGTGGTTCTGCTTGACTCTATCTCTGTGACTAGCCAGTGCCTGACCTTGTCTTTTCCTTTTGTCACTGGCTAGTTTGGCCGAAGAAGCCTTCCAGGAAAACATATTAAAGGCAATGGGTCCACTGGAGGCCCAGCTGGCTGTCCTGAGACAGGAACTGGCAGCCCTGAGCCAGAGACAGGCTTCAGTGGCAGAGGAAGTAGACCTTTGGCCAGAGAAGATGGCGGCCCTACGCAGTGACGTGAGTCCTCCAGTCCACCTGTTAGACCACATGTGCCCCTTTCTCCAAGCTGCGCTGCCTGAGCATCTGCCCAGGGAGACCCAAACCTCTAAGGTGTCCACTGGGCTCCAGTGAGAACTTTTTGGGTAGCCCTGAAAGCAGTGGAAAAATGCCAGTCATGTGGTTCACAACTGTCCTTTCCTTGGCACCAGGCAGACAGGCATAGGCTCTGAGCTCTCAGTCTTTCTAGACACCCCCTCCCCGGGTACCCTGTCTAGGCCCGCTTTTTTCGTCACCTCTGATATTTTGTGGGTGGTCTCTGGTGGTTTCTAGGTGGAGTCTCAGTTCCCAGCCTGGATCAGTGAGTACCTCCTTCGAGACAAGGGTGCTAAGGCTGGGCTTCTTCAGCTGGAGGAAGTACAGGCCCAACTTCGGGACCTCGAGCACAGAATCCTTACTCAGGTGGCAGAGGGGCAGGTCAAATCTGCCAGTGAAGCTGCTGCCAGCCTGAGGCTGACTCTTCACAAGGAAGGAGTGACTGGGGTCACAGAGGAGGTGAGGCCTGCCCCATTCCTTGTCTGCCTGGCAGGGGTCATGGGTTTGCCCTGAAAGGAGCCTCCTGGGAAGGAGGGGGAAGCCCTGGCAGAGCAGGTAGCACATGTGCCCCTGGGGTGAAAGGGCTGGGCCAGTTCTGCAGGCAGCTAGGCCCATGAGTCCATCCATGCCTGTCTTTTAGGATGTGCACCAGATTGTAAACAAGGCCCTGAAGAGATACAGTGAAGACCGCATTGGGCTAGTTGATTATGCCCTGGAGTCCTCAGGTAGGTAGTCTGTAGAAAGCAGAGGGCTTGGGACAAGATGGATGCCCATTATGGGAAAGCAGGAATTGAAAACTCATGATGTCCCTTATGGGATGAGGCAGTTGGAGGGCTGATGCCCTGGCAGTGACTCCTCACCTTCAGGACTACCCTAGGCCATCTCTGTGTCCTGCCAGCCCTCAGCTTCCCCCCACCTCACTTCTCTCCCTGTTGTTCCTTCAGGGGCCAGCATCATCAGTACCCGCTGCTCAGAGACCTATGACACCAAAACAGCCCTTCTCAGTCTGTTTGGCATCCCCTTGTGGTACTATTCTCAGTCCCCTAGAGCCATCCTCCAGGTATGACAGAACAAAAGGCCCCCAGCTTGGCTCTCTGCCATCTCTCACCTTCTGTGGCGGCTGGGTTCTCAAGATGGGAGGTTTCCACAATGGACATCTCTTCCATTGGCTGCCCACCTGACCTGTCACCTGACTTGTCTTCTGCCCACAGCCAGATGTTTACCCTGGCAACTGCTGGGCATTCCGGGGCCCCCAGGGCTTTGCTGTGGTTCGATTATCTGCCCGCATCCACCTCACTGCTGTTACTTTGGAGCATGTACCCAAAGCCCTGTCTCCCATCAGCAACATCCCTAGTGCCCCCAAGGATTTTCTCATCTTGGTGAGTATCCGAGCCTCGCAGCTCCATTCTAGCATGACTGAGAGCCATTTCTTAACAGCAGCATTGTGAGGTGAGGAATGGAAGGATGTACCCATTTTACAACTGGGATATTGAGGCTGGTCTCTGGAGTCCAGAAGCAGCCCTTTTGCTCTTCCCCCTCTTCTTAGAGAGAAGCCAGGAGAGAACAGCTGACAACAGTCAAGATTTCAATGCTGCCTCAGGGTCCTTGAATACAACTCTTTTCTACATAGATTCCTCCATGGCCAGGTGTCCCATGGGGGAGCTGAGTGGGGATGATGAGCACCATTCCTACAGTCACCTCCTCAGGGCACAGTTGGAATGTCCTTGTAAGGAGGATGTGGGTGAAAAAAGTGGAGCCAGAGGAGGAAAGAAACATGTAGGGGTGTGGGATGCTTCAGGACCTAAATCCTGATAGATGAAGCACCTAGAATTAAATTGTGTGTCCCAAGCCATTCAGCAACTTAGGGGAAGAGGCAGAGAATGAGGCCAGGGGCTTGGAGGGGAAAGGATCTGTCTACTGCATTAGTGAGTGAAGCCAGAAGGTGAGGGGACCAAGGAAAGAAACATCATGGTGGCTTTTGCTTTCTCCCCTTTATTCTCCCCAACGTATCCCCCTCTATACCCCCACATCCTCCTCTTACTCCTCCTCCATATCCTCCCCTTCCTTTCCCTCCTTGGATTGATCTGGATTCATGTCCTAACAGCATGACCTGTCCTCTAACCCCCTAGTGTCCATCCATCCATCCATCCATCCATCCCTTCCCTTTGCTTTTCCCTCTCTGTAGGGGCTAAATGAAGATTCACAGTCGGAAGGGGTGGCCCTCGGGCACTTTACCTATGATAATGCTGGGGAGTCCATTCAGACCTTCCACTTTCAGGTATGGAGGGATGGCCCGACAGTGTCCCAGGCAGGCTGGTGTTCTTGAGGGCTGGATTACCAGCCATGGGCATGCTGTGGCTTTCTTAGGAGCTGCAGTGTGAGCCAGGACCCCATGGGTCTGATAGGAACCTGAGGGATAACATTGAGCCATTGACCAAAGTCTGGGGTAGAGGGGCTCTGGGGTCAGGATGTCTACCAAGGGATAATGAGCCTTCCTGACCCCAGTCTCCTCTTCCCATAGGGCAATGACACAGCCTCGTACCAGGTGGTGGAACTTCGGATCTTAAGCAACTGGGGTCATCCTGAGTACACCTGCATTTACCGCTTCCGGGTCCATGGGAAGCCTGCCAATTAGACTCTACTCATCCCCCACTTCCCCTCCCGCCCCGGGGGCCTGCCCCTCTTTCCCTCTTCAGTACCTCCCCTCCCCCAGCAAGCAGCTCATCCCACCTTCTCCCCCTCCCCCACCCTTCATCCGTTATGTGGCTCTTAGGGGAGACACAAGGTTGGGTGCCCTCCACCGTGGAGTGGTTGTGCCCCACCAACCCTCTCTGATGTATAGAGGAGATCACCAGCTCAGCTATTTGTTTCACTCACCATCCTTTTCAGGGTCAAGCGGCCCAGCTCCCTGCCAGGCCCTGCCTACCACCAGGGGGTGTATACATAGCTATGTATTATATGTTTAAGGTGTGAGTCGGGACATCATGAGGGCCATATTATGCTCAGCAGTACTCAGAACCACAGCTAAGGCCACCGTAGCTTACCTTGCCTGAGAGGCTAGGTCAAAGAACCTGGTTTATTGAGGGCATGACAAATTGGGCAGTTCAAAAGGGCAGACTGGTAGCCAGTCTGTGTTGGGCATGCCCCAGCTGGTGGCTAAAGGTCCTGTCCATGGTAGCATGCATAGTTCTCTTTACCATGGGGCATGATGGGGGCAGTCTTTGAAATCTGAAGTATCTGGGACTGGCCACAATTCCCTGGGATTTTTGTTCTAACAAAGCCAACAGCCTTGATTTGGGGGAAGTTGTGTGACCAGAATCACCTAGGGTGGCATTTGTTGGGAGGCAGTTCATTATACCCATTGGGGCTTAATTTAGATAGGAATGGAGGGTCTCTGGTATGTGGCAAAAGCAGCATTAGATGGAGTATTAATCATGGATTAGATAACACTGAAAGGACGGAGGGCTGTGAGTGCACCCAGGGGCCTTGGGGAGAGGACCTTCCCTTATTCTCATGGTACCAGGTTTCTCCTACCTGCTGTTATGGGCCCAGGCCTTACTTCTCCATTTTAGCCATGCCTTCATGCACCGCCTGACCTGGAGCTCAGTCACTGTGGGCTGTCCTTTGGGAGCAATCAGCTCATCCAGTTGTGGGTATGGTGGGCAGGAGACTGGCCAGGATCCTGATGAGAAGGCCCCTTCTCCAACTCTGTCTAGGTTTGGCATTGAGCTGATGCTGCTGTCTCTCCCTGGGGTGGACCTGCCCTGCCCCAGGTGCTTCTGCAGGGAAACAGGGCATCAGAGGCTCCATCAGCCTCTTAGTTTGGGCACTGATTCTAGTTCATTTTTGGCTTTGTTAGCACATGGGCAGGTATAAAGTTTATTGGGATAGATTGGAGGGGGGAGTTTGTTGGAATTAAGGCTGGGATGGGAGGGGAAGGGCAAATTCTTTGGCCCTGCGGGCCGATTGTATTATGTATATAGATATATAGATATTTATATTTATACATAGATCTATTTGTTCTTTGTTATCAGATAGAAAAGCTCCAGGCTTCATTTCTGGCTTCCTACCCCTGGGGCCCAGGGTGATATTCACTCCAGCTCCAGCTTGGGGTGGGGGGCAGGCTGTCAAGCATGGATCCTCACAGTGACCTTGCCCTCCTTTCTGCCTTTTACTGTAGGAGGGAAGGCAGGCCTTCACACCACACAGGGCTGGCCACTGGTCCCTGAAGCAAGCAGGGGCACCCACTCATCTGCAG
Organism: Bettongia penicillata ogilbyi; assembly: GCA_023548195.1. NCBI lineage: Eukaryota > Metazoa > Chordata > Mammalia > Diprotodontia > Potoroidae > Bettongia > Bettongia penicillata. Next base: position 5,114,652 of record JAJHZJ010000150.1, on the reverse strand, counting down.
GTTTCAGGGGCCACCAGCAGACAGTGGCAGGCTGCCCCTAACTGCCCTTCAGCCTAGTTTGCTCCCTCTGCTTCTGTTCCCTTCCCAGGAAGCTGGCATCTGAGCATCCCCACACAGGAACCTACAGATGGGGTCTTAGCTCTTCCCCATCACAAAGGCTAGTTTTTCATTCTTTAGTTTGATTTTTTAATCAACAAATTCTAATTTATGCCTATGCAAATATAAATTTTCTCTGGGATCTGTGGCTTTTCCTTGTTTACCTGTTGCTCTTGAGGCCAAATTGGAGTAGTGGGGAAAAGAAGGTGGGATTCTGGTAGAAACCCCCTGGTTAAAGGGCGGCTTCCCTTCTACTACTGAGTGAGGCCTGGGAGGGATTGTCCTAGGCATGGAGAGGGAGCTAAGCCCAGGCCTGGGCTGGGAGAAGCAAAGCTGGGTGAGGGAGCCAGAGGAGGTTTTCTCATTTCTGCCTACTCCTTTCAAGCTCACCCAAGGCCTCTCCTGGTCTTAATGCTCCCTTAATGCCCCCAAATTGACTTCCTTGTGTGTGTCTACATAGGCATATGTTAACACACACGTATCCAGACAAACACTCCTCTGTGTGCCTGCTCCATCTTTCAGGAGTGTGCCAGCTTTCCAAGGAAAAGAGCTTTGTGTCTGTCTTGGACTCCCCCACTGCCAGCACAAGACCTGCCACCCAGCAGACACTTCATCCAAACATTTCTATTCAGTTCAACTCAGGTGTAAAGAAAGAATATACTCTACAGCCTTCTCAATAGGGGGTCACCAGCATGCACTCCTTAGCCTCCAGTGAAGGTGAAACAAGCCACAAGCTCCCAGCCGTCCTCTTCCACTTTGAGACAGTTCAAGTTGTTGGGAAATTTGTCCTGACATCAGCCTGAAATCTGCCTCTAGGCATCTTCCACCCACTACTACTGCTTCTTTCATCCTGGGTCACGTAGAACTGGCTAATCCCCCCTCCACATCACTTTGAGTGACTATTGTGTGTCACACACTGTGCTGAGCACTTTACACATATCTCCTTTGATCCACACAACAACCCTGTGAGGTAGGCAGATTTGTAGACTCATTTTGCAGATGAGGAAATATAGGCACAGAGGTGAAGTGACTTGTCCAGGGTCACACAGCTGGTAAGTATCTGAGGGAGAATGTGAACTCGGATCTTCCTGCTTCCAGGTCCAGAGTTCCATGTCCTGTGCCACCTGAAGACAGTTCTCATGGTCCTCTGACATCTTCTCAAGGGCCTTGCACCATGTTCTTGGGACCCTTCATAATTCTGCTCACCCTTCTCTGAAGGCACCTCAGCTTGGCTATTTCTTTCCCAAATTGTGATGCTCAGGTCTGAACACTGCCCTCTAGCTGTGTTCTCCTCAGGACAGAGTTGGGTCGACTTCTTACTGACCCCCCCCGCCCCCCTTTCTAGATTGTAGGCCTCTCCATGCCCCTCAGGAAGGCACTGGCCAATCCATCCATGAAGTTTAACTAGTGATTCACGCAGACCCTGCTATCCCCTAAAATCCCCAAATCCTTTAACAGGATCCATGGCCTCCTGCACTCATTGATTTTTCTTTTCTAACTCACGTTGTGGACTCTGCATTTACCTCCGCTGGGTATTTTCATTTGGATAGAATCTGAAATTCTAGCAAACTGAAACCTCCTCCATCCTATCAGTCATCTGACATCTCCATCCCTCTCTCCCAGCTCTAGCATGGGCACTTTTGGACAAGCACACCTTGTGCTATTTCACTGAAGTCATTGATAAAAATGCTGAACAAGCCACGGGAAAAGGAGAGATCCCTGGGGCAATCAGGACAATTCCACGGAGACTTCCCAGTGAACTGGCATCAGCTCATTAGCCAGTGTTCTACAAGTAGGGCAATGTAACCTGTTAACCCTTTCAAAATCCACCTGTCACCTGTGATTCAGACTTTGCTAAAATCTGAGTGCACTTTGCAGAATTGCTCTGATCCAACCAAAGATTGGCAGCTCATCAGATACCATTTTACAAGGGATCTGGGATCTTGGCAGCATAGGCAGGAAATACACTTTTTTATCCCTCATGTCATGAAAACAAACTGCTTCATTTATCTAAGGAGAGAAAGTGCTCAGAGCCTGAACAAGCACTTGTTCAACTGAGGCTGAAAATGACTTTCTTGATGGAGCAGTTCCCACCTGCTTGATGAACTAATGAACCGTATAGAAAGCAGTGAATTGGAAGAGAGAGTTCAGGATTCTCTGTCCAGAGTCACTTGGTCATAATGTCTCATTGAGATAACCTCTCACAAAGCACAAATGGGGCAAGAATATAAAATGAGGGTTACCTAAGGGACATTTAGAGTAGTCAGGAGCTCACCTTGAGATGGGAGAGAGAAAAGAGTAAGGTTAATAGACCTTTGTCCCCTTGCTTCTAACTTAAGGTGGGGGGGGGAGAGTTTGAAAAGGAAAGCAAGTTAATCTGGCTCCTGCCATTATCTAAAGGTAAGCTGTCCAATCTCGTAGGCTCCCAATGCAGAGATCTTACAGAGCTCTGGGGACCACAACCTCTTAACAGGCATGACCTGGATGAAGATCCCCACCAGGAGACTGAGAAAGACTAGTCAAACATAAAGGAAGACAAATGTAAGGGTGAGAAAAGAGTGTGAAGGAGAAGAAGACCCTGGATTCAATCCTGAGTCGGTTTCTCTTCTCCCTTCATTCTGCTTTACTCAGTGATCTCATCAGCTGCCATGGACTGAATGATCATCTCTATGCTCATGATTCTCAAAATCAAAAGTACCTATTCTGCCTAAAACCCTTTGCTGACCTCCAGTCTTTCATCTCTAGTTCCTTTGTTGATGTCACAAATTGCATGTCCTGTAGACATTTTCAACTCAACATGTCCAAAACAGAACTCTTCATCTTCCCCCTCCTACCTTCCCTATTACTGTACAGGGCACCATCATCTTCCAGGCTCCCAACCTTAGCATCATCCTTAATTCCAACTTCTTTCCAAGCCATTGCCAAGGTTTGTCCAATTTCACCTCTCCATCATCTCTTTTAGATTTCACCTTTGCAGCATCTCTTATCAATTTCACCTCTCCAACATCTGTTGCAGATTTCACCCCTTCAACATCTCTTGCAGATTTCACCTTTGCAGCTTCTCTCATCAATTTCACCTCTCCAACATCTCTTGCAGATTTCACCTTTGTAGCATCTCTCATCAGTTTCACCTCTCCAACATCTCTTGCAGATTTCACCTTGGCAGCTTCTCTCATCAATTTCACCCCTTCAACATCTCTTGCAGATGTCACCTTTGCAGCTTCTCTCATCAATTTCACCTCTCCAACATCTGTTGCAGATTTCACCTTTGCAGCATCTCTCATCAGTTTCACCTCTCCAGCATCTCTTGCAGATTTCACCCTTCAACACCTCTTGCAGATTTCACCTTGGCAGCATCTCTCCTCAGGTTCACCTCTGCAGCATCTTTCAACAACTGAACTTTCTTCTCTGGTGCTGCCCCTGCCCTACTCCAGGCCTCATCTCCTGTGCACTGTTTTGTTCTTATGACTCACCATTGATTTTATTTGTAAAAAATAGCGAAGAATCATACCGTGGCTGAGGGAAAATAACAGTTTGGAATTTAAACACCTTCTTTCATTCTGAAGCATCTCTTTTGAAGGCTTGGGACTAGTCACTTTAACTCTACCATCTTTGGGTTTGGACTCAGCAGGCTTCCCAGCCTTGGAATCACTGGGCTTCATGTCCTTAGAATCATACTTGGCTGCCTTGGGATCAGACTTTGTGACCTTGATGGCAGACTTGGTGACCTTAGGGTCAGTGCACTTGGTAGCCTTAGAGTCAGGCTTCATGATCCTGAGGCCTGGACGTTTAGTGAGAACTCCAGGGCCTGGATGCTTAGTGGCCATCTCGTGGCCAGCATGCTGGGCACTGGCCTTGGGGATCTTAGGCCTAAGAAGCTTGGCCTTGAAGGCCTTGGTGGCTTGATGGCCTCTGCTTGGACCTTTGGATTTGTTTACTTTTGTTGCCTTGCATCTTCTTCAGCCCCTTCTTGTGTTTCTTGGCAAAGCGTGTGTTTCTCAGAAACTTTAGGTTGACCCATTTAAGAGACATGTATCACTGTGACTTAGGTTTCTTGATGCCATTTCTGTGCCATTTTTATAATTGGTTGTGGATGGTATGGGTCTTAGACTTATCCATCTTTACACAAGAGCCTTCACTAACAGGCACTCTACTCACTAGAAGAGGTGAAAGCTAGAGACAGAAAAGCTCATGCCTGCACTACTGCAGTATTTCCTGGTGGGTGTGCCTGCCTCAAGTCTCTCCCTCCTCCTTCCAGCTCTCAAACTGATTTTCCTGAGGTGCAGGTCTATGTCACTCAACTACTCAATAATCCTGTGACTCTCTATTGCCTCCAGGATCAAATACAGAATCCTCTCTGAACGAGAGTTCAAAACCCTCCCTAACTAGCTCTCTCCTACCTTTCCACTTGTCCCCTACTTCACTCCCTACTTCTTCAATCCAGTGACACTGGCCTCCTGACTGTTCCTTGCACATGACCGTCCATCTTCCATGCTTGGAATGTTCTCCCTCCTTTTCTCTGCTTCCCTAGCTCCCTTCAAGCACCAGTTAAAATCTTACTTCTACAAGAAGCTTCCCCCAACTTGCCTTAATTCTGTTTTCTGCTGACCTTTTCCTCTTTTTCCGGTACAGTCTTTGTACTCATTTTTTGCACATTGTCTCATTAGCCTGTGAGGCCCTTGAGGGCAGGCACCCTGTTTTTGTCTTTCTTGATATTCCTAGCTTTTTACACACCTGGTGCATAATAAGCATTTAATAAATCTTTATTGACTGACTGATCATACTAAAAGCTGATGGATGCAGGAGGAGGACTGGGAGAGGCTGTTAGATCTGACAGTTAAGAAGTCACAAGGGAGCAGTTAGAATTGAATAATGAGGTTGGAGGCCAGACTACAGAGAGTAAAGAGAGTGAAAGAAAGGAAGTGAATGTACCTCTTGTACACAATGTAACCAATCAAGAAACATTCCTCAATCCAGCACAGGACATGAGGGACAGAAACCTCCAAATGTCATCAATGGTAAAAGAATTTGTTCCAGAAACACAAACAGACCTGTGGCATTTTTAGTATTTTTCTTGTTTCCTTGGCAGGTTCATTTTTGAAAAATACTCTTGGGGTGGTTAGACTCACACCTACTTTTCTGGACATTTACTCTTTCCTTCTACCATTTCTCTCTATTTTTATAAAGGCAGAGATGATCTTTGTTCATGATCTTCCACCACCCTCTTTAAGATTTTGGGAAGGTGTTTATGTACTAAACCATTGTTGCCCTTGGTTGCCACATTTCTCTATTTGATAAGGGGATCAGGTGGTGGTCGGCTAAACATTTTCTGGAATATTTTGGCCTCCTCTAGGTGGCAATTGCTTTATGTTGATTAAATTTCTGCCCTTTCTTTCCTCTATTTCCTACTTTTCACCACTTTTCACTTATTTGAAGGGGTCAAGTTGAAGCTGTTTGAATTGTATGCCATCTTATCTTTTTCCCTACATTAGGGGTATTGACCTCTGTTTAACGAGATGATTTGACTACAAAGTTTATTCAGAAATGATTCCCACATCAATAACCAATCATATCTTATTCATTAAGATGCATTTTGGGTGGAGAGTGTTTGGCATTTGGCACATCCAGGGATTTCCTACACTCATGTTTTTTCATATTAGTGAAAATCCACCTCTTCTCTCTCTTATTTATTAAAAAAAAACCCTTGAAATAAACATATACAGTTCATATTCCTGCATTTAAATTTCTTTCAATTCTTCTAACTCTTCCTGAAACAAATATTTCTTCTACATAGATGACTGAATATTTTCCTTTCCTACGGCTATGTTACACTTTGCAATGTATTTTTTGCCATTTTCTCTGCCCACCTTTGCATTGAAATCACTAAATATCAAGGCGTATATTCACTTCACCTGGAGATATCTATTGTTTTTTTCATAGAATTTCTCGGCCTCATCTTTTGCTCTGATGTTGGCTCCAAAGCTCCAAGTAGGTTTTGGGGACTGCTTTGTTTGTGTTTGTGCTAATGAGACCTGTGAATCAAGTACGCTGAATCACCTGAGTCACTTCTTGTTTGGTAGATAGAATGATATCAATCCTTTTTTTTTAATTTCTTAAAGAACCTGTGAGCCATCCTTCAATTTCCTGATATCTGTTGTTTCATTCATAGCAAAAATGTCAGTATTGATGCACATTCTATCCTCCAGTGGAATGTTGAATAGGAATCAATGGCGAAGGATCTCACATTTAAGGAAGTGCAGTTCAATTGAAGTTCAACCTATACCCAAAGGACTATAAAACTGTGTTGTATATACCCTTTGACCCAGCAACACAACTACTAAGTCTGTATTCCAAAGAGATCATCAAAAAAGGGAAAGGACTTTTTATAGCAGCTTCTTATGATAGCAAAGAATTGGAAATTGAAGAGATGCCCATCGATTTGGAAATGGATGAACAAGCTATGGTATATGAATGGAATGGAATACTACTGTGCCATAAGTGGTGATGAGTGGGCTGATGTCAGAAAAACGTGGAAAGACTTCCATGAACTCATGCTGAGTGAAGTGAGCAGAGCTAGGAGAACATTATACACAGTAACAGCCATATTGTGCGATCACTAACTTTGATAGACTTAGTTCCTGTGAGAAACACAATGCTCTAAGACGATTCCAAAAGACTCACTGAAGAAATGAAGTCCACATCCAGACGAGGAGCTGTGAAGTCTGACTGCAGATTTAAGCACTATTTTTCTCTTTTGTTCTTTCTTGTCGTTTTTCCCTTTCATTCTGATTCTTCTTTCAGAACATGACTAATGTGGAAAGGTGCTTATTATGATTTTCCACATATAGCCTATATCAGGGTATTTTCTTTCTTGGGGAAAGTGTAGGGGAAACAGGGAAATAGAAAATAATTTTGGAACTCAAAATCTTGTAAAAGTGAATGCTGAAAAGAAGTATTTTTTTAAATAGAAAATAAAATGAGGTTCAAAGCTGCAATTTCATAGCTCCCTTCTGCTCGCTTTTCTGACACTGCCTGTTAGCACTGGAGTCCTACAAGGGGGATTCGTACAGATTTTTTCTTTTTGTTTTTGGAATTGCCATGGCCAAAAGTCACCACCTGGTGGCGACGGGTAGATAACGCTGCTCAGGACTGTCATGTTCCTATCTCAGGAGCCGCCTCCCCTACAAGGCCTTCCCTTCCCCAATTGTCAATGTTCTCGCCATGCTCATGCTGACTCATTCATGTACACAGAACAGAAGAGAAGGTCTCTGAGGACAGAGGCCACCTCACTGCTGTTTCAGTAGCAAGAACTTCTCAGATTATACAGAGCTGAAAGGACTTACCACCTCCACACTGATGTGGGGCTTCCATTCCCCATTATGCATTGTGGCATTCGTTCCTTCCTATCCCAAACATCGTTCTCCTTGGAAGAGAAAATAGAAGCAAAGGAGAAGATTGTATCAACTCATTTTTGCCAATACCTTCCTTGTACTTTCTCTTCCCTCTAACACTCATGCATATGCACACAAAAACACACACACAAATTTGCACTTTATACTAAAATATTGAAGCGAGTTAGACTTAATTATTGGAAATCCAATGAGTGTAACCATTCTCAAGTTATTTCCATTTTTTTAAGAGTTGCAGGGCGGGGGTAGGAACGTGGTCTAAAAGTCAGCCAAATGAACGACTTTGAGAAATACAAGAGATATTAAGGTACTTGGGGCTTTTTCACACATGGGAAATTCACAGACTTGAGGTTTATGCAGACCCGCTCCCTGCGCCCATCTCCCACCCCAGCTCATGCCCGCTTTGTCCTCGCGTTCCCTTGTGAGCGTGCCAGGTGGTCGCACCATTTTCCCCCAGCGTTCACCCCGCGTTTCCCCGGTGGCGGCCGAGGGACGCGTACGCATTCGTGGCTGGGGAGCGGGTGAGTGACGGAGCCGTCTCTGGGGCTATCTTCTCGGCAGGTTCCGGGACGGGCCGGGGCCGGGAGAGGAGAGGGCCTCGGCGTGAGGACAGTGCCCTCCTCTGTGCCAGGACACGGCCAACCCCCAAACCTGGGCACAGCTGTCCCCCCCCCCCCCAGAGTTGCCTCAGCTGCAGCTGCCTCTGGTTCATCCCCTAATCTCTCCCCCAAATCTCCTGCATCCAGGGATGTCCATGACTGAGTTAGGTCTTCATGCATGGATGTGCTCAGCACAGGGAAGGGCTTCCACAAAGAAGCTACAGGAGGAGGCTTAGGCTGTTTTAAGTCAGTAAGCTCTCTGCTTATCCTTCAGACAGGAGGGTCCAGAGGCCTCAGACAGCAGCTGTCAGGGACACTGACTCAATAGAAGATGCTCCCATACAAGTATGGGAACCTGTAAGCAAGTGCTAGGTCTAATGAGAGCAGCACCAACTTTTCCAGCTCAAAGTAACCTCCCCAAGACATTTGCGCCCCATCTCCACCCCCCCCCAATCCCTGTGTACCTGCCTCCAGAAGCATCCGACCCGGGATGCCCGAGAAGTCCTCTTTAGAACGTTATCCAGATTGTGCTGGTATTCTTCCCTGAAGGTTGTGAGTGCTTCCTGGAGACCACAGAAAAGGAGACAGGCATTCAACAAGAACCAGAGAACTTAGCAGGTCCTGGCAAGCCCAGACTGCTGCCTCACCTCAAGACCTCGATGCCTCCCACTGGCTGGGCTTGCTGACCTGGTCTTCTTAGGAGAGCTTTCTCTCCTAAGTGGTGTCCCTGCCCAAGTCCTCCTTTAGGGTGGCTTCCCATGGGCTCATCAGGCCCTCCAGGAGCCTTAAAGTATCCTAGTGGCTCAGGCTTTTCCCACCTCCATCCCCACTGGCCCCCTGCAGCTCCAGGATCTCCAGCCTGATAGCCTCCTCCTGCCAACATGCAGAGTATTCACAAGCCAGAGTTTCCAGCTGCTTTTCTAGAGCATGAACCTTGGAAAGGACATGCTATTCAGCCTTGAGAACAATAAGGAAAACACACAAAGATGGAAAGTCTCTTAGGAGGAGAAACAAGGACCACTGGGCATTTGTTAATCACCTACTGTGTGCCAAAAATGGGGCTGGGTGTTGAGAACACAAGGAGCAAGAAGGAAACCTTTCCTGTACAGCCAGAACTTCCCTCTGAATGGAGGAGAGGTATTTTCACTGCTGTCGGTGTATTTTTTCATTTTACATTTATGCTATTTACCAAAATATAAACATTGTTGGTCTCTCCCATGAGAATGGAAGTTCCTTGTTAATGGGAATTGTTTGTTTGTTTTTTTTTTTTGTACCTGTATCCCCTAGGCTGGGACCTGGTACTGAGGAAGTGCTTAATAAATACCTGTGGATTGACAGGTTGATTGGAAGAAAGAGCACCAGAATGAATTCTCAGCATGGGGGCAGCCATTTGGGTAGTCATGGCATGGGAAAGAAGTACAGAAGACCAATGAGGCTAAGTCTGGAAATATAGGGTGGGGTTGTTTTCCTCTGGGGGGCAAAGGGGAGTCCCTGCCATTAGCTGAGGAGGGAAGTCACTTGGTCTGCTCTGTTCTTAAGGAAAGTTCCTTTGGGAGCAGAGTGCAGAACAGACTGGAGGCAGGGAGGCCACTCAGTTGACTGCTACAGTGACCCAGGAGAGTGATGAAGGAGAGCCAGGGTTACCAAGGTCGAAATAGGAAAGAAGGTGAGGAGCCAATATGGTGGAGTAGAAAGACACACAGATGGAGGCTGCCCCCACACAGCCCACAAAACACCTGTAGGGAGGGACTCTCAACAAATTTTGGAGCAGCAGAAGTGGAGAACAAAAGAGTGGAGGAGATTTCAAGCCCAGGGTGACCTGAAAGACCCACAGGAAATGTCAGTTGCACCGGACATGGAACAGAGCTCAGAGCTCAGAGCCCAGCCCAGTCTTGGCCGTGCGTTTGTGGCTCCTGAACAGCCCTCAGGGGCAGAATCTCCAGTTGAGGAATCCTCAGTCCCAGTAGCAGAGTGTCTGCAGATCCCTCAACCCACAGGCACCAAAGGTCAGTGACGACATATATTGAGTTGGCCAGGAAGGGAGAAGGGCCTTCACATTGGGCAGGTGGCAGGAGTTCTCAGGGCAGCCCCTACAGAAGCCTGACTCCGTAGCTGGGTGGTAAAAACCCCTGGGGGCACTGAAGAGCTGAGTCTCACCTCAGCCCTGTGTAGACGCCCTGAGGCAGCTGGTCTTTGTCTTGCACTGAATGGAGGCCCTGCCCCTGCAGCTTGACTGAATACCACCCCCCCCCCCCCCAGTGCTAGCTTGGTGGAACTGGAGGTCAGGTGACTGTGGAGAGGAACCTCTGCTAGGATTCTGGGCACAAATATTCTTCCCTCTGCCCAGATCACTACATGCTTGATTGTGGCACCTTGGAGCAACTGAGACCTTACAGGTCCCCAGAGTATACCCTACTCTTGACAAAGGACCTAAAAGTCAAGTAACTGGTTGGGGAAATGCCCAAAAAAGGGAAAAAACATAAGACCACAGAAGGTTATTTTCTTGGAGAGCAGATATCTACTCCCATCATTTCAGATGAGGAAGTACAATGCTTACTATCAGGGAAAGATGAAAAGGCAAGGCTTCTGTATCCAAAACATTCAAAATAAATCTTCAATGGACTCAGGCCATGGAAGAGCTCCAAAAGGATTTTTAAAATCAAGTTAGAGAGGTGGAGGGAAAACTGGGAAGAGAAATGAGAGAGATGAAGGAAAAGCATGAAGAGCAGGTCAACACCTTGCTAACGGAGACCAAAAAGAAATGCTGAAGATGATAATCCCTTGAAAAATAGGCTAACTCAATTGGCAAATGAGGACCAAAAAGCCAATGAGGCGAAGAATGCTTTAAAAAGGAGAATTAGCCAAATGGAAAGGAGGTTCAAAAGCTCACTGAAGAAAATAGTCCTTTAAAAATTAGAATGGAACAGATGGAGGCTAATGACTTTTTGAGAAACCAAGAAATCACAAAACAAAACCAAAAGAATGAAAAAATGGAAGATAATGTGAAATACCTCATTGGAAAAACAATTGACCAGGAAAATAGATCTAAAAAAGAGCCTAGACATCATGTTTCCTGAAATTACCAAGGAAAACTGCCCTGATATATTAGAACCAGAGGGCAAAATAAGTATTGAAGGAATCCACAGATCACCGCCTAAAAGAGATCCAGAAAGAGAAACTCCTAGGAACATTGCGGCCAAATTCCAGAGTTCCAAGGCCAAGGAGAAAATATTGCAAGCAGCTAGAAAGAAACAATTCAAGTATTGTGGAAATAAAATCAGAATAACACAAGATCTAGCAGCTTCTACATTAAGGGATAGAAGGGTGTTGAATAGGATATTCCTGAAGTCAAAGGAACTAGGACTAAAACCAAGAATCACCTACCCAGCAAAACTGAGTATAATACTTCAGGGGAAAATATGGTGTTTCAATGAAATAAAGGACTTTCAAGCATTGTTGATGAAAAGACCAGAGCTGAGCAGAAAATTTGACCTTCAAACACAAGAATGAAGGGAAGCATGAAAAGGCAAACAGCAAAGAGATGTCATAAGGGACTTACTAAAGTTGAACTGTTTACATTCCTACATGGAAAGACAATATTTGTAACACTTGAAACTTTTCAGTATCTGGGTAGTTGGTGGGATTACACACACAAAGCACAGAGTGAATTGAATAGCATGGGGTCATACCTTAAAAAAATGAAATTAAGTGGTGAGGGAGAAATACATTGGGAGGAGAATGGGAGAAATGAAATGGAACAAATTATCTCTCATTAAAGAGGCAAGCAAAAGACATATCAGGGGGAGGAAAAAGAGGGGAGGTGAGAGAAAAACATGAAGCTTACTCTCACCACATTCGACTAAAGGAAGGAATAAAATGCACACTCATTTTGATATGAAAACCTATCTTACAATACAGGAAAGTGGAGGAGAAGGGGATAAGCACGTTTGGGGGGATGATGGAAGGGAGGGCAGTGGGAGGAGGGAGCAATTTGAAGTCAACAGTCTTGGGGAGGGACAGGATCCAAAGAGAGAACAGAAGCAATGGGGGACAGGATAGGATGGAGGGAAATATGGTTAGTCTTACACAACTCGATTATTATGGAAGTCAATTGCAAAACTACACCAATATGGCCCATATTGAATTGCTTGCTTCCCAAAGGAAATGGGTAGGGTGGGAGGGATGAAGAGAAGTTGGAAGTCAAAGTTTTAGGAACAGCTGTCAAGTATTGCTCTTACTACTAGGGAATAAGAAATACAGGCAATGGGGAATAGAAAGTTACCTGGCCCTACAGGACAAAAGAGAAGATGTGGACAGTGGAAGGGAGGGATGTTGTAAGAGAGGGCAGATCAGTGATAGGGACAATTAGAATGCTTAATGTTTAGGGGTTGGGGGGGAGGAGAGAAATTGGGAGAAAATTTGGAACCCAAAAGTTTGTGAAAATGAATGTTAAAAGTTAAAAAAATAAATTAATTTAGAAAAAAAGAAAAAAACAAGAGAGCTGTGGAAACTGAGGTGGGGGCTGGCCAGGAGCCCAACATAAGGGCAACCAGGACAGTGGGAAGCATTTCATTGCCCAAGGATGCTCAAAGGGCAAGAACTGAATCCCCAAGCAGGAGCAGATCTCAGGGAAGCCTGTAGTAGTGCTGGGAGCAGGAAGGAGGCCAAATGGCACCTCTGAGCCACAGAGGTGTGGCAGAGAGGAGCAGTTTTGAATGAGTGAAGCCGTAGCTGAGCACTGATCAAAAAAGAGCTTATGGAAACAGGGCTGTGGGACCTGAGCCCCAGAGCATACCTGGGGGCTCAATGTTCACTTTTAGCCCTCCAGTGGGATACTTTGGGCAGGAGACCCAGGCAGAAGGAGAGTCAATAAGTTCGGTCCCTATGAACCTGCAGAACCTCAAAGGGTGCTAACACTGACTGAGTCCAATAACATTCCACAGAAACTCAAGCACCCGCCACCCAGAAGACCTAAACCTGGGTCAGGAACTTGCACAGTTCAGACAGGAATAGCAGTGAACAGATATCACCACTATGAAAGCATTGAAAGTTTGCAAACTGAATTGAGAAAGCCCAGAGTTGAGAAGAGCCCAATGCCAACATCAAGTTCATAGCCAAGAAATAGGCTGCAAGAATGAATAAACCAAAACTGATTCTGATCAGAAAAGGCTATTATGGCTCAAGACAGAAAGACAGAAGGAGGCAATGACTTGAAGATATCTTTAAGCAAATCCCCAAAGAAAAAGGGTAGATTGGACCGGAGTTGAACAAGAATTGCTAGAAGAGTTAAAGAATGAGAGAAAAATGAACAAAAAGTGATTTTTAAAAATCAAGTTAGAGTAGAAGAGGAAAAAATTTAAAAAGCAGTACAAGAAAGATATGAGAAAAGAATGAATAATTAGTAAAAGAGGCACAAAGAATGGATCCTAAAGAGTGGATGAGTCAAAGAACAAATCAGAGAAATTGTTAATAATTTCATTAAAGATAATGGTGACAATGACATAACTAGATTTTTGGAAGCAGCCAATGCATGACTTAGAGGAAAATGTATATTTTGAAATGCTTACATCAATCAAAGAGAGAAAGAAACAGACTAAAGAATTAGACATGCAAAAAAAATATTTAGAAAACCAACAAATTAATCCCTTCCGAAATTAAACACCAAAATTAAAATCTTGAATTAATGGAAAGATAAACAAAATCGAAAGAACAAAACCCCAATGAACTAATAGATAAAAGTAAAAGCTTTGAAAGAAACAATTAAATACATAAATCCTTGGCTAATTTAATTTTCACAAAAGAAAACCAAATTATTACATCAGTAAGCGAAACCAGTGAATTCACAATCTATGAAGATAAGATAAAAGTAATTGTTAGGAGCTTTTTTGCCCAAGTACATGCCAATAATAAAAATGAAAATCTAAATGAAATGAATTTTACAAATATAAATAGTCCTGGTTAACAGAACAGGAAATAGAACCCCTAAATAACCCCAACTTAGATAAAGGAACTAAAGAAACTATAAATGATCTCTGTAAGAAAAAAACCCCAGGACTAGATCAAATTTTACCAAATGTTTCAAAAGTCATCATTTCCAATACTACATCAACTATTTGAAAAGCAGGTAAAGACAGAAACTTGTCAAATTCTTTCTATAAGAAAAATGTAATTTTGATTCCAAAACCAAGGAGAGTCAAGTCCCCCCAAGAACAGGAACTATAGATCAATTTCTTTTCTTTTTTTTAAATATAAATTTATTTATTTAACTTTTTACCTTCATTTTCACAAAATTTTCGGTTCCAAATTTTCTCCCCATTTATCCCCTCCCCCAATCCCAATACACCGAGGATTCTAATTCTCCCTATCACCAATCTGCCCTCTCTTCTATCCTCCCTCCCTTCTCTTGTCCCCATCTTCTCTTTTGTCCCATAGGGCCAGATGACTTTCTATTCCCCATTAACTGTATTTCTTGTTTCCTAGTAGCAATAACAATACTAAATAGTTGTTCCTAAAACTTTGAGTTCTAAATTCTCCCCATCCCTCCCTCCCCACCCATTCCCTTTGGGAAGGCAGGCAACTCAGTATGGGCCATATCTGTGTAGTTTTGCAAATGACTTCGGTAATAGTCATGTTGTGTAAGACTAACTTTATTTCCCTCCATCCCATCCTGCCCTCCATTGTTTCTATTCTGTCATTTGATCCTGTCCCTCCCTAAGAGTGTTGACTTCAAATTGCTCCCTCCTCCCATTGCCCTCCCTTCCATCATGCCCCCTACCCTGCTTATCTCCTTCTCCCCCACTTTCCTGTATTGTCAGATAGGTTTTGATACCAAAATAAGTGTGCATTTTATTCCTTCCTTTAGTCGAATGTGATGAGGGTAAACTTCATGTTTTTTCTCAGCTCTCCTCTTTTTCCCTCCACTAAAAAGTCTCCTGCTTGCCTCTTGAATGAGAGATTATTTACCCCATTCTATTTCACCCTCTCTCCTCCCACTACATTTCTCTCTCACCGTTTACCTTAATTTTTTTTAAAGATACGGTCCCATCCTATTCAATTCACACTGTGCTCTCTGTCTCTGTATGTGCATGCATGTGTGTATGTGTGTGCGTGTACACGTGTACATGTGTGTGTGTGCATGTGTGTGTGTATGTGTATGTGTGTGTGTGGTCCCACCAACTACCCAGTTACTGAAAAGTTTTAAGAGTTACAAATATTGTCTTTCCACGTAGGAATGTAATGAGTTCACCTTTGGTAAGTCCCTTATGACTTCTCTTTGCTGTTTACTTTTTCATGCTTCTTCTCATTCTTGTGTTTGAAAGCCCAATTTTCTTTTCAGCTCTGGTCTGTTCATCAACAATGCTTGAAAGTCCTCTATTTCATTGAAAGAACATATTTTCCCCTGAAGTAGTATACTCAGTTTTGCTGGGTAGGTGATTCGTGGTTTTAGTCCTAGTTCCTCTGACTTCTGGAATATCCTATTCCATGCCCTTCGATCCCTTAATGAAAAAGCTGCTAGATCTTGAGTTATCCTGATTGTATTTCCACAATACTGGAATTGTTTCTTTCTAGCTGCTTGCAATATTTTCTCGTTGACCTGGGAATTCAGGAATTTGGCCACAGTGTTCCTAGGAGTTTCTCTTTTTGTATCTCTTTCAGGTGGTGATCGATGGATTCCTTCAAGACTTCTTTTGCCCTCTGGTTCTAGAATCTCAGGGCAGTTTTCCTTGATAATTTCATGGAAGATGATGTCTAGGCTCTTTTTTTGATCATGCCTTTCAGGTAGTCCCATAATTTTTAAATTGTCTTTCCTGGATCTATTTTCCACGTCAGTTGTTTTTCCAATGAGATATTTCACATTATCTTCTATTTTTTCATTCTTTAAGTTTTGTTTCGTGATTTCTTGGGTTCTCAGAAAGTCATTAGCCTCCATCTGTTCCATTCTAATTTTGAGAGAACAATTTTCTTCAGTGAGCTTTTGAACTTCTTTTTCCATTTGGCTAATTCTGCTATTGAAAGCGTTCTTCTCCTCATTAGATTTTTGAACCTCTTTTGCCAATTGAGTAGGCCTATTTTTCAAGGTGTTATTTTCTTCAGCATTTTTTTGGGTCTCCTTTAACAACGTATTGACCCGTTTTTCATGCTTTTCTTGCATCTGTCTCATTTCTCTTCCCAATTTTTCCTCCAGCTGTCTAACTTGACTTTCAAAATCCTTTTTGAGCTCTTCCATGGCCTGAGCCCACCGGCCATCCACTTCAGATGTCTGGGATACAGAGGCCCCGACCTCCACGTCTTTTCCTGATGGCAAGCATTGTATTTCCTCAACAGAAATGAAAGGAGGAAGAAACGTGTAATCCCCAAAAAAGTAGCTTTCCATGTTCTTATTTTTCTTCCCTTTTCTGGACATATTACTATGCTGTAAGGAGTCACAACTCTGCTTAATGAGAAGACTTTCACGAACTGGTGCAAAGTGGAATAAATGAATGAGGAGAACACGAAAAACAAGCCCCACAGGCAACCATGGAAATGGAAAGAACAGAGATGACCAGTGAGGATCTTCCTCCCTTCCTCTCCAGGCTAGGGTGGCAAATACTGGCAGGGAACCTGCATCTAATGCTGGACTCGCCTGCTGTGTGAGTTGCTTTTGTTGAACTTTCCTTCCCCTCTTTTGTTTATTCTTTTGTTTTAGGGTTGGCTCTGTGGGAGGGCAAAATGGGAAGGTTATATCGAGAAAGCTGGGTCACATGAAAGCAAAAGCTAGAGACAAGTCATGAAAGCCTGTGTGTGTGTCTGTGTTTGTGTGCATGATTGTGTGTGTAAAGATATACCTAATTCAAAATTATTTTGATTAAGAGATCACACAAGCCTTCCAGGATTTCTCCAAATTCCCTGCCTCTCTTTCTGAAAAGACACACTGGGAAAGGTAGGTTAAGGAAAAACAAATGATACCCAGAAAATTTTTGGAAACAAAATAGCACATACATAATGCAATGAGGAGATGTGGAAATCGTTTTGAGACTTTTGTGGACATGGATGAGGTTAGAGTTGTTTTGCTTGTCCTAGCTGGGAAGAAGTGGTAGCACGTTCAAGAGGAAGGAGCAACTTCCTAACAAGGTGAGGTACAGACAAGGGAAGGGGCTGCTTGGAGACTTTGAGGGCTTCCATTCTGAGGACTGAGTTGAAGAGGGAGGCTGAGGTCCCTTACTGATGTTTTCCATGTCACGGTGCCTCTGTTTCTATTCTTTAGTCACCAACCTCTTCTCTTGTGCTAGTGGCCTATTTTCAGATCCAGTGTTACCTTTGGCTTCTTTGCTTGTCAAAGAGCCGCTGGTCTATAATGGAGGGAGTCTCTAGGGTTCCTGGTCTTCCACTGGAATATGAAGTTTTGGGATAGCAGTCAAATATCCTTAGGAAGAGATGCTATGAGTCAGTGTTCCCTTTGCGGTGCCTGAGTTGTTAACACATCTGAAGAGGAAAGCCTGGAACTGTTGAAGGTGTATGTACAGTGTCCTTTTTCCCCTTTTTGTCCCCCTTTCTTCTAATTTGCTCCATTTTGACCTTTGTTGGGCCCAGTCACTCACCTGGTCTTTGATGCTGAAATGATTCAAGTACTCAGCATTTCTCCCTCCAGGAAGATGGTCCCTTTTGGGTTTGTGTGATATCTTTTGGTGCTGATCATGTATCCTGTGTCTGGGGACTTTCTTGCTGACAAATAGTATTTGTGTCTTCTTCCCTTGCATGTTGTTTCATGGACTTAGTAGAATGACAACCAACAAACATTGATACACTTGTAGTAAGTGTAACAGGCTATGCTGAGTGTTGGGCTCATAAGGACAAAATGATCTTATCAGGTTCCTCCTGGACATTCTTTGCCCTCTGTTACCTTATGCTCATTTTCAGGAGCAACTCTGGGGATTCTGAGCTGCCTTTCACAATATGATGAAATCGAATTCTTGAGGCTGATTTGGCTTCTCCAAATTCTCCTGCCTGTCAGTGACCATTCCACTGATTTTCTTTCCCTCTGCGTGGGAATAGATTCAGTGAAGATTTTTCAGGAATGTGGATTCTCCTCCCAGGGATAAAGGAGACCAAGAGGCTCAGGTTCCAACCCCTTCAGACTTGAGTTATTCCCATGTAAGGATATAAGCTAGGAAGTGTACTAGGATCAATGAGTGGAGAGAATTCACTAACTCTGCAATTCCTAACTTGCATGGGTCTGAGTAGTTGGCAGTCCTCACACAGGTCCGACTCATTTACATATACTCTCAACACTTCATTTGCATATGTTGATGTGTATTTTGGCAGGCTTTCTAAGGGACAGGAGGTGGGAAATTTGAACTGGATTTCAAAAGGGGTTGGCTAGATTTGGCACCTAGGATATAAGACCACGTTTCTCAGACAATGAGAACAATGGTCAGTGGTGGCAGGGTGTTCCCCAGTTAGAGTCTATTTATATATTTATATGTGTATATCACTGCTCTGCCTTTGTGTTTCCGCTTCCCTGCTCCAGACTCCCTCGTGGAGGGACTCTCCCGCTTTTCGCAAGAATTGAATAAAGGAATTTTCTGTTAACACTTGGAGATGCCCCTGAGTAGTCAATTTGAGTAGAGGATCTTACCATCCCATATACCTCCTATATCTGAAAAATAAAAAAAACAAAAACAAAAACAAAAAAAAAACTCCTTGCAGCTGACATGAGAAGTCAGACAAATCAAATTCTGGCAGTGGTTGTGACTAAAATTGTGGCCCTCATTGTGCATCTGACATCTTGCCTCTCAGTTATTGCTGCTCTCTAGAGCCAGGTCCTTTATCCCCTCACTCCATGTCTCCCCTCAGATTACACAGGAATGATGTCAACCACTCAGATCATGGTGTGAGGACTGAGGGAAACCAAACACCCTCTGTCCTTCCCCGAGGTCCCCTGACCTTGGGCACAAACAGAAGGTGTCTGCAGAAGGCAAAGTTTGTTCAGCATTTTTACCTGCTTCCAAAGTCATCATGACTCCCAAAATCCAATCACCTGGTGGCCAAGCTTCTGCTGGACAGCCAGCAGGATCTGCACACGGCCTTCCAGTCTTCCCAGCTTGATCAAGTCTGATAGTCTGGGCTCTGCTGCCTATTTCTTGAAACCCCCCAGAATCACCTCCCTGTGCGACAAGGTCTTAGGCAAGGCCTTTTTGGGGAAGTAACTATGATTTCAGTTGAATGTGGGGAGAGGTGATGAGACTGAGCCTTAGAGAGGCTGACATTGAACTGCTCAGGGTCCCAAAGTCAGCAAGTGTCAAAGCTTAATCTTGAGCCTAGGTTTTCTGACCCTGGCTCCCCAGGGCTCTGCATATCCAAGGTGAGAGCCTCCTTAGGCTGCTTGTGAGTGGCCCTGGTGCAAAGACTGAGGAGTTTGGAGATGGAAATACATGCAGGAATCCAAGTTACTAAATGAAGGTTTCATTGTAGCTTGGATTTATATTCTTGTCTCTTAGCCCGTAGAACAGTCTATTAAGAAGAGCCTCTCACCACTGAGAAGAATGAAGTATCTTCGGCAAGACACACACTTGGATCCAACAAGTTGGATCTAACATCTCTTGCAGATTTCACCCCTTCAACATCTCTTGTGGATTTTACCTTCGTAGCGCCTCCCATCAATTTCACCGCTCCAACATCTCTGACAGATTTCATCTTTACAGCATCTCTCATCATTTTCACCTGCCTAACATCTCTTGCAGATTTCACCTTGGCAGTATCTCTCATCAGGTTCACCTCTGCAGCATCTTTCAAAAACTGAACTTTCTTCTCTGATTCTGCCCCTGTCCAGGCCTCATCTCCATTGCACGGTTTTGTTCTTTTTTTTTTTTTCTGACTCCAGACTGAAGTGCACTATCTTCCCCTTTTTTTCTTCGCTGTTTTTTCCTTTGGTTCTGATTCTTCTTTGACACTTGCTTGTATTTTCTCTTGCCTCCACCATAGCTCACAATGCACACATCCACATTAACACTCACACACACACACACACACACACACACACAGAGATTTGCAGTTGAAACTAAACTATTTGAAGTCAGACCTAATTCTTGGAAATGAAATGATTCTAACCATTGTCAAGTGATTTCAGTTTTTTGAAGAGTTGCAGTGTGGCGTTAAGGACGCGGTCTTAAGAGTCACCCAAATGAATGATGTTGAGAAATACAACAGGTATTAAGGTACTTGGGGCATTCAAACATGTGGAATTCACACACATAAGATTTACGCTGACAGCCTCCCCGCACGCACTCGCGCCCCCGCTCGCACCGGCTTTGTGCTCGCGTCCCCTCTTGCGTGCGCACAGCTTTCGACCCGCGTTCCCACAACGTTCCCCCAGCGTTTCTAGGTAGCGGCCGAGGGACGCGGACGCGGCGGTCGTTGGAGGAAAGGAGCCGTCTCCACAGGTACCTTCTCCGCAGGTTCCATAATCCAACTGTCCATTGAGGGCTGTTACTCAAGAAACATATGACCTAAGGGGCGGGGTTAGTATCTGCTGGTTAGCTTGGACCCTATCAGCCTTCTAGAATGATCACAGAACTGGGTGCTGTTGGGGATGAGGGGAAACAAAGACATGGAAGAGAAAGCAGGCCTTTCCCACAAAGTTAACAAGTGTTGAGAGAAGGAAATTGTGTATTTGTGAAGCGACCTGAGAACAATCCCAAGGCGAATGTTAAAACCCCAGATTCAGTAAAGATGCCAAGGGGGAGATCCCCAGGGGAGGCTGGAGAGAGAGTGGGGGCAGCGCTTCACCAGGGAAGCTGCCTGCAGAGAGGATGTCATGGCTAGCTCAGGCACAAAGCTGGCAGGCTGGGGCCTGGTGGGCAGCCACCCTCAATGTCTGGGAGACACATCAGAAACTCTTTGGGAGAGCACCTCTCTGTCCCAGGCCAGCTTTCCTTTTGGAGGAATCCATCCCTCCTCTTCAAAGTCTTCTGTATCAGACTGTTTTCAGAGGGTCCCAGAAAATCACATCCAGTCTGTCAGTAAGCACAGCATCTCATTTCTTTTTCTTTCTTTCAGGAATTTCTAGAATTTCTAGAGTGAGATTTTGATGATGTCTCGACGCAGTCAGCGCCTGAGAAATCGTTACCATGTTGATGAGGATGGAGGCAGCAGCAGCAGCAGCAGTGGAGGAAGTTCCCTGGTGGCTGGCCAGCACACTGCCTTCAAGGACAGTCCCCTAAGGTAAACCGCTCTAGAGAGAGCCTAGGCAATCTTCTAGTTCGCAAGCACTCAGGGCAGCCAAGGGCGTGAGCACCTTCCATGTGCACCTTTCTTTCTTGCCCCCATCTTTGCTGGAATTATCACTCTAGTGCTTTCTTTCCCCACAAATGGGAGAATTTCCTGTCCCCATCACCATCTCTTCCCCTTCTGCCACAACCTGGGCTGCTCCTGCCTTCACTCTCTAAGAACAGGAACTAGGGAGCAGTGACTTTGATCACTAAGAGGGCGGGAAAGCCTGAGGCTTGAAGCTGGGCAGGGAAGAGCCACTCTGTGCCCCAGTAGCCACGGTTCTTGGGGTGAGCTGCAGGGCCTAGCAAGAGCATAGGAAGCCATGGGGGTGACTGAGCTGTGGGGGAGGAGACATGTTTAGGTGGCTTTACCTCCTCTTGTACCTCGTCATGGTGGTTTAATTTGGAAAGAGGACATCCCTGGCCCATGGGAGCTGTGGTTTGTTCCACCCTTACAAAGGATTCATCTGTTGAAGGAATGAGAACAGTAGAGGGCTTTGGGGAATATTTCTTTTCATCTTATAAGGCTCCTTGAAAGTTCTCCTCCTCCTCCAGGCCTTTCTCCCCCTGTTTTTCTCCTCCTTCATGTCCTTCACCCACTTTCCTTTGCTCTCCACACTTGGTGCCTCCCAGGACTCTGAAGAGAAAATCTGGCAGTGGGAAGCGCCTGTCACCAGCCCCTCACCTGGTCCCTGCTTCCACTCCTCACACCACCTACGACACTGAATCCGTGGCCAGCCAGTCCTACGTCACGGGCCCCCGGGTCACCTCAGTGGACAAAAGCTCCATCCCACAAGGTAAGCTGGGTGGCGATGCCTACTGGAATGAATGTGGTGAGCTCTGCCCAAACCCAGGGCTTGGGCTGGGGAGAAGGAGACAAGCTCCTCCCTGGCTTCTAAAGATTGCTCAGGAGGCCAGTGTCTGTCATGAGTGAGCTTACTCCTCCTGGTTGGCTCATCTCCCTGGATCCTCCCACATAGGAGATCCTTCCATTCACCTGAAGCCCCTCAGGGCCATAGATGGCACTTTTCCAAATCTGGCTGACAGTAACCATGCCTCCTGAGGCAGAAGGCTGCCTGGTTTTGGGCAGTCAATGGGCTAAAGATCCATCATATTTAACAACATAAAAACTCTTCTTAGCTCATACAGAAGTAGGAAGGGGGCCAGATTTTGCTCTTGTGCACAACTCCTTTCCTGCCCTAACCCATGTGGAAGGGGCTTCTGGGCTCAGCCCCCCCAATGGGGTGAGATGTCTGAAGTGTGAAAAGTTCTGCCAGGTGTTCCAACTCTGGTAACTGCTGCTTGCTGGTAACAGCAAGCCTGAAGCTACCTGCTCATCAGGCACCTCCATGCTCTGTGCAGGTGGGGACCTGTTGGTGAGGAGGAGGAGAGGCACAGGAGGTTCTGAGAGCAGTAAGATCAATGGACAGAATGAGGGCAAAGTCACCTATACTATCTATGGATCTTCCTCAGGATACTCCTCGGAGGATGACTCTGCAGGTAGGCAGCACTTCCTGCCCCTGGAACCTGATCACCTGGGGGTTGCACACGTAATTTGAAGGGTGCCCATCACTGGGTGGGAGGGAACGTAGATTTCAGATAAAATCAAGAGACAGCTCTACAGTCTGTCTGGAGGTGGGAGATTGGAGGGTGGGAGGGCCTATGCATCGGTATGGCAGTGGGGATTCCTGAGGTCCACATGTCTCTCTTTCTGGGTGGCTCCTCATGTTTTCCCTTCCCTGCAGGGCACGCACTTATGGACCAGCCTGGCTCAGCATCCACATTAAGGAATGCTGCCTTCCAAGTTGGCGCTTTCTTGTGGGTGGCCATCACTTTTCCAGGTGGGTTCTGGGAGTGGGTGGGCACAGTGCTCTATTCCTGGGCAGTTCCTGCTGTGGGCCCATAGGAGCTTCCTCATTTCTATGCTGGTGCACTCCAGGCCTGGGGTGGAGAAACCCTAGAACAGTGTGTGGAGACAGGCTTTTATGGCAGGATCTCTGGGCACAGCTAGAGAGCCTTGGGAGGATGAAAGAGTAGCTGCCGGGATGGCAGGCTGGGAGCAGGCTAACTCTGGGATAGAATTGGCTTGCAGGGCCAAGCCTTTGATGCCTTCTGCTGTGACTTTTACAGGTTGGCTCTTTGGTTTGTTCTACTCATGGCTGGGCAGTACCTGGTACAGCCTGACCACAGCTGCCTCCCTGCTGGATGTCTTTGTCTTAACCAGGTCAGTGAGGCCTCCCTGGGCTCTGCCAGAACCAAAGAACCAAGCAGTACTCTGAAAAGCTCCACCATCCTTGAGCTCTTTTCAGCTTTTCAGACTTTTATGCCATGAATCTTATGACACAGGCTCAGGTCAGGGTCAGGGCTGTGGTGGAACCAGCTGGAACCAGCTTGACCCTGGTCGTGAATACAAGCTACCAGTCAGGGCTCGACTGGGTGTCTAGACTGAAGAAGATGGTAGGACGAGTGGGTTGTATGCGCTATCCCCTCCTTCAGAACTGCTTCTTAACCCTTCCCCAGCACATGTCAGTCCCCATAAGCACAGGTGCTCCTCTCTTCCTGAATATCTTGGAGGAGCTGTCCCCTCAGTAGTTCCTGCCTCTCATCTCCACTGAGTCTGGTGGCTTCACCTTGGCCACTTGGAAGGTCCTGACCTCCCACGGGTGGTAGTCGCTTCCCAGCCCTTCACATAGCCAGGCCATTCTTGCAGTTTCTCTGTAGAGGATCATGCCCAGGTTTCCAGGCAGCCTCCAGGGCTGTGTCCTCTAGGTCCTCGGGTCCAACAACCTTTTGAGTGAGTCCAAGTTTTTCAGAACAAATCCTTAAGGAGGTTCATTCTTGGAAGTCTAGATTCAGTCAAAGGGCCACCCTTGAGTACCTCTATCGCCATATGTGACCTCCAGGCTGGAGGTTCTCTATCACCCTCTGGATTCTTGGGCCACAGGCTAGGCCCAGGGTGACCAGTTGACCTTGGTAGAGCTTATTCCTTCCAAGTCCCAATTGGAGAAGCATTGAAATGACTTAGGCAAAAGAAGCCTGCCTCATTCACTAGCATATTAGTATATTCCTGAGAACCTTGGGAGGGAGAGGCCTTCCACCAGCCCTGTCCCCTTTGATAACAACATTCACGCATTTCACTAAGGCCAAGATTTCTCCTACCACTTGACCTCGAGGGCTGTCCAAAAAACCCCAGAGCTCCCCATCGTAGCTGTCCTAGGGAGGGGCCCACCCTTTTGGTTGTTTCCTTGGCAGCTCAGGGAGGGTCGCATAGGAGTCTGGTGGGAAGACCAGGCAGTAATGTCTCCTCCTTCATCCCCATCAAATCCAGGAGCGTTTTCACTCTGAAGAAGTTGCTCCTGCTTCTCTTGATGCTGTCGTTTCTGGCTTTGTTTGTTTACGGTGAGCCTTGCTAAGTCCCAAGGGCACCCTGCCAGCTCAGACAGAGAAGGGTTTGGGGGCAGGGCCACTGAAAGTAAGTCTGGAAGACAGGACTTTGATGGGGAGCCTTTAGGGGAAAAGGGACCCAGGCCTTGTATGGGCAAGTTCTTGTGCCTAAAATGGGAGAGATGGCCTGTCTCTCCTCCTCTTGATCCAATCCAGCAAATCATTCTTGTGCACCTTCTGTGTGCAGGCCTCCCAACATTACACTGCATGCCTACTTTGACAGTGTTGTTTTTACATGAGTGTTTGATCTGCCCCCTCAGGGGTCGCTGACAAGGCATTTGAGGGTTGGGATTTGGTAGAGGAGCTGAATCCCGAATGAATGGGTTAGCTAGCTGGGCAAGACACAGCCAATGCCAGCTCTGGAGACCTTTTCCCCTTCTCCTGGGGAGAATGGAGAGGCTAGTCCTCCCTGGATGGTCTCAAAAGGGCTGGACTCTTTGGTTAGGAGCCATGACATCACTCATCCCATACTATGAGATGAAGCCCAGCTTGGGAATGATAACACCACAAGCTGTCACTTACCAGGACCTCTATTCAGCTGGCATGTCTTGAAAGCACCCTGGTCCTCCACAAGGGACAGGGCTGTATGTGAACCAGGCTTGGGGGCAGGAGGCAGGAATTCTGGGTTCATTCTCTATGTCCTCTGCTCAGCTGATTCTTATCCCTCCTTTTTGTCATAATCCACAAGTGTGTAAGGACTCCAGAGAGAATCATGAGAGCTGCCTTTCCTGAAGGGTCTTGCCTTGCAGAGCATGGGGCCTAGAGTGTATCCACCCTCCTAGGCCTGGGCTCTGAGCTCATGAAGATGTGACACTGTCAGACACAGTCCAAGTGTAGGTCCTGATCCTGGACATCTTTCCCTTCTGGTGCCGCAGCCTCTGCCTTCATTAGCCTTTCCTCCCTTGTGCTAGGTGCTTGGTATTTTTACCCCTTTGGACTACAGACATTCTACCCTGCTATCATGTCCTCGTGGGCAGCAAAGGGCAGCAGCAGGAGAGAAGATGTGTGGGAATCAGGAGAATCCACCCCATATTTCCAGGTGAGTGCCAGGGACACTTTGCCCAGGACAGGCAGACAATCTGCTCACAACCAAGTCTGTTCCAATCAACCCCAGTATCCCTCAGTCAGCTATTAAGCATGGCCTACTGTGTGTCAGGCACTGTGCTAAGGGATGGAAATTCAAAGAAAGAATTCAAATCCAAACAAACAAGCCCACAGTCCCTGCCCTCAAGGATTCCCAGTGTCATAAAGAGACAACTAGATACAAAGGACATCTAACAGGATCTATGGGAGTGAAGCAGTAGAGGGGGTTGGCTACACTGTTTCTGGTATGGCAGCCATGCAGACTATTACCATACCATCTTTGAAGACAGTTCTGGCCTGGCAGGATCTTCCAGGTGGTGTCCTCTCCTAGTGCTGTCTTTGAGACCCCAGGGTGAGCTCTGTAGCACTCTGAGGCATCAGAGGAGGGAGAAGCAGGATTAGCCATAGGGAGCTGCTTTTGTTTCCATTTTGTAATGAACAAAACTCTATTTTCTTTCCCTTCTTCCTCTCCCACCCATTCAGAACAATGAAAAATAAACCCCAAATCTGCAGGGTTAAGGAAACTCGTTCGACCTTGACCATGTCTCAAAGATCTATGTCTCCTTTTCCCTCTTGGCTCTTCCTATTTCTACTCTTTCTACTCTACTCTTTCAACTCCACCATCTTGGCTCCTCCCCAATACCTTAAAATATTCTGTAAAGCTCCTTTTTTGTTCCTGGCTTTTGGGTGGTGTAAGAAGTCTCCAGTTCCTTCTCCTCATTCCATTTCTGGGTCCCTGGAGTTCTGTATTAGATACTAGACCTTTTCTCTTCAGTTGATTTTATCTTTTCTTGTTGTCACCTAGACTTATTATTTGCTATTTGCTCCGTTCTTATTTTTAAGGAATTCAGTATTTTTATGCCTCTTTTACTAATTATTCTTTCTTTTCTCATACCTTTCTTGTTAACCATTTTAAAAAATTTTCCTCTTCCACTCTTCCTGGATTATAAAAATCCTTTTTTGTTCATTTTAATCTCATTCTTTAACACTTGTAGGAATTCGTGTTCACCTCATGTCCAAACTAGCTTTGTCTGAAGGAGAAGCAGAAAGGTTACTGACCTAAAACAAGCTAAGCCTCGTCCTGTAGCTCCTTTCTGCAAGCCCTTCCCTGTGCTGAGCCCATCCATGCATGAAGAGTAGGCAGGGATAAGATTCAATGAGAAGACTGTGACTTAAGAACGGAGTTTGAAACTTATTTCAGGGCACTGAGAAGTGACCTCACCTCTCTAGGGAAAGTGGGTCATACCTAATCCCAGCTGAGTTGGGCTGTTTCTCAGATGCCTCCTCTTGCTGGGACTGTAAGAGAGGGGTCCAGTCTTTGAAAGGTCTACCCCAAACTCAAGGTGAAGTTTTCTGGCCCAGCAGTTTGCAGACGCTCAGATCCTCCTTAGCAGACAGAGGGTCCACCCAGAAGAGAATGTGACTTGGTGGTTTCCTCAGTCTCATTGCGCCATTATCTTCCATACAGGAGCAGGAACGCTGGATGCTCCACCTCAGATATCAGTGGCAGAGGTGAGCCCCCAAACTCACTGGCCAAGAAAAGAGGAGGGAAGGAAGGCTAGAAAACTAGACCTGAAAAACCACAACTGAGATGCTCTGGAGGGTGTGGGTGGGGTCAGTAGAGTCAGAATACATGGGTTAGCATGTCCATAGGATTGATCCCAGCTGGTAAGGACCTCAGAGAGCAGATGAGGGTGTGGAGGCCTGGGAGGGAAATGACATGCCCAGGGTCACATAGGGAATAAATGTCAGTGAAGCCTTGCAGCCTGGTCTCTGGTTATGTTCTTTCCCTTGGACAGTGGTTCTGCTTGACTCTATCCTCTGTGACTAACCAGTGGCTGACCTTGCCTCTTCCTTTTGTCACTGGCTAGATTGGCCCAAGAAGTCCTCGAAGAAAAGATAGCGAAGGCAATGGGTCCACTGGAGGTCCAGCTGGCTGTCCTGAGACAGGAACTGGCAGCCCTGAGCCAAAGACAATCTGCATTGGCACAGAAAGTCGACCTTTGGCCAGAGAAGATGGCGGCCCTAGGCAGTGACGTGAGTCCTCCAGTCCACCTGTTAGACCACATGTGCCCCTTGCTCCAAGCTGCGCTGCCTGAGCATCTGCCCAGGGAGACCCAACCCTCTAAGGTGTCCACTGGGCTCCAATGAGAACTTTTTGGGTAGCCCTGAAAGCAGTGGAAAAATGCCAGTCACTTGGTTCACAACTGTCCCTTCCCTGGTACCATGCAGACAGGCATAGGCTCTGAGCCCTCAGAGTCTTTCTCAACACCCCCTCCCTGGGTATCCTGTCCAGGCCCTCTTTCTTCCTCACCTCTGCTGTTTTGTGGCTGGTCTCTGGTGGTTTCTAGGTGGAGTCTCAGTTCCCAGCCTGGCTGCCTCACGGGCTCCTTCAGAACAAGGGTGGTAAGGCTGGACTTCTTCAGCTGAAGGAGGTACAGGCTCAACTTTGGAGCAGAGAACACAGAGTCAGTACTCAAGTGGCAGAAGGGCAGGCCAAACCTGCCAGTGAAGCTGCTGCCAGCCTGAGGCCAAGCCATCAGAAGGAAGGAGTGACTGGGGTCACAGAGGAAGTGAGGCCTGCCTCATTCCCTGTCTGCCTGGCAGGGGTCATGGGTCTGCCCTGAGAGGAGCCTCCTGGGAGGGAGGGGGAAGCCCTGGCAGAGCAGGTAGAACACGTGCCCCTGGGGTAAAAGGGCTGGGCCAGTTCTGCAGGCAGCTAGGTCCATGAGTCCATCCATGCCTGTCTTTTAGGATGTCCACCAGATTGTAAACGAGGCCCTGAAGAGATACAGTGAAGACCGCATTGGCCTTGTGGATTATGCCCTGGAGTCCTCAGGTAGGTAGCCTGTAGAATGCCAGAGAGCTTGGGACAAGATAGATGCCCATTACGGGAAAGCAGGAATTGATATCTCATGATGCCCCTTCTGGGATGGGGCAGTTGGAGGGCTGATGCCCTGGCAGTGACCGCTCACTTTCAGGACTACCCTAGGCCATCTCTGTGTCCTGACAACCTCAGCTGCACCCTCTCACTTCCTCCCCCACTTTTTGTTCATTCAGGGGCCAGCATCATCAGTAGTCGCTGCTCACATACTTATGACACCAGGACGGCCATTCTCAGTCTGTTTGGTATCCCCTTATGGTACTCTTCCCAGTCCCCAAGAGCCATCCTCCAGGTATGACAGAACAAAGAGCCCCCAACTTGGCTCTCTGCCATCTCCCACCTTCTGTGGGAGCTGGGTTCTCAAGGCAGGAGGTTTCCACAATGGAAATCTATTGCATTGGCTGCCCACCTGACCTGCCACCTGCCTTGTCTTCTGCCCACAGTCAGATGTTTACCCTGGCAACTGCTGGGCATTCCGGGGCCCCCAGGGCTTTGCTGCCATTCGATTATCTGCCCGCATCTACCCCACCGCTGTCACCTTGGAGCATGTTTCCAAAGCCGTGTCTCCTATCAGCAACATCCCCAGCGCCCCAAAGGATTTTCTCGTCTTGGTGAGTATGTGAGCCTTGCAGCTCTCCATTCTAGCATGGCTGAGAGGCATTTCTTAACAACAGTATTGTGAGGTGAGGAATGGAAGGATGTACCCATTTTACAACTCGGATATTGGGGCTGATCTCTGGACTCCACAAGAAGCCCTTTTGCTCTTCCCACTCTACTTAGAGAGAAGCCAAGAGAGGACAGCTGAGAACAGTCAAGATTTCAATTCTGCCTCAGGGTCCTTTTATACAACTCTTTTAAACATAGGTGCCTCCATGGCCAGCTCTCCCATGGGGGAGGTGAGTGGCGATGATGAGTACCATTACCTAGAGTCACCTCCTCAGGGCACAGTTGGAATGTCCTTGTAAGGAGGATGTGGGTGAAAAAAGTGGAGCCAGAGGAGAAGAAATATGTAGGGGAGTGGGATGCTTCAGGACCTAAATGATAATAGATGAAGAAACTGAGGCACCTAGAATTAAATCGTGTGTCCCAAGCCAATCAGCAGATTAGGGAAAGAGGTAGAGAGTCAGGCCAGGGGCTTGGAGGGGAAAGGATGTGTCTACTGAATGAGTAAGAGATGGCAGAAAGTGAGGGGACCAAAGAAGGAAATATGGTGGCTTTTGATTTCTCCCCTTTACTCTAACCAGTGTATCCCCCACTACAGCCCCTGCCTCCTCCTTTTCCTCCTCCTCCACATCCTCCCCTTCCTTTCCCTCCCTGGATTGATCTGGATTCATATCCTAACAGCATGGCCATTCCTCTAACCCCCTCCCATCCTTCCTTCCATCCATCCCTCAATCCCTCCATCCATCCCTCCATCCATCCATCCATCCCTTCCCTTTGGTTTTCTTTCTCTGTAGGGGCTAAATGAAGATTCACAGACGGAAGGGGTGACCCTTGGGCACTTTACCTATAATAATGCTGGGGAGGCCATTCAGACCTTCCACTTCGAGGTATGGAGGGCTAGCCCCACAGTGTCCCAGGCAGGCTGGTGTTCTTGAGGGCTGGGTCACCAGTCATGGGGATGCTGTGGCTTTGTTAGGAGCTGCAGTGTGAGCCAGGACCCCTTGAGTCTGATAGGAATCTGAGGGATAACATTCAGCCATTGACCAACGCTTGGGGTGGAGGGTCTGTAGGGTCAGTTTGTCCACCTAGGCATCAGGAGCCTTCCTGACCCCAGTCTCGTCTTCCCACAGGGCAGTGGCACAGCCCCGTTCCAGGTGGTGGAACTTCGGATCTTAAGCAACTGGGGTCATCCTGAGTACACCTGCATTTACCGCTTCCGGGTCCATGGGAAGCCTGCCAATTAGCCCCACCCCACTGGGGCCTTTCCCCTCTTTCCCCCTTCACTACCTTCCCTCCCCCACCAAGCAGCTCATCCCACCTTCTTGCCCTCCCCCACACTTCATCCCTTAAGGGCACTGTGGCTTCTGGGAGAGACACAAGGTGGGAGTCCACCACTGTGGAGCAGTTTTGCCCCACCAAACCCTCTCTGATGGAGAGGAGATCACCAGCTCAGCTATTTGTTTCACTCCCCATCCTCTTGTGGGTCAGATGGCCCAGCTCCCTGCCAGGCCCTGCCTACCCCCAGGGGGTGCATACATAGCTATGTATTATATGTTGAATGTGTGAGTCAGGACATCATGAGAGCCTTCTTGTGCTCAGCAGCACTCAGAACCACAGCTAAGGCTACCTTAGCTTACCTTACCCTAGAGCCTAGGTCAACGAACCTGGTTTATTGATGGCATGAGAAATTGGGCAGTTCAACAGGGCAGATTGGTAGCCAGTCTGTCTTGGGCATGCCCCAGGAGGTGACTAAAGCTCCTGCCCATGGTAGCGTGCATAGTTGTCTTTACCATGGGGCATGATGGGGGACAGTCTTTGAAATGGGAAGTATCTGGGACTGGCCACAATTCCCTGGTGTTAAGTTTATTGGGATAGATTGGGGGGGAATTTGTTGGAGTTAAGAGTGGGATGGGAGGGGAAGGGCAAATTCTTTGTCCCTGTGTACCGATTGTATTTTGTACATAGATATATATGTATATAGTTATATTTATACATAGATCTCTTTGTTCTTTCTTATCACATAGAAAAGCTCTGGGCTTCATTTCTGGCTTCCTCCCCCTGGGGCCCAGGGTGATATTCACTCCAGCATGGAGAGGGAGCTAAGCCCAGGCCTGGGCTGGGAGAAACAAAGCTGGGTGAGGGATCCAGAGTTGGTTTTCTCACTTCTGCCTGTTCCTTTAAATCTCACCCTAGGCCTCTCCTGGTCTTAATACTCCCTCAATACCCCCAAATTGATAGTTTATACTTCCTTCTGTGTGTTCACATAGGCGTACATAAACACACGCGTATCCACACAAACACTCCTCTCTGTGCCTGCTCCATCTTTCAGGTGTGGGCCAGCTTTCAAAGGAAAAGAGCTTTGTGTCTGCCTTGGTCTGCCCCCCAAGGCAGCAGACATTTCATATGAACATGTGAATTCAGTTCAACTCAGGTGTAACAAAAACATACACTCTACAGCATTCTCAACGAGGGGTCACCAGCATGCCCTCCACAGCCTCCAGCGAAGGTGAAACAAACTTCAAGTTTCCAGCCATCCTCTTCCACTTTGAGACAGTTCAAGTTGTTGGGAAATTTGTCCAGACGTCAGCCTGGAATCTGCCTCTTGTCATATTCCACCCACTACTCCTGGTTCTTTCACCCTGAGTCAAGCAGAACAGGCTAATCACCCTTCCACATCACTTTTCAAACAATATCGTTATTTGTGCCAGGCACTGTGCCGAGCACTTTACAAATATCTCATTTGATCCACACAACAACCCTGTGAGGTAGGCGTCTCCATGCCCCTCAGGAAGGCACTGGCCATTCCAACCATCAAGTTTAACTAGTGATCCACACAGACACTGCTATCCCCTAAAATCCCCGAATCCTTTCACAGGAGCCATGGCTGCATCACCCTCCTGCACTCATTGATTGATCTTTTCTAACTCGTGTTGAGGACTCTGCAGTTACCTGCACTGGGCATTTTCATTTGGATAGAATCCTAAATTCTAGCAAGCTGAAACCTCCTCCATCCTATCAATCATCTGACATCTCCATGCCTCCCTCCCAGCTAGAGCATGGGCACATTTGGACAAGCACACCTTATGCTATTTCACTTAAGTCATTCATAAAAATGCTGAAAAAACACAAGGAAAAGGAAAAAACCCCGGGGCAATCAGGACAATTACCCTGAGACCTCTCAGTGAGCTGGTATCATGTCATTAGCCAGTGTTCTACAAGTGGGGAAATGACATCCATTAACTCTTTCCAAATCCACCAGACATCTGTGCTTCAGACTTTGCTAAAATCTGAGTGTACTTTGCAGAATTGCTCTGATCTAAGCAAAGACTAGCAGCTCATCAGGCCCCACTTTACAAGGGATCTAGGATCTTGGCAGCATAGGCAAGAAATGCATTTTTTATACCATGGAGTTCTACCCTCCTGTCATGAAAACAACCTGCTTCATTTACAAAGGGAGAGAAAGTGCAAAGAGTCTGGACAAGCACTTGTTTAACTGAGGTTGAAAATGACTTTCTTGATGGATCAGTCCCCACCTGCATGATGAACCAATGCACCTTATATAAATCACTGAGCAGGAAGAGAGAGTTCAGGATTCTCTGTCCAGAGTCACTTGGCCAAAATGTCTCATTGAGGCAACCTGTCACAAAGCAGAAATGGGGTAGGAAAATAAAATCAGAGTTACCTAAGGGACATTTAGAGCAGTCAGGAGATCACCTTGAGACAGGGAGAAGACAGAGTGAGGTTAATAGACCTTTCCTTCCTTGCTTCTAACTTAAGGCAGGAGGGGTGGTGGGGTGGGGACAGTTTGAAAAGGAAAGCAAGTTATTCTGGGTCCTACGATTATCTAAAGGTAATCTGTCCAATCTAGCAGGCTAACAATGCAGAGGTCTTACAGAGCTCTGGGGAGCACTGCCTCTTAACAGGCATGACCTGGATGAAGATCCCCACCAGGAGACTGAGAAAGACCAGTCAAACTGAAGGAAGACAAAACCGGTGAGGGTGCAGACATGAAAACCATGGAGAGAAAAGAGTGTGAAGGAGAAGAAAACCCTGGATTCAATCCTGGTCCACTTTCTCTCCTCCCTTAATTCTACTTCACTCAGTGATCTCATCAGCTGCCATGGATTGAGTCACCCTCTCCATGCTCATGATTCTCAAATCTACCTATTCTGCCTAAAACCCTTTGCTGACCTCCAGTCTTTCTTCTCTAGTTGTTTTGTTGATGTCACAAATTGGATGTCCTGTAGACATTTTGAACTCACCATGTCCAAAATAGAAATCTTCATCTCCCCCCTATACTTCTCCCTCCTCCCTTCCCTGTTACTGTAGAGGGCACCACCATCTTCCAGGCTCCCAACCTGGGCACCATCCTCAATTTCTAACTTCTGTCCAAGCCCTTGCCAAGGTTTGTCCAATTTACCTCTGCAACGTGACTTGTGGATTTGACTTCGTGCCACCTCTCATCAATTTCACCTCTGCAACATCTCTTCCAGATTTCACCTTTGCACTATCTCTCATCAGTTTCACCTCTCCAGCATCTCTTGCAGATTTCACCCTTCAACACCTCTTCCAGATTTCACCTCTGCAGCATCTTTCAAAAACTGAACTTTCTTCTCTGATGCTACCCCTGCCCTAGTCCAGGCCTCATCTCAAGTGTACTGTTTTATACTTATGACTCACTATTCATTTCATTTGTACAAAATTGTGAAGAATCATACCATGGATCAGGGAAAGTGATGGTTTGGGATCTAAACAAGTTCTTTCATTCTGAAGCATCTATTATGAAGGCTTGGGACTACCAACTTTAACTTTATCATCTTTGGGTTTGGACTCAGCAGGCTTCCCAGCCTTGGAATCACTGGGCTCCATGTCCTTAGAATCAGACTTGGTTGCCTTGGGATCATCAGTGTTTGTGACTTTGATGGCAGACTTGGTGACCTTAGGATCAGTGCACTTGGTAGCCTTAGAGTCAGGCTTCATGATCCTGAGGCCTGGACATTTATTTAGAACACTGGGGTCTGGATACTTAGTGGCCATCTGCTGGCCAGCATGCTGGGCACTGGCCTTGGGATCTTAGGCCTAAGAAGCTTGGCCTTGAAGGCCTTCTTAGGCCTAAGAAGCTTGGCCTTGAAGGCCTTGGTGGCTTGATGGCCTCTGCTTGGACCTTTGGAATTGTTTGCTTTTGTTGGCTTGCATCTTCTCCAGACCCTCCTTGTGTTTCTTGGCAAAGCATGTTTTTCTCAGAAACTTGGGGCTGACCCAATTGAAAGACATGTATCACCATGACTTAGGTTTCTTCATAACATTTCTGTGCCATTTTTGTGATTTGTTGTGTCTGGTATGGGTCTTAGACTTATCCATCTTTACACAAGAGCCTTCATTAACTGGCACTCCACTCACTAGAAGAGGTGAAAGCTAGAGACAGAAAAGCTCGCGCCTGCACTACTGCAGTATTTCCTTGTGGATGTGCCTGACTCAAGTCTCTCCCTCCTCCTTCCAGATGTCAAACTCATTTTCCTGAGGTGCAGGTCTGTGTCACCCAACTACTCAATAAACCTGTGACTCTCTATTGCCTCCAGGATCAAATACAGAATCCTCTCTGAACGAGAGTTCAAAACCCTCCCTACCTAGCACTGTCCTACCTTTCCATTCATCTACCACTTCACTCCCCACTTCTTCAATCCAGTGACACTGACCTCCTGATTGTTCCTTGCACATGACCGTCCATCTTCCATGCTTGGAATGTTATCCCTCTTATTCTCTGCTTCCCTAGCTCCCTTCAAGCACCCGTTAAAATCTCACTTTTACAAGAAGCTTCCCCCAACTTGCCTTAATTCTTTCTTCTGCTGAGCTTTTCCTCTTTTTCCGGTACAGTCTTTGTACTCATTTTTTGCACATTGTCTCATCAGCGTGTGAGGCCCTTGAGGGCAGGCAACCTGCTTTGGTCTTTCTTGATATTCCTAGCTTTTAACACACCTGGTGCATAATAAGCATGTAATAAATCTTTATTGACTGACTGATCATACTAAAAGCTGTAGACTGATGGGTGCAGGAGGAGGACTGAGAGAGACTGTTAGATCTGACAGTTAAGAAGTCACAAGGGAGCAGTCCGGGTTGAATAATGAGGTTGGAGGCCAGACTACAGAGAGTAAAGAGAGTGAAAGAAAAGAAGTGAATGTGCCTCTTGTGGACAATGTAACCAACCAAGAAACATTCCTCAATCCAGCATAGGACATGAGGGACAGAAACCTCCAAATGTGGTGAATGTTAAAAGAATTTTTTACAGAAAACACCAACAGACCTGTGGCATTTTTAGTATTTTTGTTGTCTCCTTGGATGGTTAACTTTTGAGAAATACTCTTGGCGTTGTTAGACTCACACCTACTTTTCTGGAAATTTACTCTTTCCTTCTACCATTTCTCTCTATTTTTATAAAGGCAGAGGTGATCTTCATTCATGATCTTCCACCACCCTCTTTAAAATTTTGGGAAGGAGTTTATATACTAAACTGCTGTTGCCCTTGGTTGCCACTTTTCTCTATTTGATAAGGGGATGAGGTGGTCGTTGGCTAAACATTTCCTGGGATATTTGGGTCTCCTGTAGAAAGTAATTGCTTTATGTTGATTAAATTTCTGCCCTTTCCTTCCTCTATTTCCTACTTTTCACTGCTTTTCACTTATTTGAAGGGGTCAAGTTGAAACTGTTTGAATTGCATGCCATCTTATCTTTTTCTCTACTTTGGGGGTATTCACCTCTGCTTTAACAAGATGATTTGACTACAAAGTTTATTCAGAAATGATTCCCACATCAATAACCAATCATATCTTATCCATTAAGATCCAGTTTGGGTGGAGATTGTTTTGCATTTGCCACATCCAGGGATTTCCTACATTCATGTTTTTTTCATATTAATGAAAATCCACCTCTCTCTTATCTATTGAAAAAAACGCTTGAAATAAACATATACAGTTCAGATTCCTGCATTTAAATGTCTTTCAATTCTTCTCACTCTTCCTGAAAGAAATATTTCTTCTACATAGATAACTGATTTTTTTCCTTTCCTACGGCTATGTTACACTACGCAATGTATTTTTTGCCATTTTCTCTGCCCACCTTTGCATTGAAATCACCAAATATCAAGGCATATATTCACTTCATCTGGAGAAATCTATTGTCTTTTTCATAGAATTTATCGGTGTCATCTTTTGCTCTGATGTTGGCTCCAAAGCTCCAAGGAGGTTTTGGGGACTGCTTTATATTTATTTGTGCTAATGAGACCTGTAAATCAAGTAGGCTGAATCACCTGAGTCACTTCTTGTTTGGTAGATAGAATGATATCAATCCTTTTTTTTTATTTCTTAAAGAACCTGTGAGTCATCCTTCAATTTCCTGATTTCCGTTGTGTCATTCATAGCAAAAATGTCAATATTGATGCACATTCTACCCTCCAGTGGAATGTTGAATAGGAATCAATGGAGAAGGATCTCACATTTAAGGAAGTGCAGTTCAATTGAAGTTCAACCTATACCCAAAGGACTATAAAACTGTGCTGTATATACCCTTTGACCCAGCAATACCACTACTAGGTGTGTATTCCAAAGAGATCATCAAAAAAGGGAAAGTACCCACATGCACAAAAATGTTTATAGTAGCTTTTTGTGATAGGGAAGAATTGGAAATTGAAGGGATGCCCATTGGTTGGGAAATGGCTGAACAAGGTGTGGTATATGAATGGAATGGAATACTACTCTGTGATAAGTAGTGATGAGTAGACTGATTTCAGAAAAATCTGGAAAGACTTACATGAACTCATGCTGAGTGAAGTGAGCAAAGCTAGGAGAACATCATACACAGTAACATCCACATTGTGTGATAACTAACTTTGATAGACTTGGGTATTCTGAGAAATGCAGTGCCCTAAGACAATTCGAAGAGACTCATGGAGGAAACAATATCCACATCCAGACGAAAAACTGTGAAGTGTGACTGCAGATTTAAGCGCACTCTTTTTCTCTTTTTTTCTTTCTCGTCGTTTTTCCCTTTTGTTCTCATGCTTCTTTCACAACATGACTAATGTGGAAATGTGTTTACTATGGTTGTCTACATATAGGCTATATCAGAGTGTTTTCTATCTTGGGGAAAGGGTAATGGAGACAGGAAAGGAGAAAGCAATTTGGAAACTCAAAATCTTATAAAAGTGAAGGCTGAAAAGAAGCATTTTTTTTAAATAGAAAATAAAATGAGGTTCAAAGCTACAATTTCATAATCTGCTTCTGCTCCCTTTTCAGACCCTCTCTGTTATCACTAGAGTCCAACAAAGGGGATGCCCACAAAAGTTGTCTTTTTGTTTTAGGAAGTCCTATGGCCAAAAGTCACCACCTGGTGGCTACCCCGTAGTTAAGACTGCTCAGGACTGTCATGCTCCTGTCTCAGGAGCCGCCTCCCCTACGATGCCTTCCCTTCCCCTACGGTCAGCGTTCTCGCCGTCCTCATACTGACTCATTCACGTACACGTAAAAGAAGAGAAGCTCTCTGAGGACTGAGGCCACTTCGCTGCTGTTTCTGTATCTCAGTCCCTACAATGTAGCAAGAACTTCTCAGATTATACAGAGCTGAATGAACTTAACACCTCCACACTGATCTGGGGCTTCCATTCCCCATTATCCATTGTGGTATTCAATCCTTCCTATCCCAACGATCATTCCCCTTGGAAGAGAAAATAGAAGCAAAGGAGAAGATCGTGTCAGCTCATTTATGTCAATACCTTCCTTGTACTTTCTCTTCCCTCTAACACGCATGCATATGCACACACATACACACAAACACTCACACACACAAATTTGCACTAGAAACTAAAATTTCAAGCGAGTCAGACCTAATTATTGGAAATGCAATGATTCTAACCACTCAAGTTATTTCCATTTTTTTAAGAGTTGCACTGTGGGGGTAGGAACGTGGTCTAATAGTCACCCAAATGAATGATGTTGAGAAGTACAATTGATATTAAGGTACTTGGGGTTTTC
This sequence comes from Bettongia penicillata ogilbyi, assembly GCA_023548195.1. Lineage (NCBI taxonomy): Eukaryota > Metazoa > Chordata > Mammalia > Diprotodontia > Potoroidae > Bettongia > Bettongia penicillata. Next base: position 5,076,204 of record JAJHZJ010000150.1, on the reverse strand, counting down.
ACACATGTGAAATTCACACACATGAGTTTTATGCAGACCCACTCCCCACGTGCGACTCACGCCCCAGCGTTGCCCCCGCGTTTTCCCGGTAGCTGCTGAGGGACTTGGACGTGGTCAGGGGAGGCGGGCAGGTGAGTGATGGAGCTGTCTCCGCAGGTTTCTGGGAGGTTCAAGTCCGGGAGAGGAGGTGACAGGGGAGAGGTCGGGGCATGTGCATGGTGCCCTCCTCTGTGCCAGGATAAGGCTGGCCCCCAAAACCTGGGCACAGAATTTGCCGCTCACCTTGTATGCCACCCAAACCTGGGCACAGCTGTCACCCCCAAAGTGGTCCCCGGGGCAGCTGCCTCTGGTTGATTCCCTAACCTGTCCACCAAATCCCCAGTATCCAGGGATGTCCTTGACTGAGTTGGGTCTTCATGCATCGATGTGCTCAGCACAGGTAAGGGGTTCCAGAAAGGAGCTACAGGAGGAGGTTTAGGTTATGTTAAAGTCAGTAAGCTCTCTGCTTATCCTTCCGACAAGGGGGTCCACAGTCCTCAGACAGCAGCTCTCAGGGACACTGAGTCAATCGAAGACGCTCCCATACAATCTGACCAGAAACCTGGAAGCAAGTGCTAGGTCTACTGACAGCAGCACCCACTTTTCCAGCTAAAAGTGACCTCCCCAAGACATCTGGGCCTCTTCTACTCCCCCATCCCCCGTGTCCCTGCCTCCAGAAGCATCCCAGCTTGTGGATTACCTGAGATGCTCGAGAAACCGTCTTTAGAACATAATCCATATCTTGCCAATATTCTGCCCTGGGGATGGTGAGTGTTTCCTGGAGACCACAGAAAAGGAGACAGTCATTCAACAAGACCCAGAGAACTTGGCAGGTCCTGGGAAGCCCAGAGTGCTGCCTCACTTCAACACTTCTATGTCTCCCACTGGTTGGGCTTGCTGACCTGGTCTTCTTAGGAGAGCTATCTCCTCACCTGGATGTGGGCAGTGGTGTCCCTTTCAAAGTCTTCCTTCAGGGTGGCTTCCCATCGGCTAATCAGGCCCTCCAGGAAAGTGAAAGTATCCTGGCGGTTCAGGCTTTTTCCAGCTCCATTTCCACTGGCCCCCTGCAGCTCCCAGATCTCCAGCCTCATGGCCTCCTTCTGCCAACGTGCAGAGTATTCAGCAGCCAGAGTTTCCAAGTGCCTTTCTAGGCCATGAACCTTGGACAGGACATGCTGTTCAGCCTTGGGATTGAGTGGCATAGGTTTAGTGAAGACTTCTCAGATTGTAATTCTTCTCCCAGGGGTTAGGTAAGACCAAGAGGCTCAAGGTTATAGTATTTTTTAGAGTGGAATAATTCCATATAAGGATATAAAACTGTGTAATACATTACGGTCTCAATGATTGGATGAAACTTACATAATTCTTCAATGTCTTCATTTCAAAAGGGATTGGCTAGATTTCAGCATCTAGAATGTAAGATCATATTCTCAGCTAATGAGGATAATGGCCAGTGGGGAGGGAGGGACTTGCCTTAGAGTATATATATATATATATATATATATAATTGCTTCTCTTTTGTCTTTGGCTTTTCCTGCTCCAGGTGAACTTGTACAGGAACTGCCTCACTTCTCGAGAATCGAATAAATAAACTTTCTGTCATCACTTTGAGAGGCCTCTGAATAACTAATTAAATAGGGAACTGAGCCATCCCACACAGTTCAAGAAGGAAAACACACTAAGACGAAAAATATCTTAGGAGGAGGAATAAAGAACACTGGGCATTTATTAAGCACTACTGTGTTCCAGAGATGGGCTGGGTGCTGAGAACACAAGGACCAAGAAAGAAACCTTTCCTGTATACCCAGAACTTCCCTCTGAATGGAGGAGAGGTAATTTAACTGCTTTCGGTAGATTTCTTCATTTTACATTTACACTATTTACAAAAAAGTTCTTGGTCTCCACCATGAGAACGCAAGTTCCCTGTCAATGGGCATTGTTTCACTTTTTGTACTAGTATGCCCTAGGCCGGGACCTGGCACTGAGGAAGTGCTTAATAAACACCTGTGGATTGACAGGTTGATTGGAAGAAAGAGCACCAGAATGAATTCTCAGCATGGGGGCAGCCATTTGGTAGGGTCACTGAGTTTGAAAGAAGTACAGAAGACCAATGAGGCTAAGGCTGGAAAGACAGAGTGGGGCTGTTTTCCTCTGTGGGGCAAAGGGGGAGCCCCTGCCATTGGCTGAGGGAAGTCACTTGGTCTGCTCTGTTTTTAAGGAAAGTTCCTTTGGGAGCAGAGTGCAGAACAGACTGGAGGCAGGGACAGTGACCCAGGAGTGTGATGAGGGAGGGTTACCAAGTTAGAAACGGCAAAGAAGTTGAGAGAGTTCAGGGCAAAAAGGCAGGTCAGAGACCTCCCCAAGAGGTACAAAGGAAGCTAAGCCTGCAGAGGGTCCCCTCTCCCCCAACCACGCAGCACAGGGGCAGAACCAAGAAAACAGAGGGAGGGTGGGCATTTTTGATGAGTCCAGCCCACCTCCTCTCTAACCATCTAAAAAATATGCCAGACAACATTCTCATGAGGAAAGTCAAGAAAACATCCCTGTGAGTCATTTCTCCAGCCCAGGCAAGCTTAAGATATAAGAGAGATGTGGAAACTGGGGTGGGGGCTGGCCAGGAGCCCAACATAATGGCAGCCAGGACAGTGGGAAGCATTTCACTGCCCAAGGATGCTAAAAGGGCTAGAACTGAATCCCTGAGCAGGAGCAGATCCGAGGTGACCCTCTACTAGTCCTGGGAGCAGGGAGGGGTCAAATGGCACCTCTAGGCCACAGAGGTAGGGCAGAGAGGAGCAGTTATGAGAGAGTGAGGCCCTAGCTAAGCACTGATCAAGAAAGAAGTTGTGCAAACAGGGCTGTGGGACCTGAGCCCCAGAGCACAGCTTGGGGCTCCATGTTCCCTTTTAGTCCTGCAGTCTTATTCTTTGGGCAGGAGACCCAGACACAAGGAGAGTCAATAAGTTCGGTCCCTATGAACCTGCAGAACCTCAAAGTGTGCTAACAATGACTGAGTCCAATTACATTTTACAGAAACTCAAGCACCCCCAAGCTAGGAGACCTAAAACCTGGGTCAGGACCTTGCAAAACTCAGACAGGAATAGCAGTGAACAGATATCAACACTAAGGCAGCCCTGAGATTTTGCAGACTGAACTGAGAAAGCCCAGAGGTGAGCAGAGTCCAATGCAAATACCAAGTTCATAGTCAAGTAATAGGCTGCAAGAATAAAACTGAACCTGATCACAAAGTGTTACTATGGCTCAAGAAAGAAAGGCAGACGAAGACAATGACTTGAAGATATCTTTAAGCAAATCCTCAAAGAAAAAGGGTAGATTGGACAGGAGTTGAACAAGAATTGTGAGAAGAGTTAAAGAATGAGATAAAAATGAACAAAAGGTGATTTTAAAAATCAAGTAAGAGTGGAAAAGGAAAAATTTTAAAAAGCAGTACAAGATAGATATGAGAAAAGAATGAGTAATTAGTAAAAGAGGCACAAAACAGTGAATTCCTTAAAAATGGAAACTGAGCAAATAGAAGCTAATAACTCTAGGAGATAACAGAAAAAAAATCAATTGAAGAGAAAATCTATAGTATCTCATACAAAACTCAAATGACCTACAAACAGATTGAGGATAGAGAATTGGAGAGTCTGTTGACTATCCAAGATCCAGGAACAAAAAAAAAAGGAGCTTTGCATAATATTTTAAGATATTACAAAGGAAAATGCCCAGAAGTCTTAGAATCAGTGGGCAATGTAGACCTTAAAAGAAGCCACAAATCATTTCCTGAAAGAAACCCCAAAATGAAAACTTCCAACAACTGTTCTAAATCCAGAGCTCCCAGGTCAAGGAGAAAACCTTGCCAATAGCCAGAGACAAATAATCCAGTACTGTCAGGACACCATGAGATTTAGAAGCTTCCACAATAAAGGAGTATAGGGCTTAGGATATGATATTCTGGAGTGCAAAAGATATAGGATTAGAGCCAAGAATAAGAAGAAAGTACTGAATAAAATTGTGTATAGTCCTACAGGGGAATAAGGACACTTCAAGAAATAGAGAACTTTCAAGAATTCCTGATGAAAAGACCAGAAGAGAACAGAAAATCTGACCTTCAAACGCAGAACTCAAGAGAAGAATAATAAAGTGAACATGAGTGAGAAATCACAAGGTACAAGAAATCACAAGGGCAAATTGTTTGCATCCCTTGTGTGGCAAGATGATACATGTATCCCCTTCGGAATTTTATGATCACCAGGGGTTCTAGAAGAAGTATAAATAGATAGCAACTTGTATGACTCTTTTATGATGTGAAGATCTCAAAAGAATGGAAGGGTGGGGAAGAGAAATGCGCTGGAAGGCTGTGGAGAAGGAGAGAAAGAATGGAGAAATTTATCTCATTTACTTGGTGAATACTGGGAAGAGTTTATATAATGGAAGGGACAGAAGAGGGGAATAGGCAACACTTGAACCTTATTCTAATCTGAACTGGTTGAAGGAGGGAAGAATACACATACACACACAATTAGATACAGAAATTCATTTTACCAAGGGGAAGAAGGAGGAAAAGTGTCTAAGAGAAAGGTGAGGGGGAGGGAAGAATGACAGGGTAGATTAAGGGAGGCAATGGTCAGAAACAAAAGACTACTGAAGAGGGGACAGGGTAAAAAAGAAAAGGATGAGGGAAAAGAATAGGATGGAACAAAATATACATTTAATGATCACAACTGTGAAAGTGAATGGGATGAACTCACTCATAAAATGGAAGAGTATAGTTGAATGGATTAGAAACCAGAATCCAGCAATATGTTATTTACAAGAAATATGTTTGAAACAGAAAGATATACAAATAGAGGAGTTGGAGCAATAGAGTGGATCTTAAAGAATGGATCCTAAAGAATGGATAAGTCAAAGAACAAATTAGAGAAATGGTTAATAATTTCAATAAAGATAATGGTGACAATGACATAACTAAATTTTTGGGATGCAGCCAATGCATGACTTAGAGGAAAATATATATTTTGAAATGCTTACATCAATTAAAGAGAGAAGGAAATAGATTAAAGAATTGGACATGCAAATAAAATATTTAGAAAACCAACAGATTAATTGCTTCCCAATTAAAAATCAAAATTAAATCTTGAATTACTAGAAAGATAAACAAAAATTGGAAGAACAAAACCACAATGAACTAATAAATAAAACAATCAGCTTTGAAAAAAGCAATTAAACAGACAAATCCTTGGCTAATTTAATTTTTACGAAAGAAAACTAAATTATTACATCAGAAAATGAAAGAAGTAAATTCAAAATCTATGAAGGTAAAATAAAAGTAATTATTAGGAGCTTTTTTGCCCAACTGCATGCCAATAATAAAAATGAAAATCTAAATGAAATGAATTTTACAAATATAAATAGTCCCGGTAACGGAACAGGATATAGTACCATTAAATAACCCCAACTTAGAGAAAGGAACTAAAGAAGCTGTAAATGATATCTCTAAGAAAAAAGCCCAGGACTAGATCAAATTTTACTAAATGATTAAAAAGTAATCAAATCTAATATTACATAAATTATCTGAAAAACCCGTAAAGATAGAATCATCAAATTCTTTCTATCACAAAAATATAATCTTGATACCCAAACCAAGGAGAGTCAAGTCTCCCCAAGAAAGGGAACTATAGATCAATTTCATTAATGAATATGGATGAAAAATCTTTAATGGTAAGAAAGGAGATTACAGGAATAGATCACAAAGATATCTCGTGACCAAGCTGGATTTATACCAAGAACTTGGGGCTGGGTCAATTATTAGGAAAACTATAAATGTAACTGACTATATCAATAACGAAAAGAACAAAATGTATGTGATGTCAACGGATGCAGAAAAAGCTTTTGACACAATACCTCATTCCTGTTGAAAAACACTAGAAAGCACAGGAGTCTTCTTTAAGGTAAGCATTCTCTAACTGAAACCAAGAGCAAACATGATATGTAATGGGGATAAGCTAGATGCCTTTCCAATAAGATCAGGGTAAAGGAAGAAAGTCCATTGCCAACCATTGCTATTCAGTGTTGTACTAGTTACAGCAACTGCTAGCTAAAGCAATAAGGGAGAAAAGAAACTGAAGGGAAAGAATTTCAATGAGGAACCAAAACTTTCTCTTTTGGCAGATGATATGATGGTTTACCAAGAGAACCCTAGAGAGTCATCTAAAAAACCAATTTAAAAAAAAAACAACAATTCAAACAATGACTTAAACACAGTTGTAAACCCACCAAAACCATCAGCATTTCCATATATCAACCAAGAAAATCCAGCAGGAAGACATAGAAAGAGAATTCCATTAAAAATAACTATATACAATTGTATAGAGTATGCAACCGGAGAGTTTACCTGCCAACATACCAAAACAATTACAAAACATTCTTCGTACGTAGAGATCTCATCAGTTGGAAACGCAGCCATTAATCATGCGTAGGTCAAGCCAGTAAAATAAAAATGATAATATTACCTAAATTAACTTATTCAGTGCCTTACCAAATGAACCACTAAGAAAGTTCTTTGGGAGCAAAGAACTCAGTGACAGAGGAGTGGCTTATGGATACAAGGAAATATTACTATACTGTAAGGAGCCACAACTCTGCTTAATGAGAAGACTTACACGAACTGGGGCAAAGTGGAATAAATGAATGAGGAGAACAAGAAAAACAATCAGCACAGACAAGCAAGGAAATGGAAAGAACAGAGATGACCAGTGAGGATCTTCTTCCCTTCCTGTCCTGGCTAGGGTGGGAAATACTGGCAGGGAACCTGCATCTAATGCTGGACACAGCTGCTGTGTGGGTTGCTTTTGCTGAACTTTCCTGCCCCTCTTTTGTTTATTCTTTTGTTTTAGGGCTGTCTCTGTGGGAGGGCAAAATGGGAAGGTTATATTGAGAAAACTGGGTCACATGAAAGCAAAACCTAGAGAGAAGTCATGAAAGTCTGTGTGTGTGTATGTGTGTGTGTGTATATGTGTGTGTGTGTAAAGATATACCTAATTCAAAATTATTTTCACTAATAGATCACACAAGCTTTGCAGGATTTTTCCAAATTCCCTGCTTCTCTTTCTGAGAGGACACACTGGGAAATGTAGCTTAAGGAAAAACAAATGATATCAAGAAAATTTTTGGAAACAAAATAGCAAATACATAACGCAATGAGGAGATGTGAAAACAGTTTTCAGACTTTTGTGGACATGGAGGAGGTTAGAGTTATTTTGCTTGTCCTACGTGGGCAGAAGTTGTTGCACGTTTCAGAGGCAGGAACAACTTTCTAACAAGGTGAGTGACTGAAAGGGGAAGAGGCTGCCTGGAGAATTTGAGGGCCTTTACTCTGAGGACTGAGTTGAAGAGAAAGGCTGAGGTCCCTTCCTGAGGTTTACAATTTCATGGGGCCATTGTTTGTATTCTTTAGTCACCATCCTGTTCTCTTGTGCCAGTGGCCTATTTTCAGATCCAGTGTTGTCTTTGGCTTCTTTGCTTGTCAAAGAGCTGCTGATCTCTGATGGAGGCAGCCTCTAGGGTTGCTGGCCTTCTCCCTGGAATGTGCTGGCCTTCTCCCTGGAATGTGAAGTTTTGGAGCAGCAGTCAAATATCCTTAGGAAGAGATGCTATGAGTTAGTGTTCCTTTTGTTGTGCCTGAGTTGTTAACACATCTGAAGAGGAAGGCCTGCAGCTGTTGGAGCTGTACAGTGTCCTTTTCTCCCCTTTTGTTCCCCTTTCTTCTAATTTGCTCCATTTTGACCTTTGTTGGGCCCAGTCAGTGATCTCATCTTTGATGCTGAAATGATTCATGGAACCAGCATTTCTCGTTCTGTTTTTGGGTTTTTGTGTTATCTTTTGGTGCTGATCATGTATCCTGTGTCTGGGGACTTTCTTGCTGACAAATAGTATTTGTGTCATCTTCCCTTGCATGTTGTTTTGCAGACTTAGTACAATGACAACCAACAAACATTGATACACTCCTACAAAGTGTCACAGGATATACTGAGTCTTGAGGTCACAAAGGAAAAAGGATGTTATCAGGTTCCTCCTGGAACCTTCTTTGCCCTCTGCTGGCTTTTGCTCATTATGAGTAGCAACTGTGGGGTTTTCTAATTATCTCTCAAAATGTGAAGAAATCTAATTCTTGAGTCTGATGTGCCTTCTCCAAATTCTTCTCCCTGTGAGTGACCATTCCACTGATTTTTTTCCCCTCCTAGATCTGAAAAAAAAACTCCTTGTAGCTGACATGAGAAGTCAGACAAATCAAATTCTGACACTGGCTATGTCCAAAATCGTGGACCTCATTGTCTATGTGACATCTTGCACCTTATTGGTTGCTGGTCTTTAGAGCCAGGTCCTTTATCCCATCACTCCATGTGATCCCTGAGATTACCCCGGAAAAATGTCAATCACTCCAACCATGGTGTGACGACTAAGGGAGACCAAGCACCCTCTGTCCTTCCCTGAGATCCTCTGACCTCTGACAACAAACAGAAGGTGGCTGCAGAAGGCAAAGTTTATTTGCTATTTTTATCTACTTCTAACGTCATCACGACTCCCAAAATCCAATCACATGGTGGCCAAGCTTCCGGTAGGCAGCCACCAGGATCTGTACACGGCCTTCCAGTCTTCCCAGTTTGATCAACTCTGATAGTCTGGGCTCTGCTCCCGATTTCCTGAAACCTCCCAGAATCACCTCACTGTGTGACAAGGTGTTAGGAAAGGCCTCTTGGGGGAGGCAACTATGATTTCAATTGAAGGTTGGGGGAAATAATGAGGCTGAGTCTTAGAGAGGCTAACATTGAACTCCCCAGATTCCCAAAGCTAGCAAGTGACAAAGCTCAAATTTGAGTCCAGGTTTTCTGACCCTGGCTCCTCAGGGCACTGCATATCCAAGGTGAGAGTTTCCTTAGGCTGCTTGTGTGTGGCCCTGCTGCAAAGACTGATGAGTTTGGAGATGGAAATTCATGCATAAATCGAGGTTTACGAAATGAAGGCTTCATTTTAGCCTGGATTTATATTCTTGTCTCTTGCCCCACAGAACAGGCCATTAAAAAGAGACTCTCACCAGTGAGATGAATGATGTATCTTCTGCAAGACACACACTTGGACCCAACATGTTGGATCCAACATCTCTTGCAGATTTCCCCCCTTCAACATCTCTTGTAGATTTTACCTTGTAGCACCTCTCATCAATTTCACCTCTCCAACATCTGTCACAGATTTCATCTTTACAGCATCGATCATCAGTTTCACCTCTCCAGCATCTCTTGCAGGTTTCACCCTTCCACATCTCTTGCAGATTTCACCTTGGCAGCATCTCTCATCAGTTTCACCTCTCCAGCATCTCTTGCAGATTTCACCTTGGCAGCATCTCTCATCAGTTTCACCTCTCCAGCATCTCTTGCAGGTTTCACCCTTCAATATCTCTTGCAGATTTCACCTTGGCAGCATCTCTCCTCAGATTCACCTCTGCAGCATCTTTCAAAAACTGAACTTTCGTTTGTGATGCTGCACCTGTCCAGGTCTCATCTCCTGGGCTCTGTTTTTTACTGACTGTGGATTTAAGTGCACTATTTTCCTCTTTCTTTTCTTTTTCGTCGTTTTTTCCTTTTGTTCTGATTCTTCTTTCGCACCTTCCTTGTACTTTCTCTTGCCTCCAACATAGCCTACAAGGCACACGCACCCACACACGCACCCACACACACGCACCCACACACACACACACAAATTTGCATGTGAAACTAAAATTCAAGCGAGTTAGACCTAATTATTGGAAATGAAATGATTCTAACCATTTTCAAGTTCTTTCAGTTGTTTTTTTTTTTTTTTAAGAGTTGCAGTGTGTGGGTAGGAACGTAGTCTAAGAGTCATCCAAATGAATGATGTTGAGAAATTCAACAGGTATTAAGGTACTTGGGGTTTTCACACAAGCGGGAACTCACGCACATGAGGTTTACGCAGACCCACTTCCCCTCCCGCGCCTCCGCCCCACTCGCGCCCGTGTTGTCCTCGCGCCCCCTGGAGCGCGCTCGGCGTTTGCCCCGCGTTCACCCCGCGTTCCCCCAGCGTTTCCCAGGCAGCGGCTGAGGGAGGCGGACGCGGCCTGTGGGGGAGGGACAGAGTCATCTCCGCAGGTACCGTCTCCGCAGGTGCTGTCTCTGTAGGTACCCCGGGGTGGGTCAGGGCCAAGAGAGGAGGGAGTGTGGGAGGGGCCCCCGATTTGCGTCTTCCTGTCCTTGCCAAGTGGGCACCCCATCTTCAGAGAAGGTCATGGGTCGACCAAATGGGCTGACCAAATGGGCTTCCTTAGCCAGGGAGACATGGGGCTTCTTGCTTTTTAGGACAGGCCTAATAGGAACTCTCCCTGCTAGCCAAACCAGGCCTTGTTGTTTTCACAACTGGCAGAGACATCCCTTGGGGTCTGTATCCCACGACCCAAGCAAGCATCTTTGAAATGAAAGCAGTAACCCCCTGGAATACAGCTTATGGCAAAGATCACAGGCCCTCCAAAATCAAGCTTGGGCATATTAGAGATGGTTTTATAGCATGCACAGACTAGGAAACCAAGTTGAGATGCCCTATAACCTGGTCTCATCTGTAATCTGAGTTAGGGGTGGTCTAATTCATGCTCATGACATCCATTTGTCCTCAGGCTGGAACAGCCTCCCTTTTGTATCAGCCCTCTGTCATGAAAACTTTTCTTGTGCAATCCTGGGCAATTCAGAAATCCATGAGGAGGCAATGAGGTTGGAGCTGAGTGAGCTGGGGGAGATGAAGGCCCAGGGCCTGCTTTGGAGGCTCTTTCTGGTGGTATGGGGACCCCTAGAGAATTTACCACTTGTCTATGTACTCATGTGTAAAATGAGTTCCATACTCCAACTGTCCATTGAGGGCTGTTACTCAAGAAACATACGACCTAAGGGGCTGGGTTAGTATCTGATGGTTAGCTTGGACCTCATCAGCCTTCCAGAATGATCACAGAACTGGGTGCTGTTGGGGATGGGGTGGAAACAAAGATATGGAAGAGAAAGCAGGCCTTTCCCTCAAAGTTAACAACTGTTGGCAGAAGGAAATTGTGTGTTTGTGAAGCGACCTGAGAACAATCCCAAGGAGAATGTCAAAACCCCAGATTCAATAAAGATGCCAAGGGGGAGATCCCCAATGGAGGCTGGAGAGAGAGTGGGGACAGTGCTTCACCAGGGAAGCTGCCTGTAGAGAGGATGTCATGGCCAGCTCAGGCACAAAGCTGGCAGGCTTGGCCCTGGTGGGCAGCGACCCTCAATGTCTGGGAGACATTTCATAAATTCTTTGGGAGAGGACCTCTCTGTCCCAGGCCAGGTTTCCTTTTGAAGGGATCCATCCCTCCCCTTCAAAGTCTTCTGTATCAGGCTGTTCTCAGAGGGTCCCAGAAAATCGCATCTAGTCAGTCAGTAAGCACAGCTTCTCATTTCTTTTTCCTTCTTTCAGAAATTTCTAGAATTTCTAGAGTGAGATTTTGATGTCTCGATGCAGTCAGCACCTGAGAAATCGTTACCATGTTGATGAGGATGGAGGCAGCAGCAGCAGCAGCAGTGGAGGAAGTTGGTGGCTGGCCAGGACACTGCCTTCAAGGACAGTCCCCTAAGGTCAACTGCTCTAGAGCGAGCCTAGGCAATCTTCTAGTTCGCAAGCACTCAGGGCAGCCAAGGGCCTGACCAGCTTCCATGTGCACCTTTCTTTCCTGCCCCCATCTTTGGTGGAAATATCACTCTAGTCCTTTTTTTCCCCACAAATGGGAGAATTTCCTATCCCCAGCACCTTCTCTTCCCCTTCTGCCACAACCTTCACTCTCTAAGAACAGGAACTAGGGAGGGGTGACTGAGCACTGACAGGGTGGGAAAGCCTGAGGCTTGAAGCTGGGCAGGGAACAGCCACTCTGTGCCCCATTACCCACGGTTCCTGGGGTGAGCTGCAGGGCCTAGCAAGAGCATAGGAAGCCATGGGGGTGACTGAGCTGTGGGGGAGGAGACATGTTCAGGTGGCTTTACCTCCTCTTATACCTCATCATGGTGGTTTAATTTGAAAAGAGGCCCTCCCTGGCCCATGGGAGCTGTGGTTTGTTCCAACCCTAAAAAGGATTCATCTGTTGAAAGAATGAGAACGAAGAGGGCTTTGGGGAATATTTCTTTTCATCTTATAAGGCTCCTTGAAAGTCTCCTCCTCCTTCAGGCCTTTCTCCCCCTGTTTTTCTCTTCCTTCATCTCCTTCACCCTCTTTCTTTTGCTTTTCATACTTGGTGCCCCCCCCCCAGGACTCTGAGGAGGAAATCTGACAGTGGGAAGTGCCTCTCACCAGCCCCTCACCTGGACTCTGCTTCCAATCCTCACACCAACTATGACACTGAATCACCGGTCAGGAAGTCCTATGTCAGGGGCCCCCTGATCATCTCAGTGGACACAAGCTCAATCCTACAAGATCAGCTGGACAGCGATGTCTACTGGAGTGAACGTGGTGACTTCTGGCCAAATCCAGGTTTCAGACTGGGGAGGAGGAGTCAAACTCCTCCCTGTCTTCTGAAGGTTCCCCAGGAGGCCAGTGTCTGTCATGAGTTAACTCTGGGATAGGATGGGCTTGGAGGGCCAAGCCTTTGAACCCCTCTGCTGGGACTTTTACAGGTTGGCTCTTTGGCCTGTTCTACTGGTGGCTTGGCTCTACCTGGTACCACCTGATCACAGCTGCCTCCCTGCTGGACGTCTTTGTCTTAACCAGGTCAGTGAGGCCTCCCTGGGCTCTGCCAGAGCCAAAGAACCAAGCTGTACTCTGAAAAGCTCCATCATCCTTGAGCTCATTTCAGCTTTTTAGACTTTTGTGCCATGAGTTTCATGACAGAGGGTCAGGTCAGGGTCAGGGGTATGGTGGAACCAGCTGGAACCTGTCAGTTGCAGGCAGGATTAGACTGTCCACTTGCATTCATGATAATGGAAGAATAGTGAGAGATCCCCAAGAATATCAGGAAAGTTGCCCATGTTCCTGTACAAACTTGGAACTCCTTTTTTAATATGTCTTGGTGGTCTTGGTTTGAAGGTGGAAGAGACTACTGTGGTTTGGCCTCATAGCAATTAGTGATATTATATTACTTCCTATTTGTTTACTTTGTTTGATTTCACTTATTACTGGAATAGTTAGAAATTCTCTACTAAGGATTGCTAGAGTAGGGAGGACCGAAGGTTGATGATACTAAAGAAGAAAGGATGGGCATCTGTGGAGACAAAAGAGGGGAGTGACCCTGATAGGGATGAAGAAATTTATAGGCAATGTGAGATCATGTTACAGAACTTTGGTTAAAACATCCATGAGAAGTCTTCAGGTTGATCAATAAGGGGAGGGATTGAGTGGAATAGGTTTAGTGAAGACTTCTCAGATTGTAATTCTTCTCCCAGTATGAGGTAAGACCGAGAGGCTCAAGGTTATAATATTTTTTAGAATGGAATAATTCCATATAAGGATATAAAACTGTGTAGTACATTAGGGTCTCAATGATTGGATGAAACTTACATAATTCTTCTATGTCTTCACTTTGAAAGGGATTGGCTAGATTTCAGCGTCTAGAATGTACATATTCTCAGCTAATGAGGATAATGGTTAGTGGGGAGGGAGGGACTTGCGTTAGACTCTATATATGTCATTGCTTCTCCTTTGTCTTGGGCTTTTCCTGGTAGAGGAATCGCCCAATTCTCGAGAATCGAATAAATAAACTTTCTGTCATCACCTTCTGAGGCCTCTGGGTAATTAATTTAAGTAGGGATCCGAGCCATCCCACACAATCCTACTCTTTTACGCTCTTCCTTTTCCTTTTTACCCTGTCCCCTCTTCAGGAGTCTTTTGTTTCTGGCCATTGCCTCCCTTAACCTGCTCTGTCATTCTTCCCTCCCCCTCACCTTTCTCTTAAACACGTTTTCTCCTACTTCCCCTTGGGGAAAATTAATTTCTCTATCTAATGATGTGTGTAAGTGTATTCTTCCCTCCTTCAACCAGTTCAGATGAGAATAAAATTCAAGTGTTGCCTGTTCCCCTCTTCTGTCCCTCCCATTGTATTAACTCTTTCCAGTGCACCCCATTTATATGAGGTAACTTTCCCCATTCTTTCTCTCCTTCCCCACACCCTTTCAGTGCATTTCTCCTCCCCACCCTTCCATTCTTTTGAAATCTTTACAACATAATAGAGTCATCCAGGTCACTATCTAATTAGACTGCCTCTAGGACCCCTGGTGATCATAAAATTCTGAAGGGGTTACATGTATCATCTTGCCACACAAGGCATCTAAACAATTTGCCTTTCTTTAGTGCCTTGTGATTTCTCAGTCATGTCCACCTTATTATTCTTGAGTTCTGTGTTTGAATGCCAGATTTTCTGTTCTGTCTTTTGAAAGTTCTCTATTTCATCAAGTGTTCATATTCCCCTGTAGGACTATACACATTTTTGCTGGGTAGTTTATTCTTATTCTTGGCTCTAATCGTAGATCTTTTCCACTCTAGAATATCATATCCTAAGCCCTGTACTCCTTTAATGTGGAAGCTGCTAAATGTCATGTGTCCTGACAGTACTGGATGATTTCTCTCTGGCTATTCGCAGGATTTTCTCCTTGACCTGGGAGCTCTGGATTTAGAACAGTTGCTGGGAGTTTTCATGTTGGGGTTTCTTTCAGGAAATGATTTGTGGATTCTTTCAAGTTCTGCTTTGCCTTCTGATACTAAGCCATCTGGGCATTTTCCTTTGTAATATCTTTTTTTAATTTTTCCTTTTTCCTTTTTTTTTTAACACGGTTTACAATAGATAGAACAATTCAAAGTTTTGGTCAGGTGATACCTCTTTTTAAAGCATTTACCATATGGACCACAAAAAAATTTTTTTTTGAACATTAACCAACTGAGACACAGTTGCTAACAGTTGTGAAGTTGCTAACTTCACAAGCTCTTGACCTAATTGTCTCCACAGTATTACTAAGAATTAAAAGACCCTAACTTATTGTTGTGGGTCTAAAGTCCTGTGCCTAATAGCTTAATTTTAGACTTAACCTCGGATTTTCCCATGCTAATAATCTATAATTGAATAGACCTGGTATTAAGCTTGCAACCCTTTTGACTATAGGAAATTGCCATCAAGAGTAGGGACATGCAGGAATACAATATCTCCCTGACTTCATGTCAGTTGCAGGCAGGATTAGACTGTCCACTTGCATTCAGTCAGGCTTAACTTCTGCCAGGTTTCAGTGGGGGAATTGAGTCAGGAGAATCCCACCTCAGCCCAGGCTGAACAGCTGCTCTCCCACCCTTCCCATGAGATCACCTTTTACAATTCGTACTAGCATCTCACCAGCTTACTGATATCATGGGTTGGTGGCTCAGATCTCCTTTCTTGCTACCCATACCTGGACTTAGCCTCAGAAAAACAGTCACTTAATAGCCCCATAGCTTCTAAAAAATTGCAAGTTCCAATAACCAGGTTTCAAATATGCTTATAATTTTCACTTTGGCTAAGGAACATCTTTTGAGGCAAGTCTTAAGTGGCCTACATGCCTTTCTATACTTGTTCTAGTTCCTGATTAAATAGCAATCATAAAATCAAATTTAACATTAAAACCTTAACTTTTCTATCAATGCCAAATTTTACCTGAGGATACCTTCCTCTACAAAATTTAGACTGAAATTCTTTTCCCCAAACTAAAGATGTCATGGATTTACTCTCAGTCATTAATTCAGTCACTTGTTTTGATCCTAATTGCTTTTTACCTCACTTTGAAACATGTCCAATTTTTCTCCCCATCACTCCCCTCCCCCTGCTTCCTAATACCTTGCATTCTGATTACTCCTTCCCTCAACGTACCCTCCCTTCTATGACACTCCACCCTTCCCTTATTCCCATCCTCTCTCTTTTCTTGTAGGGCAAGATAAATTTCTATGCCCCATTCCCTGTAGTTCTTATTTCCCGATTATATGCAATAAAAATTCTCAACATTCGTTTCTAATACTTTGAATTACAACTTCTCTCCCCCTACCCTCCCTCCCCAGCTCCACTGAGAAGGGAAGCAATTCAATACATACTAAATGTGTGTTCTTTTGCTAAAGACTTCCATAATAATCATGTGGTGTAGTACTAATTATATTGCCCCCAGTCCCATTCTATTCCCCCTTATTTTTTCCCCCTACAAGTGACCTTGTCCCTTCTGGAAAGTGTTTATTTCTAGTGACTCCCTTCTCCCATTTGCTCTCCCTTCTAACAGTCCCCTCACCCCACTTCTCACCTCTTCTCCTTCTTTGCTGTTGTGTGATATAAATTTTCATATCAAATTTACTGAGCATGTTATTCCCTCCTTCAGCTACATGTGGAGAGAGGAGCTTTATTTCCTCCCCTGTCCCCTTCTCCCTTATCTCCTCCCTTGTATAAGATTTTTCTTATCTCTTTTATGAGTTATAGACTGCCCTGTTCCATTTCTCCCTTTCTCTTCCTGGAATTTTCCTCTTTCACCCCTTAATATTTTATTTTATTTTATTTGTTTGTGTGGATATCATCTCTTCTGATGTAACTTACCCTGTACTCTCTATCTATGTGTATGTGTGTGTGTGTATGTATGTACAATCTACCCAAATACTGAGAAAAAATTTGAGTTAAAAATATTTTCTTTCCATGTAGTAATGTAAACATTTCCACTTTAGAGACTCTTTTATACTTTTTCTTTCCTGCTTACTGTTACATGATTCTTTTGATTCTTGTCTGGAGAAGTCACATTTTTCCATACAGATCTGGTCTTTTCCTCAACAAGAATGATTGAAAGTTGTATATATCACTGAACGACCATTTTTTCCCTTGAAGTATTATACTCAGATTTGCTGGGTAGGTGATTCTTAGTTTCAATCCAAGTTCCTCTGACTTCTGAAATATTTCATTCCAAGCCCTTCAGTCCCTTAATGTTGAAGTTGCCAGAGACTGTGTTATCCTGATTGTATTTCCACAGTGCTCAAATTGCTTCTTTCTAGCTGCTTGCAGTATTTTCTCCTTGATCTGGGAACTCTGAAATGTGACCACAATATTCCTAGGAGTTTCTCTGTTCAGGTCTTTTTCAGGAAGTGATTGGTGAATTTTTTGAATCTTTATTTTGCCCTCTGATTCTAAAACATCATAGCAGTTTTCTTTGATAATTTCATGGAAGGTAATGTCTAGACCTTTGATCAAGGCTTTCAGGTAGTCCTATAATTTTTAAATTATTTTTCCTGGATCTATTTTCCAGGTCAGTTGTTTTTCCAATGAGTTGTTTCTTATTATCTCCTATTTTTTTCAAATTTTTGTTTGGTTTACTAACTGCTTGGTTTAACTCAAAGTCATTCGTTTCCCTGAACTCAATTCTCCCTTTCATAGAATTATTTTGTACAGTGTGCTTTTGAACCTTCTGTTCCATTTGGCTAATTCTGCTTTTTAAAACCTCCTTCTCCTTGTTGGCTTTTTGGACCTCTTTTTCCAGTTGAATTAGCCTTTTTTAAAGCTGTTACTTTCCTCAGCATTTTTTGGGTTCTGCTTTAGTAAGCAGATAACTTGTTTTTAAGGTCTTCTATTACCTGAGCCCAATTTCAGTTCCCTTTGGAGTCCCTGGAGTCAGAGGCCTCAACTTCCTCTGACAGTATGCCTCGTTCTTCCTCATCAGAAAGGATGGGGCTAGAAACCTGTTCCCTAAGAAAATAACTTTCTATGTTCTTATATTTTTTTTCCCTTTTTTGGTCATTTTCCCAGTCAGTTACTTGACTTCTGAGTTTCTTATCCACAACCCCCTGACCTCCAGTTTGGCCAAGCCAGCACTTGGTGTCTGATTCAAATGAGCTGCTCCTAAGCCTCAGGGGCTTTTGGCAGGGAGAGGGGGAGCTGCTATTCAGTGTGAGATGAAGTTCAGCTGCTCAGATGGGGGCAGGGCCACCACACCAGGTTCAGTTCCCTCAGGAGCTTTCTGATGAGATCTTCAACAATGGATGCAGACTACTGCCTGCTTTGGGAGCTCCATCTACTACTGCCTTTACTGCTGCCACCTGTGGAGGCCTGAGTTATGGGGACAGCCAGCTCCACTGTTGGCCAGTCAAAAATACCCTCTCACTGACCTTTGGTGCCTGTGACTTGAGGAATCAGCACTGCCGCTGGAGAGTCTGTCCCTGAAGCCTGTTCCGATCTGCTGCTCTCAGTGCCGCATAGCCAAGGCAGGGCTGGGCTCTGCTCCTCGTCCACTGTGTGACAGATCTTTCCTGTTGGTCTTTCGTGTCTCCCTGGGACAGACATCTCCTTCACTCTGTTCTTCTGTGGCTTCTGCTGCTCCAAAATTTGTTGAGAGTTCTTCTTTACAGGTATTTTATGGGTTGTGCAGTAAGAGCTAAGTATATGTGCTAATTTCTACTTCACCATCTTGGCTCCTCCCCAAGGTCTTAAAATATTATGTAAAGCTCCTTTTTCATTCCTGGCTTTTGGATACTCGAATGACTCTCCAATTCTCTCTCCTCAATCTGTTTCTAGGTTATTGGAGTTTTGTATGAGATCCTATACATTTTCCCTTGAATTGATTTTATCTTTTCTTGTTGTCTCCCAGACTTATTAGCTTCTATTTGCTCAGTTCTCATTTTTAAGGAATTCAATATTTTTGTGCCTGTTTTACTAATTATTCATTTTTTCTCATATCTTTCTTGTTTCCCTTTATAAAAATTTTCCTCTTCCACACTTATTTAATTTTTAAAATAATTTTTGTTGATTTTACTCTCATTCTTTAACTCTTCTAGGGATTGTTGTTCAACTCATGTCCAAACGACCCTTGTCTGAAGGAGAAGCAGAGAGCTTACTGACCTAAAACAACCTAAGCCTCCTCCTGTACCTCCTTTCTGGAACCCCTTCCCTGTGCTGAGCCCATCCATGCATGAAGACTAGGGAGGGATAAGATTGTCAATGAGAAGACTGTGACTTAAGAGCTGAGATTGAGACTTTTTCAGGGGACTCAGAAGTGACCTCACCACTCTAGGGAAAGTGGATCATGCCTAATCCCAGCTGAGTTGGAGTCTTTCTCACATGCCTCCTCTTGGTGATAAGAGTCCAGTCTTTGAAAGATCTTGCTCAAACTCAAGGTCAAGATTTCTGGAGACCAGCAGTTTGCAGAGACTCAGATCCTCCTTAGCAGACATTGGGTCCACCCAGAGGAGACACTGAGTCCCCAGAGTGTGGCTTGGTTGTTTTTTCAGTCTCATTGTGCCATCATCTTCCTTCCAGGAGCTGGAAAGCTGGGTGCTCCAGCTCAAATATCAATGGCAGAGGTAAGGCCCCCAACTAACTGGCAAAGAGAAGAGGAAGGAAGGAAGACTAGAAAACTAGACCTGAGAAACCACAACTGAGATGCTCTGGGAGGCAGGGGGGTCAGTAGAGCCAGAATTCTTGGGTTAGCATGTCCATAGGATTGATCCCAGCTGGTAAGGACCTCAGAGAGCAGATGAGGGTCCTGAGGCCTGGGAGGGAAATGACTTGCCCAGGGTCACACAGGCAGTAAATGTCAGGGAAGACTTACACCCAGGTCTCTGCTTGTGTTCTTTCCCTTGGATAGTGGTTCTACTTGACTCTATCCTCTGTGACTAGCCAGTGCCTGACCTTGCCTTTTCCTTTTGTCACTGGCTAGTTTGGCCCAAGAAGCCTTCCAGGAAGACATATTAAAGGTGATGGGTCCATTGAAGGCCCAGCTGGCTGGCCTGAGACAGGAACTGGCAGCCCTAGGCCAAAGACAGGCTGCAGTGGCAGAGGAAGTACACCTTTGGCCACAGAAGATGGAAGCCCTACGCAGTGACGTGAGTCCTCCAGTACACCTGTTAGACCACATGTGCCCCTCCCTCCAAGCTGCGCTGCCTGAGCATCTGCCCAGGGAGACCCAACCCTCTAAGGTGTCCACTGGGCTACAATGAGATCTTTTGGGGTAGACCTGAAAGCAGTGGAAAAATGCCAGTCACTTCGTTCACAACTGTCCCTTCCCTGGCACCAGGCAGACATGCATAGGCTCTGAGCTCTCAGAGTCTTTCTCTACATCCCCTCCATAGGTCCCCTGTCCAGGCCCTCTTTCTTCCTCACCTCTGCTGTTTTGTGGGTGGTCTCTGGTCTCTTCTACGTGGCGTCTCAGTTCCCTGCCTGGATCAGTCAGTGGCTCCTTCAGGACAAGGGTGCTAATGCTGGGCTTCTTCAGCTGGAGGAGGTACAGGCCCAGTGTCAGAACTGGGATCACAGTTAGTATTCAGATGGCAAAGGGGCAGGTCAAATCTGCCAATGAAGCTGCTGCCAGCCTTCACAAGAAAGGAATGCCTGGGGTCACAGAGGAGGTGAGGCCTGCCCCATTCCTTGTCTGCCTGGCAGGGGTCCTTGTGTCTGCCCTGAGAGGAGCCCACTGGGAGGGAGGGGGAATCCCTGGCAGAGCAGGTAGCTCTGGTGAAAGGGCTAGGCCAGTGCCACAGGAAGGTAGGTCCACAAGTCCATTCATGCCTGTCTTTTAGGACATGAACCAGATTGTGAATGAGGCCCTGAAGGTATCAAGTGAAGACCATATTGGGCTAGTGCATTATGCCCTGGAGTCCTCAGGTAGGTAGCCTATAGAAAGCCAGAGGGCTTGGGACAAGATGGATGCCCATTATGGGACAGCAGGAATTGAAACTCATGATGCCCGTTATGAGATGGAGCACTTGGAGTCCTGATGCCTTGGCAGTGACCCTTCACCTTCAGGACTACCCTAGGCCATCTCTGTGTCCTGAAAACCTCAGCTGCCCCCCAACTGACTTCTCTCCCTGTTCTTCTTTCATGGGCCAGCATCATGAGTAGACCCTGCTCAGACACCTATGACACCAGGATGGCCCTTCTAACTCTGTTTGGCATCCACTTGTGGTACTATTCCCAGTCCCCAAGAGCTATCCTCCAGGTTTGACAGAAGAGAGAGACCACAGCTTACCTCTCTGCCATCTCCCACTTTCTGTGGGGGCTGGGTTCTCAAGGCAGAAAGTTTCCACAATGGAAATCTATTCCATTGGCTGCCCATCTCACTTATCACCTGACTTGTCTTCTGCCCACAGCCAGATGTTTACCCTGGCAACTACTGGGCATTCGGGGGTCCCCAGGGCTTTGCTGTGGTTCGATTATTTGACCGCATCCAACTCACTACTGTCATCTTGGAGCATGTATCCAAAGCCCTGTCTCCCATCAGCAACATCCCCAGCTCCCCAAAGGATTTTGTCATATTGGTTTGTATCTGAGTTTTGCAGCTCTCCATTGTAGAATGGCTGAGAGCCATTTCTTAACAGTAGCATTTTGAGGTGAGTAATGGAAGGATATGTCCATTTTACACCTGGGATATTGAGGCTGGACTCTGGACTCCACAACCAGCCCTTTGGCTCCTCACCCCTCTTCTAAGAGAGAAGCAAGAAAAGGACAGCAGACAAAAGTCAAGATTTCAATGCTGCCTCAGGGTCCAAGCAGTTCATCCCACCTTCTACCCCACACTTCATCCCTTATGGGCACTGTGGCTTCTGGGAAAGACACAAGGTGGGAGCCCACCACTGTGGAGCAGTTTGGCCCCACCCAACGCTCTTTAATGAAGAAGAAATCACCATCTCGGTTGTTTGTTTCACGCCGTCGGGTGGCCCAGCTCCCTGCCAAGCCCTGCCTACCCCCAGGAGGTGTATACATAGGTATGTATTATATGTTGAAGGTGTGAGTCAGGATATCATGAGGGCCTTCTGCTCAGCAGCACTCAGAACCACAGGCAAGGCCAGCTTAGCTTATCTTACCTGAGAGTCTAGGTCAAAGAAATTGGTTTATTGAAGGCATGACAAATTGGGTAGCCAGTCTGTGTTGGGCATGCCCCAGCAGGTAGCTAAAGCTCCTGTCCATAGTAGCATGCAGAGTTCTCTTTACCATGGGACATAATGGAGGCAGTCTTTGAAATCTGAAGTATCTGGGACTGGTCACAATTCCTTGGTGTTAAGTTTATTGGGATAGATTTTGGGGAGTTTGTTGGAGTTAAGGGTGGGATGGGAGGGGAAGGGCAAATTCTTTGGCCCTGTGTGCCGATTGTATTTTGTATATACATATATATTTATATTGATACATAGTTCTCTTTGTTCTTTGTTATTAGATACAAAAGCTCCGGGTTTCATTTCTGGCTTCCTCCCCCTGGGGCCCAGGGTGATATTCACTCCAGCTCCAGCTTGGGGTGGGGGGCAGGTTGTCAAGCATGGATCCTCACAGTGCCCTCACCATCCTTTCTGCCTTTTACTGTAGGAGGGAAGGCAGGCCTTCACACCACAGGGCTGGCCACTGGTCCCTGAAGCAAACAGGGGCACCCACTCATCTGCATGTTTCAGGGGCCACCAGCAGACAGTGGCAGGCTGCCCCTAGCTGCCCCTCAGCCTAGTTTGCTCCCTCTGCTTCTGTTCCCTTCCCAGGAAGCTGGCATCTGAACATCCCCACACAGGAACCTACAGATGGGTCTTAGCTCTTCCCCATGGCAAAGGCTACAGTTTAATTCTTTAGTTTGATTTTTTAATCAACAAATTCTAATTTACATCTATGCAAATATCAATTTTCTCTGGGATCTGTGGCTATTTCTTGTCTACCTGTTGTTCTTGGGGCCAACTTGGAGTAGTAGGGTAAAGAAGGTGGGATTCTGGTAGAAACCCCCTGGTAAAACGGTGGATTCCTTTATGCTGAGTGAGGCATGGGAGGGATTATCCTGGGCATCGAGAGGGAGCTAAGCCCAGGCCTTAGCTTGGCCATTTCTTTCCTAAATTGTGATGCTCAGGCATCAACACTGCCCTCTAGCTGTGGTATCCCCAGGACAGAGTTAGGCAGATTGGGCAGACCTATTACTGACCACCCCGCCTTTCTAGATCACAGCCCTCTCCATGTCCCTTAGGAAGGTACTGGCCATTCCAGCCATCAAGGTTAACTAGTGATTCACACAGACACTGCTATCCCCTAAAATCCCCAAATCCTTTCACAGGAGCCATGCCTGCATCACCCTCCTGCACTCATTGATTTTTCTTTTCTAACTCATGTTGAGGACTTTGGTTTACCTCCACTGGGTATTTTCATTTGGATAGAATCCCAAATTCTAGCAAGCTGAAACCTCCTCCATCCTACTAATCATCTGACATCTCCACCCCTCCCTCCCAGCTCTAGCATGGACACCTTTGGACAAGCAAACCTTGTGCTATTTCACTGAAGTCTTTGATAAAACTGCTGAACAAACATGGGGAAAAGGAGAATACCCCGGGGCAATCAGGAAAATTCCCCTGAGACATCCCAGTAAAATGGCATCATCTCATTAGCCAATATTCTACAGGTAGGGCAATGAAACCCATTAACCCTTTCCAAATCCACCAGACATCTGTGCTTCAGACTTTGCTAAAATCTGAGTGCACTTTGCAAAATTGCTCTGATCTAAGCAAAGACTAGCAGCTCATCAGGCCCCACTTTACAAGGGATCTAGGATCTTGGCAACATAAGCAGGAAATGCATCTTTTCATCCCGTGCAGTTCTGCCCTCCTGTCATGAAAAGAACCTGCTTCACTTACCTAAGGAGAAAAAGTGCAAAGAGTCTGAACAAACACTTGTTTAACTGAGGTTGAAAATGACTTTCTTGATGGAGCAGTACCCACCTGCATGATGAACTAATGCACCTTATATAAAGCACTGAACAGGAAGAGAGAGTTCAGGATTCTCTGCCCAGAGTCACTTGGCCATAATGTCTCATTGAGGCAACCTGTCACAAAGCAGAAATGGGGTAAGAACATAAAATCAGGGTTACCTAAGGGACATTTAGAGCAGTCAGGAGATTACCTTGAGATGGCAGCAGACACAGTGACGTTAATAGACCTTTCCTTCCTTGCTTCTAACTTAAGGCAGGGGGCGTGGTGAGGTAGGGACAGTTTGAAAAGGGAAGCAAGTTTTTCTGGGTCCTACGATTATCTAAAGGTAACCTGTCCAACCTAGCAGGCTAACAATGCAGAGATTTTACAGAGCTCTGGGGACCACAGCCTCTTAACAGGTATGACCTGGATGAAGATCCCCACCAGGAGACTGAGAAAGACCAGTCAAACCAGAAGGAAGACAAACTGGTGAGGGTGCAGACATGAAAACCAGGAGAGCAAAGAGTGTGAAGGAGAAGAAAACCCTGGATTCAATCCTGGTCCACTTTCTCTCCTCCCTTAATTCTACTTCACTCAGTGATCTCATCAGCTGCCATGGATTGAGTCACCGTCTCTGTGCTCATGATTCTCATATCTACCTCTTCTGCCTAAAACCCTTTGCTGAACTCCAGTCTTTCTTCTCTAGTTGTTTGTTGATGTCACAAATTGGATGTCCTGTAGACATTTTGAACTCAACATGTCCCAAATAGAAATCTTCATCTTCCCCCTTTACTTCTCTCTCCTCCCTTCCCTGTTACTGTAGAGGGCACCACCATCTTCCAGGCTCCCAACCTGGGCACCATCCTCAATTCCTAACTTCTGTCCAAGCCGTTGCCAAGGTTCGTCCAATTTACCTCTGCAATGTGACTTGTGTATTTGACTTAGTGGCACCTCTCATCAATTTCCCCTCTCCATCATCTCTTGCAGATTTCACTTTGGCAGCATCTCTCATCAGTTTCACCTCTCCATCATCTCTTGCAGATTTCACTTTGGCAGCATCTCTCATCAGTTTCACCTCTCCAGCATCTCTTGCAGATTTCACTTTGGCAGCATCTCTCATCAGTTTCACCTCTCCAGTATCTCTTGCAGGTTTCACCCTTCAACATCTCTTGCAGATTTCACCGTGGCAGCATCTCTCCTCAGGTTCACCTCTGCAGCATCTTTCAAAAACTGAACTTTCTTCTCTGATGCTGCCCCTGTCCAGGCCTCATCTCCTGTGTACTGTTTTTTTTTTTCTCATGACTCACCATTTATTTTATTAGTACAAAAGTGTGAATATTCACAGCATGGTTGGGGGAAAATTATGGTTTAGGATTTTAAAAAGTTCTTTCATTGGGACTAGCAATTTTAGTTCCAGCATCTTTGGGTTTGGACTCCGCAGGTTTCCAGCCTTGGAATCACTAGACTCTGTGTCCTTAGAATCAGACTTGGCTGCCTTGGCATTACACTTGTTGACCTTGATGGCAATCTTGGTGACCTTAGTGTTGATGCACTTGGTAACCTTAAAATCAGGCTTCATGATCATGGACATTTCGTGGGAACCCTAGGGTCTGGATGCTTAGTGGTCATCTCGTGGCCAGATGCTGGGCACTGGCTTCAGGGATCTTAGGCCTAAGAAGCTTGGCCTTGAAGACCTTGGGGACTTGATGGCCTTTGCTTGGAACTTTGGATTTGTTTACTTTTGTTGCCTTGCATCTTCTTCAGCCCCTTCTTGTGTTTCTTGGCAAAGCGTGTGTTTCTCAGAAACTTGAGGTTGACCCATTTGAGAGACAAGTATCACTGTGACTTAGGGTTCTTGATGGGATTCCTGTGCCATTTTTGTGATTGGTTGTGGCTGGTATGGTTCTCAGACAGCCATCTTTACACAACAGCCTTCACTAACAGGCAGTCCACTCACTAGAAGAGGTCAAAGCTAGAGACAGAAAAGCTCATGCCTGCACTACGGCAGTATTTCCTGGTGGGTGTGCCTGCCTCACTCAGGTCTCTCCCTCCTCCTTCCAATTGTCAAACTCATTTTCCTGAGGTGCAGGTCTATGTCACCCAAATACTCAATAAACCTGTTACTCTTTATTGCCTCCAGGATCAAATACACAATCCTCTCTGAATGAGAGTTCAAATCCCTCTGTTACCTAACCCTCTCCTACCTTTGCACTTATCTCCCACTTCACTCCCCATTTCTTCAATCCAGTGACTCTCACCTCCTGAGTGTTCCTTGCACATGACAGTCCATCTTCCATGTGTGGAACGTTGTCCCTCCTCTTCTCTGCTTCCCTAGCTCCCTTCAAGCACCAGTTAAATTCTGACCTTCTACAAGAAGTCTCCCCCAACTCGCCTTAATTCTGTTTTCTGCTGACTTTTTCCTCTTTTTCCAGTACATTCTTCATACTCATTTTTTGCACATTGTCTCATCAGCGTGTGAGGCCCTTGAGGGCTGGCACCCTGCTTTGGTCTTTCTTTGATATTCCTAGCTTTTAACACACCTGGTGCATAATAAGCATTTAATAAATCTTTATTGACTGACTGATCATACTAAAATCTGTAGACTGATGGATGCAGGAGGAGGACTGAGAGAGACTGTTAGATCTGACAGTTAAGAAGTTACAAAGGAGCAGTTTGTGTTGCATAATGAGGTTGGAGGCCAGACTACAGAGAGTAAAGAGAGTGAAAGAAAGGAAGTGAATGTGCCTCTTGTGGACAATGTAACCAATCAAGAAACATTCCTCAATCCAGCATAGGACATGAGGGACAGAAACCTCCAAATGTGGTCACTGGTAAAAGAATTTGTTACAGAAACACCAACAGACCTGTTGCATTTTTAGTATTTTGGTTGTTTCCTTGGCAGGTTTACTTTTGGGAAATACTCTTGGAATGGTTTAGTCTCACATCTAGTTTTCTGGAAATTTACTTTTTCTTTCCGTCATATCTCTCCGTTTTGGTAAAGGCATGATCTTTGTTCATGATTTTCCACCATTGTATGTAAGGTTTTGGGAAAGAGTTTATGTTCCAAAGCAGTGTTGCCCTTGCCTGCCACATTTCTCTACTTGATAAGTGGATAAGGTGGTTGTTGGTTAAACATTTTCTAGGATATTTTGGCCTCTTCTAGGGGGCAATTGCTTTATGTTCACTAAATTTCTGCCCTTTCCTTCCTCTACTTCCTACTTTTCACCACTTTTCACTTCTTTGAATGGGTCAAGTTAAAGCTGTGTGAATTGCATGCCATCTTATCTTTTTCTCTGCTTTGGGGGTATTGACCTCTGCTTTAACGAGATGATTTGACTACAAAGTTTATTCAGAAATGATTCCCACATCAATAACCAATCATTTCTTATGCAGTAAGATACATTCTGGGCTGAGACTCTTTGGCATTTGCCACATCCAGAGATTTCCTACACTCAGGTTTTTTCTAATTAATGAAAATTCACCTCTTCTCTCTTATCTATTGAAAAAAAGAACCCTTGTAATAAACACATACAATTCAAATTCCTCCTTTTAAATTTTGTTCAATTCTTCTAACTCTTCCTGAAAGAAGTATTTCGGCTACATAGGAAAACATACAAAGATGAAAAGTCTCTTAGGAGGAGGGACAAGGAACACTGTACATTTTTTAAGCACCACTGTGTGCCAGGGATGAGCCTGGGAGCTGAGAAGACAAAGACCAAGAAGAAAACCTTTCCTGTATACCCAGCACTTCCCTCTGAATGGAGGAGAGGTAATTTAACTGCTATAGATGTACTTTCACATTTTTTATATTTACACTATTTATAAAAATGTAAACATTTTTGGTCTCCCAATGAGAATGGAAGTTTCCTGTCAATGGGAATTGTTTGATTTTTTTGTACCCGTATCCACTAGGCTGGGACCTGGCACTGAGGAAGTGCCTTAATAAATAACTCTGGGTTAACCAAGTGATTGGAAGAAAGAGCACTAGAATGAATCCTCAGCATGAGAGCAGACATTTGGGTAGGATCACAGAGTATGAAAGGAGTACAGAAGACCAATAAGGCTAAGGCTGGAAAGAAAGGGTGGGGCCATTGTCCTCTGTGGGGCAAAGGGTAGTCCCTGCCATTGGCTGAGGAGGGAAGTCACTTGGTGTGCTCTGTTCTTAAGGAAAGTTCCTTTGGGAGCAGAGTGCAGAACAGACTGGAGGCAGGGAGGCTACTCAGGATACTGCTGCAATGAGCCAGGAGTGTGATGAGGGAGGGCCAGGGTTACCAAGGTCGAAATGGCAAAGAAGCTGAGAGAGTTTAGGGCAAAAAGCCAGGCCAGAAACCTCCCGAAGAGGTACAAAGGAGGCTAAGCCTGCAGAAGGTCCCCTCCCCCACCAGTCACACAGTGCAGGGACAGAACCAAGAGAACAGAGGAAGGGTGGGCATTTTTGATGAGTCCAGCTCTCTTCCTCTCTAACCATCTAGAAAATGGGGCAGACCACATTCCCATGAGGAAAGTCAAGAAAACACCCCTGTGAGTCATTTCTCCAGCCCAGGGAAGCTTAAGAAATAAGACAGCTGAGGACACTGAGGTAGGGGCTGGCCAGGAGCCCAACATAATGGCAGCCAGGACAGTGGGAAGCATTTCAGTGCCCAAGGGTGGTAAAAGGGCAAGAACTGAATCCCTGAGCAGGAGCAGATCCCAGGCGACCCTGCACTAATGCTGGGAGCAGGAAGGGGGCCAAATGGCACATCTGGACCGCAGACCTAGGGCAGAGGGGGTAGTTATGAGTGAGCGAAGCCCTAGATGAGCACTGATCAAGAAGCTTCGGCAAACAGGGCTGTGGGACATGAGCCCCAGAGCACACCTGGGGGCTCAATGTTCACTTTCAGTCCTGCAGTGGGATACTTTGGGCAGGAGACACAGACACAAGGAGAGTCAATAAGTTTGGTCCCTCCGAACCTGGAGAAC
Organism: Bettongia penicillata ogilbyi; assembly: GCA_023548195.1. NCBI lineage: Eukaryota > Metazoa > Chordata > Mammalia > Diprotodontia > Potoroidae > Bettongia > Bettongia penicillata. Next base: position 5,047,524 of record JAJHZJ010000150.1, on the reverse strand, counting down.
TTCAAAGTATGCTAACAATGACTGAGTCCAATAACATTCTACAGAAACTCAAGCACGCCAAGCCAGAAGAACTTGCCCAGCTCAGACAAGAGTAGAAAAGAGTATATATCACCACTATGGAAGCACTGAAAGTTTGCAGACTGAGTAGAGCCCAATGCCAACATCAAGGTCATAGTCAAGAAATAGGCTGCAAGAATGAGTAAACCAAAACTGAACTTGACCACAAAGGGCAACTATGGCTCAAGACAGAAAGAAAGAAGAAGGCAGTGAAGATATCTTTAAGCAAATCCTCAAAGAAAAAGGGTAGATTGCACAGGAGTTGAACAAGAATTTCTGGAAGAGTTAAAGAATGAGAGAAAAATGGGAAAAAAACTAATTTTAAAAAAGAAGTAAGAGTGGAAGAGGAAAAATTTTAAAAAGCAGTACAAGAAAGATATGAGGAAAAAAATGAGTAATTAGTAGAAGAGGCACAAAAATACTGAATTCCTTAAAAAAAAGAACTGAGCAAATAGAAGCTAATACCTCTAGAAGACAACAACCAAAAATAAAATCAATTCCAGGGAAAATCTATACTATGTCATACAAAACTGCAGTGACCTCAAAACGGATTGAGGAGGGAGACCTGGAGAGTCATTCAACTATCCAAAAGAGAAGAACAAAAAAGGAGCTTTACATAATATTTGAAGATATTACAGGAGAAAATGCCCGGATGTCTTAGAATCAGAGAGCACAGCAGAACTTGAAAGAAGTCACAAATCATTTTCTGAAAGAAACCCCACAATGAAAACTCACAACAACTCTTCTATTTCCAGAGCACCCAGGTCAAGGAGAAAGTCCTGCCAAGAGCCAGAGAAAAATCATCCACTACACTCAGGACACATGAGATTTAGCAGTTTCCACATTAAAGAGTACAGGGCTTAGGATATGATTCTGGAGTGGAAAAAATCTAGTATTAGAGTCAAGAAAAAGAATAAACTACCCAACAAAATTGTGTATAGTCCTACAGGGGAATAAGGACCCTTCATGAAATAGACAACTTTCAAACATTCCTGATGAAAAGACCAGAAGAGAGTAGAAAATCTGACATTCAAACACAGAACTGAAGAGAAGATTACTAAGGTGGACATGAGTGAGAAATCACAAGGCACTAAAAAAGGGCAAAATATTTAGATCCCTTGTGTGGAAAGATGATACATGTCACCCCTTCCGAATTTTATGATCATCAGGGGTCCCAGAAGCAGTCTAAATAGATAGCGAGCTGCATGACTCTACTATGTTGTGAGAAATGCACTGGAGGATTGCGGGGAAGGAGAGAAAGAATGGAGAAAGTTATCTCATATAAATGGGATGCACTAGAAAGAGTTTATACAATGGAAGGGCCAGAAGAGGGGAACAGGCAACACTTGAACCTTATTGCCATCTGAACTGATTGAAAGAGGGAAGAATACACATACACACACAATGAGATGCAGAAATTCATTTAACCCAAGGGGAAGGAGGAGGAAAAGTGTTTAGGAGAAAGGTGAGGGGGAGGGAAGAATGACAGGGTAGGTTAAGGGAGGCAATGGTCAGAAACAAAAGATTACTGAAGAGGGGCCAAGGTAAAAAAGAAAAGGATGAGTGAAAAGAATCGGATGGAACAAAATATGCATTTAAAGACCACAGCGGTGAATGTGAATGGGATGAACTCATAAAATGGAAGAGCATACTTGAATGGATTAGATGCCAGAATGCAACAATATGTTATTTACAAGAAATATGCTTGAAACAGAAAGATACACAAATAGAGGATCTGGAGGGAAAAAATGCATCTTCAAGAATGGATACCAAAGAATGGATGAGTCAAAGAACAAATCAGAGAAATGGTTAATAATTTCATTAAAGACAATGGTGACAATCACATCACTAAACGGTTGGGATGCAGCCAATTCAGGACTTAGAAGAAAATGGATATTTTGAAATGCTTCCATCAATCCAAGGGAGAGAAAAACAGATTAAGAATTAGACATGCAAAGAAAATATTTAGGAAAGCAACAGATTAATCACTTCCCAATTAGCACCAACGTTAAAATCTTGAATAGATAGAAAGATGAACAAAATTGAAAGAACAAACCCCAACAAACTATGAAATAAAACTATTAGCTTTGAGAAAACACAATTAAATAGATAAATTTTGGCTAATTTAGTTTTCACAAAACAAAACCAAATTATTACATCAGAAAATGAAACCAGTGAATTCACAATCTATGAAGATAAAAGAAAAATAATTATTAGGAGATTTTTTTGCCCAAGTACATGCCAATAACAAAAATGAAACTCTAAATGAAATGAATTTTACATATATCAATAGTCCTGGTTAACAGAACAGGACACAGAATCCTTAAATAACCCCATCTTAGAAAAACGAACTAAACAAGCCATAAATGATCTCTCTACAAAAAAAAAAACCCAGCACTAGATCAAATTTTAACAAATGTTTCAAAAGTCATCAATTGCAATACTATATAACCTATTTGAAAAACAGGTAAGATAGAATCTTATTAAATTTTCCTATGACAAAAATATTGTCTTGACACCCAAACCAAAGAGAGTTAAGCCTCCCCAAAAAAGAGAACTATAGATCAATTTCATTAAGGAATATCGATGAAAAAACTTCAATGCTTAGAAAGGAGATTACAGGACTATATCACAAAGATGTATTGCGACCAAGCTGGATTTAAACCAAGAACTTGGGGCTGGGTCAGTTATTAAGAAAACTATAAATGTAACTGACTATATTGGTAAGGTAAAGAACAAAATGTGTATGATTTCAAGAGATGCAGAAAAACTTTTTGACAAAATACCTCATGCCTGCTGAAAAACACTAGAAAGCACCGGAACAAATGAAGTCTTCTTTAAGGTAAGCATTATCTAACTAAAACCAAGAGCAAGCATGGTATGTAATGGGGATAAGCTAGATGCCTTTCCAATAAGATCAGGGTGAAGGAAGAAAGTCTGTTGCCAATCATTGCTATTCAGTGTTGTAGCAGTTAAAGCAACTGCTAGATATAGCAATAAGGCAGAAAAGAAACTGAAGGAAAAGAACTGCAATGAGAAACCAAAACTATCTCTTTTTGTAGATGATATGATCGTTTATCAGGAGAACCCCAGAGATCATCTAAGAAAAGTTTTAAAAAAAGATCAATTCAAACAATGACTTAAACAAATTTGTAAAGCCATCAAAGCCATCAGCATTTCTGTATATCAATCAAGAAAATTCAGCAGGAAAAGATAGAAAGAGAAATTCCATTGAAAATAACTGGATACAATTTTATATTGTGTACAACCTGAGAGGTTACCTGCCCAGACTCACACAGGCACTATGTGAACACAATTACAAAACATTCTTCACAAGGACAGATCTCAACAGTTGGAGATGTAGTCATTAATCCTGGGTAGGTCAAACCAGTGGAATAAAAATGATAATTCTACCTAAATTAATTTATTCTGTGCTATACGAATGGAACCACTCAGAAAGGTCTTTGGTACCAAGAACTCAGTGATGGAGGAGTGGCTTATGGATCCAAGGAAATACTACTATGCTTTAAGGAGCCACAACTCTGCTTAATGAGAAGACTTACACGAACTGGGGCAAAGTGGAATAAATGAATGAGGAGAACACGAAAAACAAGCCCCACAGGCAATCACGGAAATGGAAAGAACAGAGATGACCAGTGAGGATCTTCTTCCCTTCCTGTCCTGGCTAGGGTGGGAAATCCTGGCAGGGAACCTGCATCTAATGCTGGACTCGGCTGCTGTGTTGGTTGTTTTTGTTGAACTTTCCTTCCCCTCTTCTGTTTATTCTTTTGTTTTAGAGCTGGCTCTGTGGGAGGGCAAATTGGGAAGGTTATATGGAAAAAGCTGGGTCACATGAAAGCAAAAGCTAGAGACAAGTCATGAAAGCCTGTGTGTGTGTGTCTGTGTGTGTGTGTCTGTGTTTCTGTGCATGCTTGTTTGTGTAAAGATATACCTAATTGAAAATTATTTTGACTAATAGATCACACAAGCCTTGCAGGATTTTTCCAAAATCCCTGCTTCTCTTTCTGAAAAGACACACTGGGAAAGGTAGGTTAAGGAAAAACAAATGATACCCAGAAAATTTTTGGAAACCAAATAGCACATACATAATGCAATGAGGAGATGTGGAAATCGTTTTGAGACTTTTGTGGACATGGAGGAGGTTAGAGTTATTTTGCTTCTCATAGCTGGGAAGAAGTGGTGGCACGTTCAAGAGGCACGAACAACTTCCTAACAAGGTGAGGCACTGAAAGGGGAAGGGGCTGCATCGAGAATTTGAGTGCGTCCACTCTGAGGACTGAGTTGAAGAGGGAGGCTGAGGTTCCTTCCTGATGTTTGCCGTCTCACAGGGCCACTGTTTGCATTCTTTAGTCACCAGCCTCTTCTCTTGTGCCAGTGGCCTATTTTCAGATCCAGTGTTGCCTTTGGCTTCTTTGCTTGTTAAAGAGGCGCTGGTCTCTAATGGAGGCATCCTCTAGGTTTGCTGGCCTTCTCACTGGATTGTGAAGTTTTGGGTCAGCAGTCAAATATCCTTAGGAAGAGATGCTATGAGTCAGTGTTCCTTTTGTGGTGCCTGAGTTGTTAACACATGTGAAGAGGAAGGCCTGGAGCTGTTGGAGCTGTACAGTGTCCTTTTTCCCGTTTTTGTCCCCCTTTCTTCTAATTTGCTCCATTTTGACCTTTGTTGGATCTGGGCTTTGATGCTGAAATGATTCAAGTACTCAGCATTTCTCCTTCCAGGAAGATGGTCTCTTTTAGGTTTGTGTGATATCTTTTGGTGCTGATCACGTATCCTGTGTCTGGGGACTTTGCTGCTGACAAACAGTATTTGTGTCTTCTTCCCTTGCATGTTGTTTCCTGGTCTTAGTAGAATGACAACCAACAAACATTGATACACTTGTAATAAGTGTAACAGCCTCTGCTGAGTGTTGGGCTCACAAGGACAGAATGATCTTATCAGCTTCCTCCTGGACTTTCTATGCCCTCTCTTCCCTTATGCTCATTGTCAGCAGCAACGCTGGGATTTTTTGAGCTGCCTTTCCAAATGTGATGAAATCGAATTCTTGAGGCTGATTTGGCTTCTCCAAATTCCTCTGCCTGTCAGTGACCATTCCACTGATTTTTTTTCCCTCTGAGTGGGAATAGATTCAGTGAAGTTTTCTCAGGAATGTGGATTCTCCTCCCAGGGATAAAGGAGACGAAGAGGCTCAGGTTCCAACCCCTTCAGACTTGAGGTATATAAGCTAGGAAGTGTACTAGGCTCAATGAGTGGAGAGAATTCACTAACTCTGCAATGCCTAACTTGCATGGGTCTGAGTAGTTGGCAGTCCTCACACAGGTCCGACTCATTTACATATACTCTCAATGCTTCGTTTGCATACGCTGATGTGTATTTTGGCAGGCTTTGTAAGGGACAGGAGGTGGAAAATTTAAACTGGATTTCAAAAGGAATTGGCTAGATTTGGCACCTAGATTATAAGACCATGTTTCTCAGCCAATGGGAACAATGGTCAGTGATGGAAGGGGGTTTCCCCATTAGGGTCTATATGTATCACTGCTCTGCCTTTGTCCTTCACCTTCCCTACTCCAGACTACCTGATGGAGGGGCTGCCCTGCTTTTCACGAGAATCGAAGAAAGGAACTTTCTGCTAACACTTGGAGATGCCTCTGAGTAGTCAATTTGAGTAGGGGGTCTTGCCATCCCATACACCTCCTCCAGCTGAAAAAAAACTTCTTGCAGCTGACATGAGAAGTCAGACAAATCAAATTCTGACATTGGCTGTGACCAAAATCTTGGACCTCATTGTGAATCTGGCATCTTGCTCCTCAGTTATTGCTACTCTCTAGATCCAGGTCCTTTATCCTATCACTCCATGTCTCCGATCAGATTACACAGGAATGATGTCAACCACTCAGACCATGGTGTGAGGACTGAGGGAGACCAAAGATCCTCTGTCGTTCCCTGAGATGCCCTGACCTCTGTGCACAAACAGAAACTGTCTGCAGAAGGCAAAGCTTGTGTAGTATTTTTATCTGCTTCCAAAGTCATCATAACTCCCCAAATCCAATCAGCTGGTAACCAAGCTTCTAGTGGGAAGCCACCAGGATCTTCACATGGCCTTCCACTCTACCCAGCTTGATCAAGTCTGATAGTCTGGGCTCTGCACCAATTTCTTGAAAGCCCCCAGAATCACCTCACTGTGTGACAATGTGTTAGGGAAGGCCTTTTGGGGAAGGCAACTATGATTTCATTTGAAGGCGGGTGGAGACGAGGCTGAGTTTTAGAGAGGCTGACATTGAACTGCCCAGGGTCCCAAAGCTAGCAAGTGGCAAAGCTTAACCTTGAGCCCAGGTTTTCTGACCCTGGCTCACCAAGGCTCTGCATGTCCAAGGTGAGAGTCTCCTTAGGCTGCTTGTGAGTGGCCCAGGTGCAAAGACTGATGAGTTTGGAGATGGAAATCCATGCCTGAATCAAGGTTACTAAATGAAGGCTTCATTGGAGCCTGGAATGATATTCTTGTCTCCTGCCCCATAGAACAGGCCATTAAGAAGAGACTCTCACCACTGAAATGAATGAAGTATCTTCTGCAAGACAAACGCTTGGATCCAACAGGTTGGATCCAACATCTCTTGCAGATTTCACCCCTTCAGCATCTCTTGGAGATTTTACCCTTTCAACATCTGTTGGAGATTTCATCTTTACAGCAACTCTCATCAGGTTCACCTCTGCAGCATCTTTCAAAAACTTAATTTTCTTCTTTGATGCTGCCCCTGTCCAGGCCTCATCTCCTTTGCACTGGTTTTTCTGACTCCAGATTTAAGCGCACTATCTTCCCCTTTTTTGCTGTTTCGTCGTTTTTTCGTTTTTTCTCCTTTCACACCTTCCCTGTACTTTCTGTTGCCTCCAACATAGCTTAAAAGGCACACGTACCCACATGAATACTCAGACACACACACACACACACACACAAATTTGCAGTTCAAACTAAACTACTGAAGCGAGTTAGACCTAAGTCTTGGAAATGAAATGATTCTAACCATTCTCAAGTGATTTCAGTTTTTTGAAGAGTTGCACTGTTGCGTAGTGGAAGGGTCACCCAAATGAATGATGTTGAGAAATACAACAGGTATTAAAGTACTTGGGGCTTTCAAACATATGGAATTCATACATATGAAGTTGACTCAGACCCACTCCCTGTTGGCGACCCTGCCCCAGCTCGCGCCCGCTTTATCCTCGTGCCTGCTTTATTCTCACACCCCGTTTTGCTCGCCCTGCATTCCACCCACGTTCCACCTGCGTTCTCCCCGCGTTTTCCCGGTAGCGGCCGAGGGACGCGGACGCCGAAACGCCAGGCGAGGGAGGGACGGAGTCGTTTCCACAGGTACCTTTTCCGCAGGTTCCATATTCCAGTTGTCCACTGAGGGCTGTTAGTCAAGAAACATATGACCTAAGGGGCGGAGTTAGTATCTGATGTTTAGCTTGGACCCCATCAGCCTTCCAGAATGATCACAGAACTAGATGCTGTTGGGGATGGGGAAAACAAAGATATGGAAGAGAAAGCAGGCCTTTCCCTCAAAGGTAGCAACTTTTGGGAGAAGGAATCTGTGTGTTTGTGAAGTGACCCAAGAACAATCCCAAGGCGAATGTTAAAACCCCAGATTCAGTAAAGATGCCAAGCAGGAGATCCCCAATGGTAGCTGGAGAGACAGTGGGGGCAGCGCTTCACCAGGGAAGCTGCTTGCAGAGAGGATGTCATGGCCAGCTCGGGCACATAGCTGGCAGCCTTGGCCCTGGTGGGCAGCCACCCTCAATGTCTGGGAGACCCATCAGAAACTCTTTAGAAGAGCGCCTCTCTGTCCCAGGCCAGCTTTCCTTTTGGAGAAATCCATCCCTCCCCTTCAAAGTCTCCGGCATGAGGGTGTTCTCAGATCCCAGAAAATCGCACCCAGTCAGTCAGTAAGCACAGCTTCTCATTGCTTTTTCCTTCTTTCAGGAATGTCTAGAATTTCTGGAGTGAGACTTTGATGATGTCTCGACGCAGTCAGCGCCTGAGCCGTCCTTACCACGTTCGTGAGGATGGAGGCAGCAGCAGCAGCAGCAGTGGAGGAAGGTCCCTGGTGGCTGGCCAGCACACTGCCTTCAAGGACAGTCCGCTAAGGTAAACCGCTCTAGAGAGAGCCTAGGCAATCTTCTACATCGCAAGCACTCAGGGCAGCCAAGGGCCTGACCAGCTTCCATGTGCACCTTTCTTTCCTGCCCCCATCTTTGGAGGAAATATCATTCTAGTTCTTTCTTTCCCCACGAATGGGAGAATTTCCTGTTCCTAGCACAGTCTCTTCCCCTTCTGCCGCAACCTGGGCTGCTGCTGCCTTCCCTCTCTAAGAACAGGTACTAGGGAGGTGTGATTTGGAGCACTGAGAGGGCCGGAAAGCCTGAGGCTTGAAGCTGGGCAGGGAAGAGCCACTCTGTCCCCAGTACCCACGGTTCCTGGGGTGAACTGCAGGGCCTAGCAAGAGCACAGCAAGCCAAGGGGTGACTGAGCTGTGGGGGAGGAGCCAGGTTCAGGTGACTTTAGCTCCTCTTGTACCTGGTCATGGTGGTTTAATTTGGAAAGAGGACATCCCTGGCCCTTGGGAACTGTGGTTTGCTCCAACCTTACCAAGGATTCATCTGTGGAAGGAATGAGAACAGAAGAGGGCTTTGGGGATCATTTCGTTTCATGCTAGAAGGCTCCTTGAAAGTCTCCTCCTCCTCTCAGCCTTTCTCCCCCTCTTTTTCTCCTCCTTCATCTTCTTCACCCTCTTTCCTTTGCTCTCCACACTTGATGCTTCCCAGGACTCTCAAGAGAAAATGTGGCAGTGGGAGACACCTGTCACCAGCCCCTCACCTGGGCCCTGCTTCCAATCTTCACACCACCTACGACACTGAATCCATGGTCAGCCAGTCCTACGTCAGGGGCCCCCGGGTCACCTCAGTGGAAAAAAGCTCCATCCCACAAGATAAGCTGGGTGGCGATGCCTACTGGAATGAATGTGGTGAGCTCTGTCCAAACCCAGGGCTTGGGCTGGGGAGAAGGAGACAAGCTCCTCCTTGGCTTCTAAAGATTGCTCAGGAGGCCAGTGTCTGTCATGAGTGAGCTTACTCCTCCTGGTTGGCTCATCTCCCTGGATCCTCCCACATAGGAGATCCTTCCATTCTCCTGAAGCCCCTCCGAGTCAGAGATGGCACATTTCAAGATGCTGGGAACAATACCCATGCCTCTTGAGGCAGAAGGCTGCCTGGTTTAGGGCAGTCAATGAGCTACAAATGATATTTATGTGTTTCACTAAAGATCCATCGTATTTAAAAACATAAAAACTGTGCTGAGCTCATACAGAAATAGGAAAGGAGGCAGATTTTGCCCTTTTGCAGAACTCCCTTCCTGCCCTAACTCATGTGGGAGGGGCTTCTGTGCTCAGCCCCCCAAATGGATGAGATGTGTGAGTTATGAAAAGTTCTGCCAGGTGTTCCAACTCTGGCAACTGCTGCTGCTGCAAGCCTGAAGCTACCTGCTTATCAGGCACCTCCATGCTCTGTGCAAGTGGGGACCTGTTGGTGAGGAGGAGGAGAGGCACAGGAGGTGCTGAGAGCAGTAAGATCAATGGACGGAATGAGGGCAAAGTCACCTATACTATCTGTGGATCTTCCTCAGGATACTCCTCAGAGGATGACTCTGCAGGTAGGCAGCACTTCCTGCCCCCTGGAATCCTGTCCCCTGGGAGCTACACCAAGTACTCTGAAGTGCCCTATCACTGGATGGGGGGCGGAACGTCGATTACAGATAAAAGCAAGAGAGAGCTCTGCAGCCTGTCTGGAGGTGGGGGTTTGGAGGGTGGGAGGTCCCAAGCCTCAGCATGGTAATGGAGATGGCTGAGGCCCACTTGTCTCTCTTTCTGGGTGGCTCCTCATGTCTTCACTTCCCTGTAGGGCATGCACTTATGGACCAGACTGGCTCAGCATCCACATTAAGGAATGGTGCCTCCCAGGTTGGAACTTTCTTTTTGTGGCCATCAATTTCCAGGTGGCTTCTGGGAGTGGGTGGGCACAGTGCTCTCTTCTTGGGAAGTTCCTGCTGTGGGCCCATAAGAGCTTCCTCATTCCTATGCTGGGGTACTCCAGGGATGGGTGGAGTAACCCTAGGACAGTATGTGGAGACAGGCTTTTACGGCAGGATCCCTGGACACTGCTAGAGAGCCTTGGGAGGATCAATGAACAGCTGCAGAGTTGGAAGGCTGGGAGCTGTCTAACTCTGGAAGAAGATGGGCTTGGACAGCCAAGTCTTTGATGCCCTCTGCTGGGACTTTTACAGGTTGGCTCTTTGGTTTGTTCTACTTATGGCTGGGCAGTACCTGGTACCGCCTGACCACAGCTGCCTCCCTGCTGGATGTCTTTGTCTTAATCAGGTCAGTGAGGCCTCCCTGGGCTCTGCCAGAACCAAAGAACCAAGCAGTACTCTGAAAAGCTCCACCATCCTTGAGCTCTTTTCAGCTTTTCAGACTTTTATGCCATGAATCTTATGACAGAGGCTCAGGTCAGGGTCAGGGCTGTGGTGGAACCAGCTGGAACCAGCTTGACCCTGGTCGTGAATACAAGCTACCAGTCAGGGCTCGACTGGGTGTCTAGACTGAAGAAGATGGTAGGACAAGTGGGTTGTATGTGCCTTCCCCTCCTTCAGAACTGCTTGTTAACCCTTCCGCAGCACATTCCAGTCCCAATGAACACAGGTGCTCCTCTCTTCCTGAATATCTTGGAGGAGCTGTCCCCTCAGTAGTTCCTGCCTCTCATCTCCACTGAGTCTGGTGGCTTCACCTTGGCCACTTGGAAGGTCCTGACCTCCCACGGGTGGTAGTCTCTTCCCAGTCCTTCACATAGCCAGGCCATTCTTGCAGTTTCTCTGTGGAGGATCATGCCCAGGTTTCCAGGCAGCCTCCAGGGCTGTGTCCAGGAGCCTCTAGGTCCTCGGGTACAACAACCTTTTAACACAGTCCAAGTTTTTCAGAACAAATCCTTAAGGAGGTTCATTCTTGGAAATCTAGATTCAGTCAAAGGGCCACTCTTGAGGACCTATAGCGCCACATGTGACCTCCAGACTGCAGAATCTCTATCACCCTCTGGATTCTTGGGACACAGGCTAGGCCCAGGGTGGCCAGTTGACCCTGGCAGGGCTTACTCCTTCCAAATCCCAATTTAAGAAGCTGAAATGACTTAGGCAAAAGAAGCCTGCCTCGTTCACTAGCATATTAGCACATTCCTGAGAGCCCTGGAAGGGAGAGGCCTTCCACCAGCCCTGTCACCTTTCATAACAACATTCATGTACTTCAGCAAGGCCAAGTTTTCTCCCTCCACTTGACCTGGAGGGCTGTCCATAACAGCCCACAGCTCCCGATAGTAGCTGTCCCAGGGCGGGGGCTCACCCTTTTGGGTGCTTCCTTGGCAGCTCAGGGAGGGTCACATAGGAGTCTGGTGGGAAAACCAGGCAGTAATGTCTCCTCCTTCATCCCCATGAAATCCAGGAGCATTTTGACTCTGAAGAAGTTGCTACTGCTTCTCTTGATCCTGTTGATTCTGGATTTGCTGGTTTAAGGTGAGCCTTGCTAAGTCCCCAGGGCGCCCTGCCAGCTCAGAAAGAGAAGGGTTTTGGGTCAGTGCCACTGACAGAAAGTCTGGAAGACAGGGCTTTGAAGGGGAGCCTTTAGGGGAAAAGGGACCCAGGCCTTGTATGGGCAAGTTCTTGTGCCTAAAATGGGAGAGATGGCCTGTCTCCTCCTCCTCTTGATCCAGTCCAGCAAACCTTTCTTGTGCACCTTCTGTGTGCAGGCCTCCCACAATCACACTGCATGCCTACTTTGACAGTGTTGCTTTTACATGAGTGTTTAATCTGCCCCCTCAGTTGTCACTGATAAGGCACTTAAAGGTTGGGATTTGGTAGAGGAGCTGAGTCCAGAATGAACGGATTAGCTGGGCAGGACACAGACAATGCCACCTCTAGAGGCCTGTGCCCCTTCTCCTGCAGAGAATGAAGAGGCTAGTCCTCCCTCGATGGTCCCAAAAGGGCTGGACTCTTTGGTCAGGAGCCATGACATCACTCATCCCACACTATGAGATGAAACCCAGCTTGGAAATGATAACACCACAAGCTGTCAGTTACCAGGACGTCTATTCAGCTGGCATCTCTTGAAAACACCCTGGTCATCCAGAATGGACAGGGCTGTATGTGAACCAGACTTGGGACCAGGAGGCAGGACTTCTGGGTTCAGTCTCTATGTCCTCTGCTCAGCTGATTCTTATCCCTCATTTTTCTCATAATCCAAAGGTGTATAATGACTCCAGAGAGAATCATGAGAGCTGCCTTTCCTGAAGGGTCTTGCCTTGCAGAGCATGGGGCCTACAGTGTATCCACCCTCCTAGGGCTGGGCTCTGAGCTCATGAAGATGTGACACTGTCACACACAGTCCAAGTGTAGGTCCTGATCCTGGACATCTTTCCCTTCTAGTGCCGCAGCCTCTGCCTTCATTAGCCTTTCCTCCCTTGTGCTAGGTGCTTGGTATTTTTACCCCTTTGGACTACAGACATTCCACCCTGCTATGATGTCCTCGTGGGCAGCAAAGGGCAGCAGCAGGAGAGAGGATGTGTGGGAATCAGGAGAATCCACTCCATATTTCCAGGTGAGTGCCTAGGTGAGTGCCAGGGACACGTTGCCCAGGACAGGCAGACAATCTGCTCACAACCAAGTCTGTTCCAATCAACCCCAGTATCCCTCAGTCAACTATTAAGCATGGCCTACTGTGTGTCAGGCACTGTGCTAAGGGATGGGAATTCAAAGAAAGAATTCAAATCCAAACAAACAAGCCCACAGTCCCTGCCCTCAAGGATTCCCAGTGTCATAAAGAGACAACTAGATACAAAGGACATCTAACAGGATCTATGGGAGTGAAGCAGTAGAGGGCGTTGGCTACGCTGTTTCTGGTATGGCAGCCATGCAGACTATTACCATACCATCTTTGAAGACAGTTCTGGCCTGGCAGGATCTTCCAGGTGGTGTCCTCTCCTAGTGCTGTCTTTGAGACCCCAGGGTGAGCTCTGCAGCACTCTGAGACATCAGAGAAGGGAGAAGCAGGATTAGCCATAGGGAGGTGCTTTTGTTTCCATTTTGTAATGAACAAAAGTCTATTTTCTTTCCCTTCTTCCTCTCCCATCTATTCAGAAAAATGAAAAGTAAACCCCTTGTAACAAATGTGCAGAGTTAAGCAAACCAGTCCCTCTTTGGGCATGTCTAAAACGTCTCTGTCTCCTTCTGCCTCTTAAGACCATCCCTTCACTGTCCGAAGTTGGATCAGTTTCCAGAAAAGTATTTGGTCACTGCATTGATCAAAGTGGTTTGTTCGTGGTTCTTCTCACTCTACTGTACACCAGTTCATCCAAAGTCTTCTCAAGTTTCTCTGAATACCACCATTTCATTATTCCTTACAGGACACTTGTACTCAATCCCTACACATAATTTATTCAGCTCTTGCCTAGTTGGGGGGCAATCCATTACTTTTCAGTTCTTTGATTTGATGTTTGAGTGCCAAGTGTGTGTCTTGCAGAAGATACATCATTCACCTTAGTGGTGACAGTCTGTGCTATGGGGCAAGAGACAAGAATATAAATGCAGGCTATAGTGAAGCCTTCATTTAATAACCTCAGTTAAAGCATGGATTTCCATCTCCAGACTCATCAACCTTTGCTCCAGCACCACTCACAAGCAGCCTAAGTAGACTCTCTCACCTTGGGTTTGCAGAGCCCTGGGGAGCCAGGGCCTGAAAACCTGGGCTCCAATTTGAGCTTTGGGACCTGGGGCAGTTCAGTGTCAACCTCTCCGAGACTCAGCCTCCCTCCTTCCCTCTGCCTTCAATTGAAATCAGAGTTGCCTCCCCCAAAGGGCCTTCCCTAACACCTTGTCCCACAGTGAGGTGATTCTGGGGGGCGGGGGATCTCCAGATATTGGCAGCAGAGCCCAGACTATCACACTTGATCAAGCAGGGAAGCCTTGAAGGCCATGTGCAGATCATAGTAGCAGCCCACCAGAAGCTTGGGCACTAGGTGATTTGATTTTAGGAGTCATGAAGACATTGGAAACAGATAAAAATACTACACAAGCTTTACCTTCTCCAGACACCTTCTGTTTGTTGTCAGAGGTCAGAGGATCACAGGGAAGGACAGAGGGTGCTTGGTCTCCCTCAGTCCTCACACCATGGTCTGAGTGGTTGACATCATTCTTTTGTAATCTAAGGGGTGACATGGAGTGATGGGATAAAGGACCAGGCCCAAGAGAGCAGCAATAACAGAGGTGTAAGATGTCAGATGCATAATGAGGGCCACAATCTTGGTCACAGCCAGTGCCAGAATTGGATTTGTCTGACTTCTCATGTTAGCTGCAAGGAGTTTTGTTTTTTTTTTCAGTTGTGGGAGGGAAAAAAATCAGTGGAATGGTCACTCACAGGCAGAAGAACTTGGAGAAGGTAAATCAGCCTCAAGAATTCGATTTCATCCCATTGTGAAAGGCAGCTAAAAAACGCGAGTTGCTCCTGACAATGAACATAAGGTAACAGAGGGCAAACAAAGTCTAGTAGGAACCTGACAAGATCATTCTGTCCCTGTGAGCCCAACACTCAGCATAGCCTGTTACACTTACTACAAGTGTATCAATGTTTGTTGGTTTTCATTCTATTAAGTCCAGGAAACAACATGCAAGGGAAGAAGACACCAAAACTATTTGTCAGCAAGAAAGTCCCCAGACACAGGATACATGATCAGCACCAAAAGATATCACAGAACCCCAAAAAGGACCATCTTCCTGGAAGGAGAAATGCTGGGTACTTGAATCATTTCAGCATCAAAGACCAGATCAGTGACTGCTCCCAACAAAGGTCAAAATGGAGCAAATTAGAACAAAGGGAGACAAAAGGGTGATAAAGGACACTGTACATCTCCCACAGCTCCAGGCTTTCCTCTTCAGATGTGTTAGCAACTCAGGCACAGCAAAAGGAACACTGACTCATAGCATCGCTTCCTAAGGATGGTTCACTGTTGCTCTGAAACATCACATTCCAGTGAGAAGGCCAGGAACCCTAGAGGCTGCCTCCTTCAGAGACCAACGGCTCTTTGACAAGCAAAGAAGCCAAAGGCAACACTGGATCTGAAAATAGGCCACTGGCAGAGTGGTCACTAAAGAATACAAACAGTGGCCCCGTGACATGACAAACATCCGGGAAGGGACCTCAGCCTCTCTCTTCAACTTAGTCCTGAGAGTGGAGGCCCTCAAATTCTCGAGGCAGCCCCTTCCCCTTTCAGTGCCTCACCTTGTTTAGAAGTTGTTCCTGCCTGTGAAATGTGCCACAACTTCTACCTTGCCAGGACAAGGAAAACAACTCTAACTCCATCCATGTCCACAAAAGTCTGAAAACTATTTTCACATCTTATTGTGTTGTGTATTTTCTATTTTGTTTCCAAAAATTTTCTTGGTATCATTTCTTTTTCCTTAATCTACCTTTCCCAGTGTGTCTTCTCAGAAAGAGAAGCAGGGAATTTGGAAAAACCCTGCAAAGCTTGTATGATCTGTTAGTGAAAATAATTTTGAATTAGATATGTCTTCACACACACACACACACACACACACACACAAAACCCACTGACTTTCAAGACTTGTCTCTAGGTGTTGTTTCATGTGACCCAGCTTTCTCAATATAACCTTCCCATTTTGTCCTCCCACAGAGCCCACCCTAAAACAAAAGAATAAACAAAAGAGGGGAAGGAAAATTCACCAAAAGCAACCAACACAGCAGCCGAGTCCAGCATTAGATGCAGGTTCCCTGCCAGTATTTCCCACCCTAGCCAGGATGGGAAGGGAAGAAGATCCTCACTAGTCATCTCTGTTCTTTCCATTTCCATGGTTGTCTGTGGGGCTTCTTTTCTTGATCTCCTCATTCATTTATTCCACTTTACCCTAGTTCATGTAAGTCTTCTCATTAAGCAGAGTTGTGACTTCTTACAGCATAGTAATATTTCCTTCTATCCATAAGTTACTCCTCTGTCACTGAGTTCTTTGCTACCAAAGAACTTTCTCAGTGGTTCCATTGGTATGGCACTGAATAAGTTAATTTAGGTAGTATTATCATTTTTCTTCTACTGGCTTGACCTACCCAGGATTAATGACTACATCTCCAACTGTTGAGATCTCTGTGTGTGAAGAATGTTTTGTAATTGTCTTCATATGGTTCCTGTTTGTGTCTTAGCAGGCAAACTCTCAGGTTGTATACAGTATACAATTGTATAGAGTTATTTTCAATGGGATTTCTCTTTCTATCTCTTCCTGCTGGATTTTCTTGGTTGGTATAAAGAAATCCTGATGGTTTTGATGGGTTTACAACTGTGTTTAAGTTACTGCTTGAACTGGTTTTTTTTTAAACCGGTTTTTTTTCAGATGACTCTCTAGGGTTCTCTTGGCAAACCATTATATCATCTACAAAAAGAGGTAGCTTTGCATCCTTATTGCAATTCCTTCCATTCAGTTTCTTTTCTGCCTTATTGCTGTATCTAGCAGTTTCTGCAATTGGTACAACACTGAATAGCAGTGATTAACAATGGACATTCTTCCTGCACCCTGATGTTCTTGGAAAGGCTTCTAGCTTATCCCCATTACATACCATGCTTGCTCTTGGTTTTAGTTAGATAATACTGACTTTAAAGAAGACTCCATTTGTTCCTGTGCTTTCTAGTGTTTTTCAGCAGGGATGAGGTATTTTGTCAAAAGATTTTTCTGTATCTGTTGAAACCATATGCATTTTGTTCCTTTTGTTCTTGATAGAGTCAGTTATATTTATAGTTTTCCTAATAATTGACCCAGCCCCAAGTTCTTGGTATAAATCCAGCTTGGCCACAGTGTCACAGTATATCTTTGTGAGATATTCTTGAAATCTCCTTTCTTAGCATTTAAGTATTTTAATCAATTTTCATTAATGAAATTGATCTATAGTTCCCTATCTTGGAGAGAGTTGACTCTCCTTGGTTTTGGTACCAAGACTATATTTTTTCATAGAAAGAATTTAATAAGATTCTATCTTTACTTGTTTTTCAAATAGTTTATGTAGTATTGGAATTAATTACTTTTTAAAGATTTAGTAAAACTTGATCTAGTCCTGGGACTTTTTCTGAGAGAGATCATTTATAGGTTCTTTAGTTCCTTTTTGTAAGACAGAGTTATTTAAGTGTCTCATTTCCTGTTCTGTTAAGCAGGACTATTTGTATTTGTAAAAATCATTTCATTTAGATTTTCATTTTTAGTATTGGCATGTAGTTGGGCAGAATAGCTCCTAATAATTAATTTTATTTTATCTTCATAGATTGTGAATTCACTTTTTTTCTTTTTCTCATGTAATAATTTGGTTTTCTTTTGTAAAAATTAAATTAGCCAAGGATTTATGTATTTATTTGCTTTCTTTCCTCAAAGATTATAGTCTTATGTAGTAGTTCATTGGGGTTTTGTTCTTTCAATTTTGTTTATCTTTTAATTCAAGATTTTAATTTTGGTGTTTAATTGGGAAGGGATTAATCTGTTGGTTTTCTAAATTTTTTAGTTGTATGTCTCATTCTCTAATCTGTTTTTTTCTCTCTTTGATTGATGTAAGCATTTCAAAATATACAAGTTCCTCTAAGTCCTGAATTGGCTGCATCCAAAAAAGTTAGTTATGTCATTGTTGCAATTATATTTAATGACATTTTTAACCATTTCTCTGATTTGTTCTTTGACTCATGCATTCTTTGGTGCCCATTCTTGAAGATGCATTCTTTTCCTCCAGATCCTCTATTTGTGTATCTTTCTGTTTCAAGCACATTTCTTGTAAATAACATATTGTTGGCTTCTGGTTTCTAATCCATTCAACTATACTCTTCCATTTTGTAAGTGAGTTCATCCCATTCACATTCACAGTTGTGATCACTAAATATATATTTTGTCCATTCTATTCTTTTACACTCATCCTTTCCTTTTTTACCCTGTCCGCTCTTCAGTAGTCTTTTGTTTCTGACCCTTGTCTCCCTTAATCTACGCTGTCATTCTTCCCTCCTCCTCACCTTTCTCTTAAACACTTTTCCTCTTACTTCCCCTTGGGTAAAATAAATTTCTATATCTGATTGTGTGTGTATGTGTATTCTTCCCTCCTCCAACCAGTTCAGATGAGAATAAGGTCCAAGTGTTGCCTATTGCCCTCTTCTGTCCCTTCCATTTTACAAACTCTAGGGCACCCCATTTATATGAGATAACTTGCCCCATTCTTTCTCTCCTTCCCCACAACCTACCATTGTATTTCTCTTCCCCACCCTTCCATTCTTTTGAGATCCTCCCAGCATAATAGACTCATACAGGTTGCTATCTATTTAGATGGCTTCTAGGACCCCTGGTGATCATAAAATTCTGAAGGGGTTACGTGTATCATCTTGCCACACCAGGGATTTAAACAATTTCCCTTTTTTAGTGCCTTCTGATTTCTCACTCATGTTCACCTTATTATTCTTCTTTTGAGTTCTGTGTTTGAATGTCAGATTTTCTATTCTCTTCTGGTCTTCTCTTCAGGAATCCTTGAAAGTTCTCGATTTCATGAAGGGTCCTTATTCTCCTGTAAGACTATACACAATTTTGCTGGGTAGTTTATTCTTATTCTTGACTCTAATCCTAGATCTTTTCCACTCCAGAATATCATATTCTAAGCCTTGTACTCCTTTAATGTGGAAGCTGCTAAATCTCATGTGTCCTGACAGTACTAGATGATTTCTCTCTGGCTGCTGGCAGGATGTTCTCCTTGACCTGGGAGCTCTTGATCTAGAACAGTTGCTGGGATTTTTCATTTTGGGGATTCTTTCAGGAAATGATTTATGGATTCTTTCAAGTTCTACTTTGCCTTATGATTCTAAGTCATCTGGGCATTTTCCTTTGTAATATCTTAAAATATTGTGTAAAGCTCCTTTTTTGTTCCTGGCTTTTGGAGAGTCAAGTGACTCTCCAATTCTCTCTCCTCAGTTGGTTTCTAGGTCATTGGAGTTTTGTATCAGATACTATAGATTTTCTCTTGAATTGATTTTATTTTTTGATGTTGTCTCCTAGAGTTATTAACTTGTGTTTGCTCAGTTCCAATTTTCAAGGAATTCAGTACTTTTGTGCATCTCTTATTACTTACTAATTCTTGTCTCATAGCTTTCTTGTTACACTTCTTAAAATTTTTCCTCTTCCACTCTTTCTTGATTTTTAAAATCATTTTTTATCTCATTCTTTAACTCTTCTGGGAATTCTTGTTCAACTCCTGTCCAACTTACCCTTTTTCTTTGAGGATTTGCTTAAAGATATCTTCAGGTCATTGCCTTCTTCTGTCTTTCTGTCTTGAGCCATAGTAGCCCTTTGTGGTCAAGTTCAGTTTTGGTTTACTCATTCTTGCAGCCTATTTCTTCACTATGAACTTGATGTTGGCATTGGGCTCTACTCAGTCTGCAAACTTTCAGTGCTTCCATAGTGTTGATATCTGCTCTTTTCTACTCTTGCCTGAGCTGGGCAAGTTCTTCTGGCTTGGGGGTGCTTGAGTTTCTGTAGAATGTTATTGGACTCAGTCATTGTTAGCACCCTTTGAAGGTGTGCAGGTTCAGAGGGACTGAACTTATTGACTCTCCTTGTGTCTGTGTCTCCTGCCCAAAGTATCCCACTGCAGGACTGAAAGTGAATATTGAGCCCCCAGGTGTGCTCTGGGGCTCAGGTCCCACAGCCCTGTTTGCCGAATATTTCTTGATCAGTGCTCAGCTAGGGCCTTGCTCACTCATAACTGCTCCTCTCTGCCCTACGACTGTGGTCCAGACATGCCATTTGACCCCTTGCTGCTCCCAGCACTAGTACAGGGTTGCCTGGGATCTGTTCCTGCTCAGGGATTCAGTTCTTGCCCTTTTACCACCCTTGGGCACTGAAATGCTTCCCACTGTCCTGGCTGCCATTATGTTGGGCTCCTGGCCAGCCCCACCTCAGTGTCCTCAGCTCTCTTATTTCTGTATCTCATTGTGTGTGTATGTGTATTCTTCCCTCTTTCAATCAGTTCAGATGACAATAAGGTTCAAGGGTTGCCTTTTCCCCTCTTCTGTCTCTTCTATTGTATAAAGTCTTTCTAGTGCATCCCATTTATATGAGATAACTTTCTCCATTCTTTCTCTCCTTCCCCACAATCGTCCAGTGCATTTCTCACAACATAGTAGAGTCATGCAGCTTGCTATCTATTTAGACTGCTTCTGGGACCCCTGATGATCATAAAATTCGGAAGGTGTGACATTTACCATCTTGCCACCAAGGGATCTAAACAATTTGCCCTTTTTTAGTGCCTTGAGATTTCTCACTCATGTCCACCTTAGTAATCTTCTCTTCAGTTCTGTGTTTGAATGTCAGATTTTCTACTCTCTTCTGCTCTTTTCCTCAGGAATGCTTGAAAGTTCTCTATTTCATGAAGGGTCCTTTTTCCCCTGTAGGACTGTACACAATTTTGCTGGGTAGTTTATTCTTATTCTTAGCTCTAATCCTAGGTCATTTGCACTCCAGAATTATATCCTAAGCCCTGTGGAAGCTGCTAAATCTCATGTGTCCTGACAGTACTGGATGATTTTTGTCTGGCTATTGGGAGGATATCCTCCTTGACTTGGGAGCTGTGGAAATAGAAGAGTTGTTGGGAGTTTTCATTTTGAGGTTTCTTTCAGGAAATGGTTTGTGGCTTCTTTCAAGTTCTACTTTGCCCTCTGATTCTAAGACATCTGGGCATTTTCTCCTGTAATATCTTCAAATATTATGTAAAGCTCCTTTTTTGTTCTTCTCTTCTGGATAGTTGAATGACTCTCCAGGTCTCTCTCCTCAATCTGTTTCGAGGTCATTGTAGTTTTGGATGCGATAGTATAGATTTTCCCTTGAATTGATTTTATTTTTTGTTGTGTTCCTCTAGAGGTAATAGCTTCTATTTGCTCAGTTCTCATTTTTAAGGAATTCAGCATTTTTTTCCTCTTTTACTAATTGCTCATTCTTTTCTCGTATCTTTCTTGTACCACTTTCTAAAATTTTTCCTCCACCACCCTTACTTATTTTTTAAAATCAGTTTTTGTTCATTTTTCTCTCATTCTTTAACACTTCTAGGAATTCTTGTCCAGCTCCTGTCCAATCTACCCTTATTCTTTGAGGATTTGCTTAAAGGTATCTTCAAGTCATTGTCTTCTTCTGTCTTTCTGTCTTCAGCCATCATAGGCCTTTGTGGTCTGGTTCAGTTTTGGTTTCCTCATTCTTGCAGCCTATTTTTTCACCATAAACTTGATATTGGCATTGGGCACTACTCACCTCTGGGGTTTCTCAGTTCAGTCTGCCAACTTTCAGTGCTTCCATAGTGGTGATATCTGCTCTTTGCTACTCTTGTCTGAGCTGTGCAAGTTCCTGACCCAGCTCAGGACAAAAAGCCAAGTCAGAGACCTATCCAAGAGGTATAAAGTAGGCTAAGCCTGCAGAAGGTCCCCTCCCTCACAGCCAGACAGCACAGGGACAGAACCAAGAAAACAGAGGGAGGGTGGGCATTTTTCATGAGTACAGCCCACCTCCTCTCTAACCATCTAGAAAATGTGCCAGGCCACATTCTCATGAGGAAAGCCAAGAAAACGTCCCTGTGATGTTCCCTCAGGCCAGGGAAGCTTAAGAGATAAGACAGGCGATGACACTGAGGTGGGGGCTGCCCAGGAGCCCAACATAATGGCAGGCAGTACATTGGGAAGCATTTCAATGCGGAAGCATGGTGAAAGGGCTAGAGCTGAATCCCTGAGCAGGAGTACATCCCAGGCAACCCTGTACTAATGCTGGGAGCAGGAAGAGGCCAAATAGCACCTCTGGACCACACCAGAGAGGAGTAGTTATGAGTGAACGGATCGCTAGCTGACCACTGATCAAGAAAGGTTCGGCAAAAAGGGCCATGGGACCTACGCCCAGAGCATACCTGGGGGCTCAGTGTTCACTTTTAACCCTCCAGTGGGATACTTTGGGCAGGAGACTCAGACACAAGGCGAGCCAATAAGTTCCATCCCTCTGAACCTGCAGAACTTCAAAGTGTGCTAACAATGACTGAGTCCAATAACATTCTGCAGAAACTCAAGCACCTCCAAGCCAGACGACCTAAACCTGGGTCAGGAACTTGCACAGCTCAGACAAGAGTAGCAAAGAGCAGATATCACCACTATGGAAGCACTGAAAGTTGGCAGACTGAACTGAGAAGTGGCAGAGGCAGAGGCGTGGGCGGCAGCGGAGGCAGCAGCTGTGGCGGCCCAGGAGTTCACCAGCAGCAGGCAGGATCTTCATTACTGAAGGTCTCTGCATAAACAACCTGAGGAAGCTGAGCCTGGGAGATGGCCCTGCCCCACCCCGCTCTATTACTGAAGGCCTCTGCATAAAGCCCCTGAGGGAACTGAGCCTGGGAGGCGGCCCTGCCCCCACCCCAGCACCAGAACTAAAGCTCACATTGATTAGCAGCTGGGTGGGGGCGAGGAAAGCCCATTTGAATCTCAGACTCCAAGCACTAGCTGGGCGGATCTAGGCGGGGATGGACAGGAATCTCAGAACCAAGAAATCACCAAACAAAACCAAAAGAATGAAAAAATGGAAGAGAATGTGAACTATCTCATGGGAAAAACAACTGACCTGGAAAATAGATCCAGGAGAGACAATTTAAAAATTATGGGACTACCTGAAAGTCATGATCAAAAAAAGAGCCTAGACAACATCTTCCATGAAATTATCTAGGAAAACTGCCCTGACATTCTAGAACCAGAGGGCAAAATAAGTAGTGAAAGAATCCATCAATCACCACCTGAAAGAGATCCAAAAAGAGAAACTCCTAGGAACATTGTGGCCAAATTCCAGAACTCCCAGGTCAAAGAGAAAATCTTACAAGCAGCTAGAAAGAAACAATTCCAGTACTGTGGAAATACAATCAGGATAACTCAAGATCTAGCAGCTTCTACATTAAGGGATCAAAGGGCATGGAATAGGATATTCCAGAAGTCAAAGGAACTAGGACTCAAACCAAGCATCACCTACCCAGCTAAACTGAGTATAATACTTCAGGGGAAAATATGGTCTTTCAATGAAACAGAGGACTTCCAATCATTCTTGATGAAAAGACCAGAGCTGAAAAGAAAATTTGACTTCCAAACACAAGAATGAGAAGAAGCATGAAAAAGTAAACAGCAAAGAGAAGTCTTAAGGGACTTACCAGAAGTGAACTGTTTACATTCCCACATGGAAAGACAATATTTGTAACTTTTTTTTTTCCAAATTTTCTCCCCTTTTATCCCTTACCCCTACCCCAATACCCCAAGCATCTAATTTTCCCTATCTCCAATCTGCCCTCTTTCCTCCCACTACATTTCTCTCTCACCATTTACCTTAATTTCTTTTCAGCTATGGTCCCATCCTATTCAATTCACTCTGTGCTCTCTGTCTCTGTGTGTGTGTGTGCATGTGTGTATGTGTGTGTGCGTGCATGTGTGTACATGTGTGTATGTGGTCCCACCAACTTCCCAGATACTGAAAAGTTTTAAGAGCTACAAATATTGTCTTTCCATGTAGGAATGTAAACAGTCATGCTTCTTCTCATTCTTGCGTTTGGAAGTCAAATTTTCTTTTCAGCTCTGGTCTTTTCATCAAGAATGATTGGAAGTCCTCTGTTTCACTGAAAGACCATATTTTCCCCTGAAGTATTATACTCAGTTTAGCTGGGTAGGTGATTCTTGGTTTGAGTCCTAGTTCCTTTGACTTCTGGAATATCCTATTCCATGCCCTTTGATCCCTTAATGTAGAAGCTGCTAGATCTTGAGTTATCCTGATTGTATTTCCACAGTACTGGAATTGTTTCTTTCTAGCTGCTTGTAAGATTTTCTCTTTGACCTGGGAGTTCTGGAATTTGGCCACAGTGTTCCTAGGAGTTTCTCTTTTTGGATCTCTTTCAGGTGGTGATTGATGGATTCTTTCAATACTTATTTTGCCCTCTGGTTCTAGAATGTTATTGAATGAAATTGATAATTTCATGAAAGATGATGTCTAGGCTCTTTTTTTTGATCACGACTTTCAGGTAGTCCCATAATTTTTAAATTGTCTCTCCTGGATCTATTTTCCAGGTCAGTTGTTTTTCCCATGAGATATTTCACATTCTCTTCCATTTTTTCATTCTTTTGGTTTTGTTTGGTGATTTCTTGGTTTCTTGTAAAGTCATTAGACTCCATCTGTTCCAATCTAATTTTGAGAGAACTATTAAATTCAGTGAGCTTTTGAACCTCTTTTTCCATTTGGCTAATTCTGCTTTTGAAAGCATTCTTCTCCTCATTGGCTTTTTGAACCTCTTTTGCCAATTGAGTGAGCCTATTTTTCAAGGTGTTATTTTCTTCAGCATTTTTTTGGGTCTCCTTAACCAAGGTATTGACCCGTTTTTCATACTTTTCTTGCATCTCTCTCATTCTCTTCCCAGTTTTTCCTCCACCTGTCTAACTTGCTTTTCAAAATCCTTTTTGAGCTCTTCCAAGGCCTGAGTCCACCTGACATCCCCCTGGGGTGTCTGGGGTACTGAGGCCCCGCCCTCCACGTCTTTCCCTGATGGCAAGAATACATCCTCGTCATCAGATCCGAATGTTGGGATCATTTGCATTTGTTGGAAAAAACTCTCTATAGTCTTATTTTTCTTCCCTTTTCTAGGCATTTTCCCAGCCAGTTACTTGACTTCTGAGATTCCTGTCCACCCCCGCCTAGATCCGCCCAACTAGTGCTTGGGGTGAAATTCAAATGTGCTTTCCGTGGCTGCCTGCTAATCAATGTGAGCTTTAGTTCTGGTGCTGGGGTGGGGGCAGGGCCGCCTCCCAGGCTCAGCTCCCTCAGGGGCTTTATGCAGAGGCCTTCAGTAATGGAGTGGGGTGGGGCAGGGCTGTCTCCCAGGCTCAGCTCCCTCAGGTCATTTATGCAGAGACATTAAGTAATGAAGATCCTGCCTGCTGCTGGGGGAGTCCTGGGCCATCGTGGCCATGCTGTTGCTGCCTCTGCTGCTGCCCCACCTCTGCCTCCGCCACTTCCTGACCCCACCTCTGCCTCTGCTGCTGCCCCACCTCTGCCTCCGCCACTTCCTGACCCCACCTCTGCCTCCGCCACTTCCTGCCCCCATCTCTGCCGCCGCCGCTTCCTCCCGAGGGGGCCAGAGTCACGGAGACACTCCGCTTCCCCTCTCATCCAGCCCAGCCTTCTCTCTCACTGACCTGTATCTTCTTTGGGCGGAGGGACTTTCCCGGCTGCCGGAGCTTCCGTCCCTGAAGCCTGCTCGGGTCAGCTTCTCTGGAGCCGCGGCCAGGGCAGCGCTGGGGTGGGGTCCACTTTCCAGGGTGTGACGGACCCTGGGGACGGGTCTCCAGGGCTCTCTGGCACGGAAATCTCTTCCACTCTGTTTCTGTACCCCTTTCAGTGGTCCAGAAGTTATGGGGGTCTCTTTTTACATTAATTCTATGGGATGTGGGTTGGAGCTCGTAAACTTGCGTCCTTCCACTCCGCCATCTTGGCTCTGCCCCAATATTTGTAACTCTTAAAACTTTTCAGTATCTGGGTAGTTGGTGGGTCCATACACACACATGTACACACATGCATGCGCACACACACACACACACACACACACATACACACACATACAGAGACAGAGAGCACAGATTGAACTGAATAGGATGGGACCATAGCTGAAAAGAAATTAAGGTAAATGGTGAGAGAGAAATGTAGTGGGAGGAAAGAGGGTGAAATGGAATGGGGTAATTATATGTCATTTAAGAGGCAAGTAGGAGACTTTTTAGTGGAGGGAAAAAG
Source organism: Bettongia penicillata ogilbyi (assembly GCA_023548195.1). Taxonomy (NCBI): domain Eukaryota; kingdom Metazoa; phylum Chordata; class Mammalia; order Diprotodontia; family Potoroidae; genus Bettongia; species Bettongia penicillata. The sequence continues at coordinate 5,021,512 of JAJHZJ010000150.1, read as the reverse complement.
AGGAGAGCTGAGAAAAAACATGAAGTTTACTCTCATCACATTTGACTAAAGGAAGGAATAAAATGCACACTCATTTTGGTATGAAAACCTATCTTACAGTATAAGAAAGTGGGGGAGAAGGAGATAAGCAAGGGGGGGGATGATGGAAGGGAGGGCAAAGGATGGAGGGAGCAATTTGAAGTCAACACTTGGGGAGGGACAGGATCAAAAGACAGAAGAGAAACAATGAGGGGCAGGTTAGGATGCAGGGTAATTCAGTTAGTCTTACACAACACGACTATCAGGGAAGTCATTTGTAAAACTACACAGATATGGCCTATATTGAATTGCCTGCCTTCCCAAAGGGAATGGGTGGGGAGGGAGGGATGGGGAGAATTTGGAACCCAAAGTTTTAGGAACAACTGTTTAGTATTGTTGTTGCTACTAGGAAAGAAGATATACAGTTAATGAGGAATAGAAAGTCATCTGGCCCTACAGGAGAAAAGAGAAGATGGAGACAAGAGAAGGGAGGGATGACAGAAGAGAGGGCAGATTGGAGATAGGGAAAATTAAACTGCTTGAGGTATTGGGGTGGGGGAAGGGATAAAAGGGGAAAAAAATTTGGAATCCAAAATTTTGTGAAAATGATTGTAAAAAGTTAAATAAATAAATAAATTTGAAAAAAAAAGAATCCATAAATCATTTCCTGAAAGAATCCCCAAAATGAAAAATCCCAACAACTGTTCTATATCAAGAGCTCCCAGGTCAAGGAGAAAATCCTGCCAACAGCCAGAGAGAAATCATCTAGTACTGTCAGGACACTTGAGATTTAGCAGCTTCCACATTAAAGGAGTACAAGGCTTAGAATATGATATTCTGGAGTGGAAAAGATCTAGGATTAGAGTCAAGAATAAGAATAAACTACCCAGCAAAATTGTGTATAGTCTTACAGGGGAATAAGGACCCTTCATGAAATCGAGAATTTTCAAGGATTCCTGATGAAAAGACCAGAAGAGAATAGAAAATCTGATATTCAAACACAGAACCCAAGAGAAGAATAATAAGGTGAATATGAGTGAGAAATCACAAGGCACTAAAAAAGGGCAAATTGTTTAGATCCCTGGTGTGGCAAGATGATACATGTAACCCCTTCAGAATCTTATGATCACCAGGGTTCTAGAAGCCATCTAAATAGATAGCAACCTGTATGAGTCTATTATGCTGGGAGGATCTCAAAAGAATGGAAGGGTGGGGAAGAGAAATAGATTGGTAGGTTGTGGGGAAGGAGAGAAAGAATGGGGCAAGTTATCTCATATAAATGGGGTGCACTAGAGTTTATAAAATGGAAGGGACAGAAGAGGGCAATAGGCAACACTTGGACCTTATTCTCATCTGAACTGGTTGGAGGAGGGAAGAATACACATACACACACAATTAGATATAGAAATTTATTTTACCCAAGAGGAAGTCGGAGGAAAAGTGTTTAAGAGAAAGGTGAGGGGGAGGGAAGAATGACAGCGTAGATTAAGGGAGGCAATGGTCAGAAACAAGAGACTACTGAAGAGGGGACAAGGTAAAAAAAGAAAAGGATGAGTGACAAGAATAGGATGGAACAAAATATAAATGTAATGATCACAACAGTGAATGTGAATGGGATGACCTCATAAAATGGAAGAGTATATGTAAGGGGTGCTCTGGACCCAGGCCCCCTGAGAGAATAGGAGACGCCAAGAAGTCTGGACCTGCTGACGTGGCTCTGCCACGCTGGCACTGGGGAGGCTTCACTGAGCTGAGCTCCACTCTCAGGGAGGAACTGGGGAGGAGCCTACCCGGAATAGGAGGGCAAGGCACTGGGGATAAAAGGCACACCCAGGAAGGGCTCGGGGGAGTTCCTGACTGATCGTCCTGCAATAAAGCTCTGATCCACTACTCCGGTGTTCTGCCTGGTAATTCTCCCTTCGCACCCCCGAAGGGAGCCGGAGACATCTGAAGACCCTGGGCAGAGTAAGTAGAGGCAGCAGTTGGGGAGGCCCCCAACAGCTGGTGCCCGAACAGGGACCGCCAGGAACTGCCTAACCCCGAATCCCGCAGGCGGGAAGGAAAGGCCAGGCAGCCCTAGTAACTTTCTAGGAAGAATGGGACAGAAGGTAGTTAGAGCCCGAATTGATCCGGAGGATAAAGGCGTACTCGCCTGTAAGATTTATAAAACCTGTAAAGATCAAGATATTAAGATCCACTTAAAAAACTGCCGCCAATGGGTGGATAAGATCTGGACGATCAGTCCGTGGATAGAGCACACGGGGATAGATCCACAATGGTGGACGGTGGTAGGCCAGCAGATGGCCTCTTACCACAAAGATAACCCATCTGCCCTAAACCCCTCAGATTTCGTAATATATGCGGCAGTCGGCGCGGCCCTACAACCTGAGCCCCCCCGCCCTCTTGGGCGACCAAGCCACCCAAGTAGGGGAGTCCTTAATGGCCTCTGACAGTGAGAAGGAAGAAAAAGAAAGTCAGAACACAGCCCTAACAAGACCTATCTATCCATGGGAAGAGTTGCGACAAAGTGAAGAGACCCCCGACAGCTTTCCAATTCCGCCTAACAAAAAGAGGAACTGGAAAGTCCCTGAAGAGGCTAGCAGAACACCAACACCCCAGCTCCCCCTAGGGCAAGAAGTGAAAAAAGCTCAGTTAAGGACAGAAATGGGGAACTGGGAGTGGCCACCCCCTCCAAGTGAAAAAGAGGAAGTACCAGGCGACCCAGCGGGAGCCACCGCCCTTATGGCGCAATTGTCTTTAGAAGGGGTAAAGGGATTCAGCTACCATTCTAGTACCCCCAAGGGCCCATCCAAGCCAGTAAGCCTCCTCACAGCTAGTTTACAACAAGCAGTACGTGAAGGAGAGGACATAGATTGGAATGAGTGGTCATCAGCCTTTCCAATCTTTGTAGAACATCCTGGAACTGAGGATGAAAGGAGGCACCATCACCCTGTTCCCTTTAAGTTCATACGAGATTTGAAAGAGGCCGTGACAAAATATGGCGCCGGCTCTGCTTACGTACAGACGGCCGTACAATCTTCTACCATGGTATACCCATGGACACCCTTTGATTTCGCTGAGGTCATGCAGGCTGTGTTTGACCCTGCCACCTATCTTGCATATAAAACACATGTCTATCGTATAGCTAAGACCTATATAAAGGAACATAACATTGCAGATGAGGAAGACGCCCTAAATATGATAACAGGCAGAGGACCTTTCGCTGAATTGAGACCACAATTAGATGTAGATGAAAATGTTCGGCGTGCCACTAATGAGTGCCATGTTAAAGCTTTGCAAAAATTGGGCACCACGGCTGGCACCAGTTTATCTTCCTTAAAACAAAGAAAAACTGAGTCCTCTGGGTTTTGTAAGCCGAGTGCAAGAAGTGGTGGAATCTACTTTTGGGAAGGAACATGCTTCACCCCCCCTCATAGTCCAGCTAATCAAAGAGGGCCTTAGACCTGAGTATACCTCAGCCCTCTCTTCTCTACCACCCACGCCTTCGGTACAGCAGATAGTAGAGAAATTGATGGATATACCGCAAAAAGACCCCATGGCCATGATGGCTGAGTGCATGGAGAAACAACAGAGCCTCCTAGCGGCAGTGGTAAGAGGCGGAAAAAAGGGAGGAAAAGGGATGAATTGCTTTAACTGTGGGAAGCCGGGGCACATGAAGGCATCATGCAGAACCACACCAAAAGGCATTAGATGCTATGCGTGTGGGAAACCAGGCGCAACAAAAACCGGAAAAGCATCCATTTATGCCCCTCAGAGACACCTTCTAAAAGTAATCTCCACACCATATTCCTCAGCACAGAAAAATGAATTAGCGGCCGTCATAGGTGCCCTTCAATTGTTTTCAGAGGAGCCTTTTAATCTAATTACAGATAGTATGTATTGTGCTAATGTTCTCTTGTTGTTAGAAAATTCTCATATTATGGAAAATCGCTCTACTATTGCTCCTTTGCTAAAAACTGCTCAAAAGCTTTTGTTACTTCGTACTGATCCTCCTTATGTTCTCCATGTACGTTCTCACACATCCACACAAGGCCCTATCTTTTGGGGCAACCACATTGCAGATAAAGCCCTTAATAACGAAGGTGCCTTTCTCCTTTTTCTTTCACCACAAGAGGCCCATTCCAAATTCCACTTATCTGCACGTTCGTTACGGTTACTCTACCACCTTCCTAGAGAGGAAGCTAGGCAGATTGTGAAACGCTGTACTAATTGCATTCCTTTCCGCCCTCCGCCTCCAGAGAAGGCTTTTAACCCCAAAGGAGAACTACCCAATGATCTTTGGCAAATGGATGTTACACATTATAACACCTCTTATATACATGTATGCATAGATACCTGTTCTTCCTTTGTAATGGCTACCCTGCAACCCAGAGAATCTGTTACTGCAGTTATCTCACATTTACTACAATGTTTCTCAATAGCTGGAGAGCCTAGCGCTATTAAAACTGATAATGGTCCTGCATATACTTCACGGGCCTTTGCCGTCTTTTGCATGGAATTTGGTATACGTCATATTACTGGCATCCCATATAATCCCACAGGTCAGGCCCTTGTGGAGCGTGCTAATAGGACCCTTAAAAACCCATCAAAAAACAAAAAGGGCGAGTTCCGGGACAGCTTACACAGGCGCAAGTCGCACAAGCGGTGTATACCATGAATTTTTTGCAATTTCGAGATGACGGCCTAACACCGGCCATGTGATTTTTCAGCTACCCCCATCCTGGTAACGCCCGAATAGCGTCCTCTACAATCCCACATCCAGAAGGGTCACCACCAACCCCGTGTAAAAAAGGTAGCGTGATTTGGTGGAAGGGTGCGAAAGGCAATTGGAATGGACCAGGGACGGTACTAATAAGGGGAAAAGGATATCTTCGTGTCTCCACAGATACCAACCATGAAGGGGTCTGGATCCCATCCCGGGATGCGCGAGAGGTCCCCCCGGCCAACCCAGAAAAACAGGAAAAGGAGACGAGGGAAGCAAGGACGAAGGAAGAACCGAACAACTCGGGCGATGGAAAAGGAAGCGAGGACGAAGGAAGAGACGAACAACTCGGGCGATAGAAACAACATACTGGCTCCGGATGCATAACTGATTATTACTGCCATAGCTGGGACTGGGAAACCACGGATGACACTTATTGGGGTCCTTCTTCCTCCTGGGACTATATTAGGGTTACTGCTAATTATACCATAAAACTTTTCAAAAGCGTCCCTGTACCCCGCTATAATCAATAATGGGCTTTTGCTGTGAGTGTGCCAATGATGGGAATATTGTGGCCCCATGACCTGGATAATCATGCCATTGGCTGCAGAGGTACCCAATGATGGGATTATTGTGGGTCCATCTACCAGAAATGCTGGAGGTGGGGGCCACCCACATAGCCTAAGACAGGGGCCCTGCCCACTTTTGGTACCAGGCATGGAGTCAGGCCACATAGCCTAAGACAGGCCTTTCACCTGCCCTTATAAACAAAAAGGGGGAGTTGTAAGGGGCGCTCTGGACCCAAGCCCCCTGAGAGGATAGGAGATGCCAGGAAGTCTGGACCTGCTGACGTGGCTCTGCCACGCTGGCACTGGGGAGGCTTCACTGAGCTGAGCTCCACCCTCAGGGAGGAACTGGGGAGGAGCCTACCCGGAATAGGAGGGCAAGGCATTGGGGATAAAAGGCACACCCAGGAAGGGCTCGGGGGAGTTCCTGACTGATTGTCCTGCAATAAAGCTCTGATCCACTACTCCAGTGTTCTGCCTGGTAATTCTCCCTTCGTACCCCCAAAGGGAGCCGGAGATGTCCGAAGACCCTGGGCAGGGTAAGTAGAGGCAGCAGTTGGGGCGGCCCCGACAAGTATACATGACTGGATTAGAAACCAGAATCCAACAATAAGGTATTTCCAAGAAATATGCTTGAAACAGAAAGATACAAAAATAGAGGAACTGGAGTAAAAGAATGCATCTTCAAGAATGGATCCGAAAGAATGGATGAGTCAAAGAACAAATCAGAGAAATGGTTAATAATTTCATTAAACATAATGGTTACAATCACATCACTGTTTGGGATGCAGCCAATTCAGGACTTAGAGGAAAATGGATATTTTCAAATGCTTCCATCAATCAAAGGGAGAAAAAAACAGATTAAAGAATTAGACATGCAAATAAAATATTTAGGAGACAAACAGATTAATCACTTCCCAATTAGCACCAAGATTAACATCTTGAATCGACAGAAAGATGAACAAAATTGAAAGAATAAAACCCCAATGAACTACAAGATAAAACTTTAAGATTGAGAAAAAACTATTAAGCAAATAAATTTTGGTTAATTTAATTTTCACAAAAGAAAACCAAATTATTACATCAGAAAATGAAACCAATGAATTCACAATCTATGAAGATAAAATAAAAATAATTATTAGCAGCTTTCTTGCCAAACTACAGGCCAATAATAAAAATGAAAATCTAAATGAAATGAATTTTACAAATATTAGTTGTCCTGGTTAATAGAACAGGAAACAGAACCCTTAAATAACCCCATCTTAGAAAAAGGAACTAAACAAGCTCTAAATGGTCTCTCTAAGAAAAAAACCCGGGACTAGATGAAATTTCACCAAATGTTTCAAAATCAAAAATTCCAATACCATATAATCTATTTGAAAAACAGGTACAGAGAGAATATTATTAAATTTTTCTATGACAAAAATATAGTCTGTTGACACCCAAACTAAGGGGAGTCAAGCCTCCCCAAGAAAGAGAACTATAGATCAATCGTATTAATGAATATTGATGAAAAAACTTAAATGCTAAGAAAGGAGATTGCAGGAATATATCACAAAGATATATTGTGACCATGCTGGATTTATACCAAGAACTTGGGGCTGGGTCAGTTATTAAGAAAACTATAAATGTAACTGACTCTATCAATAATGAAAAGAACAAAATGTATATGATTTCAACAGATGCAGAAAAAGCTTTTGACAAAATACCTCATGCCTGTTGAAAAACATCAGAAAGCATAGGAATAAATGGAGTCTTCTCTAAGGCAAGCATTGTCTAACTGAAACCAAGAGCAAGCATGGTATGTAATGGGGATAAGCTAGATGCCTTTCCAATAAGATCAGGGTGAAGGAAGATAGTCCATTGCCAACCATTGCTATTCAGTGTTGTACTAGTTACAGCAACTGCTAGCTAAAGCAATAAGGCAGAAAAGAAAGTGAAGGGAAAGAATTGCAATGAGAAACCATAAGTATCTCTTTTTGTAGATAATAAGATGGCTTACCAAGAGAACCCTAGAAAGTAATCTAAAAAAAAGTTTAAAAAGAAATCAGTTCAAGCAATGACTTAATCAAAGTTGTAAACCCATCAAAACCATCAGCATCCCTTTATATCCACCAAGAAAATCCAGCAGGAAGAGATAGAAAGAGAAATTCCATTGAGAATAACAGTATACTATTATATACTGTATACAACCTGAGCGTTTCCCTTCCAAGACACACACAGGAACAATATGAACATAATTACAAAACATTCTTCACACATAGAGATCTCAACAGTTGGAGATGTAGTTTTTAATCCTGGGTAGTTCAAGCCAGTAGAAGAAAAATGATAATTCTACCTAAATTAACTTATTCAGTGCCATACCAATGGAACCACTAAGAAAGTTTTTTGGTAGCAAAGAACTCAGTGACAGAGGAGCGGCTTCTGGATACAAGGAAATATTACTATGCTGTAAGGAGCCACAACTCTGCTTAATGAGAAGACTTAGATGAACTAGGGTAAAGTGGAATAAATGAATGAGGAGATCAAGAAAAACAAGCCCCACAGACAGCTTGGAAATGGAAAGAACAGAAATAACCAGTGAGGATCTTCTTCCCTTCCCATCCTGGCGAGGGTGGCAAATACTAGCTGGGAGTCTGCATCTAATGCTGGACTCGGCTGCTGTGTTGGTTGGTTTTGCTGAACTTTCCTTCCCCTCCTTTGTTTATTCTTTTGTTTTAGGGCTGGTTCAGTGAGAGGGCAAAATGGGAAGGTTATATGGAGAAAGCTGGGTCACATGAAAGCAAAAACTAGAGACAAGTCATGAAAGCCTGTGTGTGTGTGTCTGTGTCTGTGTCTGTGTTTGTGTGCATGTTTGTGTGTGTGTAAAGATATACCTAATTCAAAATTATTTTCAGTAATAGTTCACTCAAGCTTTGCAGGATTTTTTCAAATTCTGTGCTCTCTCTTTCTGAGAAGACACACTGGGAAAGGTAGGTCAAGGAAAAACAAGTGCTACCCAGAAAATTTTTGGAAACCAAATAGCAAATACATAATGCAATGAGGAGATATGAAAAAGGTTTTCAGACTTTTGTGCACATGGACAGCATTAGAGTTGTTTTGCTTGTCCTAGGTGGGCATAAGTTGTGGCATGTTTCAGAGGCAGGAACAACTTCCTAACAAGGTGAGGCACTGGAAGGGGAAGGGACTGCCTCGAGAATTTGAGGGCCTCCACTCTGAGGACTGAGTTGAAGAGGGAGGCTGAGGTCCCTTCCTGATGTCTGCCATGTAATGGGGCCACTGTTTGTATTCTTTAGTCACCAGCCTCTTCTCTTGTGCCAGTGGCCTATTTTCAGATCCAGTGTTGCCTTTGACTTCTTTGCTTCTGAAAGAGCTGCTGGTCTCTGATGGAGGCAGCCTCTAGGGTGGCTGGCCTTCTCACTGGAATGTGAAGTTTTGGGGCAGCAATCAAATATCCTTAGGAAGAGACGCTATGAGTCAGTGTTCCTTTTGTGGTGCCTGAGTTGTTAACACATCTGAAGAGGAAGGCCTGGAGCTGTACAGTATCCTTTATCCCACTTTTGTCCCCCTTTCTTCTAATTTGCTCCATTTTGACCTTTGTTGGGCCCAGTCACTGATCTGGGCTTTGATGCTGAAATGATTCAAGTACCCAGCATTTCTCCTTCCGTGAACATGGTCCTTTTTGGGTTCGTGTGATATCTTTTGGTGCTGATCATGTATCCTGTGTCTGGGGACTTCCTTGCTGACAAATACTATTTGTGTCTTCTTCCCTTGCATGTTGTTTGGTGGACTTAGTGCAATGACAACCAACAAACATTGATATACTTGTAGTAAGTGTAATAGGCTATGCTGAGTGTTGGGCTCACAAGGACAAAATGATCTTATCAGGTTCCTCCTGGACTTTCTTTGCCCTCTGTTGCCTTATACTCATTGTCAGCAGCAACGCTGGGGTTCTTTAGCTGCCTTTCCAAATGTGATGAAATCTAATTCTTGAGGCTGATTTGGCTTCTCCAGATTCTTCTGCCTGTCAGTGACCATTCCACTGATTTTTCTTTCCCTCTGAGTGGGAATAGATTCAGTGAAGATTTCTCAGGAATGTGGATTCTCCTCCCAGGGGCAAAGGAGACCAAGAGGCTCAGGTTCCAACCCCTTCAGACTTGAGTTATTCCCATGTAAGGATATAAGCTAGGAAGTGTACTAGGATCAATGAGTGGAGAGAATTCACTAACTCTTCAATGCCTAACTTGCATGGGTCTGAGTAGTTGGCAGACCTGACCAACTCATTTACATATACTTTCAATGCTTCATTTGCATATGCTGATGTGTATTTTGGCAGGCTTTGTAAGGGACAGGAGGTGGGAAATTTGAACTGGATTTCAAAAGGGATTGGCTGGATTTCACACCTAGAATAAGACCACGTTTCTCAGCCAATGAGAACAATGGTCAGTGGTGGCGGGGGTTTCCCCATTAGGGTATATATATATATATATATATATATATATATATATATATATATATATATATATATATATATATATATCACTGCTCTGCCTTTGTGCTTCAGCTTCCCTGCTACAGACTACCTGGTGGAGGGGCTGCCCTGCTTCTTGCGAGAATCAAATAAAGGAATTTTCTGTTAACACTTCGAGATGCCTCTGAGTACCCAATTTGAGTTGAGCGTCTTGCCATCCCATACACCTCCTACATCTGAAAAAAAAACTCCTTGCAGCTGACATGAGAAGTCAGACAAATCAAATTCTGACACTGGCTGTGACCAAAATCGTGGACCTCATTGTGCATCTGACATCTTGCACCTCATTTTTTGCTGCTCTCTTGGTCTGGGTCCTTTTTGCCAACACTCCATGTCATCCCTCAGATTACACAGGAATAATATCAATCACTGAGACCATGGTGTGAGGACTGAAGGAGACCAAACACCCTCTATCCTTCCCTGAGGTCCCCTGACCTCTGTCGACAAACAGAAGGTGGCTGCAGAAGGCAAAGGTTGTTTGGTATATTTATCTGCTTCCAAAATCATCATGACTCCCAAAATCCAATCACCTGGTGGCCAAGCTTCTGGTGGGAAGCCACTGGGATCAGCACAAGGCCTTCAAGTCTTCCCAGCTTTATCAAGTCTGATAATCTGGGCTCTGCTGCCAATTTCTGTGTTAGTGAAGGCCTTTTGGGGGAGGCAACTATGATTTCAATTGAAGCCAGGGAGGAAATGATGAGGCTGAGTCTTAGAGAGGTTGACATTGAACTGCCCAGGGTCCCAAAGCTAGCAAGCGACAAAGCTCAAACTTGAGCCCAGGTTTTCTGACCCTGGCTCCCCAGGGCTCTGCATATCCAAGGTGAGAGTCTCCTTAGGCTGCTTGTGAGTGGCTGCTTTGAGTGGCAAAGACTGATGAGTTTGGAGATGGAAATCCATGCATGAATCAAGGTTACTAAATGAAGGCTTCATTTTAGGTTGGATTTATATTCTTGTCTCTTGCCCCACAGATCAGGCCACTAAGAAGAGACTCTCACCACTGAGATGAATGACGTGTATATGCACTTGGATCCAACATGTTGGGTCCAACATCTCTTGCAGATTTCACCCCTTCAACATCTCTTGTGGATTTTACCTTCCTAGAACCTCTCATCAATTTCTCCTCTTGCAGATTTCACCTTGGCAGCATCTCTCATCAGTTTCACCTCTCCAGCATCTCTTGCAGATTTCACCCTTCAACATCTCTTGCAGATTTCACCTTGGCAGCATCTCTCATCAGTTTCACCTCTGCAGCATCTTTCAAAAACTGAACTTTCTTCTCTGATGCTGCCCCTGCCCTAGTCCAGGCCTCATCTCCTGTGCACTGTTTTTTTTTTTTTTCGGACTGCAGATTTAAGTGCACTATTTTCATCTTTTTTCTCTTTTTTTCCTTTTGTTCTGATTCTTATTTCACACCTTCCTTGTACTTTCTCTTGCCTCCAACATAGCTTACAATGCACACTCATGTACATGAACACACACACACACATATACACACAAATTTGCAGTTGAAACTAAAATATTGAAGCGAGTTAGACCTAATTATTGGAAATCCAATGATTCTAACCATTGTCAAGTTATTTAAGTTTTTTTAAGAGTTGCACTGTGGGGTTAAGAACGTAGTCTAAGAGTCACCCAAATGAATGATGTTGAGAAATACAACAAGTATTAAGGTACTTGGAGCTTTCACACATGTGGAATTCACACACATGAGGTTTACACAGATGCACACCCCGAGCACCACCTGCCCCAGCTCGCTCCCGCTTTGTCCTCGCTCCCCCTTGTGCGCGCCCCACATTCGGCCCGCCTTTCCCATGCGTTCCCCCGCCTTTCTCCGGTAGCGGCAGGCGGGGGAGTGATGGAGCCGTCTCTGCAGGTACCTTCTCCGCAGGTTCCCGGGGCAGGTCAGAGCCAGGAGAGGAGGTAGAGGGGGAGGCCCCGGAGCTCGGGCACGGTGCCCTCCTCTGTGCCAGGACACAGCTGCCCCCCGCAAACCTGGGCACAGAGGCTGCCCCTCCCCTTGTCAGCCCCCCAAACCTGGGCACAGCTGTCTCCCCAGAGTTGCCCCAGGGGCAGCTGACTCTCCAGCTAACCTCTCCCCCATATCCGCAGGATCCAGGGATGTCCATGACTCAGTTGTGTCCCTCGGGGCCAGCTGCCCTCCAGCTTACCCCCTAACGTGGGGCAGCCCCAGCTTGGGGATGACCCTTCCAGCATAAAGGTTTGCCTGCCCCTGGCTCACTGGGTGTCCCTGTCAGAACATCACGGCCCCCTTCCTACTTCTTTCCTGAAGGAGGGCCTCTCAGGCTAGTGGCCACTTCCTCCACTTCCCCTGAACTCCTCTGCAGAGCTGACCCAAACTCAGACTGCAGGTAGGTGCAAGTGATCCCTTTCCTTTGGGTGCCACCTGAAAAGGACTGTGAGGGAGTGTTATAGGTCATTGCTAGGTAGATGAGAGAAAGCCAGGCTGCTCCAGGCTGCAGCAATGGAAAAGTGGCAATGTTTGTGGTTTAAGCCTTACCAGTCCCTCAGGCCTTTTCTGGGCAGCCTGGAAGAGTCTGTTCACAGTGCGAGCCAACAGGAATCCATCCTGTGGGTCAGTGACTGCCAGAGCAAGGCAGTAGGTGGCCTTTAGATAAAAGTCACTTGGCTGGGAAGGCATGTGAAGGTTCAAGGGAGGAGGATGTTGGCATCTTGGCCTGACAGTCCCCAGGGAACTGTGGGGGACTAGTGAGATTCTGGGCAAAGTCAGTTGTCATTAGGGAGTGAGTCAGGAGAAGGCAGAGAGATGTGGGGGACAGGTTCCCCAGGTTCTAGCACCATCATGGCCCTGTGATGGCAGATGAAGTAGTATCTTTCTAAGCTTGGCTTTTCTCCTCTCAAATGACAACAAAGGCCTCTTTTGATGAGGGCCACCTTATTGGGGGGAAATAATGGGACTGACTGAAATCTCGAAGAGCCCTTTCAATTCTTCTATTCTATGGGTGTAGGTCAACCTAGGGGCCAGGAGCAGAGAGAGAGTTCTGCCTTTTCTGGGCCTTCAACCATGCCTTGTGCTGTTCAAAACATGAGAGTTTTTTGAGGCAGGGGGGAGCAGAGAAAGGATTGGATCATGATGACAGAGGGTTGGCTTTTCCCTTTTACTGTAGAATTCAGTATAGTCAAGAGCTTAGATTCTCTGTCTTTATGATTCTGGAATGGTGAAAATAAGGCTACCTGGCAGACTGGGGGCTTTCCTTGGCGATTGGAGGGTACCCATACACCTTTTCAGGCCTCCCCTGTGATGTGGTTAGGTTTGTATCAACAATATCCTGACTCTTACCTGTACTGATTTGTTTGAGACCTCGGGCAAAGATTCCACTGCAGCATGGGGGTTGGAGGGTGAGAGCTGATGCTGATGACCCTAGTGAGTGGGCATTCAAAGACTCCAGTGAGGCAGACTTTATCAACATGTAGGGGTGGAAGCTAGAAAGGGCCATAAGGCCAGCTGTCTGCCTTGGCCACTGCCGATTTGCCTCTTCCTGTCCTTGCCAAGTGGGCATCGCACCCCATCTTCAGATTAGCTCTCAGGTCGACCAAATGGGCTTCCTTAGCCAGGGAGACAAGTGGCTTCTTGCTTTTTAGGACAGGGCTAATAGGAACTCTCCCTGCTAGCTAAACCAGGCCTTCTTGTTTTCATAAGCGGCAGAGACATCCATTGCGGTCTGTATCCCATTGGGGTCTGTATCCCACGACCCAAGCAAGCATCTTTGAAATGAAAGCAGTAACCCCCAGAAGGCAGCTTGTGACAAAGGTCACAGGCCCTCCAAAATCAAGCTTGGGCATATTAGAGATGGTTTTATAGCATGCACAGACTAGGAAACCAAGTTGAGATGCCCTATAACCTGGTCTCATCTGTAATCTGAGTTAGGGGTGGTCTAATTCATGTTCATGACATCTATTTCTCCTAAGGCTGGGACATCCTCCCTTTTGTATCACCCTCTGTCATTGAAACTTTTCTTGTCCTTGGCAATTCAGAAATCCCTGAGGAGGCAATGAGGTTGGAGCTGAGTGAGCTGGGGGACAGGAAGGCCCAGGGCCTGCTTTGGAGGCTCTTTCTGGTGGTATGGAGAGCCCCCTCGAGAATTTACCATTTGTCTATGTACTCATTTGTAAAATGAGTTCCATAATCCAACTGTCCATTGAGGGCTTTTGCTCAAGAAACACATGACCTAAGGGGCGGGGTTAGTATCCAATGGTTAGCTTGGACCCCATCAGCCTTACAGAATGATCGCAGAACTGGGTGCTATTGGGGATGGGGGGAAACAAAGACATGGAAGAGAAAGGAAGCCTTTCCCTCAAAGTTAACAACTATTGGGAGAAGGAAATTGTGTATTTGTGAAGTGACCCAAGAACAATCCCAAGGCGAATGTCAAAACCCCAGATACACTAAAGATGCCAAGGGGGAGATCCCCAATGCAGGCTGGAGAGTGGGGACAGCGCTTCGCCAGGGAAGCTGCATGCAGAGAGGATGTCATGGCCAGCTCAGGCACAAAGCTGGCAGGCTTGGCCCTGGTGGGCAGCCACCCTTAATGTCCGGGAGACACTTCAGAAACACTTTGGGAGAGCATCTCCCTATCCCAGCCCAGCTTTCCTTTTGGAGCAAAATCCATCCCTCCCCTTCAAAGTCTCCTGCATCAGGCTCTTCTCAGGGGGTTCCAGAAAATCGCATTTAGTCCGTCAGTAAGCACAGCTTCTCATTTCTTTTTCCTTCTTTCAGGAATTTCTAGAATTTCTAGAGTGAGATTTTGATAATGTCTCGACGCAGTCAGCTCCTGAGCCATCGTTACCATGTTGGTGAGGATGGAGGCAGCAGCAGCAGCAGTGGAAGAAGGTCCCTGGTGGCTGGCCAGCACACTGCCTTCAAGGACAGTCCCCTAAGGTAAACCGCTCTAGAGAGAGCCTAGGCAATCTTCTAGTTCGCAAGCACTCAGGGCAGCCAAGGGCCTGACCAGCTTCCATGTGCACCTTTCTTTCCTGCCCCCATCTTTGATGGAATTATCACTCTAGTGCTTTCTTTCCCCACGAATGGGAGAATTTCCTGTCCCCAGCACAGTCTCTTCCCCTTCTACCACAACCTGGGCTGCTCCTGCCTTCCCTCTCTAAGAACAGGTACTAGGGAGGGGTGACATTGAGCACTGAGAGGACAGGAAAGCCTGAGGCTTGAAGCTGGGCAGGGAAGAGCCACTCTGTGCCCCAGTAGCCACGGTTCTTGGGGTGAGCCGCAGGACCTAGCAAGAGCATAGGAAGCCATGGAGGTGACTGAGCTGTGGGGGAGGAGCCAGGTTCAGGTGACTTTAGCTCCTCTTGTACCTGGTCATGGTGGTTTAATTTGGAAAGAGGACATCCCTGGCCCATGGGAGCTGTGGCTCTGTTCCACCCTTAAAAAGGATTCATCTATTGAAGGAGTGAGAACTGAAGAGGGCTTTGGGGATCATTTCGTTTCATCCTAGAAGGCTCCTTGAAAGTCTCCTCCTCCTCTCGGCCTTTCTCCCCCTCTTTTTCTCCTCCTTCATCTTCTTCACCCTCTTTCCTTTGCTCTCCACACTTGATGCTTCCCAGGACTCTCAAGAGAAAATGTGGCAGTGGGAGACACCTGTCACCAGCCCCTCACCTGGGCCCTGCTTCCAATCTTCACACCACCTACGACACTGAATCCATGGTCAGCCAGTCCTACGTCAGGGGCCCCCGGGTCACCTCAGTGGAAAAAAGCTCCATCCCACAAGATAAGCTGGGTGGCGATGCCTACTGGAATGAATGTGGTGAGCTCTGCCCAAACCCAGGGCTTGGGCTGGGGAGAAGGAGACAAGCTCCTCCCTGGCTTCTAAAGATTGCTCAAGAGGCCAGTGTCTGTCATGAGTGAGCTTACTCCTCCTGGTTGGCTCATCTCCCTGGATCCTCCCACATAGGAGATCCTTCCATTCTCCTGAAGCCCCTCAGTGCCAGAGATGGCACATTTCCAGATCTGGCTGACAGTAACCACGCCTCCTGAGGCAGAAGGCTGCCTGGTTTTGGGCAGCCAATGAGCTAAAAATCATCTTCATATGTTTCACTAAAGATCCATCATGTTAAACATAAAAACTGTTCTTAGCTCATACAGAAACAGGAAGGGGGCCAGATTTTGCCCTTGTGCAGAACTCCCTTCCTGCCCTAACCCATGTGGGAGGGGCTTCTGTTCTCAGCCCCCCAAATGGGTGAGATGTGTGAGTTATGAAAAGTTCTGCCAGGTGTTCCAACTCTGGCAACCGCTGCTGCTGCAAGCCTGAAGCTACCTGCTTATCAGGCACCTCCATGCTCTGTGCAGGTGGGGACCTGTTGGTGAGGAGGAGGAGAGGCACAGGAGGTGCTGAGAGCAGTAAGATCAATGGACGGAATGAGGGCAAAGTCACCTATACTATCTATGGATCTTCCTCAGAGGAAGACTCTGCAGGTAGGCAGCACTTCCTGCCCCCTGGAACCCAGACCCCTGGGCGCTGCCCCATGTACTTTGAAGTAACCTATCACTTGCTGGGGGGCGGAATGTAGATTACACATAAAAGCAAGAGAGAGCTCTGCAGCCTGTCTGGAGGTGGGGGTTTGGAGGGTGGGAGGGCCCAAGCCTCAGCATGGTAATAGGGATGCCTGAGGCCCACTTGTCTCTCTTTCTGGGTGGCTCCTCATGTCTTCACTTCCCTGCAGGGCACGCACTTATGGACCAGCCTGGCTCAGCATCCACATTAAGGAATGCTGCCTCCAAAGTTGGTGCTTTCTTGTGGGTGGCCATCACTTTTCCAGGTGGGTTCTTTGAGTGGGTGGGCACAGTACTCAGGGCAGTTCCTGCTGTGGGCCCATAAGAGCTTCCTCATTCCTATGCTGGGGCACTACAGGCCTGGGTGGAGTAACCCTAGGGCAGGGTGTGGAGACAGGCTTGTATGGCAGGATCCCTGGGCACAGCTAGAGAGCCTTGGGAGGATCAAGGAGCAGCTGCAGAGTTGGCAGGCTGGGAGCTGGCTAACTCTGGGATAGGATGGGCATGGAGGGCCAAGCCTTTGAACCCCTCTGCTGCAACTTTTACAGGTTGGCTCTCCCTCAGTCCTCACACCATGGTCTGAGTAGGTCACATTCACAGTTGTGATCACTGAATGTATATTTTGTTCCATCCTATTCTTTTACGCTCATCCTTTTCCTTTTCATCCTGTCCCCTCTCAGTAGTCTTTTGTTTCTAACCATTGCCTCCCTTAATCTGCTCTGTCATTCTTCCCTCCCCCCACCTTTCTCTTAAACACTTTTCCTCCTACTTCACCTTGGGGAAAATTAATTTCTCTATCTAATGATGTGTGTAAGTGTATTCTTCCCTCCTTCACCCAGTTCAGATGAGAATAAAATTCAAGTGTTGCCTGTTCCCCTCTTCTGGCCCTTCCATTGTATAAACTCTTTCTAGTGCACCCCATTTATATGAGGTAACTTTCCCCATTCTTTCTCTCCTTCCCCACACCCTTTCAGTGCATTTCTCCTCCCCACCCTTCCATTCTTTTGAGATCCTTACAACATAATAGAGTCATCCAAGTCACTATCTAATTAGACTGCCTCTAGGACCCCTGGTGATCATAAAATTCTGAAGGGGTTACGTGTATCATCTTGCCACACAAGGGATCTAAACAATTTGCCTTTCTTTAGTGCCTTGTGAGTTCCCACTCATATTCACCTTATTATTCTTCTCTTGAGTTCTGTGTTTGAATGTCAGATTTTCTATTCTATTCTGGTCTTTTTATCAGGAATGCTTTAAAGTTCTCTATTTCATGAAGGGTCCTTATTCCCCTGTAGGACTATACACATTTTTGCTGGGTAGTTTATTCTTATTCTTGGCTCTAATCCTAGATCTTTTCCACTCCAGAATATCATATTCTAAGCCTTGTACTCCTTTAATGTGGAAGCTGCTAAATGTCATGTGTCCTGACAGTACTGGATGATTTCTCTCTGGCTATTCGCAGGATTTTCTCCTTGACCTGGGAGCTCCGAACAGTTGCTGGGAGTTTGCATGTTGGGGTTTCTTTCAGGAAATGATTTGTGCATTCTTTCAAGTTCTGCTTTGCCTTCTGATTCTAAGACATCTGGGCATTTTCCTTTGTAGGATTTTTTTAATTTTTAATTTTTTAACAGTTTATAATAGATAAAACAATTCAAACTTTTGGTCAGGTGATACTTCCTTTTAAAGCATTTACAATATGGACGACAAAAGAATTTTTTTTTAAACATTAACCAAGTAAGACACAAAAAATATTTAAGTTGCTAGCTTCACAAGCTCTTGGCCTAATTGTCTCCACAGTTTTACTAAGAATTAAAGGACCCTAACTTATTGACGTCAGTCTAAAATCCTGTGCCTAATAGCTTAATTTCAGACTTAACCTCAGATGTTCCCATACCAATAATCTATAATTGAACAGATCTGGTATTAAGCTTGCAACCCTTTTGACTATAGGAAATTGCCATCAAGAATGGGGACATTGCAGGAATACAATATCTCCCTGACTTCATGTCAGTTCCAGGCAGGATTAGATTGTGCATTTGCATTCAGTCAGACTTAACGTCTGCCAGGTGGCAGTGGGGAAATGGAGTCAGAAGAATCCTACCTCAACCCAGGCTGAACAGGCACTCTCCCACCCTTCCCATTGGATCACCTTTTACAATTCATATATATCATATATTGTGTGTGATACATATATCATTGAATGGCCATTTTTTTCCCTTGAAGTATTATACTCAGATTTGCTGGGTAGGTGATTCTTGGTTTCAATCCCAGTTCTTTTGACTTCTGAAATATCTCATTCCAACCCCTTTGATCTCTTAATGTTAAAGCTCCCAGATCCTGTGTTATCCTGATTGTATTTCCACAGTACTCAAATTGTTTCTTTCTAGCTGCTTGCAGTATTTTCTCCTTTATCTGGGAACTCTGAAATTTGGCCACAATATTCCTAGGAGTTTCGCTGTTTGGGTCTTTTTCAGGAGGTGATTGGTGAATTCGTGGAATATTTATTTTACCCTCTGATTCTAGAACATCAGGGCAGTTTTCCTTGATAATTTCATGGAAGGTAATGTCTAGGCTCTTTTTTTGATCAAGGCTTTCAGGTAGTCCTATAATTTGTAAATTATTTCTCCTGGATCTATTTTCCAGGTCAGTTGTTTTTCCAATGAGTTGTTTCATATTATCTCCTATTTTTTTCAAAGTTTCAGTTTTGTTTACTAACTGCTTGGTTTACCACAAAGTCACTCATTTCCCTGAACTCAATTCTCTCAAGGAATTATTTTGTACAGTGTGCTTTTGGACCTTCTCCTCCATTTGGCTAATTCTGCTTTCTAAAACCTCCTTCTCCTTCTTGGCTTTTTGGACCTCTTTTTCCAATTGAGTTAGCCTATTTTAAAGCTGTTATTTTCCTCAGCATTTTTTTGATTCTCCTTTAGTAAGCTGATAACTTGTTGTTTAAAGTCTTCTATTACCTGAGCCCAATTTAAGTTCCCTTTGGAGGTCCTGGAGGCAGAGGCCTAGCCTTCCTCTGACAGTATGCCTCATTCCTCCTCATAAGAAAGGATGGGGAGAGACTTTTATGTTTTTATATTTTTTCCCTTTTTTGGGCATTTTCCCAGCCAGTTATTTGACTTCTGAGTTTCCTCTCCACAACCTCCTCACCTCCAGTTTGGCCAAGGCAGCACTTGGGGGCTGAGATTTAATTAGGCTGCTCCCAAGTCTCAGGGCCTTTAGGCAGGGAGAGGGGGAGCTGCTATTCAGTGTGAGATTAAGTTCAGCTGCTTGGGTCGGGGCAGGGCCACCATACCAGGTTTAGTTCCCTTCAAGGGCTTTCTGATGAGATCTTCAACAATGGATGCAGACTACTGCCTGCTTTGGAAGCCCCATCTGCTGCTGCCTGTACTGCTGCCACCTGAGGAGGCCTAAGTTATGGGGTCAGCCAGCTCCCCTCTCAGCCAGCCCAAAATACCCTCTAACTGACCTTTGGCGCCTATGGGTTGAGGAATCTTCACTGCCACTGGAGATTCTGTCCCTGAAGCCTGCTTGGATCTGTTCCTCTCAATGCCACGTGGCCAAGGCAGGGCTGGGCTCTGCTCTGCATCCAGTGTATGACAGACCTTTTCTGTTGGTCTTTCAGGTCTCTCTGGGACAGAAATCTCCACTCAGTTGTTCTGTGGCTTCTGCTGCTCTAAAACTTGTTGAGAGGTCTTCTTTACAGGTATTTTACGGGCTGTGGGGTAAGAGCTAAGCATACGTGATAATTTCTACTCCACCATCTTGGCTCCTCCCCAATATCTTAAAATATTATGTAAAGCTCCTTTTTTCTTCCTGGCTTTTCGATACTTGAATGACTCTCCAATTCTCTCTCCTCAATCCCTTTCTAGGTCATTTGAGTTTTGTATTAGATACTATACATTTTCTCTTAAATTCATTTTAATTTTTCTTGTCTCCTAGACTCATTAGCTTCTATTTGCTCTGTTCTAATTTTTAAGGAAGTCACTATTCTTGTGCCTCTTTTACTAATTATTCATCCTTTACACTTTTTAAAATTTTTCCTCTTCTACTCTTACTTGATTTTTAAAATCATTTTTTTGTGCATTTTCTTCTCATACTTTAAGTCTTCTAGGAATTCTTGTTCAACTCATGTCCAAACTACCCTTCTCTGAAGGATAAGCAGAGAGGTTACAGACCTAAAACAACCTAAGCCTCCTCCTGTACCTCCTTTCTGGAACCCCTTCCCTGTGCTGAGCCCATCCATGCATGAAGACTAGGGAGGGATAAGATTGGCAATGAGAAGACTGTGACTTAAGAGCTGAGATTGAGACTTTTTTCAGGGGTCTGAGAAGTGACCTCACCACTCTAGGGAAAGTGGATCATGCCTAATCCCAGCTGAGTTGGGGTCTTTCTCAGATGCCTCCTCTTGGTGGGACTGTAACCCACCAAGTGGAGTCCAGTCTTTGAAAGGTCTAGCCCAAACTCAAGGTCAAGATTTCTGGAGCCCAGCAGTTTGCAGAGACTCAGACCCTCCTTAGCAGACACTGGGTCCACCCAGAGGAGACAATGAGTCCCCAGGGTGTGGCCTGGTGGTTTCTTCAGTCTCATTGTGCCATCATCTTCCTTCCAGGAGCTGGAAAGGTGGGTGCTTGAGCTGAAACACCAATGGCAGAGGTAAGGCCCCAAACTAACTGGCAAAGAGAAGAGGTGGGAAGGAAGACTAGAAAACTAGACCTGAGAAACCACAACTGAGATGCTCTGGGGGGGGGGGGGGCACGGTAACTAAAGAATACTTTAGTTAGCATGTCAATAAGAATGATTCCAGCTGGTTAAGGTCCTGAGGCCTAGGAGGGAAATGACTTGCCCAGGGTCACACAGGCATTAAATGTCGGGGAAGACTTGCACCCAGGTCTCTGCTTGTGTTCTTTCCCTTGGATAGTGGTTCTGCTTGACTCTATCCTCTGTGACTAACCAGTGGCTGACCTTACCTCGTCCTTTTGTCACTGGCTAGTTTGGCCAAAGAAGTCTTCCAGGAAAACATATTAAAGGCAATGGGTCCACTGGAGGCCCAGCTGGCTGTCCTGAGACAGGAACTGGCAGCCCTGAGCCAGAGACAGGCTTCAGTGGCAGAGGAAGTAGACCTTTGGCCAGAGAAGATGGCGGCCCTAGGCAGTGACGTGAGACCCCAGTCCACCTGTTAGAGCACATGTGCCCCTTTCTCCAAGCTGCGCTGCCTGAGCATCTGCCCAGGGAGACACAACCCTCTAAGGTGTCCACTGGGCTACAATGAGATCTTTTGGGGTAGACCTCAAAGCAGTGGAAAAATGGAAAAATGCCAGTCACTTGGTTCACAACTGTCCCTTCCCTGGCACCAGGCAGACATACACAGGCTCTGAACTCTCAGAGTCTTTCTAGACACTACCTCCCTGGGTCCTTTCTTGAGGCCCTCTTTCTTCCTCAACTCTGCTTTTTTGTGTGTGGTCTCTGGTGGTTTCTGGGCAGAGTCTCAGTTCCCAGGCTGGATCAGTCAGTGCCTCCTTCAAGACAAGGGCGCTAAGGCTGGGCTTCTTCAGATGGAGGAGGTACAGGCCCAACTTCGGAACCAGGAACACAGAGTCCATACTCATGTGGCAGAAGGGTAGGTCAAACCTGCCAGTGAAGCTGCTGTGAGCCTGAGGCCAACCCTTCGCAAGGAAGAAGTGACTGGGGTCACAGAGGAGGTGAGGCTTGCCCCATTCCCTGTCTGCCTGGCAAGGGTCATGGGTTTGCCCTGAGAGGAGCCTCCTGGGAGGGAAGGGGAAGCCCTGGCAGAGCAGGAAGCACACATGCCCCTCTGGTGAAAGGGCTAGGCCAGTTCTGCAGGCAGCTAGGCCCATGAGTCCATCCATGCCTGTCTTTTAGGATGTGCACCAGATTGTAAAGGAGGCCCTGAAGTGATACAGTGAAGAATGCATAGGGCTAGTGGATTAGGACCTGGAGTTCTCAGGTAGGTAGCCTGTAGAAAGCCAGAGGGCTTGGGACAAGATGGATGCCCATTACATTGCAGGAACCGAAAACGCATGATGCCCCTTCTGGAATGGGGCAGTTGGAGGGCTGTTGCCCTGGCAGTGACCCCTAGCCTTCAGGACTATCCTAGGCCATCTCTGTGTCCTGCCAGCCCTCAGCTACTCCCCTCCCCTGCCCACTTATCTCCCTGTTGCTCTTTCAGGGGCCAGCATCATCAGTAGCCGCTGCTCAGACACCTATGACACCAGGACGGGTATCCCCTTGTGGTACTCTTCCCAGTCCCGAAGAGCCATCCTCCAGGTATGACAGAACAAAGAGCACCCAACTTGGCTCTCTGCCATCTCCCACCTTCTGTGGGGGCTGGGTTCTCAAGGCAGGAGGTTTCCACAACGGAAATCTATTCCATTGCCTGCCCACCTGTCTTGTCACCTGACTTGTCTTCTGCCCACATACAGATGTTTACCCTGGCAACTGCTGGGCATTCCAGGCCCCCAGGGCTTTCCTATGGTTCGCTTATCTGCCCGCATCCATCTCATTACTGTAACCTGGGAGCATGTATCCAAAGCCCTATCTCCCATCAGCAACATCCCCAGCACTCCAAAGAATTTTGTCATCTTGGTGAGTATCTGAGACTTGCAGCTCTCCATTCTAGTATGGCTAAGAGCCATTTCTTAACAGCAGCATTGTGAGGTGAGGAATGCAAGAATGTGCCCATTTTACAGCTGGGATATTGAGGCTGGTCTCTGGACTCCACAAACAGCCCTTCTGGTCCTCCCCATCTTCTTAGAGAGAAGCCAGGAGAAGACAGGTGACAACAGTCAAGATTTCAATGCTGCCTCAGGGTCCTTTTATACAACTCCTTTATACATGGGTGCCTCCATGGCCAGGTGTCCCATGGGGGAGCTGAGGGGGGATGATGAGCACCATTCCTACAGTCACCTCCTCAGGGCAGGGTTGGCATGTCCTGGTAAGGAGGATGTGGGTGAAAAAAGTGGAGCCAGAGGAAAAGACGAAACATGTAGGGGAGTGGGACGCTTCAGGACCTAAATCCTGATAGATGAAGAAACTGAGGCACCTACAATTAAATTGTGCGTCCCAAGCCATTCAGCAGCTTAGGGGAAGAGGCAGAGGAGGAGGCCAGGGGCTTGGAGGGGAAGGGATGAATCTATTGAATTACTGAGAGATGCCAGAAGGTGAGGGGACCAAAGAAGGAAACATCATGGTGGCTTTTGCTTTCTCCCCTTTACTCTCCCCATTCTATATCCCCCCTCCTCCTCCACATCCTCCCTTTCCTTTGCCTCCCTGGATTGATCTGGATTGACGCCCTAACAGCATGACCATTCCTCTAACCCCCTCCCATCCATGCATCCATCCATCCATCCATGCACCCATCTATCCATCCATCCCTTCCCTTTGGTTTTCTTTCTCTGTAGGGGCTAAATGAAGATTGACAGTTGGACAGGTGGCCCTTGGGCACTTTACCTATAATAATGCTGGGGAAATCCATTCAGCCCTTCCACTTGAGGTATGGAGAGCCAGCTCCACAGTGTCCCAGGCAGGCTGGTGTTCTTGACGGCTGGATCACCAGCCATGGGGATGCTGTGACTTTGCTAGGAGTTGCAGTTTGAACCAGGACCCCATGGGTCTGATAGGAACCTGAGGGATAACATTCAGTCACTGAGGAAGGCCTGGGGTAGACAGGCTGTGGGGTCAGGATGTCCACCAAAGGATCATGAGCCTTCCTGACCCCAGTATCCTCTTCCCACAGGGCAATGACACAGCCCCTTACCAGTGGTTGAACTTCAGATCTTAAGCAACTGGGGTCACCCTGAGTACACCTGCATTTACCAATTCTGGGGTCCACAGGAAGCCTGCAATTGGCCCCTCCCCCTCTGGGGCCTTTCTCCTCTTTCCCCCTTCAGCACCTCTCCTCCCTCAGCAAGCAGCTCATCCCACATTTCTTCTCCCCCTGCCCCACATTTTATCCTTTATGTGGCTCCTAGGAGAGACACAAGGTGGGAGCCCACCACTGTGGAGCAGTTTTGCCCTACCCAACCCTCTCTCATGTAAAGGAGATCACCACCTCAGCTATTTGTTTCACTCCCCATCCTCTTGAGGGTCACATGGCCCAGCTCCCTGCCAGGCCCTGCCTACCCCCAGGGGGTGCATACATAGCTGTGTATTAGATGTTGAAGGTGTGAGTCAGGACATCATGAGGGTCTTATGCTCAGCAGCACTCAGAACCACAGCTAAGGCTACATTAGCTTACCTTGCCCAAGAGTCTAGGTCAAAGAACCTGGTTTATTCGTGGCATGACAAATTGGGGAGCTTAAAAGGGCAGATTGGTAGCCAGTCTGTGTTGGGCATGCCCCAGCAGGTGACTAAAGCTCCTGTCCATGGTAGCATGCATAGTTCTCTTTACCATGGGGCATTGTAGGGGGCAGTCATTGAAATCTGAAGTATCTGGACTGGCCACAATTCCCTGGGGTTAAGTTTATTGGGATAGATTGGGGGGGGGAGGGGAATTTGTTGGAGTTAAGACTGGGATGGGAGGGGAAGGGCAAATTTTTTGGCCCTGCATGCCCATTGTATTTTGTATACAGAAATATATTTATATTGATACATAGATCTCTTTGTTCTTTCTTATCACATAGAAAAGCTCCGGGCTTCATTTCTGGCTTCCTTCCCCTGGGACCCAGGGTGATATTCACTCCACCTCCAGCTTGGGCTGGGGGGCAGGCTGTCAAGCATGGATCCTCACAGTGCCCTCACCATCCTTTCTGCCTTTTACTGTAGGAGGAAAGGCAGGCCTTCACACCACAGGGCTGGCCACTGGTCCCTGAAGCAAGCAGGGGCAACCAATCATCTGCAGGTTTCAGAGGCCACCAGCAGACAGTGGCAGGCTGCCCCTAGCTGCCCCTCAGCCTAGTTTGCTCCCTCTGCTTCTGTTCCCTTCCCAGGAAGCTGGCATCTGAGCAGCCCCACGTAGGAACCTACAGATGGGGTCTTACCTCTTCCCCATCACAAAGGCTACTGTTTACCCTTTAGTTTCATTTTAGAATCAACAAATTCTAATTTATGCCTATGCAAATATCAATTCTCTCTGGGATCTGTGGCTATTTCTTGTCTACCTGTTGCTCTTGAGACCAAGTTGGAGTAGTGGGGAAAAGAAGGTGGGATTCTGGTAGAAACCCCGTGGTTACAGGGCAGCCTCCCTTCTGCTGAGTGAGGCCTGGGAGGGATTGTCCTGGGCATGGAGAGGGAGCTAAGCCCAGGCCTGGGCTGGGAGAAGCAAAGCTGGGTGAGGGTGCCAGAGGAGGTTTTCTCATTTCTGCCTGCTCCTTTAAAGCTCACCCAAGGCCTCTCCTGGTCTCAATGCTCCCTCAATACCCCCAGATTGATAGTTTATACTTCCTTGTGTGTGTCTGAATAACCATAGTTAAACACACATGTATCCATAGAAACACTCCTCTGTGTGCCTGCTCCATCTTTCAGGAGCGGGCCAGTTTTCCAAGGAAAAGAGATTTATGTCTGCCCTGGTCTCCCCCACAGCCAGCACAACGTCTGTCACCCAACAGACACTTCATACGAGCATGTCTATTCAGTTCAGCTCAGGTGTAAAGAAAGAATATACTCTACAGCCTTCTCAACAAGGGGTCACCAGCATGCCCTCCATAGCCTCCAGCAAAGATGAAACAAGCCACGAATTCCCAGTTATCCTCTTCCACTTTGAGACAGCTGAAGTTGTTAAGAAATTTGTGCTGACATCAGGCTGAAATCTGTGTCTTGGCATCTTCCACCAACTACTCCTGGTTCTTTCATCCTGGGTCAAGCAGAATAGGCTAATCCCCCTTCCACATCACTTTTCAAATAGTAGCATTAGAGTGGCTACTGAGCTGAGCACTTTACAAATATCTCATTTGATCCAGACAACAACCCTGTGAGGTAGGCACCATTTCTAGACCCATTCTGCAGATGAGGAAATATAGGCACAGAGGTAAAATGACTTGTCCAGGGTCACATAGCTGCTAAGTATCTGAGGGAGAATTTCAACTTGGATCTTCCTGCTTCCAGGTCCAGAGTTCCATCTCCTGTGCCACCTGAAGAGAGTTCTCATGGTTCTCTAGCATCTTTTCAAGGACCTTACACCATGTTCTTGGGGCCCTTCATCATTTTGCTCACCCTTCTCTGAATGCACCTCACCTTGGCCATTTTTTTCCCTAATTGTGATGCTCAGGCCTGAACACTGCCCTCTAGCGGTCGTCTCCTCAGGACAGAGCTGGGCAGACCTATTACTGACCACCCCGCCTTTCTAGATCATAGGCCTCTCCATGCCCCTCAGGAAGGCACTGGCCATTCCAAACATCAAGTTTAACTAGTGATCCACACAGACACTGTTATCCCCTAAAATCCCCAAATCCTTTAACAGGAGCCATGGCTGCATCACCTTCCTGTATTCATTGACTTTTGTTTTCTAACTCATGTGGAGGAGTCTGCATTTACCTCCACTGGATATTTTCATTTGGATAGGATCCTAAATTCCAGCAAGCTGAAACCTCCTCCATCCTACCAATCATCTGACATCTGCACCCCTCCCTCCCAGCTCTAGCATGGGCACTATTGGACAAGCACACCTTGTGCTATTTCACTGAAGTCACTGATAAAAATGCTGAACAAGCACAGGGAAAAGGTGAAACCCCCCGGGGTAATCAGAACAATTCCCCTGAGACCTCCCAGTGAGGTGGCCACTAGCCACCACTCTACAGGCAGGGCAATGTAACCCGTTAACACTTTCCAAATCCACCTGTCATCTGTGATTCAGACTTTGCTAAAATCTGAGGGCACTTTGCAGAATTGCTCTAATCTAAGCAAAGACTAGTAGCTCATCAGACACCATTTTACAAGGGATCTGGGATCTTGGCAGCATAGGCAGGAAATGCATCTTTTTATCCCGTGCAGTTCTGCCCTCCTACCATGATAGCAAATTGCTTCATTTACCCAAGGAGAGAAAGTGCTCAGAGTCTGAACAAGCACCTGCTCAACTGAGGTTGAAAATTACTTCCTTGATGCAGCAGTTCCCACCTGCTTGATGAACTAATGCACCTTATATAAAGCACTGAACAGGAAGAGAGGGTTCAGGATTCTCTGTCCAGAGTCACTTGGTCATAATGTCTCATTGAGGCAACCTCTCACAAAGCACAAATGGGACAAGAACATAAAACCAGGGTTACTGAGGGGGCATTTAGAGTAGTCAGGAGCTCACCTTGTGATGGGAGAGAAGAGAGAGTGAGGTTAATAGACCTTTGCCCCCTTGCCTCTAACTTAAGGGGGAGTTGGGGGGGGGGGCTCGGGGAAGAGTTTAAAAAGGAAAGCAAGTTAATCTGGATCCTACCATTATCTAAAGGTAAGCTGTCCAATCTAGTAGGCCCCCAATGCAGAGATCTTACAGACCTCTGGGGACCACAGCCTCTGAACAGGCATGACCTGGATGAAGATCCCCACCAGGAGACTGAGAAAGACCAGTCAAACATAAAGGAAGACAAATGTCAGGGTGGAGTCATGAAAACCTGGAGAGAAAAGAGTGTGAAGGAGAAGAAGACCCTGGATTCAGTCCAGGGCCAGTTTCTCTTCTCTCTTCATTCTACTTCACTCAGGGATCTCATCAGCTTCCATGGATTGAATCACCCTCTCTATGCTCATGATTCCCAAATCTACCTATTCTGCCTAAAACCCTTTCCTTACCTCCAGTCTTTCACCTCTACTTGCTTTGTCGATGTCACAAATTGGATGTCCCGTAGACATTTTCAATTCAACATGTCCAAAACAGAACTCTTCATCTTCCCCCTATACTTCCTACTCCTACCTTCCCTATTACTGTAGAAGGTACCACTATCTTCCAGGCTCCCAACCTTGGCATCATCCTCAACTCCTAACTTCTGTTGAAGCCATTGCCAACGTTTGTCCAATTTACCTCTGCATAACTCTTGTGGATTTGACTTCGTGGCACCTCTCATCAATTTCACCTCTGCAACATCTCTTGCAGGTTTCACCCTTCAATATCTCTTGCAGATTTCACCTTGGCAGCATCTCTCCTCAGGTTCACCTCTGCAGCATCTTTCAAAAACTGAACTTTCTTCTCTGATGCTGCCCCTGTCCTAGTCCAGGCCTCATCTCCTGTGCACTGTTTTCTTATGACTCACCACTTATTTTATTTTTCCAAAATAGTGAAGGATCATACCATGGCTGGGGGAAAATGATGGTTTAGGATTGAAACAAGTTCTTTCATAATGAAGCATCTCTTTTCAAGGCTTGGGACTAGCAGCTTTAGCTCCAGCATCTTTGGGTTTGGACTCAGCAGGTTTCCCAGCCTTGGAATCACTGGGCTCCATGTCCTTAGAATCAGACTTGACTGCCTTGGGATCAGACTTTGTGACCTTCATGGCAGACTTGGTGACCTTAGGGTCAGTGTGCTTGGTATCCTTAGAGTCAGGCCTAGATGCTTAGTGGCCATCTTGTGGCCAGCATGCTGGGCACTGGCCTCAGGGATCTCAGACCTAAGAAACTTGGCCTTGAAGGCCTTTGTGCCTTGATGCCCTCTGCTTGGACCTTTGTAATTGTTTGGTTTTAGTGGTTTTCATCTTCATCAGCCCCTTTTTGTGTTTCTTGGCAAAGTGTGTGTTTCTCACAAACTTGGGGTTGACTCATTTCAGAGACATGTATCACCATGACTTAGGTTTCTTGATGCCATTTCTGTGCCATTTTTGTGATTGGTTGTGGCTGGTATGGTTCTTAGACTTAGCCATCTTTACACAACAGTATTCACTAACAGGCACTTCACTCACTAGAAGAGGTCAAAGCTAGAAACAGAAAAGCTCACTCCTGCACTACTGCAGTATTTCCTGGTGGGTGTGCCTGTCTCAAGTCTCTCCCTCCTCCTTCCACTTGTCAAACTGATTTTCCTGTGGTGCAGATCTATGTCACCCAACTACTCAATAAACCTGTCACTCTTTATTGCCTCCAGGATCAAATACACAATCCTCTCTGAATGAGAGTTCAAAATCCTCCCTAACCTAGCTCTCTCCTACCTTTGCACTTATCTCCCACTTCACTCCCCACTTCTTCAATCCAGTGACTCTCACCTCCTGAGTGTTTCTTGCACATGACCGTCCATCTTCGATGCTTGGAACATTGTCCCTCCTTTTCTCTGCTTCCCTAGCTCTCTTCAAGCACCAGTTAAAATCTTACCTTCTACAAGAAGCCTCCCCCAACTCGCCTTAATTCTGTCTTCTGCTGACTTTTTCTCCTTTCTCAGTACATTCTTTGTACTCTTTTTTTGCACATTGTCTCTCTCATCAGATTGTGAGGCCCTTGAGGGCAGGCACCCTGTTTTTTGTCTTTATATTCCTAGCTTTTAACACATCTGGGCCATAACAAGGATTTAATAAATCTTTATTGACTGACTGATCATATTAAAAGCTGTTGACTGATGGATGCAGGAGGAGGACTGAGAGAGACTGTTAGATCTGACAGTTAAGAAGTCACAAGGGAGCAGTTTGGGTTGAATAATGAGGTTGGAGGCCAGACTACAGAGAGTAAAGAGAATGAAAGAAAGGAAGTGAATGTGCCTCTTGTAGACAGTGTAACCAATCAAGAAACATTCCGCAATCCAGCACAGGACATGAGGGACAGAAACCTCCAAATGTGGTCAATGGTAAAATCGTTTGTTACAGAAACACCAACAGATCTGTTGCATTTTTAGTATTTTTGTTGTCTTCTTGGCAGGTTCACTTTTGGGAAATACTCTTGGGGTGGTTTACTCGCACAGCTGCTTTTCTGGAAATTTACATTTTCCCTCTGCCATTTCTCTCTATTTTTATAAAGGCAGAGGTGATCTTTGTTCATGATCTTCCACCACCCTCTTTAAGAATTTGATCATGAGTTTATGTGTGAAACCGTTGTTGGCCTTGGTTCCCACTTCTCTCTATTTGATAAGGGAATGAGTTGGTGGTTGGCTCAACATTTTCTAGGATATTTTGGCCTCCTCTAAGTGGTCATTGCTTTATGTTGATTAAATTTCTGCCCTTTCCTTCCTCTATTTCCTACTTTTCACCACTTTTCACTTATTTGAATGGGTAAAGTTGAAGCTCTTTGAATTGCATGACATCTTATCTTTTCTCAGCTTCTCAGAGGTTTTGACCTCTACTTTAACAAGATGATTTGACTGCAAAGTTTATTCAGACATGATTCCCACATCAATATCCAATCCTTTCTCATCCATTAAGATACATTTTGGGCTGAAATTGTTTGGCATTTGCCACATCCAGGGATTTCCTACACTCATGTTTTTTCATGAAAAATCCACCTCTTCTCTCTCTTATCTATTGAAAAAAACCCTTGAAATAAACATATACAATTCAGATTCCTGCATTTAAATTTTTTTCAATTCTTCTAACTCTTCCTGAAAGAAATCTTTCTTCTGCATAGATGACTGAACTTTTTTCTTTCCTACTCCTAGGTTACACTTTGCAATGTCTTTTTTGCCATTTTCTCTGCCCACCTTTGCAGTGAAATCACCAGATATCTAGGTGTATATTGACTTCATCTAGAGAAATCTATTGTTTTTGCATAGAATTTCTCGACCTCATCTTCTGCTCTGATGTTGACTCCAAAGGTCCAAGGAGGTTTTGGGGGCTGCTTTCCTTGTGTCTGCGCTAATGAGATCTGTAAAGCAAGTAGGCTGAATCACCTGAGTCACTTCTTGTTTGGTAGATCCAATGATATGAATCCTTTTTTTTTTATTTCTCAAAGAACCCGTGAGTCCTTCCATTTCCTGATTTCTGTGGTTTCATTTATAGCAAAAATGTCAATATTGATACACATGCTATCCTCCAATGTAATGTTGAATAGGAAGCAATGGAGAAGGATCTCACATTTAAGGAAGTGCAGTCCAACTGAAGTTCAAACTATACCCAAAGGACTATAAAACTGTGTTATATATACCCTTTGACCCAGCAATACCACTACCAGTTCTGTATTCCAAAGAGATCATCAAAAAAGGGAAAGGACCCACATACACAAAGATGTTTATAGCAGCTTTTTGTGAAAGCAAAGAATTGGAAATTGAAGGGATGCCCATCGACTGGGAAATGGCCAAACAAGCTGTGGTATATGAATGGAATGGAATACTATTGTGCTATAAGTAGTGATGAGTGGGCAGATTTCAGAAAAACCTGGAAAGGCTTACATGAACTCATGCTGAGTGAAGTGAACAGAACTAGAAGAACATCATACACAGTAACAGTCACATTGTGTGATAAGTAACTTTGATAGACTTAGTTCTTCTGAAAAATACAAGGCTCTAAGACAATTCCAAAAGACTCAGGGAAGAAATGATATCCACATCCAGACAAAGAACTGTTAAGTCTGACTGCAGATTTAAGCGCACTATTTTTCTCTTTTTTGCTTTCTTGTCATTTTTCCCTTTTCTTCTGATTCTTCTTTCACAACATGACTAATGTGGAAACGTGCTTACTGTGACTGTCTACACATAGGCTATATCAGAGTGTTTTCTGTCTTGGGGAAAGGGCAAGGGAGACAGGGAAGGAGAACATAATTTTGGAACTCAAAATCTTGTAAAAGTGAAGGCTAAAAAGAAGTATTTTTTGAAATAGAAAACAAAATAAGGTTCAAAGCTTCAATTTCATAGCTCCCTTCTGCTCCCTTTTCTGACACTGTCTGTTATCACTGGAGTCCTACAAAGGGGATGCCCACCAATTTTGTCTTTTTGTTTTGGGCACTGCCCAAACACATAAAAGAAGAGAAGCTCTCTAAGGACAGAGGCCACTTCGCTGCTGTTTCTGTATCTCAGTCCCTACAATGTAGCAAGAACTTCTCCGATTATACAGAGCTGAATGGACTTACCAGCTCCATACTGATCTGGGGCTTCCATTCCCCATTATCCATTGTGGTATTCAATCCTTCCTATCCCAACGATCATTCTCCTTGGAAGAGAAAATAGAAGCAAAGGAGAAGATTGTGTCAGCTCATTTATGCCAATACCTTCCTTGTACTTTCTCTTGCCTCCCACATAGCTTACAATGCACACGCACGCACATGCACACACACACATGCACACACACAAACTTACACTTGAAACTAAAATATTGAAGCTAGTTAGACCTAACTGTTGGAAATCCAATGAGTGTAACCTTTCTCAAGGTATTTCCATTTTTTTAAGAGTTGCAGTGTGGGTGTAGGAACATGATCTAATAGTCACCCAAATGAATGATGTTGAGAAATGCAACAGATATTAAGGTAGTTGGGGCTTTCACACATGTGGAATTCACACACATGAGGTTTACGCACTATACTCCAATAGTTAGATGTTCCTTCTTACCTGGGCCATGAGGCTGTGTCAGTGGGGCTGGTGGAGCCTCATCTCATCCCATGTGTGTAAATAATTGAGGATGGGTTGGAACCCCAGGTCCCCCAGCTCTTCTGAAGACTTCACAGTCAAGGGTTCTGAGCCTACAAGAAAGAAGGCAGCTCCCCAGCATGTATGTATAGCCCTGACTTGGCATTATAAGACCCACATTCAGAGCTTGGTTCTGTGACTTCCTGTGTGATATTAGTCAAGTCACGACCTTTACAGAGTCTCAGTTTGCTTTTCTGTGAAACTAAGGCTTTTGGTTAGGTCATACTTCACTCTAAAATGCTGTGGTTTGATTCCTGGAGAGGATGTAACTGGATTATATACAACACAGAAGGACTGGGGCCCTGCCCTTGCAAAGCAACCTTCACTAATGGTTTCTGACATCAGAGCTGACTGGATTGGAACGCCAACTTCCTTGCTTTCAGTCTCACTTTCTCTTCTTTGCCATGAAGGGGTTAAATTGGAAGATCCCTAAGGACCCTTCCAGCCCTAGAGGTTTAAGTCCCCATCGCTTGGCTAATGCCATGTGGGCAGAGAATGGAGCCTGGTTACAGGACATGGGTGGGCTGCGGCCACAGCTTCAAGAAGAAAAGTGAATGAACACCAGTTGCAGCACAGGTAAGACCCCATCACTTTCCAGATTTCCCAGAAATCACACCCAGTATCTAAGACAGCAGGGGAAATTAAAGATTTGGTTGAAAATAGCCTGATCAACTCAGGGGACCAAGGTCCACAGAACTCATAGGTATCTGAAAATGGAGGAGTCCACAGGACACCCACCCATAGTTACCAGGCTGCCCAACAAGGGAACAATATGGTGGGAAGCTGAAGGAGGGACATGAGCCACTGTGGAGCACTGTGAGAGCATCAGGCAGATCACTGTCCTGGGCAGGGACAAGCCTGCCAAGTAGGTGCACTTCATCAGGACCCTAGAGTACATACCAGAAGTGGAACTGGAGGAGACCCTACTGATAGAATCTAAACACTCTTCCACAGGCATGTGAGTCTATTCAATATTGGAGGGCAATGATTCATCCTCCATACCCCTACACCCTCGAGGCAGGGACTAACATCTCAGAGGGGCCACGTTAAAGTGCTAGGGACTGTCTCCAACACAGGCTCCCCCTCATCCCTTCTTCACTCATCAGTCCACATTGGGTGTTGTGCGACTCCACCCCGCAGACTTACTGAAGAAGGCATGCATGCCTATGGGAGGCTGAGCAGCTTGGTGGGGACACCCAGTCAGTCAGGATGGCATGAGTGTTAGTATTTGACCTCTGCTGGCTGTGCGACCTTAGGCACATCCCTTAACATCTCAGTGGCCTCAGAAGCACTCTATCTGTACAGGTGGACCTCAAGCATTCCCCGACAGAACCACCCTGTTGCTATAAAATCCGAGGTCCTGTAGGCCAGACTCCCCCTTTACTACCTCCACCACCACCATTATCAGGGGTTGCTGTGGAACAAGCCCAAGGACCTGGAGTCAGGAGATGAGGGTTTCCATCCTAGCTCTGTTCGTACAACTCACGTGGGTCACCTCATTGGCCTTGTGTGTCTTCATCTGCACAAGGCGGGATTGGCCCTGGTATTCTCAGAGGGCCTTTGCAGTTCTGAATGTGATGAACCATAAAGGGAGATCAATCCATGCGGTGGGGACCATTTCACTTCAGACTGTCACCCAACTCTTCTGCCCATCGCCCTCCAAAGGCAAGCTGCCAGACACAGGCCTCAGGCCTGGAAAGGCAGGGCTGGACATCATTCCTTTCTGCCCGTCCCAGGGCTGACACCCTACAGGGCACTGGCCTCCTCCCCAGCGGGGCAGCCTTAACTCAGTGTCTCCCAGATGGCCTTTCCAGGCTCCCAGGTTGGCCAAGGGAATACGTGAGGCTACTGAAACAGGGAACATACTTTAATTTGGGATGTCAGTCTGACCAGTCCATAAATGCTGGTCAGTAACAACCAGGGGAAACACGTGGGGGCCAGAAAGGAAAATGAAGACAAGTCTGGAGTAGGGGCCTTGTCTTCCAGTGGGAAAAAGGGGATGGGGTAAAAGAGGGGGAGAGAGTGAGAAGCTAAGGGTAGCCCCAAATGGGACAGGGAACAGACTACAGACTTCCCTAAAGTGAAGAATAAATGACTGTGTCCCAAGGCTGCCACCAGAGCTGGTCCCACACCCAGCCTGGGCATCTCTGAGGCACAGAAGGCCCTCTTGAACCTAGGAGGGCCCATCTCACTCCCTCTCTTAGCACCCAGAGTCTCCAGATGCTGGGGACTTCCACCCCCTTGGAATAACTCCAAGTCAGCTCCAGTAGCAGCCCCAACAGGGCTGGTGCGGTGTACAGGATGGAATGGTAGCTGGGTCTAGGGAGCAGTGGGAGCAGTCACTCCACTCCCTTGGGGAGGGGATCCCCGATCCCACAGAGAACATTATAAACATGATCCCGAGCAAGTGGAAGGCCCCACCTCTAGGCCAGAATGAAAAAGGGAAGAATTCCCAAAGCCAAAGTCAGCTGCGAGGGAAGAGTCACCCCCAACGACTGGAGGGTGGGCTCCCTCTAAGGCTGCTGAGCTGGGGTGAGGAGGGAGGAAGGAGGGGCACTGTCTCCAAAGGGAAAACCTGGCAGCTATGGTGACAGGCTGAGGGGCAGGCATAAGGTAAGGCCAAGTCTTCCACTCTGTGGATTCAAAGTTAAGGGCTTTGGGCCTTCCTTGTTAGAAGGAGCTAAAGGAATGAAGTGGAGGTGAGAAAGGAGGGCTGGGTGGAGAGCCCTTCCCAGCCCAGGGCCAGACTCTCAGGAGAAGGGGAGTGGGGGACAGTCCCAACCTAAAGGGTACAGAGTACAGTGTCCTCCAGCTCTGCAAATCCGGGGATGTTATAGGGCCAAAGAGAGATGGGAAATGGGTTGTTACCTGGCCCAGCTACCTGTATCTTCACACACA
Source organism: Bettongia penicillata ogilbyi (assembly GCA_023548195.1). Taxonomy (NCBI): domain Eukaryota; kingdom Metazoa; phylum Chordata; class Mammalia; order Diprotodontia; family Potoroidae; genus Bettongia; species Bettongia penicillata. The sequence continues at coordinate 4,985,764 of JAJHZJ010000150.1, read as the reverse complement.
CACACACACACACACACACACACACACACACGCACACACACACTATATATATATATATAATATATATATATATATATTATATATATATATATATTAAAAAGGAATAAAAACTAAGGGCCCAAGATGTACAAAAATGTGTCCGGGAAAGGGAGGGCAGAGGGCCCAGGAAGAACGTGAGGGCTGGCCAGTCCCCCCGTCCCCTGGCCCCCTTCTTGAGCCTATAAATTACAATCCCAGGGGAAACTCAGGGAGGTGTAAGCAGGTGCAGGCCGGTGTGGGCATGGCCGCTCAGCTTCATCTTTCAGAAGGGAGTTGAGGGACAGAAGAATCTCAAGGAAGGCTAAGAGGAGGGAGGCGGGGGCGGGCTCAGCAGCCGCTGGCCGGCATCACGCAGGCTCCCTGGGACTTCACTTTGTGCCGTTGGCCTCCCCGTCGACGGCCCCCGCTGCTGGGCTTGGGCTGCAAGAAAGAGAAGGGGATGTGTCAGCAAGGAGGAGGGGGAAGGCCTCCAAGGACCCTTCTCAGGCCATTTGGCTTGGACTTGTGCAGGCAGGGGCAGACAGGGAGACAGGCTGTGAGTCAGGAGCCCACGGGCTAGTTCATGGCATATGCCACTAGCTAGGAGGCCTCAGGAAGCTTTCTTCATTTCTCTGGGCCTCAGTTTTCCAATCTCTAAAATAGATTTACAGAGGGCTCATGTAATGAAACGTGCTTTGTTGATTATAAAGCTAAGGAAATTCTGACACAAAGGAGGTCACTACCCTGGAGGCCAAGACACCAGGTGGGCAGGCCAAGCACCAAAGGACACAGAAAGCCAGACAAGCAGGCAGCAGCACCAGTGCTGCCCTCACCAGCCAGCTCCCCAGCACACAATGAATACCTTGGTGCCCTCGTGACCAGGGGGCTCTTCATCCTGGGCAGCCTGGCAGGAAGGAATGTTGAGAGAAGGGGAGAGAAAAGATGAGCGAGAAACAGAGAGAGCGCGAGAGAGGGATAGTGTGGCAGAGGCCCAGGGCCAATGAGCAAGCAACATGCTCCCGCAGAAATCCTCAGGACAATCCAGCAAGAGAACAGCATCCGAAGCTGGGTGAATGGGCTGCAGGCCAAGCCCCACCCCAGTGAAGACTGGGTGCCTACCTGTGGCTGGCCAGCCCCTGGCAGGGGGGCATCCTCTGCGGGAGGTCCCCCTGCTGCCAGCCCGCCAGGCAGCCCGCCATCATCTCGTTTAGTCAGGGGCCCCTTTTTTGTCGACTGCATCTTGATCTGCTGGGGTTTGGCGTTCATCGGGGAGTTGTTGGTGGTCTGGAGGAGCTGGGAGCCAGGAAGACAAGGCAGAACTGGCAGCTGCCCGGGCGTGGCAGGGTTCTCCAGGGAGGCCACACAAGGCCCCCAGAGAGGCAGGAACGAGTGGCCCATCCCATCCTAAGCCTAGTAGCAGCCTATGCCCCACAAGCTCCCCTTCTGTCCTCCTCTTCTTGGGTCCACTGCCCTCCCCACCTATAGCTGTTGCAGACCCTTCCTGAGCACCCATGCTGCCTAAGACCCTCCCTCTGTGCGCCCTCCCTCCTGCACAGCTAGAGATGCCAAGGCCTCAATGCCTGCCTATCCTCTCCTCCCAAGAGCTGCAGCATTCCTACCCCAAACACCAGGCCAGCATCACTGGACAAAGAAGTATTAGGTGGGCTCTCCTCTCTACCTCAGGGCAATGGCTGGCCTGCATCCCCCATCCTCAGCCCAGACCCACCCCTCCCCCCAAGGCTGCCAGGCACAGCACCAACCTTGGTGATGGTGCCCACGGCTTTGGTACGGCCCTCTCGGAATACCAGCCTCTGGTCTATGTGCAGATATTCGGGCGTCTTGATGAAGCGAAAGTGAACGGTGGCCTTGTCCCCAGTACGCAGACAGTCTTTGTCCATGCTCAAAATGGTGGCAGTCTGCCGGATGCTCCCACAATGCACTGCCACAGGGATGGGGAAACAGCTAAAGAGGGTGGGAGGCCCAGCTAACTTTGGAACAGACTAATAATATTAGATGACTGGCAGGACTGGCAACATTTGTTGAACAAAACTGAATCAGGATAAACTACAGGCTCTACCCTCGCAGTACTTGCAGCTGAGGTAAGAAGAGGGTCCAATCTGCAGATATGACTGAGTCTGGCCCAGGGAAAGAGTGAAGAGAGGGACAAGGGCTGGCTGTGCTCTTTGGGTCTGGGACCCTCCCTTTTGTTTGCCAGCTCTGAACACGATTCCCCCAAAAAGAGTAGCAGACAGGCATGGCAGGATGAGAGGGAGCCACAGCCAGAGGGGCCCCCCAGGGTGGGGAGCTGCCTGGCCACCTACCCATTGCCTGGTATCGCGGGCTAATCGTTGTGGGGTGATGGAGGACCAGGATCTCTGCCTCAAACTCCCAGGAAGCTTGGGGATTCAGACGCGGAGACACCATGACCATGCCTTTCCGTATAGAGGAACGCTTAATCTGAGGGGCAGGAGCACCAAAAGGAGCGCTCTGAGACTCCCCAATCCCTCCGCTCAAGAACCAAGGTGCTCTGAGGGGAGATGACCTGACTGGGATCCCAGAGCCCCTCAGGAGCAGGCTGGAGTCCTTGTGCACAATCCCCCAGGCCCCGCCCCCTGCCCAGCTCAGCCACCCCCTCCCCTGCTCTGTGGATACACAAGAGCCTTCCCACCTAGGACAGGGTAGGTCCTCTCTCCAGCTCCAGAGAGGGCCCAAAGGACTACATTCATTCTAAACCAGGGCTTCTTAACTATCTCGGTGTCGCCTGGGCAGTTAGGATGGTGAAGCCTATGGAACCCTTTTTAGAATCACATTGTAAAATGCACAAAATAAAATATGTAATATTACAAAGGAAACTATTAAATAAAAAAAAAAAGATCCCAGGCTCCAGCCTCCATCTAAGCCCTACACCTGAGGATGGGGGGAGGCAGGTGTGCCAGGCTCCATCTGAGCCGCCCCCACTCCCCCCATTGGCTCTGTGCTCTGGGCCTCACCTTCTTCAGAGCAAAGGAGGCTGTCTGGCCTCCACGCACTTCCTTGACTGGCATCCTCTTGCGGTGGATGGACTTTACTGCGATGGACAGGAAGTTGCCCAGGGGGTCAGGGCCTAGCAGCAGTGTATCATTCAGCTTAATCAGGCCCCTCAGTGTGGTTCCCGACACCACTGTCCCCACTCCCTGGAGGGCAGAGAGCAGAGGTAGAAGGTCCCTCTCAGGCAGCCTCCAGCACCGCCCCAGCCCCTGGTCGCAGCCTCAGCCATCTCACCGGAACAGAGTACGTATCATCAATCTGGAATTCAGCAGGCTCGTCCTCCCGGTAACTGGTACGTGGGGACAACAGGTTCAGAAACATCTTAAGCAGGTCTAAGTTCTCCCCTGTAACGTTGGAGATCTGGAATATGGGGCACACCCTGAGCAGGGAGTGAAGAAAAAATGAACAGAAGCGAGCTGAAGGGGACAGCTCCTTCCCTGGGGGCTCCTGAGGGCCACACACCCCACTAGAGGTGGGCGCTGGGCTCTTGCCTTCATGCAGCCTCACCAGCCTCAGGGAAGGCAGAGACATTAACCAAGAGAAAGAAGCAGCAGCCTCCAGTCCCACCAGGGGACTGCCCACTCCCCCAGGCCCGGGACTCTGGGGGCCACAACTGACCAGCCCCAGAGGGAGAAGCACTGAAGGAGAATCGTTAAAGCTGCCTCCCAGACCCATCATGAGAGAACCAGGTACTTGTACAATCTACTGACAACTACATCAGTGTGAGCCAGTGTGAGCCTGGGCAGGGCCTGGCCAAGGACAAGGCCAAAGCACCCTAAGGGTTCAGAGGAGAAACAGATGACCTCTGGCTAGGGGGAAGAAGGAAGACTTCCTGGAAGAGGTGTGTGTGAATAGGACCATGGGGGAAGGGTTGGAGAAGGGGCCAGTTCTAAGGGGCCCATGACTCAGGGGGATCCTCTCCTATCCCACCCGTGCCCTCATTACCTCTCTGAGCTGAAGTTGGACGCAGTCACAATCACATCATCCTTGCTCTGCACTAGGACGGGGATCTTGCGGCAGCCTGGAGACTTCAGCAGGCGCTGCAGCAGCTTCAGGGTCTCTTAAATGCAGAAAGGAACAGAATTAGGGTGCCCTGCTTCTGGTGAAGCGGAGTGGCACACTCACCACTGACGTGAGCACGAGACATTGAGACTGCCAGGCAGGCAGATAAGGGTTAATGACCACATTGCCTAAAGGGGCAGAAAGAAGGGTCAAAACTTTATGTGGTAGCCCAGCCCAGGACACAGAAAAGGCAGAAAGAAGGAGAGAAGGGACAGACTGAGAAGAGACAGAGACCAAGACCAAGGAGACAGAGAGAGACCAAGAGAGAAAGAGCGACAGAGACTGAGAGATGACACAGAGACCAACCAAGAGACGACAGAGAGGAAACGGAGAGAAAAGCAGATAGAGACCAAGAAAGAAAGAGAGACAGAGACAAAGAGTGAGAGACAGAGACCAAGAAAGAAAAAGGGACAAAGACCAAAAAAGAAAAAGAGACAAAGACCAAGAGTGAGACAGACAGAAACCAGGAGAGAAGAGACAGCAAGAAAAATGGAGAGAGAGCCCAAGAGAGGGATCAAGAGACCAAAAGAAAAAGATCAAGACCAAGAGAAGACAAAGCGAGAAAAAGACTAAGACCAAGAAGAGAGAAACCAGAGGAGAACAAAGAGATGAGGGAGAGAGGAAAAGGAGGGGGAAAGAGAAGAGGCTGGGAGGAGGGAGCTCACAGCGGGGCTGCTTCCAGTCCCAGGGCGGTCCGGGCTCCCCAAGCCGGGTCACTCACCAGCTTCCTCCAGCCGCAGGTCATGAGAAAGGTAGTATTCCCAGAACAGCCCACAGGGTGCTTCTCCCTTGGGCATAATGATAGCCTCCCACCCCACCACAGTGTAGACTGACCGTAACAGGAAGTAACAGGAGAGATGACCCAATTCTTCCCATGAGGTGGCAGCTCCCCAACAGTTAAATGGACACCTGCTGGGGCACCACAGCCCCTTTGGTGAAGGAGCCGCCCAGGAAGACTGACCCTCAGCTCCAACTACTCTCAGGACTTGTAGCATGAAAGAAACACCAGGTTCCCCTCTCAGAGCCCCACTATCCAGTGCAGGACAAGGCCATGCACCTGCCTTGGGCCCACTCCCAAAGGTGGCTGGATCTTCTTCTTTGGCCCAGCCACTCTCCCCTTTAATTTCCTGATGAGCTCCTTGAGGGCAGGGCCATGTTTGCATCTTTTTATGTCCAGTGCCCCCAACCCCACATGGAAGAACACTGAGCCCAACATAAGAAAAATCTTCCTAAGACCAGAGAAGGGAAGGCGTCTGTCTGGGCACTGGTCAGTAGAGCTGCTGAAGATATTCTAGGAAGGTGACCGCTGCATCGGTCATCCCACAGAGCCAGGCCGCTTCAGCTCCACCCAGGAACAGCCGGACTCCCGCTGACAATGCAGTATCCCTCCAGAGAGAGGATGCCCTCAGCCCCTTTCCTCAGTGAGCCTGTCACTTCCCAAGGGTCTAGGGAGCCATATGTGTTAGGGTGAATGAGACAAGGTAACCTGGATGGCAGGGCAGAGAGCAGGCAAAGGCCCTCTCACCCAGGCGAAACGAGAGGAGGAGAGGCACAGCCCAGCAGGCAGAACACTGAACCCAAGCTAAGGGAAGCAACAGGAATAAAGTTGGACAGGCAAGTTGGTGCCAGGACCTGGCATACCTTCCATACCAACCTACCTGCCTCTCTTTACCTCCAGCCCACTGCCCTGGATCCGGAGAGCAAGTCACTCAACTGAAAGACATTTCCAGGCCAAGATCCAAACAAGAAAGGAGGCGGGAGAAGTGCTGGAAGTGAGGCCTCTCAATTACCTTGCAGGATGTTGGCCGGACACATGTCAATCTTGGTGACCACAACGAAGACGGGGACGTTGAGCGCCAGTGCCAAGCCCAGGTGCTCCTTGGTCATACCCACAATCCCAGCATTGCTGCCTACCTGCCCCAGACAAAGAAAGGAACCATGAGTGCGAGGGAGGCCAGGGCAAAGCCCCCTTCTCAGGGGCACCCTTCAGCACTGGAGTCACAGGTGCCAGGGTAAGCCCAGAAGGAGGAAAACGAGCAGGAGATCAGATACCGGCAGCACCCAGCACAACTCGGATGCCAAGAGGGCACAGGCAGCAGCCATATCATCGGTTTGGAGAATTCTCTAGACCAGATGAGCAAGTCCATTTGACCAGGACCTCCCAGTCAGTATGGGTCAGAGGCAGGGACTCTCTGTATCAAACCATGTGGTCCATGTGCCAACAACTTACAAAGAAGTCCAATGACACAAGCTGAGATTAGAGAGACTCAGAGGACCCAACAGAGATGAACTCTGAGTAGCCCAGGATACAGAAGCCCCTGCCCCTCCCCACAGGCTTCTCAACAGCCCAGTAAGCTCAGGGGTACAGGTACAATAGTCTCCATTCTGCATATGATGAAACAGAGGCCCACAGAGGGAAAGGCCCCTATATACTAAGTGGCTGAGCCCAGACTCCAGGGCCCCAGAGCACAATGTCCCATTATACACAGGAGGGAAGCCACGTAGAACTTGGGAGGTCACTGTGGGACCTCCTGTTGCCCCAGTCCCTCCCTTCAACATGCCTCAGAAGACCTACAACCTCATTCAAAATGGCGGTGACCCAGAAGGGAAAAGCAAAGTGCAGGATTGTAGCTCCACATCCCTGGTGAGACCGTGGGCACCAAGTGGTGTCCCAAGGACACATGGGGCTGAAACAGGGGATACTACAAAGGAACAGACAGACAGTTAGGAGCAAGTATCAGGACAAGGCCTCTGGCTCCCTGGTGACCTTCTCTGGCAGACTCACAGGGAGACATGGACGAGAGGCCTGGTGGGAGTGGGAGGGCCCACCCTAAAGAGATCCCACTCTCTCCACTGCACCCTGAGGTGGTCCCACCTGTCACCCACATGATGAAAAACAGAGCCTCAGGGTTCAGGGGAGTGACCTCTTTTGGAAAGGTCTTGCCTGCATCCAAAGTTCTATCTTGGTCCCTGTCTAAAATTCGAATGACACTCAAGTGGTAAGGAACCAGGGCTCAGCGGGAAAGGCTTCTAGTTTTTAATTCCAGGTTGAAATCGGCCTCAACACCTTTATTCCAGTGGAGCTCATTCTCCACGGATGTTCTTCCATCCTCCTCAAAGCTTCTTCTTAGCATGTGGAAGGATGGGGAGGGGGAAGGGGGGGAAAGCAGGGACGGAGGACCCCGGGCTCAGGCAAGCTTGGACAGGGTCTACCTGGGAAAAGCTTCATGGGCCAACATATGAGTCTCTCAGCTGAAGACCAGCCCAGCCAAGTGTGGAGGGGTCATGATGAGGGCTGTGGTCCCCACCCAAAAGGAGGAGTACAATCTCACAAATGGAGGGAGAGGTCACAGACCCCCAAAAGACTGAAAGTCACAGAACCCTAGAACTTAAGCATAGTGGGGAGGGGGGCCGATGCCACTCAACACCTATTAGGTGGGATGTCATCAGAGAAGGTAGTTTTGAGGCCTGACTCAGTCACTTACTAACCATAGGGTCATGGTCAATCACATCTGCACGCCTCAGTTTTTCATCACTAGAGGATTTCCAAGGCTCTGACACTGTGTTCTAGGGTCACCAACAACACCAAGTCCAATCTCTCTGAATCTTACCTTCCCCTTAGAACACGTCTTCTCCACTCGAGGCCAATGTTAAAAAATATTTCAATAACAGTCCCTCAGTAGAATTGATTTCCCTGTCATCACACACATGAGCCCAAGAAGAGGTCCCAGGCTTCAGAAAGCTGCACACCTGAGGGCTGAAGACAAGCAGGCCACAAGCACAGGCCAAGGTCCTGCACCACTGCTCTTTCTGAGAATCAGTGTTGATGGGATGTGTGTGTGCTTGCCAAGAGCAGGTAGGGGCCTGCTCACATGGACAGCAGGATAAGGGCTTACTGTGGGAAGGGTCTGCCCAGACAGTCTTCCTTCCAAACAGAATGGTTCATGAAATTATTTACATAGCCGATAACCTAAAGAATTCTCTATTTTCATCAGCAAAGAAATTTCAAACTGACCAAAAACATTAACTCACAGGATACAAAGGCCCAGACCCCTCTTCCTTCTTAATTCCTTTGTGTGTTAATCTGTGTAAGAGAAGAAGCTTTCCTTTGCCTAGACACCTCCCCGCTGCCAACACTCCCCTCCCTGTGGGAACCTGTCCCTCCCCACAGGGGAGCGTTTGCCTGGCTTCTCTTCCTTTGAAGATGATCATGTGTTTCTGGCTCCCCAGCTAAGGGTGCGGTAGCCCCAGAAGCAGAAATTGTACAGAGCAACTCCTGCCCCTCAGACCCAACTCCTGTGCTCACAAACCTCACTCTGAGGAAATCCCTGAACCTGCCTACGCTTTGGCTTCCTCATTCACAGAATGGGTACAGCACTAAGATTCATCTGAAATGACCCAGCCAGGCCCCTGGCTCCTGACATCCAGGCCAGCCCTGAGATCCTCTACTCCACAAGAGTCTTCAGGTGACATGCTTTTGGCCTGCCGCCAGGGGACACCCTGCCCACTTACCATGAGCATGCAGAAGTCAGGCAAGTGGCCAGTCATGCCGAAAACGGTGGTCTTCAGGTACTTCTCGTGGCCAGCCAGGTCGATGAAGGTGATGACCTTGGTGGACTTTTCACAGATTTTGGTCCACTCCAGGCTGCCCCCATGGCTGTCAGGCTTGTTCACCACATTGCCCTCGCTGTCAAAGCCCAGAATGTCATTGCCCACGCTGCTGGTGCGGCCAGACTCCATCTCATGTTTGTGCCGGAAGAGCTTCTGCCGGGCAAAGCCACGGCCGTTGTCCAGCTCCCCATGCGTCAGCACACCCAGCAGCGTGCTCTTCCCCGCGTCCACATTACCCACCACGGCAACCCTGCATGAGGGCATGAAGTCGTGAAGGTAGGAGGACAGGTGTGAGTGAAAGCAAACCCTGATCCCCCCACATCTGTGTCCAGGCAGCTGTCTCCACGCAGGTCTGCCAAGGCCTTCTGCCTTCAGGAAGGAAATACTCTGGCTCGCTGCCCATCTGGCCCAGGGCCATGCGGCCATGGACAAGTCAGGTCACAAGCCTGGCACACACCAGGGAATCTCCCCAGGGCTATGGCCAGACAAGCTGCCACCGGCACCCATGGAGGGTTGGAGTCTATGAGAAGATGGAAGCCAGGGTGGCCAGAGCCAGGAGGAACAGCTCAGTCTGACTGGTGGCTGCTCTCAGAGGCCCTCTTCCCCTTTCATTGCCAAAGCTATCAGGAAGAATAAGCCTGACACAAGTTCTCTAGTCACCCTTCAGTCCTCCCGGGGACCAGCCCTTCCCCACTCCTGGTCTCTGGCTCACGGGCTGACAAGAGGACAAACAGCAAAATGTTCTTCCCAAAGTGGTCCTGTTTCAGTGCTGCCTTTCCTAGCACCTCTCATCTTCTGGCCCCCCAAACCCAAATCCTGATGGGAAAACGTGGGAAAAGGAAAGGAACCTGTCCTTCCTGTGGTTCTTCTACACGCATGAGAAAGTGAATGGGCCAAAGCGGAGACATGCAAAGTCTCTGGGCATCATCCACAGCAGATGGAGGAGGGCCAAAGGGCCCCATTCTCCTTGGGACAGCACTGTACCCATCACCTCCTCACCTGACCTCCAGGAAGTCATTGTCTCCAACTCGCTTGCGGACAAGGTAGTCACGCACTCGACCACCGGCCTCCTGGTGCTCTCGGAGGAGGATGACATCTGCCTCCATCTGCTCAGCCATGCTCTTCACTGTAGCATACGAGGCCTCCATGTCAGCCTCGCTAAGCCCGTACTCGGTCCCATCTGCAGAAAGGCACTTCTGTTCATTCAAAGAACTGACCAAGCCCCCTCCAATTCCACCCAGGAGACAAAGGGCCTTCATCTGCACCCTTTGTGTCTCCTGAAGCCCCTGGGGTTTTCCAGGAAGCAGCCTGTGGTTGAAATTCTAATATTACAGATGCCAGGAGGGAAGCCAATGCAGGGAGGAAATGGAGGAGAGATTGGCAGATAAAGAAACTGAGGCTAAGAGCAGTGACCAATTCTGGTCCAGCTTCCACAGCAATTAAGAAGCAGGAGCTGGCTCCGCTTTCGTCAATCCCCATCCCAAGATTCCTCCTCCCTCACTGGCTGCTAGTTCACTCTGTCCTTTCAACATCTTTTGTCTCCATCCCTTCTTTGTTGTCCCTGCCGTCATCACCATCTCAAAACCTTCTATGGTTCCCTACCACCTACAAACTAAAACCGTAAACCCTGAGCCCTCCATCACTGAGTTCAACCTCTTCCAAGATCATCTGTCATCATTCTCGACATTCCAGGCAAACCCTTCAGAACCTCCACTCTGCCCTGTCCTTGCCTTTGCTACCCTGCTTTGGTGAGATGAAATACCATTAGTCCTCCCTGATACATGACAATGGTGCCCTCCAGACCCCTGGGTTAAGCTCCTTGCCCTTTGGGCTTATCCATGTGCCTGTAAAGAGATCAACAGACCTTCATGGGCCATGTAAATGTCAGAAGTGATTGCTCCAAATGTCCCATCAGCCCTTGAAGAGGTGGCTGCCAGGTAGCAAAAGGCCCTGCTGGCCACCTTCCTGAGAAGTGGGGGGAGCCCACACCCTGCTTCCACGTGTCCGACAGCATTCATCTTCCATTATCCCCAGGCAGCATTTTTCATTTGCCATCCTGCCCCACTGGTCACTGCCTAGACTACCCAGGCTCCCTCAGCTGCACCCCTAGCCAAAATCTATCCCCTTGGCCAGAAACCTCAAGGTGGCTACCAGGAAAGAAAAAGGCTGCTAGAATACCTCAGGATTCAGAGGAGACAGACCCTGAGCAAGGAGCCCAAAGGCAACTCCAATGTCTGTTCATAGCCAGCTGGGGGGGCCTAGCATAAGGATGAGAATTGAACACAATCCAGTACTGGGGTGTGGCTCTGCATGTGAACAGCTTACTCAGAGACAAAGGAAAGGCAGTGGGAGATGAGGAGAAAGGTTGACAGTGTATACTTGGGGATACTATGAGAGACAAGTCCCAACCCAAGGGGAAAGCAGGGAAGACAGAGAGTCCAACCCACCTGGACAGAAATAAGATGAGAAGCTTGGGGAATATTTCCAAGCCTGGCCCAAAGGCTTCACCTCCACTGTTTAAGGCTCTCACTGCTCCCCTCCCCTTCTTCTCCACACCTTTCTCCACCTCCTCCCTCCTTCTCTCTCTTCCTCTCTCCATTTGATACTCTTATCAGTGACTTGGATAAATGAATTCAGAGGTTCCCAGAGCTAGAGCTGGGTCGTACCCAGAGGGCAGAAGGCAACAGTGGAAGGGCTAGCCAACATGGCAGAGGCAGGCCCTGGAGCACTGGGCTCAATTGAGGACAATGATATCAGATCGGGATAAATGCAAAGCCTTATACTTGGATTCAAAAACTACATGTACAAGATGGGGGAGATATGGCAAGGTATCAATTTGTCTGAGAAAGATCTGGAGGTTCTAAGCAGATTGCAAGCTCACAGGGTCATAGTGTTCCTCAGGAGCCAAAATGCTCATGGAATCTTGGGGACATCAGCCAGCCTGCAGAAGAGGGGGCGTTAAGAGGACAGTGGAAAGACTGGACCCGGTGCCAATGCCACCTTTCAGGAAGGCCACCAGCAAGCCAGAGAGGGTCTGCATCGTGCAATGAGTGACAGAAAGGATCTGGGGAGGTTTATCTAGGAAAAGACAAGACTGGGGAAGCATGATTTTGAAAAGGCAGTCAGGTAAGAGAGCTGAGGCCAATAAGACCGGGGCAGTAGGAAAGCTGCAAAGGGGCCATCATCTCTTCTCAGGTATATGATGGGCTGGCTGGGTGAGGGGGCCCAAGCTTGTCCTGCTCACTGACCTCAGCAGGCAGAACCAGGAGGGAAGAAAGTGCCTCAGGGTCCCGTTCAGTTCTAGGACCCTATGAATTCATTCATTCACAGCAGGTAGTTATGACACGCCAGACACTGAGCTAAGTCCAAGGGACAAAGAGACGAAAAGAAAAGCGATGAAGGCTCAGCAGAGTGACTACTGATGCAGAAAGAAGTTGGGAGCTCTTCCAAACAGTGACAGCTGTCCCAAAGTAGAATAGCCCAACCCCCAACTGAGAAATGATCCAAGGATACAAACAGGCAGGTCTCAAAAGAAGAAATCCAAGCTCTCAAGAAACAAATGAAAAAGATTCTCCATATCCTTAATAATTAGAGAAATACAAATTCAAACACTTCTGTGGTTCCATCTAACCCTCACCAGGCTGGCAGAGATAGCAGAGAATGACTAAACTGTGGACATCCTCAGCCAGGCCAATGCTCCCCAAAAGATCCGAGAGAGAGGAAAAGGAAGCATCCCTGCACAAGTCCTCAGGAAGCTCCCTTTGTGGTTGTAAAGACCTGGAAAGCAAGGCAGGAGGGGAGGGGCAGACACACCACAGGATGGGATGATTTCAGAGAAACCTGGGAAGGTTTCATTTGAACAGATGCAGAGTGAATCCAGCAGAGCTAGTAAACAACGATAACCCTGGAACGATAAACAACTCTGAAAAGCCAAAGAGCTCCAGCCTGCGCTGCCAGACCACCTCCATGAAATGTGCTGCCAGACCCTTGGAGGCGATGGCCGCGGGACCAAATGAGACCCGCATCTGAGGTCACGCCACGGTGAAAACTCACTGTGTATTTCTTACATGGGATTTTTCTTTCCCTGTGGGGCGGGGGGGAAGAAAGGTCAGAAGGTGACCTAGACAAGCCAGATGGCTCTGAAAGTGATGTGCTGAATATACTTAAAAAGAAAAGCAAGTCCTGTGTAATAGAGAGACAACTCCATCCCCTCCATTTCTACAATTTTTACAGAAATACTCATTTTATTTGGTGTTCATTAGGTTCAGAATAAAAAAAGAGAACATTTCATAATTTAAAATTCATTTGTTAAACATTTCAACATCAAAGAAGTGAAATGATCTGCCTAGGTTCTCCATGACTGAGGCCTTCACACGGAGTTGACTGAATCTATGTCCAGGAGGTTCGAGAGGGAATTTCTCTCAACTCTAATTCTATTTACACTGGCAGGAAATGATATCACCTGGTTTATTGTTGGCCAAGCAACAACGTCACAATTAGCATTTGCAGAGCCTCAAAGTTGGGAAGAAGCTCAAAGGGAATCCCCTTCCAAAGCTCCCAGGGACTTCTGGGGAAAGGCCCAAAGGAGGGGGAAACCCATTCCATCAGTCACTAGGCTGCCCTCCCCAGGGTTTCCTCTGGTCTCCTTGTTCCTAGTGCTCAGACCAGAATCAGGCACAGTTAGCATTACTGGCCGAGTTCAGGAATGAATTCACCCTGAGGCCCCTCACAGTTTTTTTTTTTAAGCAGGTTTCACAGATGCCCAGAGGAGTTAGATAGCCAGGCCAGGGTTCCTCACTCTGCCTGAGGCCAGTGGGAAGGACTAGTCTGGTCTCCCTGGCCCATGCCTGCCCTTCAGATAGCTGAAAAGAGATGACTCTCACATACATTCCAAATCTTCTATTTACTAGGTATATCTTCATCTCCCCAGTCATGGCCAGTCTAAGCAGAGGGACCACAGTGGCTCATTTGACTGTAGTCCAGCCTGGAGCAGGAGGGGGAGGGACAACTGGACTCTGAGAACCCATGTCTCTGGGACCACATTTCTGCCACACCCAGCAGGGAGCCTCAGTTTCCTCATTTGTTAAATGGAGCTGCTACTCCTGGCAGGAATCTGCTCCACTGGGTGGTATGCCATGATAAATACATGTTCTTCTTCCTCCCCTGCTCTTTCCCAATTTGCCTGCCCCCCTCCTTTCCCCATCTGCTGTCTAGGCACACCCCTGCCCCATAGCTCTCCTCAGTCCCTCCGTCTGGTCTGTCTGGGTGGGGTAAACAGAGACGCCCAAAGGACAGACAGTCGCTCTAATTAGAGAGGGCAGCTGTGTGAGTCTGAGAGCCCTTCTACAAAGGGAGGCATTACATCACGGTCAGAGCCCTTAAGCCATCCCTGGTCAAAGCTTAAGACTCTTGCTTTATAACCACCAGATCCCAGGTTCACAGAAGCATAAAAACATGGTCTGACCCTTCAAAGTAGGAGGGCACAAGCAAGGCCGTCATAGGGAAGGAGGAAGAGGTGGTGCCACCCATCCCAGGCATCTGAGCAGGTGGAGGAGAGGGGCCCTAGCGGATACAGAGAGCTGGTCTGACGAGTCTTGCCAAGAAAGAGACTGGCTACAGAAACCACAGGGACTGTCTGCACACACAGCTAGCTAGCCACAGCAAATTCAAGCCCAGGTCCACCCTGCCTCTACAACACAGGAACTTCACACTGATCACCCACTCTGGCTTTTTGGAGATCCTGGGGTTTGAGCCCACCCAGGGACTGCAGAAGCCTCAGGGTAAAATTCTCCAACCCTGAGCAAGAGAGGGCAATGATCACGGATTTTAATCTGGCTGTCAGCTAGAGAAGAATGGAGGAGAGAGTGATGAGGGGACTGACTTGCTATCCTTTATACATGACATTCCATTTCCCACCCAATGCTTTTGCCCAGGCTGCTCCCCCTACCTGGAATGCCCTCTTTCCTCACTTCCACTCTTGGAAGCGTTTCCTTCCCAGTTCCATTCAGTCACCCGCCAAGTGAGGGCATTCCTCTCCCCCACAGATTCCCCTGGACTTGCTTTTTGTTCATCTGTATCACTGCCCTTATCTCCCCAGCACCCAGCCCATTTCCAAGCAAAAGGAGGCGCTCATGAAATGGTAACTGAGTCTCCCCAGGGCCCTGTGCTGACCCTCTTCTCTCTTTATGCACTGTCCGGGGAACTACTCTGTCCAGAGAACACAGGACTGGCTTGAGCTCAGCTCCAGGCTTGGAAGGGAAGCCGCCCAGGTAAAGGTTTGACCAAGTCACCTGCCAGCCCCTGCTGGTTCAGCCAGGAAGATGGCCAAGTTTTGGGGGGGTCTATTGCTCTTCAGGCTGTTAGTTAGCAAGCATTTATGAAAAGTTCATACAGGTGAGGCCCTGGATCCTGCTACATCCTGCTCCATACAAGGTGAGTGGGCAGCACCTTCCCCAGGGAAGGGGACAGGAAGGCTTCTGCAAAAAGCACAATGACTCTGAGTGTGCTGAGGGAAGCCAAGGGAGCCAGAAAAGAGCCTGCAGCCAGGAAAGGGGGTGTCACATGAAGAACCTCAACTTCCAACAGAAAGTGATGGAAAGAGAAACCTTATCAGTGGCACTAATCCTACTCCTCTACCAAGGTCCAGTGAGCAGACACAAGGACAAGGATGTACTAATGAGTATTTTGTCAGCATGTGGTGCTTCTAGATCAAAGGGACTAATTATCTGTATGATGCTAGGTTGAGAAGCCACATCAAAGGGGCCAACCTCAGTAGTCCTGAGGATCTGGCCTCCAAAAGGATCTCCCAACATCGGCCACCCCGAGAGACACCATGGCACCAGGAGTCTCTGGAATTAAGAGCTAAGGAAACCATAGCCCCAATCAGCAAGGCAACAAGGGGCATGGCACCTGCCTCAGATGGGCTGGTGGAGGTCGCCAACAGGTTCATCCTCCTTGCCCGTGAGGTCAGAGCCTGACACATGGAGTGGACCCTCCTCTGGGGCCCTCTCTTCCTTGTTTCCATAGTGCTAGACTGGGTCTAGTCCCCTCTCTCTAACCCATCCTGGCTTCTTGCTGAGGTGTCCCCAATGTGCCCCAAGGATCTGTCCCCAAAGGCGTCATGTTTTGCATTTTCTCTCAGCACAAGGCATCGACTGTCACCACTAGAAAGATGACTCCCATTTTTACTGCCTCACCCAGTCTCTAAGACACAGCAGACCCTCACAAACGTTGGATGAACAAATTTCCCAGCAGAGAGATACAAGAAAGCTCCTGGAAGAGGGAGGTATAGTAGTCAGGGTATGAAGACTGCACAGGATTCTGTCAGGCAAAAATGCAAGGTCAGAGAAAACATGCCAGACCAAGAAATGGCCCAGTGTGGTAAAGGAAGAGGGGTCCTCATAGAGAAAGGTGGCAGGACCAGTCTTCTGGTACCTGGAGTGCAACACCATCAGCATGGTTCTGAAGGAAGAGCCTCTGCTCACTGCACGTGGCCCAGCTCAGAGGGAGAGAGACACCGGAAGTAACGATGGAGCCTCAAAGCTCTCAGGGTCCAGCTGGTGGGAGCCAGCCAGGGGGACTTTGAAGAGCTGATGGGGCCCCAATACCGGGGATGGAACAAAGCCAACTCCACTGCAGGCCTATTCACTGTGAGGATTCACTTGTTCATTAGGAAGGAAGATTCTAGAGTGAGGGTAGGTGAGTGCTGGAAAGAGTCACTGGCAACTGGCCGGTATGGCAAAAGAGAGCCTGAGAAACATTTCACAAGGCCTGCAGAGCTGAGGGTTAAGTTGGAGGGAGCTTCTCCCTTCTCTAGCTTCCTCGGCATCACTGGCATTCCTCCTTGCTGGAGGGAATCATGGTACCAGTGCCCTTCACTTACTGCATCCCATGCTCTCTCCCAGCAGTGACCATGCCTCTGATACATCTGAGGGGTGTGACCCCCACTCAGCACAGTAGCCACTCAAAGACTCAGTGAACGAATGTGGGACCTTGCACTATCCTCACTCTCTGGCCCTCCTTGTGCAAAACTAAGGTAGGAAATGAAGTTGCTCCTTCAAATGAAGCTTCCATCAAAGGCAGGAGGGCAGCAGAGAGCAGGGCAGGGCCTGTTTATGGTCTCTGGCAAGATGCCCTGCCTGTCCTCACCAGGATGCCAAGGAGGGATAAAGGTCTCATTTCTGCTGGAGGGCTACAGGGACTCAGGCCTGGGGCTGGTGCTCCCTGATCCTCCACAGCACCAGGGGCCATACAGGACAGGGTAGCAAGTGAAAAAAGAAGAGTCCTGTCTCCCTCAATGCCCACCCCACAGGCTCTAACAAAGCTCCCAGGAATGTGGGAATCAGGGCCCAGTTTGGGGCTAAGAAGAATCCCATTCAGCCAGGAAGAGCTGGGAAAAGGTTCGGCCCATTATTGTCCTTGTCTGGGGTCACAGGAAGAGGCAAAGCCTGCTGTTGTCTGATGATCCAGGCTTCAAAGGGAGCCACCATCAGGGGCTTGGTGGCCCATCACTCCTTGAACTCTCAACTGAGATGCCACCTGGAGGCACTGCCATAGCCATGCTGGAAGCAGGAACGTTCTCTAACTATTTCTTTGTGTCCTTGGTGGGGAAAGCAATGTGGCCAGGACATCATCTGAAAACTCCCCCACAACACTAATGACCCCATGAGACCCCTACCCACCTCTGTGGCCTCCAGCCCAATTAACATGTACCACCATGGGCTAGAATCAGAGAGGCTCAGAGAGCAATGTGCCTTAGAGCTCTTCAGAAAGGGAAAATCAGGAAAAGCAGAGGGAATTTTTTAGTTGAAAGGAGACCACCAGGAAAATCCTACTTGAAGCTACTGTTTTCAGTTGCTCCAAACCCAGGGAAGCCCAAGCCAGGGTCTAAGCACAAGGCTGGCCACAGGCCACCTGAATGCTTGGGGGACAGGCTTGTCCTCTGAGGGCCCACAGAGTCTCAACACCATGCTGGGGGTGGGTGAAGGTGTATTTTCTTCAAGAGTGACATATGACGACAGTCTACTAAGGCAGTAAGGGGTCACAATCTGCACAGTGAAGGGAGCACACCCCCCCCCCAATGAATAATGAAAACATGGGACACTGGAAGAATGGTGCTCACCTGATCCCTGCCCAATGACATAGATGGTCTCTCCGCAGCCCTCATCCATCCTCTCCCACATCTGCCTGAGGAGGCTGTCATACTGCTCTGAGGTTGGGCTTACTAGCACCAGCTGGAGAAGAAACCAAAAAGCTTAGGACTCCTGGGTACTGCAGCAGCTGCCAAGCCAAAACTGGCAGAAACACAACCCAAGGCCCTCCTCCCCCTCCTCCTCCCACACCCCCTGGGCCCTGCCCTTCCTCATGGGTCCACCAGGACCAGCCTCCCTTTTCTGCTCACAGCCCCAGAGAACAGCCCAGCACAGTGCCTGGCACTTGGGAGGCACTTCCAGCTCTGTCCTTGCCTCATTCATTCCCTGGGCAGTCTGAGCAGGAGAGCGGGGGGCCTCCCTCTATTATGGGCTGCACTTTCTCTCACCCTTCATCCTCAAGAGCTCCCCTAAAACCTGAGGCACAGTTGGCTCCTCCAGCCACCCACAGCCCAAGTGCTCCGGCCCAGCCTTGAGTTCCTCAATGGGAACAGGAATGGTCCCTCAGAGGTGGGGAGAGCCTCTATCTACCCCATTTCGGCTGACTTCTGAAGCACCCTACACTGCAGGAGGAACTCTCCAGAGTGGGACCAGGTTCAGTGCCTGGTCCCTCCTCCAAGTGTGGACCTCTGAAGTGGGTCACCTGGGGTGTCCCCAGCTGCTTTCAGGGCAGGGAACTCAGTCTTCTCAGGAGGAATCTGTGGCCAACTGGCAAATGGGCTGTTGTTTGCTTACAAATCAATCATCCTGGTTGGGTTGGGTTGTTTCCAAGAGTTTCTCAGCATAATCTCACAAGGACACCTCTGTCAGCCCTGTGAGATCCTGAGCCACCCTTCCTTGAGCTGGTTTTCAAGCAGAGGTATCCAGCTGTCACTCAGAAAGGACAGGCAGGATGTATTCCCTCCTCCCCCAGCTCTGACGGCCTTCCCAGGTGTTCAAACTGCTGTCACACACAGTCTGTGACTCCACTTTAGAGTCAACTAAGGAGTTGGGAAAGGCGGCGCCAGACTGGCCTGGGGCACCACGTGATGGGGAAGCCCTTCTTATTAAGGCTGCCCCTCTGCTTCTCCATATTAAGTCATGTTATGGTTCAAGGCTCCCCCCAGTCACCTACACATATGGGGAGGCAAGCTGCTTACAGTACACCAAAGTCAGGCCCATACAGGTGGTGCGATCCTGGAACTTGGGGGAGACAGGAAGTAAGAAAGACAACTTGAGTTCCCCGGATACAGCTGGCCCATCCCTTTCTTCAGGACCTCTGGGCCATCATGGCTTCCTGGGCAATAGTGCTCACGCTCTCTCTCTCTCCCCTGGGTCCCTAAAACTACTCATTGCTTTATAAATATTCTTTGAGATTTACCCCATACACTCTGTGTGACACAGGCCATAATCCTGTGATCTCGACTCCCACGCAGGAAGGGATCTGCCTGAGGTCAGGCAGTTCCTAAACATCAGTGCTTGAATTTGAACTCAGGTCCTCTGACTGCATCCTAGAGGAGGGACTTGGAAGCGGGGGGGGGGGGGGGGGGGGGGGGGGGACACTCTGAATGAGAAACTAGCTCCAACTGTTGCAAGCACACCTCCTGGCCAAGATTCCAAAATCTCTGAGATCTGGGAACACCTGCCAAGGCAGGGGCCCCTCCTCAGCTCCTGACAACAATGTCCCAGTAAAGAAAGAGGAGATGCTGAAAGGTTGGGACGGTCCTCTCCTATGCCCTGCTCTGGGAGGAGGGAGAAGAAAACGCTAGTGCCTGGGAAGGATCTGGGTGGGGGGTGTTGGCAGGCCATGGAAGCAGGAATAGAGGCAGGGAAGACCACTGGATGAAGAATCGGACCCGTGGCTAGGTGCCAGGCCTGGTTCCTTAAGAAGGGGAGGCCGGGCATCCTGAAGCCGGCTCCCAGCTGCTTCCCAGGGCTGTCCCAGCGCCCACAGCAACAAGGTAGGCAGGGCTTCATCACTCGGAAGAAGGCAGGGGCCGGTTTTCCTCCCCTCAGATCCCATGGTCCTTAAGATAACCTGACTTACAACTGCCCCCTCCAAGGGGCATCCGGACACCTGTGCCCCCTGCCTGAGTGACTTCCCCAGGGCTCAGTGTCGTCTGCAGTGACAAGGGTGGGTTGGACGCCCAAGCCCTCTACCACCGCTGCCCTTACATCTACAGGGCGTCACTAACTCCCCACTGCCCACCTCAGGCATGGCCGGGGTCAGGTCCTCTCCCAACTGTAACCAAAGAAGCAAAGCAAGGGGGGGTCACCAGGACAGCCCTCCCCAGGTCTGAACCGGGCAGCTCCAGCCTCTCACCCAGACTGGGCCGGCCGAGCGGAGGTGGGGAGCGGGCACCATCATGGGAGGGCCTCGGCTTCCTCCTCTCTAAGCCCGGGGGCAGGGGCCCCCAAAACCCGAGGGTGGGGGTGGGGGTGTGCCCACGTGGCGGGGGTGGGAAGGCGCTCCAAGGGCTTGCCTGGGGGGGCCAGGAGGTGGGGAGGGAGCGGGGTAGGGTGGGGGCTTCCCCTGTCTCCGGATCCCGGAGAAGCTAGCTGCCAGCCCGTTGTGGGTGGGGCTGCCGCTTCCATGGTGGGGGTCCCCGGGATGGAGGGAGGGCCAGGGTGCCCTCCCGTCGTTTCCCCGGCCGCAGTTTTCTCGTCTGCCGCGGCCTCAGGCCAGTAAACGGCCGTAGGCCAGTAAACGGCCGTGGGGGGGATGTCGGGGAGCGGGGGGGGGCGGGGCGGCTCGCCGTTGCCATGGCGTCGCCCCTTCCCCCGAGCGCTCCCGGCATGCCCCGCGCCGGGCCTAGCCCTCCCCCTCCCCCCGCGGACCTCGCGCACCTTGCTGGTGAGGTCCAGCTCGGGCTCGCCGTTGAGCGCCTCCCCGTCCTCGCTGCAATCCGAGTCGAAGCCCGTGTGTAGGCGGGCAGTGGCGGCCGAGGCGCGGGACGCGCCCGGGGGGCTGGGTTCCGGCGCAAACATACAGGCCGGCACCGGCGAGCCCATCGGGGAGCGACTGCGCTCCGCCGCCATCTTCACTCGCTTCGGCTGCCTCGCCTGCCCCGCCGCCGCCACCGCCGCCGCCGCCGCCGCCGGCCTCCCGGCCCGCCCCGCGCCCGCTGCATTTGACTAATTTATGCGCGGTCCCGCCCCCGGCCCCCTCCGACGACCCACCCCACCCGGGGCACTTCTGCGCAGCCGCCGATGCCGAACCCGGGTATCTGCGCGGCTACGACCGGCCCGGGGAGGGGAGAGGATGGAGCCTGGGGAGGGGTCAACTCATAAATAATGGAGCAGCGTGCCGAATCTCCAATGGCCTCCTCCGAGGCCGCGCGGGCAGCCGGGGAAGCAAGAATACCCCGAACCCCGCCAACAGCAAATCATGGTGGAAACATCTCTCTCTCGGCCTCCGGGAGCTGCCGCCCCCCAACTGCGTTCGGCCAATAGGAGTGGAGGACGGTAGGATGGATGCCGGCCCTGTCCTACGCGGAGGCGCGGTGAACCTTTGGCTTGCGGCCCGCTTCTGCCAGAAAGAAACCTTGGAAAAGGTGGCACAAAATGACCAGTGGGAGGGCGGCGGACCAGTGATTGAAGTCGACGCGGGCCGACGCTCCGGGCCGCCTCACGTTTAAAGGCACGCTCAGCCGATACGGGCGTATTTTCGGGCTCGATGCCAGAGCTGCCATAGCCTGCGTCAGGCAGACGCCAGGCCAGGGCCTGGCACGTCGTAAATATTTCTTGCTATGGCGTGCGGAAAGCATTGCATGCATAGCCCCAACTCTGAGAAGAAGGGAATGACCTCTGCCTGCCGCTAGAGTCAGCTGGAGTTCAAATCCCAACTCAGCTACCAAGTATCCAGTGCGACCTCCGGCAGGTAACTACCCCCGGCTGACCAGTCTTCACTGGCCAACCACAGACGAAGCGCCTGCAGTGTGCCAGGCACTTTGGGGCGCTGGAGATGCAAAGACACGAGGATAACTCACTGGATCCTCACCACCACCCTGTGGGGTCGATGCTACAAATTTTCTCCCCATTTTACACATGAGGAAACTGACACCGAGAGAAAGCGATTGGACAGCTAGTATCGAGGCAGAATTCAAACTGGGGTCTTCCTGACTCCACGAACCACTTGTCTGCTCCTGCCTCCAAGGAGAGCATGTATTTCATAAAGGCAGCTTTGAGAGGCCGTGTGCCCTCATGGACATGGCATTGAACTTGCAGTCATGGGGATCTGGATACACATCGTTGAGATTTGTGTGAATCTGCACAAATTATGTAAATCACTGTGCCTCAGTTTATCTGCAGAAAGGGAATAGACTCAGTTGGTTCTGATCTAATGTTCTATGTATAACATGCACAAAATAAATGCAAGGTTTGTTGGGGTTTTTATTGGGGGGGGGGGGGGAACAAGTCATCCAAATGTGGAGGAGCAAGAAGTGAGAAGACCCAAGGGAGGAATCAAGTCGTTGAACTTCTTTTCCCCAACCCTAAACAACTCCAGTCTCTTCACTAGATCGCCCCCTGCCATGGCATTCTATAATGTGCCCTTCCTCACCCTCCTTAACTGAGTTCTTCTGGACTTCTACCATCCTAACAGCCTTGCTAACCTGTGGCTAGGGGCCTAGTTCAGAAGACAATGATCCAGATGTGCTCTGGCTGGACACTGTCTAAGGTAATTTGCAGCCCAGAATCTCAGGACCTGGCCTCTGTGCCAGAACCTCTGCTCCTACCATATGTGATTACAGGAACTCAGGCTCCCTTTAACTGGAATAATGTAACTCTGTCCTAATAGGTCTCCGTGCCTCCACTCTTTCCCCTCTCCCCAAAGCCCCAAATAATAATAATGACTAGAATTTATATAGGACTTCCAGCGTTTGCAAAGCATTTTATAAGTATTATATCATTTGATCTTCACAAAAATCCTGGGACAGGTGCTGTTATTGCACCCATTGTACAGATAAGAAAACTGAAATAGAGAGAAGGGGTAATTAGCTTGCCCTGAGTTTCACACTCAGGTCTTCCTGACTCCACGTCCAACAATCTATCCTGGCCCTACCCAAATAGGAATTCTTTCATCAGGACAAATAACAGTGTGGGGTAGGAGCACCCTAAGTTCACTTAGGATGAGGGTGGCACGGGAATGCCCCAGCTTCAACACCAGGAGAAGGGGCAGCCTTCCTCCAACAAGGTCTAGCCCCTGACACTGCACCACTGAAGTTGTTTGTCCTTTATTCTCAAAGAGGACCATGACAGCAGGAAGATGAGGCCATGACTTGCAAGTGAATCGGATAGAAGTGAGAGAGGACTGTGCAAGGTCACCAGCCTCACTTTCTCCTCTGGAGCCATCTGGGTCCAGTGGCCAGATATGGATCAGGACCCCTGGAGATGGCCCCCAGCCACTGAAGTGGGGTGCTATGGAAGGCAGGCTTCCGGTAAGGAATAGCAGGGTCTGAGAGAGTGGGACCTCACCTTGAAGACCAGACCATTGTAGAACCATGAGTCACAGGATAACAGCATCTGGCCTCATTCAGGGAGGGAGTTGGTCCACTCCCTAAACATAGGCTAGGCCTGGCATTTCAGATTCAGATTTGGCCAGAAAGCCGACAGTGAACAAAACTGAGTCATAGCCTGGAGTATGTAGCACCCACACCATTTCAAGTTGAATCTACCAGACATCTAAATACATCAGGTGTGGTGACTCAGAAGGACCCAAAAAGCTATCAGGTCTAAAGGACACTGACTCCTCCCAAGCTGGCCTTTGATACTCCAAGATCCCAGGAAGCCCTGTCAGTGGCCTCCAGGCCAGTTAGCCTCCAAGGCAGATATTGTACCTGCCCTACCCTAGAGGTGGACTCCCTGGGACAAAGCCTCCCTCACCCTACTCTAGTTCAGCTTCCAGCAGCAACCCTAACTGGGTAGATTTTCCTAAGGCATGGGCTTCATCCTATTGCTGCTATGCTCCAGAACCACTGATGGCTCCTCATTACTTTTCAAACTACAAACTTGGAAGAGGATGGGATTTGAGGCTTTCCAAAATCTGACTCCAACCTACCTTGCTATCAATCTATCCATTTGTTAAAGGCTTACTATGTTGGGCCACCATCCTCCACTTCTCGTCTTATCCCCTCACTCCACAAATTGGCCCTGTCATCATTTCCCATTCATCCATAATCTACCTCTTCTCACCTGTGGGGGACCCAGCCCTCCCTCCAAGATATAAAGGTCTTTCTCTCCTATCAACCACCTGCCTTTCCATCAAGGCTCACTCCATCCATAAGTCATCTTATCTTCCTTTAACATTTTTTAAAAAGTTCTTGTGTACTTCTACTTTGTATTATTTACCTTATTTCCCCAAAAAGACAATAAATCCCCTGAGGCAGTGAATATAATGTGTTTCCTCTTAAGGTCTCCAGTGCTTAGGACAAAAGAACAGGCATTTCCTAGAGGTTTCTTGAATTAAACAGAGTGTTGTTTTCTAAGAAGTATCCTTTCTGTCTTTTTCCTTTTTGAGGCAATGAGGGTTAAGTGACTTGCCCAGGGTCACACAGCTAATAAGTGTCTGAAGTCACATTTGAGCTCAGGTCCTCTTGACTCCAGGGCCAGTGCTCTATCTACTGCACCACCACTGCCCCCTTTCTCCCATTTTCTGAAGAAATCACTCAGCACCAGCTAGACTGCTCTTTTCCAACAGCTGAATGCATAAGACTTTATCAGAAAGGAAACAAACAGCTGTATATCAAACTGCTCTATCCTGGAGAAGGGACTCTGAAACTATATCCTCTGGTAGCAGAGTCACGTTTGTAAATGCATAAAATACATCAGATTGCAATAGAAACCAATGCTATTAAAATAGTTATCAAAAAAATAAAATACCGTTATCAAAATATTAAGAAAAGGTCATGGAACTCAGGTTTAAAACTTCTGCCCTAGGACATTTCCTTCTCCAAAAATGAGGAGATATTGTTAATCAACTTACTGAATCATTTCTTCTGAAGAGAAGTGAAACTTAGGATGGGCTATCAAGCCTCTAATCTTTCCCCATTACAAATTCTTCTTTTAATAAATATAGATGTTAAGAAGGAAATTCATGGGCAGAGCACTGGCCCTGGAGTCAGAAGGACCCAAGTTCAAAACTGGTCTCAGGGACTTAGTAGCTATGTGACCCTGGGAAAGTCATTTAGCCCCAATTGCCTCCAAAAAAAAGGAGGAAAAAAAAGAAAGAGAAAGAAAGGAAGGAAAAAAAGAAAGAAAAATTCAGCCCTGGATTTTAGGTTAACATTTTGGAAAGGAAACTCCCTTTGTGTCTTATATCTGCCTCCACCTTCTGTTATAATCACTGATAAGTGGGACCCTCAAGCATTAGAAACCTCAAAACAATTTCTAGGCTGTCCTAGCTGGGGCTGAAGGCATTTAGTCAACACAGGGCTTTTTACAAAGTAAGTACTCTTGACATTTCTTAGGCTCATGGAACTGTAGAATTGGAATAAGTATCTCGTCACATTTGAATTCTCTTTAGGAGCCCTGGCAAGTGGGCATCCAGCCATGATGATTAGGATTGTATTATCCCTCCTTCATCCTGGTAATTTCCCCCTCCCCACTTTTTTTGGACAAGTTTGTTAGAAAATTTTTGCTTATAATGACCACGTGTCCCTAACCACCCAGCTGCTAGTACATCCCCTCCCCAAATTACCTTTTGCTCATTTCTTATATATTTTGTGTGTGTGTGCATGCGTGTGTCAGAGACCACCGACTCAAATAAAAATCAGACGTCTCAAGGCAGAAGCAAAGCAGCAAGATTTTATGATCTTGCAAGAGAGGGCTACCTCTCTGATAAGTAATCAGGAGAGTAAGGCAATGACAAAAGGCAAAAATAGAGATTATATAGCCCTAATGCAGATCCCACCCCCTCATTGACCTTTTACTCCCATTGGCTGGGAGGCAGGCTCACAATCTAAACACAACAGTCTACCCTGTGAATCACCAATAGGCATAATGTTGATATGGATGTTGATGTGGCAACCCAAGAGGGGAGTGTGTTATGCTGATATGGCAATCCAAGAGGACAAGGTGCCTTTGTGTTATGCTGATATGACAACTCAAGGGGGGTTATGTTATGCTGGTACGGCAGCCCAAAGGGTCAAGGGGGGGTGGATTGTGTTATGCTGATATGGCAACCCAAGGGGAGGGTGTGTTATGTTGATATGGCACATGATTTCTGGGAAACTGAAACTTAGGCCTAACCATCTACTAAAAGTCTTTTGGTAAGCCCTGAGAAGTCTTCAAATGTACATGTTGTCTTCTCTGTTAGAATGTAAGGTGAACGTATTTGGGCAGAGCATCATTTTGGTCAGAAATTGTGAGTGTCTTCCTCTCCCAGATCGATTTTTTTTTAACTAGGTCAAGAAGCCATTGTCTGCTTCATTTCTTACCTAGCCTTAATCACTAAATGGGTGTTTCCTCAGATAAACTGAGACCTGTTAAAGACTTTAGTTTTAAAAGGCCAAGGTCCCCCACTACATCCAGGGCCATCTCCAGTCATCCTGATCCATATCTGGCCACTGGACCCAGATGGCTCTGGAGAAGAAAGTGAGGCTGGTGACTTTGCACAGCCCTCCCTCACTTAAATTCAATTCACTTGCATGTCATGACATCACTTCCCTGATGTCATAGTCCTCTTTGAGAATGAAAGACAAACCACAGGAAGGTACAATAAGCACTTAAGAAAAGTTGATTGTCTTGTCTACCAACTGTTTACATCACTACTAATTCAGAGTGTGGCAGTGTTAAGTAAATGAACTTGAAGGGAAATTTAATAATTTTTACTCTAGTTTAAAGCACTACAAACAAGCATGGAGCCCCAAAGAGTAGCTAAACTGAGGAATACAGCCTGCTGAATTTCACAAGACTAAAGGTTTTGAAGATTTTGCCTTTCGTAGTCATACTCCACTGGCTTCCAATTTTTTTTTTTTTTTTTTTTTAGGAAATTGTAACATATGTTCTACAGATACTTTCCCAGCCCCAGCTTAGACAGTTGGGCTGGAATCTAGCTGCTAGATTCCCAGAGGAAGCATCTTTCCCTCTGCAGGTTCTAGGGGTAACCCAGAGGAGTTGGGAAATATCTTTCTAGCACTATAGTTTGAGCCTCTACCAGTGTGATATCCACCCCCCATCATGATTACTGGTTGAAATAAATTAGTCAGCCAGACCAAATTAGCTTTTAGAAAGAGTCAAATCAAAAGACATGTATTAAGTGTCCATTGTGTGCCGGGCACTCTGTTAAGCAGTAGAGATTTAAAAATAGGGGGA
Organism: Bettongia penicillata ogilbyi; assembly: GCA_023548195.1. Classification (NCBI taxonomy): domain Eukaryota; kingdom Metazoa; phylum Chordata; class Mammalia; order Diprotodontia; family Potoroidae; genus Bettongia; species Bettongia penicillata. Next base: position 4,958,606 of record JAJHZJ010000150.1, on the reverse strand, counting down.
AAAAAATTCAGTCCTTGCTTGCAAGGAATTCACAGTCTAAAGACAATAGGCACATAATTCTGTACAAAGAAGATATAGATAATAGATCTGGATAAAGCTCCGGGCCTGGAGTCAGGAACACTCACTTTCCTGAGTTCAAATCTGCACTCCAATCACTTTCTAGCTGTACAATCCTGGGCAAGTAGTTTGCCTCAGTTTCCTCCTCTGATAAATGAGCTGGAGGAGGAAATGGTAAACCACTCCAGTATCTTTGCCAAGAAAATCATGAAGAGTCAGAAACAACTATAAAACGACTGAACAAAAAATTATCTATATCTATCTACATCTATATAGAGATATGGATATTATCTCTATTTGTACAGAATTGTTTGCATGTGTATGTATGCATACATATACACACAAATGTATGATAAATTGGTGATGACTGCAAAGGAAAAGGCACTTTCCCTTGCAAAGGGAACTTCATGGTAAAGGAAAGACTTCTTGCACAAAGTGGAATTTAAGCTGAAACTTGAAGAAAGCCAAGAGGTAGAGGAGAGGAGGAGAGAATCTCAGGCAAGTGGGACAACCAGTGAAAATGAAGAGAACCAGAAGATAGGGTTTCCTGTGCAAGAAAGCAAGGAACCCAATGTCACTGGATTGTAGATTCTGTGGAAGAGAGTAAGGTAGGAAGGGGCCAGGTTTTGAAAAGCTTTAAAAGTGAGAGAAGATTTTTTATTTGATTCTGGAGGTGAGAACCACTGGAACTCAATGTGTGAGGTGATGAGGGCCTGCACCAGGGCAGGGAGGAGGGGGTGGGGGGGTGGTGTGGTGGGAGCATCAGAGGAGAGAAGGGGACATGTGCTACAGATGTCATGAAGATAGAATCTGCAATAGATTTGGGGGGGGGGGTTTAAGAAAAAGTGAGGAGCTGAGGATGATCTCTAGATTGTTGGGTGTACCTCTCTATACCGGGGTAGATCATTTCTGCTGTTATTCAGTTGTTTTCAGTCATGTCTGATTCTCCATGATCCCATCTGGGATTTTCTTGACAAAGATATTAGAGTGATTTGCCGCTTCCTTCTCCAGCTGTTTTTACAGATAAGGAAACTGAGGCAAATAGAGTTAAGTAACTTGCCCAGGGTTACCCAGCTAGGAAGTATTTGAGGCTGGAGTGTATTCAGAAGGCAATCTATCCAGTGAACCACTTAGCTGAACTTGGGCATACCTGGTGAACTATTTTATGTAAGGAGTCTTTCCTTGTCTTCCTTAATATAATGCCTTCCTATTTGTCTCCAATTTTACCCCAGCTCAATGTTCTTTAGAGATGGTTGTTTGCCATGTTGTCTCCCCTTAATAGCAGGGAATGTCTTTTGCCTCTATCTCCCCAGGACTTGGTACAATATCTGACACATAAGAGGTGCTAGTTTTTTGGAGGTGCTTATTAAATATTTCTTGACTTGACTGGGTAGATGGTAGTGACTCCAAAAATAATATGGAAGTTTGAAAAAGAAGAGGTTTTGGGTGAAAAGATAATGAATTCAGTTTTGCACGCATAAAATTTCAGATGTTGACCCAATATCCAATTCACAATGTCTGGATAGGCAGTTGGAGATTCAGGACTGAACGCAGGGGAAAGGCTAGTTCTGAACAAAGAGATTTGAGAATCATTTGTATAGGAATGATAATTGAATCCATAAGAGCTGATGAGATCTCAAGTGAAGTAAGTAGTTTTAGGAGAGATGAGAAGGTGGTCTAGGACTGAACCTTGGGAACACACATGATCAGTAGTTGAAGATCCAAGTATGAACATAATAACAATATATTTATGATGGTGTTGAGTTAGTACAAAACCATTCCCCTAAAGGGTGTGATGATCTCTCCCACAAGAACACAGAGGCTAGGAGGATGGCAAAGTTGTCCTTCCTGGAGGTGCTCTTGATGGAGACCTCAATATGTGAAGCTCTTCTGCCAGCTTTCCTACAAACCACGAATCTTGCCTTCCACATTCTATCAAGAGCACAGTTATTGAAGCAGACAATGCTAACAGTTGGTGTTCTCCTGGGAATGCTCCTGGGAGGCTGATGAAATGTTCAAATCCTCTGGTCCTCCAAAGATGCTCCACCAGTCAAAGAGGGGCTGGGGTTGTGAAAGGAGATTGAGGCTTAGGTTTTCTCTTCTTCAAATGATTCCTCCTCAGGACTGGGTTGAAGGCTTCCACCATAGAAGTTTGAATCTTCCATTCCAGTCATGTTCCCTAGCTTTATGCAAAGATAAGAGGTTGTATTCATTCCTGGTTCACTTCTTTAATGAACTAATTTATTTCTGATGTGTTGTCACCTGATATAGGTATTGAAGCTAAGGGAGGGAGTCACTGCAGCTTATTACACAATGAAAAAAGGAAGCAACTGATTTAGTAGTGAGTTAACCATCAGTTAACCATGCGTTAACCATCTGTGCCTAGATTGTTATTGGATTATTGCTTTTTTCTACAATTGTTTTGCAAGGTCAGCTGGATGTACAACCATCCACCTTTTCTGTACTTTTTACACAGTTCTTTATAAGTCCCATACTTGAAAAAGCAGGGGATATAGTATCAATGGGCTTGAGTTCAAATCTCATCATTGATCTCACTACCTGTGTGTCATGGAACAAGTTACTTAATCTCCCTGGGTCTCAGTTTCCATGTCTGTAAAATGAAGGGGGTTGGGCTAGATGGCCCCTGAGGTTGTTTCCAGCCCTGAGGTAGATCCAGCATCCTGTGTGTGACCTTGGGCAAGTCACCTCCACTTTCTGGGCCTTGGTTTAATCCTCTATAAAATAAGAGGGTTGGACAAGGCGACCTTTGAAGCCTTCCAGGATCCTTTCCAGGTAGGCAGAACCTGCCAGTTTGCATTCTTCTGGTGTGGCCTTTAAAAACCAAAGGTCATCTCCACATCAGGAGGTGGTTCTAAGGAACATGAGACTTGACTTAGTGGGAAACTTCAAGGAATCCAGGATCTCATCAGTGGGGAGACACGCATCTTATTTTGCGTGGTTCTTGTCCATCTGGTTCCACCAATCCTGGCTGACGCCTCTCCCTTGACTCTCTGCCCATCTGTGGATACCAGCAATGCTGCCTCCCTTCTTCCTCGTTATGAACATAGCCTACCTTGCTTGTGACTTTTGTCATACTTCAAGCACACCAAGTCATCCTCACTGACATTTGAGCAGCCAGCTCACACCTGCCATTGTTCTTTGGGTCATCTGCCATTATGAAGCCCTTGAGAGAGCAGTGTTATATAACTCATGGGGTCAAGAACATCACCAGGAAAAGACTGGCATTAAAAAAATGAACTTTGGCAGAAATGGGCTGCTTAGGACCATTAAAATGACTGATGGACTATATGGTCAGCAGTTGAAAATCCAAGTATGAGCATAATAAGTAATAATATATTTATGATGGTGTTAAGAGTTGGCACAAAATCACTCCCCCAAGGGTGTGATGATCTCTCCCACAGGAACATAGAGGCCAGGGGAATAGCAAAATTGTCCCTTATGGAGGTGCTCTTGATGGAGAACTCAATATGCAGGACAGCCCCCTCCAGGCCCCTGATGGAAATTCAGTGGGCTATCTGATAGCTTGGCATGACCTGCAACATAGGAACTTTACATCCATGCTACTTTTCCCACATGAAAAAATAGGTCACAATGTTCACTACTCAAAAATGCCAAATGAGGTGCTTTGAGATCACAGGGTGAAGCCAGATCAACACAAGATGGTAAATACGGTGATAAGAAGTAGCCAAATCCCGAAAAACATCTTTTTAACAAGAAACAAGATCACAAGAGGGAGAAGTAGAAGATATGAAATGCCCCACCCTTCTCCCAGCTTCATCTTAACCAACCATGGGTTCTTAACAACCACTGAATCGTCCAGGAGATGGAGTGGGGAGGCCTGGGTTGGCAGTCCAGCAGGAGGTACACTGGCATTTCCGAATCTGAGTTGTGGAGGACTTCAGAAGCCACCTGGTCCTGCCCTCCACTGAATGACAACATGCCAGACAAAGTATCATCCAGCTGGTGAGGGAACTTACTACTACCCATTCTACTACAGAGGGCAAGTCCTACCATGACCCCTCTCTACTCACTCTAGGGGACAGCTCCTACCATAAGCCTCTGGGTCCATATGGCACTTTGACTATTCACAGGATCATAGACCTAGAGCCGAAGGGAACCTTACGATGATTTGGGCCATCCTCATCCCCATCTTCCAGATGAAGAAACTGAAGATTAGTGGGGCTGATTTGCCCCCAGGCCCACGGCTAGAGAGCAGCTGGGCTAGGAATGGATCCCAGATCTTCTGGGTCTGACTCTGGCTCTCTCTCCACTAAACTACAGAGGCTCCATGAACACATCGAGTCACCACAGCCTTTGTAGATCCGAGGGAGGCCAGGTCCGATGACCACTTCCACCCCACAGGGCCAGGCGGAACTCCTCTTCTGGACCCCGCGGTCTGGCTGGCCAGGAGCGCGCTCCCTCCAGGCCGGCTCCACTCCGCATGCGCAGGGGTTCTGCACTTTTTCCTCGCGTGTGGGGACCCTTCTTTCCGGCTTCCTTTTCCAGTTCCTTTTTAAATTGTCTTTCTCTACTAGAATTTAAGCTCCTTGAGGGTAGGAACTGTCTTTTCTTTCGGTTGTCGTATCTGAGCATCATAGGGAGTAGGTGAGAGAGACAGAAGAGAGAGGGGCGATAAGGAGGGGAGGACGGGAGACGGCTGCAGGGAGAGAGGCGGGGAGGAGGAGGGAGATGTGGGGGAGCAGGAGATGAAAGGAGGGAGGGAGAGGGGAGGAGGAGGGGAGGAGGAGGGAGATGTGGGGGAGCAGGAGATGAAAGGAGGAAGGGGAAGGGGAGGGGAAGGGGAGGGAGAGGGGAGGAGGAGGGAGATGTGGGGGAGCAGGAGATGAAAGGAGGAGGGGAAGGGGAGGAAGAGGGGAGGAGGAGGGAGATGTGGGGGAGCAGGAGATGAAAGGAGGAAGGGGAAGGGGAGGAGGAGGGAGATGTGGGGGAGCAGGAGATGAAAGGAGGAGGGGAAGGGGAGGAAGAGGGAGATGTGGGGGAGCAGGAGATGAAAGGAGGAAGGGGAGGGAGAGGGGAGGAGGAGGGAGATGTGGGGGAGCAGGAGATGAAAGGAGGAAGGGGAAGGGGAGGGAGAGGGGAGAAGGAGGGGAGGAGGAGGGAGATGTCGGGGAGCAGGAGATGAAAGGAGGAAGGGGAGGGAGAGGGGAGGAGGAGGGAGATGTGGGGGAGCAGGAGATGAAAGGAGGAAGGGGAAGGGGAGGGAGAGGGGAGAAGGAGGGGAGGAGGAGGGAGATGTGGGGGAGCAGGAGATGAAAGGAGGAAGGGGAAGGGGAGGAAGAGGGGAGGAGGAGGGAGATGTGGGGGAGCAGGAGATGAAAGGAGGAAGGGGAAGGGGAGGGAGAGGGGAGGAGGAGGGAGATGTGGGGGAGCAGGAGATGAAAGGAGGAAGGGGAAGGGGAGGAAGAGGGGAGGAGGAGGGAGATGTGGGGGAGCAGGAGATGAAAGGAGGAGGGGAAGGGGAGGGAGAGGGGAGGAGGAGGGAGATGTGGGGGAGCAGGAGATGAAAGGAGGAAGGGGAAGGGGAGGGAGAGGGGAGGAGGAGGGAGATGTGGGGGAGCAGGAGATGAAAGGAGGAAGGGGAAGGGGAGGAAGAGGGGAGGAGGAGGGAGATGTGGGGGAGCAGGAGATGAAAGGAGGAAGGGGAAGGGGAGGAAGAGGGGAGGAGGAGGGAGATGTGGGGGAGCAGGAGATGAAAGGAGGAGGGGAAGGGGAGGAAGAGGGGAGGAGGAGGGAGATGTGGGGGAGCAGGAGATGAAAGGAGGAAGGGGAAGGGGAGGAGGAGGGAGATGTGGGGGAGCAGGAGATGAAAGGAGGAGGGGAAGGGGAGGGAGAGGGGAGGAGGAGGGAGATGTGGGGGAGCAGGAGATGAAAGGAGGAGGGGAAGGGGAGGAAGAGGGGAGGAGGAGGGAGATGTGGGGGAGCAGGAGATGAAAGGAGGAAGGGGAAGGGGAGGAGGAGGGAGATGTGGGGGAGCAGGAGATGAAAGGAGGAGGGGAAGGGGAGGGAGAGGGGAGGAGGAGGGAGATGTGGGGGAGCAGGAGATGAAAGGAGGAGGGGAAGGGGAGGGAGAGGGGAGGAGGAGGGAGATGTGGGGGAGCAGGAGATGAAAGGAGGGAGGGGAAGGGGAGGGGAAGGGGAGGGAGAGGGGAGGAGGAGGGAGATGTGGGGGAGCAGGAGATGAAAGGAGGAAGGGGAAGGGGAGGGAGAGGGGAGGAGGGTAGGGGGGAGGAGGGGAGGAGGACGGCGAGGGGAAGGAGAGGGGCGGCCGAGCGGAACTTCCTCTCTCCCCTCCCCCGCCACGCCGACCATGACGCTAACGTCTCACGCGCGCGCCCGCGGCTGCCGTCGTCGTCACTGCGGTACGTGCCGTGCTGCGTCGTTATGACGTAATGTGACGCGCCGCGCAGGCCGGGGGCGGGGCGGGTCGAAAGGGCGGGGTTCGAGGAGGACGAACGAGGGGAGAGGGCGTTTCCGGAGCACGCGCTCGGCCGGGCGAGGGCCGGTGACGTCGCGCACGGGAACGAGCGCGCGCCCCCGGGGCTCGCTCCTGCTCCTCCTCCTCCTCCTCGCCTCCCCCTCCCCCGCTCGTGCCGAGGTCTGGGCCGGTCCGGCGGCGGAGGTGAGTGTGGGCGATGCGGGACGGACCACAAGGAGAGCCCCCTCCAGGCCCCTGCGCCCTCGGAACCGAGCTGGAGGGGAAGGGGCTGAGCGCGAGGGGCTCCCTCCCAGCGGGCCCGTGGGGGGCTGGGGAACGGGGACCCCCTCTGCGGTCTCCGGGGGGGAGCTCAGGACGCGGGGATCCCCCCGAGGGCTCACGGGGCGGGGCTCAGGACGAGGGGATCCCCCTTTTGAAGGTGGAGGATGAGGGAAGCCCCCCTTAGAGGGGCTCAGGTGGGGGCTGACAAGAGGATCCACCAAACTCTCCCCAGCTTCCCTTGGGGGGATTCACTTACCTTGTGGGACCCTAAAAGAAAAGAATCTAGTCCCTTCTAGGCCGTGCACCCCCTTAGAGATGACGAGTTATTTAGGGGATCTCTGCCCCCCAGGCTGGTCCCCTCCAGCTCCCTTGGGGTGGGCTTTTTGGGGAGCCGTAATGAGGAGTCGTACCTTCCCCCTTAACTTGTCCCTCCCACCCTCGTTCCCTTGGGGACAGAGCTGGCCTCGCTCTGATCCCCTGGGCTCCCTTGCCGTGGCAGGGGTCCCCGTCCCCACATCCCCCTTTGGAGAGTCTGCCCACCTCCACCCCCACCCCCAGAAATCTCTCTCCAGGCACAAAACCTTTCCCTGGGGGCAGGGATTGGGGTTTGACCAGGCAGTCCAATTCTCCCTGCTCTCCCACTTCCTGGCTGGGCTCCCTTCCCCACCCCATCCCCCTTTCCCTCCCGACCCAGGCATCTGGCCCTGCTTGCTGGCTTCTGGTCATTTGCAAGCAACTTGTTGTGGGCCGGGGATGCTGATTGGAGTTTCTCTCTCTTCCGCAGGGCCCTAGCAGGAGCCCCGAGGAGGGCATCGGCCTCCTCTGCAGCGCTGCCCTCTTCCTCCTTGGCATGTATGGGGCAACATCTTGCAGCTCCCAAAGGGATGGAGCCCTGCCCCCAAAGGCAGGGGTGTGGTCCCTGAGGCCTTGGGCCGCCACCTGCTAGCCAGTTTTCCTCTGTTTCTGATTCATCATCTGCCTAAGATGGAAGAAAAAGAGCGATGTGGTCAGGGCCCCTTGGCACTGGTCAGTTAGAGATCCCTCGTTCTCAGGAGCGAGGAAGACAGCAGGGACCATGGTCCTGGCTTTTGGACATTTTTTCGCTATCTGGCACTTTAGCAGTAGAGATAATAGCAAAATAAACTGAGGCATAAAGAGTTGTTTTTCTACTGAAAACAGGAATTTTTGGAGGTTTTTGTTATTGCTGCTGTTTCCAGCCTCCATACTGAGGTAAATCATGGCCCCTAGAGACTGAGGTGAACCCCACCAACCCCGGAAAGACCCAGGAAGCTACATTCTTCCTTGGAGGGGAAGAGTGGGGAGCTTCGCAGGTCACCTCTTCCTGGAAAATAAAAACATGAGTTGCATGCCATGGAGAGGTGACAAGACCAAATCAGAATCATTGGAATTGCCCCAGCCAGCACCTCCCCACATCTACCACGAGAAGCAGCGGCGGGAACTGTGTGCCCTCCATGCGCTCAACAATGTCTTCCAAGACAGCAACGCTTTCAACCGGGAAACACTACAAGAGATTTTCCAGAGGTAGGAGAATTATTTTTCCACCTAGGATTCTCATCCCCTGGAGGCTTGGGCTTTCTCATTTTCTTGGGGGACAGAAGGGAGTGAAGCTTGTCCTGAATCTCCTTATTCACTCACACATGCCCTTTTGGGGGGGGGGGGTGCGTGCGTGTGTGTGCATGTCTGTGTGTGTGTTTGTGTTTTTGGAGATTGGGAGGATTATTTCTGCTGTTTCTGGATGGACCCAAAGCAACCCTGCCTGTGAGCCTGTTAGATCTCTCCAACTAGAAGGAGGTGGGCCTACTCAGCCAAGAGGAAACTTAGGGATCCTCCGGAAAGATGCCCCCACACTAAATGGAGGTGCCAAGGCACCTCTCTGAGTTAGAAATGCAGCCTTGTGGGGCTGGGCTCCCCTTTGGAAAGTACCTTGCTTTTCTCTTCAAAGGCTCTTAATCTCAGTATGCTAAGTTTTAATGGGAATAATTACTTTCTAATGGCATGGTAACTTGATTTGTAACGATGTGTGGGCAGGGACCTCACTGGCCGGCCTCATGGCCATCATTGGGTGTTGAGCAGAATCCCCTCCATTTAGGAATTGAGGCCCAGGAGTTGAAATAACTCACCCCACAATCACATCGTCACATTACCTCGTAGGAGGTGTGAGTGGTTAGTGTTCCCCAAGCACTTCCTGCTCCAAGTCTTTCTTGGCCATAGATACCCCAGGGATAGAAAACAAAGAGATTAGCTGCCTTGTCCTCTGGCCTTTTACTTGGCACCAGGAAAGGACTAAATGACTGGTCTTGAAAACATGCTGCTGCCTTCTCATCTCCAGCCCTGAAGGAGCTGACAGATGACTCCAAGGCAGGAGGGAGCCTGGACTGGGTGTGTGTGAGAAGGGGTCACTGTTTCCTATGACTGGAACAAGAGGCAGGGCAGTGTGAGAGGCTTCTGAGATGAATAAGACCCAGTCCCTAGACCAGACTGTGAACAATGCAGGGTGCTTTGGGCTTCCTGGCCAGTGGAGTGGAGCCTGCTTAAGTTAGGCCTTGAGGGAGATGGGCAGGATTCTCTTTAGAGGGGTTATGGGGGGGAGTGGGGTCAGAAGCGTTCAAGGGACAGAAAGTAGAGAGCTCAGTGCATGAAGGTGGGGCAGGGTGAAATGAGGCTGGACAGAGGTTAGAGCCAGATCGAGGAGGTCTTTGAGATGCTGGCCTGAAGGAGTTTGGACTTCACTCAGTAGGCAGTGGGAGCCATGTAAGATTGTAGAGCAGGGGAGTGACAGTATTAGAACTGGTGGTTAGAAAGACCTCGACAAAATAAATAGAAAAGAGGAATGAGCTGTGCTTACTAAATTCCTTTGACATCAATTGCCAGGTTTTTATTTTCTTAGCAGTTGAACTTGAAGAAAGGTATGCTTTGAGAGTGTAAGATGCTGGACTGGGAGGCAGGAAGACCTGAATTGAATCCTGTCTCAGACACTTAGTAGCTGGGTAACCATGTGCTAGTCACTTTACCCATGCCTGCTTCAGTTTCCTCATTTTTAAAAGGGGGGTGATAATAATAGCACCTACCTTCCAGGGTTGTGTGAGGATCCAGTGAGGTTGTAAATGGGAAGTGCTGTAGAAATGATCTTTATTTTCGTCTTTCCTTATTATTATAAACCAGGGAGAAGGAACTGTCTGGGAATAAATAGGATTTACACGTAAGGTTACCTGCTAAATGCTACCAACCCAGAAGTTTCAGGGGAGCAAGGTGGACTGAGGGTGGACTTCAGATGTTCTAGAAGCATGATTAGATTCGATGATTGAAATGAGTTGGGAAAGTATTGGCGGCAGCACTGGAAACGTAAAGGGCTTTTGGCTAACAAGCTGTGTGTGAGGGCCAGAGGGAAGCACTAGGAGGCAGTTGATGAGGGATCCAGAGCACTTGACAGCTATTATAGAGTACCTGGGAGCAATGAGCTCATTGGTCCTTGCTGCCCACCCTGAAACAGTCATGGTGCTGACTGGCAATGTCCAGAGTCAAGCCCTGAGTTCTGGGGGCAGCTCTGCCCCTCAGCAGTCCATGAGTCTCACTCAGGATCCATTTCTGGGCCTCTGCCTGGTCAGTGGGCAGGGGGCCTGGCAGCTTCAGCCTTTCCTTCCAAGGCCATCATAGGGTAACAAATCTGTGCTAATGTGATTGAGAAGGTACTTGAAGGGCTAAGGCCATTGTCCCAGGCTCCCAGGCTGAATGTAGACCTTCATCCTGACTACCCAGGAAGGGAGGATGCTGAGAATGAGAGCGGTGTGTGACAGGCCAAGGGTCCTCAGAGGGAGGCCATCAGGTTCAGCCTCATTATGCAGGATGGGCCCAGGGAGCCCACAGGTGACCCCAGTCTTCCACGGCTGGCCCTTCTTGGGGTCTCCTTAGACAGTCCAGAGAGAGCAAGCTGTGAGTAAGTCTCCTTGATGGGTTGGATTTGGTGACAGGCTTCCTGGTCCTTGCCTGTAGAAAGCTGGATTCTCACATGAGACCAAGCAGGTCAGACAGAATGACCCAGCAGACCCTCTGACATGTCATCCCTGATGGGGAAGGGAAAGGCTCTTGGGCTCTCCTACCAAAGAACTGGCCTTGCACTTCACTAGTAGTGGTTACTAGGGCACTTAATCCTAGATACTCAGGAGGATTTGATCTTGAGCTGGAGGAAACTTTGCCCCTGGGGATTTGGAAAAGGAACTGCACCTTATCCAAGGGTGGGGAACATGTGGCCCTGTAGGTCCTCAAGGGCAGCCCTTTGATTGAGTCCAAACTTCTTTGTTCTGTGAAGTTTTGATTCAGTCGAAAGGACCTTACTTGAGGACCTGGAGGGCCAGAGGTGACCTTGAGGACACAGATTCTCTACACCTGACCTTATCCCTAGACTCAGGGTCTGTACTGTCCACTGGGGCCTGGGCTGTGGGCTGAGCCAAGCCAAGGTAGCTGAGGATGCTAAGCACAGTTTAAGGCAGCAGGGCAGTTTTGTCCATGGGACTGCTTGCGTTTCCCGAATGAGATTGAAGGTGCTTCTAGCTCAGCCTTGATTAATCACAAAGTGCTCTCTTTGTAGCATACCCTGACCCCTAAGGGAGAGAGGGACAACTGCCTCCAGACAGTCCCTGCCCTTCAGGAGTTTTTAATTAGTTGAATGTTGAAACTTACCCGCAGGAAACATGCAAGACAGGGTATAATTAAGTGTCCGATGGTGTGATAGCATTTTGAATGCAGCAGCAGTTCTTTGCACTAATGGGGAAAGCTTTTTGGATGAGATGAAACTTGAGGTGAACCTGGGAGGGAGATCAGGGTTGGGACTAGGGAGCAGGGCTATTCCAGGAAAAGAGCAGGGACCCCAAGGTATGAGGGCAAGAGTGAGCATGAGGTTTATGGGTAAGAACTGAGAAGGCTGGGAGGGCCTGGGAGGTCAGGTTGGATATGAATGCCAGGTCCAGTTGTGAATCCCGAAGGTAAGTGGGAGCATTCCTGACACCTGCCTAAAACTCCAGCCTCCTAATCAGACTGCCCACTGAGAGGGGGCTAGGTGGCCTGGGCCTTGATACTGACCAGCCGCAAAACATTGACTTTTCTCAGCTCCATCCTTCTCAAGCTGCTCAAAGAATTGTCCTTAGGGACTTGACTTCCTGAGCCACGACCCTGCTTAAACACCTAGAGAATAAATTGGAAGGTCCTCACCTCCAGCCTGCCTCCCACCTTTTATTCCCTGGGTCTTCCATCCCCTGCCCTTGGGCCCTACTATCTCCTCATTCCTATTGGCTTCTCATCAGCTTTCTCTTCCTTAAAGAAGCCAGTTCTGGTGCTGGCTCCCTCCTTTTCTGTCAGTCAATCAGTAAGCCTTTCTTGATTCACCAGGGGGTGAACTCAGTTCCTTCATCACTTTATCTTGTATTTACCTATTTGAGGATACATGGTATCCCCTAGAAGGGCAGGAACTTTCTCATGTTTATCTTTGAACTCCAAACCCCCAGCCCTGCTGGTACTTAACTTATGTTGAGCTCAATTAAAGTAGTTTTGTGAAGATGAATCTGGAAGCCATATACATAGGGTGACCCCAGGAAGCTATTTCAGTGACCCAGCCATGGAGGAAGAGCCTGTCCCAGGGCCTGAGCCATGGGAATGGAGAGGAAGTGATAGCAGCAGTTGGGCAATAATAGGAATCAGACTCAAAGATGACAAGATTCTTTTGATCCTGTGAGATTCTGAGAACAGAGATATGCAGCAGGCAGACTTTCTGTGGGCAGAATGTTCTAAGTTAACTCCCCTATCGGGATACCTAGAGGCATGTGATGGATTTGGTGTGACCCATGGGAGTTTGAGAAGGAGAGGAACAGGTCAGAAAGGAGTGGGGAGAGGTGTGAGGCAGGAAGACTGAAGACTTTGGCAGTGGGATAGTCCCAAGGTGGGGAGGGGAAGACATCGAGGGCCCACAGTTGTCAGAGCTTAGAGACCTGTGGTTGGAGTGGTCCTGTGGTTTATGGAAAGGCCACATGCAGAAGAGAGCTGAGCATCCAGAATGCGAAGAGGAAGAAGAGGGAAGGAAGGAAAGAGGCAGGCATCCTCTGTGATGCCTGCACAGAGGAGTGGAGTGTGTCGGGAAAGGAGGAGGAAGGAAGCCTATTTGGGAGGCCAGGCAGACAGGAGAGCCTCATGCCTCATGTGGACCATCCCAAGGGACAAAGGCCAGCGAGAACCTTCTGAGAGGTCAGGTTTGGCCTGTCCAGCTTCTTCAGTATTTTTGTAAGTAGAAAGTACTTTCCATTTAGATCCAGAGGCAAGTAGAGGGAGTTAGTACTGCCAGAAACACTGACTCTGAGTCAGTTCAATGGAGGAGAGAAAGCAGATGGGAGGAATGCAGTTGATGGCTATAGCTTCCCCCCCTACAGAGAGAGCATCATGGCATCACCAAGAGAAGGGGCTGTTGGCAGGTCCCACTCTACCAGCTACAAATGAGACAAACCCTTGTTGCAGGCATTGATGAGAGCTCTGGGGACTTTGAATAAGGAAGTGAGATGGTAAAAGCAGTATCTGTCTGGTTTGGTGGTGGACATGTGGTGGAAGGAACAAACCAAAGAGGATTGAACCTGATAACATTTATAATTTTGATTGACTCACCTGAATGGGTATATACTTGAGGGTTCCATGATTTTACTAGTGTAGGTATAAGGCAAATCACACGTATGCTTTAGTAAACACTCAGTGGACTTCTGTGGCTGAAAAAATTCGGCCATTAGTGACCAGCCTTCTGGTAGCGAGTCTTTCTAACCTTAGCAAGGTCATTCATGGTCTGGTGGGCAGTGCGTTTGTTGTGGGGTCCACACCAACAAGCCTTTTTCAGCTCAGGGTAGGACCTGCCTAATCTTGTACTTCTCTGACATGGCCTTCCAAAGTCCAGGATCCCCAGCACTGAAATATAAGATGACTTACCCCAGAAGCAGAGCCAAATATCACAAGAAAACCCAAACAGTTAAAATACAGGGAACCTCTAGAGCAGTGATGAAAACACCTGCCATGAGGTGCTCTTCTGACCTCCGCAATGAGCCTTGCCCCTTGTATGGTAGGGGCTACAGGAATGGATCTGACAGATGAGCCTGCTTGGGAATTCCATAAATGTGGGTCCTCCAGGGAAAATGTGTCCCATCCTGTGGCACATAAAAAGAAAGAGGTCATCTGCACCCAGACAACTGAGTATGAGATTTAGTTAAACTGCCCTTTAAAGCAGACAGGTACAATTATAAAAAGTAATGGTCAGGAAACAAGTATAGGTTGAGTAAGATCGAGCATCCTCTTAATGGCCAGGGTGGCATTGAGCAAGAGGCCACATAATGTGGCAAGGGTGCTAGATTGGCTGTCAGGACACACAAGGATGAGTCTGGGCTTTGCCACTTCCTCCCTCTGCCCTCCAATTTGGGTATCTGTGAAACAGGAACACCTGTACTACCAATGGATCACAGTGTGGTTGGGAGCAAAGCTCTCTGTCAAGTGTCAGGACTAGATAAATGAGTTATTGAATTGTCTCCACTGAATACCACATGGCCACGCCTGGGATGGGCACAGAGGCCCTAACAGATCCCAAGAGTGAGCCCATCTCCCTCTGTGTTTGCAGGCTGTCTCCAAACACCATGGTAACACCACACAAGAAGAGCATGCTGGGAAATGGGAACTACGATGTGAATGTCATCATGGCAGCCCTTCAGACCAAAGGCTACGAAGCGGTTTGGTGGGACAAACGGAGGTAACTGAAACCAGATCTGCCTTGCTGGAGCCTGACCCTGTATTTTGTGATGGAAGCCAGAGTTTCCAGCAAGGTCCCTCCTTGGCCTTAGGACCAACAGCATGAGTGGGAGGTGGATGAGTTAGCCCTTCTGGTGCAGCAGCCTTGGGGAATGGCCCATTTCAGAACCTTGTTTCATTTCTCTTTCCTCAGGGATGTCAATGTCATTGCCCTCTCTAACGTCATGGGCTTCATCATGAATCTCCCCTCTAGCCTCTGCTGGGGTCCGTTGAAGCTTCCTCTCAAAAGGCAGCATTGGATCTGTGTCCGAGAAGTGGGAGGCACCTACTACAACCTTGACTCCAAGCTCAAGGTGCCTGAGTGCATTGGAGGCGAGAGTGAGCTCAGGTGGGTTTTCTGTGCTTTTTAGTTCCATTTTCCCCCTCAGGTTTCTAGAAGGCCATAGAAATAACTGTAGAGATTTGGAAGGCTTGGAATCTCTTCCCTCCAGAAAGCCATAGTGTTGCATTAACGTTGGATGCTGTGACAAATGTGGCAGACAATCATGAGATTAGCAGATACTGACCTCCCCAAGGACAGATCATTTAGGACTCCCCCAGCTTTAGGGAGTGGACTGTCCCAAGGCTGAAGTTGGCCATTCCTGCAGCCTTCCTCTTCTCTCTCATAAGTTTGTCTTCTTCCCACAGGAAATTTCTGAAACATCAGCTTCGAGGAAAGAATTGTGAGCTGCTGCTTGTGGTCCCAGAAGAGGTGGAGGCCCACCGGAGTTGGAGGGCAGATGTCTGAGCCAGCTCGACCTTTCTTTGCCTCTCTTCCTTCTGCCTTCCCCTCTCCCGGAGAGCCTTCGTTGTCTTGTGACCTCTGTCACCATAGGCCTCTCTCTCTCTCTCTCTCTCTCTCTCTCTCTCTCTCTCTCTCTCTCTCTCTCTCTCTCTCTCCTGTCCCCACATCTTGTTGGGTTTGTCCTTCCCAGACTTGACAATGCCATAGGTCAGTTGGGAGGACAAACACTCTGTTCCTGGAGAAGGAAGTGAGGATGTGGTCCAAGTTTCTCTGGGCCAGCTCTCAGAGCAGAGGAGGAGAAAGGATGGTCCTACCATTGACTTTCTCCTTCCTTATAGAGATTACCTATTGGACTTGACACAACCCTTGCTGGAGTTAACCACCCGCTGCCCCGGATTTGGAGATGCTGCCTCCAACTTTCCCTTTCCTGTTAAACTAATGGGTCTGAAGAGACTCATGAAGCCCAGATGACTGGCTTGGAGGGCCAAAAGCATAGGGGTCTCTCAGGAAATCATCTTCATAACCTTACTTAGCAATGGTACAGCATGCTGAATGACTTCAACCCTCAGCTCCACCATAACTGAGGAAAGGGGCTGTCCTGTTTTTCAGAAGGAAAATTTCTCTAATTTGGGCATTAGTTGAATTCTGCCATGTTTAGGAGGAACAAGGGTGGGGTAGCTACACATACACTAAGTGAGGGTGTGGCCTGGCCTTTTGGGTGGTTTTATGAGGTCCCCACCATTTCAGTACATTGTGTGGAAGTGTCAGGGGAAGGACACTTGTAGTAGGAAGGGAGGTGGACGTCTTCAACTTTACCCCCAAGTGTCTCAAGAGAATGAGTTGAAAACATTCTTTTATAAAGGGATTCTAGTAGTTGAGGACTGGAACAACATGAAAGGTGTTGGGAGCCAGTAGAAGGACTAGCAGCTTCAAGAGCCAGAGCCCTCAAAATCAAGGGCATGAGCTTTGTGGGACATGGCCTTTGACAAGTTAGCTCAGGAATGACCTTTATCTGTCAGCTTATAGCCTTTTTCAGGTGGCCCCCTTTCTCTCATAACTCTGGGAGATGAAAGAGCAGAAGGGAAATAATGATGATTGAGTGGAACGTGAGCCCAGCTGTGGTCACCTTAGAAGTGAAGGCACATTGATAATGGTGCTGATGGGTGAGAGCGCCACACTGGACTTCTCTCCAGCTGCAGAACTAGGACCATAGGACAAGCCTGAGCAGGCCTAGCTGGCCTGAGCCATCAGTAGCTTCCTCCCACCTGTGACTGGAGCGCATGTTTACACCAGCACTCTCTGCACACTTACCTACAATCCAACAAGGCCACTTTTTAATGCTGAAAGATGGCGGCCAGAAAGCAGTTCCTGCATCATACCCTCCCAGCACTGGTCGCAATGTCTCCTGCACCATTTTCCACACTAGACTTGCTGCTTGGCTCCTCAAGGAGCTCTTTACCCCTGCCAGATGACTTTCCATTCACCACCACCAGCCAGAAGATCCAGCCAACTTTGGTGGGCCTGTAGGAGAGCTCTGTCCCTGACAGCAAGCCGTTTCCTGGGAAGGAACCTGCTTAGCTCCATGTGAATGGTGCCAAGAGGCTTCAGGCATGGAGTCCACATGCCAATGGAATATGCAAAGACGCTTTACAAACATTTCAGGGCTGGTTTCTCTGTTCATATCCAACTCTGGTGCTCAGGAACAGGGCCCCATGCTGATGCCCGAGGGCATGGAGACCTCTACCCCTCCAAGGAAGAGGGTCCCCCAGCCCTACTGTCCATCAGTGGGCAACCCTTGGCTGTTTATTTTTGCTTCCCTTCCTCCCTTTTGTGGGCCTTGTGCTGGGTTTGTTTACAGAGGATGTATTTTGTTTAACCAAATATTAAAAAAAAAAGGCAAATTCTCCACATATAAATCCCATTACTCGTCTGTCTGCCTGAGTTCTGTAATTAAGTATGTAAAAGGAAAAAAATAAACCCTTGTCTTTACTGTGTTGTTAATAGTCCATTTTGGGTCCCCAGCTCATTCGTAGCCCATGGCAGCTGGGGAGCCCAGGGGCATGCCCCCTTTGTAGACTGGGCCCAGACCTGGCTCTTCTGTTTCCTGGGAGGTTCTTGGACAGATCACCTAACCCATGTGCACCTCAGTTTCCTTATCTCGTGACTCCTGTGAACCTTTCCAGGCTTAAATCCTATGGTCCCAATTCATAAAAATTTACTAAGAAGTGGGAAATTGAATCCTTTTCAGTGGTTAGTTCCATCATATATTCAAAAGCAAATAGATTTTTCAGAAATAAATCCATTGCGACATGGGTCCTGGTGATGGTGAGTATCCCCAGGGATGTTATTTGTAGGGCAGGAATCTGATCTCCTAAACCATCCTCCCAGAGACCTCTTCCTGTGGATCTGATTTTTTGGGGGTGAATCCTGTCCCCATTTTGCCAACCCAAGCCATGGGAAGCCTTTCCAGTTGCTAGAGCTAAGAAAAAAAAAAAAAAGCGGTAGCCAACCTCTTAGAAATTAGCCTCTCCATCCTTTGCTGGACTGACCTTTGGAAGGCAGACCCATTATTCAAAGCTCTCCCAACTTTTAGGTCCTGCCAGAGCTGGCCCCCACCTCTCCTCTCCCCTCCCCAAGTTCATATACAAAATAAAGCCAATATTTGATCAACTCAATGGGTTACTCACCCTCATTGAATGTTTTTTTTTTTTATAAGACTGTGGCAAGCTCTGGGGCCCTCATGAGTCTGACAGCAGTCCCTGGAGAGCTACAGATGGACCTGCAAGCCCCCACCTGATAACAAGGTGAATACAAGCTACTGTCTGCGTGAGATTCTTAGCCAACAAACGAAAACATGCAAGAGAGGGCCTGGACTGACTGATCTTTCCTTCTGGAAACATCATCTAGCTTGGGGACCTAAGTGAAATCTAATCCCCTGGAGTCACTGGGGAGAATCAATGCCCCAAAAAGGGAGACAGACAAGCCATGTGGCCAAGACCTGGAATTGCAATCATTTTTAATATTTAATACAAAACATTAGCATTGATTTGATCATACACACATTGCTTTACAAGGCAAACAAAAACAGCCAGCACACCAGGAGGAAGCCACGACTCCATCCTGCACTCTGCACCCCCACCCCGGCCTCCAGAACACACAGATTTCACAATGACTCGTCACCCCCACACTTGCTGCACTGGGTCTGATTGAGATTCTCCCCCGACAGTTCTCAATGAATGGTCAGGAGCAGAATCGTGCTGACTTCAGTTCCCCCAGGAAAAGGCAAGGAATCCTTTGACTGACAACAGCTTAGCAATGGAGATGGGGAGGCCAGAGCCGGGGGACCACTGCATCCTTGCATTCCCTTGTATCAGAGGAGGAGCACTGAAGAAAAACCCTCATGCCAGTGTGAAAGGCAGAGCTGAGAGATTGCCACCTCTAGTGAGGGGGTGGGGAGGATTCTGCCCATAGTGTTCTGATGGTTCAACATGCCCCAAAAAACCCAGAACAAACAAAAACATTTCAAATAATCAACAGTCTGCAAACAGTTGAATTTGAAACTTTTCCCTCTCAAACACAGATGCAGCAAATTTTCTCTAAATCTTTCCAGGAAGTGGAGGTAGGGCCCCTGGCATCCCTCCGGACAGCCCTGTGTTAGGACCAAGGAGTATCTATAAGAGAAGGGGAGGAGTCACAAAGACACCAAGAGCAATCCACGTCCCCCCACTCAGCTCACCAACCAACAAAGGAACCCTTGAGATCCCCTGGCTTGTCCAACATGGACTCATTCAGTGGGATAGTTTAGGGGCTCCTGCTTCAATCTGGGGATCGTTCTTGGACTCACATGTCCATCCACACACTCAGGTGTGTGAATCAATGTTCATTCAAGTGAAGGGACCAATCCAGCCTTGAGTGTGATCCAGAGGCTGTTGGGGCCCTGAGCTAAACCCACCCCCAGCCCCTCACCTGCCGCTGCTGTAGCTGCTGCTGCTGCTCCATCTGTAGCTTCTCCGTTTCAAAGACAACGGGAAGAACAAGGATCATGAACGAGGTGGTCCCAATCCACAAAGCTGCCCTGGAGAACCTGCTCCAAACCAAAGAAGACAGGATAAGCCTGGTATGTGTGACCCTTCCTGGAAGAACATGTCCTCCAGGCTTCCATGGAAGCTCTGAGGGCAACCTCCTGGGGAGGTGGGGAGTGACCTCAGGCATCACTTCATCTGTGGGCCTCACTTTCCCTTTTTGTAAAATATGAAAACTTCCTACCTCACAGGGGTGCTGGGAGGGAAAGATCCTGAATGGATTATCTTTACTTTTAAATGGGAGCTTGATGAAGGAGTTGGGAGGCCTGGGTTCAAATCTTGGTCCTTAAACGTGTGAGGTGACTACTAATGGTGAATCCCTTCGCTTCTTGTACAGGTGCTAACCTGTACATTTTCTGTACATGCTCACCTGTACATTTTCTGGGCCACTGTGAGGGAGAGGTCAAAGGTGGCTCCTGCAGCAGACCGAACACTTTCTGGGAACATCTCCGTGAGGCCCCACAGTCTTTCGGCCAAGGTCTCATCGAGCTGAAGAATTGAAGGAGAAGGTGAAAACCATAGCAGGGCTGTGGTCAATAGCAAGAAGTTGGGGTCAGAGGACTGAGTAAAACCCAGCTCTGCCTTCTATTTCTTTGAAGCTCTGTCAATTGCCTCAGTTTCCTCCTCTGTAAAAGGAAGGCCTTTTTGGCTCCAGATCCCTGCCGTTTTCCTTCCCCTCCAGTTTCTCAGCCCCTTCCTAGAATGCCCCAGCAGACCACATCCCACAGGTATACAGCTGGAAGAGACCCCGGCTCTCACCTGACAATACTAACAGTTAGCATTTCTACAGTGTCACCATGTGAGTTAGTACTTTACACTGACTATCTTATTTGTTTCTCACAGCAACTCTGGGAGGGAGGTGCTCAATTATCCCCAGATTACAGGAGAGGAAATTGAAGCAAGAAGATGTTAAGTGACTGGATGAGGGAGGTGGTTTGAACTCGGGTCTTCCTGACTCCAGGCTCACTGCTGTGGTTCGACCTCCCCATTTGGAGAGGCGACCCTGAGGCCCAGGGAGGTTCTATTCCATCAGTCTCCCCTTGCACAGTCGAGGGGAGGCCGGTCAATCAACAAGGAATCGCTAATCTGGGGGGATGCAAGGCAAAGTCAGGCTTCCGACCCTGGGGGAGACACACCCCTGAAAGGGAGCTGGGTTCCAGCCCTGCCTCTGGCAACTCCCGGCTGACTGGGCCAGTCCCCTGTTTTCTCCGGGGCCCCTTTCGGGTACTCCGAGGCCCCGCCCAGCCCAAAGCCCTAGATTCAAATCTTGGTGCCGCTCCTTGCTGCCCCTGTGACCTTGGGCCAATGTGTCCCCCTGCTTCCCGGCTCGAGTACCTCCTGGGCCCAGCTCTGCCCCCGGTTCGCTGGCTAAGTCCCCCTCCTCCCCCGGGCCTCAGGGTTCTCATCTGTCAAATTTCGGGCCGCCCCGGCCCACAGTCCCCATCATCTGACCCCAGTCCTGTACACAGGCGACGCCTAACGGATGCTCGCTGCACCAAAAGGCGAGGTGTCCAGAGCAAGGGGCCCGGGGACCCCGCGCCCGGGCCTGCAAAAGGGGCGGGGCGAGGTCACCTCGGGGAGGCGTCTCGGGCGCTCCGGCCCCGCCCCCAGGCCCACGCGCCCCCGCTTCCCCGCCCCCAGCCCCCAGCACGCCGGCGTCCGACCCGGCCCCGGCCGAACCTCCTCGTCGTCGTCGTCCTCCAGCTCGTCCTCGACCTTCTCGGCGTTGCTCTTCTGCAGCAACTCGTCCGCCGACCCCGATGGCGACGCGGCACAGGCGGCGACCGAGGCGGCGGACGAGGCGGCAGCCATGGCTCTAGGGGACACCGGAAGCGGAAGGGAAGAGGCGGCGAGGCGCTGGGGGCGGGCAGAGCGGCAAGGTGGGGGGGCGGGGCTAAGGAGGGAGGGCTCGCTAGCGCCCCCGCGCGTCCCGGAGGGAGGCGGGCTCCTCGGAGGCCTTTCGGTGAGGGGTGCGTCACTTCCGCCCTAGGGCTGGGGTGCGGCCCTGTGACTGAATCCGCATTTCTCAGAACGACACCCCTGAATAAAAGGACACCTTCGCAAGGGGAGTTATTCAGTAAAACGTGTTCGCGGCCCAAAGCTAGGTGGGGCCTGCCCCCCGTGGAGGAGACCCCGGGGAGAGCCATCCCAGGGGCACAGCGCGGGCCCGAAGCCAGCCTGGCCCACGTGGGCAGGGTGCTGGAATGGCGCCCGAAGTGTGTTCGGGCCGGAGGGCGGGGATCCCCAACCGCGGGCAGGAGGGCCAGAGGCTCGGGCCTTAGAGGCTCCGTCCGTGCCTCCATTGATGTGGTTCTTCTTTAATTTCTGGAATAAAACAGCCATTTCCATAACATTGTATAATAAAAGATGATTGCACGATGTATAATTTGCTATTCCTTTTAAACATATAGTTTATCTGTAAATTTCTTTTCCCCTCCCCCCACCCTAGATGGCTACCACACACAAACATGTGTACATACGTATATGCATATATCCAAGTATTCACAGGACTCTCTATGCCCAGCCTGTGGTAAGGCATTCCCAGCCCGCGTCACTTTATCACCGTGTGTACCGTGTGTGTGTATTCACTCATATATGCACAATCATTCCGTGCATTTCTCCGGATGTAGTTGTCCTCTTTATGTCCCTCGTAGCTAATCTGGGTATTGGGAATAGTCAAAATGACTGCCTCAGTTCTTAATAATTGCTGTTACTGTGGACACTTCTCCTCATTTCGCTCTTATTTCTTGCAAATGTGAGAAATTATTTCTCTAGCGTATTTAATAACTAATTATTGTATTAGGACCACAGTTTTTCCCCTTTGCTACTTCTCATCCAGAAATTAGCCAGGGTGGGAAATCTCAGGCAGAGATTTACCCATTATAAGATCTAGTCAATCAGTAAAAGAAATTCTAAGTTTGGGCTACTGGGTGCATTTCTGCTCCTGTTAGTTCAGACAGGTCTGGTCAAATACAATCCTCCCTTTTGTCAGTCAAATATGGAAATTGATGTCTCTTTGCCTAAAATTTGGGTGACTGAAGTCAGGTACCCCAAGACCCTCACTGTAATATAGCTCACTCTTATTATAATATTCATTTTTCCATGGTTAATCAATCAGTGTTGATCACCACCCTGAGGAAGACCTCTTCTTTCATGGACACATAAACTGAGCCCACTGCCATGGGGGGGTCTTCGGTCTGAGAGAGATGGCCAAATGACCATGCTTTACTAATAAACACATTGGCCTTATTAACAAAATGATGAAATTCCCCAGAAATGATGTCTCTTGACCCTTTACTTAAACATCACACAAGCCTATCCATGCTTTTCTAAGCTCATTGAGCTCATTTCTTCTAGCACAGTAGTAACCCATTACATTCATACACCATGAAATCTTCAGTCACTCCCCAAACAACAGGCAACCTAGTTCTTTGCCACAAGAGCTGCAGTAAATATTTGCACTGACACATTTCTGATGGTGGACGACTGGCCAGAGTCAGGGTTAGTCAGGTGATAAGAACACTCCTTTGTCTTCCAGAGTTGTGGCTACAGCGTTCCCAGGCTGCAGCTTTGGGGCGGCTTCCAAGGATAGTGGTGAAAGGCTCTGGGTTGGTAGTGTGGCCATTCCCAAGGCTCTCGGGCTGAGGTTCCTGGGCTGTATCCATCAGGATCTGAGGGCACCCAGTCAGGGTCATAGTAGCCTGACTCTCCCCAAGAGTGCTCTGCTGCTTCAGCAAGGTCAGCTCACCTGCCCTAAGAGTATAATGAGTGGGGAGTGGAGGTGCCTCTGCAGATGACCGCTGGAAGCAGGACTAGTGGTTGGCCTGGGCTGGGGGACTGTCACCTCTGGCCTCCTGGTGGCAGCTGGTCAGCAGTGTTTCTGACTCTCCCTTCCCTTCCCCTGGGTGGACAGGGAAGCTTAGAGGCCTAGCTGGAATGAGGGCATCTAGCCTTTCTGTTGTCCTTTAAAGTCTGCAAGGCACAGCCCTGGATTTGATCCACAGCCTCTCCCCCATGTTGGCTCCTAAGAGACAAAGTCATACCCTGACCTCCTCAAAGCCACTGTGTGGTCTCCCTCATTCTCTGTGCCACCAAAGCTGTGGTTCCACGTGCCATCAAAGCGCAGAGGTGGCCAATCTCTGCAACCAGGCCGCTGGGGGCAGAAGCATGTTAGCCACCACAAGACTAGTTTAATCATCTTTAATAAAAATGGAAATAGTAAAAACTAGAAAAAGCCCTGCCCTGGGAGCAGCCAGAGGAGGTAGATGCTGGATGAGCTGCTGAAGCCACCAAGCTACTAATTTAGGAGAAGGACAGAACAGGCCCTGGGGCAGAGGCTAGAGCTGATGACCCATCTGAACCATGTGCCTCATAGGGAAGGCACATGGGGCCGCTCTTCCCTCCATCGGTTCAGCGCTGGGTGGGGCTGCTTCACCACATCACCCCCAGATTCCCAGGCCAGAGCCCCCATCTCTCCTGGACCAGAGTCACGGCTCCAGCCAGTCCTGCATCCCACTGTCTTCCACCAACAGGACATGTCCACCAAGGCCAGCCCTCCCTTTTCCCTGACCCTCAATACTGACTCCTAGGTTTGGCGCCTTTGACTTCACTTTCTTCTCCTGCTAACGCTCTTTAGTTCATCCAGCTCCTTCTCCATGAGGTGGGACTCAGCCGTGGTCTCGGACAGCTGGAAGGAACATGGGAAAGAATCACCAGGATGCTGGGACCCCAGGGCTCTGGGCCCTCCTGAATGGAGGCAAGTGAAAACATCAGAAGGCACTATTTGTCTGAGGGATGTAGAAGCCAAGAGATGGGCTCCTGACGGGGCAGGGGGAATACTGAAGATGCAGCTGCCTCTAGGGGAGATTTTCTGACCACCTGAGGCCTGTGTCAGGAGCAAAAGCAGAAATGGGGAACATTTCAGAGGCTCCATAAAGTAACAATGATGGGGTGGGGCCCAGGGACAGGCATCAGCACATCAGCATGTCAGGGTAGAGAGCACCGTGCTCTTCCTCCCCCTAGCCTGCAGCTGGCAGGGGCCAGGCCTGTCTCTTCCACAGCGACTCCCGCCATGCCTGGGGGGCCTGGGCCCTGCGCCTCACCATGTCCAGCAGGATGTCCACTTTGAGCCGCAGTAGATTGTTCTCTTCCTCCAGCTGTTGGTTCCTTTTCCGCAGTCTCTGGGCCTCCCTGCGATCCCCGCCTCCACAGGCCCCTGACTCTGGGGGAGAAGAGGAACAGAATCCATGAGGACCCCCCCCCATCCCAGGCAGGGGCCCTAGGGCACAGTCCCGCTTCTCACCTGCTATCCACTGGCCATTTTCAAACTTGAGGCTCTGCCCAGCCAGGTTCATGGTTGGTGTCCCATAGTCCAAGCCCAGCTCAACCTCCCTCGTGGATCTGTCCAGCTGTGGGGAACAAACAGACCAGTGCTGAGCCCTGGAGCCTGCTGCACCCAGAGCACTTCATAAAGACTGCTGGGGAGGGCAGGTGTTCTAGTAGATGGTCTCAGCACAGCCTCAAAGGGAGTCCTGGTTCTGCAATTTGTGAGCCTGTGTCTGTTTCCTCATTTAAGAATGGGGCTAATGATCTCTGCCTGTCTCACATGTGTGAAAGTGCTTTGGAACTAAGGGTGTCTTTGGAGGGCTGTGGCTGGCCATTGCCTAGGCCACCTGACACTTGGATGGGGCTTTGTTATCATCACCGAGAGCAGACCAAGAATTATCACCCTATTCTCAGAAATGACACTGAGGATCAGAGCCAGTTAATGTCGTCTCCAGAGTAACAAGGTTGGCAATCAAAGGAATAACTTTTTCAATACGTCAACCATGAATAAAGAGTTTCCTTCATCCAAGCCTTACTTTCCTCATCTCCAGTTAGCCAACGCAGCCCCTCTCTCTCCCTTCCCTTTGTCCATAGAGGGGATTATACCCTTACCTGTGGGTGCTCTGCCTATAGCAATCTACATTTTGATTGCTGAAATCCCCCCCAAGATATACTGGGGGTTACAGCTAGATTTATTCCTTAAGAACAATCCCTTACACCCAAATCACTCTAGCTTTCATGGATTGGCCAACAATATGTCCCAACCAAGTCCCACTTGGCCATTGTTTCAGCCTGATGGCTCAAAGTGAAGGCAATTATTTTTTTTCTGTTTTAGCAAGAAACCCTGAGGGTCTTCCCCTCCCATTCCTTTGCTCATTTCTTACCTAGTCTTAATCATGGAATGGCTGCTGCCTCAGTCAAACTGAGACCTGGGAAAGACCTTAGCTTAAAAAGGCCTTCTCCAGTCTTCTGGATCTCTGTCTTGCCGTGAGGCTGGTGACTGCACAGTGCTCCCTCACTTAAATTCAATTCACTTGCAAATCATGGCATCTCCTCCCTGATGTCACGGTCCTCTTCAAGAATGAAGGACAGGCAACAACTTTCCTCATTAGGAAAAGGGTTTCAACAAGCAGATTTCCTATTATTCTCCTTCCTCTCCTCTTGGTACTGGCTGGAGGGCAGGGGACAGTGCTCTGTTCCAGGGTCACTTGGAGAAGGATGATGCCAAACTGGACCACGGGATGGGGAGGGAGACTTGAGGCTTGAGAAGGGCCACTATCTCCCTTTACCAAGCAGAAGAGGGAATGCACGAACTATGAGCAACGAATGGAAATGATGAGATAGATTTTGGGGAGCTTCTTTCACGGTCATCAAGGGGGGATGAGAGAGCATTTACTGATCACTCCGCCATCCTGGCTCCCGGAAGTTCAAGTAGGTGACTTACCGAAGTTTGATCTTCGGGCTGAAGGTCTCAGGAGCTGCTGTGCTGATATCTGGTGCTCCGCGGCTCTCACTGACTCGGTTCGGCTTGTCTCCCGCCCTGGGTGCTGCTCCTCTGGTTCCACCTGCCACTCAGGTTTCTCGGATCTCTTCTGCTCCGCTGTGCTGGCCACGCTGCACTGTGCACTGTGGGCTCACCCCTGTGGAACAGATCCTTCCCATGGACCTTCCAGTCCAACCTGAGCTCCAAATCCGACACCGTCTGTCTCCTACTCGATTCCGCACCTCCAAAATTTGGTCAGATTCTCCTTTCAGAGGTACCTGGAGAAGTTTGTCCGAGAGCTTAGGTGAGTCGTCACTCTCACTCTGCCATCTTGGCTCCGCCCGCAGGGAGCTTCTTTAGGCTGGAACAGAACAGGCTACCTTGGAAGGCAGTGAGGCTTCATGTGGCACGTTAAGGTTTGCAGAGAGCTTTCACCACAATCTGTAATTCTCACAGTAACACTGGAAGTAGGGGCTATTATTGTGCCCATTTCACAGATGAAGAACCTTCAGCAGGGAAAGGTTCGGGGTCTTGCCCAGGGGCCCACAGCTACTAAGTGGCTGAGGTCCTCCAGACTCCAGACCCAGCTCTACTCTGTGCACCAGGGCACCACCAGCTGCCTCTGAGTCTCCTGTGGCCCAGATAGATATTTACTGGTAACGTTTGTAAAGAGAATTTCCAGTATGCTGAACTGGATGACCTCCAAGGTCTTTGCCATGGATGAGATCTTACAATTTTATTCACGCCATGTTGGGAGAATGACTTCTCCAAGGTTTTGCAGCTGCCTTGTGCCCTTATCCAGGAAGCTGCTAGAGGCAGATCAGACACTGGGGGGGGTGGGGGGGGTCAGAAGCATGCCTTGGGGGCTTCCTGCCCTGTGACCTTCACTGACTGACATGACCTTTATCCATAGAGTATTTCCTCATCAAGGTCCTTTTTTCTTTTCCAAACTTAAAACAGGTGAGAACTGATTTAACTTTGAGAACTCTGAGAAATGGAGTGAGCAGGGAAGAAGCCTACTGCCCCACTCCTCACCAAGCAGGGACAGATTCGGGATACTCCTGCCTGGATGTGGTCAGTGCAAAAACTGACTTGGTTTGACCAGGCATGTTTGTAACAAGGACTTTTTCTTTTTCTATCTATCTCTTGGAGAGAGAGAAAATACTTATTAATTGAAAAAAATAATTTTAAAAAACTAACCTTTTTTTCACAGAATCTTAAGGGTTTAATGGGACTTGAGCAATTGTTGAAAGCACTTCTACCAAGCAGGACTATAGTTATGTGACTGATTTCTTTATAAGCTGTGTAGTATGGGGTAGTGGATGAGGAACCAGCCTCATCCTTGAGGTTCTGGGTTCAAGTTCTGATTCTGATACATCTAGGCCGAGTGACCTTGGGCAACTAATAACCTCTCCATGCCCTCCCTAGGCAACTCTCTGAGACCACAGGCTGCCCACAAGGTACTGCCCAGCACCTCCACCAATGAAATCCCAGGTTCCAGCCTCTATCTCTGGCATGAAATTCTGACAAGCAAATATACATTGTCCCCTGGGGATCAGGAGAGGCCTCTTGTATTTGTCCCAAAGAAGCTGCTACCACTTGCTCATCTTTGAAATACACCAAGGTCCTGGAATATGCTATTCTAGAGATTGGCCATGATGGCAAATCTTGATCCTTTCCCCAGAATCAGCTTTTAAACCTGTCAAAGTCATTTGGTACCAAGTCTGGGGAACAGAGTTAAGTGACAAAACTGGATAATAAATACTGGTTTGGTTTTTAATCAATCAGCTGAGACTATGCAGCCATGAGGCCACTTTTCTTATATGACAAATGGAATCTGAAGACAGCACCCTCTGAGCAAGGATCAGCCCTCCTGGGACTGCCTGGCAGGACAACATCTGCTCTCTACCTCTGTGGTCACTCCTCTTAGCCTAGCCAGGGAGTCTTGCCCACCTCCCCCTACTCACAGAGTGGAGATTGGAGAGAGACGCAGACTTCCGAGGGGGCGTCTTCTTGGGGCTGAACGTATTCCCGAAGAGAGGCATCTCTGATGGGCTCCCAGCACAGTTCCGCCTTCTCCTAGGGTGAGGGAAGAACGCAGAGAGACATTAAGTGACTACTACAGGGTGACCTCTGTCACAAGGACATACTGCCCAGAACCCCCTGACTGAACTGCCACTTCTCTCATCATGAGAGCTTTATTCTATTTTAAGTCCCGTCCTGGAGAGCAAATAGTGTGAGGCCAAATTCCATTCTCTCATGAATCATCTCCAGGTCCCAACAGCAGGCACTGAGGAAGGATGCGCCATCCCCATGGTGGATGGGAATGTCTCAGTCCTTCTATCACTGGCCTTACTGAGTTATGTTTGAAAACAATGGAGAAAAGGAAAAGAGCACAGAACATGGAGATGGAAGAACAGGGCTTAAGTCACGCCATTCATCGGTGCCTCAGCTTCCTCATTTACAAAGATAGTGTTTAAAGGGCTTCCCTTGTTCACCCCACAGGATCATTAGAGGGTTACTCAGAAGCAGCCCAGGACGATGAAAAGAGCAGGAGGTCTGAGAGTCAGGACTTTATTTTACCAATGAGGGAACTGAGGCCCAGAAAGGTTGCCTTGCCTTAAAAGGTGGTACTCTGGCTGTTACCTCAAGGCCAGGAGATGGAATACCTCCCCCACACTCAGCAGTCCAAGGTATGTAAAGCAGCCCCTGGACCCTGCCCTCACCAGGAGGCTCAGCTGGGAGGCTTCCTCTCCCAGCCCATCCAAGATAATGACTCTACTATCTATTGTGCGGGAAAAATGCCACCAGGGACTTCTAAGTAAGAGTGGGCAGTTCTCCCCGGACCTTCCAAATGGGCACAAGGAGCGGCCGACCCCGATATGACAGTGGGGGGGGGGGGGGGGGGCTCCCAGAACTCCACAATCCGACCACGGGTCACGTATCAGCGATGGCACCCAGGGTCCGAGAGCCGGGACTGGGGCAGGATCTATCCTCTACGACCAATTCTCAGTCTCCCGCTCTGCAGAAACCCTGGGCACCAAGTACTCACCAAGCACTTGCTAAGCTCCCAGGGGAGCCGGGTCAAGCATCAACATCGCCCCTACCTTCGGCACAGGGGAACCGACCATGTGCCTGGCCAATCATCCCCTCAACAGCTCATTCTCATATTACAGACGGGGAAACTGAGGCAGGCGGGGCCCACGGACATCATGAATGTGGAGCACTTGGTGTGTGCCTCGACTCTCGGACACCCAAAAGAGTCCACAGGCATGTATTAGGTGCCTACTGTATGCCTGGCCGAGGGGCACACGGAGACCTTGCCCTCAGAAAACCCATCACTCCCCGCTTATAGATTAGGCGCCTGCGGTGCGCTTGGCCCAAGGCGGGCGCTGCCTGTCCCCCGGGACGGACCACACGTAGACGAACATAGAGGAACCCAGGCCCAGATAAAACAAACGCACGTACCTGCGGGGCTCCGCCGGGCGGCCTAGAATCTCGCAGACTAACGGCCCGCCGCTGGCGCATGCGCAGCACCGCCTCGGGCCCTACCACTGTCTGGGAGCGGGGGTGAATGGCAGATTGCTGGGGAGGCGGGAGTTAGTCGGAGAGAGACGCACCCGGCAGAATTGCCGTCGGATTCTTCTAATTTTCTTGGAACAAAATGGCAAGGGTCAGCTCGGATATGCTCCCTGAAACAAACCCGGAAACGAGAAAATATCACCTTCTCCCCTGTGCCCCCTTCGCTCATGCGCTCGTCCACATGCCAACAATGGCCGCTCCCCTGAGCGCGACCCTCAGGTCGCCATAGGAACGGCCACGCAGCGTCGCTGGACGTGCTTGAGCGCGCGCGCGCACACCCCCACCCACGCACGCACACCCCCCCGCCTAGCGGCCGACGGGGGCCGCGAAGGGCCAACAGCACGGTCGCCATGGGAACGTCAGAACGCACAGTAGGCCGCAACCACGATGGACGTCCGTCCCGGCGGCCCCACCCTAATGGGGCCCCATCCCTCCGCCCCGCGGCGTCCTGCCTGCAGTCGAAGGGCACGCTCTGTTGCGGTTGGGGGTGAGCGCTCCGGGGCAAGACCGGCCTCGGGGCAAGTTGCACCGCCCAGCTCAGGTAACGGAAGGCCCGGCCCGCCTTTCACGACAGCGCCGCGCTTTACGGCTCATGTCCCCTCAGACCCCCACACACGCACACACTTCTTTACCCTCATTTTATGGCGCGCGAAGCTGAACCCCAGAGAAGCTTATCGTTCGGACGCGGTCCGGGCCGACTTTTAAAGCCCGTCATCACCTGGCTGACCCGGGAGCGACCCTCCAACATTCCATCTCCCGCCTCCGCTCCTTTGCCTCCAAGTCTAGTAGTGTCTGCCTTCCTCGAAGGCACCGTGAATACGTGTTGGTGCAGTGGGGTCAGGAAGACCTGAATTCAAATCCTTTGTAACCCTGGTCGAGTCATTCACCCCTCGTGGCCCTTCCTTATTTCGAGAATCTTTGTACAGGTGCCTGACACACAGTAGATGCTGAGTACCTGCTTATTCTAATTCTTCTAATAGAATGAGTGACACTCCCCGAGGGAGCCCACAGTAAGTGCTTTGTAAGATGGGGCTTTGCCATTCTGTGTATCTCCAGCCTACCCTCTGTGCCCCACACGTAGTAGGTGCTTACTAAATGTTGAACCAAGAGCTTTATATCCCAACAGGCCGAGGCCATAGGACTAGTCAGTCTGGCCCGGGGCAAATCACTTAGTTGGTTAAAAGTAAGTAGCAGAGGGTGAACCAGAGTCAGAGTGTGGGGTTTGGGTTTGCACCAGGAATGGGCATTTATTAAGCACCTACTGTGGGCCTGCACACTGCGCTAAACACTCTGACATTGGATTCCTTCCACACCCAGCCCTCCTTGGAAAATGACATTCCTGTGCACTTTTCACTCTCTCTATCCAGAGTCAAGTGCTTGTTGACCCAAGGGTGTCTGTACTCTTCCAGGTTAGGCTAGATCAGCTCCCAGTAGGCCTGGCAGTGGAATGCATGAGTGAATAGCACGTGGGAGTGATACCAGGTCAACTGAGTCCCCTAGAATAAGCTTCTCCTCCTGACCTACCTGGGGCTGCATGCCAGCCCACCCACAGACTTCTGGAAAAACTGATCCAAAATTATTGTGATGAGAGGAGAGGGGAGCACAGGAAGGGCTGAGGCCATGGGAGCATTGGGACCTGGGGACAGATCCTTTGTCGGGCCTTCAGTCCCCCCAGCTGTTAAAGGGCTTGGACAGAATGTTGTTGAAGGTTCCTTGGAGCTGGTTGCATTTGTTCAGAAACAGCAGGAATTGTCCATGAGGAGGAAGTCCCAGCGTGGGTCTGTGTCCCCGCTTCCCCCTGACTCTTCATGGGGGGCACTCCATAGTGGGGGGGCTCTCCATAGTGGGGCCTCTGTAGTGGGGGGGCCACTGGAGGGGAAGCTGGCCTGTCACCTATTACCACATCTGTGGGGACAGTTTCCCAGGTGGGCCCAGGGTAATGGGAGGGCCAGTCTAGACTCACCACAAAAGGACTGGGCCAGAATCACAGACTTTTGGGCTGGAAGGCAGTCATCCCCCACTGTACTGGCTGTGGCAGGCAGACAGGCCAGCAAGGGGAGCATAGCCCCTCCATCATTGGCAGTCAATGTCAGCCCAATTCATCGGAGGGAAGGGCTTTTTTCTTGGTCACACCCTCTATTGCTCCCGGATCTGCTCTTTGGGGCCCAGTGGAACAAGGCTCAGCCCTTCTCCAAAATCTGCCCTTTAGCTCACAGAGTAGGCACAAGGTTCTTCCCCATCTGACTGCATTCCTTAGGGTGCAGATAACCTCCCAGAGTGCCCCCAGAGGGGGCCTGCTGATGGAAACAGAGGTCCTCAGCAGGACAGACATGGCCATGGAGGGCTGGGCAGTGGTTGGTTTCCCTGGGATGATGGAGCCTGGTTAGGAGGGCCTTTAGAAGTGGCCCCAAAGGATAGAGTGGGGAATCAGAAGATGGGCCCTGGCCTTGCTGTGGCCTTCAGCTAACCCTGGGAACTCTGGGCAAGTCCCCACCACCACTTTGGCCTCAGTGTCCTCATATATGAAATGAGAGGGTTGCACACACACACACACACACACACACACACACACACACACACACACACCTGTTTTCTTTACACCAAGTAAAATGGGCATTTCTCCATACGAAGTAAAACATAAAAGGAGGATTGTACCTGAAGCTGAGAATTTCTCTTCCAGACAGCTTGCTTCTCCATTCACTTTATAGATGGGGTCGTGATCAAACATAATAGCACAAATTAAAAAGCCATCCAGATGCATGTAAAATCAATGCCTTATTATATAAAATGACATCCAGCAGAGCCAGGTGATTTATGCCACAATTCTCCGTTTGATAAATCCCACATGTTACTATCAAAGCCAGCCTGCTTGGCTTAGCTTACTTCTGACCTTCTCTGCTATGCATTTAAAATTCAAAATGCCTCGGTAGTCCTCTGGTTCTCTCTCTCTTTACTTTTTTTTTTGGCCAGCCTTATGGTCAACCCCTTCCCTCCACCTCCTACCCCCCCACAACCGCCATGGAAAAAACAAAAAACAAAATCCTAGTAACAGCTCCACCCAAGTATGTGACCCTCTACTGCGGCCTTTCCAATTCTACATCTGCTGCTCTAGGGAAATGAAACCACAGGCCCCTGAAACACAATTTGCATAAATCACCTCATTTTGTTTGTTGCATTTTTATATGATAAGAGATAGGGATTTTCCATGCATATGGGTTTTTAATTTTTGCTGCTGTGTTTCAAGACCAGCCTACCTCCTCACTTGCTTCATTGCCTGAGAGAAAGGTCAGAAGGCATGGACAGGGGCTGACTGGACTGATCCATGTCTGTAGGAAGTGAGTGGCCTCCATGAGAGGCCTGAAGGTGGCCTATGGACTGACAATCCCCCCCTACCCCCCCACCCCCAGCCTGAGAAGGAGAGCAACAGGGCCTGTCTGGCCCAGGATACTTAACCTCCTATCGTACACATGGACTTGAATGGGAGAACAGTTGCATACTTGGATTTCTTTTCTAATCCCATGCGTTAAGAACATGATGCTGAGAAGGGGCCACACAGGTTTCCCCAGACAGACTGTCTCCAGGAAGGGCTAAAAGCACAATGATGCGTAGATAGCAGGGAATGCACTTCTGTCTCCAAATCCATTTCTTTTCTGCAAACTAAGCCCTGTTGCCTTAGAGCCAGGGGCCAGGGAGAAGACACAGACCATACTTTTAATGTCTTGCTGCCTTCTTTCACCACCTCTGCCTTTTTCAGATTTTTTTGAATTTGAAGAAATCTTAGAGATCTTCAGGCCTAACATCCCCATTATACAGATTAGGAAACAGAGGCCCAGAGTGAGGAAGGGGCTTGTCTCGGGTCACCGAGCCAGCTGAGTGTGCTCTGGGATCCAAATTGGTGTCTCCTGACTCTTTTCCCAGTTGGAGGACCAAGCTCTACATGCCGGGCTCTCCCAAGTGAATCCCTGTGGGTGCTGTCAGCTGCCCCCGCACGTGAAGTCAAAGTGGAACTGCCCCATAGCCTGAGAGAGAAGACACAACACCGGGTCAGTCTGCTGGGAAGCCAGACCCACCATAGCCCAGGCTGGGTCTCAGGCCTCTGGTCCTGAGTAACAGTTCCTAATTGTCATGGCTTCTCCTAAGGCTTAGCATAGTAGGTGCTATATAAAGGCTGGTTCTGATGATTAGTAATAATAATTGTTTCTGCAGGACTTTAAAGCTAGTTTGCAAAGATGGGTGAGACCAATGTTGTCCCCACTGCGCAGATGAGAAAGCTGAGGGGGGGTCTCCCTCTAGCACATAGCTTGTAAGAAGCCCTGAACACAGACCCTGTGCCTCTGTACTATGTTGACCATGCAGGGGCATTGTAAATCTTGAAAGAAGGATGTTAAGGGCCCCCAGACCTCCCTTTAAGGGGCTTCCCTTAAGGAGCCAAAGTGGCTTGCTCATTTAACATCTGCTGGGTCCTTTGTCTGAGGAATCTGTCTTGCTTCTGCCGAGCAGATGGATTTTGGTTGGTCTTTCCCACCCTCTGGTTTCCCCAGATGGTCCTGAGTTATTTGTGACTCCTGTCAGCTGGTGGATCAGAGAACATGGTATTGGGGGGAGGCAGGCTCTTTGTTTATGTGTTTGATCTTCACAGAGACTTTCTGTCCATCTGTGGGAGCAGAGATGCCACTCAGCGCCAGAATGCTGAAGGTCATCAACTTCAATGCTGTCCCCATGGTCCCCCTGGATGATGACCTGTCGATTTCACCTGTGGAGAGGCACAAAAAGCATGAAGAAATAAATAATCGAGTGAAACAGAATCCCCCTTGTATCTTCTGGTGATGTCCCTCACCTCAGGAGCCCAGACCCAGACCCTGGAAAACAAGGAAAAGGGCCCCTAAGGAGAGCAGGGCTCAGGCTTTCCCTTCTCCCTTCCCTTCTCTCCCTTCTGGGTTCCATAGAGTGGGAGTCATTGACCCAGTCCATGGGAAAATGCCCTGGTGTTGGGAAGCAGGAGATCTGGGCTCTAGGGCCAGGGCCTCCATCACACAGTATGAAGTGGTTTTCCTCATGTGGGAAATGGGGGAGCTAGAAGACTGAGGTCTGCGGGCCTAGCTCTGCTGCCTCCGGAGAGCTGCACCCCATCTGGGTCTCTGAGCATCTCCTCAGAAGCTCCCTCTGCCTCTTTTTTCTCCTGTCCAGCTGTTCACCTCATTAGAAAGGTGACCTCTTAGACCTTCCTGAGGAACCCTGCCACGGGGGATGCAAGTGTGGGAGCCTATGGGTCACTGGCCCTTCAGGCTCCCAAGGTGCTTTGCCCGTAACTCCTCCTCCCAGCTCAGGTAGCACTCCCACCCTACCTGTGCAGATGAGGAAACTGAGCCTGGGGAGGCAGGACCCTGCCTGTGATCATACACCCACCCCAGCATGGAGTCCTAGCTCCTTGTTACTCCTTGGGGTAATATGCACATAGCCAGACTTCCTGCCAACCCCTCCCCTCTCAGCCAGTGGCAGCCAAACTCACCCCTCCATCTGCTTCCTACTCAATGCACGGAACCCTGTGTCTCTTCTTCCCTTTTCTTTCTCCCTAGTTTGTCGAACCCTGGAAGGGGTGACTGACGAGAAGGCCAGATAAACTGTTGAAGGGAAGATGGGGCTTCACCCAGGATAGGCCCAAAGAGCTAGAGTTGAGATTCATAGGATCTGTCATGAGCTCCCTAGTTGTGTAGCCATGGGCAGGTCCCTTCCCTCTATGGGCCTCAGTACCCTCATCTGCAGAATAAGGGGGCTGGATCAGGCTGGGTCTGAGGGAGACTTCTCTCAGCCCTAAATCCCATGAAAGGAGGCCCAGCTTTCTCCAGCACTAAGAGGCTCCTTAACGGACATGTCTCCCAGTGTGCATCGTGGGCTCCATGGGCAAGCTGAATAAAAAGATCGCCCAGATTGACCTGAAGACTAGACTCCACAAGACCAGCATTCACAGCAACATCCTGGTAAGGGTGAGATCTGGAGGGGCTCTAGGTATCCATGCCAGAGCTATTGTGGCAGAGGGCTCTTTAAGCTTCCCTTTGGGCACCGCCTCCACTGATACCAGTTCCATTCCTTTTATGTTTTAGAAGCAGGATGGCATGGTTGTGGATAGTAAGACTTTGGTTCAGATTCTATCTCTGGTATATGTAGGCCATGCAACCCTGGGCAAGTTAATGAACCTCTAAGTGCTCTAGGCCAGGGCTTCTTAAATTTTTTCTGCTCTTGACCCCTTTTCTTTTTTGGTAGTGTTTGTTGGGCCTTGTGTGGCATGAGCGTATGTTCAGGGGAAAGTG
Organism: Bettongia penicillata ogilbyi; assembly: GCA_023548195.1. Lineage (NCBI taxonomy): Eukaryota > Metazoa > Chordata > Mammalia > Diprotodontia > Potoroidae > Bettongia > Bettongia penicillata. Next base: position 4,922,464 of record JAJHZJ010000150.1, on the reverse strand, counting down.
GGCATGCTGTGTGTTCAGAACCAAGGCTGCAGTGAAATTGCCAGGGGCAACTTCATAGGCAAGGGCTACCAGAAACACCTTGGATCCATTATGCATTTGATTTTGGTTGAATTTTTGGTTGTTGCGCATTCAGAAACCTTTTACTGTTGCCCACAGTTTAAGAAGTGCTGCTCTGGGCAACTAAATGCCAACCTGTACTGGTGGAAGGACTTTTCCTCCCCTTAGAGTCCTCTGTGACCAATGAAGCCAAAGATTTTATCCCTAGCCCTTTCCTTACCCCTGATAGGATGGATTCCTGAGTCTGTGTCTGGAACCATGGGCCAAGCTCCTCACAATGAGCACTTCTGAGGCTTACCTGAGGACAGACATAGGCCATCAGCAGACCTGTGCTGGATCAGCCAGAGAAGCAAGGGTCATCTCCATGACTGTCTAGCTCTCCATGCAGGGAAGCAGTGAAGGGAAGATTCAGTGAGGGATAGCAGGCAAGAGTCATTCTCTTCTCACCCTCCCCTCACACTGGTATAGACCCAAACTGGCTGAAGGGATGGGGCAGTTTAATCAATAGCCATCCATTGGCTCTCTCCTGGGAAGAGGCCTGGGAAAGGGTCTTGGGAGGTGACTAGAAAGGGGTCTCAGGACCAGACCATGATATTGGCCCAGGCTGGTGGTACTGTCAGGCACTCTGAGTTTTGTTACTTATTTGTGTTGGGTGGTAAACTTTCCTCTTGCCTTATAATTACATCTTTGCTAACCCCAGCTGTGACTCAGCTGAAAGGGAATAAAGGGACCTGTGTTAGACCAACAATCAGAGCCTGGGTGGGTGGGGGCATTCAACAGGCTTTCAGAGCTTCTCAGAGGAGAAGCCAGGTCATCCCAAGAAGGGAAGCAGGGCAGCTCCTGCTGCCAGCCACTGCCCTATTGCTGCTTGCTCCAGTGACCTTGGGCGGGTCTCTTACCTCCTTGGGCCTCCCAGGGGGGTGGTACTAGATGATCTCTGAGGATGCCTATGCCTCTGAATCATCTGAACCTACCCTGTGTCTCAGGACACTGTGGATGCTGGGTCTACTGGTGGTACCAGTGCTCTTCAGGGCACAGGTTCAGAACCTCACACTCTGTACACCTTGGTAGTTTCATGAGTTGCTGTGGACAGAACGCATCCTTCCTGGATGATGAAGCTTCTAGTAATGAGCCTCTTCAACTTAGCCCAGCTGATCCTTGCTGGATAGTGACCTTCCATGGGCAAGACCCATGGGCTCTTAGGGCTCCTCTGTTCCTGGAAGAGGCATTGCAAAAGGGTAGAAAGCAAGAAGGAAGCAGGAGTCACAGCCATGAAAAACACAGCCATCTTAGCCAACCTTGTGTCTGGGCTGTCCTCAAGGTCTGGGCGTCCCTTCCTTTTTTCTGTGGTGGTCCAACTTTCATGACAGTGTGCGGTCATGAGAAAGCATGCTGGACTGACTGCGAGGCAGAAGAGCCACGTTGAACTGCTAGTGTTGCCAGGCTCGGGGACACTTGGTCCCCTTACGTGACTTCCCTCCCCCTCCTGCGTGGTAGTGCCCACCTTCCAGGGCAGTTGTGAGGATCAAGTGAGATGATACTTGTAAAGTGGTTAGTGTAGTGCCTGGTATGTACATGGTGGTGCTTCGTAAATCCTTCCTTCCTCCCCCCCTCCCTCCCTCTCTCTCCTCCCTGATCAATATATTGAAAAAGTCCAAAAATGTGCAATATGTAATATCTGCAGCCCTCTCCCCTCCAGAGGAGGTGTCTTCTTAAACCTCTTCCCTTGATCTTTATAATTTTCTTACATTTACCTTTGATTTTTTTTTTTTTTTTTTGCTGTATCATTCTGTCCAATGACATTGTTGTAGCTAATGCATATATTGTTTTCTTGGCTTAGTTGTCCCGATTTATTTAGCTGGTCCCCAGTTGATGGACATCTACTTTGTGATTCCCAATTCTTAGTTGTCACAAAAAGTGCTGCTATAAGTAATTTGGAGTAATATGGGGACTTTTTTCTTACTGACAACTTCATGGGGTATAAGTCCAGTAATGGAGTCTGGTTCAAAAGGTATGGACGTTATAGTGACTTTATCTGCATAATTCCTAAGTGGTTGTCCTACTTCACAGCTCCACTAACAATATATCATGGTTTCTCTTCCCACAGTCCCTCCTGCATTGACTTGTCTTGTTATCCATTTTGCAGGAAGTGAGGTAAAACCTCCGGGTTATTTTGATTTGCATTTCTTATTTTATTAGTGATTTGGAGCATTATTTTCTTGTGGTTGTGAATTATTTCTTTTGAGAACTGTTCATTCATATTCTTTGATCATTTATCTAGTAGAAATGACTATTAGTCTCATATGTGTTTATTTGTTGTTTCTGTTGGATTCCAATCCCTTATTAGAGAAATTTGATGCAAATATTTTTTCCCATTTGACCATTTCCTTCCTATGCAGAAGCTTTTCAGTTTTGAGTAATCAAATTTACCTGTTGTATCTTTTAACATTGCCTCTATCTTATGTTTGACTAAGATTATGTCTCTTACCCAGATCTGCGAGAAGTAGATGGCCTGTTTTTCTTCTGTTCTTTTTTAATAATAAGGCCAGGTATCCATTGTTATTGTAGAGTGTGGTAAAAGATGTTGGTCTGTGTGTAATTTCTGCCAGGCTGTCCTGGTAGAAAAATTTCTGTTTTCCCAAAAGTTTCCTTTTCTTTTTTTTTAATCAAAGAGGAGATTTTTCCCTAGATAATTGATATTTTCCACTTTATCAAACACTGGGTTATTGAGTTCTATCATTTCCGAATGTCCCTTGTCTCATCTTCTCCATGAATCCATCTCTATGTTTTAACCAGTACCAGATAGTTTTGATAACTGCTCCTTTATAATGTAGTTTGAGATCTGGAAATGCTATTTCTCCATCTTTTCATTCCTTTTCATCATTCCCCTTGATATTCTAAATTTTTTTTAAATTTTATTTATTTATTGTTTTTTTTTAATTTATTTATTTAACTTTTTACATTCATTTTCACAAAATTTTGGGTTCCAAATTTTTTTCCCCTTTTATCCCCTCCCCCCACCCCAATACCCCAAGCAATCTAATTTTCCTTATCTCCAATCTGCCCTCTCTTCTGTCATCCCTCTCTTCTCTTGTCTCCATCTTCTCTTTTCTCCTGTAGGGCCAGATGACTTTCTATTCCTCATTAACTGTATGTCTTCTTTTCTAGTAGCAACACAAAACTAACCAGTTGTTCCTAAAACTTTTAGTTCCAAATTCTCCCCATCCCTCCCTCCCCACCCATTCCCTTTGGGAAGGCAGGCAATTCAATATGGGCCATATCTGTGTAGTTTTGCAAATGACTTCCCTGATAGTCGTGTTGTGTAAGACTAACTGAATTACCCTCCATCCTACTCTGCCCCTCATTGTTTCTCTTCTGTCTTTTGGTCCTATCCCTCCCCAAGTGTTGACTTCAAATTGCTCCCTCCTCCCATTGCCCTCCCTTCCATCATCCCCCCCCTTGCTTATCTCCTCCCCCACTTTCCTGTATTGTAAGATAGGTTTTCATACCAAAATGAGTGTGCGTTTTATTCCTTCCTTTAGTCAAATGTGATGAGGGTAAACTTCTTGGCTTTTTTTTTTTTCAGCTCTCCTCTTTTTCCCTCCACTAAAAAGTCTCCTACTTGCCTCTTAAATGACATATAATTATCCCATTCCATTTCACCCTCTTTCCTCCCACTACATTTCTCTCTCACCATTTACCTAAATTTCTTTTAAGATATGGTCCCATCCTATTCAATTCAATCTGTGCTCTCTGTCTCTGTATGTGTGTGCATGTGTGTATGTGTGTGTGCGTGCATGCGTGTACATGTGTGTGTGTGATCCCACCAACTACCCAGATACTGAAAAGTTTTAAGAGTTACAAATATTGTCTTTCCATGTAGGAATGTAAACAGTTCACTTCTGGTAAGTCCCTTAAGACTTCTCTTTGCTGAGGGGCGGAGCCAAGATGGCGGAGTAGAAGGAAGCACATTTACGAGCTCCGAGCCCACAACCCATGGAATTGAGGTAAAAGGAGATCCCCATAAATTCTGAATCTCTGCAGGGGGTGCATAAACATAGGGGAAGAGATTTCCGTTCCACTGAGCCCTGGAGAGCCGTCCCCGGGGTCCATCGCACCCCGGAAAGCGGACCCCACCCCCACCCCTGGCCGCAGCCCCAGAGAAGCTGACCCGAGCAGGCTTCAGAGAGGAAAGCTCCGGGGGAAGCTCCGGCAGCCGGGAAAGTCCCTCCGCCCACAGAAGCTACAGGTCAGTAAGAAAGAAGGCTGCGCTAGGGGAGGGGAGCGGAGCGTCTCCGTGACTCGGGCCCCCTCGGGAGGAAGCGGTGGCGGCAGAGACGGGGGCAGGAAGTGGCGGAGGCAGAGGCGTGGGCGGCGGCTGAGGCGGCAGCGGCCCGGGACTCAGGAATCCCCCAGCAGCAGGTAGGATCTTCAATACTGAAGGTCTTTCCAACCTGAGGGAGCCTAGCCGGGGAGACGGCCCTGCCCCCACCCTGCTCTACTGCTGAACGCCTCTGAATAAAACCCCTAAGGGAGCTGAACATAGGAGGCGGGGCCCCCCACCCCGCCCCCACCCGCTCCGTTCCTGAAAGTCTCTGCAGAAAGCCCCTGAGGGACCAGCTTAGGAGGCGGCCCTCCCCCCACCCCTGCGCCAGAACTAAAGCTTGCCTCCGGAAAGCGCATTTGAATCTCAGAGGCCAAGCACTAGCTGGGCGGATCCAGGCGGGGGTGGAAAGGAATCTCAGAAGTCAAGTAACTGGCTGGGAAAATGCCTAGAAAGGGGAAGAAAAATAAGACTTTAGAGAGTTTTTTCCAACAAATGCAAATGATCCCGACCTTCGGATCTGATGGCGAGGACGAGAACGTATTTTTCCCATCAGGGAAAGACGTGGAGGGCGGGGCCTCAGTACCCCAGACACCCCAGGGGGGTGTCGAGTGGGCTCAGGCCTTGGAAGAGCTTAAAAAGGATTTTGAAAAGCAAGTTAGACAGGTGGAGGAAAGACTGGGAAGAGAAATGACAAAGATGCAAGAAGAGTATGAAAAACAGGTCAATACCTTGGTAAAAGAGACCCAAAAAAATGCTGAGGAAATTAACACCTTGAAAAATAGGCTAACTCAATTGGCAAAAGAGGTTCAAAAAGCCAATGAGGAGAAGAATGCATTCAAAAGCAGAATGAGCCAAATGGAAAAAGAGGCTCAAAAGCTCACTGAATTTAATAGTTCTCTCAAAATTAGAATGGAACAGATGGAGTCTAATGACTTTATGAGAAACCAAGAAATCACCAAACAAAACCAAAAGAACGAAAAAATGGAAGAGAATGTGAAATATCTCATGGGAAAAACAACTGACCTGGAAAATAGATCCAGGAGAGACAATTTAAAAATTATGGGACTACCTGAAAGCCATGATCAAAAAAAGAGCCTAGACATCGTCTTGCATGAAATTATCAAGGAAAACTGCCCTGACATTCTAGGACCAGAGGGCAAAATAAGTATTGAAAGAATCCATCGATCACCAGCTGAAAGAGATCCAAAAAGAGAAACTCCTAGGAACATTGTGGCCAAATTCCAGAACTCCCAGCTCAAGGAAAAAATCTTGCAAGCAGCTAGAAAGAAACAATTCCAATACTGTGGAAATACAATCAGGATAACTCAAGATCTAGCAGCTTCTACATTAAGGGATCGAAGGGCGTGGAATAGGATATTCCAGAAGTCAAAGGAACTAGGACTCAAACCAAGAATCACCTACCCAGCTAAACTTGAGTATAATACTTCAAGGGAAAATATGGTCTTTGAATGAAACAGAGGACTTTCAAGCATTCTTGATGAAAAGACCAGAGCTGAAAAGAAAATTTGACTTTCAAACACAAGAATGAGAAGAAGCAGGAAAAAGTAAACAGCAAAGAGAAGTATTAAGGGACTTACCAGAAATGAACTGTTTACATTCATACAGGGAAAGACAATATTTCTAACTCTTAAAACTTTTCAGTATCTGGGTAGTTGGTGGGACCACACATACACATGTACATGCATGCACACACATACACACATGCATTCACATACAGAGACAGAGAGCACAGATTGAACTGAATAGGATGGGACCATACCTTAAAAGAAATTAAGGTAAATGGTGAGAAAGAAATGTAGTGAGAGGAAAGAGGGGGAAATGGAAGGGGGTAACTATATGTCATTTAAGAGGCAAGTAGGAGATTTTTTTAGTGGAGGGAAAAAGAGGAGAGCTGAGGAAAAAAAAAACAAACAAACAAGAAGTTTACCCTCATCACATTTGACTAAACGAAGGAGTGAAATGCACACTCATTTTGGTATGAAAACCTATCTTACAGTATAAGAAAGCGGGGGAGAAGGAGATATTGGCGGGGGGGATGATGGAAGGGAGGGCAAAGGGAGGAGGGAGTAATTGAAAGTCAACACTTGGGGAGGGACAGGATCAAAAGACAGAAGAGAAACAATGAGGGGCAGGTTAGGAGGGATGGTAATTCAGTTAGTCTTACACAACACGACTATCAGGAAGGTCATTTGCAAAGCTACACAGATATGGCCTATAATGAATTGCCTGCCGTACCAAAGGGAATGGGTGGGGAGGGAGGGATGGGGAGAATTTGGAACTCAAAGTTTTAGGAACAATTGTTTAGTATTGTTGTTGCAACTAGGAAAGAAGACATACAGTTAATGAGGAATAGAAAGTCATCTGGCCCTACAGGAGAAAAGAGAAGATGGAGACAAGGGAAGGGAGGGATGACAGAAGAGAGGACAGTTTGGAGATAGGGAAAATTAGATTGCTTGGGGTATTGGGGTGAGGGGAGGGGAGAAAAGGGGAGAAAATTTGGAACCCAAAAATTTGTGAAAATGAATGTAAAAAGCTAAATAAATAAATAAATAAATTATTTTAAAAAAAAAAAAAGACTTCTCTTTGCTGTTTACTTTTTCATGCTTCTTCTCATTCCTGTGTTTGAAAAGTCAAATTTTCTTTTCAGCTCTGGTCTTTTCATCAAGAATGCTTGAAAGTCCTCTGTTTCATTGAAAGACCATATTTTCCCCTGAAGTATTATACTCAGTTTAGCTGGGTAGGTGATTCTTGGTTTGAGTCCTAGTTCCTTTGACTTCTGGAATATCCTATTCCAGGCCCTTCGATCCCTTAATGTAGAAGCTGCTAGATCTTGAGTTATCCTGATTATATTTCCACAGTACTGGAACTGTTTCTTTCTAGCTGCTTGCAAGATTTTCTCTTTGAGCTGGGAGTTCTGGAATTTGGCCACAATGTTCCTAGGAGTTTCTCTTTTTGGATCTCTTTCAGGTGGTGATCGATGGATTCTTTCAATATTATTTTGCCCTCTGGTTCTAGAATGTCAGGGCAGTTTTCCTTGATAATTTCTTGGAAGATGATGTCTAGGCTCTTTTTTTGATCATGACTTTCAGGTAGTCCCATAATTTTTAAATTGTCTCTCCTGGATCTGTTTTCCAGGTCAGTTGTTTTTCCCATGAGATATTTCACATTCTCTTCTATTTTTTCATTCTTTTGGTTTTGTTTGGTGATTTCTTGGTTTCTCATAAAGTCATTAGACTCCATCTGTTCCATTCTAATTTTGAGAGAACTATTATCTTCAGTGAGCTTTTGAACCTCTTTTTCCATCTGACTGATTCTGCTTTTGAAAGCATTCTTCTCCTCATTGGCTTTTTGAACCTCTTTTGCCAATTGAGTGAGCCTATTCTTCAAGGTGTTATTTTCCTCAGCATTTTTTTGGGGTCTCCTTTACCAAGGTATTGACCCGTTTTTCATACTTTTCTTGCATCTCTCTCATTTCTCTTCCCAGTTTTTCCTCCACCTGTCTAACTTGCTTTTCAAAATCCTTTTTGAGTTCTACCAAGGCCTGAGCCCATCCAACATCCCCCTGGGATGTCTGGGGTACTGCGGCTCCGCCCTCCACGTCTTTCCCTGATGGCAAGAATATTTCCTCGTCAGATCCGGAAGTCGGGATCATTTGCATCTGTTCGAAAAAACTCTCTATAGTCTTATTTTTCTTCCCTTTTCTAGGCATTTTCCCAGCCAGCTACTTGACTTCTGAGATTCCTGTCCACCCCCGCCTAGATCCGCCCAGCCAGTGCTTGGGGTCTGGGGTTCAAATGGGCTTTCCGCAGCAAGCTTTAGTTCAGGTGCTGGGGTGGGGGCAGGGCCGCCTCCCAGGCTCAGCTCCCTCAGGGGCTTTATGCAGAGACCTTCAGGAACGGAGTGGGTGGGGGTGTGGGGGGCCCCACTTCCCAGGCTCAGTTCCCTCAGGGGCTTTATGCAGAGGCCTTCAGTAATGGGGTAGGGCAGGGCCGTCTACCAGGCTCAGCTCCCTCAGGTTGTAATGAAGATCCTGCCTGCTGCTGTGGGAGTCCTGGGCCACCGGCCTCCACTGCCGCCGCCGCCTCTTCCTCCGCCGCCTCCTGCCCCCGCCTCTGCCGCAGCCGCTTCCTCCCGAGGGGGCCCGAGTCACAACTCCGCTCCCCCTCTCGGCCAGCCAGCTGTCTCTCTCACTGACCTGTAGCTTCTGTGGGCGGAGGGACTTTCCCGGCTACCGGAGATTCCGTCCCCGAAGCCTGCTTGGATCAGCTTCTCTGGGGCCGTGGCCAGGGCAGCGCTGGGATGGGGTCCACTTTCCGGGGCGCGACGGACTCTGTGGACAGCTCTCCAGGGCTCACTGGAACGGAAATCTCTTCCCCTATGTTTATGCACCCCCTGCAGTGATTCAGAATTTATGGGGATATCTTTTTACCTTAATTCTATGGGTTGTGGGTTTGGAGCTCGTAAACCGTGCATCTTTCTACTCCGCCATCTTGGCTCCGCCCCCTAAATCCTTTTTTGTAATGAATTTGTTATTTTATCAAATTTTATAAAGTATTCCTTTGGTAATTTGATTGGCATAGCCTTAAGTGTAAATTAATTCTGTAATATTGTCATTTTTATTATATTGGCACAGCCTAGCCATAAACACTGAATATACTCCTCCAGCACTTTTCAGGGGTAAGGAACCTGTAGCCTCAAGGCTACGTGTGGCCTTCTAGGTCCTCAAGTGCAGCCCTTTGACTGAATCCAGATTTATTCTGTGAAGTTTGGATTCGGTCAAAGGGCTGCACTTGAGGACCTAGAAGGTCACATGTGGCCTTGAGACTGCAGGTTCCCCAGCCCTGATTTAGGGGAATTAAATTAAATTTAATTATTCTTTATTTCCTTAAGCAGCCCTTTCTTATCCATTCCGTACAAGCCTGTGTGCTTTGGGCATAGATAGTTATTTGGAATGGAATTTCCCTTCTTGTATTTTGTTTTTACTATATGGAAATTATATTTTAAGGGTTTATTTTATAGCCTGAAAATTTGCAGGAGCTGTTACTGTCCCAGTTAGTATCTTTGCTGATTCCCTGGGACTTTCCAAGTGAGTCGTCCTGTCATGAGCAACAAGGACTGTGTTGTTTATTCTTTGCTTCTCTTTATTCCTTTCATTCCACGTCCTCTTGCAATTGCTAGCATTTCTAGAACCATAGCAAATAATAGCAGAGAGACTGGGCTTCCCTGATTCACTCCCATGTTTGTTGGAAAAAGTTGTAGTGTATTTCCATTGCATATGATGCTTTCTTTTGCTATATATATAGATATCTATCTCTATATAGATATAGATATAGATAGATATCTATATATATATTTTTAAAGGTCCCTCTATGCCTATGCATTGCAGGGTTTTTAGCATTAAAAAGTGCTGTGCTATGTCAAAGGCTTTTTCTACATCTGTGGAGATGATCAATCATGTGGTTTTTGTATGTTTTGTCTTCTAATATGTTGGTTGTTTTCTTAATATTGAATCATTCTTGCCTTCCTCGTATAAATCTCCCTTGATCATAATGAATTATTTTTTGGATAAATCACTATGGTCTGTTTGATAAGATTTTGTTTTAAAATTTTTACGTCCATGTTCATTAATTATATTGGCATGTGATTTTCTTTCTATGTTGTATCTTTTCCTGGTTTAAGTATTAAGACTATACTTGTCTTATAAAAGGAATCTAATGGGATGCTTTCTCAGTTTTTGAGAATAATTTGTAAAAATATGAGTACTATTTATTCTTTAAAAGATTTATGCAATTCATTTGAATCCATCAGGACTGGGAGGTTTTTTGTTTTGTTTTGTTTTAATTTGGTAGCTCCTTTACAGCCAGATCTGTTGAGGTGTAGAGGTATTGGGATCCTGAAATAGTGACATGCTAGTCCTGCCTGAATGAATTCAGTCCTCAACCCAAGCTCTCTTTCAGCCAAAAGACAAAGTTTATTAAAACAAATCTTCTATATTGGCCAGACTCAAAGAATCATTGTATTGCTAATGCACGCAGTCCACTTTAGTGGAAACAGGGTGGAACTTATACACACTAAGATTGTGGGAAGGTGACTAGAGAAGTGTTCTAGGGAGGGTCTTGATGGGACTGGCTAGTAGACATGGGTGACTGGAGGTCAAAAGCCTGGACAAAGAAATGGGGTCCAGATAGGATCAAGAGTGGGAAATAGCCAGCGGGACCCAGAGGCGACAGAGAGCAGAGGGCTGAGCAATAGAGAATTGGGAGATTGGGCATTGAGAGGATTATAGCCTCAGGCTCTCAGCCAGAGACTTGCCCATCTGGGAAAGGTTCAAGGAGCGTTCAGGAGGATTTCCAGAGCCTGTACCTGGCAGATCAATTTCCTTTTCTGAGATTGGATTATTCAGACTCTCTCTCAAGGTCTTCTCCTAGTTCGGGTAGTTCAGATTTTTGAAGGTCTTTCTCTCATTTGTGTTCTCAGTTTGGCTGGAGTATAGCTGAGTATACTGCGTTTTAAGTCTTTATTCTTGCTTCTTCTTTTGCTGTGATTTAACCTTGCTCATTGGCTGTGTTATTGATCTGATTTTCTGCTTTCCTCCTTTTAATCACATCAGCTAAGAGTTTTATCCATTTCATTAGTCTTTTCAAAGAACCAGCTTTTAGTTCTGTTATTCACGTCTGTTTTTTTCAATTCACCTGTTTCTAATTTTCAATATCTTTTCTTTTGTGCGTATGGTAGTTATTTTCTCATTAAATGCATATTCAGTTCAAAATCTCATTTTTTTCCTCTTTTGCTAATATATAGTTTTAAGGATATGATTCTTTTCTCCTTGAGGACTGCGTTAGCTGCATCCCAAAAGATAACCATGGGTTCTCTTTCTAGAGGCTCCATGCCTTCCCTGCACCATGCAAGGACAGGATAATTGCACCCATTTTATAGATGAGCACCCTGAGGCTCAGAGAAAGAGAATAACTTGTCTAGGCTTACCTGTGTGCTAAGCATCTGAGCTGGGAAGCAAATCTGGTTTTCCTGACTATATCCCACTTTCCTCCTGCTTCCCCTGCTGCTGCCCAGGGTAATAGACAGAGGTGGCATTCCAGCTGCCACCAGAAGGAGGACAGGCTGCTGGCACACTCTTGGGGGACTTTTGGCCCACCCTTCACCACCATGTGGGCAAGATACAGGATTGGGTTCCCTCAAGACCCCAGCCCCAAGAGGGTGGAAGTAACAGTGCAGTGTATGACTCTGGGACAGCCCTGGCTGTTTAGCGGTGAACCCACTGGGAGGAACTGACTGTGGCCCCCTTTGTGTTTTGTGTTTGTTTCCAAAGGTCATTGAGAAACTGGAGGCAGAGAAGAAGCTGAGAGAGCAGCAGCGCATCTTGGGAGAGAAAGGCAAAGCTCCTTTTAATAGCCCAGTAGTGGGGGTGTGAGTGAGGCAAGGCCCCCCCTGGCTGCGCAGCTCAGTTGGGCACCCTAAGGGAGTCACCTATTCTCCCCATATGCAGAAGTGAGGAGGGGAGGGGTGTTGAACCAATATCCCGTTGCATCTCCTTCTGCACAAAACCTCTTAAGTCACTGCTCCACTTGGAACCTCAGCTTCCTCATTTGTACCATGAAGGGAGGCGAGAAGTTCAGATCCCTTCCCACTTATAGTCCTGTGATCCTGCTTGCTTTTCCCAGGACACCAAGAGCTCTCACATGCCTGGGTAGCCCAGGGTGGCCTTCCCCTCTCTCCTCACCTCCTTCAAAGCATACCTTGTAGAGTAAGACACTTCTACAACTAAAGTGAACACATGGGGAACCTGAGGCCCAGAAAGGCCAAGTGATTTGCTCAAGATTATGCAGCTTGCCAGGGGTGGAGCCAGGGCTCCAGTGTGGGTGATCTGACTCCCAATGCTACCATCTCCACGAGGTCTCCCTGTGATGCTGCCAGTTTGTAGTGCCGCCGCCTCCTCTCATTTGCCGGGCCTCGTACAGTGTGGCATTCATACCCCACTGGCACCTTCAGCCTATGATGCTGGGCATGAGATTAGCTCCATGTAGGCAGTGCTGTTATATGAACTTTTCATCTTCCCCAGATCCTAGCTGTCCTCTGTACACAGCAAGTGATTAATAAATGCTGGGTGAAGATTCAAATAAATTTGCCTTGACTAGACAAGGGGTAAAGAACCTTGTAGCCAAGAGGATGTGGGCCATTGATTTCTGCTAAAGGATCCTGGACAAGAACATTGAATAATAGCCATGTGTGCTCGCTCACTCTCTCACTCTCTCTCTCTCCCTCTCTCTCTCTCTCTCTCTCTCTCTCTCTGTCTCTCTCTGTCTCTCTCACTCTCTCTGTCTCTCTCCCTATCCCTCTCCCTCTTCCCCTCCCTGCCCCACTTCTTTTTCTCTTATCTTTCTTCTCTCCTCTTTTTCTTTTCCCTCTTTTTCCTCTCCCTTCTCCTCTTCCTTCCTCCCTCTCTTTTCCCCTCTTCTTTCTCTCTGCACATGTATATATTATGTATGTATGTATGTATAGATTTTTAATTCGCTTTTTCTCTGTGTATTCCCCTTCTTTCTCTTCTTTCCCCCGCTGCCCCTGAACATGAACTGCTTGAAGTTGGGGCTATTTTATCTTTGTATCTCTAGCACCCAGCCCACAGTAGGTACCTAATAGATGCAGAATGAGTGAATGAAAGCCGCTCAGTATTAGCAGAAAGTATGTGAAGAACAGCTGTCATGTCCTCTTAAGTGTGTTTAGGGGGGAATCATGGTAAAAATGTCATTATGTAGCTAGGGATTTAGGGAAACCTCCCTCCAGAGTGGTTCCTGTCAGTGAAAATACCCCTTCTAACTTCAGTCTCCCCCTCTCTCTGTTTGCAGAGAAGGCAAGCAAAGCTAAGAAAAAGCTGCAAAAGTTCTTCCCGCTGACTCCATCCATTTCAAATGTTCCCTATCCTGGTCCAAAAAAGGTAAGAGGCCTGAGCTGGGGGCAACTCTCTATTGGGGATGAATTTGGTTTCATTTCTGGGGGCCCCCAGGGTTGGAGGAGTCCCTAATGAATCAGAACAACTGTAATGAGACAGAATTGATGGTTTCCTGTGCTCTGCAAGGCCCACATTCTGGGTTGTGGACACTGGAGGTTCATGTGTGGCTCTTGTCAGGCCAGCCTTATTTGGTACCCTTCGGTGCTCCGTGCTCCCTGTTGCAGCCTGATGGGATGGAGAGTTGGTTTGCGGCCGCCACCTCCACCACACTGGCCTTCAGCTTTCTATACCTGGAGACTCAGCAGGGCAGGCATTGGAGACAGGAAGCCCTGGTGACACGGGTGATGGGGGGGTGAGTCTCTTCATCTCTCAGGGCCCCCAGCCACTTTCTAAGGTCACAAAGAAGGTGGAAGGAATTTTGTCCTGGGACTCCCCTTCTGTAACAAAATCCCCAGTCTGGTGAAGGACAAACCAAGCCATGCCTGTCCCACCCCCTCATACTTCAGGTGGGCAATCCGAGGTGTGTTTGTGGTCAGGAGAATGTCATGGGATGGGGAAGCAGCTTTAAGGGTCAGCCTCTACACTGTGTGGCTGCTCCCTCCTCAGGGCCTTTTTCCTGAGGTCCCTATCCATCACCCCAGGTTACCATCCTGTGAGGGCCTCCAGGAGAGCCAGGGAAGGCTAGACCCTGGGGGCCCCTTAGTAACACAGTCACCATCCGTCCTTCATCCCCCACCCTCAACTAACAGGGTTATGCTCCAAAGGTCTGTTTGCAAGTCGGAATGTATTTTCCCTTAGAAACAGTATTATAAATAGCGCTCTGATTCTGACATCAGCCCACAAAGACTGGTTTAACTGCTAATCTTGCTGAACTATGGAACCAATAATAGCATTGAATTCTGCAGCAGCCCAGGCAGGTTTGGGGTCAGGTAGACAGGGGGACATATGAGCAGAGGGAGGGGCTAGGGAAGGGGCCTGGCATTGGCCGCAACCATCCCATGCCTGTGTACCTCTGGGTCAATGCATTCCCTCCCAAGGGATTTCCCTTTGGAAAGGAACTGATGATGGGCTTTGTAGCCACCCTCCCATCAGGAAGCTCCCTTTTCTCAGATCTGTGAAAAAAAAGAGAAACAAAGGGGAATAATGTGAAATAAATCTGCAAAGGTCGGTGCCTAGGAACTGGATTATTATAGTCTGAGAAGTTTGTGTTTTAAAGAACCCAGAATCCTGAGAAATCTGTTGAGCTGGGTAGGAAGGGGTCAGTCACATGTCTTGGAAAGATCAAGGACAGCTCTTTGGAGGATAAAATTGGGGAGGGAAGAGTCTGGAAGCAGAGGGACCATCCTGGAGTGGCCCAGGTGGCAGGGGGTGAAGATCTGAAGTCAGTGCTGGGTGAGTGTCCTGTAACCAGAAGAAAGGGGGATAGATGTGACAGGCAGCTGTGCAGCAGTGGTCCTCTTGGGACCTCAGTTTTTCATGAGTGAAATGCCTGTGGGACCTGTCTCCTGGGGTAGGGGAATCCTCAGGTGAGAGAATGGATGTAAAGTGGTTTGAAGCCCTAGTGCTGTATAAATGCCACTTGCTATTTTTAGGATGGACAAAACTTGACAAGGAACTGGATATGGAGCCTGAGTTTGTGAATCTTGGGATGGTTCATGGAAAGAGACGTTTGAAGCAGGGGCAGGTTTAGGGGGCAAGACAGTGAGAGGGCAGAGAGCAGTGGATGCCCAGGCTTGTATGAAGCAGTGGTCAGAGGGGTTGGAACAGCACCGGGAGAGACGTGTTCAGATGCTCCAGGGAGAGGAGACAGTTGGCAGTGTCACAAAGTCTAGTTAGATGAAAACTCAGGAAAGACTTTTTGTTGGAGTGGTTAAGAGAGAGACAGAGACAAACAAGAAGAGAGAGACGCAGAGAAGCAGACAGACAAAGAGCATGTACATTCATATGCCTCTGGATGAGCTTAGATTTCTTCCTTTGAAAATGCCCACTTGGGACAGGTGGGCAGTGCAGTGCAGCACATAGAGCACTAGCCCTGGAGTTAGGATGACCTCAGTTCAAATGTAGTCTCAGACACTTACTGGCTCTGTGACCCTGATTGCTTCCCCTCCCCTCCAAAAAGAAAACTGCCTATTCATGTCTTTGGCCATTTTTCTATTAGAAGGTGGCTTTTATTAAGGTGGCTTTTATTCTTACAAATTTAAACCAGTTCCCTATGTATCTTAAAAATGATATCTTTAAGAGAAAAACTTGCTGTAAATAATTCTCCCCTCCCCCTTTTGCCTGCTTCCCTTCTAATTTTGATTGCATTGGTTTTGTTTGTGCAGAACCTTTTGGATTTCATGTCATCAAAATTGTCCATTTTACCGCCTGTGATGTTTTTCCTTCCTCCGTTAATTTGCTCATGAAATCAACCTTTTTGTCTAAATCGTGTAACCATTTGGAGCTGACCTTGGTGTAAGGTATGAAATGTTGTTCTGTGCCCACTGTTGGCCAGACTGCTTCCCAGTTTTGCCAACAGTTTTTGTCCAATGGTGAGTTCTTACCCCACTGGCTGGGGCAGGATACTCGTTTGCTTTTGTCTCTTGCATACCTTGGGCGCGCTAGTGGCGCCATAGTGCACAGAGGAGTCAGGAGACTCATCTCATGAGTTCAAATCTAGCCTCAGACATTTTCTAGCTGTGTGACCCTGGGCAAGTCACTTCACCCTGTTTGTATCCTGTTTTCTCATCTGTAAAATGAGCTGGAGAAGGACATGGCATACCACCCCAGTATCTTGGGCAAGAAAACCCCAAATGAGGTCATGAAGAGTCAGACACAACCCAAAATGACGAACAGCATTGCATCCCTAATTATTCCATTGCTCAAACACGATTTCTTTCCTGGACCAGACCGTTTGGATGATGACAGCTGCACAGTAAAGTCTGAGGCCCGGTGCTGCTGGGCCCCTGAGCCTCACGCTGTCTTCCCATCGATTTCCTTTGGCTCCTCCTGATGAACTTTGTTATTATTTTCCTGAGTCTATAAAGTAATCCCTTTGTGGTTTGATTGGTATTAGCTCAACCTACCCACAAGGAATTAATGCTTTTCTAGTTATTTGTATTTGTCTTTATTTATTTAAAGACTGTTTTATAATTGTTTTCATCTAGTTCCTGTGTGTCTTGGCAAGTAAAACCTTCAGTTTTTTCATACTATTTGCAGTTATTTTAAATGGAACTTTTCTTCCTCTTTCTACCTGCTGGATTTTGTACAAATAAAAATGCTGAGGATTTATTTTATGCCCACCATTTTGCTGAAGTTATTCATTGTTTCAGTTAGTTTTTTCGTTGCCTTTTCTTAAGTAAACCGTTACAGCATCTACAAAAAGTGCTAGTTTAATTTTCTTTTTGCCCGTGTTCATTCCCTCAATATCTTTTTCTTGTGTCATTGCTGTCGTGTACTTTCTAGCATGGTACTGAGGACTAGCGGTGATAATGGTCCTCTGATCTGCCTGGACAGACCTTGATCATCTCCATTATAGAGATGGAGATGGATCTTGGTTTTAGATAGCCGTGACATATAGTGAGAAAAACTCCATTCATTCTTATTCTTTCTTGTGTTCTAACAGGAGTGAGTGTTGTATTTTGTCAAAAAGCTTTTTCTCTCTTCATTGATATAACCACATGTTTTTCATTGTTTTTGATTTTAATGTGGTCAGTTCCATTTATAATTTTCCTAATTTTGAATCAGCCTGCAGTCCCGGCATAAATCCATTCTGGTCGTATTGTGACATACTGCTGAAGTCTCCTTGTTAATACTGGATTTGAGGGGCTATGAGTCCACTGATAAGGGGTCATGCTGGTTTGAGTTGGGCCTGTAGGGCAGAAGTGTAAACCAGGGGTAGAAGCTGTAGAAAAGCTGATTTCAGCTCCAGAGGGGAGCCTCAGGAGCCAGGGGCCTCTCCTTCCCTTGAGGCTTGCGAGAGAAGGCTGGAGAACTGCCCCTTGGGAAGGCTGTAGGGGAAAAGGAAGAGGAAGGGAGGACTTGCAGACAGAAGGATTAGCAGACTCCTACCACAGGCTATCAGCCTTGGACGTTCTCAGACAAACCCCATATTTACCTAGTGACTCCTTCCTTCTTGATCCTCTCCAGAGAACCCAGAAGGATGGGCTGGCTGAGCTGTACCTGGCCCCAGGGTACAATGAGGAACAACCCAATGAGCTGCCCAATGGGGTGAACTACTGTGACATGGTGGGCAATGTCATCCGGGCACAGGAAAGCAACATCAGAGGCAAGGTAATTGGAGGAGGTGAGGACAAGGTGCACGGACCCCCTCAGTTAGCTGAAGGACACTTCTGCCCATAGTCTCCTGTGGTCTTCTCAGCCCAGGGAGGTAGCTAGGATGGCCTTATAGATGCCCATGGCCCAGAGACTCCCTGCTTCAATGGATTGAGAACCTCCTCAGAGGGATCCTCCCTCCACTGGTGGAGGATCACAGCCCCACCAGGCCTCCATGTGACCACACACACCCCAAGTCTGTAGTGAGGTCCCATGACCCATGAGCTCATCCAGTAAGATTATGGCATGTGCTCTCTTATAATGCAGGTGCTCCCAGTGCTAGACACCCTCCCCAAGACCTGTTAGGTTGTATAAGTATCAGGCCAGTACTGTAGTGTCTGCCTTTTGCCCTTCCCTCTTGGTATGTACCAGCCCACAACCGCTCCCACTGGAGCTGCACACAGTTCCTAATACCACTGGGGGATGGGGTGGGCCAAACCCTGTTTAAGTACAGGTGGGACAGCATGACCCCAGATGTTCCTTCCACCTCTGAGAACTAGGGATTCTTTGGGAAAATGTTCACACTGTCTACTTAAGGAAATACTTTGTTCCTATGTCTACCTCTATGTCTTTCCACTGTGGGGAGGGCAGAAGAATAGCCACATCCCTCTTCCTCCTCCCCACCTCCCCCAGATGCTGGCTGGCACCCAGATCTGGAGGAGAGGCCCCCTGATTCCTTAAGGAGGGCTGCCTGCTCCAGAAGAGTGGGGCCCTGGGGGCAAGGATCAGAGCAGCCAGAGGAGGTGGAGCCTTCCACTCTCGGTATTGGGGAAGGAGCAGACAGAAGAAAGAAGAGTTTCAGAATCAGAACTGGCCCCAGTTGGAAGTTAGCTGCCCGATATGTGGTGTGTCCTGAGCAAATTCTTCCCCTCTAGGTCTCACTCTATACTCTACACAGCAATACAAGGAGGCACCCCCTCCCCCCAATTGTGCAGTGCTGCAACCCAGCTGTTCCACACAGAACCTCCACACCTGCTCAGGTTGGGAGCCTGGGCCAGTGAGAAAGCTCTCAGGGGTTTTCTCTGGGGGCTCCATCACACCCATCCGCAGATTCTCATCCTCTGTCATCTGAGCTGGGTCTGTGGAGTCCCTTCTGACCAAGACAGGCCAGTGCCTCAGTGGAGTGCAATATGTTGGGGGTGGGGGGGGGTGGGTAGGAGGCCATGGGCCTTGTGCTCTGCAGTCAGGCCCCTCTCCCCCAGAAGTCTGGGCTGAGGAAGGCTGGCATCTGGATGGGGAAGGGCCCAGGGTGGTGCCGGTGACCCTGGACAAGTCCCTTCATCTTGCCAGGCCTTACCTCCTCCTGGTGTGCACCGATGGGGTTGTTCTGGGTCATCTCTCAGTCCTTTCCAGCTCCAGGTTACATAGTCCCTAGACCTGTTTTCAAGGTGCAGACACTGGCTTCTTCAGGGGCTGCTTCTCTCCATTGTCATGGTCATTGTGCCTACAGGGCCAGATAAGTGGTAGCTGACATCATCCGTGTTGTTATCCTTGCTCTCTCAGCTCATACAGACCTTCCCCGGTTTCTCAGAATTCCTCATATCCATAATTTCCTGTTACCTTCAGACTCCAGTTGTTATGTACCCTTTCTGTTGCCAATTCTGTTGCCAGCTTGCACAGAAAATGCTGCCATGACTGTTTTTGTGGACTGGACCTTTGTTTCAGTCTGTGACCCCCCTTGACATTCATGCCCAGAAAGGGGATCACCGGTTCAATGGTGATAGACAGTGAAGTGACTTTTTGCACGTCATTCCAGACTGATGTCCAAAACCATCAGAGCATCCATGGCTCCCTGCAGTGTTCCCTTCTTCCTACAGCTCTGACAACATTTCTTCTTCTCATTATTTGTAGTCCTTTCCAGTTTGCAGACTCTGAGGACACCAGGGGGCCTCTACCTTATATAGTTGATGTCCCTGAGCTTGGAGAGTTTATAGGACTTTCCCACAGGAGCACAGGGTGACAGGCAGGCCACTCTCCTGACTCCTGGGGCAAGGTCTTGTTCTGACCCAAGATGCTAATGCTCCTTTATCTCTCTCCCTGACTTGCAGCTCCCCAGACGCCTCCTGAACCCCCAGAACACCGTTCCCATGAGTTAGGCTGTTAAGCAGCAACCTCTTATCAGCCCATTTCAGTGCTGTGAATGAATAATCACAGTGTTCTGGGAGTAATCGGTGATGATGACGTAGATAGCATGTAGTAATATATTGGAATTATGGGCAGTTTATAATAATCATGATGCTGTGTCATATACAGTGTGTAATGATGATGACGATGATGTTATGGGCAGCATATGGCAGCAACAAGACCAGATGTTACTTATGGGCGGTATGTCTTAATAACATCTCTGGGTTTTATTTCCTCAGGCCTTCTGTGCACCAGAAGAAATGACCAGATTCTTTGTATGCCCGTTTTCAAAGGCTATCGTGCTGGATTGTTTCTGGTGGATCTTTCATGAACGATATGATGTAAGGAAGGAAGGAAGATGATGAGGGATGGATGGAAGAGAAATGAGGGAAGTGGCAGAAACTCCTCCTTGGCATGGTGTCCCTTTGGTGCCTCTGGGGTCACGGTCATATCCGTGACCGTCTTTCAGAGTTCCCAACAGTCTGGCAGATGGACTTGGGGGTTGGGCTTGTCCTCCCACAACACCTTGTCTTAGGTGAAAGTGACCCTGACTTGTTAGAGATGGTGAGAAGCCCAGGCAGATCCCCATGATGCCCTGACAGCAGCCTGCACCTGCTGCTCAAGGACCTCCCTGGCTAAGAGCTCAAGTTTTTCTGTCCCACACCCTAGGAAGAGTGTTTGTGCTAGTTGGGTGGCGTGCAGATACCTGGGAAATTGCAGATTTTTGTGAGTGGGCCAGTTCTCTCCTATCAGTCGCCCCCAGGCAGGACGGCCCAGGCTCTTGGGGCCAGGCTTCATCATTACACTTCATCTTACAAGCAGCTGGACCTGTTTTCTTTGTTCTCATCACATCCATTTAAGGCAGGAGTTCTTAACCTGGGGCCACAGACCCTCAATTTCAAGGGATCCATGAACTTGCATGGGGGAAAAAAACCCTAATCTTTATTTTCACTAATTTCTCATTGAAATGGAGCATTTCCTTTGATTATGAATTAAAAACAAACAAACATGGTTTGGAGAAACCTTGGCTTCCCTAGGCTGACTGTCCATGACAAAAAACAAGGAAAGCCTCCCTGCTCTAATGGGGAAATGGCCTTTTCCAAGGCCAAAGACAAAATTAAATGAATAGAAAGCCTTCAATATGGAACCCAGGGCTACCTGTCAAATTAATACTGCTCTAGGTGAATAATGGACCCAACCCTGGGAACCTTCCTTGTTTACAGGTAGGCTTCACTCTGTGGAATAGACAAATGCCAACAGAGTTGCCTGTAAAGGGACTTACTGTATAGTAAGTCCCTTTTCCCCATTAACTATGCTATGTGCCAAATAGTCCTCTTTCATAAATGCTTGTTGCATGAAGACATTGGTGACTCATGTTAAGGGAAAATCAAATCCATTTCTGTGAAGAGAGCCCTTTACATGGGCTCACTCTGCTCCTGACCTCCTTGATCTCATTCAGCCTTTGGATAGGGCAGCAGTTATGTTACCTCCTCTGGCCATGACTTCCTGGCCCAAGGAGCTTTCCTTCCTCATCATTCCCATCACTTTGGTGTCACTTTCCTTTGTCCTGACAGTATCAAGAAGAGATGGCAAGCAGTATACACCCCCTAATAGGTGCCACCATCTTGCTAGAGGGAGAGATGGTAGAGAAAGAAATCGTCCAAAGGAGATCAAATGATTCGCCCAAGGCCTCGTGAGTCTCTTTCCTGTCAGCTAAGTGCCCTTGCATGGCCTGTCTTTCCATCTTCTCTTCTTCACCAAATGATGCTATTGAATTTGGTTGATTCTATAAAATGGATTAATTAGTGCAGAAATTTAGACATGATTTCATTGTTCAGAAGGTAGAAGAAGCAACCAGGGAAAGTGCTCCTTTGGAGCACGGAGGAGGAATTGACTGCTGAGGCAGAAACAGTGAGAGACAAGGAAGTCTGGAGCAGGGAGACTTGTTGCCACGCCACACCTTTGGCACTTCCTGGGACCTGGGGCCAACCATACCCTCCTCTCTTCTGTTTCTTCATCTGTGAAATAGATCACATCAGGTGACCGTGAGGCTCAGTGCTAAGAGAGGACAGACAATACCACTGAGCCTTAGTCAGGGAAGCTGTCCCCCAGCGTTCTGAAGGCACAAATAGAAGTACTGACAAGAATATTGGATGCCCTTCACCAGCTCCGTAGAGAGGGCAGAAGCAGGGACAACTAGCAGAGGACCAAGACAGAAACCTAGCCTGGCCCTGGGATAGGTCATGCCAGGAGTAACGGGTTCAGCTGGCAGGGCTCATGGAGGTCAGGAGGGACAGGGGTTGGTTGGGCTGGCCTTAGTGTGCAGAGAAAGCAGAGGGCCTCTCTTTGTTTCTTCAGTCAAGGAGAACGATCTTTGAGCTAGAGAAGACAGAAGGCCCAGTGGCCAGTAAGGTGTCATGAGCCAAGCAATAAAGACAGCACCTCACTACCTTCAAGCAGCTCGAGTCACAGAGGGCAGACAGCCTGCATCCCAGGATTCTGAATATTGAGTCTCTCCACTGGTGGCCTTTGAAAGGTCATGGAGAATAGGAAGGGCCCTGCAGGACTGGATTTACAATGTCCTGCTTTTCACAAAAGGGATGGTGAGCCAGTGACCTTGACTTCATTCTTGGCAAGGTTCTAGGATATCTTCTCAGTGGACTAGCAGGTGAACATTGTGAAAGGGAGTCTGTGATTGCTGAGAACCAGTCTGACTGCCTTCTTTGGTTGAGACGATTCCTAAATTAGGGCAGTTCGATAGAGTATCACTCTTACAGTGTCCTGGTGGATAAGCCAGGGAGCAATGGACAGGACAGGAGCATAGCCTGGTGAACTCAGAACAAGTAGAAAGACCAGGACCAGAGTGTTAGTGACTTTGGGTCCCCTCCAGTGCAAGTAAACCAACAGCCTCTGTTAAGTCCTGTCTCCTATTTTTATTATTGACTTAAAGGAAGGCTTAGAGGTGAAGGTTTCTCAGATTTGTATGGATCAGGAAGCTAGGAGAGCTGGCTCACTAGTTGGATGGGGGTGCCAGGATTCAAAAAGACCACTGGACTTAATCTAATAAGATGAAATTTAATAGAGATGAAGAAAAGCCTTACATTTAGGTTCAAAAAAATCAACTTTACATATACAAGATGGAGCTGGCATTGCTACCAAGAGTTGGGCTACCAAAGATCTGGGATTTGGGTAAAGCTCCAGATTGGTGTGAGAAACATGGAGGCCCCAAAAGCCAGTGTCATCTGCCTTATGAGCACGAGGAAGGTTGATCAGGCCATCTCTTGGACTCTGCTCAGTTCTGGGCATCACACTGAAAAGCTTCCGAAGGTCCAGACGCCAGGCCAAGGAATGATCAGATAGAAGGACTGGAAGTGAGAAGATCTAAGGAGGCTATAAGTTATCTTCAGCTGCTTCCAGGGTTGTCCCACAGAAGAAGGTTGACACTTAACTGCTTGGTGCCCAAAGGTGGCTGTGGAGCCAGGAGACAAGGTTCAGGGAGGCTGGTGGGAAGGCCTTACTATCAGCTGTCTCTCACAGGAGACAGAGTGTGAGGGGCCATTTGGGTGGGGGGAGATGGCTGGGATTCTTGCCCAGGGCTGACCTTGAACATCTCATCCAGACCTGAGGTCTGGAAACAAATTCACTGCAAGTGGGGCCTGCTTGTATGAACGTTCAACCTCTTGGTGGAGTCGATCACAGACAGTCCAATGTCCTCTTCCCATTTCTGTCTCTGGTAGCCAAACCAGGAGCTCCAGAAGAAGCTGTTTGACCGAGTGTCAAAGAACTATGTTCATCTCCTGGGGAACATGCCCAGGTCGCCATATGAAGAAATCATCCTAAAAGTGAGTACCCAGAGCATGGAGGGGATCATGGTGGCTCATTGGTGCTGGGCGCGGGGGGAGCTGAGGCCCAGAGACAGGCCCCCCTGGGGAGTTGATTTGAAGGGCTCCCAGCTCCTCTGGGCAGCTCTCAGACTTTAAGAGGGTCTCATCCTCATCAGAGCTGAAAGGCTTGGCTCCCCTGCCTGGTATAAGCACCAGAGCATGCCTGTCCCCTCCTGTTAACTGGCCACACCTCGAGCCACAATTTCAATCCAGTTCCTCTGGCCCCAAGCCAAGCCTGCCTGGCACTACACCTCGTTACTTAGCCATGAAAACCAGCACAAAAAATTTGGTTCATGTCTGCATAGACTTGAGGCCTTTAGCTGGAATGGGTCCAACTGGAAAGTTTGTTAGTGATGATGACCAAGGCTCCTTTGGATCGATAGGGGCTTTAGCAGTTTTCCTATCATTCTGGGTGTCAGGAGCTCTGATTTAATTGGTAAGGGAGCATTCGGTAAGCAGAGTCCCTCGACCCACATTGTGGACGCTTCCATACAGCTTGGAGTGTTGGGGAGTTTGCTTGGGCATATTCTTTGTTCTAAGTGCAGCCCAGGCATGGGGAATACCAAGAAAGGCCAAAATGTGATCCCTGCTCTTGGTCAAGGGACCCATGTCTTCATAGGGTGGACATCCCACCAGTAACCGGTCCATACAAGCGAGATCCAGTGTCAGTGGGAGATGATCCCAGAGGGGTCAACATGAGCTCTGGGAGGACTGGGGGATTTGAACTGATTCATGAAGCCAGAATCTGGGGGCAGGGAGAGATGGTAAGTCCAGAAGTAAGGAATGGAATACAGGTAGCCAACCCCTAAGGGGCATAGTAAGGGAGTAAATAGAAGAGCTTTGGAGGAGGCTGAAGGAACTTCAGTGCCATCCATCAGATTCCATAGCTCATCCATGAGGTAATAGGGAGCAACTGAAGTTGACGGGGGAGAATGTCAGACCTGCCCTTCAAGAAAATCTCTTTGGTAGCTGAGTGGGGGGAAGTCCCTTCCATAGTGGTCCATGTGAAAAGGAAGGAGGGGTGAGGAGGGGCTGGTGAGAGGGAAGCCAGGAAGGGAGAGGGACAAAGTGTGACAGCTGATTGGCTCTAGGGGGTGAGTGTGAGGGAGGAGCCATGGACACGCTGAGGTTTGAGCCCAGCTGACTGGGAGTGTCACTGGATACTGGGAGGAGGAGAAGGTTTGGAGGAAATGATCACATTGGGTTGAGCACTTGTTCTATGCGGCTTCCCATTGGAGATGTCCAGGAGGCAGGGAGAGGTATGAGTTTCAGCCTTAGGAGAGAGACAAGGACCATCCTTGCAGAGCCCGAGATAGACCCCTGAGGACTAAAGTGGTCAGGGATAATGACATCATAGACTTAGAGCTGGTCATGTGTCCAAATCCTCCCTCATTTTACAGAGGAGGACTCTGAGACACAGAAGGGAAGGATCTTCCCTATGGTCACACAGCTAGTAAGTGTCTGAGTCATTTTCAAAGCCAGGTCTCCTGATTCTGGTCCAGGGACTCTGCTGCCTACACCCAGTTGATGTCCTTGGCCATGGTCATGGAGCTAGTAAGTGGCTCAGATGGCTGCAAGCCTCATTCCTTATCTCCCTCATCCACCCATGGGTCTGTGTCTGGGAGAATCACCCCCAGGCTTCCATAGGATATGGTCACAGGCCCCATGGGAAAAGTCAATACAAAAAACTTAAATATGATAGATCCTCCCTTTAGAGTTGGAAGAGTCCTCAGATGCTGTCTTGTCCCTTCCCCACCCACCCATTTTAGAGAGGAGAAAAAACGAAGCCCAAAGAAGTTGAGAAACTTGGCCAATGCCTCCCAGCTAGCAGATAGCAGAGCCACGATTGGATTCTGGTCTTGGTGACCCCTGTGCTGATACCCTGACCATCCTGCCAGTGTTCTGGATAAAAGGCAGAAAGCTGTGGAGAGTTTTGTGACCATCTAACCAGACTCCCTCATTCAGGAGGTCACGGGGGACCTTTTTCTATATGGAAACAGGCTTAATTTCTTCCCTTTGATTCTAAAATTTTTCCCACCTTCCCTTTATCCTGAGATTGTGCCATTTTCATTGGAGTTCTGTAGACCAACATTTGTGGGGTCTACCCATGTATTTCTTTGTTTTTATGTATTCAAGTGGGGGGTATTGACCTCTGCCAGGTCCCAGGTGATGGAGAAGAATGCTAGGACACTGTGATCAGCAAAGTCCCTGCTGGTTCTGGAAGGGGGCCTTTCTCTCATTAGTTCTCATGACCATAAAGAACAAGGGGCCAGGCATCTTGTGTGTCAGAGCACCTTCAGCTGGGTTCAGCTTGAAGTCGAGCTGCTGTTGTTTATATGGAGAATAACTTTTTACTTCTGATGTCCCTGGTCTGCACATTGTTCCCTTCACTTTGGCCTCAGAGGCTTTGGAAGTGTGGATTGGCTGAGAGCAGAGATAACGGTGTTTGTGGACAGTTTTCTGGATTCATGGTTGGCACCAACTAAACACCACCTCCAGTTGTCTCGATGCAGGTAACTCCGACCCTGGGGGGGTCTGTGCCAAATCATAATTAGCCCAAAGAAGAAGTACATTCCATAACCTTGGAAGTATCTGTTGTCTCAGGGTGGGTGGCCTGCCTGGTGCAGACGCTAATAACTATTGTGAGGATGGCCTTGGAAGAAACTGCTGTTGTCTTTGATGTGGGGGAGGTATGCATGTGTTTGCCAGTCTGTTCTAGACCAGAAGAATTTGCAAAAGCACCATCCTGGCCCATCCTGAGGCTGTTGGGAGTATCTTGAGCTCATTGGGAAATGGAATGGCTGAGAATTAACTAGAACAAAGAAGATTATTAGAGATGCTCAGATTAGATTCTCTGTTCAAGGAAGAAAAAAAAAACTGCCTGACCTGGTTTTCAGTTGTGTAGAGCCTTCGTGCAGTTCAGGGATTTGGCCTGAGGGGTGTGGGGATTTCATGGATTTCTCTGTTTCGGATTTGCAGATGTTCCCATATCTCCTGAGTCAAATTCTGTATACCAGCTTCTGTACCTGCTTCCCACAGTCCTGGTTTGACAATCACGAATTCAAATCTTCCATCTGTAACACAATGAATCAGTGGATTGGAGGTGAGAAATTCCATTTCTCTCCACTTGGGGGGAGCAGGGCAATGAATCTGTCCAATTCTCTGTGTTTTGGCTTGGCTACAGGTTTCCTCCTCCCTTGACGAGTCTATTTGGACCCATCATAAGAAGGATGCGCTTTCTTTTTCCTTCCTTATAGGTTCTGAGTACATCCCTCTCACCCGCTTTCACATCCTGAGACTTCCTTTCTAGAAATTGGCATATATCACAGGGTTCCTTATCTCCAGTGAGCTCCCAGCCTTGCTGTGGGCTGCCTGGGCCTGTCCTTGATGGTCTTTGCTTGCTAAGGCTTAGAGTAGCATAGGGTCATGACTAGTTTGGACTTTCTATGGGCACTTTTCAGCGGGCACATTGGGGCATCCTCAGGTCTCAGGAATGCTGCAAAGTATACCATGAGATTTTACACATAGAAGAAAATTGCTAAATAATTTTATTTAGGGCAAAATGCCCTTGCCAAGTAGGATTTGTATGGTAGGTATAGCAGTCACAAACCAAACCAAACTTCTCTGTTATGTGTATATGCTAAGCTGAAAACACAGCAGACCATGAACGCAGTCAGAACTCCACAGAACATCTGCCTTGGTCCGTAGGAAGCTGCCCTCACTATTGCGCCAACTCAAACATGCACAGATCCTCACAGCAGAGAATACTGGTGGGGGGGGAGCAGGAAGAAGTCTGGGGGACAGCCACTGGTACGTTCCCATCATGTCACTTCATTCCCACAAACGGCCAGCTGCAGAGATGAAGAAGGGGTTATTATCCCCATTTTACGGGAGTGAAAACTAAGGCTCAGCAAGAGGACTGACTAGACAAGGCCAGGTGGTCTGAGGCTAGGTGTCTCCTCCTTCATGGAGGAAAATAGGGTACCACATACAAAGGAGCAGAAAAAGGGATTGAACCTAAAACCATTGGTGTCTGTTCCACAGTCATGTCTGCTGCCCTGCGTGACTCTGTCTCACTGGGAGCACCCTCCCCATTCCTTTATTTATGTCTTTTGAGCGTTTTGTTGCACATTTCTTTCATTTGTTTTATCTCTCATTGCCCAGCCTCTCCCCCAACAGCACTGCTCCCTGGTCCCCACCCCTCCAAATTAAAAGCCCTCCCTTACGAGGATTCTGGTCAAACAACACAAATTCTCCCTTTGGCAGTATCAGAAACCCTCATTTGCACCTGTGGTCTGCCTCTGCTCCGCCAAGAGGTTGGAAGCCCCTTCTTTGTCTCCTGGGTCTAGGGCTGGAGCTGGTGACGTTGCCTTGATCTCTTCTGACTTGCAATCTCGAACGTGTCCCACTGTACCCCCCACATCCTGACTGCTGCCAAGATAAGGGATTACAGAGGTATTGTCCCCATCTGACAGATAGGGAAACTGAGGTTCCTAAAAGGGAAGTGCTTTTTGCAGGGTCTCCCAGGTGATCTGCATCAGAGCCAGGGCCTGGTCCTAGGTGGCTCGGGTCTCCAGCACCCATATGCCCCCTGTGCCAAGCTGGCCTCTAATGCTTTTTGAAGAAAGATCTCGTCGTCCTTTGCTTCCTTCCTCACCTGCCTTCTGTCCCCCTCAGGCACGTTTGCCAGCCCACGATGCTATGCTTCCTGGAACTACTTTGAGCTGGAGCCCATCCGGTTCCGCAGAGAAGAATTAATGAGAGGCAAAGAGAAGTTTGCTGGTGAGAGCACTCCCCAGCATGGGCCCCTCAGTTCTTTGAGGCTTCTCTCACCCCTTCCCTCTGCCCCCTCCCACCTCCCAGGGAACTTCCTGCCCTTGGGGTTCCCAGCCCCCATTCTGAGTCAGGCAGAAGTAGCTGGGTAAGATGAGATCTTGTTTGAGAATGTTTAAGGAAAAAGGTAAGGTAAGTAGGGGGGCAAGAAGGGCTTGGAGGCCTGAGGGACTCAGGAGGTGGCTTCTGGGCCAAGGCTTGAAGGAGGTTGGGCCGGTAGGGAGCAGAAATCCTTGGAGATACAGGGGCTAGAAAGAGTGCAGAAAAGGGGGTCTAGGCTTATCTCCTGTGCTAAGGCTTTTCCTCTTGTATTATTATTTCACTTTTTGTGTGTATCTTATCTTCCCAATGGGATGGTAGGCTGACTGAGGCCAGCCGCTGTCTCCAACTTTGACTCTCCAAAGCCTTCAGTGCAGTGCTGTTCACATGGCAGATGCCTCATAAATTTGTGATAAATTTGATGGATGGACAGATTCTAGATCAGTTAGCCTTTCATGAGCTTCAGGGGAGCCTCCAAACAAATCTACTATCTCATTGGAGACTTAAAGCTGATCCTCTCTCTGTGCATACCCCAGCACACCTTCCTTTCTTCCATCCCAGGGCTGCTCTTCGCCAGGCCTCCTCCACTTCCATCTTGTCTTTCTTGGGAAGTATTGGTCAGAACAGTGCCCTACCTGGCAGGGGTTGGCTTCCCGAAGTTACACTCTGGTTCTGCCCCCTGCCAACCCCGAGGAACCTCAGCATTAGCAGCATCTCTCGAGGGGGCAGAGCAGGGCCTGCACAGGGGCACCCAGGGCTTCCCAACCAAGACAAGCATTTATACACAACCCTGGATGCTTCTTTCCATCCACAGGCAGCAACAGGCAGAAGATCGCCATGCAGATCTCAAGGTCAGAGCCCCGCTCCAGGAGCCAGAGACAAGCCTCCAAGAAGGTCAGGGAGATCACGGAGATGAGGCTCTTGGAGAGGTCAGCTCCGAATGAGGTGAGCGAGTAGGCCAATGGAGGCCTCAGACCCAAAGGACTAGTTCCATGAAAAGGAAAATCCATTAGGCTGTCTGCGAATTGATATTTGGCCAGTGGTACGCTGGATGGAACACAGACCTTGGAGTCAGCAGACCCTGTGTCCAACTCCTGCCTCAGACACTTAACAGTTGTGTGACCCTGGGCAAGTCACTTGGCCTGTCTTTGCCTGTTTCCTCATAGCACCCCCTCCCCAAGAACCTTATGTAAATCCCTTCACCCAAGCTTAAAGTGCTCCACAAACACCAACTCTTATTCTAGTTCATAGCCGCGATTTCCCTGCTGCATCCAGTGCTGAGGGAAGTGCTGGGCACATATCCTTCCAGACAAGCAGGGGGAGAGTCTCTGTCCCTGTTGCCATTTTTGATACTCCTGGGAAGAGCTAGGGGATCTCTGAAGGGGGAGGGCCCTGCCAGGTCGGCTACCAGCCTGGACTTGGCAGGACTCTGTCCTCTCGCTGGCTGGGGCTGGGAACCCTCCTAGGAGGAGGAGCCCCCTGCGTGCTGGGGCAACCCACGGCCCTCTGGGGTAGTTCTGGTTAAGAACTGCTTGTTGATGTTGGGCCCAGTTTGCCCAGAACACAAGCAGCCTACCTCTGTCCCCTTCTGGCACAGTCTGGGTAGCTTGGAAGAGAGCAGGGAGGTGGTAGCTTTAGGGCTCTACACAGCCCCACATTTTAAGGGTCATCCCAACCTTCAGGCCTGTGCGCTGACCATGAGATTTGTCCAGCTGGGGCACTAGAGGCCTGGAGGGGATCTGGACTTCAGGAGTCCATATCACAGTGTGGCATCTGCCCCAATATTTTCCCAGCTCTTGACATAGGTGGAACTGTAAGCGAGGCATGTGGGGCCGGGAGAGCACGGGCAAGCTCCTAGGCTGCCTGAGCATCAGCTTGCTCACATGGAGATTGAAAAGATAGAGCTTTGAGTCACCAAAGACTGCCCCGCACAGTGCCCTGTAGCAGATGCCCTGGCATTGGAGACCTAGGTTCCAGCCCCTGCCCTGCTGCCCACTCACTTCACGACCCTGGCCAAGAGTCTGGGGTGCCCAGGGAAGAACAGGGGCCAGCACCAGGTCCTCCATTACCAATGCGCACAGGCATTTCTGGGGCTGCAGCAAAGCTTGGCTGCCCCAGTGTTCATGGCCCTGAGCGGAGGCAGAGCTGGCTAAGGTGTGACTGGTCCCTGCCCCAAGGGCAGAGTGCTTCCCACCTCCCGGTCTCCAACCCCGTTCCTGAGGCACTCGTGGGCATCTGATAGTTCTGGCTCCTCAGTGTAGATGACCAGGCTGGTGGTAATGGTGGTCTGTTTGGATTTGGGCTGGGGGGCACTCCCCCGATCCTTACTGGCTGCAATTACAGTGTTCCCCTTTCTCCCCTCAGTCTCACCCAGCCTGCAAGGGACCCGAGTTTACAAAAAACCTGTTCAGCATCACTGGCAATAGCCCGCTGATTGTTCACTACTTTCAGCAGCACAATGCTTATCGACAGGCTGGTCAAGACATCTTGATGGTCCGGCACGATATGACCAAGACCATACCATATCCTTTCTGCTTGTTAAGATTCTACTCTGGATCTGCTCCTGCCTTCCTGGTCACCTGCTGGGGATACAGGGATACTGCGCTCTCTGAAGGCACAAGCTAGTTAGGGAGAGCCTGGCAGCTGTGCAGAAGTGGAGAGGAGGCACACCCACAGCCTGGAGCTGCCATTGTGCTTGACTTTGTGGATAATCCGAAGCATTTATGGAGCACCTACTGTGTGCAGCACCCTGGGCTAGGTGCTGAAGGCAGGCAACTAGACCTGTAGTTTTAGCTAAGACGTCCCCTTGCCCTTCTGAGTCTCTGGATCAGCCTTTTCCTCTAGAAAATTGAAGGGAATGGTCTCCCTGCCCACCAGAACTCGATGAGGAGTTGGCATTGGAGAGAGTGGTGATGAAATCACAGCTCCATCTTCTGGCACCTGGAATCTAAGGGCCCTTTGCTTCCAACCAACCCACAACTCAGGGGGCCCAAACAAGATCACATTTAGAAAGCTCTTAGTACAGTGCCTGGCACAGAGTAGGCCTTGTAGAAATGTTTATTAGCTATTGTTATTTCTAAAAAGAGAAGAGGTTAGCTCAGAAGTAAAGATGATCCTTCTGGGCTTCTCCCCTGGCACTCCCCTTTCTTGTACATACCAGATCTCTTGTGGCAAAGTGGTTCAGGCAGCTTTGTGTTTTCCTTTATGATCAAAACCACAGAGGGCACACCAACCTATAGAGATGTGATCCGGCAGGTCAGAGCCAACATGAGGAAATTGAACAAGGACACCAAGTATCTGCGGAAGATGCACTGGAAGGAGTGGAAGGTGTTTGACCAGAGCCAGAAGGATCTGCAAGCCGAGTTCATCAGGTACCTGAGGAGTGGTGGGCAGCATGGCCTCCTCTTTGAAAAACTACCCTGCTGGGGCACCCTTATCCTTCATGGTACCTATCACTCCCCTGAAGGTGCCCTCACCATCTCTGTACTGGCCTCAGTTTTTTCATCTCTAAAATGGAGGTGGTCAGACCAGATCTCTGATGTCTCTTCCAGCTCTAGGATCCTGTGAATGCATGATCATTTAGCTTGATTGAAGAAGCACTAAGGGCTCACCTTCAAGCTGTGGTCACCCTAGAACTGCCAGAGGACCTGAGGTTCTCACCATTAGAATTCCTTCACTGGGTCAGGGTCAGAAAGATCTGGTTAAAATAGAAATACACAGTAACCAGATGCAGAGAGGACATTGTAGGTATGTCATCCATTCAAGAGATACTGCTTCAGTGCCTTCTGGGTGTGGGCCACTGGGCCAGGTGCAAGATCTGGCAGAAGTGACCTAAGCCATGGCCCTTGTATTCATGGAACAGATGGTCTGGTGGGAGTACAACAGTGCCAGGGAGGAGGAGCTAGGGGAACATAACCATCAACCCCAGGGTCAGAGCCCAACCTCATCCTCAGATGCAGTGACTTGAGCAAAGATACTCACCTGGCGTCTGAAGGATGGGTCAGTGGGAGAGAGTGTATGCAGGAGGCCCTGCAGGGAAACCTAGGTGGGTGGGCAGAGCAATGTGGAGATGGAATGCATGGGATAGCTGTCACTCCTGGGCGATGCCTCCGAGAGAACAAAGTTTGAGCAGGCTTGGGGGAAAAGAAAGATGACCTTGATTCTGGTCATGAGGTCAATTCAGAATTCAGTAACTATCTAGTAAGTATAGGGCATTGCTTTTGGCCCTGAGAACATCACTGTACCTGATGTTGCAGGGGATGGTGGGGGATGAGGGCAGAGTGAGCACATGATCATCTCTTAGAGGAGGAGAGTGTGGCTGGAATTCAGCCTAGTTCAGTGAAGTCCAGCGTCGGGCTGAGTGAGGCCTGCTCTGTACTCAACATCATACTTCAGGTCCATGTGCTGGCCCCTCTCCAAGGAGAAAGGCTTTTACTTCATTGCTAACTGGCAAATTAAGATAAATTTCTCCCTCATCCTATAAACAGATTATACAGTTTTGATATATTTTTTATCATCATACCAGGAAAGTGAGAGACGTCAGTGCAGATGTATTGGAAAAGAAGAAGATGAATCAGTATTTCATCCCCCCTCCAGTTTCCCAGGAGGAGCTCTATGATCCATTTGGAAAAGTCTTTAAAGTGGATGAAGCACACTGCAGGGTTGCTCACACAACCTCCCTGCTGAAAATGAGAAGTTAGGCCTAGGACTGTGACTAAGAGTCACTAACCCTTCCTGCTTCCTTTGGCCATGCACATTAAAGTTGGACCCCATCCAGGGCCGAGGGGCCTGCGCAAACAGAGGCCCCCAGAGGCTGAGTGATGGGGATGGAGGCTTTGGGGACTTGGGAAGAATCCCACGTGCTTGAGTCGCTGCAACTCAAACCCGTCCTGAGATAGTGAGCTCAGGCCCCATGCTGAAATGTTTATTTTAAAGTTCAATAGATTCAAAGAGAACTTATTTCCCTTCTCAAGCCCATCCTTTCCTTTCTAAACTCCCGATTTCTGCTGAGAGACGCCATCCTCCTGGTCACTCTGGGCCATCTCATGCTCTCTCTCGCCTTCACATCCACCCATGTCCTGTTGACTTGAATCCCCTGTTCATTAGACCTTTGTCACCTCTGTCCTGACCTGTTGTAGTGACCTCCATTCTTTCTTCTCTCAAACTTATCCTTTTTAAAAAATCGATAGGTTTTCTTCTGATCCCATATTTTGATGATTAAACTCCATTTGGCAGATAAGGAAAGCCACTGCAAAGTACGTGGCCAGAGAACCATTGGGCTAGACAGGGGAGTGCCCCAGCAGTCCAAGGGACGCCTTGTTTTTGTCATTTAACCACTGGCAACATAAAGGAAAGGGGGGTGTGTGTGTGTGTGTGTGTGTGTGTGTGTGTGTGTGTGTGTGTGTGTGTGTGTATGTCTATGTCTATGTATTTGAGTGTCTGTGTCTGTGTGTGTGTCTGTATGTCTTTGTATCTGTGTGTCTCTGTGTGTCTGTGTGTCTGTGTATCTCTGTCTGTGTGTCTATATGTCTGTGTGTCTGTGTGTATACTGCCACTTGAGTTTTACCTGTTATGCTGACTTTATCTGCCTTATAATTACAGATTGTGGTTTTCTTCTCCCACCATTCGTCTTCCTTCCTTACCTCCCTCCCTCTCTCCCTCCTTCCTTCCTTCTTCTTGAGTTGTCCCTGTGCCTCTGAATTCTCCTTTTTTGTTATTCTCCAAAGTGTAGCTATCCACAGCATTCCGCACAGCACATTTTGTCCATCACTCCTCAGTTGTGGGACTCGTGTTTTGTTGTCACAGATAATGTTGCTATGAACATTTATTTACAAAGGGGTCTTTTCTTGTTATGGTTAGTTTCTTGGGATATACCTCTCATAGTGGCATCTCTGTATTAAATGGTCTGAACACTGCCATGGCCTCCCCTCAGCCTATGCTTCCCCTACCCACAGCTTTGCTCTTCCTCAGCCATTCGGGAGATGAGCGTCACCCTCCAGAACTATGCCACCCTTGTAATTCTCATCACTGAAATTCTCTCTCTTCCCTCTCTCCTAAACCCATGTCACCCTTACTGCACCCTCCAGTTGTTTCTGTCCTTCCTCATTCTCGAAATCTACCAGCCCTGCTCTAGACTCCTTTTCCTATCTTCAGAGTGTGGACCCCATAGCCGACTAACAAGTATAGTAGAACCTCAGTTGACGAATTTAATTCGTTCTGAGATTCTGTTCATCATGCAATTTGTTTGTATTGCCAAGCAAATTTTCCCATAGGAAATAATGTAAAGTCAGATGACTGGTATCATATCCCCAAAAATATTCATATAAAAATAATTATTAGGGGGAGAAGCCAAGATGGCGGAGTAGAAAGACTCACGTATGCTAGTTCCGGAACCCACAGCCCATAAATTTCCTGTAAAAAGAACTCCCCACAAATTCTGGAGCAGCGTAACCTGTGCAGCAACAGAGGGGAGGAGATTTCCATTCCAGAGAGCCCTGAAAAACTGACCCCAAAGGTCCGTTGCGCACCGGACACGGAGCAGAGCCCCTGCGCTACCCTGGCCGTGCGGCCCCAAGAGGAGCAGATCTGAGCAGGCTTCAGGGACGGAACCTCCGGCAGCCCTGAAGGTCCCTCCACACACAGATGCAACAGGTCAGTGAGAGAGACGTCTGGGCTGGCTGAGAGGGGAGCGGGCTGTCTCCATAACTCAGGCCCCCTCGGGAGGCAGCGGCAGAGGCAGTGGCCGCCCGGGACTCCCCAAGCAGACAGAAGGTCCATTGTTGAAGGTCTCCGCATAAAGCCCCTGAGGGAACTGAGCCTGGGAGGTGGTCCTGCCCCCACCTGAGCACCAGAACTTAAGCTCACATTGAATAGCAGCCGTGCCCACCACTGAAAGCCCCGAGGCTGGGGAGCAGCATTTGAATCTCAGACCCCAAGCACTAGCTGGGCAGATCTAGGCAGGGGTGGAGAGGAATCTCAGAAGTTAAGTAACTGGCTGGGAAAATGCCCAGAAAAGGGAAAAAAAATAAGACCATAGAAGGGTACTTTCTAGGGGAACAGATGTTTCCACCTTTCATTTCTGATGAGGAGGAACAATGCTTACCATCAGGGAAAGACATAGAAGTCGAGGCCTCTGTACCCCAAACATCCGAAATAGATATCCAATGGGCTCAGGCCATGGAAGAGCTCAAAAAGGATTTTGAAAATAAAGTTAGACGGGTGGAGGAGAAACTGGGAAGAGAAATGAGAGAGATGCAAGAAAAGCATGAAAAACAGGTCAATACCTTGGTAAAGGAGACCCAAAAAAGTGCTGAAGAAAATAACACCTTGAAAAATAGGCTCACTCAATTGGCAAAAGAGGTTCAAAAAGCCAGTGAGGAGAAGAATACTTTCAAAAACAGAATTAGCCAAATGGAAAAAGAGGTTCAAAAGCTCACTGAAGAAAATAGTTCTCTCAAGATTAGAATGGAACAGATGGAGGCTAATGACTTTCTGAGAAACCAAGAAATAACAAAACAAAACCAAAAGAATGAAAAAATGGAAGAGAATGTGAAATATCTCATTGGAAAAACAACTGACCTGGAAAATAGATCCAGGAGAGACAATTTAAAAATTATGGGACTACCTGAAAGCCATGATCAAAAAAAGAGCCTAGACATCATCTTTCATGAAATTATCAAGGAAAACTGCCCTGAGATTCTAGAACCAGAGGGCAAAATAAGTATTGAAGGAATCCATCGATCACCACCTGAAAGAGATCCAAAAAGAGAAACTCCTAGGAACATTGTGGCCAAATTCCAGAATTCTCAGGTCAAGGAGAAAATATTGCAAGCAGCTAGAAAGAAACAATTCCAGTATTGTGGAAATACAATCAGGATAACACAAGATCTAGCAGCTTCTACATTAAGGGATTGAAGGGTGTGGAATAGGATAGTCCAGAAGTCAAAGGAACTAGGACTAAAACCAAGAATCACCTACCCAGCAAAACTGAGTAGAATACTTCAGGGGAAAATATGGTCTTTCAATGAAACAGAGGACTTTCAATCATTCTTGATGAAAAGACAAGAGCTGAAAAGAAAATTCGACTTTCAAACACAAGAATGAAGAGAAGCATGAAAAGCTAAACAGCAAAGAGAAGTCATAAGGGACTTACCAAAGGTGAACTGTTTACATTCCTATGTGGAAAGACAATATTTGTAACTCTTAAAACTTTTCAGTATCTGAGTAGTTGGTGGGACTGCACACGCACACACACACATGTACATGCGTGCGTGCACACACATACACACATGCATGCACATATAGAGACAGAGAGCACAGAGTGAATTGAATAGGATGGGACTATATCTTAAAAGAAATTAAGGTAAATGGTGAGAGAGAAATGTGGTGGGAGGAGAGAGGATGAAATGGAATGGGGTAAATTATCTCTCATTCAAGAGGCAAGCAGGAGACTTTTTAGTGGAGGGAAAAAGAGGAGAGCTGAGAAAAAAACATGAAGTTTACCCTCATCACATTCGACTAAAGGAAGGAATAAAATGCACACTTATTTTGGTATGAAAACTTATCTTACAATACAGGAAAGTGGGGGAGAAGGAGATAAGCAGGGTGGGGGGGGATGATGGAAGGGAGGGCAATGGGAGGAGGGAGCAATTTGAAGTCAACACTCAGGGAGGGACAGGATCAAAAGACAGAATAGAAACAATGGGGGGCAGGATAGGATGGTGGGAAATACAGTAAGTCTTACACAACATGACTATTATCGAAGTCATTTGCAAAACTACACAGAAATGGCCTATATTGAATTGCCTGCCTTCCCAAAGGGAATGGGTGGGGAGGGAGGGATGGGGAGAATTTGGAACGCAAAGTTTTAGGAACAACTGTTTAGTATTGTTGTTGCTACTAGGAAATAAGACATACAGTTAATGAGGAATAGAAAGTCATCTGGCCCTACAGGACAAAAGAGAAGATGGGGAGTAGAGAAGGGAGGGATGACAGAAGAGAGGGCAGATTGGTGATAGGGAAAATTAGAATACTCGGTGTATTGGGATGGGGGGAGGGGACAAATGGGGAGAAAATTTGGAACCCATAATTTGTGAAAATCAATGTAAAAAGTTAAATAAATTTATATTAAAAAATAAAATAAAATAAAAATATAATAATTATTTATCATTTTAAGTAAGTTTTTTGTCCCTAATGCACCTGAAATACAATAGCAATGATTAGTACACAACATAAACTGAAAAATAAAATTACATAACTTGCATTTTGCCTTTGAGAAAAGTTGTGGCTGGTGTGAGGGAGACAAAAGGGAGGAGGAGGAGGAGGAGGAAGGGTTGTTGCTTGGAAGGAGAATCTCCTTCCATGAGAATATTGGGCATTTCTTGTTCTCTCTTGTGCTACTTCCAAAAACAGTAAGCCTAACACTAACCCTTCACTTAGTTTTTGTTTTCTAGAATCACTTTTATGTTTTGGCTCACTGATTTTTTTCTTTACCTTTGCTTCTGACAAGGACTCTTATCTAGAGACACCTGTTTTTGATGTTTTTTTCAGAATGTCACGGAAGTATGACATTTATCATTAAAAAACGTTCGTGGCTCTCATTGCCTTACTTGGGTGATGTTTTTCAACAAAATTTTGATGTTTGTACTGTGAATTTTTGTTCATCCTGCAAGACAAATTTTGCAAAAAGTTTTTCCTTGTCCAGCGAAGTGTACGTAAGCCAGGTTACTCGTAAACCGAGGCTCTACTGTGTATGCTATTCTCTCCCCAGTTTTCCTGCTGTCATCAGAAGTGTGCCAGGTCTCAGCCATGGACCAGCTCCAGCATCCACCATCCTGAACTGCTGAACATCACAGGAGGGAGATGCACCAATGCATTGCCTGGATCCAGCACAAAACTGTGGTAGCCAGTCTCAGTTGGGTCCTCACTGCTGCACAGCAGACCATGTAGTGCTCCTTAACTGACTCTCTCCCAAACTCCCCTCAGTAATCCTTGAGCCCCCAACCTGTCTGCAGCTCATCTCTGCAGATATCCTCTTCTGCTGCTGCAGGAGGCAACAGAAGCCAGCTGCTGTGACCTCCCTCTTTTTCCTCCTCTGTACCTTAGAGCCCCCCTGTATGTTATCACCCATACTCTCCACTTGTCCTCATGCCTCTGAGAAGTGCTGGTCCTCCTTGCCCAAAGCCATCGCTGTGTTACATGTGTCCTTGAGCCCATCCCTTTGTCTCCTCCAGGAAGGAGCTCATCGCCACAGGTCGTCACCTTTCCCTCCTCTCTCCTTGAACTGGCGTCCTGTATGTCATTTTCCTTGCACAGCCAGACTTGCAGGACCGTTTGCTCAACCTCATTGCC
Organism: Bettongia penicillata ogilbyi; assembly: GCA_023548195.1. Taxonomy (NCBI): domain Eukaryota; kingdom Metazoa; phylum Chordata; class Mammalia; order Diprotodontia; family Potoroidae; genus Bettongia; species Bettongia penicillata. Next base: position 4,883,550 of record JAJHZJ010000150.1, on the reverse strand, counting down.
TCCTCTTCCTTATATCTCTCACCTGGATTGTTGCCATGTGCTTTCTGGCTCGCTGTCCCCCCTCTCCAGTTCGTCCTTTAGCCAGCTATCAAAATCACCTTCCTAAAGCACAGGTGTGATTGAGTCTTGCCACTGCTCCAGAGCCCTCATTTGGCTTGGATTTCCCCCTGACCAAAGCCTGACTCTTAGATAGGCTGTTATGGCCCTATGCCATTTAACAGGCATTCACCTTTCCAGCCTTATTTCATATAACTCCTTTTCACATTCCTTTTCTTGCCACTTTCCTTTTTTTACGTTTTCACTAAATTGGATTGTTAGCCATTGGTTAAATTGAATATTCTACGTCCCACTTCTGGACATTCACCCAAAGTTGTTGCCAGTCCCTGGGATTCTATGCCTCCTCCACTCTCTCAAAATACATATCTTCCCTTAGGGCTTACTGCTAGTGTCCCCTACTAGGAGAAGCCTTTCCTAATCTCTTTTTTTCCTCCCTCCTCAGTTCTTGCACCACACTTACTTGGTGTATTGTATCCCTATAGTAGCATGAGCTCCATAAGGGCAGGGACTGCCTTGTTTTTGTCTTTGAACCCTTAGTCTTATAAAATGTCTTGCGTATTTAGTAGATTTTTAATAAATGCTTATGGAGTCAAATTTTCATGAATGATTCTCAAAATGTTTTCCAGAAGGTTGGAACAATTCATAACTCTGACAGCAGTGACAAAGTATGGGTATCTTTCTCACAGCCAAGATGGAATTTTCCCATCTTTCACCCTCCATGACATTTTGATGGGCATGAAGAAACCTCTTGTTTTAATTTGCATTTCTATCATTATTATTTGTAAGTTGAATTTATTCAGATGTTTCCTATTTTGTGCCCTTCTGAAAACTATTCATATTCTTTAACTACTTGTCTTTCAGGGGAAAACTTTTAATCATGTAAATTCTGTTGATTCCCTATAAGCTTTGATTGTTAGACTTCAATCAAAGATGGATGCCCCCCATCCATATCTTTTCTTCTTATTCCAGTTGTATTGATTTTGTTTGTGCAAAGGCTTTTGAATTTTATATAATCATGCCATAGGATGGTTGAGAGGTCATGTAAGTCAGTTCCTCCTAAGCACCTAAAAAAATAAGAAATGTGGCAAACTAAATAAGAGACAAACAATATGAAGGTAAAACTAAAGAATTCTCTGCAGAAAACCAGGAAAGGTCTGTTTCCTGCCCCCCACTCATGGCTCCCAGTTCCCTGCTTAGGAGGCAGTAGATAGCAGTAGCAGGGACACACAGTCACACATTTCCCAAGACTCAGGCTGCCTCACCTGGCCTACTCATTCAGGCAGATCCCAGCCATGTTTCACCTCATGCCCTTCCCCTCTGCTATCTCCTTGTTGCCCTATGGGTACCCCTTGCCACCAGCTCTCCAGTTCTCAGATTGTCTCTGTCATTGTTTTTGGAAGGAGTTTATCAATGAACTTCTCTATGGTCCCACTTACTATTCCTGTAACTTTCAGGACAAATGTGACAGAGTGAGGATGACAGAGGGGGCAGTCTGTTGGCGGAGATGGGATGGAATGGGGTCACTTCAACTTGTAGAGGGGTGAGCCTTGGTGAGGAGTGAGGCCACCTCTTCATGTGAGACCTGGGTGCAGGAGGAGACAGTAACAACGGGCACCTTCATGACAGGACATGAGGAGAGGGAGCTTATGGAACATGGCCTGCCTTTTTTTCCATAAAATATGAGGTGAGGGTCTCCTCTGGGGGGGAGGGAAAGGGGAGCCTTGGGAGGTTTGAGGAGGGATGAGAAGTTTTGGAGGAGCTACTGAAAGAGTGGAAGCAGGAGGCTGAGCAGGATTGCCAAGCAGCAGTGAGAACCCTGTGGAGGATGTGTAATGTGGACCCAGCCAGCAGGGCAGGGTGGTTTTCTCATCTCTTCAGCAGCACACATGTAGGAGCAGAGATGAGTAGTGGGTGATCCCTGGCTGAGGCTTGGCAGGACACAATGGGCTGTTGATAAGGGAGGACTAAGGGGCAGAGGTGAATTGGTTCACCAGGGGGTCAAGGGACTGGCACAGGCAGTAGGGCTGGTAAGGGGAGGCCACAGGGGAGCTGAGACACCGATAGGCTCCACGTGCTGTACGTTGAGGTGTCTGTTGATTTGTCCTTTGTAATACTGGGCAGAAATGACCGTAATTATTTCAGGAATGAAAGTGAACTCACTTCCACGCGCGGTGTAAATCCTCCTGTCCGTGGGCGCGGGTCATTTCCTCATGGACACTGACGTTGCTTTGGGCGTCGTACTGGCATTTTGAAAGATCCACCTGAATAAAACTCCCTGTGAAATACCAGAGGCCGGTGGGGGGTCTTCATCATTCATCCCATCAACGACACCCTTGGATTGGCACCCACCGGCACACCTCAGCCCGTGCCCCCTTTCCCTGTGCCAGGCTTCTAAACAGGAGCTGACAGGGGGGCGTCCCTGAGGGTCGCGGTCACCCTAGGCGCGGCACGAGATGGGGCAGGGAGCCAGGATCTGGTGGAGTCACTGGGATGGGGGGCGCGCCTGGCCGAGCACGGTGCCCTCGGCCCAGATCCTTCCCTCCCCTCGTCGCCACTCGCGCTTCAGCCCTCCCTTAGCGCCTCTGCCCCGCCCTCTGCCCCTCCCGCCCCCTTGTTCGCCCCGCCCCTCGCGCCTGCCCTTTGCTGGCCCCGCCCCCTCGCGCCTGCCCTTTGCTGGCCCCGCCCCCTCGCTCGCCCGCCTTTCTGGCCCCGCCCCCTCGCTCGCCCGCCTTTCTGGCCCCGCCCCTCTTCCCAGCTCCGCCCCCGCCGGCCCCATCCCGCCTTTTTTTCCTCCTCCTCCTGCTCGGCTGCCTGCGCCTTCCCGCGCTGCCTGTGGGCGCCTCTGCGGCCTGGGGTGTGCCGGGGGGAGCCTGGGGGGACCCGGGAGGGGGCGGCGCAGATCCAGGAACCTCGAGCGCGTGAGCCCGGGCGGCGTGGGGGCAGGGAAGGGCTGAGGTGGAACCCGGGCCTGGGAAGGGCCTTTCCGGCTGGGCCCCGCCCCCACCCGGGGCGGCCGCCAAGGGGCGGCAGGCGCGGGGTGACGAGCCTGGGCCCTGCGGGCCTCAGTGGATGAGGAGCCCCTTCCCCGGTGGAGCTCAAAGAGCTGGCCTTTGTTGTCCTCACGGTTCACTGTTAGTCGTGGGGGGGCCCTCAGGGGCGGGCCCCCTCCTCACCGACCCCCGAGAGCAGGCCAGGGTCCAGCCGGGAGAATCCTGACCGGCCCCCGCGGCCCTGAGGACCGACGGAAGGGCCGGCATGCCTGCTTTACAGATGGGGAAACTGAGGCAGGCCGCGGGGAGGTGCCCGTCCCGCGTAGCGACGCCCCGGCGGACGGCTTCCCCCCCATAATAACAAAGTGCTTTTGCCTACAGTGTCCAGGGCCATGGGGGCAGGTGCTTTTATGAGCCCCATTTTGCAGAAAGGACACTATGAAAAGTTCAGGGGGTAAAAGAGAGTTTTCTCAAAAAGAAAAAAATCCAACGTGTAAAATGGCCAAAAAGCATGTCAATAATAGCTAGTCTTTACATAGGGCTTTGGGGTTGGTAGTGCTTTATTTGGGTTATCTCATTTGATCCCTGAAACAACCCTCGGGGAGGTGTTATAAATCCATTTTACATATGGGGAAACTGATCCTGGCAGAAGACCTGGGAGAAGGCTTGTAGGGAGATACAAAAAGGCTTTAGATACAAGGTGGTGTTTGAGCTGAGTTTTAAAGGATCAAAAGATGCTATGCAAGGAGTGCATTCTAGGCACAGAGAACAGCTAATGCAAAGGCAAGGCTATAGGAGATGGATTGGTGTGTGAGCAACAGCAGAAAAGCCAGCCTCACTGCAGGAAGGGGAGTAATCTGTAAGACTGAAAAAGCTGGTTAGGACCAGTTAGGGACAGGCTTTCTAAGCCAAACAGGAATTTACAATAACTTATCCTAAAGGCAGTGGACTGTCATGGGAGTTTATTGAGCTGGGGAGTGCCTGTGCTTGAGCAAATCACCTTAGCAGCTATGGGAAGGATGGTCTGCAGCTGAGGTAAGGCAGAAAAGCTGGTGTAGGAGGCTGCGTGGGCAGTCCAGGTGAGAGGTATGACAGCTTAACCAGGATGTTGGCTATATGAGTGGAGAGGAGATAGATGCTAAAGGTAAAAATGGTAGAATTGAGAAACTGGTTTATAATTTAGGGCTAGGGAGTGAGAAGTTGAAGCTAACAGCAGTTGTGGACCTGGATAGCAGGAAGACCAAATGGTAGTGCACTGGACAGACATGAGGAAGTCTGGAAGAGAGGGTGCTTTAGGGGTGACAGGAATGAGTCCTCTTTTGGACATGGGGAGTTTGAGATGCCCATGGGACGTCTGATAAAATTTATTTGGTAAATACCATGAACAGGAAATTAGAACAACTGTCTTACACAACAAAAAAGGTGTGCACAGACCCTCTTCTCATGGGAAAGCCTCAGAGGTAGGGACGTATAGGCTGTGCGGCAAGGTACTTAGAGTTCACCTGATGCAGTTCCCTCATTTTATAGATTCCCTGCTAGGAGGAAAAGTCAGGTGGACAAATTGAAATATCTTACAGGGGAGGGGACCTTTCAGCCTCAGGGTTGCCTGTGGGGCACATGTAAGGACATGTAAGTCTGTGAAGGCAGATAAGAGACACGGTCAAAGGTGTCCAGGAACTTACAGTCTAGATGGAAAGAGGAAATGAAAACACTATCATAGACTTGGAGCTGGAAAGGGTCTTAGAAGTAGTGAAGTCTAACCTATTTTACATATGTGGAAACCGAGGCCCAGAAGAATGCCAGAGAAGTCATGGGATCATAGATCTAGAGCTGGAAGAGCCCTTAGAGGCCTTTGAGTTCAGTCCTCTCATTTTACAGATGAGGATGTAAAAAACTAAAAGACCATATGAAATGTAAATGTGTGTTTTTGGCAGCAAAGAAGAAATTAGACATCCAGGATGCCTCATTTTCCATAAATTATATAAAACTTCAGGTCTCAGTTTTTCTAAGGCAAATCTCAGTCAGTAAAAGCTAGGTAAGAAATGAAACAAAAGATGGCCCAATGTGCCCTTAGAGAGGAGTCCCCAGTTCCTGAGTTCCCCAGCAGGCAAACATAGGACAAAGACCTGAGGAATGTCAGAGTCTCACTTGTAGCAGAGATGGAGGGCAAGGGGGAATTCTACAGGAGCAGCAGAGTGTCTATTATGTATGTGTGTCTCCCATCACCATGTAACCACTACGGAGTATGGTTAGTCACTTGTGTAGTTAAAAGCTGGTGAAACACCTCTGCAAACTCTAGGTTCATAGTAGAGGGGATCATCTAGGCTGGTGACCTGTTCCTTAAAAGAATGGGAGAAATGTTTCAGGTTACAAAGGAGAGAAGACAATCCTGGAAGCTGTAGGACATAGGAATGTAATCCAGAGGACAAAGGAAGACCAGGAAACATCTGGTATCTACAAATAGGTGGGGGCAGTGGATAGAGTGCTGGACCTGGAGTCAGGGGGATCTGAATTCAAATGTGGTCTCAGACACTTACTAGCTGTGTGACCCTGTGCAAGTCACCTAACCCCGTTGGCCTTAGTTCCCTCCTCTGTAAAATGAGCTGAAGAAGGAAATGGCAAACCACTTTAGTATCTCTGCCAAGAAAGCCCCAAATGAGGTCACAAAGAGTCAGATGTAACTGAAAAACGACTAAACAACAACAGGATATAAGTGCTGGACTCTTTCCTTGGGAGGAGTAAGGGAACCAGTCTCTCTCAGGAGGAAACAGCTTCATTAGCACTGAGGAATGTATCTATAGGTGGCATCAGGAGAGAGAGGTCAGAGTAACGGAGAAGAAAGTAGAACGCTTGGTGGCTCCCTCTTATGGGGTTCCGAGGTGACTGATGTTGATGGGAAGGTTTGCTCTTTTCAGGGCAAGGTCCGGGATCAGAGCCCTGTCACATCTGATGCCCACCATCCAGATATGGTGCATGTCGGGGCCAATGAAGGAATTTAGAAAGCATTCTGCTCTGGCAGGGGGCTGACCACCTTAGGGACGCAGGTGTTGGGGATTCAGAAGGGAAAGGCGGATTTCAAGACGGACCAACTGGTTAAGATGGTGTATCCTGGAATGAGATTAAGACAGTTAAAATAGAGGTATGAAAGGCTCTTTACCAAGAATAGTGTGTGTTCATCCTTCGTTGCCATCAAAAATAATGACATGACTTGCAATTGACTTTGTTTTGAGTTGAGGGAGGTCTGTGCAGGTCACTAGCCTCACTCCAGAGTCATCTGAATCCAGTGACCAGATATTCATAAAGATGACTGGAGATGACCCAGGATGAGAAAGTTGGGGTCAAGTGACTGGCCCAAGGTCACACAGCTAGTGAGTATCAAGTGTCTGAGGTGAGATTTAAACTCAGGTCCTCCTGACTCCTACACTGATGCTCTATCCACTGTACCACCTAGCTTCCTGCCAAAGAGAGAGTGCCCTTAACAAGGACTGATAAAGCTCTATTTGCTTGAAGCTTGCAAGTGTGTTTTGGAGTGGTTTTTCAAGAGCTTTCAGCTGAAAAGGGAAGGGAGCAGATTACCTACATATATCTGCCAAAGCAGATGCTGTAGGAAGTAATGGAGATGCTGTAGAAGAAGAAAAATTTGAGGAGCCCAGTTATTCACAAGAGACAGTATCCAAGAAGTAAATCAATAATAAATCCTGAGCCTTAGGTGTCTATACACAAATGCACAAAGTGTGGCCAACAAATGAGGTGACCTAGACATCCTAAAAGCAAGGAGGCAAAATTTGCTTTTCAGTCCCTGAGATTCCGTGGAACAATACTCATGACTGGAGTATCGTTGGGAATGGCAGTACCTCTTCAACAGGAAATGACCATCCTAAAAGGCAGTGAGGTAGTATTGTGTATTAAGAAGCTATGCTTACATAATGGAACTCAAAATCCCAAAGGGGAAACCATAATGGAAGAACACTTGGGTAAAGATTAATGGAGGACAAACAGAAGGAACATTTTGATAAGACTAGATTGTAGACCTCCTGGAAAGATGATAGATAAGAAATTTAGGAAGTGGATCACACATCTGGCTTGGTGGATAGAGTAGTGATAAGGGATTTCAGTTATCTAGACATCTGCCCAAGCATCCTCTGTCTGCTGAAAAACATCAGTGGATAAATTCTGAACTTGAATTAACGGTCATTCATTCTTCAAAAGGGGAAGAAAGCAATGGAGGAAACTGTGGTTCTGGACCAGATTCTTACCAACCAGAAGAAATTAATTCCCATGACATAGAGGAAAGTGGTTCTAGAGTCAAAAGGTTTTGGCCCCAAACCTCGGCTCAAACAGTATGATCACTTAGCTTTTGGGGCCCTTTTTCCTCATTTATAAAATGTTAATAGTAATTATTTGCATTGTATATGACACAGGATTAAATGAGAAAAATGAATTTAAAGTTCTTTACAAATCCATCTGTTGAAGTTGAAGTGAATTGGAACCTCGTGGATAAGAGAGCTCTCGACTTTAGACTTTTTTTTATAGAGAAGGAGAGAAAAAAAAGAAATAATCTGATGTGGTCCCTAGACTTAGGAAAAGGAGATTTCAGTGGATTCACAGAAAAGAGAGGTAGAATCCTATGGCTTAGAATTCTATGAGGAACGTCGACCCAAGAAGGGTAGGAAACTAAAGAATGGAATTCGGAAGGAAAAAGAGAAAGAAAAAAGGAGTTATTTAAAGAGAGGGAGATGGATACACAGGGAACTCAAGTTCTCTTTTGCAGATGTGTTCGGAAGATAGAACAAGACAAGGGACTGGATGACTATAAGAGGGTGACAGAGGTCTTCTAAGAGCAGAGTTTGGAACACTAACCTCAGAATGAGGCTAGTCAGGGAGACTGAGGACAACAGAAAGGACTGTTTTGAAAATGATTTTTGTTATTAGCTATTTCTTTTATATTTTCTTGAAATTTATGTTTTTATATGTCATTCCAAAAGTATCTTTCTTTTTAAAATTCTGATTTAATTTTCTTTAAGATTTTTAAGAATTTAAAAAATGTGTATATTTTAACATCCAAAGGGGGATTTTTTTCTCTTTGGGTCGTTGATTTGGGAAGATTGTTGGAACAAGAGAATTGCTCTAGGACTAGAGATGGATAAATGCCCCAATTTTCAGTAAAAAGAAAAGGTAGAATCTATAAACTATATGTAGTCTAGTGAGTTAGGACAGAGTGGAGTTTACCTGGAGGCTGCCACAGGAGGATAAGAAGTGAACTGTATGGGAATTTCCATTTTAATTCTTCTTGATAGCTAGATATGAAGCTCTGTTGTTTCTTCTGCTAGAGGATGTGTTTTCAGCACTCTCTAAATTCTGTGCCCTGGAACAAAGCTCTTTAGCCCCACTTTAGTTATGTATAGCTCTTACCAAGTGCCGTGTTGGGATCTCTATCAATTGCCTAATACTATATTTTTTTCTAGAACTGACTGACCTCTCACTGACTTCAGACGATGAAAGCCATGGAGGATCAGGTTGTTCAGGAAGAACAAGGATTGCAGGATGATGAGGCAAGTTTAGAACATAAGAGTCCCTGGTTGGTAGAAATTCTTCTAAGATGGAAAAGGGAGGAAAGAAGGGAAGGAAGGAAGGAAGGAAGGAAGGAAGGAAGGAAGGAAGGAAGGAAGGAAGGAAAGAAGGAAGGAAGGAAGGAAGAAAGAAAGAAAGAAAGGAAGGAAGGAAGGAAGGAAGGAAGGAAGGAAGGAAAAAAGAAAAAGGAGAGGAGAGAAGGGAAAGGAGAAAGGGAGGAAAAAGAAGGGAGGAAAAAGGAAATGAAGGAAGGAGGAAGAAAGGAAGCGAGAAATAAAGGAAAGAAGGAAGGAAAGAGAAAGGAAGGGGAAGAAAGGAAGAAAAAGCAAAGAAGGAAAAAAAGAAGGATGGACAGAGAAAGTGAGGGGGAAGGAAAGAGGGAGGGAAGAAAGAAGGAAGGAAGGGGAAGGAAAGAATGAAGAAAAGGAAAGAAAGAAGAAAGAAAAAGAAAGGGCCCTGGGACAGGGATAGTCCTTTAAGTGTCTGTGTTCCTCCCAGGGTCATCCTTCAGCAAAGGAAGAGGAAGAACCTTATTTGCCCTCCCCTTAAGCTGCCCATTGGGGTTGGATTGTAGTCGTTTGTAACTGATACATAATGTTGAACATGCTGATTAGCAGAACTGAAATCTAGTAGTAAAGAGGAGTAATCCACACTCTCCCCTTTTTGCTCTATTGCCTTTAGGAATCATTGTTTCAAGACGTTGACCTGTTACAAAAGCATGGCATTGTAAGTAATCCAGCTTCCGCGATTCACAACCTTTCTTCACTCTTTTATCTCTCTGTTCAGGCTGACAGATCTCACAGATGTTCTGTCCTGTTCTGTTCCATAACGTGCGAAGTGTCTGGAATATGTTGGGGATCAGGGAGCTGTTTGGGGAACCTGGGAGTCAGACTCAGGACACAAATCTCTCCTCACTGAGGGCATTTGGGAGCATTTGAAAAACCCTTTCTCTCAAAACTATAACCTCTCTTCATGTTGTGCCTCCTGCCATTAACACTACTGCCTGGTCTGCTTGTCTCTTTTACTACTATTACATATTTAAAATTCTCTTTTGGGGATGCATTTTGTCTTTACGTCACAGTCATTTCTGGGGGGGGAAGCCACTCCCCTCTAACTTGAATACTCCTAAGGGAGAATTACAATGAACAATTGAGCAAAAACATTCTGGGCAGTGACTATGCTGGATTATCAGATATACACAGCCTTCTGACCTGCTGGTCTCACGATCTGTTCTCTGTGAACATCATTAGTTTTTCAGTCACTCAGAGCCTGCCTTCCTTTGGGGGAGCTTTTCATTTCCATGGTTATAAGTTGTGCCTTGTCTTTGGGCTCTGCTGATTTTGCTCAGCATCACTGCAGACAAATCTTCCAATATTTCTCTGAATTTCTCAGACTAATTATTTCCTACCACACCATGGTAGTGCATGATATTCATGTGCCATAATTTCTAGCCACTTGCCAGTTGATAAGCACCCATCTCGATTCCAGTTCTTGGTTCTGCTATGATGAGTCTGCTTCGAACATCTATGTCTATGTTGGACACTTGTTTCTGTCTTTGACTTTAATGAGGGTATTAGCCCATGACATAGAAACACTGTCTGAAGACCATACCTTATGCAAGCCAGGCTGGGTTTTCCTTTAAAGCTCGTTTTGTTCCGACCCAAACCTGAACCGTTGACTTGCAGCCACTCAGTAACAGGGTTGCTAGGCAGTTTGAATAGTTCCAAATGAGGTACAAAATGCCATTCACTGTGTTAAATGCTGGAGAAAAAAAGTAAAAACAGCCCTTGCCCTCCAGGGGTGTGCCTCCTGCGGGGGGAACCTGTGTAAATAACTAGTTCCATATAAGATGGATACAGGGGAGGGGTGGAAATTGAGAGGTGAAGGTACTAAGAGCTAGGGGACAGGAACAGTGCTCCCTGCCAAAGGGGAGACTTGAGCAGAGGCTTGAAGGAAGCCAGGGGAACTAGGAAGGGGAAGAGCATAGTGAGAGAGAAGGAGGGCACTCCCAGCTTGGGAGATAGCCAGTGCTAACGTAGAGAGGTGGGAGATGGAATACAGTGTTAGAGGAGCATCCAGGAGGTCAGTGTGGCTGGATTGTGTGGGGAGTAGAGAGCAGTGTAAGAGACCTGGGAAGACTCAAAGGGGCCAAATGGCAAAAATCTTTAAATGTCAAATAGGAGTTTATATTGGATCTTGGTGGCAATAAAGAGATTGGGGTTGGGCGGGTGGAGCAGGCAGGCAGGGAGCATAGTCAGACCTTCCTTTTTTTTCCTAAAGCTTTTATGAAAAGGTATTTACTGAGAAAATTTAGCAAGGATAGAAGTGCAAAGCCATCTGCTTTTGTGCAGCTAGGTAGTGCACTATCCCTCTATTCCTTCTTTGGTCCCTTGGGAGACTGGATTCCAAGTAGTGACTGCCACATGTTCTCTCTGCACTGACTTCTGGGTATAGCCTCAGCAACAGACAAATGGCTTCTTGACTTGAAGGATCCCTCCTTGGCTGCCAGACAGATTCACTGCTGGCCTGGCAGACCTTCGCTGTGGAAAAAGCTTGGCAGCTGGGTGAGGATGGCCCAAAGTGGGGAGAAACTAGCAGCAGGGAGACTAGTTAGGAGGCTCTGGAAGGGTGCAGGGAAAGGGGACGATGGCCTACCCCAGGGCAGCAGCGGCCACATGAGTGCAGAGAAGAGGACCCAAAGGAGAAACAAGACTTGGATATACAGACAGACCATGCACAGAGAGCATGTCTTCATGGGCCTGTCTGCCCCCAGCCCTCACAACATGTCAACCTTCGCCTTTCTGCCTGTCAGGAGGTGAAGCCTCAGGGTTCTTTTTGTTTCACTGTCTCATCCTTTGGAATATGTTTTCACATGGTCCTTTCTGCAAACCTTTTGAAAAATATTTGTTCTTGACCTCTGACTGCTTATGTAGAGCCTCCCCTTGAATGATGTACCAGTTTCAGGGACAAAAGTGAGTCTTATCTTTTTAGATCATCTCTCCTATAGAGAAGAACACAGAGCCTCGCAACTCTTAGCTTTTCCTCCACCTTACTGCTTCTTGATCTTTGCTTCCCCCCACCTCCCTACCTCCCTCTCTCCCTCTCTCTCTCCCTCTCTCTCTCTCTCTCTCTCTCTCTCTCTTTGTCTTTCTCTGTCTCTCTCTCTGTGTCTCTCTCTCTCTCTCTCTTTGTCTTTCTCTGTCTCTCTCTCTGTGTCTCTCTCTCTCTCTCTCTTTGTCTTTCTCTGTCTCTCTCTTTCCGTCTCTCTCTCTCTCTCACTCTTCCTTCCTCTCTTCCTTCTATCCTTTCCCTCTTTTTACTTTTCAGGACCTTTCTTCCTGATTGCAGGGCACACTCCAAACAGGAAAGAGAAGGGAAGTGGGGAAGCATCCCCACCCTCACTGCCCTGACATGTTAGAGCCCGTAGCTCCCACAACAACCCATAAACCCTAAAGCTCTTCTCTTTCCAGTCCATCCTATTGTTCTAAGGCCAAAGTCATCCTCCTCACCGGGGCCTCTGATTACTTCATCTGCCCTCTGCCCCACCAAAGGAAGCTCGTGCTCCTTACTGAGGCCAACATTCAAGGCCTTTCCCTTCTGTCCCTAACCTACTCTTCCGGGATCATCTCATGAATTCCTTGTCACACACTCTCAGCAGAGTGTTCTGCTTGTCATTGCTGGCAGTCTCTCCCTTGTGATGCATCTCTGGCTGCTGAGATCCTTCCTTCCCTCCTGGCCCAGCTCAGGTACCATCTCCTCCAGGAAGTCTTCCCTTATCCCACCAGGGAGAAGTGACTCCACACCTCAAGCCTTTCCTACCATTTTTCTAGACACGTATCCTATTCTAACATGTTAGTTATTAGAGTGTGTGTTTTGTCTTCCCATTATTTTATAGGAAACAAGGACTCTCCTATGTCATATCCTCAACCTCTAGCATTAATATTCTACATACAGTATTCTACATTAATATGTATTATTATTCTACATACAGTAGGTGCTTAATAATTGGTAGTTGAATTGAATTGAGACCTTCCTATTTAGACTTTTCTTCAGCTCCTTTCAACAACAGAAGCAGGCAGAAACCCTGGCTTACTGGCAATGTGGCAGTGTACCTTTTCAAGGGCAAAGAAAGTTCTCTTCAGAAATGCAAAACCAAACATATTGGCCATGGTTTTTGCCAAAAGAAGGCATTGAATCAAGGGGATGATCAGGGGTGGGGAAGATGTGTTTGCTTGCTTTTCCGAAGATAGGCTGCTCTTTTAAGTGATCTGTGCATGGCCAGACTTCCACGCACATTCCTTGGGAGCCATGGCACAGAGGAACATTTGGCATCCTGGCAGGTGAGTTCTCTCCAGATAGCTCTGTTGGAACAGGCATAGTGGGTGGGCCCCACCTGGGAACAGTGAGCATTCCGGCAGCACAGTGGGCTGGAATGGACATGCAACATGCTGAGGGGATCTGTTCAGCCTGGCATTCCATTGGCATGCTGTGCCCACTCTTATCTTCCCAGAATGTGGCTGATATCAAGAAAATGAAGTCAGCGGGGATCTGCACGGTCAAGGGGATCCAGATGACTACCAGAAGGGCCCTGTGCAACATCAAAGGCCTCTCAGAAGCCAAAGTGGACAAAATTAAAGAGGCAGCCAACAAACTCATTGTAAGCATCACCCACCTCCAGCCTTTGGTGAATTAGTCAATGGAGCCCAGCCCCAATGTTTGGCCAGGTCTTTGGGGAGGGGAGAGTCCCACTGCAGGCACAGTCATTCCAGGAGTGGAGCAGTCGGTTCCCTGGAGAGTCAACCCTCACTCCCATGAGAAATAATACTGCCAGAAAATTCCAGGGTGAGGCAGGCCTCTTCCTGAGAGAAGAGGATGTCTCCCTATGCACTGCCCATGCTTCAGGGTGGCATCGACTTGTGTCTGAAAGGCCAGACCCACCAGTGATAAACAGACTATCAGTCAGTCATCAAGCAATCGCTAATCAATGCTGGTACTGTAGGGGTACTTGGTGGAAGTACTTTGGAACAGTGTTCAGCTTGTTCTTCTTCCTCTCCCTCTCTCTGCTCTCTCTTTGTCTCACCTCTCTCCTTCCTTCCTCTCTCCCTTCCCACTCACCTTCTCTGTCTTTCTCTTTCCCCCCTGTCTCCTCTTTTTCTTTCTCTCTGTCTGTCTTTCTCCTCTTTGCTTGCTCTCCCACGTTTTCCTCTCTCTTTCTCTTCTCTGTTTTTCACCTTCCCTCCCACCATTCTGTGTGACTTTTGATGGGCAGTGCTGATCTCTTAGTGCTAAAGACATTACCAGCTCTTGGTCTACACTACCAGATGAGAGCATAGAAAAGACTTGGTTAATACTGAACATGTGAAACGGAGCTAAAGTGGATTGTTTCTGCCATTGCCTGTGAGGATGGGCATTTTGGGATTCTCTGTCCTTTGAAGAACAGTGTAGGACGGCTAGAATGAATGAGAATATCTCTCAGTATCTCTCACATACACATACCCTGTGTTCTCAGTAGTCTGTACTGATCAAATGGGATGAAACTCTGGACTTGCCCTTGAGATGATGAAAGGCAGCAGTATGAGGCCACCTTTGGTTGCCTGGGAGGGTGAGGATGGCTTTTAGGGGTGGTCCATCGTGGAGCTGTTCCCCATTTCTTTATTCTGCTACCCAGAAAGGGCAGGGGCTGAAATTTTCAGAGCTAGCACAGTACCTTTTGGGATATCCCAAAATCAGCCCTTATCTGGCAGCGTTGGCCAGATGATACAATTGACAACTGGTAACACGGGTCTATGGGCAGTCTTTCTTCCTCTCCTCTTTTCCCAGGAGCCGGGGTTCCTGACTGCCTTTGAGTACAGCGAGAAGCGGAAGATGGTTTTCCACATCACCACTGGAAGCCAGGAGTTTGAGTGAGCCTCTCATTTCTCTCCAGCTCTGGGGCCTGATCTTGGGAGGGCTAGAATGTGTCCCTTTCCTCTGTCTTGTGGCCACTTGTTTTGTAAATACTCTTTCCCCAGAAGGGCCTAGATCAAGTGAAATCCCAGACAGATGAAAGCAAAAACCAAGACCCCAAAGGTAGCAGGGATAGTTGCAAAATCTCAAAGGGATTTTTAAAGTCACTTTGACTGACTTTATTTTATTTATTTATTTTTATTATTTGCTTCTATTCCTGATTCAGAGACAAAGTTGTTAGGTGAATTGTTTTAAGGAATTCAGTTTTTACTTTTGCAGTAGGTTAATAGATTGAAAAGACACATTTTAAGGAATCTAAGTCAGGCCTAGATCCTCCCTTTATCTTAGAGACCTGGAGTGAATTCAAAACCAGTCTTACTAGCAGTGGGACCCTGAACAACTCACATTAATAACCTCTATTTGCCTCAGTTTCCTCAACTGTAAACTGGGTCTAATGATAGTACTGAACACCTAGGGTTATTGTGAGAATCAACTGAGAAAAATACTTGTGATTTTTGCAATACTTTGCAAACCTTAAAGCACCTGGAGATACTCATTATTATCCTCTACTTTCCTTTCTCAGTCTAGCTTGGCAAGACTGGTCTTTCCTTCCTAGTCAGAAAGTCCCCCATCTGCACATTGTGAGGGGCTATTGCAGGACAAATTAAGGACCTAAGTCCTGACCCAGCAGAGGATGAGCTTTTCCTAGGTTATATGTGGGATCAATTTTGCCAAAGTCTGATGCCTCAGTTTCCTCATCTGTAAAATAGGTTTTACTCCAGGGGCTGCTCTGAGAACCAAATGAGAATATTTGTAAATTGTTATTCCAACCTTAAAATTATGATGGTAGTGATGCTAGTTATTATTGTTATAGGAAGATGGGAAATATGTATTCAGTTTGAACCCAATGGGCAGAATTGGAGAATAGGTTGAAGTTGTAAAGAGGTAAACTGAAGCTTGGTGTTGGAGAAAACTTGCTAATGATTAGAACAGCCTAAAAGTGGAGCAGGTAGTCCCAGCAGCTAGGGTTGCCCTCCCTGGGAGTCTTCTAGGTTCCCCCTACCATAGAGGCGACCTTCAGGTGCTGGCTGGACTCTTCTGTCTGAAATGACCTGACTCTGGCTTGAGTAGAGAGGTCAGCCTCTCAGATGTCACTCTGTCTGAGATAGCCCAGATTAGCTTTCCCACTGAGAGGGACTTGGTCTCCATTTTCTAGGCCTGGAGCTCAGCAGGGAGTATCATCACCCCCATTTTAACAGAGGAGGAAACTAAGGCTCAGAGAGATTAAAGGGATTTGGTCACCAGCTCTCTCACCCTAATGTCTTGACAGTGGGTTTTTTCACTCCAGGTCCAGAGCTCAGAATCAATCAAGATACTATACGCCATTTGCTTTTCACCAGTTTTAGCATATCTATTTATTTTTCTTTTTTAAAAATTTATTTAGTATTTTATTTTCTCCTTGTTACATATAAAAAAATTTCAACACTCATTCTTAAAACTGAGTTAGGATATTTATTTTAAAAAATACTCATACACTCACTGACTCTTCGGAAGCATTCTGTAGATTTCAGGAGAGCTGGAAAGTTAACAGAGCTCCACGTCCCTTCACACAGCACCAATTTGAGCTCAAGAGAAGGGTGCACTATAGGTCCTAACTGTGGTCTGGAAGGGGCACCTGCAGGTCTCGTGGGCAGTTGTTCATCTACCCATCCATATACAACACGGCCCACGAGCTAAGCAGTCCATGATGTGCCAGCCTCCATAGCTGGCACCTGCCCACTACTGCCAGACTCTCTGCTTCTCTTACTGTCTAATGCTTGCTTGTCCTCTGTTTCCAGTAAGCTGCTGGGGGGCGGCATTGAAAGCATGGCGATTACAGAAGCTTTTGGGGGTGAGTGAAGCCTTAATATTTTGATATGATTGAGCTAGGGAGGACTTTAGAACAGGAAACAGGGCTGGAGGAACTTTAGAACAGACTCTAGAGCTGGGGGAGGGGAGCTTAGAACAGAGGACAGGGCTGGAGGGTCTTTAGAATGAACTTTAGAGCACGAATGAACCAGATCAGAACAGAAAATGCCATCACTGAGAGGGACCACTGAACATAGACTGTCTGAGCTGGGAAGGCCCTTAGAAGATGAAATGTCAGAGAAGAGCCCATAGAACAAAGGACATTGAAACTGGAAGACACAGGATGAAAAGGGCCACCTCCCCCATGAAGCCTCCCCTGCCCCCACTAGTGCTCAGGTGCCCAAACTGAGCCAGGGTTCCACAGCACCCCCGGCAAACTCCTGTGGGAGAGTTTACATTTCCAATCAAACTACTTAATACACAGAACATATGTGTATGTATGTATGTATTTATAACATGTATATACGTGTGTGTGTATATATATACATATATTTATACATACATATGTATATATTTCCTTAATGTTAGGGAATGTATATTCCCTAGAGGGCAGGTAGGAGGCGCAGAGGATAGAATGCCAGGCCTGGAGTTGGGAAGATTCATTTCCCTGAGTTCAAATCTGTCCTCAGACGCTCACTGGATCACCTAACCCTGTTTGCCTCAGTTTCCTCATCTGTAAAAGGAGTTGGAGAAGGAAATGGCAAACCACTCCAGTGTCTTTGCCAAGAAAACCCCAAATGGGCTTAGGAAGAGTCAGACAAAACTGAAATTACAGAACGAGGACACGTACCAGCAGGCTTGCTATCATTCTTTTCTGCAGGTCCTCCAGCTATGTGAGGGTGACCAGGAGTGGGGATTCAGATATGGAGAGATCTTTAAAAATAGATGAAAGGAGTCAAGGAGTAGATCTGGCAGAAGAAGTCACTCCTGTTCTCTACCCATCTCAGCCCCTTATCTGAATACATGCAACAGGTTAAGCTGTGGCCATGTTCAGTGTATCATTCATTTAAAACACTAAATAAATGCAATCTCTCATTGTTATTTTTATAGTGAATAGGTATGTGTTTAACTGATGAAAGGATTTGAGAGCAAAACCAGTCACAATTTACAAAAGGGGATGTATTCATATACATAATTACCTGAGAAAAAATTTAACCTCATTAATACTCAAGTGGAGCTGTGATCTTATCCATTTAGGAATCCGGTGACAGATTTCAACCCATCCTGTCCTGACAATCCTATGCATCTCTTGTCTCCTAAACTTGTCACAGGAGGATCCACTCAATGTCCTGGCGGCTCCCTCTGTTTCTACTAAAATCAACAGGCGCTTGTAGAGTGAGCCCTCAGTTTATCTTCCTGTCATCTCTCACCTTCTCTATGTAACTTTCTTCTTTTATATTTTCTCAATGATGTCTTTCACTGCTATTCTTTGAAGTTCCTCTTTGGTTATTTGTTAGCACTTGCTCATGCCCTCCACATGTCTTTCCCTTTCCCTTCTTGGAAACTATTATATCATTTCAGAGTTTCCGTATAGCAATGCCAATAATAATCTCATTAATAATCAGAGAAAGTAAAATAACTGCACTCTTCCTTAATACCCATCAAATTAAAAGAAAACTGAAGGTAACAACATAATAGTAGTGGAATAATGAACATGCTCATACATTGCTAGTGGGATTGCAAACTGGTAGAATCCTTTTGGGGAGAAGTCTGACAATACATAGAAGTCACCAAAAAAATTCATTTCCTTTGGTCTAAGAATCTCATAACTGATTATATATCAACCAATAAATACCTACTCCTGTGTGTTATAATGAAAAAGAAAAACATTTGTTTAAAAATAGGTTAATAGGAATTATGACCAGAAGGAATATTAGAGATCATTTACTTTAACTCCTCATTTTATAGATGAGAAACTGAGGCCCTGGTAAGTGTGATACCCCAGATAAGCAGGTAGTTTTCAAGGTTAGAATTTGAATCCAGATTCTCTGACTTCAGATTCTCCTAGGGACTTAGTTTTTTCATCTACAAAATTCTGAAATTGCTTTAGATGATTTCTCAAGCCCCTTTCAGCTCTAAAATTCTATAATCCTGTGGCCTTGATGAATGAGGGTTGATAGGGGAATAACAGTGATGATATTTATGTTACATTCTTGGCAAAAATTTCTAGGGGTTAAAAAATGCCCGTTTTTCATTAGTTTCTCTTTCTTTTACAGAATTTCGAACAGGAAAAACCCAACTTTCTCACACTTTCTGTGGTAAGTATGTATCTTTCTGCCACATCAGGGACAGTCTTGATTTCAAGAAAACAAGTCTTGCAAAAGTACAATCCTTTGTCAGACTATGGCCTCATTTTGGGTTCAGAAAATATGGTTGGTCCACGTAAATGTCACACATCCTTAGCAAGTTTCTCTAGTCATGGTAATTCCTCCCATCCCGGTCCTTCCCTTTTCCCTGTCTTCCCAAAGACCAGTAAGAAGAGAAGTGTTCCTTCTCTCATGTCCCCTGACTCATGGCCACATCCACACCTGTACTTTGCCATTATCAGTGGACAGTCTCTCCTGTCTGAAGTTCATGATACGTATCAACCAGTCCATAGCCTTGTCTCTCACATCACCTGGTGTCCATGTCCCCCTCCTGTCTTCCTCAATGACCTTGGCACCTGTCTTAAAACCCCCTGCTGTCTTTATCCTTGGTGAACTCACTGTAATGAAATTAGAGATATTTGAAGTCTTGGAAAATTAAATTACTGATATAACCTACTTCAGTAAGATTTTTGAGGTGGGCAGTGAAATGATAAGAAGTTGCCTTTGAGGATTATTAATCTGATAGGGCATATTGGATGGACTGAAGAGACTGAGGCCAGTTAGGGAGGTGGATGGAATAACCCAGATGGGAAATGGTCACAGTCTGGACTAGGGTGAGACTGGAACAAATGAGACAAGGGAGAGATACATCTGATAGTACCTTGTGGTTGACTGTAGAGAAAATGAAGACATGGGAAATGTCAATTATGAATCAAAGGTTTCTGGCCTCAGGGACTGGTATCATTGATTAGAACAGGAGAGTCAAGAGGAGGTGCTATTTTGGAGCAAAATATGTGGTTTTGATTTTCAGTGCATAGAGTTTCATTTCTAAGTTTATCTTTTCCCCTTTCTTTTCCCCTTTCTTAGCAAAATTGGAAATTTGTTGTAAAAAACTAAAATTCTAGTGGTACCTTTAGAAGCATTCTGAAAGGCCAAGAGACATAGGGGCAGCTAGGTGACACAGTGAAGGGAGTGCTGCTGGGCTTAGAGTTGGGAAGACCTGACCTCAGATCTGACCTCAGGTACTAGCTGTGTGACCCCAGCCAAAGCACTTCACCCTGTTTGCCTCAGTTTCCTCATCTGTAAAATGAGCTGGAGAAGGAAATGGCAAACTGCTCCAGTATCTTTGCCAAGAAAACCCCAAATGGGGTCATGGACAGTTGGATGTTACTAATCGACAAACACAGCAAAGACAGTTGATCTTATGTCCAGGAAGATCTCGAGTCAAGTCCTGCCTCTCATACATACTGACTAGGTGACCCTGGGTAAGTCATTTAACTCCTCAGTGCCCTTAGGCAATTCTCTCAGACTATAAGGTGTAGATCCTCTTTAGAAGAGGGAGTGTCCTCACTTGGGAGTCCCCTCTGCTTGAATAAATCACAGGATTAGTCACTATCCTTGATGTCCTTCACCAAAGTCTCCCGCTTGGAGGGTGACATGACCCTGGCTACTGGAAGCCTCCCCCCAACCCCACCTCTCTCAGGCTCTAGAGGCTTCAAACATCATATCCTCAACAGATTCTCTGTGTCTTATCTGAGAACTGGCCTAGCCAAGGGCACAGGCTGGTGCCCCAGTTTGGTCTCTGGAGCATGGTCTTCTGGCCACAGGCTGATCCAAAGCCTATTGGACAAGAGGGAAGGAGGCTTCACCAGGCCATGAGTGAAGTGATGTGATCTGTATTAATTGCCCTATTTAAATCCATTTCACAGCATAATTTTTATGCTTATAGTATTACTCACAGATAGACAATTAGTCATGATGAAATGCTGCTGTTCCAGTTGGGTAAGCCTCTCTTTCTGGGGCACGAGGGTCCCGGGGCCCAGGGTGATGATGCCCGCTGGCAGGCATGCTCTGTGAAAACTAGGAAGTGGAGGTCCGTGGTGAACTTGGAGAAGGATAAAAACCTCAGCTAAAAAAAGAAAGCACACACTTCCTGTTGCGCTCAGTGTGTGACTTGCTCCAAGTCTGTTGCCTAATATTCATCTTTGATCTTTGTTTTCTTTTGTTCTTCAGTGACAGCTCAGCTTCCAGGAGCTGGAGGCTACCCAGGAGGAAAGGTGATCTTCGTCGATACGGAAAATACTTTGTAGCCTTTTGTTTTGCTGTTGTTAACTGGGCTGCTGGTGTCTTTCAGGAAGGTGGGATTGTCCCGGGAAAGGGGGTATCTTGTTGGGAATGTATTGGTAATCTTCCCATGCCTTCCAGGTAACAGTGGGCAGAGCGGAGGGCACGTGATCACTGGCCATGCCCTCCAATTCCTCTGTGCTTTTGTCAACCTGGGACATATGTGTTTCAGTGACAGGAGGCACAGCACAGGAGAACACATGGCAAGTGTTAACTCCCCCTGCTCCTAGCTCTGGACTTTGATGACTGCTTCAGAGGCCTTAGCCTCTCACTGACCTTTTAGAAAATCAGGCCCAACAAAGACCCCCTCGCACACCCCCACACACTCCCCTGCCCCTGCCCTCCTGGATCCTTCAATGGCTACTTCATCCCTCTGTGGGGCCACATTCCATATGTTACTACAGTAAGCATGGAAAAGCTGAGCCTGTGCTCTTTGGCCACATCTAAGGGAAGTAACCTGCTCTGGCAAACCCAGGAGTTTCCTTCATCCTTGCCATGTGCCATGCAGACACCTAGCTCCTAGCCTCATCCCACCTCCTCCTTCCAAAGGCCCTGTATTCTGTATTGATGTTCTGTATTGAACATCAGAGCCATAAGTTATCCTTTTTTGCCAGTCTCATGTGTGGCACCTCCTAATTGCCATCCCGACCTCGAGGGCTTTTGTGGGTATCTGAGATTCAGAGCCAGAAAGACCCACAAAGGCTGTCTTGTCCAACTCCATTACTTCACAGAGAAGAAATAATGCAGATAAACCACTTTGCAAACCTTAAGATGGGGTGTCTATTCATGGGAATTAGCGGAATGACAGCAAAGGAGTAGTTTCCACATTTCTAATTGCAGGACCTAGTTTCTCTTCTGCTCAAATGTAGAACAACATCTGTCCCAACAGGTGGCCTTTCAAGGTTGTTTTCAAGAATAATTCATAATTGAATACGGGGAGTATGACAAATGCTTGTCTTCTCTCTGACCTTTCAGAGGGTCATTTCTATGGCTGTCATCTGTAGATCAAAAGAGCCTGGTATACTCCAAAGTGCATGGCAGAGGGAAGCAGGGGCCTGGTTTGGAAGCCTGGCTCTGCCTCGGGCCCTTGTGGCACAGCTTTGGGCCATTGGTTTCTTCATCTGTAAAATAAGGGGCTGGACTAGCTGACCCCCATGGGGCCGGCCAGCTCCAGAGCTCTGATTTTAAAAGTGGAGCAGTGTCAACCACATTGGACTCGGAGCCCAGGTGTCCTTGTCTGAATCCTAGCCCTGCCCCTCACTACCACTTACATCTTTCCCTGCGCTTCAGATTCCTCATCTGAAAAATCTGAGAGTTGGAATTGATAGCCTCTGAGGTCCTTTGTAGCTATAAACACCTCACCCTGTGTCCTGTGTGGAAAATGGCAAAGTGACAAATACAGGCCCCACAAAAGTGCCAGGAGGAAAGACCATTCCTAATCAGGACAGGCAGGAGAACTAGGTACATACCCTACCTCTGACCCTTAGCTGTGTGACCTTGAACAAGCTCTCAGAGAGATGGCTGGCCCCCTGCCTCCTCCACTCAGGTCTCTCTCTGGACATCACCTCAGCCTTTCTGATCCGCTTAGATTTTTTTTTCTGCCTCACTTTGTCTTGAATTCTGGCTCCTTAATTCTGAGTGGGGCCAGTCGTCCAGACCGTCTTCGGGACATCGCTGACCGCTTTAATGTAGACCATGATGCTGTCCTGGACAACGTACTCTATGCCCGCGCTTATACCAGTAAGATCCTTATCTCCCCATGGCATGAGCTGTGTGACTATGGGCGGAATACTCACGCTCTCTGGGCCTTCCCATCCTCAACTGTAGGGCAATAAAAGCTGCATTCTCTCTCTCCCAGCTAGTGGGAAGGGGGCTAAAGAGCGGACAGATTCTTCTTGTCCCCTGGGAGAGAACAAGGAGCTGGAAGGGAAGGTGGCACAGAGACAATTTTAAGGAAGAACTTCTCAGAGCAGAATGGCTTACCTATAGTGAATTAGGTTCCCCCTCACTGGGGTCCTAAAACAAAGGTGGAATGTCTGCTTGTGAGGATCCCACCAGGACAGGGGGTCTTGACCCTCTGGGGTCATGGAGCCTTCCTTCCCAGTCAGTCTGGCGGAGCCTGGATGTAAAATGAAGTGTGGAGGAAGTGGATCATGCACCTTCCATAGCCAAAACAGTACAAAGACTTTTGGGACACCCTGGATTGAAATCCTGCCATCATAATCTATTAGAAACTCAGGTCTTCAGGCCCCAGGCTCAGCCTCCCTGTCCTAGCAGGAATTCTTGCTTTAGAATGGAGGAGACTGGAGGCTGCTGAGGTCCCCTGCCTGCAATTCTGAGATTTCACAAATAATACTAAGTGACACTGGAGGCTGGCTGCCTCCCCCTGAGTGAAAGGGAGCTGTTATTATTCCAAATTTGGCACCTTAATTGACCATGTGAGCAGTTCTCATCCTAGGCATGAAAGGTCCTCAACAGCCTCTGGCAAATCAGCTCCAGTCTTTGCCCCTCGGTTTCCTCATTTGTCATAAGATAAGGACCCAGGCACTCCAAATGCTTTGTAAATGTTCCAACAGGGTGCAAATAGTAAGCACTTTAAAATGTTTGTTTACTGACTTGGTGCTTGAGTTGTCTCTAGTGGAGCAGGCTTAGCACTTAGGGTTGCATGTCCCCTTCTTCTGACCAGTCTAGCCAGCCCTAGGTCTTAAAAGATACCCAAATGGTTTCTGCCCCTTGAAGTCGTAAACCAAGTTATTGATTTCAAAGAGGAAAAATGAAACTTTGAAAAATGCAGCATCTGTGGCTAGTGCTGAGGGGGAAATTGGTGAAGGGGAGAATTCTTCTGGCATGAGTCAGCCTCACCAGGGTGGGGACAGTGGACTTCTCTTAGGTTCTGAGTCTTTCCCACCAGGTGAGCATCAGATGGAGCTGCTGGACTACGTGGCTGCCAAGTTCCATGAGGAGGCCGGCATCTTCAAGCTTCTGGTACGGGCTGCCCTGCTGCTCTCCCTTGAGCTGGCCACTGTCCCTCAGCCTCGGGATTATTCCTCCCTTTCTGCTCACTCTCTTTCCCACTCCCAACTCTTGCAGATCATCGATTCGATCATGGCGCTCTTCCGCGTGGACTTCAGTGGCCGGGGCGAGTTAGCAGAGCGACAGCAGAAACTGGCCCAGATGCTGTCTCGGCTTCAGAAAATATCAGAAGGTGGGCACGATCCTTGCGGCCAAATGGATCAAGTCACTCCCCATCTCTCGGCCTGGTTCTTCTGTACAGTTGGGCAATGGGGCTGTATAATGACTGCTAATGTTGGCTTACAGCCTGCTTTACCTGTGTTAGTCGACTTTATTTCATTGATTACCTCTAAGCTCTGTTTCTGTGTCTTGCCAGAGTAACAATAATCATAGCTAACATGTAGGGCAGCTGGGTGGTGCAGTCGATACAGCACTCGGCCTGGAACCAGGAAGACTTGAGTTCAAATCAGACCTGAGACACTTACTAGCCACGTGACCCTGGCCATGTCACTTACCCCTGTCTGCCTCAGTTTCCTTATTGGTAAAATGAGCTGGAGAAGGAAAAGGCAAATCCCTCTAGTATCTTTGTCAAGAAAACTCTTAATGGAGTCATGAAGAGTCAGACACAACTGAAACAGATGACTCAAGAACAAAATTTGTATACAGTGCTTTAAAGCTCACAAATTGCTCATTAGAAGCAGCTCCACAATCCTGTGAGGTGGTCATGTTTTATAAATGGGAAACTACAGCTTAGAGGAAATAAGCTAGGAAGTGTCCAAAGTGGGATTTGAATCCAGGTCTCTGCTGACTCCAGGCCCTGCCCGATGAGGGATTGTGTCTACGTGTTCACTAGGGAGATTTCTCCTGGGATGGGCAAGAACCTAAACCAGGGAGATGACTCCACTGTCCCTAACCCTAGTCTCAGGGTTTTGAGCCTCAGGGGGCTCCGCCTCCACTTTCTCTGTAGAAGTCCAGTGGGTAGAGCAGCCAGATTTTCTGCATAGAAGTCCAGCGGCTTTCTTCAAATAAAGATACAAGTGGCGACACATTTGTGAATAAGTCCCTTGTCCTCAGATACAAAGGAGAGATTGTGACCTGATGTTTCAAACTCAGGAAGCATTGACCCTGAACCTTGGAAAGGGACCAGTGATCAGACTTTGGCCCTCTTCCAGAGACTCGTTTTTGTTTCTTCTCGCAGAATACAACGTGGCTGTGTTTGTGACCAATCAGATGACTGCTGATCCCGGGGCAACCATGACGTAAGCCTGGCGCGGGTTACTAGGGAAGAGAGAGGGGGTGGAATGAAGAACAATAGGGCTACTGTGGGCTCTCTGGTGGACCTCACTGCCCGAGGGATACCCCTCCCTCCCTGTCCAGACAGTCTGGCAGAGTCTGCCAGCCTGCAGACCATTGCTGGGCTTCTCAGAAAGCTCTGGCCAGCTGATCCTCAGAGGCAGGCGCTTGCCAGGTGGGCCAGGCCCGGCAGATGCTTCTGGGCCGACAGTTCTGAACCTACGGTCATTTGGATCATAATATTTCAGTGCAGTTGGTTTCATTGGTAATCCTGTTTTGTTGAATGCATTTCCAACCATGATTCTTTGAAGAGGTCCAACCAGGGCACAAAAATAGGGAAGAGCTTGTCCTCCATGAGCAGAGCCTTCTATAGCCCCAAACCACCTTCAGGCCCTGGGAGGATCATGCTCATAGTGAGACTACGACTACTGGTTCAGCTTGCAGTCAGAAATACTGGGGCATGTGAATGGTCCTCAGTGAATAGCAGCCCATGACTCTGACTCTTCAAGGTTTGCAAAGAGCTTCATATCTCATTTCACTCCCCACAACCACCCTATGAAATAGAAACTCTTCATCTGTTTTACATATATGGAAACTGAGTCTGAGATCAGTCAACAAATACTTATTGAGCACTAACTATGTATCAGGCACTTACACAGTGTGGCTGGTAAGTGTCCGAGGCAGGATTCAAACCCCTGTCTTCCTGATTCCCAAGTTCTGTAGCCACTACTTAGTGCTGCCTTTGACTGTGCTCAGGTTGAGACAGACATGGGGAGAGTCATCAGTATGGGTGCCAATGCCAAGAATGGAGCATGAGGGGGCCTAATGATGCGACAGTGTGGGATAATGGCTAGGACTTGGAGTCAAAAAGAACTAAATTCAAGTCCTTCCTCCTGGACAGTAACTATGAGACCCTGAGAAAGTTATTGATCACTCTTTGCCTCCTCAACTTCAAAGTCATAGGTGGTCGGAGATGGAGGGGGTGATCTGATGGAAATCTCAGAAAGGGAGTTGACAAAAATGATCAAACCTTCCTGATTTCATGTGTATATTTTAATTAGCATTCCATACTGGTTTGGTTCTTAGTGATATTATTTCAAGACTAAAGAAATAAACTAGCAGGCACCAGGTGAAATGAAATATTCAAAGGACATTTGATGTGGTTTGTGAATTCCATAAACTGTACAAAAATGGGTTAGTCTTTCAAAGAAAATATTTTTTAAAAATTCTCAGTTTAACAAATACCAAAAGAAAAAAGAAAATCTACGTAGGCAAAGTCAACCAGAAGAAAAGAGGCTTGTATTTGAAGATATGAATCTCTCACATGTACTTGCTTTTTTAGAAGTATGCTCCTTTCAGTGCTGTCCTGCTGATCTGTGTTCTTTGGGGACTTTAGTTCCCTTGTATGCATTTTATAATGCCTCCATGACCCTCTTTCTTTATTTTCTTCATTTTTGTTGGCCCTATCACTAGTTCCCTTTCTTCCCTAAGTCCTTTCCCTAAATACAAAGAAAAAATAATTCCTCTAGTAAGTATAGTCAATCAAAATGAATCCATACAGTGAGCGTGTCCAAAAATGTCTCCTTAATTCTGTATCTTGGGTGTCCTACCACTTAGGAGATGGTAGCGTTTCTTCATCAGTCCTCTGGCTTTCTAGTTGGTCATTGCATTGACCAGGGGCCCCAAGTCTTTACAGTGCTGTTGTTCCTGAATACATTGTTCTTCTCATTCTGCTCACCTGGCTCTGTATCAGTTCATATGAATCTTCCCAGGTTTCTCTGAAACCATCCCCTCCATCACTCCTTATATGGGTCAGTCTTTCTGGCAACTGTCTTTTACACTGGCCATATAGAACATTCTGGTCTTTACACCTCAGTGGATCTCTGAGTGACCTCATATTGGTCAGTGAATCTCTGTGTGATGTTCTCTCGCACAATTAAGGTCCTGTGATATTGATTGTAAAATTCTTTTTACTATAGGAGTAACTTTTCACAGAATTTCAGAGTTGGAAGGGTACCCAGTGGCCCTCCAGTCCAGCTGATGCCTATTGTATGAATCCTACATCCATCCAGTGGCCATCCAACTCCATTATGGGAGAGGGTGCGTTGTTAAGAAGTTTTTCTTGACATCAAGCTTAAATTTTCCTGTTTACAAACATCCCCCCGACTCTTGTTCTGTCCTCTTAGAACAAACAAGACAATGCTCATGCCCCCTTGACAGGACAACCTTTCCAGTGCTTGCAGATGGGTCTCATGTAGCCTGTTTCTTTAGCTGATACTCCTGTGACACAGACTTCAAGCTCTTGATCATTCTGGTGGCCTTCCTCTGGATGTGGGAGCCCAGAGCTAAACACCATACTCTAGTGTCATTCAATAAGCACAGGAGGACCACACCTCTTTCCACCACCTAGAAGCCATGGCTCAAGACTGCCATGAGTGTCCTTACCTACCACATCACTTTGAAGACTCCTAATGAACTTGGAGCCCACTCAGACCCCTAGGTCCTTTTCAGGGAAACATCTCTCCAGCCACTACTTCCCTCATGTCCTCTTGTGAGAGTGAGAATAATAATATAAAAGACCTCTGAAGACCGAAAACACTGAAGAAGTGAAAAGCAGGGAGGGAATCGGATCATTTTGGGGATGCTGAAGACAGCTCTACCTTACCAGAGAACTCAGGTACCTGCCTGGAAAGCCACGGAAGTCATCAGATCAGCACTTCCTGGTCTTCAGTCTCTGAAGAGTTAAGCAGCTAGCATTTTATCCAGCTCCTTCATACACAAGGCGCTTCACACAGAGATTAATTTTAAAACCTTCCATTTCTATTTAGCTTAAGGCTAGCTTTAAAAAGAGAAAATGACTCATTGGTTCAGGAGGAGGAAGTGAGCTGTGTTCAAATAAAGAAACTGAAGTGAAAAGCACCATGAGGCTCTTTATTCAGGGCTGGGGAGAAACTGTGAACAGATCCAGACTGTCAGGATCCAGTGAGGCAGGCAGGGAATGACAGCTACATGAGTCAGGTTAGGTAGGGGGCTCTAGATTTCTATATTCACGTGCTTGTGTGCAAGGGAGTGCATGTATGTACAGATATATAAATATGTGTGTCTACATATTCATGGAAAACCACTTCAAACTAATATGTAAAGTAATTAATCAAAAGGAAATAGTGAAATGAAAGGGAAAGAGAAGAATTGAAGAGGGCCTAGGAAAGGGGAAGAAATTTTCAAAGGAGTGAGCCAAGAGCAGAGAAGAAGAGGAGAGAAGGCAACAAAAGCTAATACTTTTAGCATGCAAACTGTTTTATGGAATAAGGTCTCTTTCCTCCTGCTGACTTTTGGGAAAATCAAGTTCATTATAATTAGTATATTTGAAATGTATTAAATCACAATGATACAAATTCGGTACATCTTTGACCAAAGCATATGACCTGCCACAGGGAAACCAACCACAGGGAAAAACTCTGTCCAGTTCACATATTAACAGGATTTCAAACGCAGCTTGCAAAGATCCCCTCAAGGCATCAGGCAGCCTCTTTGTTCCCCTGGCTGAGGAGCTCCAAGCGGCAGCTTGTCTCAGGCCTGTCAGAAAAACCTCACTGTAATTGGTGTGAGGCCCCAAGCACGCTGACAATAATTGAGGCTTATATCCCATGTATTATACTTGATGGCATGTCGTATTAAAAGGAACGAAATTACAGAGTCGAGTTGCTCCTGTGTGATCCAGCCAAGCAGTGGTTTCCAGGCAAGGCTTCCAGAGAAAGGCTTTGAAATGCAGCAACACAAACAGTGAAGACGCAGGGACAAAAGGTTGAAGGACCACCAGTGCGAGAATCCCCAGAATCCCCATGACCTTTCAGGACAAATTGTGGGCTGTGCAAAGAAGCAGGAGCAGTGTTCCCATTGACTTGTCTGTATGTTTCTTTTATGAGCCCAAGTAGGGATATTATAATGTTTCGAGTTCAGTAAGAAGGTAGTGACTGTGCAAGCTTATACAAATACATTTTCAACAAGTTAAGGAATGGTGCCCCGGTGGCATGACCTCATACAGGCTGCAGAGGATCATTCAGTCAGATTCTCTAACCTGAATGTCAAAGATCAAACTAATATGGTTTTCATGCTGGAAGGTCTATCTATTTTCCAGGGTAAACTTTTACTCCCTCATGATCTAAGAGGAGAAGAGCTACACAGCTACTGTGTGGAAATAAACACACACATACACTATAAACTCACCAGACTGGAATAGTTTTCAGCCTTCCTTCTTTTTCCTTTCTTGCCATCATCCCCAAAGAGAAGAAAGGGAAAATAGGGAAAATGAAAGGAGTCACAGGGGCAGGATGCTTTCTAGAGCATCTTTCAAGTACTCAGATGAAGAAAAAAATTAAACCCCAAGAGATAAAGAGAATACCTTTTAACCTCATTCTACCCAACCCAAAGCTCCTGGTAACGACCCAGGACATTTAAATTGTTATAATTTCAGTAAAACTACATCATGCCAGAAATCAAAATATCTGTATATCTCCCCCCCCAAAAAAAAAATTAAATTGACTATCTTAAAGGGTAGAAAGTAAAAACTGGAGAGATAGCCAGGTGTAGTGGATGGAGTGCTAGCAAGTCACTTAACCTTCCCAAGTCTCAGTTTCCTCAGTTTTAAAATGGAGTCGACCTTGATTATTTCTATGGTCGCCAGGACACTATTAATCAATTCTGAATCAGCTACAGTGTACAATCAGATGTGTTAAAATAATAAAAATCATCACCAAATTAGACAGAAAGATGAAGATAGGAAGACGATACAGACTGGAATTACAATAGAGCTACCTGGAACTATTTCTCTTTTTTCTGCAGAAAGGAACAAAGAAAAGACTTTGATGAGACTGTCACCATTTCCTCTGGAAGCTGAACTAACATAATTGCTGTTAACAGAGAAGCCAAAAGAGCCTAGAGATCACCTTAGCCTGCCAATACTTGATCTTTGCCAATCAGAGAGGTGTGGCAGTCAAGGGAAATGCAGCACCAAAATGTAAATTCATTTGTGAAATCTCATGGAGGAGATGGGATCAGTAGAGACACATGAAATAGCAAGAAATGGTGGTGGGAAATATTAGTTTGTGAAAGTCATTGGCCTGGGCACAGTTAAACCACATCATTGCAAGAACCCTGAAAGATGCAAAAGAGAAGAAAGGCAAAAACTAGATGAAAATGGGGTAGGTTGTTCAGCACTTCTCTAGCGCACTATTTACTTCTTCAAGGGCTGAGGAGCCACCATCTTTGGACTCCTGACATCTTGGCACCCAGTGGGCTAAGTGAGAAAACATCAGTGGCCCTAAGCAAGAAAAAGCAGGAACTGCAGCTTGACCAGACTATATGTAGAAATCTGTGCTGGAGCTAAAACCAATTTGGCAAACATTGCAGGATAAACTCTTAAGATATTTGAAAGAGGGGAAGATGCCAAACAACTGGAAAAAATCATGGATTATATTATTATTATTGGAAAATATGATTGATGGGACATCATTTACTACCAGGTGATAACGTCTATTTTCTCGTCTCTCTGAAGAGCTTTTTGAAAATGATGAATATACGCATCAAAGACATGAGGACATCAAGGAAATAGGCAGATTTTCAAACAGGATCCTCCACACAGATTGCATATTTATGCATCTATATGTGATAGAAAGGTGCAGAGACTGCAAGATCCCACTGTACCTATTGTCTCCTAATTGTTTGGTTTTTTTTTAAAGCATTTGATGCATAAATGGAAATGAATCTTTAGCAGCTCTTCTTCAACAAGGTGCCTCCCATCTAGATCTTTTCCTCGTCCTCATCCTTCTGGTCCTCTCTGCAGGGTTGGACACTTCCAACCACCCTCTGCCCCTGAATACTCTCTGCTCTCTGGGTTTTCTCTGACACTAGTTCTCCTACCTATTCCCCCCAGTCTCATTTGCTGAACCAACATCTGTGTCTTGCCGTTTGTATCCTAAAGCTCTGTCCTGAATCTTCCACTTGGAGTCTCTACATTTTCTCTTTTGGTGAGCTTCTTGGTTCTTGTGGATTCAGTGATCACCTCTGTGCAGATTCCTCCCCAATTTCTACATCTAGTTCCAGTCTCTCACCTGAGTTCTAGTGAGGCATCACTAGTTGCCTATTGGACGTTTCCAGCTAGGTATCCTGTAGTCATCTCAAAGTGGATATTTCTAAACCAGAACCATTGTCTTCTCCCCCAAGCCCCACCAAGTCTGTCCTTTCTTCTAACTTCCCTTTTAGATTGAGGGTACCATAAACCTTCCACTTATCCAGGTTTAGAAACTCAGTCATCCTTGGCTCCCCACTCCACCTCACCCCACCCCATATCCAATGAGCTGCCAATTCTGTCTCCATGACTTCTTTCATCTTGGTTCCCTCTCTGCTCACACGGCCTCTGCCTCACCATCTCTTACTTGTACTATTGCGGTAGACTCAGTTTCTCATGTCTCCAGCCCATCTCCATGCATCAGTCTAAGTCAGATTCATGAAGTAAAGGGTTCACCATTCTCCAAAAGCTCCCATGACTCCCTGTTGCCTCTCGAATGAAATGCAAACTTCTGTGGTATTTCGAGCTCTTTGCAGAGTCAGCCCTGGGTTACCTTTCCAGACTTGTGACACATTACTCCCCTTCAGGCTCCCTACATTCCAGTGAAACTGCCTTTACCTGCTGCTTCCCATACATAAAGTTTCATTCCCTTCCTTTTGCCTTCTTTTTTCAGTTGTTCTTTTTTAAGCTTATACAATGGGATTTTGCTTCAAAGATATAGCAGGATAGAGATACAAACATTTCCTCTCCCTCTCCAACACCTGGGGACTTCCTTCCCCTATATCCCCCTCAGTCCCTGGGGAGAGTGCTCAATTTCTACATAGAGCCAACTCTACTAAGCTCATTTTTTCAGTGACATGGC
This sequence comes from Bettongia penicillata ogilbyi, assembly GCA_023548195.1. NCBI lineage: Eukaryota > Metazoa > Chordata > Mammalia > Diprotodontia > Potoroidae > Bettongia > Bettongia penicillata. The sequence goes on along the minus strand of JAJHZJ010000150.1, from coordinate 4,851,414 downwards.
AGCTGGGTAAGTCAGTGACTCAGCTACCCCTGAGCTGGGTACTAAAGGTCGTTCCTCTGGGCCTCAAAGCTAGACTGGCTGGCTGGGTATGTTGGGCAAACAGGCAACAAGTACTGTATGTCCTGAAATCTGGAAAAAGGGGGCTAGCTGTCTCCCATCTACACCAAGGGAGGAGTTCTGAAATATCCACCAAAGTTCTTGGCACCGTCAGAGGGTTCAACCTTAAAAACTGCTATTGTTTAACCAATGGAAATGATATCAAAGAAGATACATGACCATCTACTTTGCTGCTGCCCCCTAAGGACCATAGGACTTTCCATCTGACTTGTAGCTGAACCCTGCCCTACGTCTCACCTCCCCCATTGGACGATGAGCTCTGGGAGAGTTGAGTGGTCTTCACTTTTCTTTTTGTATCCCCAGTCCTCATTAGCTCAGAGCTTTGCACCTACTAAGGCTTAACAAGTGCTTCTTCATTCATTCACATAAAATTAAGCCTTAGATAAGAGCTTATCAGCCATGTGAAGGGGCTGATGGGAAGGTCAGTGTTTTCCTGTGCTTATGGCTAGCCAGGGCCCTTCCTTTCACAGCCTGAGATACTCACACAAATCCCTAGATAATTGGGCAGGAGTTTTAAAATTAAATTAAATTGTTTTTGTTACATTTTAAGTTGCAAACTGTTTCTCTCCCTCCCTCCCTCCACAGCCCACACAAGAGATGGCCACCATTTGATGCAGATTTAGAAAATATCTGTAAAATCGTACTCTGCATTCCTATTTATCAGTTCTTTCTCCAGAGGTAGATGACATCTTCCTTCATAGTTGAAGAACTGAATTTTTTAAAGCATTTATTTAACTCTTATTATGTACCAATAATTGCACAGAGCCTTGGAGATACAAAAACAAACAGAGCAGGCCCTGACCTCAGGAAGCTTACCTTCCAAAAGGAGAAGACAACATGTATAGGGGAGCAGGAATTGGAAAGGGACCTAGATCTGATAGAGGAGCCCAGTGGGCACAATGGCAGTGCCAGCCAGAGACCATAGCCTAGCCCAACCCAGGCCTGAGCTGGACCATGTGAGGAGACCACCCCCCACTGCCCCTTGAGGCCAACGGTTCTATTTCTGGCCAGCTCTTGTCCTGAGGACGCTTTTCCTTATATAGAGCTGAAATTGGCCTCTCTGCTACTCTGCTGTTCCTGGGTCTGCCCCATGGGACCAAGCAAATGAAGTGTAATCTCTCTTCCACATAACAACCCTTCAACTGGGTAATGAAGCTTTTTCCCACAAAGTTTTCTGTTCTAGAAGAGTGAAACATCCCCACCTCCTTCAACCATCCCCATGGTTTTAGGTTCCTTCCCTGTCCTGGCCAGCCCTGGACATCGTGTTCTCTGTGCCAGAGTCCAGCCACAGAGCCACCTGTGCAGAGGCCCCCCATCCAGCCTGAGGTGGGCACCACGGCCTGCTAGGCTGTTAACCTTCAGGTGTTGCTGAGTCACATTGTTAACACATACTCACTTAACATCCCACTAGAATTCCTAAATCTAGCCAGAATGGTCACTCTGCCTCTTCCCCTGGATGTGCAATTGATTTTTTGATCTTTTTATTAGGGTCACCTCTGCCTTATAGTCTGTTGAGGTATTTTGAGATCCTGGTTCTGTTCTCATCCAAAATTTGATAACCAGGTGACATGCCTTTATTGGAGACATTCATCAAAATGTTGAACGTGGAAGTGTGTGGTGATGGAGGGAACACTGGCTGTGACCAAGGGCCTACTTTCATTTTTATCTCTGTGTTCCCTGTGCCTGGCCCAGAATAAATATTAACAAATACTTGTTGAATGAATTAATGAATGGAGAGGTATAGGCCAGGTGGCTGCATGTGGCCCCTCCCAGTGCAGCTCGAACTAGATCAAAACGTAATTGGGAAGTTGGGAACAAAATCAATAAAGATGCAGCAAAGCAGAGATAGTGTGACATTTTAAGTGGCCCATTTCTATTTGAGTTGACGCTGCATGTGTAGGTCCTGGTGGCTGCCCCAAAAGTAGGAAGAGCTCTGGTTCTAGACCTGAATCCCAGCTCTTCCTCAACTGCCTCTGTAACTATGGGCCACTCACTTCACCTGTACTGGCCTCAGTTTCCCAGTCAGTAAAATGAGAGGGTTGGATGACTTCTAAGGTCCCTTTCAGATCTAAGCCTGTGAATCAATCTGTTGTTCAACAAGTATTTATTTTGTAGTTCAGCCATGTCCAATTCGTTGTGACCCTGTTTGGGGCTTTCTTGGCAAAGACACTGGAATGGTTTGCCATTGTCTTTTCGAGGTTATTTTACAGATGATGAAACTGAGGCAAAAAGGGTGAAGTGACTTGTCCAGGATCACACAGCTAGGAAGTGTCTGAGGCCAGATTTGACCTCATGAAGTTGAGTCTTCCTGACTTGAGGTCCAGCGCTCCCTCTGTTGTACCCACCTAGCTGCTCCAGCATTTATTCATCACCTACTGTATGCCAGGGGTGCTAGGCACTAGGGATACCAAGGATAAAATAATCTCATTTCTCCGGGAGTTTACATTCTCCTGTTTGTGATTCTATGAACAGAGGCAAGGCCAGAGCCTTGTGATGCCCCATTCCAGATTTCCTTCCAAGTTGATATTGTTGCATTAATTATTACTCTTTGAGTATACACACCCAAGCCTGAGATCTCCATTACTTCCTCCACTACTATGTCTGTGACCTTCCCCTCATGTACCAGTATGATGACCTTCTCAGAAGGGAAATTAGGCTAAGCATGCGTAGGTGCAGTCACATCCATGGGAGCATACAAGAAAGCCAAGGGAGAGAATGAACCAAGAAATAAGAAAAGGGCCGGTGTCCAAACTGTGAATGCAGAGTTTGAGTGGGAGAAGGATGAAGCAAAGGAGACAGAGAATAAGGGATCAAAGAGATGGAAATAGAGAGGATGAAGCCCCCAAAGCTAAGGGGATGAGAGGTTACCCTGAAGAGTGTTTTTCTTTCTTTCTTTCTTTCTTTCTTTCTTTCTTTCTTTCTTTCTTTCTTTCTTTCTTTCTTTCTTTCTTTCTTTCTTTCTTAAATTTATTTTTAACAGTTTATAACAGATAAAGCAATTCAAACTTTTGGTTAGGTGATAGATACTTCTTTTTAAAGCATTTGCAATATGGACCACAAAAGAATTTTTTTTTTAAACATTAACCAACTGAGACACAAACAATATTTATGTTGCTAACTTCACAAATTCTTGACATAATTGTCTCCACAGTATTACTAAGAATCAAACTTATTGTTGTCGGTCTAAAGTCCTGTGCCTAATAGCTTAATTTTAGACAACCTTGGATGTTCCTCTACCAATAATCTATAATTGAATAGATCTAGTATTAAGCTTACAAATCTTTTGACCATAGGAAATTGCCACCAAGAGTAGGGACATGCAGGAATACAATATCTCCCCAACTTCATGTCAGTTCCAGACAGGATTAGATTATCCACTTGCATTCAGTCAGTCTTAAAGTCTGCCAGGTGTCAGTGGGGAAATTGAATCAGGAGAATCCCACCTCAGCTCATGCTGAACAGCCGCTCTCCCACCCTGAAGGGTGTTTTTCAACAGTTTTGAATTCTTCGGAAAAACAGAGGAGGATGGGAAACGGTAAGGTCAGAGGTTCTCAGATGACCCTGGAGCAATCTGTTTCTGGAGTCACAAGGTCAGAAACTACATCACAGTGAATGAAAAATAATTTTTTAATAAACACATGCTCTGTGCCAAGTACTAGGCTTAGGTCCCTAGTCTGAGGGAGCTCCTTCTCTGCTTAGGGGAGACAGAGGCAAGGCCTGGAAGTGTCAAGACTCAGACAGGTGGTCTGGATGGTGAGGCCCAGGGGTTCTTAGATTACATAAATACATAAGATGACAATGCAAGGGGACTCTGAGGTGTAGAGGCCAGGGCAGAAGGTAAGGCCTGCAGGAGCTCAGAGGGCAGTGGCAGAACACATGATAAGGTTCCTGCATTTCAGCAGAAGATAGAGAGTTATTGATGCCTCTGTTCTGCAGATTACTTGTGCAGTCAAGCAACCAGGAGGGGAGCAACAGTAAAGGAGAAGGAGCCCACCACCAGTGGTGTTAAGTCTTCCAAGATGGGCTCTGGCATGGGGCAGGGGGAAAGGTAGTTAGGAAGTAAAGGCATCAGGAAGAGACTCCTCTTTTTAGAAATTAGGAGCTTGGTTCTCCTACCTGTCTGAATGTTCCTCGGTCTTCTTTGTTACATCTTCATCCATCCCTCTCTCCCCCACAGGTTTACTCCTGGTATTATCCTGGTATATGCAAGTATTCCTGGACAATATCCTGGGCCCTCTTCTCTTTGCTTTTTCTCTGTGATCCCCCATGGGTTCCATTATCATCTTTATGCAGATGACTCCCAGATCAGCCCTAATCTTTCTCCTGAAGTCCAGGTTGGTGTCACCAACTAGCTACTAGCTTTTTTAAACTGAATGTTCTCTAGTCATCTCAAAAGGGATACGTCCAAAACAGAACTCATTATCTTTCTCCCCCAAATTCTCCCCTCCTCCAGACTTCACTCTTTTAGTCAAGGACGTCACCATCCTTCCAAACATCTGTCTTCCAAGGAAGTTTGTAACCTGAGTCATCCCCAACCTCCCATCTTGCTCCCCATGGCCAGTCAGGTTGCAATACTTGTGAATTTTATCTCTGCAGCATCTCCCATATCCATTGCCTTCTTTTTCTCCTCACACTCCAAGCAGCCTGGCTGAGATTTTCCGCTTCTGTGATCCTGACTGTGATTCCTTAGCATTATTAGAATTGCTTCCTTGATTGTGATGGTTCTTTTCAGGTATGGAAGCTCTGGATTTTGACTGTTCACATTCCTGGGGCTTTCTCTTTTGTAATTCCCTTCAGGAGGTGGTAGGTGGATTGTATCTTTACATTGCTGTCTGCTTCTAATAGATATGGGCAGTTTTAATTAATGATTTTTTAAAAAATAGAGTGTCCAGATTTTTTTAATAATGGTTTTCAAGGAGTCTCATGATTCATAAATTATTTTACCTTGACCTGTTTTTCAGGACAGTTGTTTTTGGTATCAGATACCTTATAATTTCTTCTGTTTTTTCAGTCTTTGGGTTTTGTTCTAATATCTCTTGCTATCTCATGGAATCATTGATTTCTGTTTTGTCTATTCTAGTTTTCAGAGGGTCCATTCCTTGGGTAAGATTTACTACTTTCTCTTCTAAGCTATTTATTCTTCTTCCAATTCTTTCCTCTAGAGCAGAAATGGCACACTTGTCTCCTCTGACCATGACAGCAAAATTCCATGGTGAAGCTAAACCAGATCAAAATGTAATTAGGAAATGTTTAACAAAATATAAATACAGTACAATACAGATAACATCAATATGTGGTTTTCTAAGTCAGGATGCAGCTAGCAGGGATCTGCTTCTATTTGACTTGGACATAGCTTTGATTTCATTTTTTATTTCTTGTTTTATTTCTTCTAGATATTCACATAGTCCTTTTGAAATAATCCATTTTTTCCCCTTTGAATCTCTGCTTATAGTTGCTATAGAGCTACTCTCTCCTTTTGGGAGATCTCCAGACCTATAATAAATAACTTAGGGTATTGGTCAGGGTTTTCTTGGATCTACTCATCTCTCCAGTTTCAGTTCCTGGACTGGGGCCTTGTCCCAGGGTCAGGCTATGCCCTCTTCTGCACTTTTGGGTGGAATGGTCAGATTTCTTTCTCTATAGCCTGAGATCCCTTGGGATCCTACACTGAACTCTACTTCCTGAGGTTAGGGTTCCCTGAATTTTCAAGTGCCTTTCTGCCTTTTCAGGACAGAATGCTAGGGACCTGGAGGACAGAGTGCTGGAAACCCTTGGGCATCAGTCCCATCCCAGCCTCAGTGTTGCCCCTCCTGGGGCTTCCAAAGTCCCCACCCTAGAACCTTTACAGGATGGCTACCTAATGGAGACCCCCTTTCCTATTGTCCATGGTCATATAGCTGACTTTCTATATTGTTTTGGGGTAGAAGAAGACACTTAATGGAATCCTTCCTTGGATTTCTTGAGTGTTCTACCATCTGGGATGAACTTTAGGTTTTTGCTGGAGCAGGTGTGTGGGAAGTGGGTGGCCAGCCTCCACTCAGGCAGCCATCATGGCCAGAAGAACAGTGTACACATCTACATAAATCTGGGGATTTAAAAATAGCTCTTCCTTGTAAGAGGTTGAGGACACTCTGCTCTGCCCTCTCTGATGAAGAAAACCCACAGAATGAGACTGAATTCCAGTGTTTTGTTTGGTTCAGTTTTCAGGCAGACCCTAAAAAGCCCATCGGGGGCCACATCCTGGCCCATGCTTCAACGACAAGGATCTGCTTGCGAAAGGGAAGGGGAGAGCTTCGCATCGCTAAAATTTATGACAGGTAAGTTATTTTGTGTTTGTTTTAAGCAACTGTGCAGATAGGGAGTAACAGAGAGCATTGGCCTACCTAAAAGGTGGTACCATGTAGGCTGCAAGTGGGAGCAAAGTCTGCCTTTGAAAAGGATTTCCTTTTCGAAAGTTATTTTGAGAGGACAACTAGATTAACCGTTTTCCCCTGGGGATTGAGACTGGAAAAAAAAATCACGTGGGTCCTCAAGTCTCAAGTTGCTTCTTGATACAGCTCCTGTTTATTCTTGGCACTGAGCAAATGTTAGCTAATGACATGGTGCTCTGTCATCGATCCGACCTCCCACCTCTCTAGATTACAGTTTTCATCAAGCCCATGCCTTTTCCTTTAGGAAAAGAGAGTATGCCAGTGTTATATTCTATGGTAATTTTCTGCAAATATGCTGAAGTGGATTCAAAGACTTACTGGGCCTCTCCAGAGTTACTATGGTGGTTTCCTTGGAGGGGCCTGGGATTCTTAATGGGCCCTGAAAACTGGAGCACATCTAGAGGAGGAGGACCAGAGACCATGGTGTAAGGATGAGTTGAAGGAGATGGGAATGTTTAGCCTGGGGAAGAGAAAGCTGGAGGAGGACCAGGCTGGAGAGGGAATTAGAGACCATATCAGTATAAAGATGGGTTGAAGGAACTAGAAATGTTTAGCAAACACTTGAGGGGGACGTGATCACTGCCTCCAAAGATTTGAAAGGCTATCGTGGAGAAGATGGGAAAGATTTGTTCTGCTGGATCCTGGATAATAGATCTAGGCACAATGGGTGAGAGTCACAGAGTGACTTTGCAGAGTGGCAGATTTCCATCCAAAGTGAGGAGAGTTTTCCTAAAAATTGGAGCGATCCAAAAGTGGAATGGGTCACCTCAGGAAGAATAGGCTCATCCTTGCTGGAGGTCTACAAGTGGAGGCCGCCCTGAGAGGGGGATAGTGTAGAGGGGATTCCTTTTTAGGTTTGCCATGTTCTAGCTGAGTCTTCTCCCAGCCCTGAGACTTTCCTTTTGTAGTATATAAGGCTGGAGAAAATGCCATGTGTTAATCTGAGCCCTTTAAACTTGCAAGACCAAGCAGTGCCTCCTTGGGAATCAGCTTTGCTAATTTAGCAAAAGATTGAGTGCCCCTGCAGAGCCAAACTTCACTTTAAAGTCTCTTCTTGTGTGTCCGAATCATATGTGATGCCCTGGGAGATAGAACAGCAGTGAATTGTTCAGCCCCCTTGTGATTTTTAGTAACAAGAGAATTATAGGCCAGAGAGATGGAGGCTTAGAGGTGCTGGGACTGTCCCAGTGGAGATCCAGGACAGTCAGAGAGATTCCCTACAGATAGGAGGGTTCCAGATGTTCCTATGTGTCCATGACCTTGTGCTAAGGCTAGTCCAAGGGGGCTCTGCTAGATGGGAGGAGGATCTGGTCCAGCTACCTGCACGAGTGAAAAATCATCATCCTATTGAAATAGCCCTTGAAGGTTTGCAAAGTGCTTTGCTTATCTGATACCTGTGATCCTCACAGCAATCCCGCAAGGTGCTATTACTGTCCTCGTTTTACAGATGAGGAGCCACAGTGTAGGAGGTTAAGTGGCTGACATGTGCCTCTTGTCCAAAGGATGAAGGGCAGGTAGATAGAAATCTATAGACTTTGTCCATCAATCTGGGTCTCTGTCTGTCCATCAATCTGTCTCTCTGGATAAATATTGCAAAGAAACCACGAACTAGCATTGCTCAGGATGGGCAGGTGACACCTGTAGGTGATATCCCTGTATGCTCAGACAGAGGGAATGACACAGAGCCATATCATCAGCTGAGGCTTCTTATGTGTTTTCATCCTTATGTTTCGGTAGCCCTGAGATGCCTGAAAATGAAGCCACCTTCGCAATAACAGCAGGAGGAATTGGGGATGCCAAGGAGTAGGTGGAGAATGAGCACAGATCGGGATGGCAGAACAGGCTCCATCAGACCTGAAGAAAGGGAAGAAAAGCAGATTCAGAGCGTGAAAACAGGCTTGGTTTTTTTTTTCACATGATTCAGTGTTGACTAATGGGAAGGGGGTAAAAGATAAAAATGATACCTTGCCTTTTAAGTTCCTGGCTCCTCTCATTTCATCTTTTCAAAGTGTGTCTCCAGATTTGCACAGTACTCAGAACAGACGCTGCAGGGGAACCCAAAGAGATCTGTCGTCTCACCGCTCCCTGTACTGTGCCATTCTTTCTCTCAGCCTTTACTTGTATGTCCAGATATAGGGAATCTTTGTGTATACTAGGTAGAGAGATTCATCGGTCCTAAGAGAAAACTCTGTGTATTGAGAATATCAGAGCATCTGCTTGGCCTTATTATTATTAGTGACAAGAAAGCACATCACTCTTTAGGGGTTGACTTCCAGCCGCTTTCAATGGCTTTTAAAAAAATCCAAGAAACCCACTCCCGAGGGCAGAGGATTAAGGGTGAAGCTTCCAATGCTGGGTGGTTGGTGGCTGCTTTGGGGAGAATTGTTTAGAAAATTCCACCTTGTCAGGTTTTAGCATTAACTTGAAAGTGTCAGAATGTAAGATTTTAAATGTTTAAAGTGTTAACTAAGTTTGGTCCAGCAAATTTAGATGTGTGGTGTGATTTAGCAAAAACTGTCTCCAGCTCCTGCCTCATGTGAAGCCTGTCCTCTGTTCTGGGGATCAAAGACCAAGCTGAGCCAGGCTCGAGTCTGATTTTGTTAGACACCTGATTGGCTTTAGCCCAGCAGCAGTTATCTCATTTTACAAATGGGAAAACTGAGGCTCTGCAATGTGATTAAATGGCACAGGCAGCACTCACCCAGGCTCCCCACAGACTGCCTTTCTCTTCATTTCATTTAAAGCCTTCCTTATAGAGGTTTTTCAGGTTTGCAAAGTACCCTGTGTACATTATCTCCTTGGATCCTCACAACTACCCTGTTGGGTAGGTACCCCCATTTTATAAATAGGTAAACTGAGGCTCACAGTGGTTACATGACTTGCCTTTAGTGAGTCAAGTAAGTTTGGCTAGTAACTATCAGAGTAGCATTGGAATCCAGGTCTTCCTGGCAAGACAACTCAATCTACAGTGTAGATTGTCCCTGTGGAGAAGGCTCTGCCCTTGATCTCAAGGCCTCTGAGGGACACTAGACTGGGAGGAGCAGTCTGGAAGAAGGTGGATTGTGTTAGAGAAAAGTCTTTCTTCTTTGGGGGCCTGGTGAGACCTAACTCCAGACCTGCTGCTTGCCTGGTATCCTAAGGGACCAGGATCTCTTCTGGAAACCTGAGACAAAGTACTGGCTCTTTGGACAGAAAGGTCAGAAATCCTTTAGTACCTGTAGGAACCCAAGCAAGTCACCTCTGTGGGCCTCAGTTTCCCCATCAGTTGGACCAGACAGCTTCTGGTCCTTTCCAGCTCGAGATCTGGGATCTTTTCACCTGGACTTCACCTACATGGGCTCAGACTGTGTTCTTTCCCTCTTTTTTTCTCAGTTTGTGAAATGGAGATGATAATATTTGCCCTGCCTAACTCCCAGGGTTTTGGCTTTGCAAACTTTCCAGGGCCATAGAAATGGGAGTTTCCTGTTATTATTAACCTGAACATAATCAGAGAAAAGCCTAGGGCAGGCAAAATAGGAAAACAATCTCCTGGCAAATCCATCAAACCAGGAGGGTTGCCTGGAATAATTCAGGTCTTCCCTAGGGGAAAAGACTGCCTGAGATGACATAGAGGAGGAGCATCAATTCATCTGTCATCAAGAACAGAGTCAGGGCCACAAGATCCCCACCCACAAACACAAATATTAGAAAACTGCATCCTTTAATATAATTTGTTTCCTTTATGTATTTTATGCATTTTAAAACATGGTTCTGAGAAGGAATCTGGAGACTTCACCAGAATGCCTAAGAGGTCCAGGACACGCACAAGGTAAAGGATCCTTACTTTGGGGAAAGGAACTTGGACTCTTGCTGCTGAGTCTCTGGGACAGAGCCAGGGTCCACACAGGATGAACAGTCAAGAACACAGGGAATCAGATCAGGTGGCCAAGTCAAGGTCAGGAACACAGGAAAGCAGAGGGAGGGAGTGTTATGGTTTGGTCTCAAAGATTGTAATGTGACTTGAGGGCTGAAGACATAAGCTGAGGGCAAGAGAAAGAGAAAAGGCTGAGATAACTTGAAGTTTCTAGCCTGTGACTTACTGGTAGAAATTGGAGACTCCAAAGGGATAGCTGGGGGTAAAACTGGGGAGAGTCTAAGACATTTGATTTTAGTCACATTGTGTTGGAGATGACAGGATCAATACACAGATTTGGGAGTCCTTCATATAGATTTAGAGCCATGAGAACAGACAGGCTCTCTGATGGAGAAAGCCTCAAGCTAGAAGACATCTTGAGGCTTCAAGGAGAGAGACTTGAGTCGTATTAGGGGGTGGGAGGAAGAAGCAGAACCAGTAAAAGATTCAGAGAAGGAACAGCCAGAGAGGCAAGAGGGGAGTCAGGCTGCTGAAGTGTCACCAGAGTCAATATTTTCAAGAAGACTGGGAAAAATTTGATGTAGAGGTCTAAGAGAGACAGAGAACTGGGCGTTGTCCATACAGTCCTTCACCAGGCCTTTTCTCAGGGCCTTTACAGCTTGGTAAAACCTGCTAGATTTTCTATCCCTTTGACAGAAGAAACCATGAGCTGACACAGATAAGCCAGTATTTTAGAAAAAGTAAATTGGCTGTAGGACCCAGCAACGATGGGCTGCCATATTGGTTATGTGGTATACTTGACTGTACAAACACTCCATCTCCACCTTATGTTCTTTTGAACTTTTAACATTTACAAGCACTTTCACCTAGGTCATCGGATTTTGTTCTCAAAACAAGCCTATGAATTTGGAAGGGTAAATATCACCTTGTACTTCTTGGTAAACCCAAATGCATCCAGAAGCAGGTAGCAAGAAGAGTGGAGACTGTGGCATAGAAGAATCGGTCTCCCAGCAAGATTTGTTGAAGGACATTTTTATAGCTAGTCAAGCTTTGAAGGATGAAGATCCATGCATTGAGGTTTCTTCTAGAAGGAAGAATGTGACCTGTTCCACATCTTCTGATCCAGGCTTGAACCAACTACTTGTGCCATGTGGATGCCATGTGCCCTGGATTAGGGTGGCGGGATACAATAGGACAAAATGGTTTCCCAGTAAGCCCCGTCTCCCACAGTTGTTGGAAATGTTTCCCTGGTTTTCCCAACTTGCAGGAGATTCTAGGTCAGTGTTTGGTGTTCTCAGTTCTCTCTGCCTCTAAGTCTCTGCTCTGGGATATTTGAACCCTATAATTGGTTAAGAGTGAAAGAGGGAGAAAAGAAAAGGGAGGGGGCAATTGCGTCGCCCCTGTGCAATTTTATTATTTGTGAAAGATGAGGAAGAGGTAAGCACAGATGAATGAGGGATGGTATTGGGACATAAGCATGGACATGGAAACATGAAAGAAATTTGAATAGTGTGCCTCCAGCCAGGTATCCATGAAGGGTATCCAGGTACAATTAGAAGGATAAACTGGGGGCCGTGAAAGCCAGGCTAAGATACCTGGACTTTCCCCTTATGTGACTGATAAAGAATGACAGGAGGTTCAGAGTCGGGGGAATGAGATGATGAAACAGGCCTTTGAGCTGCTGTCCCCTGGGATCCTGAACTGCCCCTCCTGGGTTCTAGAAGCATCCTGACTACCCATTCACAATAAATTTGAAATAAGTCGCTACAATTATTGAGCAGCAGGAGCACAGGCATCCTCAGAAGGCCAGTATTTCATATAATGCTGATCCCAGAGACGAACCTGTGGGTTTGTGTGTTTGTTTGCTTTTTTACCGCATTAATTCCTCAAAGCTAATGATAGTATAATAGCTAACATTTATATTTCACTTACTAAGTGCTGAGCACTTTACAAATATCTCATTTAATCCTCACAACAGCCTCCTGAGGTAGGTGTGTATGTGCTATCCCCACTTTACAGATGCAAACAGAGAAGTTTAAGTGACTTGTCCAGGGTCACTCAGTATCAGAGGCAGGATTTGAACTCAGCTCTCCCTGCCTCCAAACCTGGAGGCCTTTCAGATCTGAAATTTTATAATGAATCAGAAGAGAAGTTTCCTTCACCCACTGCCCCATATAGCTTATCTGGGCAATGTCTCCTTCCTGCCTGTGGGGGGACAATGGTGGAAAATTCTGGTGTTATGTTTGAAAATGAAGGTAAACAGAGGCAATATTCTTTTATTAATTTTATTAGTTAGGCTAGCAATAACCAATGAAGTGCATCAATGGCCTCTTTCAATGACTATAGACCCTGAGTGAGGGCCAATAAGGTACGTCTTCTTTCTGATTAGCCTGATGGTACATCATTGGGATATCCCCTGGCAAAGGAGAATCATTCCAACTGGTATATGTTTTCATGAGGAGGTGGGTTAAGATTACTTTGCCTTCTCCCCGTTACTTCCTGTAGGGAGATGGGAGTAATCCTCAGGTGGTAAAATTATTCTGGAGACCCTGTTTTGGTCTGCAGGAGGCCTTTAATTAAGTTAACTTAAGTTAACTTGAGCTAAGTGGGTGGTGGGTGAGGTTACAAGGGTGGACATTACCAGGCTAGAGATAACAAACTTTAGAATTGGGATTCAAAGGACTTTACTCCAACCCTAGTAAAGGGTAGAGGTAGTTAGAAGACAAAAGCCTGACCTTTCTACACATTTCCCTAGCAGGTAGGTGAAAGGTGAATTTACAAGGGCAAGGAGTACACTCATGTGGTGTGAGAGAGAACTAAACCTATGCCAGCTTGATGAAATCTTAAAAATAGAATTAAAATCCATTTTAAATTTTATACTGAATTTAAAGGACCTGGGAATCAAGACTTTCCCCGTTCATGGCTCCCAACTATATACTGGGTGTTCCCAAAGTATTTGTGTAGATTTAAGTGATTAAAGTTTTCAGTACATCCTGCACATGCAGTTCTTCTACCACGAGTCTCCTGACGCAAAACCCCAGAATCTCTGAGTTGGAAGGGACCTCAGAGACCAGCTAGTCTAGCCTGACCAGAAATTCCCTCTATAACATATGCCACAATCTGTCAACTTGCCAGACTTCCATTGGGAGGAACCTACTACCTCCACTGGCAGTCCATTCCACTTTGGGACAACTTTAATTGTCAAGAACAAATTGGCCATGTACAGACTTAGAAGGAACTTGTCCAGTAGGTCTCCAAGACCTCCTGATTTGCAGGCTCTCTCTCTCTCTCTCCCTACCTTCTCCTCCCCCGCCCCCATCAAGCCACACTGCTTTTCACACCCAGTAAAAGTTTCAGGGCTTTTTCAGATTACTATCTAACTATAACTTTCCTATCCTGTACTGATAAAATAGATTGTTCAAGCCCAAATCTAATACTTTACCTTTCTCCCTTCTGAATCTCATCTTATTACAGTCACCACAACATTCTAGTGTACAGAGAGCTTTCTGGATTCCATTCCATTTCATTTGCAAATATGGTATGAGGAGCATATGTGTAACATTCTTTGCAAACCTTCTCGTGCTCTTGCACTTTTCTATTGGCTATTATTATTATTTTATTATTTATCCATGATACTGATTGAAAAAACCTCAAGATTAGCATGAAGGTCCCAAGTAGATGTCCAGGACAGGGATGGTTTTTGTCTTTTTTTGTACCCCAGCTCTCAGCCTGGTGCTTGGCACATAGTGGGCTCTTAATGTTTGTTGGTTCGACTTGCCTTCTGGGGCCATCTTCTGTGGATGGCACCAGAACAAACCCCCCAGTCTTCCTCTTGTTCTCTGCTGCTGTAACCCTTCCTTTTCTTCTCCAATATCCGTCCTTTCCCATCCCTTATACATTGCCATGTAAACTTTTAGGTGAGAACACCCTTGGGTGCTTGGGCAAGTCCCCTGTCGTTCCATTCAGATTGATAAATGACAGGTGTCAATCTCATATTACTCAACAGGCTTCGCATTAGTCTAAGTGCAAATCAGCCTCTTCCAGGCCACCTCTTTCCCCTTCTCCTTGCCTCATTTCCACCAGCCCTTTGGCCTACTAATCTTAGTGAGTTCTTAGATTCAAGTGGAAACTGCTTCTCCAAGTTCCCTGAAACCTGATTTGTGGGGTTTCCTGGCTTTTGTGATGGCAGCTCCCAAATGAGTCCTCTTCTTCTGGTTATACAGGCAGGGGAAAGAATGTTGGCTTTTGAGTCAGAGGACCAGGGTGGGAATCCCAGCTTGGCCACTTATTATTACCTGTGTGAGCTCAGTCAGATAATAACCTCTTTGGACCTGGGTTTCCTCATCTGTAAAATGAGAGGCTTGGACAAGGTGACCTCTTGGGTAAATGTAGATGATTATAGTCACGTTTACATAGCCAAGCACTTTACATATGTTATCTGAACCTCACAGTAACCTCATAGAAGAGGAAACTGAGGCTGAGAAGCACAGAGGCACATAGTGAGTCTGAGGCAAGATTCAAACTCAGGACTTTGTGACTTCAAAGCCAGCGCCTTATAATCCTATGAACCAGTGCAACTCCCAAGCTTCCCTCTGATCATTTCCCCTTTATTGCTTCCTTTACCTTTTGAAAAAGTTCTATTGATGCCACCTTTTTTACACAAATTATTTTGATCTAATACATATCAAACTTTCCCTTGTAACAAAGAAAAAACAGTAAAGCCTAGTCATAAAATAGCCATGTCTATGCCCATAGCCCCTCTCCCCCCATCTCTCTAGCTAGAAGAGAGAAGATATTTCATCATCTCCTCTGTAGGACCAAGATTGATCATTACAATTAATTTACCCCTGTAATCTATTACAAGTAACTATCTGTAATCTTTTTTTTAATTGAGACTGAAAAAGGTTAAGTGATTTACCAGGGTCACACAGCTACTAAGTAGTATCTGAGGCTGGACTTCAATTTGTATCCTTCTGACTCCAGGGTCACTGCTCTATGCGCTGTGCTACCTAGCTGCCCCTGCTTCTATAATCTTGATCAATCTCTCCTGAGATTTCCAAAATTCTGAACAGAATCTTTTATAGGTTAGCAAGATTACCAGCCCTCCTCTCACCTTACTGTTCCATAGGCTGCTACATATATCTGCCCCTGAACCTCCAAATCTCTGCTTGTTTTCAGTCTTGGTGGAAGGGAAAGAGAACTAAGGGACTGGGTCCAGTTTGGTTACTCACTAGCCAGGTGACTTTGGACAAGTCACTGCTTACTTCTCTGGGCCTCAGTTTCGTCACTGGTAAAATGAGAAGGTTGGAGCAGAAAGGTCTCTCTGGGCTCCTTTCTGCTCTGTCGAGTCCATGGCATCAGTTTGATTGTTCACTTCCTTTGGCCTGAACCAGAAAAGACACGCACAAAGATCATGTTGGGAAAAGTTCTTTTTTTTTTCTAGCTATAGTTAATTTTAAAAATATTGAGTAGCTACCTTGAGTAAAGTTCCATGGTGGGTGATGAGTCAACAACAGTATAAAACTGACGTCTTATAAAAGTTTTAGGTTTGTGGGATGCATCTTGAGAAACGCTGAGGTGGTTGGTGTCAAGGATGGTCAGTTAGTGTGGTGAAATTATATTTATACAGGGAGAGGGATGATAAGCAGGAGAAGCCAACAAGGAAGGCTTAAGACTTTCCCAGGAAGGTCAGAGATCCAGTCTTATTTAAAATGTGAATTTCCCTTAATCCAGCAAATATTCGTTACGTTCATGTTATGCAAGGTGAGAGGAACCATGGCTTGGTGCTCAGAGTGCCAGCCTTAGAGTCAAGATGTCCCATATTCAAAGGTGAGACACTTAACTCCTAGGCTATTCTAGAAGACTGTAAACTACAAAGGATTCTTCAGCTATACTATCAGAGGTAGTTTCTGAGGGATGAAATTATAGATCCCTTCTCTCCTCCCTCTTCCTCACCCCACCACAAAATGTTCTAGGTGCTGGGTTAGTCCTGGGGATTCAAAATAAAGTATTCCTGACTCTCATCCTACGCAGAAAAGGAAATAATTGTAATCGGAGTGAGGAAAAAGGACAAATCATGTCATAGGAACTAGATCTAGAGCTGTAAGAGATATCAGACCTCCTAGTTTTACAGAATAGGAAACTGAGGCCCAGAGAGGTCATCACTCAGGTAGTGGAATTTTAACCCAGCTCCTCTGAATCTGTAGCCAGTGGTCTTTTCACTGTGCCTTGCTTCTTCCTGGGGTGATCAGGAAATGTTTCCCATAAACAGTGGCAGTAGAATTAAGCCTTGAAGAAACTAGGGTTTCAGAGAAACAGAGAGGTGAGGGGAAAGCCTTCCAAATTAGCCAGATAGCCTGAGCAAAGGTACAGTGCTCTCTATCTTAGAAAGAAATGGTATTCCCCAGGAGATCAATGGTCAGAGGAGATAACCAGGCAGAGTGTTGGGTGGCTTTTTTTTTTTGGTAATTAAATCGTATGTTACTTTTCAAATTACATGTAAAAACAATTTTTACAAGATTTTGAGTTACAAATTTTTCCCCTTCCCTCCTCTCTGATATAGGTTATACATATGCAATCACATAAAACGTATTTCCCCATTAGTCGTGTTGTGAAAGAAAAGCAGAACAAAAGGGAAAAACCATGAAAGAAAACAACCTGAAAATAGCATGCATTCAGGTTGTCAGTTGTTTCTCTGGATGTAGACAGCATTTTTCTGTCATGAGTCCTTGTAAATATCTTAGATCACTGTATCACTAAGTCAATTATGGTAGATTATTGCACAATGTTGCTATTACTGTGTACACTGTTATGGTTTTGCTCACTTCACTCAGAATCAGACCATGTAAATAAATCTTTCCAGGTTTTCCTGACATTTAGATCAGGCAGTTTTCTAAAGAAGAAATTCAAGGCATCAACAGCCAGATGGAATAATGCTTCAAATCACTGGTAATAAGACACGCAAGTTGAAACAGCTGTAGATTCTAGCTCAGATTGGCAAAGATGGCCTCAAAAAGGAAAATAACAATTTTGGGAGGGTCAGGTACACCGGTGGATCGTTGATAGGAGCTGTGAATTGCTCCAGCTGTTCTTCAAAGCAGCTTGGAATTACACCCCCAAAGTCACTTATGTGTGTGTCTCTTGAGCCCATAATACTAATACAACCAGCCATATATCTTGCAAGAGGTCCAAGACAGAGGAGAAGGCCCCATATGTACAAAATTTTTTTATTAGCCAGTACTTTTTATTGTCACAAAGGTTGTAAACAAAGTGAGTGCCCATCAGTTGGGAAAACGCTGAACAGATTGTGGTACATGAATGTAATGGGATGTAACGTACTATAAGAAATGAGAAAAGGAACAGATTAAGAGAAATTTGGGAAGATGATGCAGAGAGGAGCCAAAACAATTTCTACTACAGCCAACATTGTAATGACAAATAACTGGGGAAGGACTTCAGAATGCTGCTCCATCCAAACTCCTGGAAGACGGAGGATGAAGTCTGTTTCCCATCTCTGGGCAGAGGTTAGATGGAGGAGGATTCAGGAGACATATACCTTCGGATGCGGCCAGTGAGTGATTTTTCTTTGCATAAATCAACTATGCTTTTTTATAATAAGGGAGGTCTTTTTTTGGGTGTGTGTGTGTGGGGGGGGGTGGCTGAAAATACATGAGGAAGGAGTGATACTAATGTCCAAAAAAGAAAAAGAAAAGTGTGAGTGAAATATTTTTAAATACACAGAAGGGGAATCAGACAAGCAGGCCAGTGTGGAAACTGCCATATTTAACTTAACGCATACTTTAAAAAGCCAAGCTGTACATAATAGAGCTGTGTGGTTTCCTACACAATCTTTTTTTCTCCACACATAGAAATGTTTGTGTTTTCCCTGATGTTTGCTAAGTTTAGGATTAAAAATAAATTTTTTTAAAAAAGCAGTTAAGGACAGTGACCCCCAAGAACTGGAATTACAATTGGAATTAGCTGAATGGAGTTAAATAGGAAGGTCTAGAAGACGTTGAGTGATTGATGCTGGCCCTTAAAAAGTGCCTGATGAACTAATTCATTAAGGAGAAAAGATTAAAGTCTTGACAGAAGACTTTATGACAGCATGAGTCCGGGCTAGGGAAAGGTATTGTCTCATGCAGGAAGGAGCCCAAAGCGATATAGGGGAAGAAGACTATGAGAATGGAGGGGAGGGGATCAAGCTCCCCACACAAGTAGTAATAGAAGCCCTGGGAGCTAAAGGGATGAGATCCCTGTACCTCATGGGGCTGTCAAGGGATCAGATGAGACAGAGGATGCCAGAGAGTGCTTCCTTCACACATCCAGGCCAAGCCCTAGTATTATCCAAAGGGAACTAGCCGGAAATCATTTGAGACGGTGAGTGTTATGCCAAATCCAAGATCTCCATTTTTACAGAGGAGGAAATTGAGTCCTAAAGAAGTGACTTGGCCAAGGTCACCAAGTGGAACTCAGGCCTTTTGCCTTCAACTTCACTCCTCAATCAGAGATGGACTGGGACCAACAGGTCCTGGTGTCACTTTTTTCAGCCTGCCCACCTCCTTCCAAGTATTTGTTAGCCTAAGGACTGACATTTTGTAGCAATCTCGGTGGAGCCATAAGTGCCTGGGCTCGGAGTTTTGAAGGCCTGAGTTCAAATGCGACCTCAGACGCCAGATAGCGTGTGACCCTGGGCAAGTCACTTACCCTATTTCCTCCTCTTTAAAATGAATTGAAGGAACGACAAACCACTGCAGGGTCCTTACCAAACTCTAAATGGAATCCCGAGGGTGGGACCTGACCCGAGGGACAACAAAGCATTTCCTAGAATGAGCCTGTGGGCTGAGTCAGAAGGTCTGGGTTCAGATCCAGACTCTTGGATCTGCCGTGGGTCTAGAGGCCAGTCACTTTCCTTCAGTTTCTTCTGAAGTAAAAAGAGGGAAGTCACGAAGCATTCATTAAGCCCCTACTGTGTACCAAGCACTTTGTTCGGTAAAGACACAAACCCTCCCCCATCCCCCGCCTCCCATCTAAGGAGGGGTGCGCACCAGGGAATCCAATCCAATAAGCAAGCATTAAGGGCCGTCTGAATGCCAGTTCAGGGAAAGGGCTTGGACCAGAGAACCGGCTTTCAGCTGCCAGCTCGCTGTGCATTTATTAAGCTCCTGCGGTGTGCCTGCTAAGCCCAAACTCTAGCTAATTGCGGCGCACCTCAAAAAACTGCGGGGGGTGGGAAGGCCCAGGGCGCAGGCGCACCGCGAGCTAGGGGGAGGGGCGGGTCCTGCGGACAGCGGTGGGGGGAAGGGCGGGCACGGCGGAGCTCCACAGCCCGCAACATGGAGGACGTTATTGTCGTCGCGGCGACGCCGCCGCAGTGGAGGCCGGAACCCTGTATTCTCCACCTCCGCTACACTACGCAGAGGGCGCAGTCCCGTGGCCGCGGGCGGGCGGCGGACTGCGGACGCCAGGAATGTTACGTAGCGTCCCGGCCGCTCCCCGCCCCTCCCCCGCCGCTCCCCGCCCCTCCCCCGCCGCTCCCCGCCCCTCCCCCGCCGCTCCCCGCCGCTCCCCCGCCCCTCCCCCGCCCCAGTTGACGCCACGTCGTCGCCCGGGCCGCGCGCGCCAGCTCTACGCGCGCTGCGTAGCTCGGGGGCGCCCTGCGGGCGGCGGGCGGCGGCCGCCTGCGCAGTCGGCGTGGCGCGCCTTCGGGAATGGCGCTGGGGCCCTCGCTGGGGCGCGCGGGCGGGGAGAGGGGCGCGCTCTTCCGGACGCGGCTTACGTGCCGCCTGGGCCGTGCGTGGCCGCCATTTTGTGGAGCCGCGCCGCTGAGGGAGGAAGGAGCCGCCGCCGCCGCCGCAGCGCGCCCGCCTTCTCCCAGCCCCGCGCCCGTCTCCGACGCGACCGCAGGCGACGGTGGCGACGCCGACGACGGGGGACGTCGCCGAGGAGCGAGCGCTTCCGAAGCCCGGGCCCGCCTCGGCCTCGTCAGCCGCCTCCGCCGGGCCCCTCCGCGCGGCCTGTGCCCCCGCCGCCGCCCCGCTGCTCCTCAGGCCCCCGCCCGGCCGCGCCCCGCTGCCCGATCCCGGCGCCACCATGCGAGGAGGCGGCTTCGGAGACCGCGACCGGGACCGGGACCGCGGAGGGTGAGGCGGGGAGGGAGCGGGGGGCACCATGGAGGACGCGGGCCCCCCCAGAGGAGGAGGCAGAGGCAGGACCGGCGGGGGAAGCGGCCCTTATTATTCTGGGGGCCGCCGGGGCGACTTGGCCCCTGGTCCAAACGGGAAGCCCAGGCCTTGGAGCTAGGGGGTGTAGACCCTGTTCGGACCCTTGTACCGGCAGGGACAGCGGGGCAGAGCCTGCCACCTCCTGCGGAGTGCCGGAGGTGGTGGAGGGGGCCCCGCCCGGGCGCTGCTCTCCTTTAGCTCCCAATCCTATTAGGTGGGGGAGGGGAAGGTTCACCCTGGCGTTGACCAGGACCTGACCCCGAGTCTCCAATGTGAAGATCCATCACCATCTCGGGCTCCAACGGGCCGTTGGTGGTGAGGGGAAGAAAGAAGCCTCCCATCGGATACAGAAATACAATTTTAAAACAAAGATTACAGAAAAAAAACTAGTGTGTTCCACAGGATGGTGGAGAAATAAAGAGGGATATTTGGAATCACATTTAGGAGGGAATGGAAGGTCGTTAGGGGCCAGGAATAGTTGTGTTTTTAGGTTTAACACCTGGTGGGCACTTAATGCTTAGAGAAAGACTAGCATTTTCCCTTGTTGCATCTATTTGTTGCCTTAGCTTCTTGTGGCATCTCCAGCTAAGGGTGTCTAGTATCTAGCTTTTGGGGTTCAAAGTTCTTTATATGTTAAAGTCGTTTGGCAGGTTAATCCTTTAATTTGTATAGTGATGCATTTCACTTGATCCTTAGAGGGGAGCTTGGAAGCAAACAGCTTCTAGCCAGGTCAAAGGACTTTTCCTAGATCACATGACTAATTGACTGGCCCAGGCCTGGAAGGTAGCCAGGTGTACTGATTTCCCACTCTTACTCTTGCCTTTTCTCCTCAGATGGAGATCTAGTGGGCATTAAGTAAACATTTGTTCAGTTGCATTGAAGATTCCACCAGAGCATAGTAATGTGGATTTTCTGTCTTAAGAAGATTCAAAGAAACATGGTGCTGCCATTTTGGAATATGCGCTCCTACTTGTAGACTCTTTAACTGTAGCATTTTAACTGAAGGAGGTGCTTTGGGGGCCCACTTAGAGAATACACACGGTATTTAGCCAGTTGCTGCCTCTTTGACAGGTCTTAATCAGGTAATGGTCTTGGTTTTTTTAAAAGACTCAATGTCTATTCTAACAGCCAGCTGAGCTTTCTCATTATAAAAGTTCAGATTTTGAGGAGGTGTATTTTAAATTTGAGTTATCATACAAACTACTTAATTCTAAGCTTTCAAAATGTTAAATGGTGGTATAAAATCTTTTGGGAGTGGGGTCTGGAGAAATTTAAACTCTAAAAACTAATAGATCGGGTCTGCAACATTGAAATTTATAATAATAGGATCATGTCTGACTTTGCCTCTCAATGTCACTTTAGCTTGTTGAAGAGCCAAATGGTTTGAATTTGCCTATTCTCTATACAAATACCAGGCATATGTATTTCATGATAATGCACTGTACCTTAAGATGTAACCAGGAGAACACAGCAGCTTCTGATTCTTGGTTCATTACTTAGCATTATTCCTGAATGCCTCCAAAAGTTTCAAATGACAGAACAATTGCCTTAGTACAAATAAAGTGGTGCCATTTTAGGTGTCTGTAAAGACCTTTTCATTCCCTTCTCAATTATCCCAACTTATTTTTGCCCAGATAACTAAATTGTTAAACAATATACACAGGAATGGGTATGGTTAAGTAAGTGATGGCTGTTTTTGTGATACAGTGCAAAGATCTGGCCAGCAGCTTCTCAGCATCCTTTTTATATGTACCAGAAATTTTATAAAATTACATAAATATTTAGCATCCAAAAATAACTGATAAATGTTGGATATTACCGATCCCCCAAATTGTACTCTTGCAGAGCTCACTTAAACGGTTATTTTTTTTTTAAAGATGGAATAGCATACAAATCCATATGTGGGCAACCTTTTTGGCTTGGCTTTCATTGACATAAATGTGTTTGAAAGAGTTGAATAGCCTTCAATTGATAATGGTTTCATCCAGAAACCTTCCCATGTAACAGGACAGATTATAATTAGTTAATTGCTAATTAGTAAAATTTAAATCATTAAAGAAAGTTGTTAGGCTTATTAAACACATTGTTATGAATAGTCTCTGTGAAAGCAAATACATAAAATGTCAAACAATTTTTTCAAACCCTTTCACCACCCTTCTTTAGCGCAAAATAATAAAATAATTTTGTATTGATAGCAAGAGCAAAAGTCTGACATTCTTATGAAAATAGTTCCATCATTTTATATGTTAGTTTAAAAAAAGATGGAACAGTGCTGTTAAAACTGAGCTGAAAGTGGATAGCCGGGAGATTTAAATCAAACCCCAAAATGTAGGCCTTTGCTTTCTTGTTTGGAAAAGAATCTGTTATGCTTTGCCTCTTTAGTGTTGGTGATGTAGGTTGGAGAAAATGGCGTTGAAATGACTGTTTCAACTGGGAATTGTTTATATAAAAAGAATGAAACCTTTTTTCTCCAGTGAAATCTCTTTGTTTTGTTTGCTTTAAACTGTTTAAAGTGAATACAAATTTTTGGATAATAGGAAAATCTTTATTCTGAAATGTATAAACAATCAATAGACATTTTGCTTATATGACCTCATTTTATATACTCCTACAAAGTAATTTTAAAGAGCAAATTTAAATAATTTTTGTTTGGAAGAATTTTTCCATTTAATAATATTATAAACGCCAAAATTTTTCAAATTATCTTTTTCAAAAATTTGGTTAAAAGATTAGGAGGAAAATGCCATATTTTGTGTAGACTTCCTTTACTGTTTACTGGCTTTAATATTTATTTTCTGATACCTGTGATCTGTATGCATAAATATCAAGCAGGCTTTATCCAGAGATGGAGGAAAAGATCCATTATTAAGCTACTTAGCTAAAATGGCTGTCTTTGCTGGTTTCATTTTTGAACTTCCTTTATGGTTCTTACTCACTGATGAAGGATCCTTTTGTGAAATAAGCCAGCGGTTTCAAAGGAACATGAGTGATTTTAATTCTTTAAAACAAGTTGGAACTGTCCTTTTTGTCCTTTCCTTTTTATATTTAGAGGAGATTGTAATTGTGTATATATATCAAGATTTTTTAATAATTTGAATTACAGGAAAAAGTTGGAGACTCAGTTGGACTTTTAAAAATAAGCCATGCGTTAATTATAAACTTGGACTTCCAGAATTGCTTCTATAGCCATAAGTTCTGAGTAGATTTGTGAAAGAAGAATCTAATTAGGCATGGCATGTTACAAGGTGGGGAAGGAGCAGCATCCTAATGTTAGATGATGTTCAGTTTTATGGATAAAAGTTGATGATGAGGAAGACATTTAGACAGCCAGATTTTGTTGTCTGCAAGTGTAGCTGTCTGGAATGGCATTTGAGGTTTAATTTAATATTTTATTTAATCTTTTACTTTTAAAAAGAAAGGGTCTAGTGTACTTTTTGAAAAAATGTAAATAAAGTGGACTAATTTTGATGGGCTTAGGTTTGGAGCAAGAGGAGGTGGAGGCCTACCTCCAAAGAAATTTGGTAATCCTGGGGAACGTTTGCGCAAAAAGAAATGGGATCTGAGTGAGCTGCCGAAGTTTGAGAAGAACTTTTATGTGGAGCACCCTGAGGTGGCCAGGCTTACCCCGGTAAGTTTCTACAGTGGGTTTTGTAAACATAAAGAAAATTATAAAGTGGCAAGCATGTACTTAAGTGGTTATTTTTATCTTAACATGCTATGAGTCTCTTATTATTTCCATATGTCTTTACCTCTGTTATAGTTGATCAGTATAAAATGCATTTTAGCAATAAAGTGATTTCAGTATATCTGGAAAGTATATTCACTCCTTGCAGTAATATTTGAGAGCCAGGAAATGAGAACTGGTATTGTTCCTAATTGTAAATGTTTTGTCAGGTTCATGGGATTTGAAGTTGGAAGGGTCCTTAGAGAAGACTTAGTCCAATATTTGCTTTACTTTGTGCTAAATAAATAGTAAACTATAAAATAGAGCCATCTGGTTGGAACATTCCATTCCAAATGTTCACTCTGTAATAATCTGAGTTTGAACTATTACAGACAATATAATACATAATAAAAAGCTAAATTTACCAGAGCTTCATCAAACTGTTATTTGTGTATTTCGTACTTTGATGACAAATGGACAAAAAGGATAAAATGAAAAAAATTTTTTTTTTTGGGCCTGATGATGACCCTAGAGCCCTGAGAAATTCCAGATCAAAGAAAAGTGAACATTTACAGGAGGGTTTTCATAGTGGGAAGAACATCAGTCTAGGATTGAGGAGACTAGTTGACTTTGCCTTTGATTAGTTATTGATTAGTTATCCAACTTGGTCAAAAAGCTTTTAAGTACTTACTATGTGGCTGTCAGTGAATTAAGCAGTAGCTTTGCTTGGTCATTTGTAACATGGGTATTACTTTACAGGGTCATTTTAAACATCAGATGTATCAGGGCTGTGAGAATAATGCATGTGATACAGTTTTGTTACTAAGAAACAGTGTAAATATAAAAATTAATTTCCATCAAGACATTTGACAACATGAGTTGAAACATGGTTAGGATGCCTTGAAAAATGATAAGGCCTCTGGAATACCTACTTCCCTAACTATTGTAGATAATTAAGATTTTACTGTATCTTTATTGTATCTTCCAGTTTCTTCTATATCTTTCTGTATCTTCCAGCTAAAAATCTTGTGGGAAAAACAACTTAAATGCAATCTTGAACGAGGCTAGTTGTTTTATATTGTGCAACTCATTAAGTTCTGTGTATGAATAGGGAATTGCTGGCCTCTTCTTATGCCTCAGTATAATCCAGTAGAATTTAATTCAGTTACTTAAAACCATAATTAAGAATAATTAGCATTTATATAGTAGCTGTTATAGGCCAGCTTTTACGATTATCTCATTTGATACTTAAAACAGCCTTGGGAGATATAGGTGTTATTATTTGTATTTTACCATTGAAGAAGTTGAGATGAGCAGAAGACAAGGTCACATAATAAGAGTCTAAGGCCAGATTTGAAGTTGGGTCTTCTTGACTCTAGACTCAGGCCTCTTTCCACTGCACCACTAGCTACCTCAAAAGATTCCCATTAGGCTGCAGCATGCTTCAAACTGGTAGGGGAAAACAGCATTTTAAAGGCTTCCTAGTAGATACGTGGCTTTATTTTAATGAAATGGAAATTCCCATGGTTGCCAAGTTAAAAGAAACTATATAATAACTACCCCAAATAGAAGCTTTGTGCCAACCTGCTTGGTTTTATTTTACTGTAGTATGAGGTTGATGAACTGCGCCGGAAGAAGGAGATCACAGTGAGAGGGGGAGATGTCTGTCCTAAGCCAGTGTTTGCCTTCCATCACGCTAACTTCCCCCGTAAGTATTCTTTTTAGTCAAGTGATTCACATAAATATTTATGACTCTTGTGTATAGAGACCACTGATGCAGAAACTGATGACAGGGGAGATTTATTTAGTTGAGCGAAGGACACACAGGAAGGATAATTGGTAATTTTGTATAGATTAAATCTAGAGCCCAGGTACCCTTACCTGACAGCATGGGCAGCTGTCTAAACTGGAGGACCCTGCACAGATTCTGATAGGTGACCTGGGAGCATCCACGCTGGCGAGGTCCTGCATTCAGGGTCACACACCAGACATTATTGATTTTTTTTTTTTAACAAGTTAAAGGCTACGGGGAGACTAGATCATAAAGTTCTTAGTGACTAGGAATTTCAAATTTGTCAAAGCTTAAAGGCTCTTGAGAGAAGAGAGAATGATAGATACCAAGGATGTTCTAAAGTGTGCTTTCTTGTGAACTTCACATGATCTTGTTAAGATATACTCCTTTGGAACAGAGATTCTTAACCAGTGCTGTGCTTTGGGCACCTAGACAACGGAGCTGTCCAGAAGAACACATAGGCATTTTTGTCTGGTCTTTAAACTTGATTTCCACCAAAGAGATGGAATTGTTGTTGTCCGTTGGAGAAGCATGTCTCATTCATACCGAATGTGCTTATAAATCTTGTATTTCTTAGGTGCATGTGCATGGCAAACTTTAGGCTTTATTTCCTTTCATATTGACTATAAGTTATGGGAAGGTAGGGGGTTCAGGGGTCCAAAACAGTTGGGAGACACTGTTCTAGGATTCTGACTCTGAATTGTTACAGGAAGTGGCAAAATAGGAGGTTATTCCCCAGTTGAGTTCTGTACAACTCTTACTCGTGTTCATGTCCCTTTAAATATTGAAGTGTTACGCTTGTTTTGTTGGTTTTTTTTGTCTTGTAGAGTATGTGATGGATGTGTTAATGGATCAGAACTTCACAGAACCAACTCCAATTCAGTGCCAGGGATTTCCATTGGCCCTTAGTGGTCGGGATATGGTGGGCATTGCCCAAACTGGCTCTGGGAAGACATTGGCGGTAAGTACCAAGAACCATGTCACTTTAAACAGTCTGTATTCGTTTAGTCTACCTCTGTGAGTTGCTAAATTCTATGCTGAGAGACTCTAGTGGAGAGCGCAGTGAGGTCCCCAGGAGACCCTGGTCTGAATTGCACTGTTAGCAAATTCCCAAACTTTCTGTGTCTTTTAATTTGTTTCTCCTGTAACTCCTGCTTTCTATAAAACAGGAATGACAAGAATTGACTGTTTGCCTCAGGGTTGTTGTGAGGAAAGTTTTATAAACTTTCAAATGTTACATAAATGGGAGCTTTTCTTAATCCAGTTGATGAATTGCATTTTCTCCTGTGCTGTCTGTGCAAATAACGTATTTAAGTGTGTTGATACTGCTCCTTGCTTTAGTTTGGGGACTTGTGAAATGGCAGAACCTTGACTCTACAGAAACTAGAAATTTTTTCCCCTGGGTTTCAGTTGAATTTAATTGGATGTGTTGTAAGTGGAAAGACAATGTGCTGTAATAGAGCAGATGCAGCATATAATACTCAGGAGTCCTGTGTTGGAAGTCCTTCCTCAGTCACTAGTATTGTTGCAACCTTATGCAGATCAGCCTCCTTGGCGTAAGCTTTCTCATGTCTCATTATGTGATATTTTACCCACTTGTGAAAAAAGTAAACCCTAAAATGCTGTGTAAATGCTCAACTGAAAGCGTGAAGGTTTATTCAAGTTTTCCTTGTGTCTCTCTTCCAGTATTTGCTGCCTGCAATTGTTCATATCAACCACCAGCCATATTTGGAGAGAGGGGATGGCCCAATTGTAAGTCTTACTTTGTTGTTGTTTTTAATCTAAGAAACCATCTGCCAGAGCCCACATATGCAGTTAAAATGCTGAGAGTATTTAGCAGATACACACTGTATGTTCAGAGCACCTTGCTGGCTTTTTATAGGGGCAACAAGAGAAAGTATACAGTCAGTTTATATTTACTGAGGCAAGATATACCCATGTACACGGAATGGTTAATATTAGTGGTTAAGGTTAATCTTCCCTAGGCGAAGTAGAGTTTGAGTGTTTGTTTTAATCATTTACGCTTGTTTGAGGATTTCGTTTTAATTCCTACTTACTTGTGCATGGCGTGTTTTACATACATACTTTTTTTGTATTTTGCAGTGTCTCGTTCTGGCGCCTACCCGAGAACTGGCCCAGCAAGTACAGCAAGTAGCTGATGATTATGGCAAATGCTCTCGATTGAAGAGTACTTGCATATATGGAGGTGCTCCCAAAGGTCCCCAGATCCGAGATCTGGAGAGAGGTAATAAGGAAATCAAAAGCTCTTTCATTGTGTATAAAATACATGTATATATTACAGAATAATTACAGCTGTATTTCTGGAAAAGCAGATGTCAATAAATTAGATTGTATTTTCCTATTAGCTTCCATTATAAAAGTAAAAAGGTGTTTCTAGTCTTTTTTTTTTGCTTCACTGAATAATAAAATTCACTTTTGAGAATATGCCATTTAAGAAGATATATAAGAAAATTATAATTAAAATGTAATCCGCAGTATTACAAAATGTGAATGGAAGGTAATTTCTGTTCTTAAAGAGCTCATGCTATAATTGGAGGAGACAGCACATGATAGGAGGCTATAGCTATAGATGAACTGGAGGGTCTAAGGGTATGTTGGGGGATGCAGTAGAGAATGACAGTATTCCTCCCAGAATTGTTGATGATGGGGGGAAAGAGGATGTGATTGATTTGGAGGAAAAGACAGGAAATCCTCATTTGGCTGTAGGTGCCTTGTGGAGGGGAATATCCACCCCTCTTTCACTTTATTATTACTTAAGCGCAAGGGTTAATTTGTATGAATAGGGTAATAGGTTTCTTTCCCTTTTTTTCTTAATGGAGCACAGTTTTCATGTAAAAGAAATGAACTATTTTCTGGTTGTACAAGAGATTTTGGGGCTGCTGGGGTTGTGTAGCATCACTATCTGTTTAACAGTTACTTAAGTTATCCCTGACTGCCAGTGTCAGTATCATGCCATTGAAAACTTGGATGTGCTATAAAAATGAGACATAATTGAGGAAATGGAAAGTTCAGCAGGTCTTAGAAGTTGTAGAAAGAGTCCTAGATTTGAAATCACCACTTGGGCTCTTCACTTACCTCTATAAAAATGGGAAAGGTCACACTAGGTGCTCTCCAATATCCTTCCTAGTGCTAAACCTGACAGTAGTGACTGCTGCTTGTCAAAGTTGAATTTTATCTTTTCCTATTGCTTTTTATCATAGATTTATATGTTATATCTTTAAATTTCTGCTGGTTTTTAGCTGAGTTTCTTATTCTTAGTTGTGACAGTTTTGTTGGTTTTATTTATAAGCTTTTGACTGTTTAACTCATTACTTTGTTGAATATGTAAGTAATATTATCCCCCTTGTTGAATTTTCTTTTTGTAGGTGTTGAAATCTGCATAGCCACTCCTGGTCGCCTGATAGATTTTCTGGAATCAGGAAAGACCAATCTTCGCCGTTGTACTTACCTTGTATTGGATGAGGCTGACAGGATGCTTGATATGGGTTTTGAGCCTCAGATTCGAAAGATTGTGGACCAAATCAGGGTATGTAAAACTGATGCTTTCCCCTCCTCATCTCTAGCTGTAAAAGTTCCTTCATCAAGCAACGCTCTCCTTGCTTTTAGCCTGACAGACAGACTCTGATGTGGAGTGCCACCTGGCCAAAAGAGGTTCGACAACTTGCTGAGGATTTCCTTCGTGACTACACCCAGATCAATGTGGGGAATCTGGAGCTGAGTGCCAACCACAACATCTTGCAGATTGTGGATGTTTGCATGGAGAGCGAAAAGGACCACAAGTACGAAACTGTTGTCAAATAATCTATTACTGACTGGTCCAATTATTTTTTTTGACATTTGTTACTGATTTTCCAAATCAGTAGTGTCAGGGTGTTTATACATTAGTGAGCATTGTAATTCAGCAGATAAACATCATAGAATTCATGATTACCTTCCAGACTGATCCAACTGATGGAGGAAATAATGGCTGAAAAAGAAAATAAGACCATAATCTTTGTGGAGACAAAAAGACGGTGTGATGACCTGACCCGAAGGATGCGCAGAGATGGGTGAGTGTGGTGTTGGATCTTCAGCTTCAATCTTTTATGAGTTCTAAAATTAAAATGGTACTCCATTAACAATTTGCTTTGTGCTTTACAAAGTGGTCACAACATATGGATGTGGAAACCTTGAAAAAACATTAAAACATGGTTACAGGTATTTTCTTGGCTTTGTTTTCCTTCTTAGTATGGTTTCTAAAATGAAGGTCAATTTTCATTGACAGATGGCCAGCTATGTGTATCCATGGAGACAAGAGTCAACCAGAAAGAGATTGGGTACTCAATGGTGAGTATAGACCTGAGTATTGAACATTTTGATGAAATATTATTGTTTCTCTTATTAATCAAGACCAATAGCTTAGAAATACTTTTCTCTGACTCCTTAAACACAATTAAAGCACAATTCTTGAGGGAAGACTATCATGATGGAAAAGAAAAAAATATTTTTAAACTACCAAGTAAAATAGGACTTAGTAATATCACTCACTGTCAGCAAAAGTTTTGTATGTTTCCCTATTTTCTGTTATCTGCTCCCTTTTTTCTCTGGTTTATTAAGTTAACCAGATGGGATAAAATGTGACTTTCCCTTTTGAAAGGAATTTACCTGTCTTCTCCAAAGCAATTTATTCCTGACTCCCCCGTTCTTGATGGAGCTTCATGAATATTTTAGAAGAAAGTGTTGGGAATGTGAAGAGTACTGAATTGGGAAAAGGGAAAACCTAGATTCACAGCTTTGCTTCTTAGGCATAGACAAATCACCTTACTGGTGTAGTCCTCAGTTTCCCCATTGTTTAAATGAGGGGTTTGAAGTAGAACCATCTCCAAACTTCCTACCACCTCTAAATTGAATTTGGAATTTGGTTCAGAAGATAGGAAGTCTGGGTTATGTGCACAGTACCTAAAAGGTGGCAATTTTGGGCGGAATACTACTTCAAATTTTAATCTGACAGAGTGGAAGAAGAAATGTTTATTGGATTTTCTTGAAAAATATGCTTCTTAGGTCTGTTAACATAACTTTGGGGGGTGGTGGGGGCTCTTGTCTTTCAGAATTCCGTTCTGGGAAGGCTCCCATCCTCATTGCTACGGATGTAGCCTCTCGTGGGCTAGGTTTGTACAGATAGGTGTCTCTTGCCTATTACTGGTATATGTATCTTTTTTGGTTGGGAGGTTTATTTATTACCTCAAAATAGAGTCTATGTGTATTTAGATACCTTTTTTAAATGATGTAAAGTGCGATTTCCCCCATAAGTAATTTTTAAAGATCTTTGGTGGTTTTTTTTTCCTAACATGTTCGAAGTCTCTTCCTGCTCCTAACAAAAACAGGCTTTGGTTTGCAGCAAGGCCTAGGCATGACTACTCAAGAGGGAGAAGAGACATTCAATCAGTTAAAGCAAAGCAGTGCATTCTGGTCCACCCCCAGTTTGCTCTCTCAGACTTGTTGGTTGGGCAGCACAAGTTGTTTTGAGGTTGGCCATCTTCAGCTCAAGCCAAGGAAAAATGTGAACATTCTCAGAAGTTGCTTTGATACAATTTTCATCGTAGTTTTTCTTCTTGGTAACTGATAACTTGATAACTTGCCAGCAGAGCCAAGGTTATTTGCCCTGTTCCAGCCCTTTCGTGGTACTTGCCTATCTGTGAGGCAGAGTTCTGAAGTTTGCATCTTTTGTTTCTCTGCTCCACAGTACTGTTATAATGGATTGTTGGGCTTTAGTAATTAAAGCTTGAGCATGTCCTTGTATGGATGGCTTAGTCTATCACTGTTGCCCAATTTTATCACCGACTGCTATAAAATAGATTATCTTGGGCACTGAATTCCAGCTTTGTGGTAAACATATAGTTACTGCCAGTTTTAAAAATGAATCTCCCTGGCAGCCTTCCACCGTGACTTCAGATATACCCATACATCTCTGAGCAACTTTAGTTTTTTAATTGTCAGACTTGGCAATGCCAGCCTTTACTTTAAAGCATGGAGATAGATTCACTCATGAATTAAGTCTGACTTGGTGTCAGGTTTCTGTAATTGGGAGCCTTGTCTTACTCTTGAAAGACCAGAAAGGAGCCTTGTGAAGGCATCGAACTTTATGAGACAAATGTTGAGACTGAACTCCAAGTGTGTTGGCACGTTTTTCCTCTCTAGACTTTTCTTTCTCCAACCCTTACCCAAAAAGCATTGCTGATCTCCTCTTCGCTAAGAGGTGGCATCTCCCAGCCGTGACTGGAGACTGTCTCTGCCCTCAGAAGGTCATGTCTCGACCTGTGCAGCGAGAACTTGGGCCTGTTGGGAGAAGGGGCTGAGGCCTGGAAGCAGTTTATATGGAAAACAAAGCTTTCAGTGATGGTGATTTTTAAACAGGCTTGCTATGTGCTGGTAGCTTCTTTGTGCATCTCGCCTAGACAGTTAAAATAAACTTGCCGTCCACCCACCCACCCTGCACCCCCACCAACCTAATTGGCCGCCATGTTGTAACCAGCCTCCCTACCCCCACCCCCACTCACCCGAGTGTAGGGGCCGGGAAGGTCTCTGAGTCTGTTTCTTGTTACTAAACAGCACCTGTGCTTGTTTGGGCCCCTTTGTTTGCTGCCTTGTAAAATCAAAAGGAGGACAAAATAAACTGGCCAGCTTGTGACCAAGGTCCTCTGAGATCTGGAAAGTGAAGGCGTCTACCTCGTGTAGACAGGGGCGCAATATTTTGGCGGAGTCACCAGGCCTTTTCTCTCCCTCCCTGGTAAACAGTGGTTTCTTAAATGCTCCCTTCAGGTAAGTTCAACTCCGAGAATTTCATTAGTTACTGTCAGAGAGAAAACTCCTTCCCCTGGTCTTTCTAAAATCTTGTTTTGTTAAACTTCACTTGGTTAAACTAAAAACATTGAATTTCTTTTGTCTTGTTTTCTAACAGAAGCTTTGCTATCAGCTGCACGTCACTCAGTGCAGGCTCGGGGCATCTCTGCATGGGTGGTCCGGAGCCGCTCTAGATGAGCATATTTCTTAACCTCTGTCCCCATCCTGTTCCCCACTCCCCACCCCTTCCGTCTCCCCCCTTCCCCAACTGATGACCGAGCTGCAGGCCAAACCATAGGCTTTTTTGATGGTCTGACCAAAGGGTATGTGACCCCGAGAGTATTTCTTACCCTGCTACATCTTCTCTAAAGGCGACAAGATAATCCCTTTGTGGCACACAGATACATACAGAGCATGATTGTCTGGAGAAACCAAATCCTATACTTGCTCTCTTGTGTGCACACAGGACCACCGTTTTAGTCTGGGGAACCATCATCACCTTTGGGTCCCCTCCCTGCTTCCCTATGCCTCAGATGTTCCTAAGTGTTAGAATCTGAACTATTGACTACAGTCCCCAATGCTTTCTGTTAAGAAAGCTCTTCAGTGCAATAATTCAACTTGCTCTGCTACTGGTGGACAGACATGCGGAATGGGATTGACCAAAGAGCATACAGTTGGCTACTTGTCAGACTATTTACCCTGGCTCTGAAGATGTGGCTGTGTTGACCAAAATTTCCCATCCCCTTATCTTACTCCTGTCCTATCTTTGCACAATTTTTTTTTTTTTTTTTTTTTTGCTCTGTTGCATCAACGACCCTAGCTGGAGACTCACGCTGCCCCCTGTGATATCTGCCTTCTCACTCTTTCTGGTGTGATTCAGGACTTAGGAGTCAGCAAAGACTGAGGAGCCTTTACTGTAATAAGAAACAGACATAATGCCCCTTTCTTTCCATCCCCTTTAACAAGTTACATAAACTTTTTAAAAAAAAAAAATAAATCATCTCCCCCCTGAAATTAATGCAGTCTGGGCAATAGATGCAGTCTGACCCTTTGGATGTGACTTTTACATTTTTATTCATTATTTTTTTCTACAATCACCCCTATTATCCCCGGGGGGAGGCGTTGGAGGACCTGAAATTTTTACCCGAACCCAGGTTCTCCGGCGCTTGGCAACCAAATGGGGCTACAGAGAAGCATCTAAGCCAGTTCACAGAGCGAGCGTGTGGGGACTTCTCACTGCCACGGACCCTTGATGCATGCTCCCCGCGCTCCAGTGGTCCCGTGTCAGAGGGCGGAGTTTTCGAAAGGAGGCCGCCAAAAATAAAAGGCAAAGAGACGGGATCGGCTGCAGCGGTTTCCCAAAGGAGGAGGGAGTGTGCATCGGTCTGGTAACAAACAGAGAATGTTTTTTAATTATTTATATCACAAAAATCTGTGTTTTATCTTGGATATTTTTTGAATATTCTTTGTAAAATGCAGATTTTTTTTTTCCACAAAACATTTAGGACTCTAATGACAGTCTTAACTTTGCTTGTTATAGTAAATAGATTTTCTTACGACTTCAAGCATCACACTAACATTTACATAGGTTTTAGAGATGGCCAGAATGTATCTCAAGGTTTCGTGGCATTTTCTAAATTGGCTATTCATCTCATTCCCTGGTTACTTAGACAAGCTTTGGTTGAATTAAACCACAGCTTTGAGTTGAGCAAGATCATCAGAAAGTGAACTTGGTAGCTTAGTAAAATTTTATTGTAACATGTTTTCATGGTAATTAGAAGAAAAAGAGGTAGGGAAGGATCATTTATTCCAAGTTTTTGAGAAAAATTAGGTGGACAGAATTTGTAACGAGTGTGTTTCTAAGGTTGAACGATGGGGAGTTAATGAAATGTTTTGGTTGTTAAGCTCCTTTGACAAAAGTAGTCATAAGAAAGTATACGCAGCTCTGTTTTTGCCATGTAACTGGTTTGAAGGTAAGTGTGTAATATTATTGTTATATTTGCTGGGCTTCTCCCAACAGAGTCGAAGTGGTTCGCCCTTACTTACAACGGTACCGTTTTGCTCCATGTTCTAGGGGGTTGGAATTCACTTGACTCTTCAACAGAGGGTGTCTTTTGGAGAGTTTCTGTCATTCATGAAGTGCTTTTGATTCAGCACAGAGGTGACAAGATGGTTGCTTACGTACTTTTGCATCCATTTGGAGCGATGAGCCTCTTCTGGGGTCCCCGAGATGAACTGATCTTGTTTCTCCCTCTTTTACTCTGTTGGGATGAGTCTGTTTTGTTTCTGTTCAGTGTGGTTACTAATTTATCCTTTCTCCTCTTGCTGTCATCTACATCCCTGCTTCCCACCTGTCGTTGGCACATTCTTTTATCTTCTTTCCCACCACTTCAACCCCCATCTTGGGCTTCACTGCTGGTCCTGAAGACGTGGAAGATGTAAAGTTTGTGATCAACTATGACTATCCAAACAGCTCAGAGGATTACGTGCACCGGATTGGCCGGACGGCCCGTAGCACCAACAAAGGCACCGCCTACACATTCTTCACCCCAGGAAACTTGAAACAAGCTAGGGAACTAATCAAAGTGTTAGAGGAGGCCAATCAGGCCATCAACCCGAAACTGATGCAGCTGGTGGACCACAGAGGAGGTGGTGGTGGTGGGGGTAAGATTTAAGTCCTGGAGTTTTTTATGTTAGATGGAGCTTTGAATAGTTAACACTGAACCAGGTGAAACTCAGCTATCTACTTGGCAATTTTATTTTATTGAGCTTTAGGAGGGAGGGAAGGGAAACTAGTTTTTTTTCTTTTCCTTCCCTTCTCTCTTGAAAGTTACAGTTCAGTCCTATGTTGCATGGATGGATCTTGGGTCTAATAATGAAATTCATACACACTGTCCATTAAAAAGTAGATCACAGTGTGTAGAACTTCATCCTACCCTTTTCTTCTCCAGTGTCTTCTGTTAGATTACGGACTCCCAGCCTCAGGGACCATGATTACTGAAAATCAGTAGTTAATTGTTTAGAAGTGCATGCAAGAACATTCAAAATTGAGCAAAAAATATTTGTGTTTATTTGCAGAAAGTTTTATCAATGTCACTCATTTGTACTGTAAGCTGTTCATTTGCCATATAGGAAGGGTGAATAATTTTGGTCCTATTTTCATGGTTGTAGAAACTTGGGCAGAAAGGTTTTTAATTACAGTATTAGAAAATCAAATAGAACTTTGAATCAGTCAACTCACTCATGGTTCAGTGCGGCTGGCTGGCTACCTTACTGACTTACAAGCTCCTCTAAAAGGAGATTTTGCTTAGCTCACATCCTTAAATGTAATGAAAGTACCTGATGTGTGTAGTGTGAGGGGTTTGGGGAATGGGGAGTCACTAAAGAGCTTTATCTCCAAGTTGACTGTTCAATTCCCTGGGTGATAGGTGAGATAACAACTTTGGTGGGTCTCCTTAGAGTAATTGGAAGTGAAAGAAAATGATTAAAAATAATTGCTGCATAACTTTTTAGAACATACTTGTGGGAGTTGCCTTAGTTATAAGAATTAGGAAAATTATGAGGTGCTCTTGTCTACTTGATGATATTCAGTTGTGTTAAAATCCTACTTGCTTCCTTTAGGTGGTCGTTCTCGATACCGCACCACCTCTTCGGTCAACAATCCCAATCTGATGTACCAGGATGAGTGTGACCGAAGGCTTCGAGGAGTTAAAGATGGTAGCCGTAGAGATTCTGGAAGCTATCGTGATCGTGGAGATACAGACAGAGCTGGTTATGCCAATGGGAGTGGCTATGGCAGTCCCAACTCTGCCTTTGGAGCTCAAGCAGGCCAGTACACCTATGGCCAAGGCACCTACGGGGCAGCTGCTTACGGCACCAGTGGCTACGCAGCTCAGGAATATGGGGCTGGCACCTATGGCGCTAGCAGTACCGCCTCAGCCGGGAGAAGCTCTCAGAGCTCTAGCCAGCAGTATAGTGGCTTGGGCCGGTCAGGGCAGCAGCCACAGCCTCTGATGTCTCAGCAGTTTCCACAGCCTCCTGGGGCTACTAACATGATAGGTTACATGGGGCAGACGGCCTACCAGTATCCTCCCCCTCCCCCTCCTCCTCCTCCCTCCCGTAAATGAAACCACTCAGGTGGTGGTGAGACGTGTCCAGACCTCTTAATTACATTTAAAGGAATTCTCTTTCCTTTTTACTTTGTTCCCTTTTTTTTTCTTTTAACCATTGTGATTTGTCTTTCATGCAGGTTAGTTAGAATTCCACTGCCAGATTTCTTCTGCCCGCCAAAATGATCCAGTCCATAGTAGAAACTTTGTAAAAAAACAAAACAAAACAAAAAAAACCCCATACGTATATACATATATATAGCTGACTGGAAAGGTTCCCTTTTTTCCCTCTCAGACTTCTTGCATGTTGAGGAAATTTGAGCTGAGCTTTCTTTTGTTAAAAGAAAAAACTGGGCATTAGGCATTTCAGTCTGGCCCATTTTTTGTTTTGTCTAAGTTGAGGAGTTGGGAGGGTGGGAGACTTGCAATGTAGCCCAGAGCACAATATTCATGCTTTCATGTGCTCATTTAACCAGGGTGCAGGGAGAGAGCCTGCAGAGCATTTGTTATGATGTTCTAAATTCTCTTGAAATTAGCTTGGAGTTGAGTTCTTTTAATGGGCACTGGGTACTGTTTCTAAGCTCCCGTATTTTAAGGTGTACTTGTTTTACTTGGATGTTTGCCTGTTAAACATTTAATGGCAACCAGATTCAAATTGGATTGGGTTTTTAACTCTGCCTCTCACCTCCCATGTCACACACTTCCCTGAAAAGGTTGTCTTTAATGGGTCTTCATATCTTACTATTGAAAAGCAACCATTGATGGTCAGCCATAATGTCATGGAAATTAGATTGCTGAGAATCTGGATTTGACTATGGCTGGAAATACAAGCTGGTATTTAAGATGAGTGTCTCTAATTTTTAAAACCATGAATATTTTCTTTGATGGTTAAAGTACAGCATCTCAGCAACTGGGTGGGAGCTCCGTGTTTCTATTCCTCACATTGCCAGGGACCATCTGTGAAAGTCAGTTTCCAGACAGCTGCTGTGGGCAAGATGGACAGAAATGCCTATGAAACAAAGCAGATTTTTACTAAACATTTAATTCCATTCATTTACCTACAGCATAGAAAGTACTTTTAATTGCAGGGTGTTTTCTGAGTCTGCAGTGAACAGGGTTTTCCTATTAACATCGGTATTTACAGAGCTAGGGTGGAAAGCCCTTTTTTCCCTATTATCCCTTTATCTTTTTATTATCTTTTTATCCAAAAGGGATTAGGCAGAGCTGTTCTGAGTTCATTGGTTTCAAATTCCCTTTATACTTTCTATAGACCTTTATAACTGAGTTTCTGGGTATGTTTCTCCAGGATCCTATTGTGGTCAGTTTTTACAGGTAGGTAGTATTTTAGGGAAAGGTTAGGAAAGACTGGAATGTAAGCATTTAATTTGCTCTTTCTCCATCTGAAGGTAGGTGAGTGTTTCCTTGTTTGTAGTTAAGCATGTTGTCTATTATCTAATGTAACTTCATTTGGCAGATGGGCCAGGAACAACAGAACCTGGAGAGAATTCCCTGCCCTTGTTTCACATAATTTCTCATCTCTCCCTAACTAGTTACTGTGTTGACATCTTTTGGCAAAGTGGCAGAACCCCCAAACACCTCTCCCAAAGGCCAGTGAGAGAGGCTTTGTTTGGTTATTGCGGGCAGTTAATGGGATTGTTCAGGGTCTCAGCTACATTTCTTCAACTGAAGGAGTGTACTTGTTGATTGATAAGATCTGGGCTTGGTCTCTCCCCATTTTGATTTTCTAAAGGGGGTTGTCCTCTGAGGGCTTCCGAAGGTCTGGTTAAGTGTGCAGCATACAGGTAGGTTGTTAGCATAACCTGGAATTCTATACATGTAAGCTGTTTGGCATTCAGATTTCCTTTTCTCCCCTTACTCTCCATTTCTCTGCCCCATCTTTTTTTCTTCTGTTGTAAAAGTTGAGGCTACGTGGGGTGGGAGGTGGGGAATGACACCTATTACTAAGGCAAAAAGTTTGCCCTATGCTGTGTATCTTCAAACCAAGGCCCCCAAAGAATTTTTGCTGTCCCAAGCACTGATCAGTCTCTGTTGTAGATGTTTTCTTCTCCCCTCAAACAGATGTGAAACTGTTCACCTGTGAGTTCTCATGCAGAAGTGTGCCAGGGAGGTAGTCTGCCCTCTCTTAGCTTCTAAAAGCTGATGTTCATGAGAAGGGTCTCTTGACAAGCAAGACAGTGGTTAGTTTGCTCCTGCTTTATTCTAAAATGAGATTAACAGCATATCTCAAAAGCTTTTGCAGCTTGGTTCTAACAGATCTGTAAGGGTCCCTCCTGTGTCATCCTGAGCATCAGCCTCCCATGTCCTCATGTGTTTGGCTCCAAATGCAGATTCCAACTGCTCTTAAGTACATATTCAGAAGGACCTGCATTGATAACTACAATTGCTTTTGTATCATTGAAACCCTTTGGGGGGAAGGAGCTTACTGTGGAATTGTGGGTTACTTGTGACCCCTCCATGACTATTCACTGTGTGGACTTCTCTAACTGAAGGGTCAGTGGCTTTCTGTGTGGGATCAGTGCTTTTGTTCATGCCCTTGCTGGTCTCCAAACACATTCCTGTTGCATTAAGACTTGACTTGAAAGATTCTTAGATGTGTAATGTTCAGGCACAGGATATTAAAAGCTATGTTACTATTCTTAGTTTGTAAATTGTCTTTTGATACCATCTTGTTTTCTTTTGTAGGTATAAATAAAAACACTGTTGACAATAAAAAGTGCCACTTTTTCATTACCAAAAGTTCTCCTTTTAGCAGAAGTCCAGTGAATAATTGAACTACAGTGGTTTGTACCTCTCTGATCTATCTTGTTCAGTGTCTTAGATCTGTGAAGGAACCAAGACCCAGAGAGGTGTACAGCACATTTTCCCTTCAAGGTCTGTATAAAGGTTGTATTTGAAGGGAATAAAAAAGGGAATAACAATATTGAACCGTTCTAGGTCACCAATAGTCACATTTTACTCTTAATTTGACAAGGACTGAAGTATGTCTGTCTTAATACAGTAAGACTGGTTTAACTTCTTTTGGTGCTCACCAAGGAGGTTAGGAAGCTGCCCAGTTTGGGTGTTCTTTCCTGATTTGGGGTGAATGATGTTGGAAAACAGTGCCAGTCCTGACTTAAGGGATGCCTGTAAAAGGAATTCACACTTCAGCCCTAGGGATTGTCCCACCCTTATTTGTAAATAATTGATGCAGAAGGGAGGGAAAAGTTAGCATTCTCTCCATCTCTTCCTGGAAGTCCATTTGTTCAAAAGCAGCACCACAGTAACTAGGAGCTGGTGGTTAGGAAATCCCAAGGCAACTTTTGAAACAGATCCAGGTCTGCCTGGGTGGTTTGTGTAACTTCTCCATTGAGTCTTCAAACTGGCATTGGGAGACTCAGCTTCTTTCCTTTAAGGACTGTCAAAACAAAAAGAGGTAAAAGTTAGGTTTTGCTGTATCCAGAGCATGTCAGCAAGCACTGGTAAGAGGGTGAGAGCCAAGTCCTGTTGGGGTGGGTGGTCTTGATGTCACATCTGGGCCACATTATGGTAGCCCTAGTGCAGCCCTGCGATAAGGGTAGAACTGACAAGAATCGGCAACTTTCTACGGAGGATGAAGAACTAAGAAAGCCTTGAAGGTGTTAACTGCCAGCAAACGCATTTGGAAGGTGGTGGTGGTGCTGAAGCTACCTTGGACATGGCGGATTTGAAAGGTGAGATTGTTATTGGGGAGGGTGCAGGAAAAGGTCAGAAGCTGCATCAGGAAGAGAAAGCAAGCAAAGGAAATAGGAGTAGCCAAGAGTGAAGGTAAGGGATAGCTGTCAAATAGGGAAACCCTGTTAAAAGAGGTTCCCTGTGTTGGTCACTGTCAATCTTTGGGAGTTGTTTGTGGTGAGGGCGGAAAATTGGGAACCTTCTTTGTAAGTAAATGGCAAGGAACTGGGAACTAACCTAGTTAAGTCAGTTAAGATGTGAGAGAGAAGCTGGATATTGGAGGAGATGGGGGAAATAGAATCAAGGGCACAAGTACTAGGAGAAGGGATACCTCTGAGAATGGGGGGTAATGTGCCCACCTCTTCAGAGCACTGGTTTGAGGGTGTTCCCTATTAAGAACTCATGATTTGAGCAAAGTAGGAGACTTGGTTTGGGGGTGGGGTAGAGGGCAGGTGATTCTGAGTTTGAGAGTTTTCTTGGAACAGTTGCCCTGGTTCATCAACTACCATGCAGTCAAAGAATTCCAGAGGAGCTGTAAAAAGCCCAGCTAAAATGTTGATGAGAGCTGAGCTCTACTACTTTTCTCTCTAGTGACTGAGAGATGCCCAGAGGATGGAGGTTAACCGAGGCTAAGGATTGTTTGGAAAGAGGTTTGGGGGACAGTCTCAGATTATGACTTAGGAGCCTTTCAGGGTGCAGGGGCGTTAGAGGTCCCAAAATACTTAATGGAGGTGGGGAATGAACCTGAGGGTGGTGTGTAACTCCCAAGAGGTGCTAAGGCCAAAGATGAATGACTGGAATGAGGAGATTGTTGGGGAGTTGAGGAATTGTGCAGAATATAACAATTTTGTGAAATGTGTGGGAAAAGCTGTGCTAGTTAAACTAAAAACCTGGTCATTAAGATCAAATGATTTACTTATTCCCAGAGATTCAATAAAACTAGCTAAGACAGTAACTTTGTGGCAAGATAAAAAATTAATGCAAAAATCATTAAGCTTTCAGAGTATGACAGGAAACAAGATGGGAAAAGAAATTCCATTCAAAATAACTACAAAACAAATACCTGGGAGTCATCTTGCTTGACTAAAACTATCTGAGACTTAAACAGCAAAAAACTAAAGAGTAACTGGAAGGAAGTGAATTGTTTGTAGTTGGATTGCATTAATATGGAAATACAGGATGTAATATAGAAATAATTGTGCTGTCTAAATTTATAGATTTAATGCCATGCTAATCAAATTATCAAATAATATATAGGAAAAGTAATCAGTGGACTTAGAACAACCTGGATTCAGAGAGGTGAGGGATGTTAACTGGTGGTGCAGGAATAAGGTTTGACTCAACACTTCCTGTGCTACAATATGGTCCAAATGGGCACACCACTTGAATACTAAATGCCACATTGTTATAAAAAATTTTGAAATGTGCGTAGGACAGCTGTGGGGGGGTGGGAGGAGGAAGGGGAAGAAAGATGGGTGGATTGCTAGACTAAAGGAGTAGAGGTGATCATGAAAGAAAAAAAGGATATTTCAATTCTGTAAAGCAAAGCTTTTGCATAAGCAAAATTAATGTGGCTATAAGTGAAAGTGTTTGGGGAAGATGCATCAAATATTTTTATACAAAGTCTCCGAGGTACATGTAGATTAAAATAACGTAAGAATAGAAGCCTACTCCCCAGTAATTATGTGTCCAAAAGATACGAGGGGGCAATTTTCAAGAGAAAAAAGTCCAGCTATCAAAAACCATAAATGTTCCAAATATACATAAAAATTAAAGGTAAGCTTTCACCTGATACGCATCAAAGAATTGAAGACAAAAATGAAAGCAGTAAACATTGGAGGGACTGTGGAAAGTAGGTATATCAGTGCATAGGTAGTGGAACTGACGGTGCAGTAAGTATCCCTGGATCAAAGACTACACCAAGGTTAAAGACAGGCAAATATCCTGTATTTATCAAAATACAGCACTTTTTGTAGTATATTAGCTTGGGGGTGGGGGAAGTTATTGCATGGTGATTTGGGAATGTCTAAATAAACTGGCATTACTATGGGAAATACAGAGGATTAGACTTGGAAGAACTGGTATGAATCGATGCAGAGTGAGAGCGTGTATCACATAGATCAGCTTAGGTTTACAAATGAGTGTAAAGGAAGATGAAATTGGGCTTCAAAACTAATCAGTCTGTTCCCTGGTTTTATTTGGGGAGGGGGACATGAGAAAGCAAGTCTTCCACTTCTGAATGTGAAAGATGTATTGATTTGACTGGGTTGTCTACTTGATTTCCTTTGGGGAAATGATTTGGGGGTGGCTATTATTAGGTAGTGACAGTGATGTTCCCATCTTCCACCCTCCCCTGGCACATACCTTTGGTCACATACAGGTAGAAGAAGTCACAGTAGAAGATGGTTTGTACCACCCCGGACACCACTGCAATTTGGTCGTAGAAATTTTCTGTGTGGTACCTCCAGATCCAGTTAGCCAGATAAAGAGCTCGATAAAGCCCCAGAAAGAAAAGGTAGTGAGTGGTGATGGTCTCTGCCTCCCCAGTCCGGCTGATCATGAAAAGCTGGGGCAGGATTGCCACAGACTCCAGGTAGATAGAGAAGGTCCAGAGGATCTGAATCGGAAGAGCGGTCAGGAGAGATGTTGCATGAAGTCAGAAAACTGATTCCATCTGGGACAAATTGCTTCCTCTCTGGAAGTTAGTTTCCCCCTCTAAAATAACAGGGCTGGCCTCTGAGATCTAAGTCTGTGATCCCAAGGCCTCAGTCAAATTGTCAAGTATGAGTTGGGACCGAATTATCATTGAGTAACTTTAAGAGGGAGCACAGATATTACCAGTTAACCTAGACCCAACAGAGGAACGTAGCAAGAGGCAGAGTACATATTGGCTCTGTTCTTAGAAAGCTGGAAATGATGTTTGAGCTGATCGAGACCAATCTCATGGTATGGGTGAGGGGTAAATGCTTTGTCAGAGTCAGTGCTAGAAGCAAAGCCATGACTAACGCCCCCTTGTGACATCTTTGAAAATTGTGGGATCATAGGTTTAGAGCTGGATATCTCCAATCCCCCCATTTCAGGAATGAGACCCAGCCTTGGGAGGCCAGAAAATCTTCCCAAAGTCATGTGGACTAGTACTTGAACTCGGGTGCTCTGTACTCCAGTGTACTCAAACTAAATGTCGTTCCTCAGGGTTAGCTCCTCTGGGATGCCTAAATTAGCTTTTTCCTTCATTCAATCTCTGGA
Organism: Bettongia penicillata ogilbyi; assembly: GCA_023548195.1. Taxonomy (NCBI): domain Eukaryota; kingdom Metazoa; phylum Chordata; class Mammalia; order Diprotodontia; family Potoroidae; genus Bettongia; species Bettongia penicillata. Next base: position 4,807,428 of record JAJHZJ010000150.1, on the reverse strand, counting down.
CTTAATTTTATGACTTAATCTTGAGAAGGTGATGCTGAATGTGATTTTTTGAAGGTCTTAAGCAAATAAGATTTCTTCTCTTTTTAATCTGCACATTCTAAAGTTTAAATTATACTATTTGTGCCAGTTTTAAAACAAAAGATTTTTTTTTTAATTACAAGGTGGAAAAAAGCACCTACAGTGGTCAGGGAAGTATAATTGCCCAGTAGATTTTGGTTTTGAGGCCGTGTTCTGGCAAACTCCCTGAGCTTGTAGTTTTGGTCAAAGAATCAAAGGGACATTTGCCAGCTGGAAGAAGAGCTGCATCAGCATAGAGGCCTGAGGACTTGGACCCAGGGTGGAGAACCTATGACCTCAAAGTCACATATAGCCCTCTAGGTCCTCAAGTGTAGTCCTTTGAATCCAAATATCACAGAACAAATCCCTTTAATAAAAGTCCACACCCAAGGACCTAGAAGGCCACATGTGACCTCAAGGTCACAGGTTCCCTACTCCTGAGTCTTGGACCATTGAACAAGACCAGGACAAGGGGAGCAGCTTTTCTTTTTCCTTACCTCCAGAGGGGTGAAACTGTAATTCTCAAGGAAGGAGAGACCAGTGACTGGGACCAAGAGAAACTCTAGGCGGAACGTGTCATTCTCACTGTCAAATGATTTCCAAAATTTCCAGTAAATCATGTATACGGTGACATAGGAACATAGCAGGAATATCACCTATGAGAGGAAGAATGAGGTAGAGTAAATTCCTTTGGACCCTGGCCAGCCTGCCCTATGCCCTGGATACCAGAGGGAGGGCCTGGCTTCCTCTTGTTGCTTTCCATGCCTTAAATTCTGGATAAGGTGTCCTAGTTTCTGGACCTCATATCAAGGGAACGCTGCACTTAACTTGACACTCCTCTTTGACTTTGCTCTCAAGAACCCTATGATGGGGCCAACTCAGTCTTCAGAGCATAACTGATACTCCCAGGATACAGATCCCAGCTGCTCAACACCTTAGGAGGTGATTGGTTCAGGCAACCTGGCAGGAGCCTCCAAGATGGTGACAGTAATACCAAGTTTAATGTAAGCCCCTCCAGGGCAGGGACCAATTTTTGTCTGAATCTTCAAGTTGTAGGCCAGAGCTCGGCCTACAGCAGGAGCTGAATAAATGTTTGTTGAACACTGACTGTCTCTCATGGAATCTAATCTTGAAGCCTTCTGACTTGGTGTAGGACCTGCTGGCCTTAGCAAGGAAATTTCCTGGAGTGGGTGGGGGGAAGTTTCCACTTTTATCCAACCTGATGAGTCCAAATAATGAACTCAGTATCTTTCCTCTCTAACCTTCTCCTCTTTCTTACTTCTCCATTTGTTGTCAAGGATGTCTCCATCCTCACTGTTTTCCCAGGCTAGCAACCTAGAGTCATCCTCTAGCTCCACTCCCTTTCCCCATAGCCAATCAGCTACAAACCCTGTAGACTCTCATTCTCAACATGCCCCCTTCTCCCTCCTCTGACAGTGTCACCTCTCTGGGAAAGGTCTTCATGCCCTCATGACTCGACTATTGCCAGAGTCTGCTTTCTGTAAAGTTTCTTCCCTCTCCAATTCATCTTCCACCATTTCTCAAACTGATTTTCCTAAAGCACAGAAGTCTGACTGTAATGTTGTTCAGTCATTCTTAAGTTATATCTGACACTTTGAGACACTGGGATTTTCTTGGCAAAGAAATTAGAGTGATTTGGCATTTCCTTCTCCAGCATATTTTACAGATGGGGAAACTGAGGCAGGTAGGGTTAAGTGACTTGCCCAGAGTCAAACAGCTAATAATTGTCTGAGACTGGATTTGAACTCAGGTTTTTCTGACTCCAGGTCTGGCTCTCTATCTACTACAATGCCACCTAACTGCTCACAAGTCATATCCTTCCCTTATTTGGCAAACTCCAGTGGCTCCCTATTACTCCCAGGAAAAATATCCTCCTTTGGCTCTTAAAGTCCCTCACAACCTGGTCCCTTCCTACCTTCCCAGTCTTCTTACCACCTTATTCTCCTCCACATACATACTATGTTATCCAGTGACACTGGCCTTGGGGCTGCTCCTTACACAGGATACTCCGTTTCCTGATTCCTCACTTTTAAAATGGCTGTCTCCCATGCCTGGAATGCCCTCCCTCCTCTCCTCTGTCTCTTGGTTCCCCTGGCTTCCTCCAGGACTCAGCTCCAATCTTATCTCCTCCAGAAAACCTTACCCCCCCCCCCCACCTCTAACAAGTGCCTCCTTTCTGAAATTGTCTCCTATTTAATTAAGCTGTATATATTTTGGGTATATGTAGTTGTTTGGCTGACTTCTCCCCCAGTTAGGTTGTGAGCTTTCTGATGGCACTGACTCACGTTTGTGACTTGCTTCATATCACCAGCTCTGACATACAGCAGGAGCTTAATAAATGCTACTCGGCGCTGATGCAGTTGTATCCCCATCATTCAACAGTTCCCAGCATTCAATATGTGCTTCATAAATGCTTGATCAATTGCAGTCTGTGCTCCCCTGGCACGGTCTTTGAGAATCCAAGGTCATGCCAACCTCCTAACGAGCTCCCCTTTGAAGGTGTTTCTGGTAGAGCATGGGAAATAACATTGGCACTAACAGTAAAAAGTCTGCATTGCTTGAAATTCATTCTTTCAAAGAGATGTCAAAATCAGGTTGCTTTGACCTTCCTTTCATTGTCTCAGCAAACATTCCATTAAGCAGTTCCTCAGTCCAGGGTCCTGTGCTAAACACTGGGAGAGACTCTATTTGGTTAAAGCACAGCCCCTGCTTCTTGGGAGTTTCCAGTCCAGTAAATGTGTGACAGTGGCAGAAATGTTTATCTCTTGCAATTCAGGAAGCATTTCTTAATTGGGGAATGGCTAACTAACTTGTGAGACAGGAATATCCTGGAAAATTCTTGGGCTCTAAGAAATGAGCCTATCCAGAGAATCATGGGGGCGGGGGCGACGGGGCTTTATATGAACAATGCAAAGGCTCAGAACCATAAAACAATGAAAATGAGGTGTTGTAAATTAGAACGACCAACGTAACCCCAGGGAAGAGATGTGAGAAGGCGCCCTCCTCCCTTCTTTGGAGAAGTAGGCAACAATGGGGCAGAGCGCTATGGGAATCCTCAGATTTATTTTAGGGATTGCCTAAATTTGCTAAACTGTTCCCCTCCCCTTTTAAATCTTTGTTACGAGGAATGGCTCTCTGGGAGTTTTAGAGGGGAAGTGATAAACTGGAAAATACAAGTCACTTAACCCTGCCTGCCTCAGTTTCCTCATCTGTAAAATGTGGTGCAGAAGGAAATGCCAAATCATTCCAGTATCCTTGTCAAGAAAATGCAAATGTAAGTGATGTAAAAAATGAGATAGCAATAGAAATTTATTTTGAAAAAAAATCATAGTATATATTCAGCACCCACTATGTGTGGTAACGGAGAGCATTGACAGGAATGAGCAAACATAAATCATATGCAAAATAAATTTCCAAATAATGTGGGGGGTGGGGAGAGGATGCCAGTAAGAGCTGAGGGAAGTAGGGAAAAGCCTTGTTCAGGAGGTAACACAGGAGTTTTCTAAGAGGCATAGGTAAGGAGGAAGAGTGTTCCAGGTATGGGGGAAAGCCTGAACAAAGACAGGAAATGGAATGTTGTGGGCAGAAAACGGTAATGAGACAAAGAACCTGGGGGGTAATTCATACAGGGCATCCCAAAAGTCTTGGTGCAGCTTTAAGCATGAATAACTTCACAAGCAGAAAAGCTACATATTTGCAAAAAAGTAAATTTCTAAAATTTTAAAATATTGATATAGTTCCTAATTAAATTCAACATATCTGCCATCTAGCGATGTATGTGGCCCTAGTCAATTTTCAAAGTTTGTAAAAACAGATCAGTTGCTGCTCACTGACTGAAAGGATTACTTTTGTAATCCTAGCTTTAGATCCTACCCAAAGAACTCCATATGGATGCATACACAATGATTTAGACGGGACCCACCAGAAAGTCCATTAGAGAAAGATCAGGTGACCCAAGTGACTGAACAAGAAGCTGTCCTCTACTGATCCACCCCTCTGAGAGAGTGTCATAACAGGGTGCCCTGACCACTTAAAATTAGGATTAAAAATATACTTTCTCAAAATTTACAAACTAAATAAATGTAAAAGAAATTTAAATAATTGAACTTTCTTTTGTTGTTTATTTTTGTAAATTTGTAACATTTTTTACCTTTGAAGTTAATTCAAATTTTAGAATGCCCTACAACTTTTGGGACACTATGTGCATATATATATATGTGTGTGTGTCTATATGTATATGACTATAGATAATATATTTGTATATATATATTTGTATTATATTTGTATGTATGTACATATGCATATGTGTGTATATCAAGGGTGTGTCCATAGATGTATCTATATATACACATCTATATACATATAAATCTATACATATGCATCCATATGTAAATACATATCAGGGGTATATGAACAGACGTATGTATATGTATGTATATATACACACAAAAATACACATATATATATACACTTATATACACATACACATACTTTCATACATGCATATAGATATATACTAATATACACATACACATCTATCTATATATTTATGCCTATATCTATCACATAAGCCTGAATAGAAAAGTTGACTTATCAAGCAGACATCTTTCTCTTTTCCCAGAGGCAATAGGAAAGCAGCAGTTTCTTAAGCAGTCATAGTCAGGCCTGTACTCTAGAAATACACAGCCCTTGTAAAGCTCCCCTCCTCACCTTCATCACTGTGTTGTAGAGGGAGATAAAGTTGGTGAACAGGTCTAGGTATCGAGTTGTAAAGACAAGAGCAAACAAAACTTGGCTCTTTCCGGAGATTCCTGTATCCAGAGAAAAAGAGCATGAATTAATTGGAAAGCAAACTTCCTAGTGCGCACCCTGGAAGCAGAGAATTTGTGAGCTGGATCTTTCAATTCAACCCAGCCAGTGACCTGCTGGAGGATCTTCTGGCCTTTGCTAGACCCCCTGTGAGTAACCGCAGGTGGGGTGAGGCTGGGGAGAGCTTAATTTCTTCCTTCCTTCCTTCCTTCCTTCCTTCCTTCCTTCCTTCCTTCCTCCATCCCTCCCTCCCTCCTTCCTTCTTTCCTTTCTTCATTGTTTTTCCCTTCATGGAGCCAAAACTTGCAGTCATCTAAGTTAGCAATTATATAGCACTTCATGGTCTGAAAAGTGTTAATCCATATGTTATGTCACTTATTCTCATAAATATTGTGTGATAGGTGCTATTCCTATCCCCATTTTACAGATGAGAAAGCTGAGGCTGAGCAAGATTAAGTGGCTTTCCCAGGATCACAAAGCTACTAAGTGTCTGAGGCAGGATTTGGACTCAGATCTTCCGGATTTCAAGGATAGCACTCTATCAACTATACCACTCAGCTCTCAGTTTCCCTTGGTTTTTGCTTCAGTTACTTGCAAGGAGGAAAGGGTCTCTTTGTGGGGCAGGCACGTAACCAACCTGAGGACATAAAGCTCTCCACTGATTACACTGTTCTTTCCTTCCACAAGTTTAGAATCCCATATAGCTCTTTTGGAAAGGGTATGGAGTAATGCCTCAACCACCCTGCAGGGGTTGAAAAAGGCAGAAAAATGGAAACCACTTTCCCCTAAAAAACAACCAGTTGTTGGTTCAGCAGAGTGTGTTTCCTAAGCTCGTAGGATTTAGAGCTGAAGGACAGCTTAGAGCTCAACTCTCTTTTCCATATGAAGAAACCCCAGGCCAGAGTTGAGATCATGGACTTCAAGGCGGAAGGGATAAGAGATCATCTGGTTCAATCCTCTTATCTTATAGAAAAGGAAAACTACAAAACATGGTAGAACAAGGTTTGTCTCGGGTCACAGAGAAAGGATGCAACAGAATGGGGATTTGAACCCAGATCTACTGACTTCAAATCCCTTGTCCTCACTCTATATAGTGTGCTACAAGAGCACTTTAAATAATAACAACCTCCATTTCTGTAGCACTGAGATTTGCAAAATACTTTATATTAGCTCATTTATCCTCATAGCAAACTTGTATGATGGCCGCTGTTAATATCCCCATTTTACAGATGGGGAAACTGAGGCTCAAAGGATTTCAGGGAGTTGCCTAGAATCATATTCCAGAGAGGATTCAACCTAGGTCTTCTCAATGTGAGGTCCAGTCTTCTATCCAGTATTCCAGTATACATTCCAGTATGCCTTTTATGGTAGGGTTGGCCATCTCCCAATGAGGGATGATTGGGTAGGCTCCTAGCGGCATGTGAACTGACCCACTCTGTGGCTGTGTCTTTAGAGGATAGAGAGCAGCCAGAAAGTTCTGTCTGGTGACCTGGAGTCACATGAATTTGCTTAGCTGACTTTAAGTCCATTAGCCCACTCTGGTGGCAAGAAAGAAGATGCAGCTGTCCCTCTGCTGTGTAGATGGAACTTGGCCTTGGAAGGCTGGGCACCTTTCTATCACATCTACAGTCAGTTTTTGTTTTAGGTTCCTCCATTTCCTTTCCCACCCCCCCCCCCCCAAACTCACTGAAGTTCATGAGAGTCTCCTAGGTTTCAAGATCTGAAACTAGAAAGAACTTTAGAAACCAAGCCCCTTATTTTTACAGAGGAAGAGATTGAGGCCCAGAGGTTGTATGACTTGCCTAAAGTCATAGAGCTAGAGTCAGGATTGGAACCCAAGTCCTCTGGGGTCAGGAAGAGTCAGATATAACAGAAGCAACTCTGACCCCAAATCTAGCAGTCTTTTGATGGTACCATCCCATCTCCTTGTCTAGCCCCCAATGTCCACCTTCCTTCCATTGATCTGTCTTCCACTTACAACTTTTGGGGGTAGAATTGGAAAAATATTCAAAGGGTACCTAACAGAACCCTCTTACTTTACAGAACAGAAAACGAGGTCAGGAAGAGAAAGCTGTTCCCCCAAGTCCACCAAACTGGCAGAGCCCAGACTGAAAGCCCATTTTCTAATGACATCAGGCTTCCTCCTGGAGGCCCAGCCTCAGTGGGTAGGGGGCAGCAGGATTGGGCTAATGGAGGGAGAAATGAGCCATTTCACCAGCACCTTTCTCCTGTCCAGCCCAGAAGAGCATATCTGTTCTGGCAGCAAGTTACCACCCCAAAGGGCTCCTGTGCAAAGCAAGGGTCAGGGTGGGTCACAGAACCTTTAAAGGTCTCCCCATGGGACCTCACTATCCACAAATACCAAGTTCTAGGTCCAGGAAAGGAGAATGAGGAGGTGAGGGCTCAGATGGTGGGTTAACTAGAGTTAACTAGGGTTAACACAGGGTGACTAGTCCAAGAAACCCTCAGATGTTGCCTCTGAAAGCCCTCTCAATGAGAAGACAGAATTGCAGTGTCCGAGGTTGAAGGGACCTTAGTGGGTCTTGTACAGACCCCAAAGGAAGGCCCTTGAGCAAATACTCAACGAATAGTCACTCAGTTTCTGGCTGAAGCTCTCTAAATGGGCGGGGAGGGGGGGGCGTGTCGGAGAGTAGAGGCTGAAGGAGTAAAGGTAGAATAAAAAAAAGTTTAATTTTCTGACAGTTCTCATTTAGCAGGAAGGTTTTCCTAACATTAAGCCTGACGGTGGTTATTTGCAAAACCACCTTCAGCTCTGCTCTGGTACTGGCCACTGGCAGAAGAGCCATGCTGTAGAACCAATGTCCCATTTCCCACTTGCCATCCCCAGCTCCCAATAACAGAAGCAAAGGATACAATAGTACAGAGGGGGTAGTTAGGGGCTGGGTCCCAGTCCTGATTCTGCCTCTGTCCCTATAGGTGACCATGGGCAAGGATCCCCCTGGCTGGGCCTCCAGTACTACCACTGTAAAATGAGAAGTTTGCATTGGATGGTTTCTAGAGTCCCTCCTAGTTCTAACATCCCATTTCCTGAGGCCCCGCCCAGTTCTAATATTTTGCTCAAAGCTCTACTACTCTGTGTTCTAAGGTCCCTCCCAGCTCTGATACTCTGTGTTCTAAAGTCCCTCCCAGCTCTGATACTCTGTATTCTAAGGTCCCTCCCAGCTCTGATACTCTGTGTTCTATGCCCTTCCCAGTTCTGATACTCTGTGTTCTAAGGTCCTTCTTAGTTCTGATACTCTGTGTTCTAAGGTTCCTCTCAGCTTTGATCTCTGGGTTCTAAAGTCCCTTCTTGTCTCTGATTCTGTATTCTAATGCCCCTCTCAGCTCTGACCCAATCACTTTTCTAAAGTCCACTGCAGCTCTGACTATGGTCTAAGGCTGTTAGGTCTCTCTCTGCTCTCCCACCCTTGAGTGTTCTGCGCTCCCTGTTCTTCAGCTCCACCTTTCCCCTGGCCAATCCCTTGCTTTCTGCAGCCTCTCTCCAACCCATCTCTGTGCCTGCCACATCACACCGTCCTCTAGTGGCCATCCCCTTCACACCCACCCCTGCCCAGATTCTGTCTCTAAGTCACGCAGGGGCAGAGAAGTGAGAGGGGGAGTATCGGTGCTAGGGAGAGGGCGTCGTGGAGGTGGGAGAGGGTGATGAGGCAGAAGGGGAAGAGTAGAGGGAGTACTAGGTAGAAAAGAGGAGAGTCGGGGAGGGGTGTTGGCATTTTGGAAAGTAGGGTCCATGGAAAAAGAAGAGAAAGATAAGAAGAGAGAAGGCTCCTCACAGAATTTAAATTGCTGTCATTCTGATAGCGCACTAATGGTTACAAAGCACATTACTTCTATTATCTCATATCTCACTGCAACCTAGTGAGGTGGGTACCATGATTATCCTCATTTGACGGCTAAGGAAACTGAGGCCCTGAGGGACAAACGACCACGAAGTTTCTGAGGCCAGATTTGAACTCAGATTTTCTGGACTCCTGCCTTAGAGATCATCTCATTCAGTCTCTCCATTTGACAGCAGGGAATGAGGCCCGGAGGTTATTTGTGCAAGATTACCTAGCAAGGATTTGAGCCTTGGTCTCCTAACTGCCTTGCCCTCCTTGGGAATTTGAAGGAGCAGGAGCCTAGCTCTCCTTACTCTACATCCATACTCTATCTTCCTGACTCTCTCCCTCTGAACCCAAATTCTGCTCCATCCATTGCTTACCTCGGCAGGACTTGGATCTCCAGATTTTGACCAGTAAGAGGATCATGGCCAGTAAGTGGGAAACATCCCCCAGGATCCGGAACAGGTTCATGATGGCGCTGCCCACTCCCCAATGCCAGGCACTACCCAAGACTCCCCTCGGCTGACCCTTCCTTGAAGATCCCTTGGTGGAGGGCTTTCTCTCTCTTGCACCCACCTTCTTTGCTCTGGCCCCAGTCCTCTATAGGAATGCCCTGCCTGGAGAGAGCTGGGACCCGCCTCTGCCCCAGCCCCAGGCTTCCTTCAGCATCTAACCGTCCAGTTTCCCCACCCTACAGTCCTCTGGGTCCAATGCCAAGTCTGGGCTACCCCTAGCCTTAAGTTCTGTCTCCTCCAGGCAGCCTTCCAGGCACCTGGGCTCCGGCCGGGACACCCTCGCCTCTTTCCCCAGTCCTGGAGCAGGCGGTGACGTGGCTGGGCTGGCCAGGGCCTTGGGGGTGGGAGGAGACTACTAGAGAGCCAGGAAGTGGAGTCTTGGAATCCCGGACCTGCCCCCTCCTCATACTGGTGGGCTGCAGGGGAGCCGCTACCCGGGCAAGGCGTAGGAAGGAGGAAGCGGTAACTGCTGTGGTGGCAGCTGTCCAGGAACTGGGAGAGAGGCCCCTTCTGCTGAGGTGGCCAGCTCTCCTCCAGTTTGCAGGGACGTGGCTGGGCAGGGCTGGGCTCCCCTCCTGCTTCCTGCCAGGCCCTCCCCACCTTCTCCCAGCTGCAGGGACCAGGTGGGGCTGTTCAGCTGGAGTCAGTGAGCAGAGGAGTTTCTGTCCAGTCTGGGGGAGATGTAGATACTTGGCAGATGGGGCGATGAGAAGGGAGTGCTTTCTCCTTCTCCCCTCCCTCAACCTTTCTTCCCAGAGACATCTGCTCCTCAGAAGCCCTCCATCCAATTCATTAAGCATCCTAGTGTACTGGAAGTAACACTGGATTTGGATCTTCTATCAGCTGCTAACAAGCTGTGTGGCCTTCTTTGGGCCTCAGTTTCCCCATTTGTCTGACCATATCACTCCCTTGCTCAAATAACCTTTAGGAGCTCCCTATTGTCTACAAGACAGAATATCCGCTCCTTAACCTGGCATTCAAGGTCCTGTGCTGACCTTCCCATACTTCTTTCCTATCAGTCCTCTAAATTTCAAGCAGCTCCCCCAAACTTGTCCCAGATTGGCAGCCCTGTCCTGTGCTCTGTCCACTCCAAGCCCTGGGAGGAAGGTAAGACAAGAATCATTGCCCTGTTTTACAGATGAAGAAATTGATGCCCAGAGAGGAAAGCAACTTTAATTCTCTTCCATTGAGGGAGTGTTTATTAAATACCTGCTGTATGCCAAGCATTTTGCTAGGCCCTGGGGGGCAAGGACAGAAATGAAACATATATCCTTGTCCTCACTCGTTAAGAAGCAAATCTAAAGCCATTTGAGGAGGCTAACACCATGGGCGGGGGAGGGGAGTACAAAGAAGGGGATTAGAGAAGCCTCTTTGTGGAACATGGCACCTGAATGGATTCTAGGACTCAGGAGGAAGGCACTGCATTCCCAGCATTGACACAAAGATGAGGACATAGGAGATGGAATTTGAATTTGGGAAACATAAAGTTGAACACTGGCTAGAATGAATGAGAAAGCGTAATGTGAAATAACAGTAGTTAGCATTTGTATAAGGTTTGCAAAGTGTTTTACAAATATGATCTCATTTTATTTTCACAATAATTTTGGAAGGTAGATATTTACTATTATACCTATTTTATAGATGAAGTAAGTGAGGCAGACAGAGGTTAGGTGACAACCAGAGATACACAGCTAGTAAGTGTCTTAGGTCAAATTTGAACTCAGAACTTCTTGACTCCAGGCTCATGTTTTATCCATTGCACCACCTGACTGTCAGTCTCCAAGTAGGCTGCTGCGTGGAGGTCCTTTGGTCTTAGCGGCTCCAGATAACAGAGCTGGGACCAAGGAAGACAAGACACAAGGAGTGAGGGAGGCCTCAATTCAGTAGCAAGACCACCACATTGGCATAGATTGGTGTAGTGGTTGGAGTGCCAGCCATGGGGTCAGGAAGACCTGGGTTCAGATCCTGACTAGCTGTGTGAGCCTGCACAACCACATTTGCCCTTCTCAGCCATAAACAACAGATTTTACTACTGAAGTCAGAGGATCTGGGTCAAATTCTGACCCTATCACCTACTTTGTGAAAGCCTCCAGTTCTAGATGTGTGATTCAGTGACCACGGGAGTTTGCTCTTCCTTGGTGGAGGGGTATCCACGTTGACAGTGTCCCCATGCTGACCCATTTCCAGTGTATCAGCATCAGGGAGGATGTCCTAAAAATCAGAGGACGCTATGAGGAGTCCCCCATTGCTGGAGATCTGTAAGCAGAGATAGAGGAGGCCCTTGTATATGGTGGGAAAGTTGGCACCTTGGGAGGATCCTCCCAGGTCTGGGAGTGCAATGATTCTATGAAAAGAAAGTTCAAGGATTAAGGGTTTGGGACCATCGAGTCAGGGTTCAGAGACCTTTCAGGACTAGCCTAAGCCCCTCATTTTATAGTAAAGGAAACTCAGTTTCAGAGAAATCAACCAATTTAGCCAAGGTCACGCAAACAAATGCTCATTTGGCAGAGTAAGGATTTGAACCCGGTCCTGTGATCAGCTCTTTCTGCTCATCCCAACATGTGCCTTATTTTAGTCTACACCTTGCACCCCTCCCCTCACCCTTAGTTCTACCAGCTGCAGGGCTTCCTGCCCAACAGGTGGTCCCTCCAGCCACTCCTCCTCAGCCTCAGGTGATGCTATTTAAAGGGCTGTTATTTAAAGCCCCATCAGGTGTGGTTACATCCCTCCTAGTTCAATCCCGAGCCTTCTCCGCCTCGCCTTCTCCCCCAGCTGCTAGCCCCGACACCTCCCCCTCTATCCCAACAAACCGTCCCCACAGCTCATGCTTTTGGACATTTGAGGAAACATCTGTTGGGTTTGGAAGCTCCTTCACGAGCTCCCTCCAAAGACAAGCTAAGACTGGATGACTCTCCCTGCTTTGTCCTGGGGGACCCGGCCAGAAAGGCTGCCATCCATCTGGGGGAAGGGGTGGGAGGCTGGTAGGGCTGAGCCATGGTGGAGAGGAGTGAGTGGAAGGGGCTCGAACCTATGGAGCTCACCAAACTAGAAGGTGGAGGGCTGGACGGGAAATCCTCAGGACTCTGCCCTGAGTTTGCTGTGTGCCTTTGGGTCAATTTTGTTGCCCCTCTGGGGTTAAGCTTTAGTCTCTCAGGGCTGGAACCTTGGAGCTGGTCATCCAGTCAAACCAACTCCAGTCTGACCAAGACTAAGGCAAATAGGCAGTGTGGTGCAGTGGAAAGAGCCCTAGCTCTGGAGCTAGAAGATCTGGGTTCAAGTCCTGCTGTGATCCTGTCTGTGACTTTCAGTAAGTCTATATGCCTCAGTTTCCCCCTTTAAAATGAGGGAGTTGATCTAAATGGCTTCTGAGGTTCCTTCCATCTCTTAATCCGTTAGGAGCTCTCTGTTATTTTACACATCCTGGATGCTCTATCTCTTCTAATGCAACCTAAGAATCCTAGGATCTGACTTTGAGAACAGGAAGGAACCCTAAAGATGCTGGGGTGTTCATTTTACAAGTGGAAAAGTGGGGGGAAGGGCCCTGGGTCACAAGTAGCAGACCTGGAGATTAGAACTACTGGCATCTTCTGCCTCCAGGGCTCTGGCTCTTTGCAGTCCTTCCCTGCTCTTCTGTCTCCCCTAGGAGCTCAAATTCAATCCTTTGTAGACCTCTCAGGTGTCTCAGGGCAAAGGGGACCTCGGGGATCAGAGACTAGAGGGTCATGTACATCTTCCCCCATCAAAGTGAAGGTCCTTGAAGGCAGGGCTGATTTATATTGTCTTTTTATCCTGAGTGAAAACCACAGTGCCTGGAATAGAACTGGCCCTTCATACATTATCCCTCCTCTCTGTCTTTCTGTCTCTGTCTCTGTCTCTGTCTCTCTCTCCCTCCCTGTCCCCCTGTCTCCCTGTCCCCCCTCCGTGCTCCTCTTCTCTCCCATTCTCTCTCCTCCCTCTCTCTCTTTCCTCTCAACCCTCCCTACCAGTTTCTCTCTCTCTCTAGCTCATCTTATCTCATTATTGAATATAAGCTGCTATTGAAAACAGCACTGATCCAATTGTGTCTCAGCACCCTCAGTACTGGGCACAAAGTTTCATAAATGCTTGGTGACTGACTGACACAAACACATAAATGTCCTCCAAAGAAAACATTTCCAGCTCGGAAACCCGAGTGACTCCAGGGCAGCCCAGTCTTTCGTCTCTCCCTCTCAGCCCTCTGCTCTGTTCATTGTCCCCACTCTCTGACCCTGGCCAGGCCTCTTGAGTAAAAGGGGACTCAGGATCCCCCTGGCTTTTGCTCTCACCAGCCTCCTTTGACCCCAGTCAGAGTAGTAACAGGTGACTGAGAGGAGGGAGAGGGGCCTTTTCTGTTCCTAACCCTGAGGCATTCAGAGAAGTGACTCAAAGGACAAAGCAGGATGGATGTGGACAAACCCTTCAGAGTGTGGCCATGATAAGGGTTTGGAAACTTCTTTGTATCACTGACCTCTTTCCCAATCTAGTGAAGCCAATATAATAATGTTTTTATATGCATAAAACAAAATATATAGGGTTAGAAAGGGAACCAATTATATCAAAACACAGTTATAAAAATATACCTAAAAAACCAACTTCACAAGCCCCTGGCTAAGGAGCCCTGCTCTACTGAGAAGGATCCATGGAATAATAAGAATAATGGCCATAAGTAACAATAACTACTGTCACTGAGGGGGCAGTGAGGTGTTGAGAGAGAAGCTGTCCTATGCTGGTGACCCTGGGCAAGTCAATGCAGTGTCAGAGCAGGTGCCAACTGGGAAAGTTCGGGGGAAGGAAATATGCATTTATTAAATACTCACTATGTGCCAAGCACTTTACAAATACAATCTCCACAACGACATTGGGAAGTAGGTGCTAGTATTGGCCCCATTTTACTGATGAGGAAACTAAGGCAGGGAAATGTGAATGACTTGCTCAACATCTTGCAGCTTCTAAGTATCTGGGACTGGATCTGAACCCAGGTCTACCTGACTCCAGTCCCACCTCGTTGACTCAATGGGAGTTTCCTAGACCAAGAAAATCATTGGTTGAGACCAAATATTTGAATTCATGATCTCATGTGAGCTTTCCAAAAATTCTGAAAGGTAGGTAAGACTGCAGGGATTATTATCCCTATTTTATAGAAGAGAAAACTGAGATTTGCAAATGTTAAAATTCTACAATTCCATAGCTGGCAAATGTCAGAGGCAGGATTTTAATTCAGGTCATCTGACTACCTGTCCAGGGACCTAACACCTATCCTGAACTGCTTCTATAGCTTAAGGAAGTGAAGGTCTTCCTAAACAATTCAAGACTGGAATGTTAGAGCTGGGAGGGCCTTTCAACAGGGAAGTCAGTGGTGGGAGGGGCCTTTAGAACAGGGGATGTCGGGAGCTAGAAAGGAGCCTAAAACAGGGAATATCACAGCTGGGAGGTCACTCAAAGATCATCTGACTGATATTCCTGATTTTTCAGAGGATGAAACTGAGGCCCGGAGATTTTTGGAGCAGAAGAGTGATGTGACAAGATCCCGGCATTCAGAGGGGAGAGGATGTGAAAAGGCTGCTGAGTAAGTCTTAGTGAGCCTGGGATGGCCTCTTAAAAATTATCTCACAGTCTGGAGAAGAGCCAGTGAGGGCCTCCGACTCTCTGGTACTTTAAACTGTTAAGATTAAGTGAACTCTTTCCTTCCCAAAGTCCTGGGAGGTGAGTTAGTGCAAGGGTTATTATCCCCATTTCCTAGATGAGGAAGTTGAGTCTCCATACATGCTCTGCAGTGAAACTAACCTCACTGGTAGTCCCTGGAGCAGCACATTCATCTCCCATCTCCTTGTGTGTGGCTGTCCCCAGACCTGGAAGGCTTTGGCTCTTTATTCCAGCTTCCCGGCTTACTTCAAGACTAATCCTACCTTCCGCATTAGATATTTCTCGGTTCTCCTCTCCCTTTTCCTCACCTCCCAAACACAAGCACCAACATTTCTTCTGAGATCACCTTCCACTTCCTCAGTAGAGGTCTTGTACAGACATCTTTGCTTCATGTCTTCGCCATTAGACTGGGAGATCCTTGAGGGGAGAGACCACGTTTTTGCCTTTCTTTATCTTCCCAAAGCCAGTGCCCGGTACACAGTCAGAGCTCAATAAATGCTTGTTGAAATCACACAGCTGGGAAGAGGCAGATCTGGTTCCCTCTCCAGAGTCTTTCATTGCAGTGGAATGATCTATCTCCACAGGTGGTGAGTCCCCCTCACCAAAGGTGGTCTAGCAGAGGCTGGATGACCATCTGCCAGGGATACTGTGTTGAACTACAGGTTGCATCTGGGATGTCCTTTCCCAACTCTGAAAGTTTGTGAAATGCCGTGGGGTTTTCTTTGAGCTTCATTTTCCTTCTCTAGTGGGGAATAATCCTTAATCCTTTACCCCATGAGTTGTTGAGTCTAAAGGGCTAAGGATCTGTGCATTATTTGAGCATTCTCGTTCTTAGAGTAGAGCCAGTCCAACTGTGGAAGAAAGCCATCCGTGAAAATCTGGTCATCCGCTAATGTGCCTAGCGCCCCAAGACCTTCCCACCTTTGTTTCTTGGAACAAAGCAGTCCGGCTGGGCTAGCCAATGGCCGCGTCTGACAAGGAACGCCTCATTGGGCATCTGTAGTTCACCACCTTGCTGATGGCTGGAGCATCTGCTGATGGAACAATCAGTCCCCGCGCCCACCAGAGCTCCGAAACCTTTTAATTTCCACCTCTACAGTTCATCGGTCATTGTCTGACCACATTTTTCAGCCCCTGGGATCCAGGCGCTCTCGGGGGCCATCCGCCCCAGCCTGTTGGAGAGTCCACAAGCAGCTCCTCCTGAGCCACAGGCTCTTCGCACCCCCATCCGGCCCCTCCGGGGTTTCCACGGTAACCAGAAGCCACAAGCCGCGTCTCCCGGGTGACGGCGATCGCTAGGCGAGCCACTGGAGCTGGAGGACCCCTGGAGGACTGAGAACAAGGAGGGGGGAGGGGAGTAGAGCTTCCTTTGCCTGACTCCAGTCCGAGCTGAAGCTGGAAGGGACGAATCATCAAAGCAGCGGGGGTGGATTGGGAGGGACCCAGAGGGGTGGATTTGGAGGGATCAGGATTCCTGGGATCATAGACCTAGAGTAGGAGGAGGCTTTGCTGGGTCAGATCCTTCACTTTTACAGATGAAGAAACTGAGGCCCTCTTAACAGGTCGAGTATCTGGACCAGGGTCAACCAGGAGCTAAGCCTGGAACCTGCATGGCCGCCAGGTCCTCTGGTTCAGCTCGAAGCAATGTCTCTACCAGCCAGTGTCCTATGATGGGAGTCAGTGCCTGGGTCAGGTCTTTAATTCAGGGATCTTGACCCTACCCACCCAAGGCCCCTTTCTCTGGCTCTTTTACCTAGACTTAGAAAGGTAGAAGCTTTTCCTATTTTATTCAACACTTCTTCCCCATCCAGGTCAATTTCTCTATTCTTTCTTTCCCTGGGCATATTGGATGTTAGGATGTGGAGCAGCAGGCTTGGAACCCTCCTACACGAAGACTGGAACCCAGAGCCTGCACTATCCCTCCCCTCCCTCCTCAGTTTATTTAAGGAGAGGGCTCTTGGTTGCTCTTGGTGCCCTCTCTGTGGTTCAAGGACCAGCCAGGGGTCATGGAGATGTTCTTCTTCTCCAGCAGGGATGGAGACAAGACTGTTCCCTTCCTGACCTCTTCCCTGCTTACCTGTGCAAGCCCCAGGGTAGGGGACCGAGGCTAAGATCAGGGAGAGATGTTGATGGAGAATCCTACCCCAGCGGTCGATCCTGTTCCCAGGATTGTCTGATCTGAGACCTACAGCTGGAACCCTGGGGCTCAAAAGGCAGCTGATTCAATTCTCTGCCCCACTCTTTTTGCAGAGAAGGGAAATGATTTGCCCAAGGTCACACAGATGATAGATATCTGAGATGGAAAGGACATAAATCAAGGTCACCCCTCCTGCAGACATTTACCTGTTGTATGAGTTTGAGGGAACCCCTTCCTCTCTCTAGGCCTCAGTTTCCCCTTCTGAAAAATGACAAGGCTGGCCTAAGTGAAGTCTAAGTTCACTTATGGCTCTAAGGCCCATGATAATAAGATATCCTATCTCCATTTCCCCTTAACTTTTGTCAGAGCCTTGGTCTGGTGACCCCTTGGGCCCAGGAGAGCTGATATTCCCAGGGCCCAGACCTGAACCAAAGGAGGAGACAACATCAGTTTCAGCCTCAGTCGTGTTCCTCTCCCTTCCAGATGGGCCCCCCTAGCCTGGATCTGGGGGTGGAAGGCTGCAGGTGACCAGGCAAGCTTCAGGGGACTCCGTGTTCCCCCAGCTCCCTCCCCACTGGCCTCCCTCCACTCCCCCTCCCCACTCCCTCCCACAGCAGGAGCAGCAGCAGGAAAGGTTGGCGGAGGGGGGCTATTTTTGGGCGCGTCTCCTTAGCAACAGCTGCCACCGCCGTCTGTGGTGGCTTTTCTATAGGTGCTAAAATATTCCACCCTGGTGACTACAGAGAGCTGGGGGCCTGGGTCTGGGAGAGAGGGGAGAGGGGGAGGTGAGAAGGGGGATGAGATTCCCCACCAATGCCCCCAGCCAGGGAAACCTGGACATGTGGCCAGAGGAGAAGCAACTGACTTGACCAGTGAGTGGTGCCAGAGCCCCATAAGGGACTGGACAGCTGTGGGAAGGGGATCACTGGGCCAAAGTCTCCACCTAAAGCCCCTCTCCCTGCCCCAGCCAACCCAAGGTGTCCAGGGAGGCAGCCTTGAATGTCAGGAAGAGTAGTAGGAGAGTTGGACTTTTGGGCTGGAAAACGATGCCCAAAGGCTGCTAAGATCTGCTTGTGGTTGTGGTGGTGTGGTTTTTTCCTTCATTCTCAAAGAAGACCACAACATCAGGGAGATGATGACATGACTGGCAGTGACTTGGATTTGAGTGAGTGGGGGCTGTGCAAGGTCACCAGCCTCACTTTCTCCTCCAGAGCCATCTGGGTCAAGCGGTCATCAGATATTATCAGAAAAACTGGAGGTGGCCTAGGATGCAATGGGAGACCCTGGCCCTTTTAAGTTAAGGTCTTCTCACGTTTTCACTTTGAGTGAGACAACACCCATTCAGTGACGAGGCCTCTTTAAGAAGTAAGCCAAAGGATGGCTACTTTAATAAAAAAAAAAATCATACTGGGAGGGAAGACCCTCAGGATTGCTGACCAGTAGAGAAACAGTTACTATTTACATTTACCTTGAGCCAGGAGGGCCCCAAAATACCATTAAATGGTGCTTGGGCAGGGACCTATTGCTGTCTAAATCATGAGATCCAGAGTGAATTGGGTGTAAGGCTTGATCTTTGAGGAAGAAATCTAGCCAGCAAGCCCCAAGGTCACTAAATTACAGTCAAGGACTTGGAAGTCCACAGACTTTTAGGAGACTTCCTCAAACACAAAGATGGAGGGCCAGGAATCAAAGGCAAGGTCTTAAATTCTGAGTCCTTGGAAGTCTTGACCCTGGCACTACCTTGCCCCGTGACCTTGATTAGATGTGATAATAAAGAGGAAAGGGCTTTGAAGACAGTGAAGGGCTAGGGACCCATGCAGGCCAATCAGATTCTCTCATAACCTTAATGACCATAAAGAGTAAGGGAGGGGAGCGGTAGGTGGTCCCAAGTAGATGGATCTGGGTGCAGAGAGCCCTGGACTGGGACATGGTGTCCCTGGGCTATACTCCTGTCTCTTTCATTAATCTATATTGTTCTTTGGCAAAAGGCTCAAGTTTTGGGACCTCAGTTTCCTTTTCTGTAAAATGTGAGGGTTGGATAGATAATTTCCAAATTCTGTGATTTCATGTCCTGAGCTCCCTCCCAGCTCTGACATTTCATGTTCTAAGGTCCCTCTGAGCAACAACTTTCTAGCATTCTCTTATATGATTTTATTCTCAGCAAATATTCTTTACATGGATATAGTCCCATAGCTAGTCTTTGGGCTGTTTATTCCAAAATATTCTACCTTTGTCCCTTGGAGGCCATGATCAGTTATCCTGGTTCATACCTAGCTAGATGGCTCCAGAGGAGAGGGTGAGGCTGGCGACCGCACAGTGTTCCCTCACTTCAATCCAGTTGATTTCCAAGTCATGGCATCACCTTCCTGATGTCATGGTCCTCTTCGAGAAAAAAAGACAACCAGCAACCACCTTTGTCCCTAACCCTTTCCCTTACAAAACCTTTATCTCTCTTCTTTTACAACATGACTAATGTGGAAATATGTTTAATATGATTGTGCATGTATAGCCTTTATCAGGTCTTGTATGGAGAGGAACTAGAGGAGAGGGAAGGGAGGAGGGAATATTTAGAACTTGAACTCTTAGAAAAGTGAATATTGAAAACTAAAAATTAATTAATTAAAAACAAACCAAGCTTTATTTCTCCAGGCAGTACATAGTTCATGGTGGTGTATCCTAGAGAGTGACTGTGATGATGGAGGTGAAAGATGCTTGAGTCCTGCCTCTGAATTAAGGGCTGGAGCCAGTGTTCACAGTGACTGGTACTTCAGTGGCACCCCAGAGGGAGGGAACCCAAAGGCCTGAGCCCTGGGTCCCGGGGTTCTCACTTCTCATTCCCTCTTCTCTCTGTCCAAGGACAGTTTCTAGGGGTATCCCCCCACCACTATCCCTACTGCCCCTGCTCTGACATTCTGTGTTCTAAGATCCCTCTTGAGAACAACTTTCTAGCTTTGCTTTTTAGGGTTAGGGTTAGGCCTATTTTCATGGGTCTTTCTGCTTTTAATCCTTATGCTAGCCCTGTTAGGTAAACAGGGCAGATTATCATCCCAATTTTGCACAGACTGAGAGGGCAAGTAATTTACTCATGGTAATGACAGAGTAAATGGGCAGAACTTGAACAGAAGTCGAGATATCTGAAGAAGAATCCCAGTGTGTGTGTGTGTGAGAGAGAGAGAGAGTGTGTGTGTGTGTGTGTGTGTGTGTGTGAGAGAGAGAGAGAGAGAGAGAGGGAGGGAGGGAGGAAGGGAGGGAGCGCTGAATTTGGAATGAAAGGGCCTCAGTTCAAATATTGACCCTGGGATCACAAAGTTGTGACCTTGGGCAAGTCCCTGTTCCTTTTTTTTTTTTTTCTTTTGTCCCTTCCCCGTTCTGCCTCAAACTCAGTGCCAGAAGGCTGGATAAGAGAATAAATATTCACCATATAGGGAAATAGAGAGACATCTGGAAGGACTTCCCAACAGTCAGATGATGAAATGATGATGTGGCTGGATTTAGAAGTCAAAGGGTTAGAATCTTGACCCTAAATCTAGAGTTACATGTTCAGGTATGGAGTCTAACCTTGATACTGACCAGATGGGCTGAGCAGCTCTTTAGAGAGTCAAAAAGTTTGCAATCTGCCCATGATTTCTACCAGCTCCCCAAGTGTGCTAGGGAGCATATTAGGGGGCATCAGTCACATGCCTAGGGGGTCACATGAGCACACCAGCAGGTCATGGTGAGGAATCCCAGGGTGACTTAGAGAGCATCTCATTTCCTTCATTATACAGGTGGGGAAACTGAGGCCCAGAAAGATGTGAACAATTGATATTTATATAGTACTTTAAGGTTTGCAAAGTGCTATTACATGTACCATCTAATTGATGGCAATAATGAGATTGGTGATCTTCACATCCCCATTTTATAGATAGGAGAACTGAGGCCCCAACAAGGTCACACCTTGAATAAGTGTCTGAGGCAGGACTGGAACCCAGATCTTCCTACCTCGGAGTCCAACACTTTATCCCACTACAAGTCCCCTTGGATTGCCCTAGTAAAACCCAGCTGTCTTTCTAGGGAAAAGTTAAAAGACCTTATAGGCCATCCCCTTATCTCCTGCCTAGGATGAATCAATTCCCAGGGTTTAGTATGGTGTTTGCCCCTAATAAGTGCTCAATAAATCTTTGTTCATTCATTCATTCATTCAAGTACTCAGGTGTGTGTGTGTGTGTGTGTGTGTGTGTGTGTGTTTGTGTTTGTGTGTTCATCCTTTGTTGCCAAAGAAGTCCATGCCATCAGAGAAATAATGACATGACTTGCACTTGACTTTGTTTTGAGTGAGGGAGGACTGTGCAGGTCATCAGCCTCACTTCTCCTCCAGAGCCATCTGAATCCAGTGACCAGATATTCTTCAGGATAACTGGAGATGACCCAAGATGAGGGCATTGGGGTTAAGCGACTTGCCCAAGGTCACACAACCAGTGCGTGTCAAGTGTCTGAGGTGAGATTTGAACTCAGGTCCTCCTGACAGCTGCACTGGTGCTCTATCCACTGCACCAAGTACTCAGAACACTCCAAGCAAAAGTCCATCTCTTCTTTTACTAAAAATCTCCAGACAAACAAATTAGGTGCCCCTGGATAGGGGAAAGGCTAAAGTTCTGGTTCATGATTGTAATGGAATAGTATCACTGTGCTGTAGAGATTAAGGAATGTGATACATATAGAGAAGGCTGGGAAAATTTACCCGAACTGATGCAGAGCGAAGCCAGCAAAGCCAGAGAACCACCAAACACAATGACCACAGCCTCTCTTGAACAGAAAAACAACTACAAAGCAATTGAAAATAAACACTGGGAAATAATGATGAACAAGCTTGACTCCAAAAAAGACAGATGAAAAGATGCTGTTGTATACATGCTCCTTTGTATAGATGCGGAACCCTATTATAGAGGCAGATTGTTTTTTTCATGTGTTGATCAATTGTTCTGATTTTTTCCCTTCCACTTTTTTCTTTTTTTAAAGAAAAATTCTTTGTTATAAGTGATTGCTCTCTGGGAGGGACAGTGCAAGGATATATAGGAAATCTAAACAAGGTAAAAGAAAATATATCCATACAAACTGATTTTATAAAACTCCAGACACAAACAGGGCAATTTTGTTACTATATTTTTAAAGGTATTATACTATAAAGTTACAAAATGGAAGTTTGCTGTTTAATATACAGTCCTCTTCTTTTTATATGAAAATGTTTGTATTCACTGATGATTGATGATTCCATAACCAACTAGAAAAAAATAAAATGAAAAAGTAATTTCCTCAGAAGAAGAGGATGTTGTGGTGAAGACCTTTCTTTTTTTCAATAACAGAGAATTCCAGATTTACAGTTGGGAGGGGCCTTAGAGGGAGTCTAGTCTAATTTTCTCCTTCTACAAATAGGAATTTAGATGCTGAGAGAAGTGACTTGCCCAAAGTTATAAAAATGAGAGACAAGATTCGAACTCAAGCCCTTTGACTTCCAAATCCAGCCACATCATCATTTCATCATCTGACTGTTGGGAAGTCCTTCCAGATCTCTCTCCATTTCCCTATATGATGAACCTTTGCTCTCTTTTTCAGCCTTCTGGCACTGAGTTTGAGGTATGTGACCCATCCCATGGGGAAAGTGCCTTGTCCTTCAACTGAAAGTAGGGTAGCTTGCACAGAGATGAGACCAGAATTCGACCTGGATTATCACAAAAGTGGTCCTGCTTATCCTGGTTCCAGGACTCAAGGATGGGCCAAGATCATCCCTGCCCAGTTCGCACGAGTTATCTCCTCCAGGAAGCCCTCCTGTTCCCCTTCACCTCTGACATCTCTGGCCAACTTGTTTTACCTTTCCTATTCCCTCTGATTTTTCTTACCTTGTGTGACCGTGAGCGAATCACTTAATCTCCCTGCCCTCAGTTTCCCTAAATGTAGAAAGAAGAGGCCTCTGTGGTCCCTCCCCTCTCTAGCTCTAGGATCCTCTGGTCTTTGATCCTTTGTCTCTCTGGCTTATCATTTCTAACCTCCTGGTTGTTTTTGTTATCTTTCTATCTCCAGGCTTCAGTCAAGAGGCCCTACACAGCAAGGACAAAATGAACATTATTGAATTGAAATGGAACCGAATCATCATTTGGGAGATCCAGGCTAGTCACTTCCTTTTCCTGGGCTCAGTTTCCCCATCTGCAAAATGGGAGATTGGACTCAGTGGTTTCTTGAGGCCCCTTCCAACTCTGAAGCTCTAGGTCCGGACATTAGAGGCTGAGGAAGTCAGGGAGGAAGGGTATCTGTGTGTGTGTGTGTGTATGTGTGAATGTGTATGAATATATAAGTGTATGTATATGTGTATGCATGTGTGTGTATGCATATACATGAGTGTGTGTATGTAAGTGTATGTATGCATGCATGTGTGTATGTTTGTGTATGTGTGTGTCTAAGGAAGATCTGACCAGGATGGCTGGGGGCTAGAAGCCTGGGAGTCAGGGGTCAGAGGAGCTGGTGCAGCAGAGGGTTTCGGGCAATATGGGGGTAAGAGCCATGACCTCCATCCCAGGTCTTGAAGCTGAGCTGGCTCTGCCACAGGCTTTGGGCTCACAGGAGCTGCCCTGTGGCTGCTGGGCCATTCATGGGCCTCATTGGTGGTCTAGGACTCTACCAAAGGTGAGGAGCCTCCATAGGGCTGTCGGACAGTAGGCAGAGCCCCAGCCAGGAGGACTAGGCTTGGCTTCCTAGTCCGGACTGATCATTTCCCTTGTCTGGAGCTCAATGCCCTCTGGGAAATGGCAGGGCCTCCAGAAGCCTCTGGAGTGAGAGGACCTGGGGCCATCACTGTCTGTGTCACTTTGGGTAGGTCACTTAGCTCCTCTTGCCATCTGTGTGCGGAGCAGGGGGAAGAGTAAGCATTTTTTTCTGGAGTCAGAGAACCTAAGTTCAAATCCTGTAAGCTAACCTCTCTGGGTCTCAGTTTCTTGATCTGTAAAACAGGGAGTTGAATAGCCTCTAGGGTGCCTTTCAACATCTGACTCTAAGGTCTTGGAGCTGCCTTCTTGGAAGGAAAGGGGATAGTGCAAAGGTCGAGCTCTAGCGGGGAGTTTAGAGATTGTCTAGTCCGGTTCAATCTCCTCTTTTTATAGATAGAGAAACTGAGGCACAAACGTGATTTACCCTGGGCCACACAGGTGGTAAGGAGAGCAGGGATTTGAACCCAGGCCCCCTGACCTTAGTTCCATTTCCAAGGGGTGGCTTCGACCGTAGCTCCCGTCCCTGCTTCCCATGCTACCTCCACAGAAAAGACCTGGCGTCTTTCCTGCACCCCCACCGGAGCGGGTCCTGGGAGGAGCTCTCCTGGGGCTGAGAAGCAAAGCCTGGACTGGATTCTGGTGAGCCGGAGCCGGAGCCAGAGCTGGAGCAGGAGGCGAAGTTCCCCCCAGCCCCCAGCCCCTGGGCTGCCGGCTGCGGGCTGCGGCTGCCTCGCATCGCCCCTCTCCACGTGCACCGATCGTCCTGGGCTGCTTAACTGGCTCCTCCCGCCCATTCCCTGCTAGTAGCGTCGGGGCCGGAGCGTCAACAGCGGCCAGCAGGGAGGGAAGGGGTGCACGGAGTGTGTGTGGGGGGTCACGTGCCTTGCGGGGTGCAAGGAGCCCAGGGCTAGGAGAGCTCTCTGGGGGCTCCCAGTCGAAGACTTCGGGGGGCAGCCGACGGAGCGGAGCTTGCAGAACCGCCCCGGGGGCGTGGAGGGGAGGAGAGCAGAAGAGGGCAGGGCAAGGGGAGGAGAGAAGAGAAGGAGAAGTGAGAGAGAGAGAGATAGGGCGAGAGATAGAAAGACAGAAAGAGAGAGAGAGAGAGAGAGAGAGAGAGAGAGAGAGAGAGAGAGAGAGAGAGAGAGAGAGAGAGAGAGAGAGAGAGAGAGAGAGAGAGAGAGAGAGAGATAGGGCGAGAGATAGGGCGAGAGATAGAGAGAGAGAAAGGAAGGACAGAAGTGGAAGAGACAGAGGAGACAAGGGAAAAGAAGGGAAAACAGAGAAAAGAAAGGAGACAGAGAGGAAGAGAGAGAGGGAGAGAGACAGTTTGAGAGGAGGTGACACCGAGGGAGGAAGAGGACCGAGAGGATCGAGAGAAAGAGTCAGGGAAAAAGGAGAAAAGGAGTGAGACAGGGGAGAGAAGAGGAGGGAGACGGAGACAGAGAGACAGCCCCAGGAAGGGGCGGAGGGAGGACCCCAGGAGACTGTCAAAGAGACAGGGAGAGGAGAGAGGGAGCTGAAGAGTGAGGGAGAGATGGAGTGATACAGAGAGAAAGAGAGAAAAGGAAAGGTACAGAACTGAGGGAAGAGAGAGACGGAGAGGGAGGGAGGGATCCGCGCAGAGTGACGGTGAACAACCGGGGGGGGGGGGGGGGGGGGTGGCGGAAAAAAAAAGCTTGGAGGAGAGAGGAGAGAGGCAAGTGTGAGCGGGCGCAGGCGGGCGAGGGGAGCGGGGAGCTGCGGGCTGCGGAGCGAGGAGGCGTGCGGGCCGGGACCTGCGCTGTTCAGCTCGAGGACCGTCGGGGATCTGCCCCTCGGGGCAGCAGAAGATGCTGAGGACCAGGAGGCCAGCAGTGCGAGTGGCTGAAGCCCGGGGCAGGCGCCAAAGTTAGGGGGCCCTGGCCTGCGAGGGGCAGAGACAGGGGAGAGTGAGAGCGAGCTGAGCGGAGCAGAGACCACTTGAAGGGGACCTCGAGCTCCACTGGCCAGGAGAAGTTTGGGGGAGGGGGGAGATCGAAGCCACCCTCCTCCCCGGCCTGCACCTATCGCCTCTCTCCGTCAGTACGGATCCAGCCACAGACGGAGGGACGGATTTCTCCGTGGGATGTAGCACCCACCGGCGGCCTTCAGTCTGGAGCTGTTTCCTCCAGAGGTTACGCTGGGAAACTCCGACCCCCCCTAGGTAAGAGTGCCTTCCTCCGCATCCTCTCTCTGTCAGTGTTCCATGTACAGATCAGAAAGGGGATTCTTCCCTAGCCCCCCACCTTTCCCTCTCTTGGTCTCCCACCAGCTCTCTCCCTCCCATCCTTCCCCAGCCTGGAGCGTGGTGCATTCCCCACTCCAAAGCTGTCCCGTGACTGCCTCCTCTGCTCGCTGCCTTTCTCCGTCTGGGGGCGTCGGAGGTTGAGCTGAGGCTCCCAACGAGGTGAAGGGGCATTGTCGACGGTGTCCTTACCCTCTCTCCTGTTGCTTTCCCTGTGCCCGACCTCCGCTTCCCCGGAATGTGGCTCCTTTTCCTTCCCCCCCCGCCCCGCATCCCTCCTCCTCTTTCCCATTGCAGTCCTCCTAACCCAGTGGCCTCAGAGTTCAATTCTCAACCAGAATTAGAAGTCTCAGCTCAGGTCAGATGAGGCGCGTATCCCCGAAAGGGAGCGGTATCTTTCCCCTGTGGTCCCCCTGTCTTATCCCTCGCATTTCTGTAGTACTTTGAGCTTTACAAATCACTTTCCCTTCCCCGAAGACCCCAACAGTGGTAGTTGTTCCTACTTTAAAGGTGGAGAGAGTCAAGGAGGTTCAGAGATGAAATGACTGACCTAAGATTTCCCACCTAGGATATGTCAGAGCTAGGGTTTGAACCCGTGTTCCTTGGCTGCGCTTTCCACTACATCCCTCTCCCTGGCCCACGTAGTGAGTTTGCTTGAACCAACCCTACAACTGGAGAAAGTAACTCCAGGCCTGGTTGGGAGGAGGTGGGGAGGGGAGGAAGAGGGAGGTCAGCGTCTGAGCTGTGAAGACGGCTAGTGAAGGCAGTATGTGGGGGGAGGGGGAGGAGGGGAGGGAGTACTCGATTCAGAGTCCTAGGACCCCGTTGTTCATATCCCAGATCTGACACTGGGCAGCTCTGTGACCTTCAGCAGGTCTCAACACTACTCTGGCCCTCAGTTTCCCCATCTGTAAAAAGAGGAGGTTGACTAGATGGTTTCTAAAGTGTCTCCTACCGGCTCAGCCTTAAACCTTCTCCTCTACCCCAATTCTCTAGCACTAGAGAGTTCCCTTTGGCCTTACTGAGTAGTCTCTTCTAGGGAGCCCTCCCCACCTAACACCCCAGCCCTGACCCTTCCCTTCTCTCTTACTCTGTGCTGAGGTTGGATCTTGAGGGGGCTGTTGGATGTAAGCCATTGGGTTATAGGGTCGTAACTTTACAGCTGAAAGGGACCTTAAAGGCCATCTATCCTACCCCCCTCATTTTCAGATATGAAAACTGAGGTCTAGGAAAGTAAAGTGCCTTAAGATGATAAAGACATAGAGCAGGGAGGGACCATTAAAGTCACCTAAGTGATGTGACTTGCCCAAGGTCACTCAGATACTTAAAGTCAGACCTGTTGCCTGGAGGGAACAGCAGTAACTCCACACTGAGGCCAGGGAACACAGATTTTGAGACATCTAGTCTTCAAAGAGTGCAGTCCTGAGGGTGATTACAGAACCATTTGTGTAGAATGGCCATTCACCTTACTCTTACACACACACACACACACACACACACACACACACACTCAACTGTGTAACAGCAGTATGAGGCCTTAGAGAGAATGATTCCGATTCTGAAGATCTGGGTTCGAGTCCCTACTTTGTCGTTGACTAGCTTTGTGACCTTGAGCAAGTGGCTTCTTTGTCCTTTAAAGAATCAGCTTTCTTTTGGCTCCAACATTCGATATCCCAGCTCCCAGGACTCTTTTGGGTCCCCGACTCTTAAGAGGGTGGTTAGTGGGTCTCTGAGTTTAGGGAGGGGTCTTTCTGACCTGGCAGTAGACCTGGAGGTTAAGAAAGAAGAGAAACAGTGTCACTATTGACTGAACCAGTTAGGGGAGGAGGATCTCTCGGTTGGGGCAGAACCCTTGGTAACTCTATCATCTTATTACTGAATGTATATCAACATCAGTGGGTGACCTGGGTCTGAGTCTTCCACTTTCTCCTTTCTAGCAGTGTGACCTTGGGGAAGTCATTTTACTGTGGACCTCAGTTTTCTTTCCTGTAAAATCAAGGGGTTGGATAGATGGTCTCTGAGGACTCTTCCATTAAGTCTTGGGATTCTAGAATAAGACCTTTTGGTATTTATTTTTGGGGTCTGGGTGGAGCAGGTCCCTGATCTTCTCCTCATTGGCTGTATCCTACCATCCCAGTCATCTGGAATAGTGGTGCCAAATGGTCAGCCCCAAAGTTCTGGGAAGGAGCTACCATTGCCACATCTGGAGTAAGGGACATGCTAGGAGGCCAGCAGAAAGAAGAAAACTAATTCTAGGGGAGATCTTTGGGCTGGTGAAGACAAGATATTGAAGTGGAACTCTCACTGAGAATGAAAGGACTTTTGATTGAGGATCAAGGGGTCTCAGAGACCCTCTTACCCAACTCCCTCATTTTACAGATGAGGAAACTGAAGCCCAGGGAGGTTAAATGATTTTCTCAGGGTCCCACAAGTAGTAAGTGAACCAAGATGATTCTCTGAGAGTGAAGGAAGAGAGTGGGAGATTCCGAGGTCTTTCCATGGTCCCTCTCATAAAGTTAATTGACAAGCATTTATTAAGTGACAACTGTATATTCGGCACAGTACTGGACACAGTTTTCCTATGGCATTGAAATGTATGTTGGATGAATGACTATGTCCCCTTTGAAATCCTTTGGGATGAAGGAAGCAGGTGCCTTGAGATTCCCCAAAGCAATCTCTTAGAACAGAGAAGGAAAAGCTGGGTTTAAAGGAATGTGTTCTTAATTTGGATCTGGTAGAGGTGGGGGCGAGTCGGGGTGGGGGGTGCAGAGGGGAAGGAGGAGAGCACTAAAATGCCCCTGGTTGGGTGTTGAGGGGGAATCAGCCCCTCCACTGGGACGACTGAGTCATAGGGACATGTTACCTACATGACATCGTGCAACATGGTAACTATGGGAGGCAACAGCCGTTCAATGTCAGGGCTTGGGAAGGGAGGGGCTGAAGTGGGGGTGGGGTTAGAGATGGAGGAGAGGCGGGCAGGCATGGAGTTTGGAGTGGCAGCTGAGGAGGAGATGAGAAGGGAGAAGGAAGGGAGGGAAGGAAGTTTCAGGGTTGGCTTGAGAACCAGGATTGGGAGAAGCAGCGAGAAAAGAGATGATGGAGAAAGAAGAGTCAGTGAAGGAACTTGGCTGAGATGGGAGAGGAGGAGGCAGGAGAGAGAGTGATGATGGGAGCAGAGTGGGGAAGGAGATGGAGTGAAGAGGGAGGGGAAGTGGCATGGGTGGTGGGGCCGTGTAGAGCAGGATGTGGCTGCCTTATCACTCCGGTGGGCTCCGAGTCTCCCGACTTCCCTCCTTTACAGGTTCCATCACTCCTCTCTTCTCCTCCACATCTCCATTTTTCATGCCTCTCCCCCTTGGATGCCAAATTTGGCTCACGCAATCTGTCGTCTCTTCTCTGAGATTGGCACCAGGACCAAGCACATTACATCACCATTTGCAAGGGGGAGTGGGGGGATGGAGAAAAGGGAAAGGAGGCACTGATCTCTTTGACTTGTCTCAGTGCATCCTGAACCAGGAGATGGGTCCTTTAGTCCTGGGGAGTCTAGCTATGTGGCCACAGGCAAGTTATTCGGCTCTTCTGGGCTTCAGTTTTCTCATCTGGAGAATGGGGATGTTAATATTTCTACCACCTGCCTGCCTCCCGGGGTGCTTGGGAGGAAAGCCACTTGGAAACTTTGAAGTGTGGTGGAAATGGGAGCTATTAATATTCTTTCTCCAGAGCTTGCTCATGCTCTCGTCCTCCTTCTTTCCCTGGGCTTGGAAGGTTGGGTGGGTGGCCAGGGGCAGAGCCTAGAGACTGGGGAGGCAGAGCTCTCTTGCATTCTATTCTTAGGTCTGGGGCTGACTGATCACCCCCTGATTGCCAGGTGAGTCTGCAGGGCTCGGCAGGGAAGGACAAAGAGTCAACGCTTCTCCACAGGGACCTACTTCCTTCAGTCCCACCCCAGGGATGCTGGAGGTTAGATCTGGAGAAAGAAGACCTGGTTCCAGTCCTGGTACAGCTATTTACTATCTGTGGCAAATCACTCTACCTCTTTGGGCCTTAATGTTCTCATCTGTAAAATGGGAAGATTGGAGATGCTCTCTAAGGTCTGTTTCATCTTATGGCCCTGCTTGGGATATTAGAATGCCCATGGAACAAAACTCTTCCTTGGAAAAATGATTTCTCCCCATTATAGCCTGGCTTTGAGGATTCTGGGAGCTCTCCACTCCAGAGGACCCAGTCCAGGGGACGTCTTGCCTAACTCCATGCTGTCCCTGGGAGTTAGCAAGTTCTAGAGCTGATCCATCATCTCCCAGCATGCTATCACTGACACTACCACCACCACCACCACCATCACTACCACCACTGCCATTGCCACCACTACCACTGCCACTATCACCTTCAGCAGCACTATCACTACCATCACCATCATCACCACCATCAATACCATATCATCATCACCATCACCATCATCACAGCTTCCATATCACTCAATGTCACCACCATCATCCCCTCCTCCACCATCACTGTCTCCACCATGAACACCACCTTCATGCTGTAGGCAGTAGGGATACAAAGACAATAAAATGAAAGAGTCTTACCCACAGAGGGACTACATTCTCCTGTGACAGAAGGAGTTGCATCTACACTAGGGGTGTCAGACTCAAATAGAAAGGAGGACACTAAACCCCTATGTAACAACACCTGCAGAAAGTATATTGACTCAGAAAATCACATACTAACATTATCTATGTTAGACTATATTTTTGTGTATTTTGATAACTATTTCCAAGTTACATTATAATTTGATTCATCCCACTCACGACGGTTGTGGGCCACATCAGCCCATGTGTTTGATACTTCTTGCATACAATTAAGTACAAAGTAAAACAAAGAGAAAAAAGGGACCAACCTCTCTAACTTGTCAATGGGAATCAGGACTTTCTCTCAGTTGATCTGCACAAGGTGGGGCAGATGCTGTTATGCCCCCCATTTTACAGATGGGGAAACTGAGGCTCAGAGAAACAAAGCCCTTAGTATATGTCAGGGGCAGGATTCAAATTGGAAGTTTTGCCTGATTCAGGTTCAATGTTTTCCCCATCATACCATACTGGCCCTCACTGCCATGTCAGATCCTAAATGTGTGGAAAGGGTCAGGAGGTACTGGGGAAAAGGAGGCAAGGTAAGGGTAGGCAAAGATCATAATAACAATAATGACTCCCATTTCTGTAACCTTTTAGGGAGTCAGTATGGAAAGAGCCTTGGCTCTGGAGTCTGAGGATCTGGGTTCAGATCCTGCCTTATATCTTTACTATTTGTGTGACCTTGGTCAAGTCTCTTTGCCAAATCAAGGCACTGACTTGGTGGCTTGTGAGGCTACTTCTTGGATCCTAGGGTGATTGCCTGAACACTCATACATATGCCCCAGGCTGCCTGTACCTCAGTGGCTCACATACACAATTCCAGTCAACAACCATTTATTAAGCGCTTACTGTGTGCTAAGAAAGAGCAGCTAGGGGGTGCCATAGTGCACAGAGTGCTAGGCCTGGGGTTCCTGAGTTCAAATCGGGCCTCTGACACTTAGCTGTGTGACCTTAGGCAAGTCACTTAACCCTATTGGCTTCAGTTTCCTCATCTGTAAAATGAGCTAGAGAAGGAAATGGCAAGCCACTCCAGGATCTTTCTGCCAAGAAAAGCCCATATGGGTCAAAAAGTGTCAGGCATGACTGAAAAATGACTGACCACATATGCTAAAAGCAGTGCTAAGCACCAGGATACACAGAAAGGTCAAAGGTGAAAAATAAACCCATCTTGGACTATCGAGGTTTCCTCTTAACTCTCATCCTGGGAGGAGGTAGAATGGTGATGATGAGAAGCCCTTAGTGTCCAGGCCAGTTCCAGATCCTTTGGACCTTGCTCCTGGTCAGCTCTCTAGTTCCCCCAATCACAGAATACTTGAACTGGGAGGAGTCTTTCAGGTGCTCTCCCTCAATGGGCCTATTTGATAGATGGAAAAATAATGAGACTTTTCTCAGATGAACCTGGATCAGAACCCTGGTCTTCTGAGTCCCCCCCAACCCCCATCTTGTAGCCTCATTTCCCAGACTTCTCCCCTCTTCAGACAGGCAGGGCTCTCAGAGGTTTCCTTCAGGTCCCTCCTTGGACCTTGCTAGAGCCATACTCTTGCGGAGTCTTAGGTTCAGAGAAGTCACAGGCTGATCAGCCCTCAGAGACCCCCTCATTTTACAGAGGGGAAAATTGAAGCTTGGAGGGGGATGAAGTGATTTGCCCATGGTCACACAGGAGACTTGAACTCAGGTCCCCTGATGCCCCATCCAGCCAGAGGCTGGTGGATGTAGATGGATGCAGGGAAGTGGAACATCTGTGAATAGTTTTTCAGAGGACAACATCAACCCACATTTAGATAGTGTTTTATGGTCAGCAGAATCACTTTCTTTTTGATTCTCACAAGGATGACACTATATATTGTCTCTCTTTTACTTGAGGAAACTGAGGCTTAGAAAAGTCATGTGATTTTCCGTAGGCTGTACAGCTTACATGTGCCTAGATCTAGCTAACTCTGGGGTCTTTTTCTGCCTCTTCTAAGGTAGTGAGCTTCCCATCACTGAAGGTATTCAAGCAGAAGCTGCATTTCTATTCTCCCCATAGAATGTAAGCTTCATTAGGGCAGGGAATTGTTTCAATTTTGTCTTCGTATGATAGAGAGTTGGCTTCTGAGACAAACAAAGCCTGGGTTCAAGTGCCATCTCTACCACATAGTGGCTGTGTGACCTTGGGTAAATCACTTCACCTCTCAGTGTCCCTGACAAATTTTTAAGACTATAAATTGAGGTCCATGCACCAGGTTGCATTGGAGGAATCTCCTTTCAGTATGGACATCATAGGCAAAATTCCCAGGGCATAGCACACTGACCAGTAAGCACTCAGTGAATGGTTAGTGGCTTGAATCCGTGACCACACCCTACTTTGGGAGGTTGAACATGGGACCGTGGGAATGGAACCCAAAGAGAGTTATACAGCCCTGGGATTCCGGGGCAGCATTTCTGGGACATGCTCCAGCCCCCGAATGGAATGCCCACCTTGGTCCCAAGGCCCCTTTGTACCAGGAGCCCACTGGCTCCTAAAGGTGGGCTTTGGTGGTGGGGCTGATGGGCTCGTTCCCTGTTCTCTTCCCCCTCCTGGAGTCCTCTGAAGAGTACCCCTGTACACACACAGGACAGTGAAGGAACAGTAACAACAGTGATAATAACAGCTCTCAGTCACAAAGCAAATATCTGCCCCCCTACTCATATCCCTCCCAGGAGAGCCATCCCTTGTTACAAATATTAAAAAAGAAAAGGGAAAAAGCCATCAGAGAAATGATAAAAATGCATTTTTAAATTTAAGCAATAAAGAGAAAAACAAGCTTTTCAGCATCAGCAGAATCAGCAGTGTATGCTGTACTCCGTGCCTGGAGCCCCCCACCTCTGCTGGTGGGTCACAGACAGGGAAGTGAGGTCGGGGCACCTCAGACACCAGACGTGGGAGCTTTGGCAAATCACTTGACCTTTCCACTCATCATTTTCCTAAACAAGGGGATGAAGGGATTGGATTCAGTGGTATCGGAGGTCTTTTCTCAGCTCAAAATCTATGATCTTACAGTCTCTTCTTCCCCTTCCAGCTTGATAATTATAACTAGAGTT
Organism: Bettongia penicillata ogilbyi; assembly: GCA_023548195.1. Taxonomy (NCBI): domain Eukaryota; kingdom Metazoa; phylum Chordata; class Mammalia; order Diprotodontia; family Potoroidae; genus Bettongia; species Bettongia penicillata. The sequence goes on along the minus strand of JAJHZJ010000150.1, from coordinate 4,773,698 downwards.
CAAGTTGTACATAGAAGGGTTGCCATGTGCCAGGCACTATGCTAAGTGCTTTACAAATATTATTTTACTTGATTCTCACAACAGCACTGAGAGGGATGTGCCATTTTACAGAAAAGAAAACTGAGGCAGGCAGAGGTTCAGTGACTTGCCCAGGGTCTTCACAGCTAGTGTCTGAGGTTGAATTTGAACTCAGGTCCTCCTGACTCCACCTTCTAGCTTCCTGGTTGTTACAAGTACACAACTCTGAGTTTGGGGTTGGATTTTGACTCCAGGACTCCGGAAGATGGTGAGAGTATTTTACAGAAGACCCAGTGGGTTTAAGTGACTTACCCAGGGACACCTAGATAGAAAGAGTCAGGACTGGTCTTGAACCCAGGGCTTCTGACCTTAGACTGGAGTTCTTGCTCATTCAGCTTGTAGGAGCAAAGGGGAATTGAGAAAGGACCTGCTCTGTCCACCATGGTGGTTCACTTACCTGAAGGGTTGAGAGGTGGGGAGCACTGGGGATGGAACCCTGAGCTCCACAGTTCATAGTCATTCAGCCCAAGAAAGGGGGAGCGACAGGGGAGATGCTGGTATCCAGAGCCCAAGCCCCCGCCCAGCTTCCCACAACCAAACAGGAAGACCAATGGCTACGCCCTCAGGGTTAAGCCCTAACCCTTCCCTCCTGCCCTTGGGAACAGGATTGGACAAAGGAAACTGAGTTGAAGTATCTGATGAGTGACCTGGAGTCCCATACCTCCTCTCAGAGGACCTCAGAGTGTCAGTTCTCCTCTAGCCTTATTACCTCTTCTCTCCTCCTTTTCCCTTCCCTTCTTTCTTCTACCCTCCCTTCTCTTTCCTTCCCCCCTTTTACCTCTTCTCTTCTCCTCTCTTCCCCTTTTTTCCCCTCTCTTCCCTTCCTATCCCTTCTCCTCTCCTCTCCTCTCCCCCTCCTCTCTTTTTTCTCTTCTCTCTTCCTTCTCTCCTCCCTTTCCCTTTCCTTACCTCCCTTCTCTTCTGCCATATTCTCTCTCCTCTCCTCCCCTCCTCTCTCTTCCCCTCCTTTCTCTTTCCTTCTCTTCTCCCCCTCCCCTCTCTTTCCTCCTCTTTCTCTTTCCATCCATCTCTATCTTTCTCTCTTCCATCCCTCCCTCTTCCTTTTTTCTATCTACCAAAGTGTTATTTATTGTCAACTTCTTTTTTAAAAAAATTATTTCTATTATTTTAATGTATAGAATAAAACAAACATTTCCATAACAAGAAAAGAACATTGAACTGGAGACTCCAGTTACCTGACTTCTCATCCCAATTTGGGCATGTCCATAAGGAACTTGGCCACAAGCTTCCTCATTGGTAAAATGAGCCGATTGTAGGAAATCAAAGTTGTCAGTCAGAAGGGAGGGACCAGAGAGGAAATCTAATTTTCCGGATGAGAAAGCTGGGCCCAGACCCAGGGATGAGCAGTGACCTGCCCAGGGTCTTGCAGCTAGCAAGAGGCTTTAGGAAAAAATGAGATTCAAACCCAAGTCCTTTAAACCCAATGTCTTTTCCATTTGCATTCCATGACATGGCTCTTCAGCTCTGACTTGTGTGACTGGAAGAATCCTCCCAATTTAACTTCTCTTAAGATCCCTCCTCATTCCCAGGAGGCCAGGGTTGAATGACCCTGGGTAGAGGAATGAGATCAGGAAGGGGATTATGGGTGAATGAAACCGCTGGGTCATAGGAAAGAACAGAGTTCAGAGAGACGAGGGTTCAAATTCCAATTCTGATATTGGGAAAGTCACATAGTTTTTCTCTGAACTGTGATTTACAGAATCACAGGTTTGGGGAGTTGGTAGGAACTTCAGCATCCTGCTGGCCCAACCCACATTCAGAAGGAATCCCTACTATAATATGTCTGACAAGTGGTCATCCAGCCTCTGCCTGAAGACCTCCAAGGAGAAGGAATTCACCCCCTCTTGGCATTATCTCCTGGGAAAGCCTACTTTCCACCTCCTGAGATAGCCCACCCACCATTTCCTAGGATAGCCCACTTCATGCAGGGTTGGGTTCCTAATGGTGAGGAAGATTTTTCCTAAATTTGTCACTTTGCAACTTTTCCCCATTGTTCTTGCTTTGTCTTCTAGAGCCAAACGAGGTCCATGTGAAGGTCCTCCATGTGAAGACAACTATTACGGCCCCTTTGAGTCTTCTAAAGACCAAACACCCACAATTCCTTCCATTTATCCTCATATGACATGGAACCTCAGTTTCCTCACGTATAAAATGGGGGAGACAACATGCAGACAACCCTACAAACCAGATTGGTGCAGGGTGAATGGAAGAGGGGAGGAGATAGAAAAGATGGGTGTGTGGGGGTGGGGAGGAGCTGGGATCAGAGAGGGATGGGAGAGCAAAATCCAAGGTTATTTGGGATTTGAGGTGCGGTGCTCTTAGGACAGGGAAGGGAGGAGAAGGATCTGAGCTGGATCCTGAGAAAGACTGAGTCATGCTTCTAGCTCACCTTCCTACTCCCCTCCCCCTCTCCCACAAAGCCACCCACTGCGCCTCCCACCCTCGTCAGCTGAAGCCTAGCTGTGCAGTGTTCTGGAAGGGCCTTGGAGCTCATCCAGCCCAGCCCCCTCCTCTGACATCTGGGGAAGCCAGAGCCTAGCAAAGAGAAATGACTTGTCCAGGGTCACCCAACGAGTTAGCAGCAGATGGGGCTAGAACCAAGCTTTGCCCTGACTCTGGAAGGTCAGGACATGAGGGAACAATCTTTGTAAGCAGTCGCTGGGGTGAGGGAGGAACTGGACACCAGACATGGTGAAACAAGACTCTATTATCCCGGTTCTGTTAACAAGTCATGGCCTCTCCAAGGTCTGCCATCCTAGAGCTCTGGCATGGTGGGTCCAATGCTAGACATGATAAGGGAGTTCAAATCCTGTCTCTGATGCTTACCCCTGTGCCCCTAAACATTCCTCCTCCCAATGCCTCAGTTTCCTCATCTGTAAAATGAGGGATGGATGGATCCTGAGGTCCCTTCCATCTATGATGCTGGATGATTTCTCCCAGTCATCTGCCCCATCTTCCCTCCCCAGGGTGCATCATTGTCAGATTCCAGGGCTGTGGGGTGGGTAAGTTTGTGGGGCTGGGGCTGGGGGCTTAGTAACCTTTCTGCCTCTGTCATCCTCCCGGGAGGCCACTGAGTACAGCCCGGCTTTTCTAATCTTTATTTTTCTCTCTGCTCCTCTTCCCCTCGTTACGTGGGCTGATCACTGCTCAAACTTTTAATTCAGATGGTAATTAAAATAATAATATAGGATGAGCCCCCTTCTGGCGGTGACGCTGCAGCTGGTTCGGCCTAGCTATGAATAGCTTTTGAGTCACACACATACACACACACACACGCACACATGCACACACGCGCGCGCACACACACTCTCACACTCCAGGGGTGGTAGGTGGGGTGGGGGGGATAGGAGGTGGGAGGCTCATGCCTCCTCCTCCCTGGCAGGGGACAGTAGGAAAGCTTGACTTTTTTTTCTTTTCTGTCTGCCCCCCATTCTGTCATCTGCCTCCAGCTCAGAGAGATGGTGTCCGGGAGATGGGACTCGGGGGGCTAGTCCCAGGGCACATTAAAGAAGTCCAGAGATAACATTAATCCTAGTCATCTTACAGGTGAGGAGACTGAGGCGGATGGGAAAATCTTAGAGGTCATTCAGCCCTTTCCCTTTGAGAGGCCTTGTGGGATGGTGGATGGAGTCCTGGACTCTGTGCCAGGAAGACCTGAGTTCAAATCCAGCCTCAAGACACCAGCTATGTGACCCCCCCTGACCCCTTAGGCTCCTCATCTATAATATAAGGGAATGGAACTAAGGAGCTGAGAAGTGCCTCAGAGGTCATTTAGTCCATTTTACAGATAAGGAAACTGAGGTCCAGACAGGATTAGCAGGCTAAGCAGCAATTAATATACCCATCTCACAGAGAAGGTAACAGACCTAGAGAGGATGTCAGACCCTTGACCCCATGACTGATACCTGGGCCTGATCTGGGAAGAGGCCTCAGAGGACACTCTGGGGAAGAGAATGTCTCATTATGGTGGAAAGGGGACCTGGCTCTGCCATCACAGGGCCAGGGTTCAAATCCTACTGACATTTTCTACTTATGTAACTGCCTCTCCATGGCACCTCAGTTTCCCTATCTGTAAAATGGAGGACTTGGACATGATGGCCTCTCTGGTCTTTTCCAACTAGGTCCATGGTTGGGGGCAATCACAGGGGGAGGGGTGACTTTCTCTTGGGGGAAGGGGACAGAAGTCAATAGATAAGAGCAACTTTCTGCATCATCTGAGTACAGGGGTTTTCTTTTAGCCCATCCATTCAGTCACTGGAGAGCTGTTTTTTTGGGGGGTCTTTTATTCCTGACCCCAGGACAAGGCAGGAGTAGTTTGAGATATTGGGGTAATCTTACAAAATTGAGAACTTGAAGGGATCCCCCAGTCCTACGGCCTCATTTTTCAGATGAGGAAACTGTGACTGAGAGAGGAAGTCACTTGGCCAAGGTTACCTAGCTTACAAGTTACAGAGCTGGGTCCACTGACCCCATATCCAGTCCTCTTTCTATTATGCTAATGACTTAGCATAAGTCATTATCCAAGGTCACTGATGTCAGGAAAGGGCTTCTGCTCTTCCAAAAACGCTGAGCTGGGACCTCAGGTGGGCCATTCCAGGGTGGGTTCAGGCTGACCTGCACGGAGCTTGGGAGGCGTGACTCCCCTCAAGGGGCGTCCTTCACCCATAGTTCTCAGGCCGCCTCCGGAGGGGAAGGACCCAGCTGTACCGCAGCTGCTCAGGGCCAGGAAGTGGAATAAATACCAGCTCCAGGCAGAGCTGGAGGTGGGGGATGGAGGCAGCCCAAGGCAGAGGCTGGAAGGCAGCCAAGATCCTGGGGCCAGCATTCCTGCCCCCCCCCCCCACTTGCCCCCTGACCTAGACTTTCCTGGGGAGAAGAGCTGGAAGTGTGCTCAAAGGAGAAGGGAGAACTCAACATTTCTGTGATTGGCACTGAGCTGCCTCCCCACCCAGCTGGGTCTGGCATTGGTGCCCAGCCCATCCCCCAGGGTATTCCCTCACCTCTGCCTGACTGAGGGATGGGGGAGACATGGGAACTATTAGGGAAGGGGTGTGGAATACTTGCAGGAATCAATAAATATATGGTGGTAATATCTACTTTATCTATATATTATATATAGTATATATCTATATAATTATATATCATATCTATATATAATTATATAGTATGTAGTGCTTTTGGGTTTGCAAAGCATTTGTAAATATCAGATCATTTGATTCTCATCAAAACCCAGGGAGGCAGGTATTATTCTTATACCTACTTTACAGATGAGGAAACTGAGGCAGATAGCAACTAAGTGACTTGCCAGAGTCTCACAGATAGAAGGTATCTTAGCCACATTTGAACTTAGGTCCTCAGTGCTCCATCCCCCAGTACTGTACCATGGAAAGGACCTTAGAGGTCATTGAGATTAATCCCTTCATTTTACAGATGAGGAAACTGAGGCAGACAGAGGCTAAGTGACTTGTCCTTAGCTAGGAAGTGTCAGGCCAGATTTGATCCCCACGTCTCTCTTCCTCCAGTGCCAACTCTGGACACAACACTATGCTTGGCCTCTCATACATGGAGTCGTGTAGACAAGATGGTGAAGAGATAATGCTGAAAAGGGAGGGTGATCTCAGATAGTCGAGGCCCTTGAATGCCAGGAGAAAAAGTCTCAACTTTTGACCAGATCTTTCTCAAGTAAGATAAGCCTGTCAGGGTTGGAGACTGAAAATGCTCAGGGGCAATAAATAGGTGGGCAGACCTATCCGTAAGAAGCAAAGGAGGGAAAGGACAGACACTTATTTGCCTGGGGCAGAGGCTGATGGGGAGTAGAGTGGATCATGTGTCTTGCCCACTTCCCTCTCAGGCCCAAACCTCTGAACTGGGTATGGGGCAGGTGGCTGGCTGCGTGCCTCAGTGGGGCTCTGCAGCTGTTTGGATGGAGCCTGCACTTGACCTTGTGGAGAACATCTCCTTGGCTCTCAATCAGTGCCCGCCCTGCCATGGCACAGAAATGGGGGAGGTTGGAAAACAGAGAGCCTGGGGTGAAGGGAGGTTGATTGGGCTGGATTGGCAGTCAGAGAGGGAGATAAGCAGAGACAGATAGACAGACAGAGACAAAGATAGAGATAAACAGAGACAGATAAAAAGAGACACAGAAATACAGAGAGACAGATAAACAGATGCAGACACAGACAGACACAGATAGAGACAGACACAAAGACAGTGACAGAGAAAGAGACAGACAGAGATAGAGAGAGACAGAGAAAATCAGACAGAGACAGTCATAGAAACAGACACAAAGACAGACAGATAAAGAGACAGACTGACAGAGACAGAAAAAGACAGAGATAGAGACAGGCAGAGACAGACAGAGACAGAGACAGACAGAGAGACAGGGAGAGAGACAGTGACAGATTGACCCAGAAAAGCAGTAGACAGTTGATAGAACCCTCTGGGGATGGTGGGGGAATGACTGTGGGCATGAGATATCTTCTTATATTTACCTCAGACTAGGACTCGGGGGACATAGTCTTCAAGTCCTGGCTTTAATCCCAACTTTAGGATAGTAATTTTTCCTTTCTGAGCCCCAGTTTCCTTTTCTACAAAGGTGTTGTTGTTGAGGATGAAATGAAATAATGTAAGTAAAGCCCATTAAAAACTGCATAGGACTGTTCTGTCTAAATTTTCAGGCATACATAATGATAAGAGTTAGCATTTATATAGCACTTACTATATGTGCTTCACCCTGGGAAATCCCAATGTCCAGATCTCTTCTTTCTGGGTGTTTTCAGGCATTGGGATTCCCAGGATGAAGCAGCAGCAGAAGCACTATCTTATATAAATCTCACATTTACAACACCAAGGGTGCCCCCATGACTCTTCTCTTCTCTCTCCGTTCCAGTGGTTCTGAACCTCTTCTGTGTCTGGGACCCTTTGTCAGTAAGGTGATGAAGCTTCCAGGCCCCTTGTCAGGATCATAGCCAAAAGAAATGCTAAATTTCAATTCGATGTTAGTGAAAATAAATATGCAATTTTTTTCCCATCCGAGGTCCCCTGAAATCTATAGTTTTCCTCCTCTATAATGTTTCACTTGATGATCTCATTAGATCCCATTGGTTCACTGGTCATCTCTATGCATATGATTCTCAGATCTATATATCCATTCCTAACCTTTCTCCTGAACCCCTGCATTACCTACAGCTTATTGGGCATCTCCAATTGGATGTGGCATCTGACATCTCAAACTCAACATATCCAAAGGAGAACTCATTATCTTTCCTCCTACCTTCCCTATTACTGTATAGGGCAACACTATCTTCCCAGCCCTTCAGGCTCACCATCTTGGAGTCATCCTGAACTCTTTCCTATCTCTCATGCCCCATATCCAATATGGCACCAAGCCCTGTCGATTTCACCTTTTCAATATCTCTGAATTGGCAACATTTACTCGGAATCAGTTCATGGAAGTCTTCTGGGATAGTGATCCTGCTCATAAGCTCAGGGTAGAGAACAAGTAAATGAATATTAGAATGAATGAATAAATGAATGAACGAAAAGTTTTTATTAATCTCTAACTCTGGCCCAAGCACTGAGGATACAGATCCAAAAGCAAAACAGTCCCTGTCCTCAAGGAGCATACATTCTAGTGGAGATAATACTTCTAGGGGAGTGGTGGCCTCAGAAGGAATTAATTTGGAAAGTCACAAGTAGCAGAGGAGCATAGTTCATTTAAGTGTTCTTCCCTTGTCCTGTCTTGTCCTGTCCTGTTCTGTCCTGTCCTTTCCCAAAACCTTAAACCCAGTGCACTGTGAAGCTGGGACTCCAATGGACCCCTGCCTGAGGGCTCAACTGGACCCTCCTAGCTTTAGAGTGATTATCAGTAGTAACTGTTGGTGGTTTCCACTCAGCCTGATGGCTTTCTTTTTCTTGACCTCATTAAAGGTGCCATGCCCTGGCTACTTCTTAAACAGGCCTATTCAATGAATGGGCATTGCCTCACCCTAAGTGAGTACCTGCACAGACCTTGGTCTAAAGGGCCCACAGTTTCCCAGTGCATCCTGGGTCATCTCCTGTCATGCTGAGGAATATCAGGTCTCTGGATTCAGATGGGTCTGGAGGAGAGGTGAGACTGGTAACCTGCACAGCCCTCCCTCACTCAAAACAAAGTCAAGTGCAAGTCATGTCATCATTTCTCTGATGGCATGGTCTTCTTTGACAATGAAGGATGAACACAATCCCAGGGATTCTGGTACCTGGGACAGAGCCAGCATGGCCTCCGCAGGTTGGTTTAGAGGCTGGGGTTCCAGGAACTTTCTGTCTAGCGAGAGGAAGGGACACAGATGGAGTTTCTGAAGATGGAAGTACTATCATGAACGTAAGCATTGATGTTGTTGGTATATTATGTTCCAGACCCATGGATGGCTTTCGCATCCCTAGGGAGGCATCTCAAGGTCAGTTTTTGGTCTCAGATGTGTCCCCTTGATACAGTTGGACTCCCATACAGTGTCTGGCCCCCACCCCCAACTCCCATATACACACCCATATAACCCTTGATTTGAGTTTACTGACATAATCTTATAATCTGGGATACAGATGATTGAAAAAGAGGACAGAAGGATAATACTAATAAATATTTTTATAGTGATTTAAGGTTTTACTTATGTTGTTTGATTTGGTCCTCATAATAATTCTAGGAGGCAGTTGCTATGATTATTGCCACATCTTAGAGATGAGAAAACAGTCTGATGTTACAGTGACTTGTTCAGGATCCCATGGCCAATAAGTGTCTGAGGTAGGATTTAAATTCAGAACTTACTGCCTCCAAACCTGTGCTCTACCCACTGTGCCACCTGGCATCACAGGATCATAGATTTAGAACATGCAGAACTTCAGAGACAATTTAGTCCGATCCCTTCCCATTTTACAGAAACTGGCCAACAGTGGTAAAGTGATTTGCCCAAGGTCACATAGATAATATGTGACAGAGCTTTGAACCCATCTTCTCAACTTGAAAGCCAATTCTTTTTCCATTGTAACAGATATGGGCTGAGGTTGAGAGGTCTTAGGGGTCTGGTAAGAAGGTCAGAGATGGGAAGAAATCTCTTATCCTCTGAGGTGCAGAGGGAGGAGTTATTCACCCCTTCACCAGGGGCCCAGGTGTTCCTGTTCCTTCCATCTGCATGACCCCTCCTGTCCAAGGCTCTTCTTGCCCTAGGGAGGTTGCCAGTAGGGGTTGAGGAGGGCTTATCCCACATCGTGGGGCCAATCCAAGATCTCATCTTCTTCCTGCAGGGTAGTGGGCATGTATGCCCCATGATCTTGGAGAGGGGGGAACTTTGTGGGGAGACCCCAGCTAGGGGAGTAGCCCCTTCCTCGAAAGACTTCTATACCTTTACTCTCCCATCTATATTTATAACTTTATGCATAGTTTATTGGGAACCCAGAGTGGCAGAGCTAGAATGTCAGAACTGGGAGGGAACTTAGAACGTGGAATATCAGAACTGGGAGGGAGCTTAGAATATAGAATATCAGATCTAGGAGGGAGCTTAGAGCATGGAATGTCAGAGCTGGGAAGGAGCCTAGAAGAAAGAATGAAAACTGGAAGCCGGTGCTCTTTCTGCGCTCTTCCTAAGTAACCGAGAAAGCCTCTTTGAGGCTCTGTCAGGGGACAAGGCGGAAAAGCAGTCCCTTTCCTCCCCTTTCCCTCCAGTCCCTGACCGACTCCCCTCCGCAGGGCACTGGAAGGTTGTAGTCATGCAGCTGTATCTTCTCTTTGAACTTGCCCCGTGACTTTTCCTCCTAAGTCAGGGTTTCTTAACTTGAGGTCCACAGACCCCTAAGATGTCCAGGGATAGATTCCAGGGGATTCTTGAACGTAGATGGGAAAAAAGTCTATCTTTATTTCAAAAGAATTGGTTTTCTTTGAAATCCAATGCACTTTAGCACGCATTTAAAGACCCAATTCTGAAAAGGGGTCTACGGGCTTCCCCAGATTGTCTGCCTGAGTGGTCCAAGATGCAAAAATGGTGATGCCCATTTGCTCTGTGCCCACGAACGAGACCCTGCTTTGAGGAAGCCTTCACTCGACTTCCTCACTTCTCCCCAAGTCCCCTCCCCAGATCGCCCCCTCTCCTGACATCTCTCACCCGCTTGCTCCCCAAGGGCTCCCCAAGCACTTTATAGGAGAGATCTTAATTATGCCTCCTAATCACGGGAGGGAAGAGGGAGGCAGAGCAGGGATGAAACTCTGCATTTTACAAAGGTGATAACTAAGGATCAAATGAAGTAACTTGCCTAAGATCACAGCACTGAGGGACTGACCAAGTCAGGATCCCAAGATCCGGATCCTGTCTCACCACCTGGTCTGTCTCCCCATCCCCCACAAATCTCCAGTAGCCTCAAAGTGAAGATTGAAGACAGCTTCAGTCTGAAGAGTCCACTTGTCCGGAAATAACTCTCTCCCTCCCCTCAAAAGGCACACTACCATTAGAATAGCTCTCTTTAAAGGCTGTCATGTGGTAGAAGGATTAGATCAGTATAACTTGGTCCTAGAGGGTAGAACCAGGAATGAGGTGTGGGGGAGAAGCCAAATTCTGGTTTAATAGAATGATGACCTTAGTGGATTAGAGCCCAGTGAAAGTGAGATAGTTTTTCTCTATAGGTAGTGAGTTCTCTGTCAGTGGAGGTGTTTAAGGAGAGACTGGGTAACCACTTGGCAGGGAGACTGGAGGGGAGATTCTTGTACTGGGTAAGAGGTTAGATGAGGTGAACTCTGAGGTTCTTTCATTTAAACTTGAGTGGGAAGGGTGCTGGATTTGCAGTCTCAGGACCTGGGTTCAAATCCTGTATCTGACCCTGTATGACCTTGGGCAAATCACTGCTTCAGTCAGTTACCAGATGAGGAGGTTGGACTTTGAGACCCTTAAAACTCTAGATCTCTGATTCCTAGTCCTGACATGCTGTGTTCTAAGTAAGGCCCCTTCTATGAAACACTCTCCGTGCCACGTGGAGGCATCTACGTTATATCCTGGAGGCCAAAGGGAGCTTGCAGAGCTGGTGAGTGACCTGGTCAGAGCTGGGCAGTTTGGCAGCTGTGGGGAGGCTGGAGGGGAGAGAAGAGAGGCCAGAGGCCAGGCTGACTTGGAAGCTGCAGAGACTTTCCTGGGGGCAGGCAGTGCCAGGGCGATGACAAGGTCCCCTTCAGGTGTTCCATATGGCAGCACTAGTGGCCTGCTCATCAGTTATCTGGGAGCCCCATGAAGGCAGGGAAGATACTTTCTCTTGGCCTTGTGTCTCCCTAAGCCCCAAGTAAGATCCTGGGCTCACTCATTCCAATGTGTCTGGGATCTCATCAAAATGGCCACTTTCTCAGAGCACCTGGGACTGTCCATCTCTGCCTGCTTACCCTGACTGACTTTTGGCCTCAGAAGATCATGGCCCCTTAATTTACTAAGGAAACTGAGGTATAGAACACTGCCCAAAGTTACAAAGACCACAGAATCTTGGAGTCACAGAATTGGAGCTGGAAAGGGCTTTAAAGGTCATCCTGTGCAGTGGATAGAGCTGCAGGCCTAGTTAGGAAGACCTGAGTTCAAATTCAACCTCAGATACTTACAAGCTGTGTGACCCTGGGAAAGTCACTTCACCCTGTTTGCCTCAGTTTCCTCATCTGTAAAATGAGCTGGAGAAGAATATGGCAAACCACTCCAGTATCTTTGCCAGGAAAATCCCAAATGGGGTCACAAAGAGTCAGACATGACTGAAATTAACAGACCTATGGTCACACAAAGGTGGGACTCGAACTCAGGCCCTCTAACCCCAAAGCTAGCACTCTAAGTCTTCTGAATCATACTCCACCTTTCCTGCCATTCCACAGGGGCTCCACGGCCATGTTGGTGACCCTCCTTCACATCCTTTCACTTTTCTTGGCTATCCAAGCTGCCCATTGGCCATCACTCCCTCTTCTAATTATGTAAATGACTTCTCTCTTTTTATCCCCTAGTCTTACATTTCTCTGATGACCATCATAATAAAGGTTTGTCAAACATATATTGAATAAGTGAAAGAATCCGGTAGAAGAGGGAGACCCAGCAAAGAAGAGAAGGGAAGTGTGAGCAAAGGGAGACAGTGGGGTCAGAGCTTTTTCATTCAATCAGACATAGGGACTTGGAGAGGTGGGTTCATTGGCAAAGGGGCTTTCAGGGAGGAATTCCTTTCCCTCATCCTGTGCAGGTCAGCAGCTTCTCTGCCCCTTGGTCTTAGAGTTGCCTAGAGGACTCAAAGGGTGACTGAATTGGGCTCCCATGGTCAGAGTATGTCAGAGGCCAGATTTGAATTCAGGTCCTCCTGACTCCAAGGCTAGATGCCACATCAATACTCATCATTCATTCAATTTATTAAACACCTACTGTGGACGAGGCAAAAAGCTAGGCACTGAGGTACAAAGAGAAAAGCGTCCTCTGCCCTCAAAATGCTTATAGTATCCTGGGATTCAGGACTGAACATGAATCATGGATCCAGAGTTGTTAAATACAGAGAGGACTAGGGTGACATGGGGGCAAAGGAGAGAACACAGAGAGGGCTCCAGGTAAATGTGAGGAGGAGGAAGGTGATACTTCTTGGAAGAGGTGTCCCCTTGGAGGCCAAGGATTATATAAAGCAGAGAGATGGGGACTGAGTGCATTCCTGGCCTGGCCTTTGAAAGTACAGGGAGCGGGCAGCTAGGTGGCACTTCAGGGGAATAGAACAGCTCTGGAGTCAGGAGGACCTGAGTTCAGATATGACCTCAGATACTCACTAGCTGTGTGACCCTGGGAAAGTCACTTCACCCGAATTTCCCCCACCCCCTCCAAAAAAAGGTGGGAGGCTGCATATTGAGCTTGGGGAAATAAGTGGTCATAGGGAAGCTGAGTGCATGAAGAAGAATAAGGGTCACAGACTTGGAACTGGAAGAGATGGCTCAGGGGCTGTCTGGGGAGGTGACTTACCCAAGGTCACAGAGCTAGGATTTGAACCCGGTTTCTCTGACTCCAAATTCCCCCTTCTTTCATGTCATGTTGGAAAGGCATATGGGTGATAGGCTGACCACTAGGCTGGGACCTGCTATTTTATTTTAGAGGCAGTAGGGTGCCATGGAGAGTTCTTGGCTGGAGCAGAGGCATGGTTGGGCTTGTGCTGTAGACCAGCCCTCGTCTGAATCTGCCATTGTAAATCTGAATAGGCAATAGGGCAGGATGCTTCCCTCCTTAGAAAAGGGGTGTCCAATGCAGGCAGCGAATCATCCTTGTGCTTTCAGCCCATAGAAAAGGGGGCAAGACCTTGGAGTTGAGTCCAATCCCTTATTGAAGGTGTACAGAAAAAATAAGTGAGCCTGGAACCTCTCAGATACTGGGGGCTGGTGAAGGTAAACATTAAGAAGGCTTTTCTGGGGTCTTGGTGTGAGACATGGCTAGGAGGCAGGGCAGTATAATGGGAAGAATACTGCCTTTCAAGTCAGAATTCAAATCCTGGCTGTCTTTGACTCTGTGACTCATTCTTCTTCTCTGAGCCCCAGTTCCTCATCTATAAAATGGGAACCAGTCAATAAACATTTATTAAGAGATCACCATGTGCCAGGCACTGTGCTTAGTATCAAGGATACAAAAAGAGACAAAAGAGAGTCCCTACCCTAAAGGAGCAAATGAAGCTTTGGCAACCTTCCTCTCTGGGCTGTTCTGAGGAACACATACAGGGGAAGGTACCTTAAAGTCACCGAGCTGCATGAAGGCGAGTTGGCATTTTTATATAATTATAAAGTTTGCTGTCTAACTCAGAAGACTAGATACACATATGAAAACATTCTCTAATTTGACAGCTTGCAATATAAGGACATATATACTAAGTATCAAATCACACTTACCTTGATTCTGCCACTGTGGGAATCTGGCAAGTCACTTTGGCCTCCAGGCCTCGGTTTCCCACCTGTACAATGAAGGTGTTATAGTTGATTACATTTGCTTCCAGTGTTCTAATGTTCATACTAGATTACATGGTTCCACTCAGATCTTTCATGCCATGTTCTAAAGTCCCTCTCAGCACTGACTCACTCTGTCCTGGAGCCCCCCAAACTGACATTCTAGGGTATCTCCAAGTTCTGATATTTTCAGTCCTAAGATCTCTCCATGCTCTGAATTCTCTATTCTATGACCCCTCCAAGTTCTGACATTTTTGTACTAAGATATCTCTAAATTATGACATTCTATGACCTCTCTCTAAGCTCCTAAGGTCTAGGTCCTAAGATATTTCCAAGCTCTGACATTCTAGGTTCTAAGAGCTTGACATTCTCTATTCCAGAATTCTTCCAAGCTTTGACATTCTTTGTTGTAAGACCCCTCCTAGTTCTCACATTCCATGTTCTAAGGTCCCCTCCAGCTCTCATGGTCTATGTTTGAGAATTCTTTCTGACTCTTGGGCTCTAGATTTCTACAAAATTCGGTCAGAGTTCAGAGGCCAGAGGAGAGATCACAATGGATGAGAGAGGCTCTCTCAGGATCTAGTTCCTGAAGATAAGGAGGCATTAGAAAGGGAGAGAAGAAGGCCAGCACCCTGTTGCTTGTTCTTCCCTAACAGGGGGCAGGGATCCTTCTCTACTCATCCCTGTTCATGCTCCTCAGGGCCCTGCCTGAGGCAGGAGATAGAAGGATCTAGATTCCAGGATGTTCCAGGGGACCAAGATTTGTCCCGGATTCCTCTGTGCATTTCCCAACCCATGGGATATGTTCCCAGAAGAGACATTGCAGTTGGCACTGAAAGCTAGCCTCTGCCTCATCTATTTTATGTGGAGGTCTTTTTTGGGTGAGTTTTGGGTGAAGGAGGTTTTATTGATGGCTTTTTGGAGGCAGGAGGTTATGAAAGGTGAGAGAAGAGAAGAGAAGGCTTTGGAACTGGTGTGTTCCAAAGGAATGGGAAACCCAAGAGGAGACAGGGCAGAGCTTTGGGGGTCTCCTCTCCCTGGGAGAGCTGGAGCTTCTAACCATGGAAGGGAAATTGTAGGACTCCCCTAGCCTTGAAGAATGATGCAAGCCCTAAGTAGGATCTGCCCTCATAGAGGATTCTTCTTTAGAATGAAAGATACCCTTGGAGCAACCACATACATAGCCCCATAGCCTCCTGCCACAAGCACATATTAAGTGCTTGCAGTATATAGGGTCCCAAGTTAGGGCTGTGGGGCCTAGCTAGTCTGTGTCACCTTGGACAAGTCCCTTTCATTCTCTGGGCCTCAGTTTCCTCATTTGTTAAATAAGGATATGGAACTAGATGATCTGCAATGTCCTTTCTGGCTTGGAAATTCTTCGTTTTAAAGTCTACCCAGTTCTGACATTCCATATACTAAGGTCCCTTCCAGTCCTGGTGACACTCCCTGTTCTAAAGTCCTTCCTAGCACTGACCTTCCCTGTCCTAAGGCCCTTTCAAGCTCTGACATCCCCTGTTCTAAGGTTCCTCCCTACTCTAATATTCCCTGTTCTAAGGCCTTTTCCTGCTCTGAAATTCCCTGTTTTAAGCTGCCTCCCAGGTTTGACTTTCTAGGATTTTCTGTTTTCAGTTTCACAGATGAACCAGCCCCTGTCCCTACCTCCCCCCATCCCAGGGCTCACAGTACAGTAGGTGGGTAAGACAAATACTCCAATGAATGAATCTAAGAGCAGGTAGGAATCAAGTCACGTAGAAATGAGAATTCTAGGCTGTGCAGATGCCCATAGGCTCCCCCGCCCTTAACTATTTAAATGAGATTCTCCTGGTACTCACTCCTTGGGTTTTCCTTCTGCTCCAGGCTCGATTCCATCAGGCACAATGTAGTCCTAAGCCTGGACTTGAGAGAAGATCAGGAGAAAGGAGCCAGGCCTGGACATGGTTTTTAGGGATGTGGCTTCTCGTCCCACGTCTGCCACTGACTTGCAGTGTGTCTTGGGGCCAGGCACTTCACATCTCAGAGTGAGAGGTTGGGTTTGGTTCTCCCTAAGGTCCCTTCCATCTCTGGATCCTTTGGTCTTGTGACCCTTCTAGCACCTGCAGTTTGTGAAATTCTATGGGCCATGGGTTGTGGGCCAGTCTGTTGGACTGACTCTTGATTCATCTGTCAGGATTTTTGTTGGGGACAGGAGACTGAGTGAGGAAACTAGATACAACAGAGTCCCTTTGGCCAAACTTCATATTCCATTGTTGGGACCATGGTGGGAGTGGAGGATGGGAGGAAGAACTTTTCAGGACCCTTCCTGAACCTTGTGGTATCTGTCTCCACATCACAATCCCATTTAGCCAGAGAGGTGCTTAGGAGCAAGCATGGTGGAGAGGGGAGAGTGCTACAGCTTTTTAGTTGAATCCTCGCTGCTACCTATGGGTCCCTAGATAATTCACTTTTCCTCTATGGGCCTCAGTGCTTCCAGTTGTAAACACAGGATCTTCCTGGCTCTGAATCTCTCCTTTCCCACCAATGGCTTAGCTTTAATCTCTCCTCTGCATTTGGCTAATTCTAATTGTCATCATCTATCCCCATCCTTTCCCCTCTACTAGGTTAGAAGGCTAGAATTGGCTTTTGGACATGTTGAGATGGATTTGCCTTTTGGATATCCAGTTGGAAATGCCCATGAGGGAGTTTATGATGCTTTCCTGGAGACACTCAGGCCAAGCCTTGGGCATGGAGATGAGACTCACACCTGCCATATTTAGAAGGGAACTCATTCCTTTTCCCTCCCAAACTCCCCTTCAGCCTGGCTCCCCTAGTTCTGCTGAAGGTGCCACCATCCTCCTGGACACCCACATTCCCAAACTCAGCATCGGGCTGATCAGTTGTTGAATCTGTCCTTCTCTCCACTTCTCCCACCACCCTCCTAGCTCAGACCCTCTTTCCTTCTCTCCTGCAATACTTCATTAACCTCCCAATTGCTGTTTCTGTCTTCAGTCTCTTCCCTCCCCAGCCCCTGCTCTGAACAGCTGCCAATGTGATTTTCCCAAGTGAATCTGCCCATGTCCCTTTACTGCTCAGAGAACTCCACTAGCTTCCTGTTGCCTGTTCCTCTGGTTGACTTTTAAACCATTTGCAATCCGGCTTTGGCAATACCTCGACAAGTTTATCATACTCTGTTCCCTTCTTGGGATTTTCATTGACCCAAATGGGCCTGCTTGCTGGCCCCCATGGGAGATTTGCCTTCTTCTCTCTCCACACCTTTGCAGAGCTTGGCTCTTTCCCAGGTCTGGATGCACTTTCCTTCTCCCACCCTGTCCCTAGGAGCCTCCTCATTTCCTTCCAAGCTCAGTTCCCAGCTGCCTCCTTCATGAAGTCCATTCTGATCTACCTAGTCACTGTCTAGCCCTGCTCCCAGAAATTATTTTATATTTCAATAAAACAAAAAAATTTGGATACTCCCCCCTGAGACGATGTAAGGTATTTGAAGGCACAGACTGTTCTGTGTGTGTGTGCTTTGTCTCTGTAACTCCAGCAGTTTGCTCAGTACGAGGTACTTAATAAATGCCTATTAATGGATGATCTATTTCTATTTCTGGCCCCTAGTGGTGGTACAGCTAGTTGGGTAGAGCTCTGGGCTTAGAGCCAGGAAGACCTGAGTTCTAATACTGATTCAAACACTTACTAGCTGTGTGACTTTGGGCTGGTCATATAACTTCTCTCAGCATCAGTTTCCTCATTTGTAAAATGGAAACAATTAAAGCACCTACCTCTCCGGCTTGTTATGAGGATCAAATCAGATATTTGTAAAGTGCTTTATAAACCTCAAAGCATCATATAAATGCTCTATCATCATCATCAACACTATTACAGTGCCTGGGAAATGGCAAATATTTAATGCATACTGAATTGATCTGCAAACATAGACTGTCAAAGCTGGAAATGACCATCTTAGAGTCCACCAGCCCCAGTTTCTCACTTAGAGATGGAGCTGAAGGACATTTGGAGGAGGAAGGGAAGGTGAGCGCCTCATTGCTTGGGAGAATCTCCTCTCCTGGGCTGAGGCTGTCTTCCAGGACAATTCCTGGTGTTGGGAGGTAGATACAAACAGCCATTGAGGAGGATCTTTTAGGCTTCAGGTCAGTATCATTCCCTACCCTGACCTGCTCCCCCAAAGTGATCCAAAATTGGGAGATTTCTCCTATCTTTCCACCTGTTCTCTTTTTCTCCTTCCTAACCTTACACTGGCCTGGATGCCAGCTAATCCCAGTTGAGGTGCCAGTTAATGCAAGTAGGTGGTTTTCCCCTTTCCCAGAAGAAAGCGCTTTCTGACAGGACTTTGGAAGCATCCCTCCCACCCCCGAACCCCCAGAATCCAAGTGAATTTATCCCTTATATGCTGTATTATAGAGAAAAGTCAGGGCTAGGATCCAGGAGACCTGACCTTCAGTCCCAGCTCTGCTGGCTAACTTCCTCTGGGGCTTTTGCTAAGTCATCTCCCCTCTGTGGACCTCAGTTTTTATCTCTGTAAATAAAACATTGGAATTAGAGGTCCTCCACTGAGCCTTCCATTTCTCCCTTTCTGCGCATCTCTGTGTCTGTGTCCTTTTCCAGCTCTTCTACTCTGTGGCTCTAATGGTGGAATTTCAGGCACATTAACAGTAGAGAGGGGAACATTTTCAGGAGGGAGTAGGGTAACCTTCCTAGTGACTTTGGAATAATGGTCTATTATGCCTGTTTTGCCAAAGCATACAGTAGGAACCTCCGAGTGATAACCCTCCTCAGCTCCCCAGACAGTTCTGAGGGTT
This sequence comes from Bettongia penicillata ogilbyi, assembly GCA_023548195.1. Classification (NCBI taxonomy): domain Eukaryota; kingdom Metazoa; phylum Chordata; class Mammalia; order Diprotodontia; family Potoroidae; genus Bettongia; species Bettongia penicillata. The sequence goes on along the minus strand of JAJHZJ010000150.1, from coordinate 4,754,864 downwards.
GAGCCCACATCTTTCCTTCCTTATCCCTGTTTCCCCACCCCAACATCTATATCCCCAGGACTAATGGTTCCTGCACCAGGGTGGTGGTGGTGGTGGGGTTTAGGTAGTGAGGGCACTGGCTGACACAGAGCAGTGATGGTCATGTTCCTCTGTTGTTGTAGCTTGGGGTAGGTGATGAGGACACAGGCACCCAGAGCCAGGATAGGCCAAGGGAAGGGGGGTTGGGTGGAGAGACGGTGGGGAGAGTTTCTCCCAGGGAAGCTGGCACCACTTGAGCTGTTGATCTCTAAATTACAGCACTGCCTCTTCAGCCTGGACGCCGGCAGCAGCCGCACTGTTGCTGTGGCAACTGAGTTGTCCCGAACCCGGGGAAGTGTATAAACACTGCTACAGATACACAATTAGATCAACAAAAAGAATAGAACAGAAAATAGAAACTCCCAGTCTTCCATAATTCTGGGCCAAAATGTTACCGAGAGCCGTCTCCTGGCCTCCTCCTCCCTGCCCACCCTGGCCCTGCTGGTGGCGGAGACTTGGTTGGCACCAGGAGAGGCAGGGGGATGGAGTGGTGCTTTGGCTACCTCCTCTTTCTCAGATGGATGGGGGAGTGAGGGGGACAAAGGGCAGTCTCAGGGGAAGGGGCTGACTGTCTGTACCCCAGGTTATAGCCAAGTTACCTCTCCATGACCCTTATGGACACCAGCACCTCAGCGGCCACTATCCACCTCCATCATCATCACCACGGTCATCACTGTCACCATGGTTACAGTCATCACTGTCATCATCACCATGACCATCATCCTCTTGCCACGGTCCCCTTGGTCATCACTGTCACTATCACTAGCAACATCATCCCCATTGTCCCTGTGACCACCATCACCATCTTTGCCTTTGTCACCATGACCACCATGTTTTCTGTCTCTGTCACCATCACCATTGTCACCATCTTTGTCATTGTTACCATGACCTCCATGTCTCCTGTCTGTCACGATTGTTACACCCACAATGATTTCTCATTGCTGAGCTTGTTTGCTCATTTGTAGAGCAGGGGTCTCAGAGTCCTGAGGGACGTCAGAGGGATGTCATCTCTTCCCCCTATCCCAGTAGCATGAAGCCTTTGCCTGACATCTCTAACTAGCCATTACTTCTTTAACCTATTCTTGCATTTCCCATTTAACAGAGAGCTCCCTGTCACCCACTTCCCTTTGGAATAGCTCTCATCTTAGGGATGATCTTCATATTGACCTGAAATCTGTCTCTGTGAGGTTCTGTCAGCCCTGCCCTGGCCTCCCTGAGCCAAATCTCAGCCCTGCCTGGCCTCCCGTCCAGAGACTGAATGTAGCGGAGAAAGCATGTTGGCCTTGGAATAAGTAAAGGCACCTGGTTCTCTTGTGGGCACAGCCAATATTGAATTCACCATTAGGGACCATCCTATCCTGGCATCCAAGAGGCAGGAAACACAGACCTAGAGAGGAGGTTTGTGTCCTGAGTCACAGAGACAGGAAGGACTCCAAACCTAGGCCTCCAACTCCAAGTCCAGGGCTTCCTTCAACCCCACATGCCCCTTTCCCCTCAGAGCCTCCATTTCCTCATCTGTGAAATGGGGATGGTAGCTGTTGTGCTGCTGACACACCTCACAGGGCTTTGCTTCAGAAAGCAATTTGGAAACATCAAATCCCTAGAGAAACAGGAGCTATTTTTATCCAGTGAGATAATGCACATACAAGTTCTTTCCAAATACCACAGCATTACACACAGGCAGGGGATTTATTATCATCACTATCATTTTATCATTATTCCATTTGCTGCCCCTCAGCAAGCATTTAGTAAGTGCCTATAGTTATGTGCCAGGCACGGACTTGCCGACCCCCAGGGGACACAAATACAAAAGCACCCCAACCCCAGCAGGAATCCATGTCCCACTGAATGTCACTCAGGAGGTGACATTTTGGGAACCAGGCTGTGCTTTCATCCACCTAGAGTACTTCCAGTGAGGAAGCACCCTTCACCAATGCCCCTGTCACCTACCCCACAGCGTAGAATCTGAATAGAGGCAATTCGGCAGAACAGTGGATAGAGCCTTAGTTCAAATCCAGCCTCACACACCTACTGTGTAACACCAAGCAAGTCACAACCCTATTTGCCTCAGTTTCCTCACCTGTAAAATGGGGATAATAACATCGACCTCCCAGGAAGGTTGTGAGAATCAAATGAGATAATATTTGTAAAATCGCTTATCACAGTTAGTTGGGATTGTTATTGTAGGATTTCTTAGAGTACTGAGAGGTTATGTGACTTGCTCAAGGTCACCCAGGCAGGATCTATCCCAGGCTGGACTTGAACCCACCTTCTTGGCTCTGAGGCTGACTCTGTTCCCTCCACTCCGAGCAGATGATTACGGTTCCTGCTTCCATTGGCTAACCCTCGTTTATCCGCTCCCCTAACGTCTGGCCACCCTGTCTCTTCTCCAGGTCCGGTGCCATCCCAGGTGGTGAGGACAGCCACTGGATCTCTGCCCGGGGCGGGATGAACGGACACAGCCGGAACGGGCAGGCCCATGCCCCCCGGCGGAAGCGCCGCAATCGCTTTGTCAAGAAGAATGGCCAGTGTAACGTTTACTTCGCCAACCTCAGCAACAAGTCCCAGCGCTACATGGCCGACATCTTCACCACCTGCGTGGACACGCGCTGGCGGTACATGCTCATGATTTTCTCCGCCGCTTTCCTGGTCTCGTGGCTCTTCTTTGGCCTCCTCTTCTGGTGCATCGCCTTCTTCCACGGTGACCTGGACCCCAGTCCAGCCCCGGCGTCTGGCCCTGCTGGAGCAGGTCCCGGGGGAGGCGGGAGCCCGCCACCGGCTGCCGTGAAGCCTTGCATCATGCATGTGAATGGTTTCCTGGGAGCCTTTCTCTTCTCGGTGGAGACTCAGACCACCATCGGCTACGGCTTTCGCTGCGTGACAGAGGAGTGCCCGCTGGCCGTCATGGCTGTGGTGGTGCAGTCCATTGTGGGCTGCGTCATTGACTCCTTCATGATTGGCACCATCATGGCCAAGATGGCCCGGCCCAAGAAGCGGGCCCAGACACTGCTCTTCAGCCACCACGCTGTTATCTCCGTGAGGGACGGCAAACTGTGCCTCATGTGGCGGGTGGGCAACCTACGGAAGAGTCACATCGTGGAGGCCCATGTTCGGGCCCAGCTCATCAAGCCGTATATGACGGAGGAGGGTGAGTACCTGCCCCTGGACCAGCGGGACCTGAATGTGGGCTACGACATTGGGCTGGACCGCATCTTCCTGGTGTCCCCCATCATTATTGTCCATGAGATTGATGAAGAGAGTCCCCTGTATGGCATGGGCAAAGAAGAGCTAGAGTCGGAGGACTTTGAGATTGTGGTCATCCTGGAGGGCATGGTGGAAGCCACAGCCATGACCACCCAGGCCCGCAGCTCCTACCTGGCCAGTGAGATACTCTGGGGCCACCGCTTCGAGCCTGTGGTCTTTGAGGAGAAGAGCCACTACAAAGTGGACTATTCGCGGTTCCATAAGACCTACGAGGTGGCTGGCACGCCGTGTTGCTCAGCCCGTGAGCTCCAGGAAAGCAAGATCACGGTCCTTCCTGCCCCACCGCCACCACCCAGTGCCTTCTGCTATGAGAATGAGCTGGCACTCATGAGCCAGGAGGAGGATGAACTGGAGGAGGATGTGGCTGGCTTGGGGCTGGAGGGTGGCTCTAAGGAAGATGGTGGCATCATTCGCATGTTGGAGTTTGGGAGCCACCTGGATTTGGAGAGGATGCAGTCCACCTTGCCCCTTGACAACATCTCCTACCGTCGGGAGTCGGCCATCTGACCTCCTGCCCTTTCGTCTACCCCTGTGTCCCCTTTGTCATTTTGGCCTTCCATTCCCTAGCCCCATGTCCCACGTGGGAAGATCCCCCTTTCTAGGCAGGAGAAGGACCAGCAGACCATGAACATCCCCTCCCTCAATATCCCTGGGACAAACACTCCTCCCTCCCAAGGGCAGAACCCAGCCAGGCCATGGGAACCCTCTGGTGGCCCCATGGGACCATGAGAAATGAGTGTATGAGTAGTGCCCCAAAATTAGACTCTGGCAACAGGGAGGCCCCTATCCGTGAGTTCTGCCATGCCAACCATCCCACACCATCTACTACTGTGGGCCTGACTCTACCTGCGGACTCAGAACTGCCCAACATGGCACCCCTAAGCCCTTCCAGGACATGCCCCTAGCTGCCCTGGAGAACATCGGGAGGGCTCCTTGGACAGATGTGGAGGATGGGAGGCTCACACGGAGGGCAGGGCTGGAAAGCTGGTTGGGGAAAGTAGAAGGAAGGATTTACCTTGCATGTTTGTGACCTGTCACACATCCTTTTGTAAATATATACATATATATAGAGACAAGAGAGATCCAACCCAGATTCTTCAATTTCCCCGGGGCAGGACGTGGAGATGAAGCCCGACCCCTCTTCCTCTCCCTCATGTACTGGCTCTTACAGCTCCCTGGCCCTTGAACTGTCTCAGAATGAGGGATGTTGACCCAGGAAGCCCCCAGGGTCAGGGCTCCCTTCATGTGCCAGCCCCACTTCTGCTGGTCCCCTGACCACCTACCCCAGCTTCTGCCCGTCTTCCCCCGCCCTTCGAACACACACAACTGTACAATGGGATTTTTAATTATTTTTAATAAAGTATCCAATCCTCTTGGAGCCACATGGGCCAAAAGGAGGGGGAGAAAGAGACCTAGAGTATGAGAGGCATGTCTACCATCTTCCTGGGGGCTTGGTTGTTGGGAATTGGAGGGAGGGGGGAGGAAGAAGTCAGGGGCAGGAGGACTCAATAGGATGTAATAGCAGTAATCCTTTCAGTGTAGACATAGCAGGGCTTGTGAAAGAGACAATGCAGAGGGAGAAAATCTGGGTTTGAATCCTGGGGCTGTTTATTAACTGTGAAGACCTTAGATGCTGTTTCCTGGTTTGGGGTTTCAGTTTCTTGGAAGTGAAGAATGGAAGCGACCTTGGAGACCATCTTTTCCAACCCTTACTTGGGCAGGCACAACAAAGGGGGAGGGAGTTGGAGTTAAGTGGAGGAGCTGATGAGTTCTGTTTGCAGATGTTCAGTTTGGGTTGAGGTGTAGAGGCTTTGCCAGAGCTGGAGAAATGGACCCAAGCTTGGGAAGGAGATGAAGGTGTGGTGTGTAGATTTGAGAGAGATGATTATTGAACCCAGGGCAGGAGATCCTATCACCAATGGACTAGACTTCATAGAGAGGCTCAAACACCTCTCTGTGAACAAGCAAGCACTAGAGGACTGGTGTGAGCAAGGAGGTAACCAGGGAGGAAAGACCTGGCCACCAACAAGGCAGCAGAGATGGACTGGATGGACTGTGGGCTGTCTACTTAGGGGCCCTGGTGGGACAGAGCTGGGTGAGCAAGTTCTGAAGGGATGGGGAAGGTCTAAATACAGAGCAGGCCTGGACACACTAGAACATCTCTGGTCCTGCAAGCTCAGAAGTGCCATCCCCTGTTCTAAGCCCCTCCCAGCTCTGACATTCCATGTTCTAATTTCCTTCAAGATCTGACATTCCATGTTCTAAGACCCCTTCCAGCTCTGACGTTCCCTATTCTAAGTTCCCTCCCAGCTCTAATATCCCCTGTTGTAAGCTCTCTCCCAATTTCAATATTCCTAATTCTAGGATCCCGGAGAGGAGGGTTGGGAACCAAGACGAGGCAGTAATTGACTGACCTCAACTTCTAAGTCTCTGAAGAGCTGTCACATGGAAAAGTAACGGGATTTGTTCTTTGCCCCAGAGGTCAGAATTTGGAACAACATGATGATGGAGGGGGGCAGGGTTGACTGCAAAGCACAGACTTAGGATATCAGGAAAAACTTCTCTAAAAATGGGAACTGTCCCAAAGCAAAAAGGACTGTCATGGTAGGTAATGAGCTCCCCATTACTAATGCCTTGTCAGGGCATTGTAGGGTAGCCTCTTGTGGACCCCTGGGTTAGGTGGGCTCATCTCTGGGCTTCTTTTCTTCTTCTGGGATTTGGTGATCCTAGGTTCTCCTTGGCAGGTCTTAGCAGCTAACATCCTGAAGAAAGCATGCTCCTAATGGGAAAGACAATTTAGAGACACTATGAATAAGGAATAATCCTAATTCATATTTTGGCAGTCTCCCCCTGTCATCCCCCTGCCCTGGTCAGGTCTCTAATATTCAACCTCTGCCATCATCACCATGGCTAATATTAGCAATAAGAACCATAATCATTTTTTAAGACAGTGACATTCCTATAGCCCGATGAGCTATAGAAATGGAAAAGCACTATCTGGCCTCACAGTACCTCCATACATTGGATCCTTAAAAAATGATGCCTTTTATTATTATAAATGCATTGACTTCCCAATATGTCCTGCCCTCCCCTCATTGAGTCATCCCTTAAAAGAAATTGGGAGTGAAAACAAGGAAAAATAGATCCAAATCGGCAGGGCCTGATAGTGCAGCGTACCAAGGTTTCTGAACCCATAGCTCCCCACTTCTGCAAGGCAGGGAGGGAAGTACATTTTTCACTCTTTCTCCAGAGTCAAGTTCGGTCATTGTGATTACAGTGCTCTGTTGAGGTCTGAAGTGAGGGCCTGCAGGGCAGGCTGCGTGCTATCCAAAAACCAGCGTTGTTGAGGAGCAAAGCATCCCCAGCCCCAAAGGGGTCCACCTGGGGATGGGGCGACTGGGGCAAAAACTGCTGGTTTCTCCAGCTCTGTATACTTTTCACAGAAACTCTGAGCTCATTCTACCCATTTTCCAGAGGGGAGCTGCCTTGGCCAAGGTCCCACACAGCTAGGAAGTATCAGAGCCGGGTCTCCAGATACTCCCTGCTGTCATCCCATTTCCATCTAATAATTCCAACTACTGACACAGCCAGGTGATACTTTCATGCATGCTAAGGCTGGGTGGGCGGCCTGGTGGGCGGCACATTCCTGCAGCTGTGCAAGGGAGTCAGCCATACCAGGAGCCATCAGAATCAGGAATCCTGGAGCCTACAGTGGCATCTATTAAACCCACCAATGCTCCTCCCTCTGAACTTCCAGCTGATTCCCATCTACCCAGAGAATATGCCCAGGGTCAGAGACACAAGGCACCAACCAACCAACCCACTAAGCAATCCACCAGCACTTTTTATGTACCTCCCCCTATGTGCCAAGCTCTGTGCTAGGCATCAGGGCTATAAAAGCAAAAATGAAACAGCTTGCAGGTTAAAAGGGAAGAAAACAGGCTCACGTAGCGAAACTTCGGGAATGTATACAAGAGAAAAATAAGGTCGTTTCAGGAGGGAGGGCAGTAGCAGAGGAGGGATCAGAAGGATTTCATGAAAAAGGTGGAGCCTAAGCTGAATTCTGAAGAAAATGAGTGATTCTAAAAAACAGAGGCGGAGAAGGAGAGTATTTCAGGTGGCAGGTCCAACCTGGGCAAAGGCCCGGAGATAGGAGATGATGGGTCATGTGTGAGGGCCAATAAAAACCAGTTTGGGTAGATTAGAGAGAAGACAAAGGGAAGTAAAATATAATATGGCTGCAAAGGGAGGTTGAGACCAGACTGGGAAGCTTTAAAGACTAACCAGAGAAATTTAGCTTTTTATCCTGGTAACAATAAAGAACCATTAGAGTTTATCAAGGAGGAAGTAACACCTATGCTGAAAGAACATACAGATAGAGCCGTGGACTTGGAATCACAAGACCTGGATGTGAATCTCACAGCATACACTTACTAGCTAGGTAACCCTTGAGGTCTCAGTTTTCTTATCTGTAAAATGAGGGATTTGGACTCAATGGTCTCTAAAGACCTTTCTAGCCTTAAATCTATTATCCTCTGACTCTATGAAAATGCAAGGCAGAAAAGTGCTGGGCACAGAAGCATTGGGTTGAAATGCTTCAGGAGTCCCAGGAACCAGCGGTCCTCTCTGAGAGGAGATGGGACATTCACCTAGTAATCTCAGAGGAATCGAAACTCCTATATACACTGAACACATATATAGGCGTATAGATACACACATATATATCCACATATATGTGTACAATATACACATGTATATATTTATATAGACATACATATATACATATACACATACATATCTTTATAAAAACACTTTCCAGTATGTATATGTATGTCTGTGTGTTTGCTTGAAAGGAGGAACTGTTTTTCTACATGGGATAGGACAATCAATCCCTCCCTAAAGAACCTGATGAAGACATCACCCTTAACATTCCTTGCCGTGTCTGCTCCCAGTGACTGCTCCCCGTAGCTCCTTCAAGCCCATTTCTTCCGAGTTGGACTCTGGTTCCCTCTTCACCTTCCTCTTCTTTTTCTAAACACCTTCCAGTCTGCTAGTGTCTTTCCCAGTACCCCAGAGAGATGTGACCTGAGCGAGGTGAAGGACAGCGGGACCCAAGGCTTTCTTACCTTTCCAAGGTCACTCTGGCATCACAGGATTTAGTTAGAAAAGGGAACTCAGAGATAGGCTGGTGCAGAGACTTGGCACGCAGGGCCCAATGTGACCTGAACAAGATGAAAATGTACATGGGAATTATTTAACAGAATAAAAAAAAATACAATAGAAGAGAGATAATGTTAATAGGTGGTTTTCTAAGTCCATTTGCAACCATAGGCTTGGTGCTCCCTGTTTTTATATGAGTTTTAAAGTCACTCCTCATTTGACAAAAGATGAAACTGAGGACACCCGGAAAGGTGACTCGGTCAATCAGCTGTAGTAAATCACAGTCCAGATTTGAACCTAGGCCATAGCCTCATAGATATGCAGAGGACATATAATCCAGCTTTCTCCCCTTCCTCAGATAAAGAAACTGAGGACCATAGAGTTGAAGGGTCATAGAAGTAGTCTGTCAAAAGTGGGGTTTAATCTTCTGACTTCAGAACTACTAGGCAACACCGCCCCCTCCCCACTGGCATGGCATTGAGGCTGTGACTCTCCTCCAACGGTGTCTTCCCTTAGCCTACACAGAGGCCAACCTGGGGCTCTAGGGCTGGCCCTCTGCTCCATCCCTGAGAACACGGCCCTACAGTGCCATTGAGAGGAGGCTTCAGAAGTAATGAGCTCCCCATCGCTGGAGCACTTCCAGCATCGGGGATGTGCAGAACAGTCATCGTGACTTTTGAGGTACCTTCCAGTTCAGAGTCCCTGGGGCTCTGCGAGGGCGGAGCTGAGCGGGAAGACAGCAGACAAGACCCACAGCAGGGATGCCGCAGGGACAGATTAATGAGGGGAGAAAATGAAAGGAACGAATCTCCAGGTTGCCTTGGCTCAGTGACAATCATTGAGAAGAAGGACGGGGACAGTTTCGCCCTGCCGTGTTTGCAAGGTGGGAACTCACCAGGGGAACGGAGCTATTTCTGGCCACATCCAAGGAGGCGGCAGAAGAGGAGGGGAAGGGAAGGGAGAGGAAGGATGGGGGGGATGGGGAAGCTCATCCATTGGACCCGGCAGGGGACAGGCAAGCCAGGCCATGGGCAATGGATTGTGCCAGGGGACTAGCCCAAGATCACACACATAATAAGATTCTAGACCCAGAGCAGAAATGAATTCCCTCATTTTACAGGTGGGGAAACTGAGGCCCAGGGTCTCTTCTTCCCCATCCATTGTACAGTTATATCCCTTTCTCCAAGGACATCGCACATTCTCTGGGCACAGAGAACCCTTGAGGCCAGCTCACAGAGCCTCGCTTAGGCATCTGTCTAGCCTGGCTGTGACTGCAGCACCGCCTAGAGGCCACCATGGGCACTGCCGTCCTCCAGCTGTTCTGCCTTTTGAAATGGGGAGAGATCCTAGAACCACAGACCTAGAATGAACTGGGTAACCTAGGTCTATCCTGTCATTTTACAGATGAGAAAACTGAGGCCCATGGAAGACAAATGATTTTACGAAAGATTTTTTCTCCTTGCCCGGGTTGAGATAATATTTGTAAAAGTGCTTAGCATATAGTAGGTGATCTGTAAATGCTTATTCCCTTACACAGATATTACGCTTCAGAGACAGAATGTGAATCCAGATCTTCTGATTCCATGGCTAATGATATTTCTTACACTCTGCCATCTAGTTACACTCTGATTTTACAGATGGGGAAACTGAGGCCCACACATAAGAAATGGCTGAAGATTATGGATTTTAGACTTAGAGCTGGAAGGAACCTGAGAGATCACTGAGTCCAACCTCTTTATTTTACTGAGGAGGAAACTGAGGCCCAGAGAAATTAAATCACTTGTCCAAGAGTGTACAAGGAGTGGTAGAGGCAGGATTTGAATTCAGGTCCTCTTACTCCAAATCCAGTGTGTTTCCCCATTATAGAGCTTCCCCAACTTTCCTGACTCCTCTCAGGATTCAGGGAGAGGACAACGCTTAACTCAAAGAAAAGGCACAGGAGGACGCTTTATGGGATGTCCCAAATCCCAGAGGAAATTTACCCTTGGTTAGTGACTATAAGAGGGTGGGGCTTCCTCAAGCCCAGAGAAAGACCGCAGGTAAACAGGAAAATAATCACAATGTCAGCTCGGTGAGGGTAAAGACAGAATTACAGGCTATAACGGAGGAAACTTGGACCCGAATATATCCCCAATTCACCCAGTTTTTGCTTAAATGATGTGGAACTCACTACCTCTCAAGGCTGCCCTCCTCCACTATAGCCGGAACCTCTTAAGGAAAAAAGTCCTAAGGACAGGGGACGTCCCGCATGGTCAGAGGGAGATTCTTAAGAAGCGAGTCCGGTCTCGCCCCTCTCCAGCTCCACAAGCTTCTATGGCTCCTAGTCGGTATCTAATCCGATACCAGCAAGTCTGTTTGGCATTTAAAGCCTTTCACAATCTGGCTCCGACTGATCTTTCCAGGCGGATGACACATTCCTCCCCCTCACTCACTCTTTGTTCCTGTCGAACTGGCCTGTTCCTCGTCTGTTCTCTGAGCACAACATACATCTCTGACCTTGGTGTCTTTGTGCAGGCTCTCTGCTGGAATTCCAAGGTTCTTTCAAGGTTTGGGTCAAATGCCACCTCCTTCAGGAGGGTTTCCCTGATTTCCCACAGTGTTAGTGCGCCTTTCCCCGTCTGTTTTGTCTGAAGGAGAAATGGGAGGAGAGAGATGAGCCCTGGATCAGGGGATCTTAAACTGGAGTCCATGAATTTTATTAATATATGTATACATACATGTACACATGCATATGTACATCTATAAACACACACATTTGCTCATATATACACACATACACACACATATATATCCATACACATATTTATGTCCAGATAAATTGTTAGATGGATGGATGAATGGATGAACGGATGGACAGATAGATGGATGGATAGACAGATGGATGAGCAGATGGATGGATGGATGGATGAATGGATAGATAATTATCTGCATTTTATTTGCACTTTTTAAACATGATTCTGAGAAGTAGACCACAGTGTTCTCCAGACTGCCAGAGGGGTTCAGGACATAGAAAAGATGGAAAAAACCCCAAGAGTTAGCTATGAGTCTCTGACGAGGAGTTCTGTTTTGGAATCAGGGGTCCTTGCTCTGAAATTCATCTCCTGTGTGACCTTGGACAAGTCCCTTCCCATGCTGGGCCTTCGTTACCTTCTCTGTGAAATGAGTATCTTTATCCTGCCCAGCCTGCCTACCAAAGTTGTTTAGGAGGATTGATGGGCTCATGTGCATGAGAACAACTTGACAACTGCATAAAGCCTCAGCACCAAGAGAATGGGCTGTGATTCTTCTTGGCAACCCTGGGTTCCCAAAGCCTCTGCCAGGAGAGCATGGATCCTGGCAAGTCCGCTGCTCAGGAAAGCCTTTGGGCCGGTCCCAGAGATAGAAGATGTCTCTATTGAGGAGGACTAGCTCAGCTGAGCTGGGCTGGGAGGGATTCATCACTGAACTGTCCGCAGGGCGATGAGTATTTTTGGCCACAGTCTTTCCTTAGACTGTATCCGAGCAGTGGGGATCTGCACTGACGAAAGCAGGGGCCCCGTGGTGTGGCAGCAGGTAGCGTTGGCAAGAGGGATGCAGCGGACAGGAAAACAGATTTAGCTTCATGTGACTGAGAGCTGGGATGCATTGTAGAGATATTCTAGTCCAGCCCTCCTCCCCTTTCGTACTGAAGATGTAGAATGGTATTGTGGAGTCAGAGGATCTGGGTTTCAATCTGGCTCCTGATATAGCCATGGAAAGTCAGCCTCTCCAGGCCTCAGTTTCCTCAGTTGTAAAATAAAGGGGTTGGACAAGATACCCCTTCCAGCTACCATGTTTTGCTCCCCATCCCTCATGGGGACCCTCTTCTCTCTCCCTTGCCTCTTCTAAGACCCCTTATTTCCCTATATACATGGACTTAAAGCTGGGATGCTGTGACACCCAGAGTAGGAATGTAATTTGCCCAGGGTCACCGAATTAGTTATTGGATTCTGCATCGAAGGTTGTTCAATCATTTCAGTCTGTCTGACTCCCTGTGACGCCATTTGGGGTTTTCTTGGCAAAGATGCTGGAGTTGGTTTGTCATTTCCTTCTCCAGCTCATTTTACAGATGAGGAAACTGAGGCAAGCAGGGTTAAGTAACTTGCCCAGGGTCACCCAGCTAGAGTCTCAAGATTTGTATCAGAGAACCAGTGTTCAAATCTTGGCTTCACCTCTTATTCCCTGCGTGACCTTGAGAAAACTTCGTTGCCCATTCTGGCCTTCAGATTCTTCCTCTGTAAAATAAGAAGCCTTTACATTCTCTCACAGCTAAGAATAGCAATTTTATGATGGTAAAAATCTAGTGTTCCTTCCACTGACTGCACATATACCAGGGTTCAAATCCTGACTCCCCCACTTACCAATGATCCTGGACACATCACTCCCCTTATCTGTAAAATGGAAATAAAAAACAATTTAAGCTTTCTACTTCATTGTGTTTTTATGATGATCAAGTGAGATGAATGTAAAGCAGGAAAAAAAGCTAATGAAATCATTTTAGAAAGCACTACCAAAATACCAGCTCCTGTGTTAGCCAATAATAATAATGAAAATAAAAATAGCAGCAAGGCAGCATGATTGGCAAGGGCATCAGATTGAAGGTGGGAGGACAGCCACCTTCCAGCTCCACATCCTGTGACCTTTAACTTGTCGAATTGCCTCTCTTTTGCCTCAGTTTTTTCCACTATAAAATGAGGTTGGGTCAGATTAACATCTAGGGGTCCTCCCAGCTCAAGATGTCTGAATTTGCAGTTTGACCAGAGGCATGACTTGAACCCTCTTCTCTTGTCTCTGCTCACTCTACTAAGCTCCTACCACTTTGATGCTAACAATTAATAGAGTATTCCTGGAGAAACTGCTTTGCAAAATTCAGGCGATTTGTTGTGCCAAGAACTTGACTGCTAGTACAGCAGATTCCAAACAAATACTTTTCGGTTGTTAAAAAAAAAAACAAAACCCAACAACGGTAGGGGTTGGAGGAGATGACCTTTAGAGATCTTTCCAGCTTTTGGTAGCAAAAAAACAATTTTTTCCTCACTCCTTCTCACTGGAGAGGACCCTACCCTATAGAAACCACAAGGGGGCAGCATGAGTCCTGTGCAGAGTTATTAAAGGTCTGTCCAGTCCTTTAGCTTGATGTTGGATGGATGAGGAATGGAGAGGATCGGGGGTGGGGAGGAAGTTTAGAATCCAGAGCTTCAAAGCTGTGATGGACTCTAGGATACAAAATATCAGATTGGAGAGAGAATTTATAATGGAGAATATCAGTCTGGGAGGGGGCCATAGAACATGGAATATGTCACAGATAGAATAGACCTGAGACCACAGAATGTTAGAATATAAGGTTAATGTCCCAATTTTGCCATATCCCCTCTAACATTTGTTACCTTCTCTGGCAATCATAGGTGTCAAAGTTTTTTAAGAGGTTGTTTTAATTTGTACTTCTCTGATCAATAATTAGAGCATTTTTTCATGACCAAAAATTGTTTTGATTTCTTCATCAGAAAAGTGCCTGTTCATGCCTTTTGACCATTTGAGAATGACTGGTATTCTTATAGATTTGACAAAGTTCTTTATATATTTTAGTTATGAGACCTTTATCTAAAAATTCATCTATAAAATTCTCACCCCCAATTTTGTGTTTTCCTTCTGCTATCTTGGCTACATTTAATTTGTACAAAACATTTTAAATTCGATGTAATCAAAATTATCTATTCCACACCTCACACTGTTCTCTATCTCTTGTTTATTTATAAAACTGTTCACCTGTCCATAACTCTGGTAGTTAATATGTTCCATGTTCTTCAAAATTTTCTTGTAATATTTCTCTTTATATCCAGGTTATGTATCCATTTTGATCTTATCTTGGTAAATGGTGTAAGATATTGGTCCATGCCCAATTTCTGTGAGACTGCTTTCTAGTTTCATCCATAATGAATTCTTATCCCCCAAACGTAAGTCTTTATACTTGTCAAATACAAGGTTACTATATTTATTTGTTGCTGTAAACTGTATGTCTACTCTGTTCCACTAATCTACCTTTATATTTCCTAGCCAGTGCCAGATGGTTTTGATTATTAGAATCTTATGATATAGTTTAAGATCTGGTACTGCTAAATCTCCTTCATTTACTTTTTTCATTAGTTCCTTTGAGACTCTTGACTTTTTGTTCTTCCAAATGAATTTTGTTATTTTTTTCTAATTCAGTAAATAATTTTTTGATAATTTAATTGGGATGGAATTGAATATATAAATTAGTTTATATATTCCTACCCACAAACAATGACTATTTCTCCAATTATTTAAATCTTATTTTATTTGTATAAAAAGTTTGTTATAATTCTGTTCATGGATTTATTTTGTGGATGCATTTCCAGGAATTGTATACCATCTAGAGTTATTTTAAGTGAAGTATCTCTTGCTACCTCTTTTTTTTCAGGGTTTTGTTTGTGATATATAGGAATGCAGGTGATTTATGTGGATAGGAATGCTGGTGATTTATGTGGATTTACTTTAAATCCTGCTACTTTGCTAAAATTATTAATTTTTTCAACAAACTTTTTCGCTCAGTCTTTGTGATTTTCCAATTCATTGTTAGTGAGATTGTGAACTGATCCAACCATTTTGGAGAGCAATCTTGAATTATGCCCAACGAGTTATCAAACTGCCCATACCCTTTGACCCAGCAATACCATTACTAAGTCTGTTTCCCAAGATGATTAGGGGAAAAGGAAAAAGAACCTGTATGTTCTAAAATATTTATAACTCTTTTTGTGGTGGCAAAGAACTGGAAATTGTGGGGATGCCTGTCAAGTGGGGAATGACTGAATAAGTTATGGTGTATGTTTGTGGTGGAATACTACTGTGCTGTAAGAAATGATGATCTTGATGATCTTAGAAAAATATAGATAGATGCACGAAATAATGAAAAGTGAAATGAGCAGGAGCAAGAGAATATTGCATATATTAACAGCAACATTGTTTTAAGAATGACTTTGAGTGACTGGGTCATTTTGATTATAAATTATAAATTATAAATACCCAATTTAACTACAAAAGACATATGAAGGAAGATGCTACCTACATCCAGAGAGACCTGATAAATAAAAGTATGTATAGCATGGATTTACATATATGCATATATACACACATGTACAAGTGTGTATATATTATGTACGTATCCATACATATTTATGTCCAATTGTAGCCATCTCTAGGGTCGGGGAGGGGAGAAAAAAAAAGAAAGTTACACGATAACTTTATTATATATTTAAAAGGAATATCAAGTTGCACATAATTTGTAGTTTCAAGTACAATCTTTTTTTCTATTCTATTATTATGGAAATGCTTTTTTATTTCTTAAGTTCAGAATAAAATAAATAAAATAGAAAACAAAATGAAAAATGTTGAGCTGGAAGAGGCTTTTAGATCAACAAAAAAGGGAATATTAGGAGGAAGCTGGCATCAGCCTCTTCTCCAGCCCCCAGATGCCCTCCTCCCCTCCCCCCAGAAGACTCAGCAGCCTTCAACCCAAGGGCCCTGGGGGGCCTCCCATGTAGCCCACATATTTCCACCTGAAATATGGCAAGGTCTCTCTCCCTACCCTCCCATGAACATACCAGGCACTCACACCACCTGACAGTCAGGGTTTCCCAGAGTTTTCCTTCCAGGCAGCGGGTGTCTCAGGAGAAGGCGTCTGAGCCCTACTCAGGTGCAACCCTGGGCCAGGCTCTAACCTCTCTGCTGAGCCCAGCTGGGATTGAGGAGCTGGGGGTGTGGTCCCACCGACTGAGGACCAAGGACGATCAAATTTAGAGCTAGAACAGACCCTGGAGACCACCTAATCCAAACCCCTTATTTTGTAGAGGAAGAAATTCAGGTCAGTGAGATTAAATTAGTCTTCCCAAGGTCACACAAGTAATGAGAGGCGGAACTGACTTCAAACTCCGGGTCTATCACCCCAAAATTTTTAACTTCTCTGGGTCTCAGGGGCAGGGTTTTCTGGGTCAAAAAGGGGCAGGGTTCAATAGAAAGAGTCTGGGACCAGAGGGACCCATTCAAATCCAGGCTCTGGTGAGTGCTTTGGGACTTTTCTTCCCTGGGACTCAGTTGCCTGATCTGCAAAATGAGGGAGTTGAACTAATTAATCTCAAAGACCGCTTCATGTTCCGAGTCTATAAAACTGTAATCTTTAAGAATTCTCTCAACTCCAGATTCTCTGTGCCCAGGGGACCAGGTGCCAAGAGAACCTTACATGGAGAAGCACGTAATCCCCAGTGAGGCTTTATTCAAGGACCTCGATTTCCAAAATATCTCCCTTGCTCTTGTCACAGTACCTGAAATTCCACCATCTGGCCTCCTCTTTTAACATGTAACCCTCTGCCCCAAGACTGTTAGCAATAACAACTCCACTTCTAAGATTTGTAGAGCACTTTCCTCCCATTGAACTTGGAGTATAAGCATTACTATTCCCATTTTACAGATGGAGAAACTGAGGCTTCCTATCCCTCACCTCCCCAATGAATATGTGACCTTGACCTCTCTCTTCAAATGCTCAGCATAGCGTTCTTGGTATGAATTACTTTCTATGATCAGATAGTCAGATGTGCAGGAGAGAGGAAGGAAGGTGGAGGAAAAGGAAGGAATGTTAAATCCTTTAAAGGAAAGGAGTGGGAAAGTTTGAAGTGAGAGAGGGAACCTACACTTCTTGTCCTTTTCTAAAGAAGCCCCAGAAACCTTGGACAGGAGAAGAGAGAAGGAAATGTACATCTGTCCTTTGCTGGAGAGGTGGGGGACTCTGGGTGTGTAACATCACATACCCTGAGCTGACACATAGCCCATGTGCCAGTTGGTTTGCTTAACAAGACAGGAGAAGAGCATCTTTAGATAAGACAGAATGTAAATATAAGAGACACAAAAAATATCAGAAACAAAAATCAAGAGTCCCTGGTCTAGATTCTTTTTGAGGTGATGTTGGTGTCCTGTGGCTGGACCTGACTTGCCTTCTGTTCTGTCTTTGCCCCAGTAGAAAAAGTATAGCTATGTGTAGGTCTCCTTCAAGTTCCTTCTCCTCAGGTCTCTGTTCCCCCAAACCTAAGAGAAATCCTTCTCATCCTGTAAAACCCAGTCTGAATGCCTCCTCTTCCGGGAAGTCTTCCTGATCATCCATAGCCTGCCCTCCTTTGAGTGGGCTGACTGGTACCTGAACAGTAAATTCATCCCTCTCCTCCTCTACCCCCTGTCCCACCCCTGGGTGCAGTGGGCTCTGAATGGCTGATGGTAGCTGAGCTTTCTCTAGTACCTTGGAGCTTACAAAGCATGGTAGGTGAGTAGTTTCTAGGACTGGCCTCTGATGCGTTGAAGAACTTTGCTTCAAGTTAACATGTCTCTTCCTTCACTCGACCTCAGCTTCCTTGTGTGTAAAATGGGGATACAGCATGTTATGGAAAAAATGTGGGGATTCAAAGTCACAAGACCTGGGTTAGACTTCCTACTTCCTAGTTTTGCACAAGTCTCTCATTTTTCCTTATCTGGAAAATGGACAGGCTGTCCATTTGGACAGGATACAAAGGAAGGTACACAAGATTCAGAGTCACAAGACCTGGGAGGTGGGAGTCCCAGCTCTGACTGTGGGTAAAACACATCCCTAATCCAGGCCTTAGTTTCCTTCTCTGTAAGATGAGGAAGGGGAGGGGTGGCACCCTCCAAGCTCTGAGTCCATAATGCTGGCAATGAAGAGCTGATTCCTTGGGGCAGGCAGGAAGGTTTACTGTGTCTCATAGGAAATGATTAGATGGCTGATGGGTGGAGAAGACCAAGAGTCATCCAATTATATTCCTCTCTACCTGGATCCAGACCAGGTGAGGAGGCTGTGTCAGCTCCTGATGGATGCCAAGCAGGCAGGCTACTATGCTGAGCATGATGGTCACGAACCTTGCCCATGGATGGCCATGGCAGCATCATTATCTCTGAAGGCAGAGGAATCTTCCTCCTCAAAGGCCTCCTTGGTCCAGACATAGCTCAGCCTCGAGGCAGGGGAAAGGGTGCTACCTGTGATGTCAAAGACCCTGGGCTCAAATCCTCTACTTGCTGCATCTGGTACCTTGAACAAGTCCCTTCTCCATCGTGAGACTTTACTGTCCCCCTATAAATGAAGACATTGATGAGATGGCCTCCAAGACTCCTTCCATCTCCATAGCCATGATCCTCTAAGACAAAGACAGGGGAATGGACAAGATGACCCCTCTAAATCCCTTCTAGGTCTTCTGAAGTTTCCACCTTTCTCTCCATCCACATCATGAAGAGGACAGTGCCATAGAGTTGGGGAGGGGGAGTCTTGGATTTGGAGTCAGAAGGCCTGGGTTTAAATTCATTCTGTATGTTGATCGCCTGTTTATATTTGTTTGCATGTTGGTTGTAAGCTCCTTGAGGGCAGAGATGGTGTTTTGCCCCTTTTTGTATCCCCAGGGCTTAACACAGGGTCAGGCATAGAGCAAACCCTTGGTGGGTGTGTATTGCTGATTGATTGATAGTACATGCGTGACTTCAGTTGCCTTCTCTAGAGGTCACTTCCAACTGTCATCTCCATCACCATGTCCATTTCATCAAAAAGTCAATACCAGGCAAACATTTCAGATGACAAAACAATCTTGGACCCCAGGAAGAGGAACGAGGGGACATCCTTTTGCCCCTGACTTGTCAGGGTGGGGAGCAGGGTTCCACAGGTGGAGAGCAAGGCATATAATAGTAGCTAGCTTTGATGACTCTTTTTTTTCTGATAAAAGTCTTTTAAAAATTATTAGTTATGAGGGATGCCTCTTTGAAGAGAGGTGAGGGAGGGATATAGGAAGAAATCTGGGTAATAAAAATCTTAGCTGAGCCTTTAAGTCATCCAGGGAGCAAGAAGCAAAAGTGAGGAGGGAGGGTATTCCAGGAATGGCGGTGGCCTGAGCAAAAGTGCGGCAGTGGGATGATGGGATGGAATGTTGTGTATAAAGAGTAGCAAGTAAACCAGTTTGTCTGGAATGTAGGATTCATAAAGGAGAGAAATGCATGACGAGTCCAGAGAAGTAGGATGGAGTCAAGCTGTTAGTGCCAAGCAGTGGAATTTATCCTAGGGGCAATTGGGAGCCGCCAGCATTTCCTAAGCAGGTGTGTGGGCTGGTTGAATGTCTATGCAGGGGAAGGGATGGAGCAGGGAGAGAGTGGAGGCAGAGAGGTCAGTTAGGAGACTGTGGCAATAGTTCAGCTGTGATGGGAAGAGGAAAGACCTGAACAAGGGGAAGAGAAGGGAACAAAGGGATCTGAGGTAGCTCCTTCTCCCGAGGCCACCTCTGCAGAGGATGGTGGAAGTTGGCTTTGCAGAGAGTCAAGGGGCTGGGCTAAGGGATGTGTCAAGACCCTTGCCAGAGTAGGAACCTAGAATTCTTTGGCATCGTCCTCATGCTTCTATGTCATCTGCATTGTCTTCATTTTTATCCTCCTCCTTTTCCATTTCATCTTCATCCCTATCAGGTATGTCCATCTAGTAGAGTGGAGGCAGGGGGCTGGACAAGATGATCTCTCACCTCTCTTTGAGTTAATAATACCTTCCATTTATACAGTCTTGTTCTACCCTCCCCCCAAAAAACACCTCATAAGTTAACAAAGACTATTTTACAAATGTGGAAACCGAGGCTCAGGGTCTCCGAAAGCAGCTTATTCAAAGTTACACAGTGCATGAATGGTGATACTGAGAATTAAGGCCAAGACTTCTGAATCTAGTGGTCAGACTAGTGTTTGATCTAACCTTCTGGTCATCCCAGGCAGAGGGAACATTGAGAAAGCAACTGTGGTGAAGGAACGGAAGAAGCTTTATATTCTCTGGACCTTAGAGGTCACCTAGTTCTATCCTCTCACTTGACAGAGGAGGAAACTGAGGTGCAGAGAGGGTAATGACTTCAATGAACATCATTAGGGTCACATATCTGGAGCAGGAAAGGACCTCTCAGAGGCTGTGTAATCTAACCCCTTATTTAACAAATAGGGAAACCGAGGCAAAGAGCACTTACATGACTTTCCCAAGGTCACACATCTAGTAAATGTCAGAGGAAAAATTTGAACACAGGCCCTTTGGCTCCAGACTCAGCATTTTTCCCATTCAAGCACAATCTCTCTGCCAATAACAATAGAAAAAGAGGTTGGTGTTGGAGCATGGGGGACATTGAATACTGGACCAAAAAGTCTCAACTTAGAAGAGGCAAGGCAGAGTGGTGGAGGCCTAGATTTGAGGCCAAGATGTCCTGGGTTGAATCCTGACTCAGACACTCAGGCTATGTGATTCTGGGCCTGCCTCAGTTTCCTCATCTGTCAAAATATGCCGCGGGAGTCAAAGGAGGTGATGCCTGTAAAGTCTTTTGTAACCCTTAAAGTGTTATGTAAACACAAGTTATTAGTGTTACTGAAGGTTTTGATGGGAGGCTGTAGTCAGAGGTTGGCACTCTAATTCCTTGATTTGTTAACTGTGTGACATTGAGAAAATCACTAAACCTCTCTGAAATTCTTCTCTTCATTTATAATAAGTTCAGAAGGGCAGTGACCCAGAGTTAGATGGGATATACATAGGAGGAAACTAAGGCTTAGGGCTTACCCAAGGTTGAACTGCTCATAAGTATCATAGGTGGGATTTGAACTAGCTCCTCTGATTTCAGGGACAAAGTTTTTTTCTATTACCTCAGCAATGTTCCATTGGACTCAAGAGTTTCTTCCAGCAATGCAGGTAACGACCCCTCCCTACTGTTCTGGATGACTCTTGTCTATATTCTCACATGAGTCCAACACAAGAGCGTTCAACTGGCCTGTCCTCCTGGAGTCAAGAGGACCTGAGTTCAAATCCAGTTTCAGACACCCTACCAGCCGTATGAACCAGGGTAAGTCATAAAACTTCAGTTTGCCTCAGTTTCTTTATCTATAAAATAGAGATAATAATAGCACGTACCTTCCAGGGTTGTTGTGGGGATCAAATGAAATAACCATTGTAAAGTGCTTAGCACACTGCTTGGCACAGAGAACATACCATGTAAATGTTAGCTTTTTATTATATATGTATCTGGAAAGGGGAGGAGACTTCCTTGAATTTCTTTTGCATCACATGGATCCCAAAGGCACGGTCAGCTGCCCATTGGCTATTCATTCCCCTTTCCCCCCTCCCTTTTCTCTATTTCTTGGATTCTTTGACTTTACATCTTTTTAGCAACTCCTTATTTCAGGACCTCCCCCCCCCGCCCCCGTCCCTCAGTACCTCTCCAGGACCCCTGAGTGAGCCATAATGGGTTCATGATGTTCCAGTGACTCATCGCCACCCAGCACCACAGGAAGGGCATGAGTATTTATTTGAAATTTGTCAGCTGTAATATGGCAAAATAACACTTGTTTGCCTCCCCAGGGTAGGCCTGGGGAACAGGCTTTGTAAACCTGCAAGGACAATCCAAAGGTAGGTTGTTATTTTTGTTATGGTTATGATTCGGGGCAGCATTATCAATAGAAGGTATGCTGCACTTCTAGTCAGTAGAGACCTCCTGCCTCTGACACTAGCTGTCACTTCATCTCAGTTTTCTCATCGGTGAAATGGGGTTATTGAAACCAGTAGCAATGGGTATTGTTTTTTGACTTTTGGCAGGTGGGAAAGAGAGGGAGTTGGTAATGGGATACTTTTTCCTTCCCCAAAAAAGAAAAGAAAGAAGAGGAAAATAAAGAGGAAAGGATCATTAAAGTATTTTTTTAAAAGAAATATCCAGAAGAAAAAGGAAAAAGATGAGAAAGAATGACAGAAAGCAAGAGAGTTTTGTAAGTTACATGCTGAACTAATTATATATTTAAAGAGAAAAGCAAATTTTACATAATAGAAATTCTCAGTTTTGTGTATGAGTTTCTTCTTTTCTGGTCTAGTTTGTATTTGGAAATGCTCATTTTATTTGTTGTTCAAATCCCGAAAAAAAAATTCAAAGCAAAAAACAAAACGAAACAAAAACCCACCAAGTCTGAAAATAAATATTCATGCCATCCGCTCTGCACCCGGCTAATGTGAGACTCAAGCCATAGAGAGTCTGAGCTGGAGGGACCTCAAGACCAACTCCCTCATTTTACAGATGGGGAAACTGAGGTCCAGAGAAAGGATGGTACTTGCCAAAGGTCATAATATGTGGCTGAGCCCAGATTTGAACTTAGGTTCTCTGTCTTCAATTGCAGCATTCTTTCCATCATCCTTTTTCTGGTAGGGATCCTGTCTTATCTAAAGGGGAAGGCCCTGAGTCCAAAGTAGATTTTTCTCTTTGGAACAGATCCACTGATGATCTGATCCCCAGCCTGCGGAATTACTTGGCAGGGCAGGAGGGGGAGGAGGAGGAAACATGATCCTCTGTTTTCAAATATCTGATGGGCTGTCATGGGGAAGAGGGAACAGCCTCTGTTTTGTTTGTTCCCAGAGAGCAGATCCAGGACAAGTTCGGAGAAGCGGCAGCAAGACAGACTTGGCTCCATCTGAGGGAGACCTCATTTTTAACCAGAGGTATGTCCATGAGCATATCACTTAGCAACTGTCAGTCTCAGCTTCCTCATCTGTAAAATGGGTGCAAAAACACCCATAGCACCCATTTCCTAGGGTTTTGGGGAGGATCAAAGTAAAATTATGTGTGCAAAGCACTTTGCAAAGTCAATATAAAGAAGGCCCTTAGAGATGGCTCTCTAGAAGAGGAGGAAGGTATATAGTGGAGGATAAAGAGAGATGTAAAAGCAAATTTTATTAGTACAATAATACAATAAGATTAATACAAATTTTATTTTAAAAATGTATTTTATAAATAAAGTATAAATATAAATCTATATTATATTTATATAATTTATATTATACATAGCATATTTATTTATATAAATAAATAAGTGAACTGTCCCACAATGGAGCAGGTTGCCTTGGGAGGTAGTAAGATCCCCATCACTTAAGTATTCAAGGTCAGTCATCAAGCATTTTTAAGTTCTTACTGTATGTGCTAAGTACTGGGGATATAAAAAAAAAGCAGAACTTAAGTCCCTCTGGAGGTCACAGTCTGATGGAGGAGATAAAACAGTTATGAACCCACAGACTAATGTAGAGGGAACATATAAGGTCATCTCCGAAGGCAGGAAGGCATTAGCAGTTGGGGATAAGAGTAGGAATGGGGAGGGAAAGGCCTCTTTCCGACACTTGGATTTGAACTGGGCCTTGAAGGAAGTCAGGACAAAATGACAAAAAGGGAGAGGATTCCAGGACCAGGCGACTGGAGGTAATTGGAAAGGTGATGCCTTAAAGGTCTTATATAGGAGATGACATCTCAGCCAGGCTGTGAAGGAAGCAGGATATTCTAAGGTTTAGAAGTAGAGAGGCTGTGTATTTGAGATATGGGAAGCAAAAGCCCGGTGGTGGGAAATTGCTTGTTCAGTCATGTCCTTTTCTTTCTGATGCTATTTGGAATTTTCTTGTCAAAGATACTGGAGTGGTTTACCATGAAGAAGCTGAGGCAAACAGGGTTAAGCTACTTTTCCAAGGTCCAAGTAAATGTCTGAGGCTAGAGTTGAACTTGGCTTCTCCTGACTCCAGGCCCTGTGCTCTATCCACTGTGCCACCTCACTACCCCAGTGTCAGGGGATTAGGGATTTGCTAGTGAATCTCTGAATAGAGCAAGAAGTCAGGTTAGAGGACCCCTAGAATCACCCAACAAGGATTTGGTGAGCACCTACTAAGTGCCAGGCCTGACAGTGCAAGGTGCCAGGGACACAAAAACAAGGAATGGCATCTTTGCTTTTCTTGGGGGGGGGTTCGGTGGTTCTCTGTCCAGCACATCCATAGGTGGTTTCAGGTCCCATTTTCCAGAATGAATACAATGAGTTCTTTTTTAAAATGAGGCTTTGCAAGAGAGATACCCGTTCTCAGACCAAGAATCCCAGTTTGGGTTTGGGAATTGTGGTCAGGGAGCAATGTTCCTTCTTGGCCTCTGTGACTCAGTGTATGAGATTGGAAGGGACAATGGTCAGAGCAGTGGCGGTGTGTGTGCGGTGTTAGTCATCTTGAGGGGCCTCCAGGAGATGGAGCCTTGGTCTGGGAGGCCTGATGGTCTCTCCCATAAGAAGGGACAGTGCCCATTGAAGCCTTGGGCATACAACTAAAGCCTTTGGTGATGTCTCAAGATCCATGAGTGGTCTCACATCTTGGGAAGATGAATGCTTAGGTAAGGCAGCCACCTTTTGTGCTGATCCAGAAAAGGGTATAGTGGGCTCCCTTTGGGCTGCCTCTTCTCCTTTTTATCTTCTTTCCCACATTTTCCCCAGAATTTTCTCATGTCCCTCCTAACCTGGTATTTATGAACTATTTTGTATAATATTCAAATGGATTTACTAGTTGTTCCTTGAACTTGGCACTCCATTTACCACTCCCAGACCTTTTCATGGGCCATACCCCACATACAGAATGTGTTGCCTTCTCATCTCTGCCTAATTTCTTTCAGGTCTCAGCTTAGGCAGCATCCGCTATGACAGGGGCTCTCAATCTTTTTCTTTTTTCTGTATACTGCATTCCTTAGTCTAAGGGTGGGGGACATGTGACCTTGAGGCTGCAGGTTCCCCCCCCTGCCTTAGTCAGTTATTCTGGTGAAGTCTATGGACTCCTTCTCAGAATAATGCATTTAAATGCATAAAATAAAATACGCTAGATTATAAAGGAAACTAATTCTATTGAATCTAGTTTTCAAAATTTTTTTAAAAAAATCAAATTCCCAGACCCCCACAGGGAGAATCCTTCTATGGGAAACCTTCTATGACCCTTCTCCCCTATTCTACCCCAACTCTTTGTATATTCTCCCTCTTCAAACAATATTTGATTGACCTCTCTGTAAATCCCCAGAGACAGTGATATAATAGAGAGAGAGCTGATCTTGAAGCCAGAAAGCTTCAGGTTCAAATCCCAGCTCTGGCACAAACTGGCTTTGTCACCTGGGTAAATCACTTAACCGCTGATGTTCTAGCTATTGCTTTAAGATTAGAAAGTTGAAAGGTGTCAGCCTGCATCAGTGAAGGGAATTTCCTTATTGGGAGCCTTCTTAATGAAATCACGGGCATGGTCTGTATCCAATCTTCCCACTATGATGGACCTCCTTGAGGGCAGGTGCTGTTTTGTTTTGCTTTTAATTTTCTTTCCATTTTTGACTCCTCTCTCTAGCCCTGAGGCACAAGGTCTCTTGCTGGAGGGGCCCAATTTTTTGAAGAATTTAATGATTTCCTAAATGCTTTCTGCTGGGTGTGGGGGATGCTGTTTATTATATTTAGACTATTTCTGCACACACACACACACACACACACACACACACACACACGCAATTGCTACTGCTGTTGATTTAGTTCAATGACAGTCAGTTCTATCAAGGAAATGCTGAATTGAGAATGACTCATAAATTCGCAATGAACAACCTTCAAAGGCCAGGCTGGTTAATTTAAATAAATGGGTAAGTTAAATTAAAAAATAATCCCATTCGATTCAATCAAATAACCAGTTAATTTTTTCAGTTAAAAACTACATTACAGCAACATCAACCTCCCACTCCTCTACTCCAGTAAACATCAATTCCACTAAAAATACCATTGAATTTACTCAAAAACCCAGCAAGTTCAGTCAAGAAAAAGACTTGTGAATGAATGAAGAATTTATTCAAAGGCAAAGATGACAGAAGAGGAAAATTGTAGAGAAGAAAATGGTAAACGTTGGAGGGGCTGGGGAAAGTCAGGCACACCAGTATACTGTTGGTGGAAACTGGGCCAACCATTCTGGAAAACACTTGGGAATTATAGTAGAAAAGTCCCTAAACTATCCATTCCCTTTGACCCATACCTTACTGATTTGGGTGACTGCTAAGAGGTCAAGCACAGAGGGGAAGGGCCCATGAATACAAAAAATATTTATAGCCATACTTTTGGGGAAAAACATAAACAGAATTAGTATCCATCAGTTTAGGAATTGTGGAGTAAAGCATGTAATCCCAGCATGCTTTAAGGACTGGACCCTCCTTGGCCGGTCCCCCTGTTACAGTACTATCTGAATATGACCAACTTTTCATGACTCCATTTGGGGTTTTCTTGGCAAAGATACTGGAGCGGTTTGCTATTTCTTTCTCCAGCTCATTTTACAGATAAGAAACTGAGGTAAACAGAGTGAAGTGACTTGCCTAAGGTCGCACAGTTAGTAAGTGTGTGAGGCTGGATTTGAACTCATGATTCCACTCCATCCATTCTGCCCTTTTCTTTGCCTCTAGCTATTGGTTATAAGGGAAGGGGGTCCCTGTGAGTCAGGGAGAGACAGAGATATAAGAAGAGAAAGAGAAGAGCTTCAATTAAAAAAATCTATTTAAGAAGCATTTATTAAGTACCTTCTGTATGCCAGGCAGGTATTGGGGGATACAAAGAAAAAGAAAACTCAATGGGCCCCCTCCAGGGGGAAACACCAGGTCCACAGTTCAGTAAGTACAAAGTCATTTGAGGAGGATGGGCAGAAGGAGAGCTTCCTGGAGGAGGAGGAAGGATCACTAGAGCATGGCCTGGAAGGAAGCCAGGAATCCTCAGAGGTGGGTGAGGAGGTGGAGATGGAATGCCAGATTTGAGGAACAGCAAGGAGGAGAGCTGCAGCTCCAAGTCAGTCAAACAAGGTGGATGACCGAGTGACTGGTTCTCTCTGAGGCCATTGAGTCCAATCTTTCATTTTACAAAATGGGAAACTGAGACCCAGGGTAGTGAAGTGACCTGCCCAGCGTCACCTAAATGACAAACTGGGACTAAAACACAGACCCTCTGACTTTCATTCTAGAGCTCTTACCACACTGCCTTCATCATTTAAAGTAATCATATGCTGCTAGCGTTCACAGAGCTCTTTAAGGTTTAAAAGTACTTTGCATAGATTATCTTTGCCTATGTTGCATATGTTCCTCACCACAGCCCTGTGAGGGAGAGATTATTTGTTATCTCCATTCTAGAGATGAGAAAACTGAAACTATGAAAAGTGAAGTGGTTTGCCCTATATTATATACAGCTATTAAATATTTAAAGTGGGATTTTTACTTGGGTACTGCTTGGTTCTAAGTCAAGGGCTTTTATCTATCCCGACACCTACTTTGTCTTCTAATTAGACTTTGTCAGCCTAGGAGAAAAAGGGTAGGTGTATGAGAATGGGGGTGGGGAACTTGGGATGTGGGGGTAAGGGGTGTCAAAGCTGTATGACTATATCCTTTGTCTATGAGACCAAGACAGTCTCTTCTCAAAACTTCCTACTTCTCCAAGTGCCTAGCATAGTAGTGTACCCACAGAAGGCATTTAATGTTTGATGAATGAATAAATAAATGTTTAGCCAATGCAGGTGCCAGATGAAAGCACTGAAAAAAAAATGGTTGGATCCAGGCCAGTAACCAATTATTTTGAAAACATCCAGTTACTCACTGGTTGTTTGAGGGAATTCAATCTTAAACACACACACACACACACACACACACACACACACACACATGCACGCATGCACAATTCTGGGTGTGTCATCTCATCCTGGGTCTAATAGCTCCCCAGAGGGATTTGTAGACTATGTACAGAATACAGGAGGGGGCAATGGTTCCCCTTCCCCCTCCTCCGGGTTCTGGATAGACCCAGTTCTGAATTCAGGGCTGATAGCCAGTCCAGAAACAAGTAGATTCCTGGGAAGTTAACCCTGGCAGTGGGGAGCTGGAAATACTCCAGCTGAATGGCATTTGGGTAAGGCTGGAGGGCAGGGCCTAATCTGGTTTAAAATTCATGTGTGCCCATGAGCCCTGCTAGGGCAACAGACTGAGACAGTTCCTTTGCCTGATTTGCTAATCCATAGGATTAAGAGCTATACAGAACAGAAGCACCCAGAATACTGGAACTGAAAGAATATCAGATCTGAGAGGGATGTGAAAACAGAGAATGTCAAAGTGGGGAGAGACTTTAGAACATGGAACTTCAGAGCGACGATGGACTATAGAACCTAGAATATCAGAACTGGGAGGGACCCTAGAACACAGAACATCTTAGAACACAAAATGTCCAAGCAGGGAAGGATCTTAGAACAGGAGAGGTCAGAGCTGGGAAAGACCTTAAAACATGCACTATCAGGACCAGTAGGGACTTTAGGACCTAGACTATTAGATCTGTGAGGATCCTTAGAGCAGGCAACTTCAGAACATAAGAGAACACAGAATGTCAAAGCTAAGAGGGATATTAAAACATAGAATGTCAGAGTTGGGAAGGGTCTTAAAACAGGACATGTCAGAGCTGGGAGGGACCTTAAAACATGAACAGAATATCAGAACATCTTAGAATACAAAATTTCAAAGTTGGGGGAGAGTCTTAAAACAGAAGGTCAGAACTGGGAGGAACTATAGAACCTAGAATATCAGAACTGGGAGGACTTTAGAACATCAGAACATTTTAAAACACAGAATGTCAAAGTGGAGAGGGGTCTTAGAATAGGGGATGTCAGAAATGGGAGAACCCTTAAAACATGAAATTTCAGAACTAGGAAGGACTTTAGAATCTAGAATATCATAGTTGGGAGGGACTTTAGAACACAGAACATTTTATAATACAGAAGGTCAAAGCTGAGAGATGTCTTCAACAGGGAATGTCAGAGCTGGGAGAGAACTTAAAACATGGAATTTCAGGACTAGGAGGCACTTTAGAACCTACATTATTAGAACTGGGAGGGACCTTAGAACAGACTATCAGGACATCTTAGAACATAAAATGTCAAAGTTGGGGGAGAGTCTTAAAACAGAATGTCAGAACTGGAAAGAACTGTAGGACCTAGAATATCAGGGTTAGGAGGGCCTTAGAACATCAGAACATTCTAAAACACAGAATGTCAAAACTGAGAGTGGTCTTAGAATAGAGAGTGTCAGAACTGGGAGAAACCTAAAAACATGAAGTTTCAGGAGTAGGAGGGACTTTAGAACCTAGAGCTGGGAGGGACATTAGAACATAGAAAACTTAGAATACAGAATGTTCAAGTTAGGAGGGGTCTTAAAACAGAATGTCAAAGCTAGAAGGGACTTCAGAACCCAGAATGTTTAAGTCAGAAGGGACCTTGGAAATCAACTCATCTTCTGTCTTTCACCTTAGGCGATGAGCACCTGAACCAAGAAGGTTGTGATATGAGTAGAGAGAAGGGGATAGATAGGCTAGACACTGTGGATGTGAAATGATGAGACGTGATTCTGGCCATGTTATGTATGGGGGAGATTGTAGGGTATCCTGAGGGTTAGCCTGAGTTACCAGAGGGATGGAGACTTCCTTCCAAGGAAGAGGGAAGGGAAGTGGGAAGTAGGAAGACAAGAGGTCTGTCTTGGACATGGTGAGTTTAAGATGCCTTTTAAAACATTGGGATGGAGATGTCTAACAGGTAGTGAGACATGCAGGACTGAGGCTCTAGAGAGAAATGGATATGTAAATCTTGGCATTACCTCCGTAGGTAAAATAGCTGATCCTGGAGGAACTGATAAAATCAGTGAGAATGTAGGGGAACAAAGGAAGGGGCCCCATGTCGGAGCCTTGAGAGGAGTCCAGGACAGCAATTCAGTAAGGGAGGTTGAGCTCATTTAGGTGGGTGAGGGCGAGGACCAATCAACGTCCGAAGAAACCCCAGGGAGGAGAGAAGGAGGAGGCATCGAAAACCGAGGGCATAGAGAACAGGAAAACTGAACGAGGAAGGGCCATTGGATTCATTCACAGGCATCGCTGGTGCCTTGGCCCGGGCCATCTTAACGGAGCGATTGGATGGGAAGAGTGAGTGGGATGTCAGAAAGAGAGGTACCCCCGGGGAACCTTTGTTTTAGAACTTTGAATGTGAGGTGGAGGAGAGATGGAAGAAGAGGAGAAGGAATTTGAGGGGAGATAGAATCAAAAATATTTTAGGATGGGGGCAGGGATATCTCTTTGGCTGCTCCCCCCTTCCTGATCCCCAAACTTGGGGCCAGTCCAGTTAGCACCATGATTCTCTACCTCCTCCTTCATCCACCCTCGATTCTTCATGGCGTTTTTTAGAGGTTACAGGGACAGAGCATGGCCCTATTCTTGTTTCCTAGGAAAACTCCTGCCTTTCTCTAGGTGACTGTGCGAACCTCTTCCTTTGTACCAGGAAGACTACAGACTCCGAACACTCTTGAGTTCTTCTCCCTGGGCATTCTTTTCGCCATCAGAAAAATGGGGGAGTTAGATGAGATAGCCCCTGGAATTCCTCAAGGCTCTACATACTCGCTCTAATTCAATGTCATGTTACTGATGAGGAAACTAACGACCCCAAAGGAACTAGCTTACTAGTAACAACCAACTGAGCAGATTTGAACCCTGGTTCGCTGAATCCAGATCCAGGCTTCTTTCTGGAACACCAACTTGTCTCTTATTGTTTATAGTTTTGTTATTTGTTCAGTTTTAGGTAAGGAAACTGAGTCTCAGAATTGAAGTGACTAGGTCAGATCTGAATAGTAGTAAGTAGATGAGTTGGGATTTGAACCCAGGACTCCTGAGTTCACTTTAGTTATCTTCACAGCACCGACCTGCCTCACTAATGGCAGAGTTGAGTCTGCCAGGCACTCCAGCCTGGGATGCAGAGGAAGATCATTGCTTTAGACATGACCTCATGTAATTCAATGGAAAACTTGGACCAAATCACTTGTTTGGCCTCGGGCTGACAAAACAGCTGGTTGTCTGGATTTTCTACATGTTTCTACTGGTTATCTTGGCGTTAGACAGAGAGAGACTCTGCCTGATAATGTGTGATGATGAGTGTAAAGGAAGTAAGGATAATAATAATGTCACTCTCTAGCTCAAGAAGACTCCATGGCTCCCGATGACTTCTTTTTTGGCTTTGAGAAGTCTTTATCATACACCCCAATCTGTCTGACTTCACATTATTCCACCTCAAAGAGCCGCAAGAGAGAGCTGGAAGGAGCTTTAGAGAACACCTCCCTACTGCCTCCCTTCGGCTTTGAATTCCTCCCCCTCTTCCCAGGCTCAGCTCAAAAGTCGCCTTCTGCGGAAAGCCTTTGAGCACCTCCCTCCTTTCCCCACACCAGTAGAATGTAAGTTCTTTGAAGGCAGAGGCAGCTTCTCTTCTGGCTCTGTATTCCTAGTGTCTGGCACATAGTAGGCACCTTAAAATATATGTGTCTATATATATATACAATATTATATACACATATATAATTATATAATATTATATAAGTATATAATATAGCAAATGTAAAAATATAGCAAATTTCAACAAAAATATTACCATGTTCAAAGAATAATAGATTGCATATGAAGTTTTAGTTATATATAGGTTATTTTTTAAGTGTATGGGCAGCTAGATAACACAGTGGATAGAACACCAGGCCTGAGTGAGGAGGCCTGAATTCAAATTTGACCTCAGACTTACCTTACCTTAATTTGACTTACCTGGGCAAGTCACTTCATCTCTTTGCTCCAGTTTCCTCATCTGTAAAATGAACTGGAGAAGGAAATTTCAAAGCACTCCAATGTCTTAGCCAAGAAAACTCCAAATGGGGTAATACCTAGAGTATCCCACAGGCACTTAATAAATGCTTATTGAATTTAATTGAATAATAGCTAACATTTCTCTAGCCCTTTAAGGTTTACAAGCATATCACTTTTGAAATCCTTCCCAACATCCCTATGGAGTAGGTATCGTCCTAATTTTACAGATGAGGAAACTAAGGAGGAGAGAATGGCTTGCTTAGGGTCACATAGCTAGTAAGTGTCACTATGTCAAAGATCTGTGATTTCCTTGGTATGAGTGGACCCTCCATGTAAGCAGATTTGCAACCCTTCTGTATCTAAGTAAACAGTTTTCTGAGTTGCTAGACTTAGAAAGAAAACATTATCTGATGAATGACCTTTGGGTGATGAGTCTCTGTGCACTTAGCTGGGCTGGTCTTTGGACAACAGACTCACAATCTGACCTCCAGTCCACAAGGAAAGTCTTTCTCATATAGTAGGATCTACTTAGAGAATCTAGGTGGTGCGGAGATAGAAGGCTTGCCTGGAGACAGGAAGATGAGACTTCCTAAGTTCAAATCTGGCCAGTTACTTAACCCTGCCTATGTTGATTTCTTCATCTGTAAAAATGAGCTGGAGAAGGGCATGGCAAACCTCTTCAGTATCTTTACCAAGAAAATCCCAAATGGGATTCTGGAGATTTGGACCCGACCAAAACAACTGAATAACAGAATGACCTGCTTCTTCTCAGGGGTCATCTGCCCAGCACCATGAGGCATGCAAAGAACACTTGAGGGAGGGAGGTGGGTAAATGAGGGACATTAGACATTAATTGATGATTACAGTGATGATGGTGATGACCAAGAGGGTGATGACTGTGATTAGCATGCCTGATAGCAAAGACAAGGCAATGAGCATTAGCTTTGGGGATGTGTCTGCCAGCTCTGTCTCTGGCTAAGAAACCCTGGCCAAGTAATTTCTCCTCTCTTGGCTCTGTGGAATCAGACACTCAGATCTTTAAAGGCATCTCAGCAGCCATCTCATCCTACCCTCGATAGGCCAAGAATCTCCTCTAACAAGACTTTTCTCCCTTTTCTGGCAGAGAGGTGGGACATTGGGAGGAAGGATTGGTGCCAAGGTTTCTATATCACCTGTTTTTCAGCTAATTGTTTTCTTTGTCACAAGGAGGGTTCAGTTTGGAGGGGGTAGTGAGAAATGAGTGTGATCCAGAGACAAAAGATGTGAATCAAATGGATTCTTTTTATAAGCCTCCTTTCTGGGATATCTCCCCTCTCACCCCCACACCAATGGGGAGCCAAGCTCTGCTTGAAGTCTCCTGCTGAGGACCACTAGTTACCTTTCAAGGCAGCCCCTTTCAGTCAATGCTTGGAACGTTTTCCCTGACCTGGAGCCCAGTTCTGCCTCTTTGCAATTTCCAATCTCCACCCCCACCTCCTACCTCGCCCTCATTTCTGCCTTCTGGAGTCAAACAGAGCCAGGCAAATGCCTCTGCCCTTTGACAAGCCTTCAAATATTGGAATGCAGGAAACATGTTGTCTGTCGTCCCATTCCCCCCCACCCCCGCTTTGCCTTCTCTGCTCTAGGATGAACACAGCTGGGCCTCATATGGCATGCCCTCTCAGCTTTTCACTATCCTGGTTGCGTTCTGTTGATGTCATTCCTTAAAGGGAGTCCCCTGAACCTAACATCTCCCGTAAGTGGACTGAGCAGAGCAGAGAGCGTAAGGGGCTGCTAGTTCCCTCATTTAGAATTGTATGCCTCCATTAAAGCAGCTTCCTTGCCAGTAAAAATGTCAGGGGAAGGTATTGCTGCATCTTAGAAAATCTCTGAGCAGCCTTCTGAAAGCCCATGAGCCTACCGATGCCACAAACCTGGCCCCTCCAGGGGGTCATCCCCCCTCCTGCCCTCCTTGGCCCAGAGCCCAGATCCCCTAGG
The DNA here is from genome assembly GCA_023548195.1 of Bettongia penicillata ogilbyi. Classification (NCBI taxonomy): domain Eukaryota; kingdom Metazoa; phylum Chordata; class Mammalia; order Diprotodontia; family Potoroidae; genus Bettongia; species Bettongia penicillata. The sequence continues at coordinate 4,720,835 of JAJHZJ010000150.1, read as the reverse complement.
ACATATGAGGTGTTCTGGAAGGAATCAGGGCCTCACCCCCATTTCACCCTGTAAGAATGAGAACCATGAAATAGTCAGGTTCGTAAGGCCACCGGCAGTCAGGGCGGGGATGAGGGCTGCGTTGGGATGACGCCAGCTGCCCCGCCTACCAGACTGGCAGCTTCTCTCCCTCCATTTGAGCCAGACTGAGTCCTACCTGGAGAGGACAGGTGTGAGCATCTCTGTAGTGCTTCCTGGATCATCCATCAGGTAACTGCTCTCTGCTAAGAGAACTTAGTGGGGGGTGAAGGGCTGGCCAAGGACGCCCAGATAGTGCCTGTTAGGGGACAAGGGCCAGGGGTGAGAGCCCTTTGCTGTAAAGGGAAGGAGCTGGGATCTGGGTGGCCTTCCCGGGCTGGTCCCCTGGTCTGTATGGCTATCTTCAAATCACCCCCCTCTCCAGAGGAATGCATTTGGATATGGGAAGCTGTGGAAAGACCACTAGTGAACTTAGATTCAGAAGCATTTGACTTTGAGCTCTGCTCTGATCCAAGTTGTGTGACCCTGGGGAAATCACTCAGCCCCTCTAGGCCTCAATTTTTCTCATCTGTCAAATGGGGAATAATAAGATTTGCTCTATCCACTTCTCAGGGCTCTTGTGAGGAAAAGTGCTTGGTAACCTTAGAGAACTATTAGAACAGACTGTTGACTTTGTCCGGACCTGTGATTTCACTGACATAGGGAATTCTTGGCACGGAAATTGTAACGACACTGGTCAGTAACTGCAACTGTGGAATTTTCAAGATCTACCTGGAACAATGAATTAGTTAAGTGACTTGATGAGAATAGCACAGTCAGTTGATATAAGAAGGAGGATTCGAACTCTCATCTTCCTAACTCTGAGATGGTCTGAGTTTGGGTTTTTTTAAAATCAGGCCTGAATTCTATGTTTGAAAAACCTTCCCTACATTACCATTCAAGTCTTATTGTTACTAAGTAACCCTGCACAAGATTCAGTGTTTAGGGATCCTCCTCTGGGGGTCTTCTAATGTCTCTGGGCCTCAGTTTCCTAAATAAAGACACTAAGACCCTATAAAATGAGGCCATTTGGAAATAGGAGGAGGAGACCAGGCGAGTTCTGGGGAGAGAAGAGATTGGAAGGAGATCAGAATTAGGGTACAGCAGAAGGGGAAAGCCAAGAAGACTGGGGCTGGAGGCCCAGCTGCAGAAAATCAGAGTGCCCTGGGATGCTCACTTGGTAGTGGACAGCCTGGTTCATTTTCCGTAAACTGAGGAAGCTGGATTAGGATTCTCGGATTGAACTTGATTTTTCATGTTCTCTGTCCTAAGATCTCTGCTAGCGATGACATTCCGTATTCTAACCTCCCTCCTGGATCTGACATTCTGTGTTCTAAGTTCCTTCCTAGCTTGGAACAGCTTTCCTGTTCTGATGTTTCCCAATTTTGACCTTCTATGTTCTTAGCTCTTGTGTACTTCTCACGGTCTCTGTTCTAACCTTCTTCTGACATCTGACATTCTGTTTTAAGATCTCATTTAGCTTTGAAATTCTTTGTTCTAGGAATCTTCCCAATGCTGACATTTCGTGTTCTAAGATCTTTCCCAGCTCCTACACTCTGTGTTCTAATGTCCTTCTAAGATCCCTTCTATCTCTGAAATTCTGTGTTCTAGGGTCCCTCCCAATTACATTCTACATTCTAAGGTCTTTCCTAGTTGTGACATTCTATGTTTTAAGAGCTTTCCCAGCTCTGATGTTCCATGTTCTAAGGTCCCTCCCAATGCTGACATTTGAAATTCTAAGATCCTTTCTGGGTCTTGTAGTATATGTTCTAAGATTCCTCTCAGCTTTGGTCTAAAGTCCCTCCCATCTCTGAAATTCTGTGTTTGAGGGCCCCTCCTAGTTTTACCATTCTATGTTCTAAGGTCTAAACATTCCATATTGCAGATCTGACAATCTATCTTTTAATGTCCCTTCTAACTCTAAACATTTTCTGTTCTAAAGGCCCTCCCAGTTCTGTCCTCTGTTCTAAAGCCCCAACAAGCTCTGACATTCCCTGTTAAAATGTCCTTCCAGCTTTGACATTCCACATTCTAAAATCCCTCTCATTTCTGATGTCCTATGTTTTAAAAATTCTTTCTAGAGTCTGAGTTCTAGGCTTCCACCAAGTACTGAAAATATACAGAGTCCAGAGCACCTCTGAGAGCCTGGGTCTCCATTTCCTGTCTCTGTCCAATGAGAAGGCTGATTAGCTGATCTCCAAGGTCTACTATAACTCTGACAATCTTTACACCTTTGGGAGGCACCTGGGTCCTTTCTATGTTTTCAGCCTTATCTTCTCTTTCCCCTGACCCCCAACAAGTTCTCTGGGAAGATTGACAATAGCCTCGTTGCTGTAAGTAATCCAGCCTCAGACACTTACTAGAAGAGACAACAGAGGATTTGACCTTGCGCATGAGGCTCTCTTTCATCCTGTCTCTGACACTTGCTGTGGAAACTTGAGGGAGTCCTTTACCCTACATGAGCCTCCGTTTCTCCACTTTTGGCAGGAGAGGGTTGATATGGACATCTTTTGAGGTCCCTCCCAGCTCTGGACTCCCCCAATTCTCTGGTCCAGGCTGGGGCCTATTCAATCTTGTGCTTCCTGGTCTCTGTCCTACATGGGCGGGGCAGCTAGGTGGTGCAGTGGATAGAACACCAGAGCAGGAGTCAGAAGAACCTGAGTTCAAAATCTCACCTCAGACACTTGACACTCACTAGCTGTGTGACCTTGGGCAAGTCACTTAACCCTAATTGCCTCATCCTGGGTCATCATCTCCAGTCATCTTGATGAATATCTGGTCACTGGATTCAGATGACTCTGGAGGAGAAGTGAGGCTGGTGACCTGCACAGCCCTCCCGCACTCAAGACAAAGTCAAGCGCAAGTCATGTCATTATTTCTCTGATGGCATGGTCTTCTTCAGCAACAAAGGACGAACACACATATCTTCATGGGCAGGAAGACTTTGGCTTGTTGGTCGTGCTGAAGGGCATGAAGGGATTGTTTTGGGTTTTCATTCTTGATGTTGAATGCAGTATTATTAGCAAGAATAAGTAATGAGAGGGCAAAGTAATCAGGCCTTGGAAATTCTTGGCCCTCCCTGAGAATTTCTTTTGTGATGGAAGGAGTAGGAGAGCAATGATGGGGGTGGAGTAGTGTGGGGGGATGGTGGAATCGGGCAAACGTTGATCCATCAATTAGTTGATATAGTAAGCATCATGTATGCTTAGCCCTGTGCTAGGTGCTAGAGATACAAAGTAAAAAAAAAGTAACAGTCCCCACCCTGCCCTCAAAGACCTTCCATTCTATTGGTGGAGAACAATCTGCCTACAGATAGGTATATGCTATAGGTAGAGAGGTATATTCATTGATATGTGTATATAATATAGGACTGGACCTAAGATGTCATTGATATAGGGAGCTCCCAGTGAGTAAAACTCCTTCTCCAAATGGAGGTCAGTACCTTTTTCTACTTATAATATTGTTGAGTTGCCTGAACCTCAGAGAGGTTATGTGACTTGTCCAGGGCCCCACAGCCAGTATGTACCAGAGGCAGAGATTCCTGATTCTGAAACCAGCTCTCGAGTGATTAAACACCTGTTGTGTCCAAGGACCTGTTCTAGGAACTGGGCATGCAAAGGTGGAAAATGGCACAGTCCTTGTTCTTAGAGAGTTAAAAGAATAGGTGGGGGAGAGGGAAGGGAAGGAATGTAACATGGGCGTGATACCAGGTGACATGTAATTAGGAGCAAAGCACTTTGGGAAATTTTGACAGACAGGCAGACAGAATGAATGAATGAGAAAGTGTGTATTAAGTATCACATGCAGAGCCCTGTGCCAATCACTGGAGACACAAATGGAAAAGAGAGATAGTCTGTGCTCTCTATAACCATCATCCTTCTGGTCACCCCAGCTTACAATGCCTCACCTTCTCTGGCTCACTCCTCCCATCCAAGGCTCACAAAGTCTGCCAAAAAGGTCCCCTTTTCTCCTCTGACCCTGCCACCCCCTGGTGCAGACCTCATCATCTCACATCTGAACTATTATATTGACTGCTGGAGGGTCTCCCTGCCTTGAATCTCTGCCCCTTCAGCTCATCCTCCACTCAGCCATCAGTGAGCCTCCTAAAGTACGGTTCTGATCATCACAATCAACTTCATCGACTCCCTTTTACTTCCAGCATCCTATATAGAATCCCTGAACTCTTAATGCCGCATATAACTTGGGTCCTTCCTCTCTTTCCACCCTTCTCTTCCTAGTTACATCCTTCCACCCCCTCACATGTTCTCTGGAAAGATCAACACAGACCTCTTTGCTGTTAGTTAGCAAGCCTCAGATCCTTTCTAGCTGGGTGACCCTGGGCAAGGGTCCCTGTTGGCCTCAGTTTCCTCTCCTGTTAAATGAGCTGGAGAAGGAAATGGCAAGTCACTCCAGTATCTTTGCCAAGAAAACCCCAGGTGGGGTCACAGAAAGTTGGATATGACTGAAAAACAAGCAACTCAACAACTTTGCTGTTCCTCCAACAACACAATCCATTTCCCAACTCTGGGTGTCCTCTCTGGCTGTCCCCCATGCCTGGAATCTCTCCCTCTTTATCTCTGCCTCCTGACTTTCTTGGCTTCCTTCATCCCACCTTCTATAGGAAGCCCTTCTCAGTCCTCTAACTCTGGCTCCTTCCATCTGTTGACGCTCTCCAATGGATCCTTTCTGTAGCTTGTTTGTACATGGAAGTTTGCATGTTTTCTTCCCTACCCATTAGAAGATCCCTGAGGGCAAGGACTCTGTGTAAGCCCAGGGCTCAGCTCTATGTCTGGCATTTAGTAAGAGCTTAATTAATAAAAGACTTGCAGACTGACCTGATCTTAGGGGATTTGCCTTCGGATTGGGGAATTGCTGTAACTAGGAAAGAGAGTTTGGAGTTCTGCAGGTCTTAGTAAGGATGGTAAGTAGGACTGTCAGGTGGTAATAGACATTTCCAGGATCGATTCAGTTACGATTCTCATAGTTAGAGTCAGTGGGTAGAGAGTTCTCCTGGAGGTTAGGAAGCTCTGGGTTCAAATCCTTCTTCTGACACATACAAACGAGCTGTGTGACCCTGGGCAAGTCACTTAACTTCTCAAAGCCCCGGGAAACTCTAAGACTCTCAAGATTGCAGAAGAGGAACCAGCCTCTATCAGTGGAGGGAGTTTTCTGAACTGGAAGGGTCCTCTACCAAAGACATCTTGGGTCTAAGTTTTACCCCATCTTAGGAGTCAGAGGCCAGGAGAGACAATGGGGAGTCCAGCTGGGACCAGCGAGTTAGTGCACTGGGGGACATTGTCCCCAATGAGGGCACTGGGACCCAAGGGTCGAAGTCCCAGATCTGAGAAGGCAGAACCTTCTGGTCCCAGAACATTCGGCCTCAGGGCTGAGAGCCAGACCCAGTGGTCCAGTGAGCATAACACTTGAAATTGAAGTCAATAAACATTTTCTAAGCATCTATTGAGTATAAAGCTTTGATCTAGAAGCTAGAGATTCAGAGGAGAGAAAGTATTCAGGCCCTGCCCTCAGGGTATTTACCTTTTGGAGGGAGGAAGGAGCTGACTGTATTTTGTTGTTCAGTCAGTTTTTCAGTCATGTCCAACCCTTTGCCATTTCCTTCTTCAGCTCATTTTACAGATGACGAAACTGAGCCAAACAGGGTGAAGTGACTTGCCCAGGGTCACACAGCTAGTAGTGTCTGAGGCTGGATTTGAACTCATGAAGATGAGTCAGGGAATGATGGGACTCCAGGTCTGGTACTGACCCATCTAACTGCCCTTTACACATACACTCTCTCTGTCTCTCATATATTTATATAGAATTATGTTTGCATGATATATTATATTTATACAATATATTAATAATTGTATAGTATATTAATAAAACTAGTTATTATACTATTTAAATTATACATAAATATAGCCTATATAAATATTGTTTATATTTCTGTATAAAGACATTAAATTTATATGTAAATATGTATATGTATAAATGCATATGTGGTGATATATAAAATACATAATTTATATATAATAAAATTTATTAAATATAAAAACACAATTTCCATTTACATGTAATATTATTATCATTCTATAGTACCTATTTATATATAAATAAAGGTATTGATATAAATACAGGTGCTCTTAGTGGGGCAAAAGAGAATTTAGGACGAAGTGGGCTGGGAATATGGGAGGGAGTGAGAACACATGGTCACCTGGAGATCCAGGGAAGGTTAAGGTGAAGGCCATGCAGAAGGTGGCATTGAGGGGGCAGGGGTTGTTAAAGGGAGAGAAGGAATCCGGAAGGTGGAGGTAAGAAGGTGAATTTACTACCACCCCCTGCCTACCCAGGTGCAGGGGAATGGCCTCTGAATACTCCAGCGAAGGAGGGGAACCGGCAGCCTGAATTAAGGGAATCATTACTACTCTACTTTGGATGGAACAGTTTGTGAACTCAGAGAATGATGGGAGATGAATTGTATCAGAGCTGGCTTGTAATTGGCCCTATCCAACATTTGGAGAATACTGTACTTTAGCTAGTAGGTAATGGGGAGTCAGGGAAGGGTTTGGAGCTAGGGAGTAACCTGGCCATGTCTAGGGTTTTAGGCAGGTTCTTTTGGCAGCTATGTCAAGGCTAGACAGATGAGGCACTGAGCAGAGGGGAAGAGATGAGATTTATAGACTGAGTAGGGGCTGGGGGCTGGACAGGGCCAGAGATGGAGCTTGAGGGCTTGGGAACACCTGGACAGACTAGGGGCCAAGAGGATAGAAGGAGACTTAGAACCCTGGAGGCTCAGAGTCTGAAGGGATTGGAAGGTACTAATCTAACCAAGAACGAAACAGAAATCTCTTTTACAGGATCTCTGACAAATGGCCTTTGGCCTCTGCTTAAATACCTCCAGTGTGGGCTACTTCTTACCTCTCTAGAAAGTGTGCTTCTGTTTGGTGGATGTTGTTTATTTTTTGACTTTTATAAGTATTCGTCAGGTACAGAAAGACCGATTCCAGCTCCCTTGGGAGCTGACTCTGCTAAAAGACCAGTGGCATATATAATTTTGAGGCTAAGACTGAGCCTGAGAGACGGAGAGGGTGTTGGCTCTCTAAGGACAAAGAGAGTGACCTCTTGGATGGGTATCAGGAATTGTCTGGGCCACGTGGAACTGGTAGGGGCCGAAGGCGCTGAGAGCCAGCCAGCCAGGCCACGTGGGAGAAGTTTCTGAGGGCAGACAGAGTGGAGTAGAGCAGCTACCAGACCTGGGAGCATGCAGGAGCCACCACGGAGAATGATAGGAAAGGAGAAAGAGTGAGATCATCCAGGGAAGCCTATAAAAGGAGCAGAGAGGGAGGGAGCCGGGTCTAGAGCCCTGGACAGCGTCCACGGAGAGGGAGAGGCAGGGCAGAGCAGCCCAAGAGACAGTGTCAGAGCTAGGTGGAAGGTCAGGAAGAAGGAGGAGTTCAGGTGCCAGGAGAAGCAAGACCAGCCAAGGAGAATGAGCCAGGCTCTCTGGACTGGGCCAGGAGGAGGCAGCTGGTGAAGCTGGCCTGTGTATTCTGAGTAGCGCTGGCCCCCCGGGGGACTTGAGAAAGAAGAATATCCAGGTGTGTGGGGAAGGTCTGCTATGGTGTGGAGTGGGGGGGGTGGGGTGAGGAAGGGAGTGCTCAGCTCTTCCAAGGTACCTCTACTGGAAAGAGCCCCAGGAGGGGGAGGGGAGAGACAAGCAGCCTCATAGGAACCCTGTCCTTTGTCCCTTGAAGATCACACCTGGGCAAGCAAAGTCCCCTTAGAGCTGGCAGCTGTATTATTCATCCTCATCCATCTTTATGCTCATCCTCAGGTTTCTTATTCATTTACTGAAAGATATTGAGATGCCAAGAACATCCCTGAGAACTGGGGGCAGGGGGTTTAAGGGTGAGGTTGAGCTCAATCCTCAAAGAATGTGCTGGTTTAGAACTTAGACTGACAGAATATGCCGTGGCTTTAGAACATGGAATGCCAGAGATGGGAGGGCCTTAGAACAGGGAATTTCAGAGAGGGAGGGACCTTAGACCAAAGAATGTCAGATCTGGGAAGAATCTTAGAACATGTGATGCAAGACCCAGAAAAGATCTTAGAATTTAAAATGTCAGCATTGAGAGGGACCTTAGAATGGAATATCAGAGCTGGGAGAGACCTTGGAATACAAAATGTCAGAGCTGGAAGGACCCTTAGAACCCAGAATGTTAGAACTAGAAGGGACCTTGGAACAGGGAATATCAGAACTGAGAGGGACCTTAGAATCAGGAATGTCAGAACTAGGAGGGTCCTTAGAAGAGGGAACATCAGAGTTAGAAGGGAGTTTTGGAACATGGAATGTCTGTATAGAACCTAGAATATCAGAACTCAAAGAGGCCAGCTGGTGCTACTAAAGAAGCAGGATTCTTAAAACCTGGACTGTTTATGCCAGGAGATCATCTGGTTCAATCTCCATACTCTCCAGATAAGATTGAGCCCAGAGGAGTGGAGTTGCCAGCTGACTCAGGGCATCTCAGCCAGGACAGTGGCAGTACCTTCATTTCCTGGAAGCCCTTTGTACACTCTGATGCTTCCTCCTCCAGGAGGGAGACAGATGGCCCAGCCCAGAGAGCTTGGGAGAATCTCATTAAGTTCCACATTAATATAGGTACCCAGATGGGAGGGGAGATTGGATGGCATGGGGGTGATCCATGGTTCCTGCTGAAGCAAGGAGGGTGTTCTAGGGAGAGATCTTCTTGGAGTCAAGTCCCAGAGGGACCTAGAGAGTGGAGGGGATGGGAGATAGAGATAGAGAAGAGGCTGCTCCCAGCAAGGAGGACAGACAGCCTGCAGGGGCAAAGAATTTGGAACCTTAAGAAGGGAAGGGACCTTAGAGAATCGTCTCATGGCTCAGCCAAAATGAACCGAGTGGTAAGGAAGAAAGATAACTGTATCTTTCAGCCTTAGATCTATGACTGTACAATTGCACCATCCTAGTCCGCAGCATCCTTGAGATGTAGAATCTGCTTTCGTACTCCAGTAACAGGGAGCTCCTTCCCTTTCTCAGGCAGACCAATTCTTTATGAAAGAGTTTTAAATGTGAGGGAGATTTTCCTTTATAATACATTGAAATCTGTCTGTACAGATAGGAGGCATGGCAGAGAAGCCATGAGGTCTAAATGGAGCAGAGGGTGGGGGGAGCTTTGTGGAGGAAAGAAAAACAGAAAACCCTTCACACCCCCAGCTCAGCTCTGCCGGGGTCCCTCTGCTGGGCCTTCAGCTACCCACCCTTCCCTAGGATTCCCTCTGCCCACACCCAGAAGAATGTTCTGTTGAGAGCCTGGTATTTTCTGGATCTCAGGATTTGGGATTCATCTGCTTCCCTTCGCATGTCGGGGAGGGGAGAACAGAAAGATTCCTGCAGTGGGGCCCAACGAGGTTCCCAGAGTAGGCGGCAGGAATTTCTGTCTCATCTTGTTAACTCAAGGCGTGCCCTTCGGGGGCACCTCAGCTTCCTTATCTGGAGCACCAGAGGATCTGGATCTAAATGCCCACTTCTGAGGCTTATGGCTCGGGTGACTCTAGGCTAGTCATTTCATTCATCAGGTCTCGGTTTCCTTACCTGTAAAATGAGATTCACCTTGGTCTGGGGGAATTCTACAGTTGATCCTAGCTGGTTCAAATCCTCCCTGTGTGACCTTGGTCAAGTAACCTCTTCAGGTTCATAAGATTATTATATTAAGAGCTGAAAGGGGCCTTGGAAGTCATCTGGTCCAACCCCCTCATTTTCCACCTGAGGAAACTGAAGCCTAGAGTGATGAAGAGGCTTGAGATGACCTCTTAACACCCCTATTGTTACATCTCTGATCCCATCAACCTAAATCTCTGGTTCTCAGTTTCCTCATCGGTAAACTGAGGGAGATGGAATAAATTACCTCTAAGGTCAAGGGTTTTTAAGCTGAGGTCCATGAACTTGGTTTTCCTTATAGCAATATTTTCATCACTGTATTTCCTTAAAATGAGTTTCCTTTGTAACCCTGCGTATTCTATTATATGCATTTAAAAACATGATTCTGAGGAGTCTGTAGGTTTCACCAGACTGGCTGCCAGGGGGTCCAGGACATTAAAAAGGTTAAGATCCCCTCTTTCCCACCCCATCCCCACCGCCACCGGCTTAGACGGAGAAGCCCAGAAAAGGGGGTAAATAGCAATTCATAGCAGCAAACATTTATTAACTACCCTCTCAATGGCACTGTGCCAAGCAGGGGAACAAAGATGAAAAAAAAACATTGCACCCTTGCCAAGGAGTCTGCCTTGTCCTGGGGTGGATCGTGTGGACAAGACACAAGGCAAGGCATGATGGGGGCAGGGGAGGAATTCAGACACAGACCTCCGGGAAGATGGGAGGAGGGCACAGGGATTTTCCTCTGGATAGATCTCAGAAGGCTTCCTGGGGGTGGTGTCTCTGATGGAGCTTGACGGGTGGAGCTGAGGAAGGAGTGAATTCCAGGGATGGGGCAGGACCACTTCCTTTAGGAATGTATAGAAACAAAATGGATGAGTTCAGCAGCCAGAAGGCCCAGAGTGGTGTTATTATGTAAATGGTACGTGTTTATTATGGAAGTTTGTGCGTGTGTGCGTCTGCTGGTTCAGAGCTCGGTGTCAGGTTTCTGGGTTTGAGTTCCTCAATGGTTGGTGTCTTGGCTTATGTCACCACATGCTCCTGTGAGTGTATCAGTTTTAATTCGGAGGTTTGCCTGTCATTGTGTAAATATCATCATCTTAATAACCCTCTCCAAGCCTTTCATCCAAAGATCTCAAAGCACATAGCAAGCCCTAATTAATTCTCCCAACCATGCTAAGGAAGGAGGCATTATATACACCCATTTTGCAGATGAAGTGACTCAATGCTCAGAGGGAAGTGGTTGACCCAAGGTCATACAGCTTGCCAACAGAGAGGCCAGGAATAGAAACTGGGGTCTTGAGAGGCTGGAATCAGACTTCCTGGTCATGGACATCCTTGTTCCTGCTTCTTCCTTAACTGCAATTTTGTTAGAACACCAAGTGTTTAATAAGACCAGAGGGGGTTCTGGGCTGCAGGCACCATGAGGTTTAATTACTTCTGTTCTTTGGCTTCAGCTCTTTGGTCACACTCTGCACCCACCCCCGGGCCGTTGGGTGGACTGTGACAGGGAATGTGGGCAGCTTCCCAAGAGGCTCTTTCCTCTCTTCTACTGAGGAGAAACAGCCTCAGAGAACCTGCTCCTCTGGGGAGCCAGCCTCCCTAACTCCCTCCCTGTATACCAAAGCCTGCTAGGACCGTGTGCACAGCACTCTTTTAGGCACTGTATGGGGAGATAAGGGGCATGGGCAGGATGGAACCCGCCTCATGGTATAATGGAGTTTGAGTCTGGATATGAGTTCAAATCCTGTCTGTGACACTTACTATTTGTGTGACCAGCTCACTTTCATTTCCCACTCTATAGCATGAGGAGTCAGACTCGATGGCCTGATTTGATGACCTTACATGTGCCTTAGTACATGTGTGACAGGGGTTAAGTCACCTCATTTATAAAGTAAGGAAGTGGATTAAGTGGTGTCGAAGGTTACTTTATGGTTGAGCCTATGATCCTACAGTAGATAGATTTCTATGCACGTGTGTATGTCGGTACATGTAAGTACATAAGCATATATGCATGTATATGTGTGTGTGTATGTGTATATATATATATATATATGTCTGTATATTTCTATGTCGCTCTTTTTCTTTTCCTTCTCTCCTCTCTTTCTCTCTTTCTCTCTCATTCACTCACACACACACTCACCTATGGTCTCTTAATAGAAACTCTGGGCCAAAAACTACATATATGTGTGTGTATATGCATATAAATATACAAATATACAGATATTCATACACATATACAGACAGACACACATATACACATACATACATAGTCTTTTGGCCCAGGTTGTCTATTGAGTAACCAAGAAAATGTAAAAAATGAGGAGCCACAGGAAAGTCATGATTTGCTTTACCATGGGTAGACAAGCATTTATTAAGCACCTATTATACATGCCAAGCATAGTCTCATGTGCTGGGGATACAAACACGAAAATGAGACCATCTTTGCCTTCAGGGAGCTCCCCTCTAGAGGAAGTCCAAGTTCTCTTCCCTCCAAACTCGATTCCTGTGATCCTCTTTTCCAACACTAGTTTGAAGGGGTGTTGAGTGCTAACAACCAAGGAGGGGAGGCAGAGATCAGGAAAGGCTTTCTGGAGGAGGGGGCATCTGAGTCACTCCTTGAAGGCAGAGGGCATGAGGCATGCTTTCCAGACCTGGAGAAAAATTAGCAAAGCAAAGAGGCAGGAGAAGAAGCAACAGCTTAGGAAATGTTGAGTGAGAGAAGAGGAGTAATAATCCAGAAGCCTAAAAGTAATCATTATAGCTAGTATGTATATAGGGCTTTGCAAATATGATCTCATTTGGTCCCCATAATAGCCCTTGGAGGTAGGTGCCATTATTATTATCCCCATTTAACAGATGAGGAAATTGAGGTTTGAAGAGGTTAAGTGACTTGCCCAAGGTCACACAGCTAGTATTTGGTTTTGAATCCCCAAAGCATGTATTAAGAGGCTTAGGCTAGCTTTGCAGCAGAGATACTGCCCACCTCACTGAAAGCCCATCCATCCCAGAACCAAGCTTTGCTCGCTCCATCTGGTGGGTGCCTTTTCATTCTGTCCTGTCCCTCCAGGTGATGGCTTCTCAAATGAGTATTCATTGCCCAGGATTCAAGTGAAACCTCTTCTAGTCTCTGGCTGAGCAGTCCATTTCAGATGGGTCATTTTCGCAGCCCATGACTTCTGTCTCAGGAGCTCCATAGGACTGTTGGGGAGATAAGTTCTTTCATAGCCTTTTCATTAAAAAAAAATTTTTTTTATTATGAACTTGACAGTCACCCACAGACAAAATATTTCAAGAGAGAAAAGAATTTGTATGTATATGAGACACTGAATTTCTGCTACCTGCAGTTTTTAAACTAATAATTTAATCAATTAACTTGAATTTGGATGATTTAAAATAAAAATCTTTTAAGAATATTTTAAATTTAAAATAATTTAAAATAATTTTAAATTCATAAGGGAATAACACAATTGGGGGAAGGGATTATTCCTCCCATTTTCTATAAGAGGAAGCTCAAAACCACCAAGTGGGACCAAGGAATCCACAAGCCACTCTGCTAGGTGCTATGTGAAGCCATGTGTCAAAGTTAAAAAGCGAGACTTGAATCCAGATTGCCCAGTTTCAAGGTCTAGAGAGGACCTTTTTCAGGACTCAACTCAAGCACCACCTTCTATTTGAGGTCTTTCCTGAATCTCACCAGCTGGTACCTTCTCCCACAAATTAAATTGTGGGCCTTGGCGACAGATCGGATATGGCGGTGGGGGTGAGGGAGAGAAAATAATTCAGGATGGCTCCTAGGTTGGGAGTCTGAGAGATTGGAAGGATAGTGTTACTTTTGACAGTAACACAGTAACAGGGAAGGAGCAGGTGAGGGTTGAGGGAGGGAGGGTTAATCAGTTCAGTGTTGGACATGTTAAATGTATGATGTCCACTGGACAAATATCCGGGTTGAAATATCTGAAAAATAGTTGGAGATGCGAGACTGAAAGTCACCTGAGAGGTTAGAACAGGATAGGTAGATTTGATAAACATCAGTATAGGCATGGTAATTAAACCCACAGGAACTTATAGGATCACCGAGGGAAGCAGTCTAGTGGGAGAAGGGAAGAGGGCCCAGGCCAGAGCCCTGTGGGACACCTATGGTTGGAGGATGTGATCTATAGAAGGATCCAACAAAGGAATGGAGGTGGGAAGGAGGAGAACCAGGAAAGAAAGGTATCTCAGAAACCTAGAAAGAAGAGAGTCTCAAGGAGGAGAAGGTGGTCGGCAGCATCAAAGGCTGTGGAGAGGCCAAGGAGAATGAGCTGAGATTTTTTTTTTTTTTTTGAGGCAATTGGGTTAAGTGATTTGCCCTGGGTCACACAACTACTAGCTATCTGAGGCTGGATTTGAACTCAGATCCCCCTGACTCCAGGGCCAGTGCTCTATCCAGAGCCCCACCTAGCTGCCCCCATCAAAGAGAATGAAGATTGAGAAACTGTTAGAGATCATTGGGAATTCTGGAGAGTTTAGGTGGAACCATGAGTTCAGGAATGGCAGGGTAAGGACGCAGGAAGAGAGTGAGAGGAGGGGAAGTGAAGACATCCTTTTTAAGGAGTTTATCCACTAAGATCAGAAGAAAGATAGGACTACAGTTATTGTGGATGGAAGGATCAAGTGAGGGGTTTTTGAGGATAGGGGAGACATGGGCATATTTTTAGGCAGTAGGCAAGGAGCCAGTAGAGAGGGAGAGATTGAAAAGAAGTAAAAGTGGGGATGACAGAGGACTATCTGTTGGAGGAGATGGGGTCGAATCGACTCACTTGAGAATGTAGAGGGGTTAGCCTTGGTAAGGTGTAAGGCCACCCCATTATGTGAGACCGGTATGAAGAAGGAGACAGTGGCAGAAGGCACTCATAACAGAAACACGAATAAGTGCCATGAGATGAGGAAGAGAGGAAAAGAGGATTCTCAAGAGGAATAGTCTCAAATTTTTCTATTTATATGAGGCAACATTCTCAGTTAAGAGTGGAGGGAGAAGGAGCCATGGGAGTTTTGGGAAAGGTTGGTGTAGTGTATTGAGAGCCAACCTTGAGAATGGAATCCCAGGTTCTGGCCCCTGTGCCTAGCATAGACTAGGTGAACGATTGGATTATGTCCTCAGTCCTGACACGTAGTAGGTATTTACTATCAACATATCAATGTATCTGTTGATTGACCGATCTTGTAAGTCTTATAGCTTAACTCCCTCCTTTTAGCGGCAGTTAGTGCAAGGGTTGTACAAGAGTCCAACTTGGAGTCTGGAAGACTGAGTTCGAATCTTGATCCAGAGTCTAAATATTTACAGGTTGTGTACACTTTGGAACATCTCAACCTCGGTTTTCTCATCTGTAAATTAGGAATGATAGCCCCTGCTTTAACAATGCTACCATTGTAATTGTTGTGATTATAGAAGAAGAAACTGAGATCCTTCTTCCCAGAAAGGGGAAGTGACTTTTCTAAGGTCGCACAAGTAGTTAGTTAATGGCAGACGGAGGACTCAAACCCAGGTCGCGGAACCCGAAATTCAGCATTTTTTTCCATTACCCCAGTTCATTCCTCTCCCTGCTTCGGGCCAGTCTTGCGTTTGGTTTGTTTGCTAATTCCATGATGAATAATCCAGTTGTGAGCAGGTTTCAGATTTCCGCATTTATTCCTTCCCTACCTTTGTGCAAGGAGGCGAGATGGGGGAGGGGAAGGCGATGTTTCACTTTCTCTTTGGGTATTTAGGAATAAACCCACCGATCCCAAACAATCGATCCATTACCTCAGCTTAGCGTTAGGCACCTAGGGTACAGTCGGCGTGTTTATTAAGCGCCTGCTACATACACCAGACGCTCGGAGACTATCGATGAACATGTGTTGAATAAGCAACTTTGGTGTGCGGGGCCGCGAGGCCGGTACCCACCCAAAAAAGGCTCCCCTCTCTCCAGGGGATATCTCTGGCGAGTGAACTGCGCACAGCCCCAGGCCAGAGGGAAAGCGAGCCCCGGGGGAGACTGAGTTTTCGAAAACCCGAAGCTGGGCGCTGTCCTCCAGAACTTGACCAGCTCGCAGCCAGCGCGGAGGGCGGCGCCGCGGTCAGTCCGAGGCCCGGACTTGGGTCTCGAGGGAGTCTCAGGGGAGGTCGAGGTTAGCCGGCCATCCTGGCCGAGCCCGGAGCCGGGAGCCGGGCTGTGTCCCTTTAAACGGGCGAGGGAGGGGGAGAGCTGTGCAGGATGACATCAGTGGGTTTGGCCAGCGGGCTCAATGAAAGTCAATGAGCGAGGGAGGGGGAGCGGCGCAGCCCCACGCGGAGGCCGGAGGGGGCGGGAGGAGGAGGGGGAGGGGAGGGAGGGAGGGGGCAGCAGCTGGGAGAGAGGCAGGCAGGCGGGCAGGCGGGCGGGCAGCGGGCGGGCAGCGGGCAGGCAGGCTAGCGGGCGGGCGGGCAGGCTAGCAGCTCCAGGCTGCGAGCTGGGTGTAGCTTCCCCTCCCCTCCTTCTCCAGCCCAATCCTCCTGCATCCTCCAGCCCTCGGACGCCTGGGTCCCTGGCAGCGCCCGGAGCAGGAGCTGGGCACCGGCCCCTTCCCGGCGGGGTAAATATTGGGGGGCTGGGGGCCGGTTTTGGGGGGCAAAGCCGGGGGGAAAGGGCGCTCTTCTGGCCCTTTGTTTTTGCTGGGAGACGGGGGGTGGGGGTGGCGATAGGGTGGGGGTGGGGGGAAAGGAGCGGGTGCTCGCGCGCACACACCACACACGCACACGCACACACACCCTCACATACACACACACACACACATATACACATATACACACACACTCCCTCTCTCTTTCTCTCACCCTTGGAGTCCGGCTGGCCCCTGGGTGACAGGCCCGGGGCCGATCCCCGAACACAAAAGAGCTCCATTCTGGGGCATGAGATTATTTTGCAGAAACGCTCCCGGGGAGCGGCCGGGGAGGGGGGACCCCTCCCTGTAGGCCGGAGCAGCCCCTTTCAGCCTCGTCTGCCCCATCTCCCATTGGACATTTAAAGGGCTCGGAACCTCCGACGAGGAGACGGGCTTTCGTTACTGGGAACACCCGCTGATAGGCGAGAGGGGAGCCGGGGACCTCAGGCTTGGGGAGCCAGGCTGCGTGTACGTGTGTGTTTGGGGGCTCAGGGCGAGCAGGCTGCGGTGGCCCGGATTGGGGGGAGGCAACTGAAACTGTTTATTTCCTAGTCCCTTTGTATTTTTCTCCAATCACCTCCCCAACATTCTCTTTTCTCTGTCTCGCTGCTACTCGCTGGCTCCGTCTCTCTCCTCGCTTGTCTCTCTTCCCTATCTTTGTCTCTCCAGCTAGCTCTGTCTCTTCCCTGCAGTTCTCTCGGTCCCTTCCTTTCTCTCTCTCTCTCTCTCTCTCTCTCTCTCTCTCTCTCTCTCTCTCTCTCTCTCTCTCTCTCTCTCTCTCTCTCTCTCTCTCTCTCCCCCACCTCTGTCTGTCTCTCTGTCTCTCTCATTCTTTCTCTGTCTCTTCCTTCCCCGCCCCTGTTTCTCCTTCGGTTCCGTCTCTTTATTTATCTCTGTCTCGTTTTCCGTGTTACCTCAACTCTCTCTTCCTTTTCTCCATGTGTCTTCCTTTCTCTTTCTGTCTCTTCTCTTCCCCCACCCTGTTGGAGATGGGAAGGGAGAATCCTTTTCTTTTATTTCTCCCAAACAAAGTGTTCTGAGTGGCCCCTTGGATGGAGATGGGGATGGGGGGGGGCAGTTTGGGAATAGTGTCGGATAAAACAGGCCACGGAGCCAGGTTTTCTTTTGTGAAGGGGGGGCAGTAGAATGACTTATTCGGATTTCCTCTTTTCTCTGAGTGTGTGGCGTCTGTGATATATAAATATATATTTATATATATGGACAGACTGTATGAATGTGTGTATGTGTGTGTATATATAGATAGAACATTTATTCATATCTAGAGAATCTGAGAGTCCTTTGCAAAACCCAGAGCCTCCAAGTGGGGTAAGTCCCCTCCCCTCCCCCCAACAGACTTTCCCCCTGGGTTGCTCTTTTGAAGAAACTCATCAGATCAGAGGTCTGAATTTTTTTGGGGAGGGGGGAGACAAGGAAGAAAAAGAATTGGGAATGTTCTTTTAAAATGTCTGCTTTTCTGTATTCTCCGTCTTTCATCTCTAGGGTGTATCTTCTCCCTACCTTCCACTCCCCCCCCAAAAAAACATTGTCCAAATATTAAGAAATAGAGGGGAGCGAGAAGATGTTGTAGGGGAGCTGGTGGAGAAGGTGTTTGGGGAATTATTTTATAAAGAGAGAGAACACTCATTTCTTTCTTTCTCTTCCAGTCTTTTTCCCCACATTAAGAATCTGAATGTTGGAATAAAAAGCTCTAGTTATCTCTTTATCAAAGCGTTCTCATCTTTCCAGAGGCACATTCTGTCCTCGCTCAGTCTCCATCATAGAGTGGGATAGCCTTCACCCTCTCTTCTCTGATTTTTTTTTAATTTTGTAATCCAGGGCCTGGGGAAGAGGGAACACTTCCCAGGCCCCTGGGGACCCCTGTGGAGCGTGTGAGGAGAGAGACACTGGGGGCAGGGCTAGAGGGAGGGAGGTGGGGAATCGTCCTCTCCCCAGGATCAATTTCCCATCAAGTTGAATGTTTCTTCCCTCTGCTTTTCCTCCTCAGAGCTCAGGAAGAGTGTGTGGGATATTTATATAAGAGGGCCAGACAAACTCCATGTCTATTTACCTAACCCGGCATGGGTATTTATGTAATATAGGATGAGGGCGTATTTATTGGCACTATCCTACGAGTGCCCAGGCCTGGATGTGTGGTCCCTGAGTTGGCACATGCCAAAAATGTAAGTCGGGAGCATGTGTGAGTGAGTGGAGGTTTATTGTGTGCATGTACTTTTCTTGCCTTTGGAGTGAACACTTTTGGGAAAGAGAGGGAGTGAGTGTGTTCATCTCCTGTGAGCACAGACATCTGCAGCTCCATGTCCATGGTGGTCCTTTGTAAATATTTATTCGGTAGCCTCCATGACAGTTTTAAAGATGTGTGTGTGTGTGAATGTGTGTTGGGTAGGAGAAGGCCAAGATTACCCCTGGATTTTGCCCCTCGTTTTACAAAAGAGGAAACTGACACTGAGAGACTGGAAGTGATTTGCCCAAGGTCACATGGGAAGTACCTAAGGATCCTAAGACAGGCTGTCTTTCTGCAGGAGACAGTGAGCAGGTTTTTTTCAGAGGGGTGCCATTTCTCAGTCTCCCAATTTGTCCAGAGTGAGGTAAAGAGGGTTTATGCAGTGTCAAACCTTTGGAATATTGAAAGGGGGCAAAGTGGTGCTGTGTGAACAGTTGGAGACTTGAGTCAGGAGAGACCAGGTTCGAATCCCTCACCTAACACTGACTGGAATCCTCAGCAGCTCAGTTCACTTGAGTCTCAGTCCCCTCATCTGTAAAATGGGCAGGATAATGTCTACACTTACCTCAAAGGTGGTTGTGAGGCTTATCTGGCAAATCTAAAAACTTTATGGAAATGTCAGATGTTGTTATTCAAATAGTATTTTGGTGCTTTTAAGGTTTACAAAATTCTTTCCTCGACATGTCCCTGGGAGGTGAGTGGTGCAGATAGTATTAGGCTCACTTTTCAGAGAGGTGCCCTGATTTGCCCGAGGTCCCCCAGCTGACCCTGCCCAAGGATATCATCTGCTCAGTCATTTGACCATGGGTTTGGACATTTGCTAGAAGGGAGTGATCTAATGTGCCCGTCTTGTATTGTAATGTAAGGTGTCCTGTCTCTGAAAGTGAGAGGCAGTGTAGGGAGATGGGCAGAGGAGAGAGGGAGGGAGAGGAGATCAGTATGACCTTCTGTAATTTCCTGTGTGATTCTGGACAAGTCTCTTCCCCTTCCTGGACTGCTGCAAAACAAGCAGATTGACTGAGCCTATCTCAAAATATCAGCCCTGACATTCCAGGAGTCCTGTTATGGCCAGGCTCTCACACATCGGGAAGAGAGAATTTTCTGGAGTAGTCCCTAAGCCCAACCCCACAACTTAAGGACCAAAGACCCCTAGTCCTAACCATCTCCAGACTCTTGGCCAGGAAAGATGGGCCCCTCGGAAGTGGGACTGAATTGAAATCTTTCTTCATGGGTCAGAGATGTTTTCTTGCAATGGACTTGGGATCGCAGGAGTCTCATGGGCCTACTGGTACCCCAGAAGGAAAAGAAGCAAAATCAATGTCCTCTGCATCCAACTCCCACCCCCCACCCCCCACAACTCTCCTATTCCTGAGCTCCAAAGAATCCTACTCAGGACTGGGAATCCCACAAAGACACTACCCTTCCTATTTTTCTCTGGAGCTTACCAACTTGCTGATGGCATGTGACTAACTCTTCAGACCACTTTCTGTCCTAGACTTTAAAAGATGCCCCAAAACTTGATGCACTAAAAGGAATAACTAGATTCCAGGTCAGAGGACATGGGTTCAAACGTTGGCCCTACCATTTACTGACTATATGATCTTGGGTTGATTGGGTAAGATGGTCTTGGAGGTCCCTTTGACTCCTGGGATCCTTTTCAGTTCTAGGTCCTTAGAGACCCTGAACTTTGGTTTCCTGAGATATCAGACGGTGTTTGTTGTTGGGAAAGTCCATAGCTGAGGAATTATCAGTTGCCTCCCCCATCCTTCTTTTAAAGGGGGTAGTCAGAGGAAGAGATTGGGTATTGAAGGCCAGATATTTCAGGAGTTCCTTCCAAGCCTGTCCCCCCACTTCTAGGCTTGAGGGAAAGACAGCAGGATGTAATGGGAAGGGCTCTTCTGGACTGGAGGTTAGGAAACACCTGGGTTCAAGTCTTCCCTCAGATACCTACTAGCTGTGTGATGGTGGGAAAGGCACTTAATTTCTGGGTTAGTTTCATTTGGAAAATGAAAAGGTAGATTAGGTGGCTTCTGAAATCTCGACCAGCACTAGATCTGTGAACTTTTATGACCTTGAGCAAATCGGGCTCCCTGGGTCTCAGAGTTCTTTCCTTTACAGTGAGAGGCTTGGCCTAGAAGTCCTTTCAGATCTGGACCTTATCCAGATCACGGACCATGATTAAGAAGTGGGGAATGTTCTCTGGGCATCCTGACAGACCAGGGTGAGACCCCTCTAGCTGGGAGACAGTCTGTGATCCCATGACCCAGGGACACCCCCAAATCTCCCCAAGATACGTTGGCTCATGGGAGCTGAGGGCAGCCTATGGAAGACCAACTGTCCTCCCTCTAAGGGCCTGTCTTCCCTAAAGCCAAGAGTGGGTCTTGTTTGTTTCAGGGGCGTGAACAGGAAGATACGGATGATTTATACTTTCCTCCCCAAACACCCTCTTTGCTTACTTGTCTACCCATTGAATTGGAATCTTCCCCATTCTCCATGCCTCTCTTGGGGGGTCATTGGGCCATTCTGGGTAGTCACCCTGAGGCTGGCATCCCACTGAGAGTCAACGAGTGGCCAATTCTTAGTGGGTGCCTTAGTCTGACTTAGTCTGAATGATCCCTTCCCTGACTCCAGAACCCCTCTTCTCCCCTCTTCCTGATCCCTGTGACCAGGGTGTGAGGACCTGACAGGCTAAACACCTGGGTGCCCTAGGCCACAGAGAAAAAAGGAGGAGAGGGAGGAACTCTTCCCTTCCCCTACTGGAAAGGGAGACATGCCCATAGCTCACCCTGGTTCCTGAGAGCCACCCTCTTCTTTTCCTGGCCCGTAGGGATGGGCGGGGTCCCAGAGGAAAGAACCACCCCTCTCTGGCTTCCTCTGCTGTTCTGTTCTTCACCTGACATGTTTCTCCATTCTTTCCTTTCTTGCAGCGATACTGAATCATGGAGCTTCGTGTGGGAAACAAGTACAGGTTGGGCCGAAAAATTGGCAGTGGCTCCTTTGGGGACATCTACTTGGGTAAGTTGCTTTGGTTTTGGGGTTTCTCATCCAGAGCTGGGAAGGAAATCTGATCCCCAAGGCAGAGAAGCAGCTCAGGGTGCTATGACCTGGACCCTTGTAGGAGGCCTGAGCTCCAGGCCTTTTGACTTGGACCTTGACTTTAATGTCTGTATCTGTACAATGGGGATGACAAACACCTTACTACCCCATTTCATAGGGCTGTTGAGAGTTGAGTGCTTGGTAGTTTGGAAAGTGTTGTAGAAACCCCAGTGGAGGGGGGCTCTGGGTGGAGAGTCAGAAGTCCTAGTTTCAAATACTGCTCAGCCACTTTCTAGCTGTGTGACTATGGGCAAATGCCTTTTCTTTTCTGTAAAATGAAAGTCAGATTGGGAGACTTTTGAAGATGGAACTTTCAGCCTTAAATCTCTGTTCCTCAGTCCAAGGTGGTGGAGCCAGATGCTCTTTGGAGATGCCCTAACTCCATGGGAGGACAGCTCTGGGGTGGGGCTGTCCAGGAGGCCCGTGTTTCCTCCCCTGCCTCCTCTCACTCAGCTGGGGCATTTGACCTGCTCTGAGCCCTCTCAGTGAAGGTGGTTTGTCCCTGTTGCTGCTGCCACAGCAGCAGCAGGAGATATTTTTAGCCCAGATTACCAGCTGGGGTGACCCAGGTTTCCAGCCTGGGCCGTGGGAACAGGCTCCAGGCGCCTGCCCTTCACCCCCTTGGAAGAGAGTGTTCACTGAAACCGAGCAGTGATGGGGCAGCTTCTGCCCTGAGGTCAGTCTCCTCTCAGCCTCCCCGCCCCCTCCTCTTCGGGATCCCTCCCTGCAATCTGACCCTCTTGTGTTGGCTTTCCTGGGTCTTGTGTCCAAAGTGACGCAGGATCCCCCATGCACAGAGTGGCTGCTCTGGGAATTGGGGACCTCCCTACCCGGAAACGCTTCCTGTAGAAAGTCTGAGCTTGCCCTGGTTTTATACACACACACACACACACACACACACACACACACACACACACACACACGCACGCACACACACGCGCGCGCACACACACACGCACACACACACACACACACATTTTTTTCACTGAGAATTATTTCTCTCTTTCTGACTTGCTGCCAATCCCCCTCCAGCAAGGAGCAGTGAGCTTAGTGTCTGTGGATGCATCTAGAATCCTCAGACCTCCAGGGCTGGGGATTCTAAGACCCTCCCAGAGCAGTCCAGATAGGGGCAGAAATCTACACTGCAGTGTGTCTGGCGATGGGCCAGCTAGTGATGGGGAGCCCTTTCCCCCAAAGGCAGTCTGTCCTATTTTTGGACATCTTGAATCAGTAGGAAATTCTTCCTGTTTGGGGGTGGGGAGGAAGTGGGGTGATGAGAAAGACTACTATTACAGTGCCCCACTAAACCCTTGAATTTTCCTGAGTTTGGTCTCCCATGTATTTTATTTTGGTAAAGGAATGGAGAGGCAGCCATCTAGGAGTTAAGAAAATCTGTGTTCAAATCCTGCCTCTGACACATATAGGCTAGGTATGTCCCTTAAACTTTCCTGGCTTTAGGTCCTTGAGGTAGAGAAGAGCTGCCAATCTGCATCAGTGGAGGGAGTTTTCCATATTGGGAGTTCCCTGTGGTAATGAAATTGTAAACAGGACAGATCTGGATCAAAAAAAAATTCCCGATGGTGACCTCTGAGGTAGGGCAGGAGCTGGGGAGCCTCATTTAGCTTGTCCTCAGGGAGGAGATGCGTGCAGTCTGAGTAGTGGGGTGTGCAGAGAACTCTGGGTGTAATATCAGGACTTGGTTCCTGCCCTTTACCCATTGTGGGACCTTAGGCAAGTCATTGCTTCTCATCCCCCTCATATGAAGGCTTAGAGCCTCCTAGAATTAGAGCTGGAAAGGGCCTTTGGAGCCATTGGCTGCACACACTTATTTTACAGATGGGGAAACTGAGAATGAGACAGATGAAATGATTTGGGGAGGGTGTCACACAACTAATTAGTGTCAGGTGTGGAATTTGAACGCAGGTCTTTCTGTCTCCTAGGATAGTAGATTCAGAGCTAGGAAGACCTTCAAGGTCACCCATCTACTCTAAACCCCTCCATTTTACAAGGGAGGAAACTGAGGCTCAGAGCAGTTAGGTGACTTACCCAGGATTTGTATGACTGGCAGATATCTGAACCAGGATTCAAACACAGGTTTTTTTTGACTCTAAGTCTAGTGTTTTCTCTAGTATAGTCTCTGAGTCTATGGGGCTGGATGGGGCCTGAAGCCTGGGTGATTGGGGAAAGGGGTGAAGGCTTCATAGTGATCTGTCCAGATGATGGTTTTGAGAAAGGAAGAGCTTTGCTGATCAATCAATCAGCATTTGCTATGTGCCAGATGCTGGCAAGGCCTTCTTGCAAGCTGGGGGTGGGCTGACAGAGTATGCCTCTGTTCTACAAGGAGCCCCCCAACAGAGTTCAGAGACATCTTAATCTAGTGAAAAGTGTCAATTAAAAAGCATTTATTAAATACCTACTGTGTGCTAGGCAGATGGAAGACCTGAATTTGAATTTTGACTCCATCATTTACTAGCTGCATGAGTTTGGGTAAGTCATGAAATCAGTAAGAGGTCACGTAACCTCTGGGCCTCAGTTTCCCTACTTGTAAAATGAAGGGGTTAAATTTGGTGAACCCTAAGGACTTTTATAATTTTGAATCTTTTGTCCTTTGAGTACTGGACTCTGAGCCAGGAAGACCTGGGTACAAATCCCACCACTGACCTAATTAGCTGTGTGACCCTGGGGCCTAGGTGCTTTCTCATTAAAGGGGATTGGCCTAGAAACCCTCTAAAGTCCCTTCCAGGTGTAAATCTCTCTATATAAGAGGGCAGGCACTGTTTAATTTTTTTTCTTTGCATCTCTAGTGCCTCACCCAGGCCCTGGAATCTAGAGGGTACTTGATAAAGGCTTGTTGAGGTAAACTGAGTTACCAGGTTAGCCAGGGAATGATGGATCTGGGGCCAGAGCAGTTTTCTAAGCTCCTCCCCCTAATCTGTGTTTGAAGGTAAAGGTGTGGAGCCTTGAATGGTGTTCTCATAGGGTCCATTGGGTCTTTCCCAAGCCTCCCCCATGTATCTGTCTACGGCCCTGTGCTGGGGACTGGGGGAGGGACAGAGAGGAATAAGACCAATCTTTGACCTGCAGAATTTTATAATCCAGCATGGGAGAGTGGTTAATGCCCATGGTGCAGAGAAACAAATGACTACTGTAGGGTTGAGTCTGCATGATGAAGAGTTATCAAGGAAGGCTTCCAGAAAGAGGTGGTTTCTCAGGAAGTGTTTTGGCTAACCCAAGGGAGCCACGTCCCCATCATGAAGCTGCCAGGAGGACTCTGGCTTTAATTCCAGTTGGATTAACATAGTGGTTCCATGGTGCTTGTGTTTCAAAGACCTAAAAAGCCCTGGGAAGGACTTTGGGCATCACTCAGGCTCATAACCCCTTCTCGTCACTCCCATTTGGCAGATGACAGCACTGAGATTCCAATTAAAGATAAACATTCATTAATCACCTACTGTATTCAATTCCCTATGCTGGGTGCTTGTGGAGAATGCAGGTAACAACGTACCTGAGAGTTTAAGCATTTATTTTCTCCCTGTGTTTTGAGCAGGAATGTTGGCTTATTTCCAAATCATTCTAGTTTGAGTTTGGACCCCTAACTTGTCCCACCCATATTCTCATAAAATTGTACCTAATGTTATTAGACCTAGAGTCAAATCCAGCCTCAGAAACTTCCTAGCAGTGTGACCCTGGGCAAATCACTTTACCCTGTTTGCCTCAGTTTCCTCATTTGTAAAAAGAGCTAGAGAAGGAAATGTCCAACCACTCTAGTGTCTTTGCCCAGAAAACCCCAAATGGGGTCATAGACACAACTGAACCTAGCATTGTTGTGAGTCTCCAATGATAGGATGTTCATAATGTATTTTACAAACTTTAAAGCATTGTAGAAGTGCTGGCAATTACTATTCTTTTGTTTATTCACACCATCTCTGACAAATAGTCTTCTAACTTTTGCTTAAAGACTTCCAGTGACGGGTAGCCAAGGTAGCCAACTCATTCTTGAAGGCAGCTCTGGTCACTAGAAGGCCCATAGAAGGTGCTAAATAAATGCTTGTTGATGAGATAGCTCATCCCAGTGTGCCTCTCTGCCCTTTTTGCCTCTCCAATTTTGGTCCTCTTTGTGCCCTCTGGAGCCCAAGCCTTTTAGAAAATTGAAGGCACTGATCGTGTTTCCCCCAAGTTTTTCCTTCTCTAGACTAATTGCTCCCAGTTCCTTCAAATGGTGCTCACTGAGCCCCATGCTGGTCACCCTCCCCTGGGCATTCACCAGCTTATCGATATCCTTCCTAAATTTCGGCGCCTGGAACCAAACCCAATCCTCCAGGTGGGGTAGGGCAGGGCAGGGCTGTTGGCTCCCTGGTCCTGGGCACAGTGTCTCTCTCAATACTGCCTGGAATCTCATTAGCTCTTGGGGATTCTCTGTTACACTCCTGACATAGGCTGAACTTACCACTCACTGAAACCCCTTTCAGAACTCTGGGTGTCCTCTTGACTCTCCATCTCCCCACCCTTTGGGCTCAGTCTCCATTGGCCAAGGCTTGTTTTGAAGAATTCTTCAGGGTTCAGGTTTCCCTGCCCCAGGTGGGAAGGATTGATGGTCATTTGTTCTCTGGGTACCCCCTTTTCTCCTCCCTTTCCACTCTCCAGCTCTTTCCAGGGTCTTCTTGCTCTTAAAGGTCCTGTGGGACTTGGCTGACAGTTCATTTGTGAATTTAATGGAAAACCTTTGACCTGGCCTGTGCCTCTTGTCCAGGACCATCAAACCTGTGATGAATCTTAGTGTCAGGCAGGTCTCTGGAAGCCTTTTCCTCTCTCCTGTGTTCCTCCTGGCCCTCTGTGGCATCAATGACCCGTTTCCCCTTTTGTTCAGAGCTCTGGCCAATTCCTCCAACTGGGTGATAGGACTCAGTGGGGGTGAGAGCAGATGGACCCTGCAGGTGGGCAGGGAGGCCGGGGCTGCCATTGTGGCTTCTGTCGCTTTTTAGGACTGCTGGGTTGGTCAGAGGGTCGTGTGGGCCCAGAAGAAGGCTGTGGGACTTGGGGGTACCCCCCCTGCCCTGCCCCCAGGAGGACAGCTGGTCTTGTATCAAATGTTAGTGGTATGGCTAGGTTGGTTCAGTTGCCTCTTGTTCTGGCCAAATGGGGATGGAGGTGCCAAAGCCCCATTTTGGGGGGCAGGGTTGTTGGGATGGGTATCCTTGGGGGATCCTGCATTATGAGCCACTGCCAACTTAGCCTCCATAGAGCTGGGGGTGACATAAGGATGGCTTGGTCTTTCTTCTTCACTAGTCCTTCCAAAAAAACATTTGTTTTCTCAACTAGTATGAGCCCCATGAACAGGAGGTGGGGCTGGGGGCAGAGCAGAGAGGTCAAAGGGAAAAGAGGAAGCTGTATGGATCCATCTGCCTTCCTTCTGTCTAGGGGAGAAGGAATTTCTTTTCACCATTTGGAGGGAAGGGAGGTGACTGGCTGATGGCTGGACCTTTGCAAGTCCCGTGGCTTAGGTCTAAAGGAATTGTTGGAGTAAGAGCTGATCATAGAGGTCAAAGCTGGCTTCATCATTTTCTACAAGAGGCGATGGTCAGGGACATATCTAAGGGACTAGGATTAACCTCTGACCCAAAAGGATAACCTCAGGTATAATAATACCTTATTTTATAGAGAGGGAAACTGAGGCCCAAGAAGGTCAAGTCTAAGGTCACAGAGGTGGCAAGCATCCGAGTTTGGATTTGAACCCAGGTCCTATCCTGCCCTTTCTCCTCTTCTCATTTTGCTATAATTCCCAGAGGTGCAGTTTGTGGATGGTCTCGTTTATTTTGTTCGTTCATGCCTTCATTCACTAATAAGCATTTATTAACTACCACTGTATACCAGGATTAGATAGATGTGGCAGATTTGGTGTCCCCACATTCAAGAAACCCAAGTGGAGTAATAAAATATACCACTTCCCAGACTTATGCTTCCTTGAGTATGATAAGCGTTTAGGAAGGATAGAAAGGACTGAGGAGCCCAGTGGAAACACATCCCAGGCTGTGAGAGAGTGGGAGGGGGAGCCGAGGATCATAGAACATTGGAGCTTAGAGGCAATCCAGCCCAATGCCTCGTTTTACAGATGAAAGTCGTCCCTTAGGGTCACACAACTAAGAAGGATCAGACATGGGATGGGAACCCAGGTTTCTCCAAGCCCAAATTCATTACTATTTTTAATGTCTCTCAAAGAGACCTAGGATATCAAAGTGGAGAGGGATATTAGAATGTCAGAACTGGGAGTGACCTGTTTGACTAAACTGAGTTCCATCAAGAGGAAGTGACTTGTTCGGAGGCAACCAGGAACAGAACCGTGATCTAGTCTAGAGCTCCGGCCCTGGAGGTAGGATGACCTGTTTGAATCATGCCTTACTAGCTGTGTGACCCTGAGGGGGCAAGTCACATAGCTTCTTACCTTAGTTTCTTCATCTGTAAAATGGGGAAAATGAGAGTGACAGAGTTGCCTCAAGAATCAAATGAGATAAAGCGTCTAAAGTGCTTCGTGAACCTTCTAAGCACTAGTAAGTGGTAGATATTATTAATAGCAACAGTAACAAAATCTTAATATTGATGATAGGCAGGACTCTGGACCCAATGCCTTTTCCCATTTATGACTTGGCCACTCAGAGAAAGTTGCATGAAAACCTTGGGCTGGGTCTAGATGGAGGCATATGAGGTGGGGGTGATAGAGGTGCTGCCAGGAGACATGTTTAGTGGAATGATTGGCTTGCTTTGCCTGGAAGTGGGGGAGAGGGAGAGGTTACCGGCAGGATTTACTGGGCCTGGCATGTCATGGTGAAGTCTGACACTTGGCTTGCCCCCAGGTGGGGTTCCTGAGGGTACCAGCAGGCAGATCTGACCATTCTGGGTGAGGAGGGGAGGGGATGGAGAAAGCAGGGATGGCAGCGCAGGCCCTGATGAGGCTGGGACTGCCGGAAAGGCCTTTGCTCGTTTGTGTGCTAGGAATTGTCTGTCAGGCAAAGCATTCTGGGGCTGCCGCCGCCGATGGGTTGTCAGGGGCTCCCATTCCTGGTGGCTGGGCCCCTCCTTCAGTGGGTGGGAGGGAGGGAGGGAGAGCTTTGTGCTCCCTTTGTCTCTGGGCCTGTTAACTCTCTCACCCTTTCCAACTTCTGCCATCTGCTCCAGCCCTCGTGGGAAGGGCGGAGGGAAAGGGGGAGAGCCACACATGGGAAGGCAGCCTTGCCTGGGCCTGCCCAACCCAGCTCAGGGCTGCCTGGAGGAAAAATAGCCTTCCGGGTTTGGCGGTGAGGGGGGGATCAGAAACCCCCATTTGGTCGTCAGATGACAGACATCCATAGATGTTCTCAGTTCCCCTTTTGGGAGAGGAGAGATGAGGCAAGGACAGCAACGGGGGATTTTGTGATTTACTGGAAAGAAAACTGGATTTGGAGTCAAAGGTTCAAAATCTAACTGTGATACTTACCAGCTGTGTGACCCCCCCCCAAACTGTTTCTCTCTGGGCTTCTCCCACCTCCTCTGCAGGCCCCAGGGAGAAAGAGCACCGATTTGGGAGTCAGAGGGCCTAGCTGTAAATCATCATTCTGTCACTCATTCCTGGGGTGACCTTGCCAAGTCATTTCACTTTCTGGGCCTCAGTTTCCCCAACTGTAAAATGAAAGGGTTGGCCTGGATGGGTAATTCTTTCCAGTTCTAAGTCTGTGGTTCTAGAAATTTAACCTTTTCTTGCATCTTCCCTCTACTTCTGTGGTTCTCGAAGTATGCTCTGGGAACCTCTGGGGTCCCCAACCCCCCTTTTACAGCATCTGCAAAGTCAAAACTAAGATGTTTTCATTTCTAACATGGTAAATAACAAGAGATATAACACACATAAAGAAAAGCTTTTTGGGGGTAGTCTTTAATAATTTTTAAGAATATAAAGAGGTTCTGAGATCAAAAGTTTGACAATCACTGCTCTGCTCCAGTGGAAGAGGCCAGGGGTGGAATGGGGACCCAGAAAGGCAAAGGAGAATGAAAGAATTCTGGGTAATGCATGAACAATTCAGCAAACACTAAGTGCCTATTGTATGTGCAGTCCTGTGTTCAGTGCTTGAAGTACAAAGATAGAGACCTGACTGGATTTGGAGTTGGAGGACCTAGAGCTGCTTGTGGTCTGGGTGACACTGAGTAGGTCCTGTTCTTTCCTCTGGGCCTCAGTTTCCTCATCTGTAAAATGACTTCTGAGGGCTAGCTCTCAGTTATATGATCCTTTTGTTGCTCAGATGTGTCTGACTCTCAGTGACCCCATTTGAGATTTTCTTGGCAAAGATAGTAGAGTGGTTTGCCATTTCCTTCTCTCTCTCTTTTTATAAAGAAATCAAGCAAACAAGGTGAAGGGACTTGCCCAGGGTCACCTGGCTAGGAAGTGTCTGAGGCTGGATTTGAACTCAGATCTCCCTGACTCCAGGCCCGGTGCTCTAACCACTATACCATCTGGTTGCCCTCTGTAATCCTTAAGAGAAGGTTTTTAGAATGGGAACTCCCTTTCCTGGACCCTGGACTGAGGTAGAGAAAAGATTTGGTTCTTCGAACGTCTTAGGGGATATAGGAAGCTAATATTTTGTGTTATTGATACCTATCCAATGTTGTTACATTGACAAGAATAATTATTGTTCAGATAGCTGATAAGCATTTATTAAACACCTACCCCATGCAAGGTACTAGGAGTACAGAGGAAAAAATAAAAACAGCTTCTGTCCTGAAGGAGCTTACGTTCTATGGGGGGGACAATGTATGTGTACAAGAAAATTGGGGGAAGAAGGTGCTAGTGGTTGGGGAGACCAGGAATGGCTTTCTGGAGGAGGTAGCCTTGATGAAAATGATGAAAACATAGAAAATTGGGGATTCTGGGAGGCAGAGGCAGAGCGGGGGAGTATGTCCTGGTGTGGGATGCAGGTTGGGCAGAAGCCACAGGAGATGAAGTGTCTCAAAACCCCAAGAAAGGAGAAGAGGTCTCTCGTCGTTTCTTTTGGTATTTATACAGTTAAGGCGCTTTGTGTGTACAATGCTTTTTGCTTCCTTCATTTCATTTTGCTTCTCATAACTGTTCTCAGAGGTGCCTGTGTCGCTAGCCCCATTTTATGCCTGCGGAAACTGAGGCTTATCCAAGGGAGATGACCTGCCCAAGGTCATAGATCTTCAGGATCATGACTCCAACTTTCCCTCATCTTTCTGGTCCTCCTTGGTGTAGAAAGGCCACTCTTCTGGAAATCATAAGTCAGCTTTGAATCCAAGCTCTGACATTTAGTAGCAATGTGGATTTGGGCCTCAGTTTCCATGTGTGTAGAAAGTATATGATATTTGCAGTGCTTGCCCCACAGGGTTGGTATAAGAAAAGGGTTAAAGGAAAAGGAACTAGTCAGTGTGATTCTACCCAGAGCCTGTCCTTAAAGCCTTCCTCATTACTAGCCAGGCGTAGCCTCATGGGTGTCTCCTCTCAAGAAGCCTCTTGTTTGTTTGGAGTGTGGTTCGGGTTCAAGGCGGGGTAGGCAGTTGGTGAAGCCTTTGGCCATGTCTGTGCTTTTCTTGGCCTAAATGAACTTACTAACCTCGACACCCAGAGCAGCTGTTTCTGGGATTGGGAGAAGGCTGGGGGAGGGGAGCTGAACTCTTGCCATGGATTCTGAGTCAGGAGCACCTGGGTTCGAAAACCACCCCTGTCTTTTGTTAGGTGTGTGACATCATCTGCCAAATGAATGACCTCAAAAGGTCCAGCTCTAGGTCTCAACCTAGGCTGGTGAATTCTTCAAATTCTGAGCAGACTGCTTTTCTTAGCGAGGGCACCATTGCGTCCACCACTCTAACATCCTAACAGACAAAGAGATGTGTGACCTCCTGGGGAAGACCTGGTGGTTTGGTCAAAGAATGGACACGTGGACAAGGAGTCCAGAGGCTGTGTTTGAAATACTCTGGACAGCCATCAACAAGTCAAGAGGACTCTCTGAACCTTAATTTTCTCCTCTGAAAAATAGGGATAAATATTCTTGCTACTACCTGTCTCTCTGAGGTAGAAGAGAAATAACTTGAAATTTGTAAAGTGCTTTAGAAACATGAGCCAGTAAGAAAGTTCTCCCATTTCATGTTTATTTCTTTTCCATTCTTTTGATTTGTGACTTTATTACCTTACATACTCTTCTCAGACAGTCCCATCTTCTCTCATTTCTGTGGTTGCCATCCTTGTGTCCCCAGCCTGAGACTCTCATGTTTGTTTTCAATGTCCCATGGAAATCCTAGCTCTACTTTATCATCTGAAATAGGGGGAGAAAGCTTATGAAGATTCAGAAAACCTCCTGCTGAATGCTTGCAGAGGGCTGGTCTATTTGTCCTGACATAGCACACATCCTGAGAGTCAGTGTGGTCCACAGTGGAAAAGAGTCCCAGACTAGTCATCAGACTATGTTCTAATGTCATCTCTGTCACAAATTTGGCTGTGTGATCTTGCACAAGTCACTTCTATTCTATAAGTTCAGTTTCCTCATCTGTAAAATTCAGGGTTGGTGGAAATGTTCGTACTTGTCAATCAATGTCAGGACAAAGAAAAAAATGAAAAATTGATTACAATTAATAAAATGGGAGATTGAACTAGAGCAGGAGTTCTTAGCCTTTTTTGTGTGTGTTATGGACCCCTCTGGTCTACTGGGGAAGCCTAGGAACTCCTCAGAATCATGATTTTAAATGCATAAAAAACAACACATGTGAATAAAAAGAAAATGAATTATAGTGAAATATTATGAGTTTTTTAACCCCAGGCAATCTCTAAGGTTTATTCCAGATCTAAATCCTCCCCTCCCCCAACATACCCATTACCATAAGACCACAGGGCCCTAGATCTAGAATTGGAAAGGTCTTCGATGTCTTTGAGGCCAACCTCTTATTTTACAGATGGTGACTTACTCAAGGTCACCCAGTAGTGAGCACCAAAGGCGAGATCTGAACCCAGGCCCTCTAACCACAGAGGCAGGGCTCTTTCCATATGTAGCATTTCATAAACCATTTTGACAGTAGGTTTCTCATTTGAATCTCAACAGTAGCCCTGGGAAATAGTAACATATAACATGCAACAGGACTGGTAATAGTATCCTTACTTTATAGGTGAGGAAACAGGGTTTGAAACTTGTCCAAGATGGCACAGTAGTAAGTTATTGGGACCGGATTGGCATCCAGGTCCTTGGATTTCCACTCAGGTTCCATGTGGCCTTAGACCAGGACTTCTCTCTTTTTTGCCCTTTTTCAGGCTACTCAGTCTTCCCCCTCTCATTCTGTTGGAAGATTTCTTCCTCGGCCAGCCCAGAACCAAGTTTAGTTCTTGAGAGAGGCCTGCAGGCCCCCAGCAAAGTCTGTATACCCCACCCCCAGTCCTGATTTTGAAACCAATTTGGCAGGCAAGGCTGGGGATAGTAAACCAGAAATGGAGAGTCTAGCCCTGCTTCCTCCCCTCCCCCTCCATGTTCTTAGCAGCTAGAAGAGCAAAATTGCAGAAGTGTGCCTTCTTCTCGCTTCCTCCTCCCCAGTCCTGCTCTACCAAGGGCACAGAGAGCTCCTGTGAAGAGTCATTTTCTCACTTTGCATTGGAAGAGACCAATCCAGTCCCCAAAGGGAGCTGAAAAGATCAGAGGCCCTATATCTGGAAAGGACTTTAAAGATCATTAAATGATAGGATCATAGACCCATAGTTTGGACACAGAAGGAAGAGGTCTCAGGGGCCATCGGCTCCAACCCCTTCATTTTACAAACGGGGAAACTGAGGTCCACAGAGGTGAAGTGACTAGCTATAGTTCACACCAGAAGTAAGAAGAAAACCCAGAATTCAAACCCAGATTCTTTGTCTCCAAAGCCTGTTTTCCTTAAGTTATACTGGATCATTGGAGTTATTGAAATAAGAAAGGCTGAGAATTTGGGTATTGGTGGGAATAGGAATTTTTTTAGGAGGAGGATTGGGGGGCCACATCAGTGGTCACTCCTTTAAGTCACAGTAGGCAGTGAGGTACAGAGCATTGTCTCCAGAGTTAAAGGACCTGGGTTCAAATCCTATCTTTGACATTTACTGACTTTATGACCTTAAGCCAGGGGTGAGGACCCTTCAGCCTTGAGGCCATGTGTGGCCTTCTAAGTTCATGGGTGCAACTTGTGTCCAGGTTTAACAGAACAAGCCCTTTTACGAAGGGGATTTGTTCTGTGAAGTTGGATTCAGTCAAAGGGCTGCACTTGAGGACCTAGAGGGCCTCAGATTCTCCACCCCTGGCCTAAGGCAAAACTCTTCCACTTTCTGGATCTTGCTTTTCTCCTTTTTAAAATGAAAAGGTTGTGCTACATGGCCACTAAGGTCCCTTTCAGTCCTAGATCTGTGAACCTTGTATAATGATGAAAATAATAAAATATTACTAGTAACTAGCATATAATGCTTTAAGGTTTATCAAAGCATTTTACAAATATCTCATTTGATCCTCACAACCACCCCAGGAAGTAGGAGTTATTATTACTAAGTGCATTTTACAGATGAGTAAACTGAGGCAGACAGAGGTTGAATGACTTGTCCAGGGTCATCTGAGGCAGGACTTAAATTCAGGTCTTCCTGACTCCAGGTCCAATAGATAAAATATATTTAGAACTGGAGGGAAAAGTTTTAATTTCTGACTCTAAGTCAACAGGGTGTTTATGAAAAAAAGTATAATAGAAGTATGATATGTAAAATATAAGATGTCTACGTAGCTGCCTAGTCAGCTCACCTCCCTGGGCCTTGGTTTCTTTACCTGTAGAAGAAAGAGTCTGGACCATGGGCTTTTCAGCCCTATAACTATGATCCAGGATCTTGAGTACGGCCCTTTGAGTTCAAGTTGTACAGAACAAATCCTTTCATGAAGGGGAAGTTTGGATTCAGTCAAAGGGTCACCCTTGAGGGCCTAGAAGGCTGCAGGTTCTCCACCCCTGCCCCGGCCAGCCCCTGGACTGTCAGAGAGTTCAGAGATTCTGTTCTAGCCAGCAGCTGAAGAAGGTTCTGCTCTGATCCCAGATCTCAGAGCCTGATGTTTCAGAGGAAACTCAGCAGCTCCTTAGTCCAGCCCAGACCCTCTGAGGATCCTCTGTAAAACATGCCAGAATAGTGATCCAAACTCTGCTTTAAGAGGGGGAGGCCCCTCCATACCGCTTGTGGTCAGCTATAATTGTATGCTTCAAGTTCAGCCTAGTGAGTCCAAGCAGAGCAGAGCTAACTGTCCCAAGGGTAGCCACCCTGATGGCCCCCAGCCCTGTCGTTATGGTCTTCCCTATGGGATCCTTCTAGGCCTCTGCCTGGGGGGAGAGAGCAGGAAAGGACAAATCTAGCACCTCCCCAGGGGAGCTTCCTCCCCAAGGAGAAGAGAAGAGACCCCGCTGGATTTTAGCAGGCCTGGGTTCAAGCCTCAGCACATTGACTAGCAGGGTGACGACCCAAGTCCCTCGACCTCTGGGGTGCAGGTTCCTCATTTGTAAAATCTGTAAGATTGGACTGGGTTTTTGCAGTCCCTTCTGACTCTAACTCATTGAGCCATATAATCCAAGATGAATGGCTCCTAGGCTTTCAGTAGACTCATTTTTCCTGATGGAGAGGAGTCATGTACACCCTGGTGGCAGGCAGGGTGGGAGCTGGGAAGTCTATGTGTCCACACATCCATGAACATTTTGGACCTGCTGGTAGATCTCCTGGGGGTAGGCATATCTGTGAGATCAATGTCCTGAAGGGAGGAGGAGACAGGACAGTCTTCCTATCCTGGGCCATTTACCTAGAAGGGAATGTTCAGTCCTATCCCGTTGCCTGGGGAACCCTGCAAGGGATCCTTCCTGGACCCTTCTCCCCGCCCCCTCGACACCTCCCACCCTGTCCTCCCCATCAGAGACTGGAGAAACACCTTGGACTCTGAGCCTCTTGAATAAATGTCTGAAACAGCTTCTGCTGCCTAGACTATCAGGGCAGGTGTGGCCAGGCCACACACACACAACACACACACACACACACACACACACACACACACACACACACACACACAAACACACACACTTGCTAAGGAGGACTATGCACTTTGGCCTGCCTCACAAGGGCACATCTTTTCTGCCCCTCGTCTGCTAGTCTCTACTGACCACCCTCTTCTCCTGTGTCCCTGCCACTGCTCCATAGACCGTACAGGTGAAAGGGATCCCGGAGGCCACTGAGTCCAGCTCCCTCCTTTACAGAGGAGGCAGCTATGGTCCAGACACAGGGGATGGGACGCCCTACTGGGATTTCTGGGATCTCTGAGCTGGAGGGAAGCTCAAAGACCATAATTCACCTTAAGTCTGAGCATAGATTCCTTTCTGCAAACTTCTAATAAGGGTACAGAGCAAGGAGACACTGGTTCTGGAGTGAGAGAGCCCCGGCTCAAATCCCACATCTGCTACTTATTACCCGAGTGACACTGGGCAAGCCTCTGACCTCTCTGGGCCTCTGAGGTTCTATCTAACTCCGTTTGTATGACTGCTTTTGTGAACAAATAATGACAGGACCTCGGCTTCATGTCGGAGCGCATTACTCACCCAGGCATGCTGATCCGCCTTGGGCTATAGCCTTCTGGGAAGGCCAGATCACAACCTGCCTTTCTGCTCCTTCCACTTGGGAGGGAGCGTAGAGTTCTCCGTTAGAGATCCTTGGGGGATACTGGGGGCAGCTCTGCTTGGGAGCCATGGTGCCTGGGTTCAAATCCTCTATCTGTCACATGCTACCAGTGGTACTGCTCCATTATCTTTGTGGCTTCCAGTACTTAGCAAGAGTAGAGGGCACATGGGTAATAGTGGCATTAGTGCCCCACAGATATTCTTGGTTGATTGATTGAATCTGTGAATGGGTCTTAGAAGGGAACCCCTTTCAACCTTGCAAATTACAAGGAAGGTTAAAAATTTAAAAACAATTTTTATATCAATATATTTATATCAGTATATTTTATTCTTTCCCCCTGCCAGAGACTGCTTTACTAAACTAAAGAATAAATATGAAGCGGAGTGGGGGAGGAGGGGAGCCAAACTAACCAAATTCCAACTGAGTGATATTCCCTACCTCTTTGAAGGAAACTTTTCAAAATTTAGCTCTGATTGTTCTGTTGTCACTTCCATTTGCAATATTGGAGTCACTTTGTATAGCGTCTTTCAGTCAGGAAAAATTTACCAATCTGCGACTGTTTGGGTTTTTTTTGGAGAGGCAGCGACCTTGGCCACAGACAAGACCCGGGCTTTGGTTCAATTTCTAGCACACGCTGGCTGTGTGACCCTGCACAAGTCACTTAACTTCCCAGTGGACACTGATAACTTTCCAGGAAGGGAAATGGTCCTCAGCGATGGCAGTCTCCAAACCTTTGAATCCTACATCAGACATTTACTTGGTGACCCTGGACAAGTGCTTTAACCTCTGAGTATCTCAAACTACTTTGTAAGACCAACAGAGGGAGTTTCTACAATGATGGGATCACTGGTCAAAACCAAAAGATTTTTTTAAAAAAATCAACCTAACCCTCTGGGAGAACTATTTAAAGAGGAAAAAAAGAGGGTATCCAAGTCCTTTGTCTTTCATCTTGCCATAAAATGGGGTTCTTTGTGGGCCCTGTGGCATCTTGGGAATGAGGCTGATCAAATGTTGGACGTGGTATCAGAAAGTCAGGCCTCGGTTTGAATCTTTCCCCAGATTCTTCCCAGCTGTGCGGCCTTGGGTCAATCACTTTACCAAATTTCTGACTCTGTTTCTCCATCTGTAGAATGGCCATAATGGTGATGATTACAGATGAATCTGTAAAATGGCCAGCATCAACTGTCCCATGGTGAGATAATGTGTGGAAAGTGTTTGCAAACCTTCAACTCCTCTATAAATGCTGCGTCTAATTATAATTATCACTGGAAAAGAACCCTGTGCTGAGAGTCATGAGGCTCATTTTCGTCCTGCCACTAACTCACTGTGGCTGCTTGGGCCTCAGTTTCCCCATCTGTCAAACAAGACCCAGCAGCCCAGTAGACAGACCTGGCTTCAAATCCTCCGTTTGTCCCCTTACTGGGTGTGGTACTTTGAACAAGTGCCTTGACCTCTTCCAGCCTCAGTTTTCCCATTTGTAAAATGGAGATAATAACACCTGTACTACTTATCTCAAAGGCTTGTTTTGAGGATCCATTGAGATAATTATGTAAAAGAGCTTTGCAAACTTTGAAGGTTTCTATAAATGTTGGTTATTATTCTTACTCATGATGATGATGATGATGACGGGGTTGAATCAGATGATATCTAAGGCCCCTTTCAGCTCTGATGTTCTGTGATGGTGGAACTATGAGGTAGACAGGAGAAGAAGAAACACACAGAGTGCACCTGTCTTCCAGATCTCTCAAACCCCTCGTCAAGGTGGCTATAAAAACTGCTCAGATTATAGGAGCAGAGCTTTAGAGCTGGAAAATACCCCAGAGGTCACCTAATCCAAGCCCCTTATTTTACACAGAAGGAAACTGAGGCTCAGAGAGGTCAAAGGATCACTGCATCATAGTATCGCAGATCTAGAGTTGAAAGGGACCTTGAAGGTCATTTAACTGAATTTCCTCATTTTACAGAAGAGGAAACTGAGGTCTAGAGTAGCTACATGACTTTCCCAGGGTCACACAGCTAGCATACGTTTGAGGAGGCAGAATTTGAAGCCATGTCTTTTATATTTAACTCTAAGTCCATCACACTATCTAGTGACCAATCTGCCTTCCTAGGTTTGAATTGGACTTGTGAGCCTCTGGTGTCCCTTCTAGCTTTGAGATTCTCTAGTTTTATGTAGTCCTTCCTAGCTGAGTATTAGGAGAGTTGAGTCCTGGCTGGGTATTAGAACAGTTGAGTTGTGGCTGGGTATTAGGAGAGTTGAGGGTGTCTTCCTTCCAGACAGGGCCATACACTCCATGGCTGTGAGCTTGTCTTGGTTTCAGAGATATTTGGAGAGGGTAGTTCTACCCCCTTCCTGGATCATTCAACCCATTACTGACTAAGGAAACTGAGACCAAGAAGAAAGTACTTGTTTAGTCTTTGATTGCACGTTGGAACTATGGTTGACCCGTAGATAGAATCTATGAGGTTCCATCTTGCCAGACAACTGGGAGAAAAATGAGGCCATGGAAGAGGGACTGTCTAGACCACTTTCTAGGTTTATGAAGTAGAGGAGATGCTGGGAGATGGGCTAATTTCCCTCCTCCACCTTCTGGGGGGCTTGCTGGGCAGCAGATCTGAGGAGAAGGCTTCTCTTGTATGGACTTCGAGAGAAATGAAGTGCTTGATTAAATTGGTCTCTTTTTTTTCTGAGCAAAGGATGCATCTCATTAATGTCCTCAATGGGAAAATCTTTCTCCTCTTCCCCTTCAGAGGGGGAAGGAGCTGTTACCTAGGGAGACCCAGCCTCGAAAAACAAACAGGAAGACAAGAAAGAGAGAGAGAGAGAGAGAGAGAGAGAGAGAGAGAGAGAGAGAGAGAGAGAGAGAGAGAGAGAGAAAGAAAGAAAGAAAGAAAGAAAGAAAGAAAGAAAGAAAGAAAGAAGATAAAGGAAGGAAGGAAGGAAGGAAGGAAGGAAGGAAGGAAGGAAGGAAAAGAAAGAAGGAAAAACTTAACTGTATGTGTTCCTAACCCTAGAGATGGCACACTATTGTGCCTTGGAATGTATGGGAGCACAGAGGGGAAGGACGAGTGGGTGCAGGAACTAAGGACCAAGAATTAGTGGCAGCAAGGAGAGTTGAAGGTACATGGGTAATCTGGAATCAGGTGTAGACAGTCTCTAACCCCAGTGAACCAAGCAGGTTCTGGGACCAAGGTGGGAAAGTTGGGAATTAGACAGCAGTAAGGCTGAGAAATGTGCGTAGGAGCAAGCCTGGGGCTCAAAGGTGAGATCCCATGGATCTGTTCCAAGGAGTTAGAGAATTGCAGAATTTGAAAGGACCTCTGGGGCCATGGAGTTCAACACCAGCCTGAACAAAGGTCCTATCTTTCATAATAGCCCAGACAAGCCTCTATTTGATGACTCAGGATTGGGTTGGGGGGAGTCATCTCCTAGGGCATCCCACTCCACATTGGGATGGCTCTCACTCTTAGAAGGAGTTTCCAGTTGTTGGACTGAAATCTTCCCTATGGTCCAATACTGAGCTGAAGTTCCCCAGGAAGCTTAATGCTCCCAAATCCCTGGCCTAGGGCTGGGTCTTCTATTGAGGGGTACCTCTTATGGCTCTGGATGAGGTTTTGGGAGAGGTGGGAGAGGACCCTGGAACGGGAGAAGGGGAGTCATGGGTCATACTTCCCACCCCAGGGATGTTTTCCCTATGAGGAATATCCATGTTTAAGACTGCCAGAACTGAGGCTACTTCACAGCCAGCAGATGGAGGCTAAGTCCTTTGGATTAGAGCTCAGAGACCTTCTGAGTCAGGAGTTCAACCTCCTCATTTTACAGAGAAGGGAGCTGAGGTACCACGAGGAAAGTGACTAGCCCAAGATCATACAGATTGTAAGTGGCAGAGCTTGGAGTTGGAACCTTGCCCTTGGACCCCATTTCCAATGTTCTGGCCACTCTGGGAAGACTACTCTCCACTCTTCCTCACTATGGGGTCAGATGGCAATGATATCACCCCTAGGCATTTAGGAGAGTGCTCAGAACGTAGTAACTGCTTAATAAATGTTTGATGAATGAATGAATGGTAATAAGTCATTCAGTGACTCCTTTGGCTTTTGTGTCTGTGGTCTCACCCCCTTGTGTTATCATGGTGGTATGTGGCGGGAGTGGGGCTGGGGGGATTCAATTGGCTACTACTGAACAAACAAATACATGACATCAACCTGAGGGGGAAGCAAATGAAGACAAAGCTGGAAAGCTAGATCCAGTTTAACATTCCCTAGCCATTCATCTGCAGGTATTTATTAAGTACCTACTGTATGCTGAGCACCTGGTTAGGGACTGGGAGTGGTACTCAGGTGCTCCACTGGGTCAGGGATTTATTTCATCCTGGTAGTGGGCCATCCTGTGAGGTGGCCACAGAAGGTCCATCCAGTGACTAGGGTCTTCCTTGAGTGCTTTGCCATCCAGGGATCCCATTGGCGCACATGGTATGCCCAGATCACTCTACCTGCCATGGTGCATCTTGCTTTTCCCCCTCCTATGATTACATATTTTACTTTGTTTCTGTGCATCTAGGTTTGTAATTCAGTGCAGGGTAAGGGATGCTTGTTTAGATGAAATGAAATACCTTCTTCCCTCAAGGAGCTTACAATAGGTAGGGAGGTAATGATTTTGCAGCTAATCTGCCTAAGGCTGAATTTGAACTCTGGTCTTCTTGCCTCCAGGCCCAGTGCTTTATGCACTATGGCATCACCAGCTGGCAATGGGTGTGAAGGAGGAGTTGGAGAGGGAAAGACAATGGAGGTGACAGGATAGTGTAGTAGGAAATGCCCTAGATTTCTGAAGTCGGACGACTTGGCAGGAGGATCTTGGACAACTTAGATGATGTGGGGCATTAGAGTTGTGGACTTAGTGTTGGGAAGGCCTGAGTTCAAATTCAGCCTCAGGCACTGACTAGCATTGTGACCCTGGGCAAGATACTGTACCTCTCAAGGTTACTGTGAAGATCAAGTGACATAATATTTCCAAACCTTGAAATACTACAGAAATGCTCCCTTTACCTCTGAAAATGATTGCTTTGGACCGGATGATCTCTAGAATCCCTTTCTAGCTCTAATGTTCTATGCTCTGCCATTCCCTGTTCTAGGTCCTTCCCAGCTCTGACATCATCTGTTTTAAGGCTCCTCCCAGCTCTGATATCATTTGTCCTAAGGTTCCCTTCCAACTCTGACATTCCCTGTTCTAAATTACTTCCCAGTTCTGATATTTTCTGTTTTAAAGTTCACTAACAGCTCCGACATTCCATGTTCTAAAGTCCCTCCCAGGTCTGGCATTCTCTGTTTTAAAGTTCCCTCCTGGCCCTGACATTCCATGTTCTAAGGTTCCCTTCCAGCTCCAAAATTCCGTGTTCTAAGGCCCCTTTCAACTCTGGCATTCCCTGTTCTAGGGTCCTTCCCAGTTCTGTTCCAAAGCAATGGTCCCATGATCTCCTCCTGACCTTATCGTGCCTTGCTTGTTCTTCAGGTGCCAACATTGCTTCTGGGGAGGAGGTGGCCATTAAGCTGGAATGTGTGAAAACAAAGCACCCCCAGCTGCACATCGAGAGCAAGTTCTACAAGATGATGCAGGGAGGAGGTGAGTGGGTCCCTTGAGTGGACATGTGGCCTCTGCTGAACCATGGTGGAGGCACCACAGTGTAGGGAGACAGACCCTTGTAACTCTTCACTGTGTGACCTTGGGTGAGTTACTGATCCCTCTGAGCACCTCCTTCCTCCCTGCCAGAGTCCTTGGGAAGAATCTTTGTGAGCCTAGAAATCCTTGATAAAGTGGATCCCCTGGGTCTGTGTCTTAGAGCTTGGGACTGTCCTAGTGGTGAGGGCTGGAGTTGGCTGGGGACAGTTGGGGTGACCTTGGAGTGATGCCCTTTTTCCTCTGCCCCTGCAGTGGGGATCCCCTCCATCAAGTGGTGTGGTGCAGAGGGGGACTACAATGTCATGGTGATGGAACTGCTGGGCCCCAGCCTGGAAGACCTTTTCAATTTCTGCTCCCGCAAGTTCAGCCTCAAGACGGTCCTTCTCTTGGCTGACCAGATGGTGAGTTCGAGTCTCTCTGCTGAAGTACCCCTTCTTCCTCACGTTTGTCGTCTCCTGAGTTGGCATAGACGAATCCTTCTCCCTCCTCGCTTTCCTGTCTTCCTACACCTCACTCTCCAACACTTACTCTGGCCCAGTGACTCCAGCCAGACAAATAAGACATTCCTTCTCTTGGCTGCTTTCTCTGGCCATCCCTTGTGCTGGGAATACTCTGACTCCTGACCTCCCTGGCTTCCTTTAAGTCCCAACTTCTATAGGAAGACTTCCTGATCCCTCTCAGAAGAGATATAAACTGAATGGCAAGATCTTTTTCAGGATCTGGAAAATGTGGGCATGTAGGGAATGAGCTAGTAGACATGGAGAGGATGAAAGTGAAATGGGGAGACAACAGGGTAGGGGTGATCTGTTGTAGGAGAAGCCTTGAGCAGGTACTGGGGTTAGCCCTGGTAAAGAGTCAGGCCATCTCATCATATGAGATAGGGGGACCTTAGGGCCCAGGGAGTCTAGACCCCTCTCATTTTATAATCTAGGAAATGGGACCTAGAAAAGTTGTGACTTGCCCAAGCTACACAGCTCCCAAATATCTGTTATTTGAACCTAGGCCCTCTGCCTCCAAATCTGGTAGGTTTCCCAGCATGTCACGCTACTATTCATGAATTCTTTATGACTTTACATGAGTTTGACTAGTGAGTGGAGAATAAAAATCAGATGACAAAGCACTGACACATAGTGATGAAACAGACTGCACATTTTTGAGAATGTAAGCAGTGATAAGGAGGAAAGAAGACAGAATGAAATTCAGATGATATAGAAAGGCCAAAGGAAGCCTTTTTTTAAAGAATTGTTAAGATCCAAGTGTGTTTGTAGGCAGATAGGAAGAAACCAATGGCAAGACAAAGAGTGAAGAGATGGGAGAGACAGGCAGCAGTTACTGATTCGTGAGGGGTGAGAGGACATTAGGGAATGAAGGGATGAGATTTAGTGGATAATAGGAAAAACCCATCCAGGAGGA
Organism: Bettongia penicillata ogilbyi; assembly: GCA_023548195.1. Lineage (NCBI taxonomy): Eukaryota > Metazoa > Chordata > Mammalia > Diprotodontia > Potoroidae > Bettongia > Bettongia penicillata. The sequence continues at coordinate 4,677,349 of JAJHZJ010000150.1, read as the reverse complement.
AAGAGGATGCTGATGCCATCTGAGGGACAGAGGAGGAAACTCCCATTGGATGTTTTCCATCCCCTCAATGCGGTGAGATGGTGTGTAGGTGTATTGGCAGCCTGGGTTTGGAGCAGTCACTGTGGAGAATGAGTTATAAAGAAGATAAAGGTAGAACGAGAGACTGAGTGGCTTAGTGGGTGGAGAGCTGGCCTCAGAGGCAGCAAAGACCCAGGTTCAAGTCTTGCCTCTGAAACACTGTGACTGTATGACATTAGACAATCCTGACTGGGTGACCCTGGGCAAATTACTCAACTTCCGGGAAGTTCTCCAAGATTACTGGGTTGCCGAGCCAGTCCTAATCTGTATTGGTAGAGACAATTTCCTTACTAGGAATTCCTTGTATCAATGAAATCACAGGTTCAGTCTAAAAAAAGTAGGGGGAGGAGGGGACAGAAGAAGAATATTACTGATTTTAATAATAATAATAAATGAGAACTCAGATGAGGAAGTACATGAAGGTAGTCCTATATTGCAGTCTTCTCCAAGGACACTCAGAAGACTTAGATGGAGTATGATGGAACAGGTTGTTGGGGCTTAGGATGTTGGGGACAGAATGTCAGAGGACTTGTCAACACAAATGTTGACATCTTCATATATAGTGGCAGTGGATAAGGTGGAGGAGAAGATCATGAGCTAGATGCCAGGCATTGGGATTAGTTGGGAGAATGACCAAGTGGAAGCCAAAAACCCGGATGGAGAGAAGATGACCCAAGCTGATGTTACAGAATCTGGGTTCAGATCCCACCCCAAGTGCCTACTATTAATTAAACCAGTCACATCCCTGGAAAAAGTATCAAGGGAAAAGATAATGGATTCCCTTTTGGACATATTGAGTTCAAAATGTCTACAGTTTCCTCATCTCCAAGAGATTGGACCAGGTGACTTCTGAGGATTTTCTGGCCCTGTGATTTCGGGCATGTGTAATTTTGGGCGAATCTCTGAACCTTATGGGGTCTCAGTTTCCTCCTCTGTAAAAGAAGATTGGACAGATAGTCTCTGAGGAGCCTTTCAACCGTGGATCTCTGGTCCTGTGATCTCATGCTTTTGAAAGAGGAAAGTTTGTTGGGTGATGACAGAAGGCAAATGTTCCGGAATGTTTGTGGGGAGGCCATTGAAGGAGACCAAGTGACCTCCAGTGGTGAGGGTTATTGGGTTATGATGTCCTCAGGGGAAGCGTGGTTTCAGGTTAAGAAAATGGGGTGGAAGGAGTGTACATATGCGCAGCCTGAAGCCTGGGGGAGGTGGAGTGACTAAGGTCATCCAGCCAATAATCAGTAGAGAATTGAGAGACTGGTGACACTGTTTTCTGACTCTTAGTCTAGAGCTCTCCTGCAGAGAGGGAGGCAACACAGGACAAACCAGAGATCCTAGGAGAGAGTCTCTGGTCTTCTACTTCCCAAGAGTGCCATCTTGGGCAGATGATCTCTGCTCTCTGGGCCTCAGTTTCCTTATCTTCAAAATGGAGATAGTAATACCCCCCAGAGTCAGGAGGACATGAGTTCAAATCCAGCCTCAGACACTTACTAGCTGTGTGACCCTGAGCAAGTCACTTAACATCTACTTCAGTTTCCTCATCAATAAAATGAACTGGAGAAGGAATGTTAAGCTGCTCCAGTATCTTTGCCAAGAAAACCCCAAATGAGGTCATGAAGAGTCAGAGTCAACAATAACCCCCCTCCTACACAGCATTCTTGGGAGGAGAGGACAATATGTGTAAATCACTTTGCAGATCTTAAAGAGGCAGCTAGGGAGCGCCACACTGCACAAAGTGCTGGACCTGAAATTTTACATATACATACACACATGCATATAAATAAAATATACACACATGTGTATATATACATATATGTACACGTGTCTGTATGTGTATGTGTATGCATGTGCGTATGTGTATTTCCTTATAGGTGTGTATTGTTGTCTCCTCCAATACAACCTTGAAGGCAGGGTCTATTTCTTTTCCTTCCTTCCTTCCTTCCTTCCTTCCTTCCTTCCTTCCTTCCTTCCTTCCTTCCTTCCTTCCTTCCTTCCTTCCTTCCTTCCTTCCTTCCTTCCTTCCTTCCTTCCTTCCTTCCTTCCTTCCTTCCTTCCTTCCTTCCTTCCTTCCTTCCTTCCTTCCTTCCTTCCTTCCTTCCTTCCTTCCTTCCTTCCTTCCTTCCTTCCTTCCTTCCTTCCTTCCTTCCTTCCTTCCTTCCCTCTGTGAGGTCTGAGAAGATCGTTAGCAGCAGAGGGGAATGGACAGAGCTTCCTGGAGGAATTAGCATTTGAGTTGGACAGGTTGGATGGGTAGGAATTCAACTGATAAAGAAAGGGAAAGAGCCTGAGTAAGCACTCAGAGGCAGGAGAGTACATCAAGGGACAGAGTAGAGTCACTACAGGCATTCTATGACAATTGCTAGAAGAGGAGGAGAGAGCCAGGTTGGAGTCAGATCTTTCCCTGACCTGGCCTTATACCAATCGATGCCCAATTTTCTCTCCCTCCCTCAACTTTTTGGAATCAGGACACTCATAATTATCACCCTTTTCTCCCTTCCTCCCCAGATCAGCCGCATTGAGTACATCCATTCTAAGAACTTCATCCACCGGGATGTGAAACCTGACAACTTTCTCATGGGCCTGGGCAAGAAGGGAAACCTGGTGTACATCATCGATTTCGGTCTGGCCAAGAAATATCGGGATGCTCGCACCCACCAGCATATCCCCTACCGGGAAAACAAAAATCTTACTGGTACTGCTCGCTATGCTTCTATCAACACCCACTTGGGTATTGGTAAGTCACCTGAACCGGGGAAAGCAAGAACTAGATTAAGCATGGGTGCTGTTGAGTGCTTGATGACTCTAAGCTGGGGCTATGGACTTGAGCCCCCATCAGAGTAGCACCATTTATAGAACTAACAACAGTAGCTGTAGTTAGTATGAAGTATATGTCATTCTTATCATCCTGTCTGTTACTGGAATTGTCCTGAGGTTGCTTTAAATGATCTGAAGAGAAACAGCTTATGTCCCAGTATTCTTAGTCAATCACAAAAAGCAGTCATTTTATCTACCTTTGCATTGGTCCATAGAATATTAATAAAAGAATAACAGCATATTTTACAACTTGTCCCAAGTCTACTTCCATCTGATACCTATTGAAAAAGATGAAAATGAAAGAACTTACAACTGAAATATTGTTTTTAAATTGGCAAAAATTGTTTAAATGCTATTTTATTTGAGCCTTAGAACTAAGTGCTAATATAATTTCCCCAATTTATATACAAAGAAACTCAGAGGTTAAATGACTGACGCATGATCACGTAGCTAGTGAGTGTCAGAGGTTGGATTTGAACCTGGGTCTATCCTCATTTCAAGTCCAGCACACTCCAGTGCACTCTGCCGCCTCCCCTCCATTATTAGCATTGTTAGATGTCTCTTTAAGCAAACCCAAGATGTGAAAAATGGAGAGGGGGAAGTAAGCAAGAAAGAATTCTTTCTTTTGCTGAAAGACTCATCGCAAGGATGCTCGAAAGAAGGAACTTCCTGGGGACATTTAAAATAGCTTCTATTTATTAAAAATTGTTGTATTCTTCATATTCCAGTCAAATGTTTGCATGCTATGAGGCCTCAGTTTCCTCATCTGTAAAATGAGAGTGTTACATGACAGGTATGTTACAGTGAGGATCTTTTTTATATAATAGGGACTAGATGACCCTCAAGTCTCCTTCCAACCCTTGAATTCTGGGCTTCTAGGATTTCTCTAGCTGACCTCTAAGGTCTAGGACAATGATCCCCATGAGTACAGGATCTTCAGCTAGGCTTATACAAGGGGTTTAAGAGAAAGCAAAGAGCAGATCCTTCCCTGCCCTAGAGAACTTTCTTAGTTAGATCAGTTTGACCAATGAGGAAACTGAGGTCCAAAGAGGGGAAATGACTTGTCTAAAATCACAGGAAGGCACTGGCAGGGCTGGGAACAAGGAGGTGGATAAGATGAACACTTGAACACCTCAGAGTAGAAAGCAGTGTAGATTTGAGCTAGACTATGTGGGTAAAATTAAGACTGTGAGTAATGGGGTTGAGGAGGAAGACAGAGGAGGTAGAGCTCAGGGGACCAGGCTTGACCCAGAGCAGGTAGGGAAGCAGGTGGTACCTGCCTTTCAATTGTGGGAAAAATCAAGGTATAAATTATGCTGATCATGGAACTGGAGGAGACTTTTATTATTTTATAAGACTTTTATATATTGAAATGGATCCGTATGGTCCCTTCCCTCCATCTTAAAAAAAAAAAGTGTCATTAAAATAATGCTTCATGCAAGTTCGTGAGCACCTGTACCTTTGTCAGTGTGGGCCTTCTCTCCTGTGTCCCTGTGCCCAGAGATGCTCCTCACTGGAGCCTAGACAAGGACCTCAGAGTCCATTTCTTTGTTTTCTAGACAAGGAGACTAGGTTCACTTGCCAGATCGTAGGATCCAGGCTGTAAGACTGGAAGGGTCCTCAGAGGAGTCTGGTCATTTCACAAAGAAGAAAACTGAGGCTCAGACAGATCCATGGCCTACCCAAGGTCATAGAGTTCATGGATTTAGAGAGAGGAGAAGTGTCAAAGGTCATCAAGTCCAGCTCTCTCATTTTAAAGCTGAGGAAACAGCATCTGCCACCCTATTTATGCCTGTGCTCAGCACAGAAGAGATGAGAAGGGACCTGCCCAAGGTCACACAGCTGGGAGATAACCAAGTGTCTTTTAATGATTTGAGCTTGTGCTATTTCTGCATCACCAGAGCTGTGAGGTGAAGAGGAAAGAGCACTGGATTTGAAAACAAAGGACTTGGCTCTGCCTTGTACTACCTGTGTGACTTTGGACAAATCACATTCCCTCTCTGGGCCTCAGTCTCTTCATCTGTAAAATGAGGCAGTTGGGCTAGATGGCCTCTGAGGCAGCTGGTGGCTCAGTGGATAGAGCTCCAGTCCTGGAGTCAAGAAGACCAGAGTTCAAATTTGGCCCCAGGCACCTATTAGCTATGTGACCTTGGGCAAGTCACTTAACTTGCCTCAATTTCTTCAACTCTAAGATAAGATCAAGAAGACCTGAGTTCAAATTTGACCTCAGACACCTATTAGTTGTGTGACCTTGGACAAGTCATTTAACCTCTTTTTGCCTCAGTTTCCTCAACCATAAAATGGGGATAAAAATAGAATCTACTTCATAGGATAATTATAAGGATGAAATGAGATATTTGTAAAGCACTTAGCCCAGTGGCTAGTATATGGTAGGTGCTATATAAATGTGTTTTCCCTTCCCTAGACCTAAGGATCTATTCTAGACCCTAGATATAGGATCCTAAATAATAGTATGGTGAAGTTCTAGATCACAATCCAAGTCTTTCAATCCCCATTAATCTTTTCTTTTTCTTCCCCAACTAATCTAACTTCCTGAGTGTATGTTGGCTCTTCATTCATTCAACTAGCTGCCATGGTGGACAGAGAACAGGACTTGGAGTTAGAAAGGTCTGAATTCAAATTCAGCTTCAAACAGTAGCTGTGTGGCCAGGGCTAAATCACCTCTCTCAACCTCAGTTTCTTCATCTGTCAAAATGGGGATGATGGGCAGGATCCAGAACTATTCTAGGTTCAAGGGAGCACAATAGTTGCCTTTCAGTCCTTAAAACACAATCAGAATTAGCAATCATTCTGAATCTGTTTAAAAGTAAAGCAACAACCCCTCTTTGTGATACCCTGTGCTAGAATGTTAGCCTCTGGCCTTGAGTATCACAATAATATCAAAGTAAGGAGGAGAGGCCCAGGCACCCACAGTATGAATTATCATCTTCTAAAGGCATATGGCAGGGGGAGTGCTAAGTTCAGGTAAGGAAGAAATCTTTTTTAGCTGCTAGAAATCAGAGAAGGCTTCATCAAGCTGGTGGTATCTGAGCAGGACTTTGAATGATAAGTAGGATGGTAATAATACAAGAAGTTAGAAGAGACTTTCTATGTAGAGAGAACAGCATGAGCAAAGATAGGGTAGCTGGAAAAATTTGGGTATTTTCAGGGGATAGTAAGTTATTGCATTTGAGTGGAAGTTTGTACTACATTGCAAATTATTATTGTTCGGTCATTTCTGTCATATCTGACTCTTCATGACCCCATCTGGAGTTTCCTTGGCAAAGATACTGGTGTGGTTTGCCATTTCCTTCTCCAGCTCATTTTATAGATGAGAAAACTGAGGCAGAGAGGGTTAAGTGTCAACTAGTGAATGTCTAAGGCCAGATTTGGACTCATGAAGATGAGCCTTCCTGACTCCAAGCCTGGCAAATGTTGGAAAATCCATTTGGATCCGCATTTCTGGAGAGCCTTGAATGCCATGTCAGTGAGGAAAGAATCAGATAAAGTTTGGACTTGATTTTGTAGTTCACAAGGAGTCATTGAGGGTCTTTGAGAAAGGGTTATGGGAAGTTGATCTGGCAGGATGGATGGAGGTCAGTGAAGGTTCTTTTGGTGGCCTCATTCAAACAAAATAGACCGAGCACATTTCGTGTGTTCTGTCCTCAAGAATACTGCAGAACAGTTACATGTGTATGTAAACATGATCTTCCATGATACATTCTTATTAATTATTATTAAAGAATGGTACAAGACAAGCACCATTTCACATAAAAAGGGCTGTGGACCAGAATGTTCATGAGTGGAGGAACTCTGGGAAGGGGAAACCTCACTATGGCCTGGGGTGAGCAGGGCAGGCCTCTTGGAGGAGGCAAAGGCTTGATCTGGGGAAAAGAAAGGACTGTTAGTGTTGCTGCCAAGTAACAGAAATCCTCATGACCATCTGTCCAGACCATTACAATAGCCTCCTTCCAACAGATCTTCACACTTCCCTATCCTCTCTTCTCCAACTCATTCTTTATCTCGCTGCTATATAAAAGAAATAGTTGGGTCACTCCTCTGATCAAAAGTCTTCTATGGCTCTCTGCTACCCTTTAAGTAAAGTTCATACTGCTTTAACTGGCATTTAAGAGCCTCAGCGTCTGCTAACTCACTACCTTTCCAGCCTATATGGTAAAAGGTTTATGTTTGGAAATTATGAATTTGAGATGCTACTCAAGACTTAAAGGTGGACAGGTCAAATGATAAATTATAGCCATATAGAAGCTCAAGTTCATCGATATCTATAGCTGGAAGAGCCATTAAGTGGCATCTAACCTGGACTGTAAATAATGAAGCCAACCCAAGATCCATTGGGTCTTACTGGCCTGACAGTTGTTGTTCTCAGGCCTAGGCACATGGGGTCTAGGGCTTCTCCAAAGGATAAGCTAATTATTCATGAACTTTTCATTCCTTTATTCTATTAAAAAATTTGTTACTTAACAAAATTTTCTTTCCTTCTCACCTCCCCCCAGTTGGGGAAAAAAGAGAAAAACAAAACTGAAGCTTTCATAATAAACACGCAGTCAAGCCAAACAAACACTCACATTCATTACATGCCAACCACATATGTAGCCCTATAGGTGGTTCCGAGAGAGACACAATGGCATCCCTTCTCTTCATAGAACTTACAGCCTAGGAGGGATATATAACACACCCACAGATGGGCTTCAGGGATCTTTCTTCATGGAGGACCTAGCCTCTGAGTTCAGCCTTGAAGAATGGATAATTTTGACATACTTAAATCAGGAGTAGGGACAAGTGTAGGAATGGCATGAACAAAGGTACAGAGACTGGAAAGGGTAGAACTTGTTTAGGGAATATAGAGTGGTCCAACTGGCTGGAATGCAAGACACGTATAGAGGGTAGCATCTGCTAAGGCTGAAAGGGTAAGTTAGGACCATTCTAGGGAAGGAGACTTGAATGCTAGTTGAGGCAGTGAGATTAAGCAGTGGGCACTGTTGAGAATTTTGGAGTGAGGGTATGAGAGGAACAACCTGTGCATAAAAAAGATTGGTGGGGGAGGAAGGGAGGAAGAGAGACAGAGGCAGAGAGAGACAGAGAGAGAGACAGAGAGACAAAGAGAGGCAGAGAGAATTGGGCAGTCAGCTTTTTCAGTAATCCAAGCAGGAGGAAAGGATGACCTGCAGTGGGGTAATGGATACCAGAGTGAATGACACTATCCTTGCCCAAAACCCTGTTAAAACCTATATGGTGCTCCAAGGTGAGGTTTGGATCTTCCATTATTCATTCAGCTTAGTGCTGCTGCTGGTGGTGGTCCTAATGCAGCTGGGAGGTAGAGGCAGGATGACCCGTGCTACTCTCCCCTACTCCTACCCAGTCAGAGAGGCTGCAGAGGTGGTTCCTGCATGGGTCAAGAGATTGGACCAGGGGACCTCTAAGATCCCTTCTTTTGAGATTATAGGATTCCAGGAGGCATGAAAAGGATGAGAGTGTCCGGATTAAGCCAGTCTTTGCCCCCTGGGTACTCTGCTCAGCTAGTAAGAAGTGTCTGAGATGAGATTCAAACCCAAGTCTAACCTGTATGTGATGACAGATTTAAAACAGGGGCAGCATAGGCTTCTGCCTCTGGGGGACTCTGTTGTCTTCCGTCTTTGCTCCCTGGCTGTATGAGATGGAGCCTGACTGTCTCCTTCCCTCTCTCCCTCTACAGAGCAGAGCCGCCGTGATGACCTGGAGAGTTTGGGTTACGTGCTCATGTATTTCAACCTGGGGTCCCTGCCCTGGCAGGGCCTCAAAGCAGCCACCAAGAGGCAGAAGTATGAACGTATTAGTGAGAAGAAGATGTCTACACCTATTGAGGTCCTTTGCAAAGGATACCCCTGTAAGTAGCCCTAGTCCCTGGAATCAAACAATTGGTCAATCAGTAAGCATTCATGAAACTACATGCCAGACACTGTGCTGGGTGCTGGAGAAAAAAGATAAAAGAGGTCACCCCCTGCATCCAGCTTCCATTCTAAAGAGGGTGACAACACAGGTATAGAGATAGATGAACTACATCTCTGTCACTGTCCAAGGTGCTGACAACCTCCTTGCTCCTTACTTGGCCCAAGGACACCACGTGGAGGGCAGTGAAAGGTCTGTGGTTGGCATACAGGTGATGGGCAAGGTGACTAAGAAGGGGCCAGCAGTCCTGTAGAAGAGGGAAGGCCTGGACAGTCAGGTTCCTAAGCTCAATCATGAAAGCCCTTTCAACTTCAGAGATCCTCTATGAAGGAGCATCAGTCAAAATTTATTAAGCTCCTACTTTGTACCAGGCACTAAGTGAGCAGCTGGACATACAAGTCCAAAGAATGAGACAATTCTTACTCACAAAGACCCAGCATAATTTTAATTTTTTTAATGAACGAAATCTATTTTCTCTTCCTCCCACCCTCCTCCCCCTTGGAAAAAGAAAGACAAAGTCAAATCTCTTGTAACCAACATATCTATTCAAGCAAAAACAAAACAAACTAAAAATAACTTTCAATTGGTGATGTGCAAAATATCAGTCTCATTCTGGAGCTGGAGTCTGTCACCTCTTTAGGAAGGTGAGGAGCAGATTTTGTCTTTCAAATGGGGGACATAGGAAGTACACATAAAAGTGTATATAGCATTAAAGTAAAGGAGGCTGTCTAATGCCCTTTTCAGTTCTGAATCGATGATCCTCCAAGCCCATTAACACTCTTAGGACTAGAATTGGCAGAGCAGAGGTTTATCTTCAATAGGTAGTTCCCTTTCCAGGAGTTCTTTATGCCAGTGAAATCACCAATTTGGTTTAAAAATACATTAAGTTGTCTTCTCAATGGAGCGGGGGGGAATGGAGGGAGTGACAGAATTTTGAACTGAAAAATAATATTAAAATATTGATTTTAACATTTAAAAAGAATTAATATTTAAAATTACAAACAAAAAGAAAAGAATAAAGAAATACATTAAAGTCAAACCAGGAAATTTTACTTTAGATATGCCTTAAGTCTGACCAAATACAGTACAGGAATCACAGCTCTGACAAGGTTTTTTCTTATCTAGGCTAAATCCAAAGGGAGCTGATAGCCAGATCATGGTACACCAGTCAGTCAGTAGTGAAAAAAAACATTTATTAAATGCCCACTAAAAGGCTCTGAGCTCACATCCAGCTTCAGATGCTTCCTAGCTCTATGACCCTGGGCAAGTCACTTAACCTTGTTTGTCTCATTTTCCTCATCTATAAGATGAGCTGGACAAGGAAATGGCAAGCTACTCCAGTATCTTTGCCAAGGAAAGCCCAGATGGGGTCATGAAGAGTCAGACATGACCGAAAAGAACTGAACAAAACAAAACTATGTGCCAAGTGCTGGGCTAGGAGATGGGGGTTCAAAGAAAGACAAAAAGACTGCCCCTGCCCTAAATGTGCTTACAATCTAATGGGAGTGGAGATAACATACAAAATTATATACAAACAAGATATATACAGAATGGATGAAAGGGATGATACTCTGCTGAGGAACAGCTTCCCTCCTGCCCTTAATTTTGACCCCCTCCCCTGCTCCATTTCAGGGATTAAAATAATTTTAGGAAAGATGGTTTGGGCAGTTATGTAACTCAATGCCTTAGAAGCCTCTCTCTGACCCAGAACAGGAACGCTTTGTTGGGTAGGAGAGTCTCACTGTTTTTTCTCTTCTCTTCCTTCCCTGACCGTCTCCCAGCTGAATTCTCCACATACCTCAATTTCTGTCGCTCTCTCCGGTTCGATGACAAGCCCGATTACTCGTATCTAAGGCAGCTCTTCCGGAACCTCTTCCACCGTCAGGGCTTCTCCTATGACTATGTCTTTGACTGGAACATGCTCAAATTCGTGAGTCACTCCCCACCTTTCCCCCATTCCTGAGCGGCGGCTCTTGGCCATAGGAGCTAGCAGAAAGAGATGGGAGGTGGTGTGGTGGTCTTGAGGTCTTCGGTGGTAGGTGATACCAGAAGAAGCAGCAGCATGCTTCTGGGTTCGGCTTGGCTGGGCATACCCATCCCTTCCTCACTCCCCATTGTCCCAGCGAGAGGCAGCATCAGTGGGGGCCCAGAGGGTAGGTGGCCCCCACTGGGGTAACTGCTGTCTCTGTCAGCAGGGCCAGGCTGGAGACGGAGCTGAAGTCCCGTCTCCTGCTCATCCTGCAGTCCAGGGACCGAAGAGCTGGCTTCTCTCCCTCAACCCCCTCCGTGCCTCTCGCTGGGGGGGTTGGGGGTCCCTTGGAAGCTGTCTGACCACATTCCTCGCCGCGGCCCTGCTGCTCTCCTTCCTTTTCCCGGTGGCTGCTGTCCACGCTGCATTGCGTGTGGCCCTTTTCCCCACAGCCTCCCTCGCTGACAGCTAGGATGCCAAGAGCATCTCTCCTTTCCTTCCCCACAGAGTTGGGGGGAAGGCCAAGCGCCATCCCTTGGGATATATATTCTGGCATGGCTGCCATCTTGCCTTCGCTGGAATGGGCTTCTAGGGGTTCTTAACTAGGGTGGGGACTGCTTTGGGACTTCCGAAATCCCCATGTCTTGTTTCTTCTAAATCTCTTCCGGGAAAGGGAGCTACCCCAGGACAGTCTCATTCTTTCGAGAAAGAAGTCAGCCCACACCCAGGCCACTCGGGCCAACCTATGTACTGGTAAGGATCTGTTGGCTTGGCCTGCCCTTGGCTTCTATTGATTATTTCTCAGCGGTCTTGTCCCAGGTACCAGGCAGCTGAGCTCCCCCACTTTGTGCTCTGTGTCCCCTTCCAGGTGCCCAACGCCCCTGGGCACCCCGTGCCATGCAGACCAGCAGGTGGAGGAGGTTGAGGAGATGGAGGAGATGGGCTGCCTTAGCCACTGGCCCGTGGTCTGGACCCCAGGGCCCCAGTTCTGAGCTCACGGAGGCACCATGAGTGCCAAGCTGACAATGTCTACTAAATCAGGACCTGTGGATAACGCCCAGGCTGGGGCCAAAATGTGACCAGGAGAGCAAGCCAGGAATGGGGTCCTTCAGTCCCTGGGGCACGCCCTGCCCCAAGACATAGTGACAGAGCAGAAGTGGTGTGGGCGAGTTGTCTTGGATGGTCCCTAGGAGGGTATCCTGAGCTGATACTCTGACCTGCCCAGAGCTGGGCTGACGTTGGAGATTACTGAAGGGGGATGCCAGATGGGACTAGACTGCCATCTTGATGGCCTACCAGTGATCTCTGTACCAAACTTGAGCTCATTAAAAAGGCCCCTTCCTTACTTATCTGGCCATGACTGTCTCTTAATGTCATCATTGCCAAGTGTCATAGACTTGCTTTCCCTGAAGGGCAGGTCTCCTGTCCCCTCTTGGTTGATCACATCCTGGCTCATCCCCTCCAGGGATGCCCACTTATCCAGCTCCTCTTTTCTGTTCAGACATTTAGTCACCACCTTATGCATGCAGACTGCAGTGATGGATGCTCATTACCAATATCAGTGGTCTCTTTCTGACTCCTTTTTGCCTTGCGATCATGGCTTGGACAGCAGCCTGACATTCCTCTCCCCAGTCACCAATTTTTCTTCCAAATAAGGACAACTGAAGTCCTTCATGGTAGGAAAAGCACACCACGTGGTCAGCTAGAAGATGAAGCCAGGGCTGGGGGTATACAGCCATGGGGTCTTTAAATTTCTATTTGCTGCCTCCCTCCTTAAACTTTGCAGGCATTCTCAGTAGCTACATCTCATTGGCTCTTCCAGAGCTAGAAACTGGAGATCCAAGAGAGGGTATAGACTTCCCATCCATTCAGCCTAAGAGACATGGACATAGAAGGCATGGGAAGATCTTCTCCTGGAAAGTCTTGTGTGTGTGTGTGTGTGTGTGTGTGTGTACATGTGTGTACATGTGCCATCTTTTCTTCCTTGTCATTTACAAATCTGTCACAAATTGCCAAGATGTCAACACCTTTAAGGGATCATGAGAAATTCCTGCCTAGACATCACACCAAACCATCACTAGCCATTCCAGGAGGGTTCAAACTGCTGTGAGTCTCTGCTTGACCTGGCAAGGGCCATAACTTCTGAGACAGAACCCTTAGGAATCACAGAACTTGAGAGTAGTCAATGCATATCAGAAAGGAACCCCTAACTCTAACATACTTGATGGAGTGAAGACCTGCAAGCAGGGGGAACCCATCCACCACCTCTTAAGGCTATGCATTCAAAAAAAGAGGGAAAGGTGATCCCTAATAAGCCTACCTTGGAGAAGGCTGAAGAGTCCTGGAAGCTGCTTCATGCTAGGACTCTCTCTTTCTCATCTATCAGACCAGATGAAGCAAAGCCTTCCCCTCAAACTCAGACCTTCAGGTTGGATCTCTTGGGAAGGAAGGTTGGTGGGACCACTTACATCTACTATTCCATGGCGATTTTCTTACTGTGGCCCTGTGGCTGGGCCTTCTACAAGTGTCCACTTTATTTTGGATTTGACTGCCGTGAATGGACAGGTTCCTGATCCTCCACCACTGTTGGCCATGGTGATTTGGAAGATTCACCATGTGGGAAAGGAGAACATCTTCAGAAAACAAGTTGATAGTAAATTATCCTAAAGATTGACAAAGAATCCTTCTGCGGCATCCCTGATGAGTGGTTATCCAGCCTTTGCCTGAAAGACTTCCAGTAATGGAGAGCTCACTACCCATCAATAAAGGACACTCCCTTTTGGGTCAGTTCTGAGTGTTAGGATGTTTTTCATTGAGCTGAAGGCCAAGTGGATAGAGCCTCCAACCACTCTTGTCCTACCTTCTGGGGCAAAATGGAGCAAAACTAATCCCTTTTTTGGGTGATATCCCTAAGATACTGAGATCTCCCCCACCAAAGTCTTGCTTCTCTTGACTGAGCATCCCTGGTTGCTCAGAACCTGTCCCTACTCATACATGAGTGAAGATGGAAAGTGGTGATGTCTGTGGATGGTATGTTCTCCATTCTTTCCAATATTTTCTCTGCCCTTCTCTGGCATTTTTCCTAAAATGGGGCCCAGGGCTTCTGATCTAGTCTGATCCAGGTAGAGTTTAGCAGGACACTCCCCTTCCTGGTTCTAAATGCTATATAGCCTTAGCTTGCATCTTCAACCTATTCCAGTATGTCAGAAGGAAAGAGGTCAAGATCTTGTAAGTAGCTGACCCCACAGGACACAGAATGCTGGACTCAGAGTTCATATTCTGCCTCAGATGCTTACTGGGCAAGATACTTAACATTTTGCCTCAGTTTCCTCACCTGTAAAATCGGGATGATAATGGCACCTACCTCACAGGGTTGTTGTGAGGACCAAATGAAATATTTGTAACTCACTCTGCAAACCTTAAAATGCTATATAAATGCTAGCAGTGGTAGTGGTGGTGGTGGTGGTAGTAGTAGCAGCAGCAGCAGCTAGTAGTGGTAGTAGTAGTGGTGGTGGTGGTAGTAGTAGCAGCAGCAGCAGCTAGTAGTGGTAGTAGTAGTGGTGGTGGTAGTAGTAGTAGCAGCAGCAGCTAGTAGTGGTAGTAGTAGTGGTGGTGGTAGTAGTAGTAGCAGCAGCAGCTAGTAGTGGTAGTAGTAGTGGTGGTGGTGGTAGTAGTAGCAGCAGCAGCAGCTAGTAGTGGTAGTAGTAGTGGTGGTGGTGGTAGTAGTAGCAGCAGCAGCTAGTAGTGGTAGTAGTGGTGGTGGTGGTGGTGGTGGTAGTAGTAGTGGTGGTGGTGGTAGTAGCAGCAGCAGCAGCAGCTAGTAGTGCTAGTAGTGGTGGTGGTGGTAGTAGTAGCAGCAGCAGCTAGTAGTGGTAGTAGTAGTGGTGGTGGTGGTAGTAGTAGTGGTGGTGGTGGTAGTAGTAGCAGCAGCAGCAGCAGCTAGTAGTGCTAGTAGTAGTGGTGGTGGTAGTAGTAGCAGCAGCAGCAGCTAGTAGTGCTAGTAGTAGTGGTGGTGGTGCTGGTAGTAGTTGTAGCTGTTGTTACTTTGTTGCCATCTTGGCCCACCATTTTGAAAAGTGTGGAAGGTTAGAGATGGACGCGATCACGCTATCACTTGGAACCTTAATGGTCTTTCATGCTGGCCTTGTCTCTTAAAATTCAATTTTTTATTTCTTGACTTTCCTTTCCTTTCTTCTTTCCCTCCCTCTTTTCTGTCCTGAACCTGGAAAAAGAGGCCAGACAGTGTAACCCTGAAACTGGCCTGGCTTATAGACCAGGGGACTGAAATTCAGAAGTGGCTAGACCCCAGCCACTCAAGAGTTTGGAAAGCCCAGGAACCTTTGACTTAATGACCTGCTACTACGTAAACTGTGTCTACTCTAAGATCCTCCGGGCCAAAGACCAAACACTCACTGAAGATGAAAGAGGGAAAGCGATGCTAGAAGGGAGTAGCTGGGCTGGCTAGGGAGGTCCCTTTCACTCTGAGCGCCTAACTTTCTCTGTGGCAATCTTACATGCTTTTCCAGCCTCCGGCTCTTTCTCCCCATTAGCTATGTGGCTATCAGAAAAAGCTGGATTTGGAGTCCGAGGACCTGGGTTTGAGTCCTGGCTAAACCATTCCTTACCTGGGGTCACCTTGAGCAAGGCTCTTGGCCTCTCCAAGGCCCATTTCTCCCATTCTACCAAATGTGGGAGTTGTAGGACAGAGTCTTTAGGTCCCTTTTAGCTCTATCCTATGCGCCACTCTAGTCTGGGACACCTCATGGCCTTGTTGACTTTGGATGGGATTTTTGAGAAGGGTGAGGGCTGAATGGGGCAGGAAAGTGAATATTTCTGAATCTTTCTCCTTTAGAGAAGAACTTTTAAAATTGCTTCTCCATTTATCCTGGGATCCCCATACTTGTTTCTGGTCACTTATATTTCCATACCTCCACAACCCAGCAGTTACTGCTGCCAAATTAGTAGCACCCCTCCTTGTAGGGAGCGGGGTGGGGGGAGATGGCAGCAGGAGGCTGTCACTGCTGAGGACCCAGGGCTTTATCTGCTTATTTGGGCCCCTTTGGAAGCCTGGCAGAGCAGATGTGAAAAAGGTATTTTATTAGGAAGAAGGCAGGGAAAAGAAAAGGAGTTTGGGGAATGACAGAAGAGGGACACTATGTTCCTTGGAATTTCTCATCTCTCTAGTAGTCCCATTAGTGAGGGAAGGCAGGGAGGAATTCTGGTCACATTCTAGTCTTCCCCTCACCAGGGACCCTTGGAGCTCCCTCTCTCTCGCTGCCAGTAAATCAAATCAGGACCTGTTTGTATCAATTAATAAGCATTTATTAAGCACCTGTAGTGTGCTAGATGCTATTGTGAGCACTGGGAATACAAAGAAAAAGCAGTTCCTGCCTTCAAAGTGCTTACATTTTCTCAGGGGAGATAGCATTCACATAGATAAATAGAGAGAGAATTAATACAAGATTGTTTGACAGAGAGGGAGGCATTACTAGCAGGTAGGAGGGGCTCAGGAATAATCTCCTAAAGAGATGATGGGACTTGAGCTCAGCCTTGAAGGAAGGAAAGGATTCTATAAGGCAGAGGAAGGATCTTCCAGGTATGGAGGATGCTTAGTGCCAAAACCTAGAGGTGAACCTGGAGTGTTGTGTGAGATGAGCAGAAAGGCCAGTCTGTAGCTCCATGCCTGACAGGTCTCTAAGATGCCTCCTTTTGTTGAGGTTTGCTGGGATTCCCAGCATGGAGAGGGCTAGGACTACACGTTCCCGTCTATTCCATTCATACATCTCTGTCTATAACTGCAAAGCCTGAGACTGGGGTGAGGAGAGGAGGGACAGGACGCAGAGCAGATGTGGCCTACAGACAGATCAGGCAACTCCTCCAACCAGTCATCAGTGAGACCAGCAGCCCTTTCTTGAGCACCTTGTGGACTTCTGGGCTCTTCAGGAAGCTAGCTCTTCCTCCAAGGCCTGGAGTGCAGGAGGTGACTCAGTGGGGGAGTCCAACAGGATATTCCAATTTAGCCATAAGTTGAATTGATTGCCTCTCATGAGGTCTCTTCCAAGTCTGAGAGCCTGAGCCTCTGACATTACCCCTGAAACTAGGAGCACCATCCCTCCTCTTACCTGGGTCTCCTAAGGCCCTGGAGAGTTTTGCCTTCTTCAGAAAGATCCCACTTGGATCTTTTTGGTCTAAATGGGAATGTCCAACAGATAAAGTGGAAGATGCATTTTTGATTGCTCTAAAGTGGAGTTTTTGTGGATTCTCATGAATTAATAAAGGAAGAGTGTGGGTTTTTTCTCATTGCTGCTTACTTAGAATAACTTAACATTTGGATAGAACATCTTATATACTTTTAAAATGCTAACTAACTCTTCACACTAGAGACAACATGGTCTTATGGATGAGAGCTAGTCTGGAAGCCAGGAAGACCTGGGTTCAAGTTCTGCTCCTGATCGTTTCTCATTTGTCCATATATAACTTTTTAAGACTTTGTTGCAGAGAAAGTGCCAACCTGCATTGATGGAGGGACTTTCCTTGTTTGAGAGTTCCCTATACCAGTGAAAGTAGAGGTGTAGCCCCTATCCCTGTTTCTGGACAGGGGACAGCGACCCTTGTTTCTTCCCTGGGAGCTGGCTGGCAGATTCCTCTTCCCCCTTCCCCCATACCCCCACTATGACTCTGGGATTGAAGGTGTGTATATGTGCATCCCCCCAACTCAGCCTTGAGCTCTCTCCTCTACAGATGCGGCCCCCTTCCAGTCAGCCCCCTGCCCTTCCCTGCGCTGCGCCTCGGGACCGATTAGGTAACTTTCCGTCACTGGCTTTGCACTCGGCTCTCTGGTCTCTTGCTCTCTTTCTCCTCTAAATCTTGTCTTAAAAACTGGGGAGACAGTTGCTGAAGAGCAGCGCCCCAGGGGCCACTCTCTTGATCCCCCAGACCAATGCTCTCTGCTTCCTAGGGGCTCCTGGGTGGTCCTACCAGGCTCTAGCCACCAGCTGGAGGCCTCCCTTTCCAGGCGAGGTAACAGGAGCCAAGGCTTGGACCAGAGCCACTGTGGAAAGGAACACCCCCCACCCCCCCAGGAGCCCCAAGGAAACAGAGAGGATGGCTGGGGTGGGGTATGACAGAAATCCCCCTCCCCCCACTTCCTCTTACTTTGGACCCTCTCCACTTCCTCCTTCATTTCCTTAGGTTCCTTCTCTCTTCTGGCTTTGCTCTGAGAAGTTCTGGGTTCAAATGTTGGTTCTGCCTCTTATAACCTGTGTGATTTTGGACAAGTCACTGCCCTTCTCTGGGTCTCCGTTTCTTTTCCTGTACAGTGAGGGGATTGAACAAGATGGTCTCTAAGGTGCCTTCTGAAACTCAAGCTGGTGATCCTCTCTTGCCCATGACTCTGGTCTGGGAATCCCTTTCTGGGGACTGATGTCACTTTTTCTTTGGGATGATGCCAACCTCTCCCCATCCTTGTTCTGTCATCTCCTCCCCCACCCCACAGGGTGCAGCCCGGAACCCCGAGGATATGGACCGAGAGCGGCGGGAGCACGAGAGAGAGGAGAGGATGGGGCAGTTGAGAGGATCTGCTACGCGGGCCCTCCCCCCAGGACCCCCTGCTGGTGCCGCTGCCAACCGCCTGCGCAACGTGGCCGAGCCCGTGGCTTCCAACCCAGCCTCCCGCATCCAGCAAGCTGGTGAGGCGGGGGGCTGGAGAGGCTGGGAGCTAGGGCAGGGATCCTAACATCGAACATCGAGAGCCAGAAGGGACCTTCAAGGTCCCAGAGAGGAGAAACGATTTGTCTGTTGATAAGCATTTATTAAGCACTCACTCTCTGTAAGATAGAGTTCTAAGTATAGGAGATATAAAAAAAGATAAAAAACATAATAAATCCTTGCCTCGGGTCACCCAACTGGTAAGCGTCCCGGACAGAATTTGAACCTAGGTCTTCCTGACCTCAGGTTGGCTACTATCTATCCCTGTCCACCTCTGGGTGGTAGTCAAGAGCATCCTTTATTTTCTCTTCCTGTAGGCAATACTTCTCCCAGAGCGATCTCACGGGTAGACAGGGAGAGGAAGGTGAGTATGAGGTTACACCGAGGAGCTCCAGCCAACGTCTCCTCCTCCGACCTCACAGGACGCCAAGAGGTGTCTCGGATTTCTGCATCACAGGTGAGTGGATGTCCATTCTTCATCCATCCATCCATCCATCCATACATACATACATACATACATACATGCGTTCATTCATTCCTTCATTCGTGTGTTCAACAAGAATTTGTTGAAGGACTTAACGAGCCTTTATGAAGTGGGGAAAGACAGAAAGGAAGAACTCCTGCCCTTGGAGGAATTTACATCCCACTTGGGTAGAATGTAAAACACTGGAAAATAAAAGTAGATGTTACATCCTACTTGAGTAGAATATAAAACACAGGAGGAAAAATGAAAGATAGATTCCATGTAATTCCTAGCTTGGAGGTCGTTAGTAACTGGGGATACCAGGAAATGCTTTGACGTGAGCTGAACGTTTGAAGGAAGTGAGAGCTTCTCAGAGGCAGAGTGCAGGAGGGAGCAGAATGTGTAATAAATCTGGAAAGATAAGCTGGGGACAGATGGTAAAGCCATCCAGGGGAGTCTGTATTTTATCCTACAGGAAACAGGGAGCCCCTGGAACTTCTTGAGAAAGGAAGTCACATGCTCAAGCTTGTGCTTGGGAGGGCAAATTTGTGCAGAGAATGGGTTGGAAGGAGGCTAGAGATAGGGAGACCCACGAGGAAGTGGGACTCCTGGCCATCAGCAAAGAGAACCTGAACGAAGGGACTGGATGCAGGAAACTTCACAAATGATCAGATGTGAGTGGTGAGGGAGAGCTCGGAATCAAGGATGACTCCCAGCTTATGTCCATGAGGGACTGGAAAGACAATAGGGTCTTCAACACAAACAGCAAAGTTTGGAAGAAGGATGAGTTTGAGGGTCAAGACAGGTTGAGTTTGGGACACTAGTTGGTTTGTTTAATTTAATTTTATATTTTTCAATGAATAAAAGTCTATTTTCTCTCTCTTCCACTTCCCTGACCCCAACTCCAACATTGGAGAATTAAAAAAACAAACAAAACTCAGGACTCTTGTAACAAATATTCATTGTAAAAACAAAAAATTCCCACGTTGGCCAAGCGGACATCTGATCTGAAAGATCCAACAGACAAGTGGTGATCTGGGGCTGAAGTTGAAGAGAAAGAAACTGGACTGGATACCCTGATCTGAGAGTCATCTGTTTAAAAATAATTGTTAACCCCATGGGCACTGAAGAGATCACCACAAAAAAGAGAATGGCACAGAGCTCTGAGGCTAAGTAGTGCTAAGCAAGAAGGACCCTGGGTGGTGATCCACAAAAGGAAGAAGACAGGGAGCGGTCAGGCAGGTGATTGGACGACCTAGAGAGGACAGCAGCGTGGGCACTTAGGGAGGAAAGGGTGTCTAGGAATGCGGAGTAGCCATTACTGTCAGGTACTGCAAAGCGGTGCACATGGATGGGGAGGAGTCCCTGGTACTTGGTGGTTAAGAGTCATGTTACCTGGGAGGGAAAAGGAAGAAAGCACTGGGTTCTCATCTGGGCATGAGGAGGGAGTAGATTCATTCATTCCAGGTCTAGTGTTCTTTCCTTACTTCAAATGTCAGGTGGAGAGAGTAGAGACATCCTTCACCCTCTCCTTGTCCCCCAAACTCAAGGCCATTTCTAATGAGGTTGACGGTTGCTGGGCAGCCTGGAAAGAACACTGGTCTGGATGTCCAGACAGCTGGGCTCTGTCCTTTGCCCTCAGCTCATTTTAGGATCTTGAAGTAAAATCGATGTATTCCCTTAATTCTCCAACTGTGTGTGCAGAAATAATAACAGCTGAATTCAGAAGGCACAGTAATTTTCTTGAGTCTTCATATCAACCCTTTAAGATAGGTACTGCCTATTTCTCCCCATTTTTCAAATAAGGAAACTGAGGCTCACAGAGGGAGTAAGGACTTGTCCATGTACACAAAGCAAAGAAGTGCCAGAGGCAGGATTCAAACCCAGGTCCCTCCTAACTCTAAAGACCAGGCTCCTGAGCCTGGAGTAAGCTCCTGAGGGGGGAGATCAGCCGGTGAACCTGGTCCCGGCCCTCATGGTGCTTATGGTCTAGAGAAGCAATGTTCTTGTTGCTGTAAAGTCCTTTCAGTCATGTTGAACTGTCCACTTTGGGGTTTTCTTGGCAAAGATGCTGGAGTGGTTTGCCATTTCCTTCTCCAGCTCATTTTACAGATGACGAAACTGAGGCAAACTGGGTTCAGTGACTTGCACAGGGTCACATAGTTAATAAGTTGAACTCATGAAGTTGAGTCTTCCTGATTCTAAGGCCAGTGCACTACCCACTATGGGAGGTGACCCTCCCAAAAAAGCAATATTACCACAGTAGATAGAGCACTGGGTATGGAGTTAGGGAAGCCCTGAGTTCAAATCCTGCCTCAGAGACTTCCAACATGTGTGACATCTGACAGTTGGATCTGAAGTAGTCCTCAGTTTCCTCATTTTATAAATTGTCTCTGTTTCCTCTCTGGGCCTCAATTTCCTCATTTGTAAAATGAAGAGCTTGTATTTAATAGTCTCCAAGATGCTTTCCAGCTCTGTCTATAATCCCATGTAATCTGGATACCCCTTGTTCTCCTCCAGACAAGCGTGCCATTTGACCACCTCGGGAAGTGAGGGGAAGATGCCACCGGACCAGTGTTTGCTTAGGTAAGTCACTCTCTTCCTGGGGTGACCAAAGCCCTTAGCCCTCGCCCTTGCCCATCTTCCCATCCTGAGGATCTGCTCTCCCAGGACCTGTCCAAGGGCAACGATGGGATATCCCAGCTCCTCCATGTGGGAATCTTCCCTTTGGCAGGTGGAGTCAGGAACAGGATGAGGCAGATGAATGCTAGGGAGAATCATCCAAAATTTATTAAACAGCTACTCTATGCTGGCCATTGTGCCAGTCCCTGGGGATGGAAAGAGAGGGTTGGGGAAGAGATCAACCATCTCCCACCCTCTTCCCCTGGCGACATTGTCAGGGAAAGGCAGGACATCTGGGCCTGCCCCTAGATTGGATTTAATAAAGATGTATTAATTAAGTCCCTACTCCCTGCATGTAGTCAAGGTAAATTGACTTGCCTAGGGTCACCCAGCTTAGAAGTGTCAGAAGCTAAATTTGAACCCTTTCTTGGGTTGTATCCTCTATCCTCAAGGAGCTAGAATAGTCTATCAGAGTAGGACAGGACATGGACAAACAGAAGTAGGGAGTGACTGGGATACAGGAGAGAGGTCAATCCTAATTTTTTTCCTTCTTTTCCCTTTCTAGTGTCTTCACTGTATTTTTCTTTTAAAAAAATTTTTAAAAAGACTAAAAAAAAGAACAAAAAGAAAATGAAAAAAATCCCACAAAACAGACAACAAATTTTTGTTGCTGTCTGGGATTTTTCTTTCTTTCTTTTCTTTTCTTTTTTCTTTTTTTGCCAATGGAGAAGAGACACGAAGCTCCCACTGCACCGACTTCTGGCCCTCATGCCTGCCTTCCTCCCCAATCTGCCTTGTGCCCTCTAGACCCCACCAAGGGACCCTTTTGGGAACACCACCACTCACCCCTCCTGGAGCCACGCCAAGCCCTTCCCCATGCCTGCCACTCCTGCACAATGGGGTGGGAGTGGGAGCTTGCTCTCTCCTTTTCCTAGCCCAGGCTGGGGATCTCCAGGGGTCAGGGCCCCTCTGCCCTCCCACCCCACACTCCTATTCTCTGTGTCAATGTTGATCTGAACATCCTCTGAGTCTGAGTCACCAATCTCTGGATGAAGAGGAAAGGGAAGGCTTGGACATGGCAGAAACTGTCTGGATTTCATTTTGTTTTGTGAAAGTAAACTCGTGACTCCCTGAGGCCCTGACTGTGTCCGTGGGGGCTTAGGTTTCTTGGTTAGACAGGCCTCGAAGCCTCAGAAGATGCCAGCTTTCAAAGGTCACTCCTGGGGTCACTGGGCTCAAGCCGTTGGATGCTTCCTGACATCTTTGCCCCATTCTCTCCTTAGCACTGATACAGGGGGTGAGCTGGGGGCCTGGGGCGCTCCCTCTCTCCCTACCCCCTGGAGCCTGGCAGGGAAGGGAAGGCAGCCGTGAGCCCAGAGCCTCAAGAGGATTTCTAGGAAGCTGGGTAGGGGGGTGGGGGTGGGGGGCAGTGATGAATGGTGTGGCTGTGGGTATGTCCGAGAGTGTGCCTGTGCGTGTCTTTTGGGTTTGTGTATTCTCCAGGATGAGCGTTAAGGGCCTGGGAGGGTCCCTGCAGAATGCTGTGGGACAACAGGCCCCTTCTCCCCCCACAACCCCTTCACACTTCAGTTTGGTTATCCTGATTTTGATGCCCAGAAGGCCTCTCTCCTAGGCTGCCTAGGAGAGGAGGAGAACCCCAAGCCCTCCTTGGATCCAATTCTACAGCGGAGGGGAACATTCCCCACTCTCACCATCCTTGTTGGGGAAGAGAAATCCTTGGGAACGATTATCAGAGACAAATGGGAAGAAATTGGCTCTTCCTTGGGAGCCCCACCCCTCCTTCTGTTTCCCCAGATGTGGGGCAACAGGGGCCCCTATGGGATCCATGAGAGGATGCAATGCCCCAGGGGAATTGGATTTTTTTTAATGCTTTCTATTTAACACAAGTTTTTGTTTTCGTTTGGTTTTTGCTTTTGTTTTGGGCTATTTTTTCCTAATTTATTTACCCCTCTTTCTCTCTTTTTTCTTTTTTTAACTAAAGAGTAAATCTTTTTATTACTTTGTAATTTAAAAAAATGGGAAAAAAAATACTGAAGAACTTTGGGGGGAATTTTGTACTTTTTTCCTGTGTAAATATTGGACTTTTTGGAGCTTTATTGTGGTCGTTAATTTGGAGTAATAAAGTAGAAAATACAAGTGACTTGGCTTTCTCTCTGGACTCTTCTTCTCATCCCCTTGGCATTCTCAGGGCTAGAAAGAGGGTCCAGGTAAGAAGCCCCGAGAGGTGAGAGCACAAAGAAGCACCAGTTGCGAAGGTGCCTTTGAGGCTTGCTGGTTGGATATGCCCATTTAATAGATGAGAAAGCTGAGGCTCATTTTGCACACACAGCTGACTGGACCACTCCTTCCTCAAGAAGCCGCAGTGGTTCCCTGTCACCTTTAGGAGAAACACAAATACCTCTGTTTGGCATTTAAGCCATAATAGTCTGGCTCCACCCTGTCTTTCTAGGTTGTATGACCCATTCCTCCCCAATATTCAATGAAAACGATAATAATAAATAGCTCTTAAGGGTGTTGAAAAGCACTCTGCATGTGCTCTGACATCTGATCCCCACAGCAACCTATGAGATAGGTGCCTGTATCATCCCCATTTTACAAAGATATAACCCAAATCATGGAACAGCTGTGTGGCTCAGTGGATAGAGTGCTGGGGCCTGGAGTCAGGAAGACCTGAGTTCAAATTTGGCCTCAGACACTTCCTAGCTGTGTGACCCTGGGCAAGCTACTTCACTCCGTTTGCCTCAGTTTTCACATCTTTCATTTTCTCAGATTTGTAACCTCAGCATTATTTCCTACTCCCCATCCAATCAGATGCTAAATCTTACCGCTTGTACTTTTTCACTAGCTCTCCCATCATACCCTTTTTCTACTTCTACTGTGGGATCTCATCACTGGTTGTCCAGATTATTGTACCAGCCTGCTAATGGGTCTCCCTGCCTCAAGCCTCTCCCTGCTCCAAACCATCCTACATACAGCTGCCAAAGGGATTTTCCTCAAACATAGATCTAACCATGTGACTTTCTTACTCAGCTCACAAGTGGCCATTACCTCCAGACTAAACCTTTTTTTAGTTTTTAAAGCTCTTTATGAACTGTCCGCAGCCCATCTTTCCAGCGACGCAGTTTGATCCAGCCAAGCTGGCTTTCTCTCTGGTGCTCGCACACAACATGTCATCTCTGGTCTTCATTCCTGGAATGCACTTCCTCCTTGCCTCCCTCTTGGAGAATCTGTCTCTTTCTTTAAGACCCAGCTCAAGAGCCATATTGTACATGAAGTCTTTCCACGGCTGGTGCCCTCTCTCCCAAACTACCTTGTATTAACCACTTTGGATTCATTTCTGTTGACTATTTTGTAGATACTTCTACGCACTTGTTATTTCCCCATTGGAATGGGGGTTGTTCCTTGAGAACATATTTCATTACTTCTATTTGTAGCCTCATTACCTGGTGCTTAAATGATGACTGATTGCAAAGAGGCTGTGAATCAGCCATCCCATAAAGAACTATCCCATAGAATGGGCAACTTTGGAAGGAAGTAGGTTTGCCCATTACCAGAAGACTTTGGGCACTGGCCAGATGCTCATTTGTTGAGTATGTTTGTAGATAAAGTAATATATAAAATGTTGTAATGTGATGTAAATGTCACATTAATTATATTATATAATACAATTTATTGTTACATATAATTTATTATATATAGTATATTACATATAATGCCTAAAATATATATCCAAAGTAATATATAAAACATTATAATATATAAACCACATATAAATATATGCAAAGTAATATAGAAAATATATATTACATAACATATAAACCATATATACTATATAAAACATAAATATATACAAAGTAATAGATAATACAATATATAAATCTATAATCATATATAATGTTATAATATACAATATATAAACATATAAATATATACAAAGTAATTTCTGAGGAAGATCTGGGGAGATCCTAGGAGTAGAAAACCTATGACCTCAAGGCCACATGTGGCCCTCTAGGTCCTCAAGTGGAACCTTCTGACCAAATTCAAATTTCACAGAACAAATCCTCCTAGTAAAAAGTTAGTAAAAGTTAAACTTGGACTCAGTCAAAAGGCCACACCAAAGGACCTGGAAGACCACTTGTGGCCTTGAGGCCCCAGATTGAGGGGGCAGCTGCTGAGTGTGAAGGCAAGCTAAGGATTCTAAGAAGTCAGAAGTTTTTTAGGAATATAAGGAGGTGGAAGATGGGAATGTAGTGAATGGAGGATGACGACTGGGCCAATTTGGTGGATGTATGTACATGTTCTCCCTCGAGCAGTGGAATCTGAACCCAAGCCCCTTCTTGACCCCAAGTCCGGCCCTCTGTTTCTTCTGCCATACTATTTCTATAACTTGGGGGAATTGGGCCAGATTGGGGGCTCTTAACCCTGGGTCTGTGAACCATGGAAAGATTTCAAGGTATCTGTGAACTAGATGGGGAGAAGAATTCCATCTTTATTTTCACTAACTGAAATGTAGCATTTCCTAATTTGGGCATGGCTCCCCCACAAGCTTTGCCATTCTGGGGGCCAAAGTCAAGGACCCTTGAATCACTGGAAGATCTCCAAGATCCCTTCAAGCTCTAAGGCTTGTGATTGTAATTCTATGCACTCAAACCACATGGTGCTAAGTTTCTCCCTCTGTATACTCCCTCAGGCTTTGATGCCCTGAACAGGCTGGGCATTCCCCAATGAGAAATGCCAAAGTACTGAGCCAACCTGAACCTGACACTTCTCCCCTCTCCCCATTTTTAAAGACAAGGAAACTTAGTCTTAGAGTAGGGGAAGTGACCACATAGCTCATCCCTGCCCGGTTTAACACAGGAGCTCACATTCACTGTGACCCACATCTGACTTTTCCCCCTGCCTGCCTTGATTCATGCTGGAGGAGGGAATTCAGGTTCCAGTCAGGCAAGATGACCTCTGAGCTTCCTTCCAACTCTGCACTTCTGTGACTCATGTTCTCAGAGGGTGCGGTCGGCCAGCCTGGGCATGAGGTCATCTGGGTAGCGGAGTGGAGGGAGGGCAGCCAGCTCAGGGACTGGGGATGGAGAGCAGGAGTCTTCCTGGAAAGTCACCTGTCCTTTTTAAGTGCCTCTGGGGAACCTGACATTCATAGGAAACTTCTGGAGAATCCTTCCAGAGAATCAAGAATTAGCTCATCTCTTGAATTTTCTCTTCCTTACTTTTTTCCTTTCCTTCTTCCTTTATTCCTTTTCTTTCTCTCCTCTCCTCTCCTCTCCTCTCTTCTTCTTCTTCTTCTTTTCTCTCTCTTTCTCTCTCTCTCTCTCTCTTTCTCTCTCTCTCTCTCTCTCTCTCTCTCTCTCTCTCTCTCTCTCTCTCTCTCTCTCTCTCTCTCTCTCTCCTGCCTTCCAATGTGTTTAACTCTGTCACCAAGATAGAAATATACTGTCTTTGTGACCCTGCTCAAGGCACTTAATCTTTCACAACCTCAGTTTCCTCAGTTGTCAAAAGGGGATAATAATAGCACCTATCTATTCCAGGGTTGTTGTAAGGATCAAACAAGTTACCCTGTGTAAAGTGTTTTGTAAACCTTAAAGTGTTACATAAATGTTAGTTATTATTACTATATCAGTCTGTTTTGCTTAATCATTTTTCTTTGTTACAAAGGAAGGTTCTATATTGGGGGAGGATTATCAGGATGTCTGTGGAGTCTAAAAAAAGAATGAGTCAGTGAAACTTAAATAAAATAAATGAATTAAGGACCAGAGACAAACCACCCCTTCAGATGCAATGTTCATCAGCCTACTTGAGTCGCTGGGAGGGAAGGCTGGGAAAGGAAGGAAAACTGAATTGGTGAATCCTGGCTGAGTGGTTAGGCCCACTGGGTCAGACTGTGTCTGTCCTGGGCTCTGAGACCTAGAATCCTTGGGGCTGGGACTGCTTCCTCACTGTGTCTCCATAAGCCCATCTTCTTCCTGACAGACATCTGTGAAATATGAGCACCAGTTCTCTTGCCTAAGGTGATACCATTCATTCATTCATTCGTTCATTCATTCATTCATTCATCAAGTCTTTAGTAAAGGCCTACTGTGTGTCAGGCACCATGTTTTGTGTTGGGGATTCCAAGATCCTCCTCAGCTCTCCTTGTGTCCTTCCACACTTCTCTCCCTTCATGACCTCATCCTCTCTGATGACTTCAATATCACCTTCGCTCAAGTGACTTCCAAGCCTATGGCCCCAGCATTCCACAGCTTCCCACTGGGCTGGGCACCAAGACAAAAGCTGCCCAAAGGGAGATAATCATCCATGGTCACTGGTCCAGGGAGAAGCCCCTGAAAGGCCTTTCCAAGCTGTCCTTCAAATGCCACCCGATTATTCCTTTCAAATGCACAGCTTTGATCATGCTGCTTACTCAAAAATTGAGAGCTGACATGCCCATTGGTTTGGGAGACAAAGGCCCTGGGTCCAAATCCTGGTTCTGCCCCCCTTGTGACCTTGCTGATCAAATCACCAAGGATTTAGATTTAGAACAGGAACATCCCTCAGAGGTCTGGCCAACCCTCTCATATTACAGATCAGAGGCATTATTGTACCAAGAAAAACAACGATTATGAGAGATTCCATCAGTCTACAAACATTCTATGAGACACCTGTTGTGTGTCTACAAGTACTGTATGAGGTATTGGGGGTTCTAAGACAAAAAGGAAACAGCTCCTGTCCTCAATGTTCTTGCATTTGAATGGAATGCTAAAGAAACGTGAGAAGGCACGTCCAAATAGAATGAAATAATCTTAGGGGCTAATATCTGTAAAAGTCTATAAGACTTACAGAGCGTTTATATCTCATTTGATCCTCACAGAAACCCCATTTTATAGATGAGAAAACTGAGCCAGGTAAAGCAATTTGCCCAGGGTCACACAGCTGGGGAATATCAGAAGCCTAATTTTACATGGGGCTTCCTGACTCCAAGTCCAAGTCAAGACTACAATATCTAAAGAAATAGAACCATCCCTTTACCACCCCCCCCCCAAAAAAAAGGAAGCCAAGTGAATGGATGGCCCAGTCCTGGCCCTGAAAAAGGCAGGAGGAAATAAGTTGCCCTCCTCTCCTAGGAGAGAGAACTCAAGGTCTCTGGGCACTGGACAGTGCATACAACACCAGATGTTTTGATTGATTTAACTGAACTGTTTGCCTTTCTTACAAGGGAACGCTCACTGACTAGAGGAAGATGGATAAACCTAGAAATGACTGGAATGTAAAAAAACAGGGAGGGGTGTGGATCAATAAAATCTAACTTTAAAAATTCATTAAAGAAACTCATTTAGAACAGGGCCAAGAAGCATCCTTCGTACACAAGGATGACGTGTATTTGGACACTTTGTTCCACTCTCCTCTAGGGGCCACATGGGTTTGGGGTTAAGAGGACCTGAGTTCAAATCCTGCCTAGACATGTACTAGCTGGGTGACCCTGGACAAGTCACTTAACCTGTATCTGTATTTTCTCAACTGTAAAATGGGGATCATGACAGCATTGTTGTGAGGATCAAATGAGATATTTGTAAAGTTCTTGGCACAGTGCCTAGCACATAGTAGCTGTGTATTAAATACTTGTTTTCTTTTCCACCCTCTCCCTGCTCCACTGAGGTCTACCATGTATTGTGGGGTTGGCGCCAACCTCTAAGGTCCTCCTCAGCTCTAGGATTACCCAGAAGGAGGCAGGGTGGTATGTAGAAAGAATGCTGGATATGGAGTTCCCTCTGGAGGAGAGGAGACCAGAGCCTGGGGACCTGAGTGTTGACTCTAGCCTGGTCCTGCTTGGTCCCAGAGTGCAGAATGAGGCTGCAAAGAGCCAGGCCACACTTCCTGCCTCAAGAGACAATTTCCCCTACTTGGATATCATCATGAAATGGCTGTGTGACCTTTGGCGGTGTTTGCTTCTTGAGGGGATTCTTGTTCAGGTAGGGGTTAGACTGGGTGGCCACTGAGGTTTGAGATTCTGACCTTATAGGACCTGGGTTCAAATCCAGATTCTACACACAGCCTGTGTGATTTGGGGCAAGTGACACACCTTTCTTAGTCTCAATTCCCTCATTCGAATCCTAAGAAGGTGAACAGCATGATGTCTGAGAGCTCCTCCCAGGCCAGGTCTACGATGCTGTGCATGAGGCCTCACATACCCACGTCTTGGTTCTGGGAAGCCAACCTTCTGACCCTCATAAACTTCCTCCAAAACATTTAGCTGATGCTATGAACAACTTCCCTGTTCCCCTGCCATCCATTGAGATGATGCTTCCTTCATCTCCAGTGTTGAAAACACCAACACCTGGCATCCCTAATTTAGGGCCATTAACCGCAATTACAACTATTAGCTTTGGCTTGAGTTCTTTGGGGGGGCAGGAAGTGAGTGATTCTGGGAAATTCCTTTGCCTTTTGGAGTCTGAGAAGTGAATGCCTCCCAAGTCCTTCCTAAGAGACCCCCTAGGAACACAGTTCAGGGGTGGCAGCGTTTCTGCTCCCAAGGGGCTGCTTTGAAGGTTTGAGCGACCAGGAGCTAGGGCTACTCCTGGCATGGCCTTTGAGAGCCAGGTACCTCCTCCACACAGGGAGAACTCAGAGGAAGCTGCCCAACTGCCAGTCTGTGCTGAGAACTCAAATCCAGATTGTCCTGACTGAGAGGTCAGATCTCCTACCACTATATCAGCGTGCCTACTGCTGTTGGCCAATGTCCTTCCTTAAAGGTGGGGGTAAGGACTGAACACACTGCTCCAGATGTGCTTTGATCCAAGACCGAGGGAGTTTAGCGTCATTCACAAAATACCTGAGTTGGGAGGGCCCTCTGAGAGCTTCTTAAACAACCCCTTCATTTTACAGATGAGAAAACTGAGGCCAGAGAGGTGAAATGACTTAAGATTATAAACCTAGCACTGGAAGGGCCCTGCTGTGACTTCTGATGACCTGTCCACAGTAGGACTTCAATAAAACCTTCTGGACTGATGGGTAGGTGCCAAGATGGACTCTGGGGCTGGTTGTGTTGGTGATGCTCAGTGGCATGTGATAGAAATGGAGGAGGAAGACTTGTCATACCAGTCATGAGATGAGGACCCTGGGAGCATGGGTTGTTGAAGATTCCCTAGGGGCCAAAACAGGCAAATTTTCCTAGGCTAGGGCTGGCCCTGGAGTCAAGAAAACCTGATTTGAAATCTAGACTTAGATACTTATTAGCTGTGTGACTGTGGGCAAGTCACTTGACTTTGCCTCATTTTCCTCATTTGTAAAATGAGCTGGAGAAGGAAGTGGCAAACTACTCCAGTGTCTTTGCTGAGAAAAACTCAAAGGGTCAAGAAGAGTCAGACACAACTGAACCACAACAACAAAAGTGGGGAGGAACAGGCAGTTGCTCATGGCTGCTGGAACTCAGAAAGGGAAGGGAAATTCCGACCTTTTAACAGTACAGGTCCAAAATACCCATTGTAGGGATGCCCCTCCCTTGTGCATAGTGCTTTACAGTTTATACAGAGTGAACTAGTTTGCCTTTGATCTTCATAGCTCTCTGAGGGGAGCTGTGGCTATTGCCCCATTGTAGAGATGAGGAAGCTAACACGCGGAGAGGTGACGAAACTTCCAGGATTCGCAGTTGCTATTATTAATAGACCCATAAATGACTGTTGTAGGCTCACACCATCTGACCTGAATACCACATGTGGTCAGGGATCATGGGATTTCAGAACTAAAAACAAGGATGGAATTCAACCTCTAATTTGACAGAGGTTCAGAGAGGGGTGTGACTTGCCCAGGGTCACATACTTCGTGTCTGAGGTAGGATTTGAACTCAGGTTCCAAAGCCAGTATTCTGTCCACTACAGGTCACTGGTTCCAGCTTCAAAGCAGAACTTCATCGATTGCCCTGTTACCCTTTAGAAGCTCCTGCAGAGAAAAGGCTCCTTTCAACAGGAGGGGGAGGGAGAGTAGAGTGGACCTCAGGAGAAGGTAGCCTGTGGTGGTATAGGGCCTGGAGACTCTGTCTAATCCCTGGGAGGCTGAAACTCAGCTCTGCATCCAACTTAAATTGCTAAGTGATCGTGAGAATAACCCCATATTCGAATTCCTGTCCCTCCTCTGAAATAAGGGAAGAAAATGCTCAATAACTTATGACTCCTGTTTTTCTAAAGCTTTTCCTTCTTTTTCTTTCCCAGTCTTCCTTTTTTTATTTTAATTTTTCAACATTCACTTCTATAAGTTCTAAATTTTCTCCCTCTCCCTCCCTTTCCCTTCTTTTTCTAAACACTTTCCTAATGACTACCCTATAGGGTAGGCAATTCAAGGAGTGTTTCCCCATTTTACAGATGTTAAAAGTGAGGTCCAGAGAATACTGGGAAAGACAAAATAACCCAGTAGAAAGACCTGATCTTGAAACCCATTTCTGCCACTTACTCTCTGTGTGACCTTGGGCACGAGGCTTCCTTCTTATAAAATTCAATTTCCCCATCCCCAAAGTGAGGAGGGGTGACTTGTCAATCAACCCATCTACCAACAAGCATTTATTCTGCTAAGCACTTTTTATAATTATTGTCTCATTTCATCCTCACAATAACCCTGGGAAGGAGGTACTATTATTTTTCCCATTTTATAGCTGAGGAAACAGAGGCAGACGGAGGTTAAGTGACTTGCTCAGCAGGATATAAACTCAAGTCCCGGCTGGGCTGTCTATCCACACATGGGATGGACCGTAAAGATCTATGGCTTCTACTCCAATGATATCATTTCTGACTGGAGTGAGGCCTGGAAGGCCCAGGGGGGCAGGAGCCATGCCAGTCCTAATTTGTGTCTTGGGGGACTTAGGGGACAAGGAAAGGCTCTCTGACCCAATTTCCATTTAAACATACCCTTCACTCACGCCCTCCTCTTCCATTAGTTTAATTTCCATCCACAAATAATTCACTCCTGCCCTAGGACAGCAGATCAGGGGATAAAGGAAATGTAGAACGGTGAAGGTGAAGGTCCCTGAGGCCTGAGGTGCATCTGGTCTGTCCCTCTGCTGGCCTCTCCCCCAAAAGCATTTTTTAAAGTTTTTTTTTCAAGTATCTGGCATTTTCCCTCTTTCCCACTTTCTCCACCCTGTGAAAAAAGGGAAAGAAAAAAGGAAAAACCAAAAGAAAAAGAAGGGGAAATGCAGAGGCAAGTCAAACACGTTTCATCCTTGGCCATGTCCAAAAGTCCTATTCACACCCTGCTCCCAGGGTCCATTCCCTCTCTCTGGAGGCAGGCATCCTTCTTCCTCACCCATCAATCCTCCAGATATAGGGTTGGCTATTGCACTGTTCAGGGGTCTTAGGGCTTTCCAATGTGTTTGTTATTGATACTGTTCTATAAATTGTCTTTGTGATTCCTCAAAGGAATTATTATCACTCCTATTTGACCAATGAGAAAACTGAGACACCTGCCTGGGGTCATACAGCCAGTTAGTGTAAGAGGGTGATAATAATGATAAAAATAGCCAACATTTATAGGTGCCTACCATGTGCTAAGTGCTGATTATCATCCCCAACCCTGGGAGGTAGGAATGATGCTTGTTTTACAGATGAGTAGACTGAGGCAAACAGAGGTTAAGTGACTGACCCAGGGTCACACAGATGCTAAGTGTCAGACAAGGGATTCTCCTGGTGACCAAAGAGTCCGGAAAGCGCTTCAAATCCTATCCCCGCCATGACCAGTTTTGTGATCTTTCCTATGGCCCTCCCAACCTCGTTTTCTTAGTCTGTAAAATAGGGATAAAAATGACGCCAGCCCTCTCAGGCTCCACCGGAGGACTATGTAAATGTCAGCGATACTGACGGAGGCCGGGTCAGTTTCAGAGCCAGCGGACGGAGGACGGGAGCGGGGAGAGGGGGTGCAGTAGGACCGAGGGGGTGCTCTAGCAGCGAGCCAAGAAGAGGCTGCGGAGGAGGGAGAAAGGAGAGGAAAAAAGGGTCGAGGAAGAGGGTAACAGAAAAGAGAGTAAAAGGAGACCGGAGGAAAGGAGGAGAAAAAATGAGAAGAGGAAAACAGCGGAGAGAAAAGGAGGGGAAAAAAAGAGAGAAAGAAAAAGACCAGGGCTGGAGATGTGGAAGAGGAAGAGCGGCTTCGGGAGCGTGGTCCCTTTAAGGCGCCGCGGGTGAGCTCAGCTCAGCCGGACCCGCCCCTCTGAAGCTCCTCCTCTCCCCCCGCCCCTCATCCCCCGGCGGCGGTGGCGGCGGCGGCGGCGTCCCAGTGCGCCTGCGCGCCTCCTCAGCGGCTCCCGGCGCCGTTCCAGTCATCTCGGCCCCGGCGGCTGCACTGGCACCAGAGGGACTCGGGCTCCAGCCGCCGCCACGGCCCGCCATGGGCTCCTGAGGTAACTGCCGCCCCTCGCCCGACGGAGCCGGTCGGGAGAGCGAGCGAGGGAGGGCGGGCCCTTGGGGCCGGAGGGTTGGGGGGCCGAAGGGGGCGGGGCCGGAGGAAGAGGAGGAGGAGATGTGGGCCCCCCCCCCCCGCACTCCCTGCGGTCCTCGCTCGGTTCTAATCCCCCTTCCCTCTCCTGCCCGCTCCGTTCTAATCCCCCTTCCCTCTCCTGCCCGCTCCGTTCTAATCCCCCCTCCCTCTCCTGCCCTCTGCGTGCCAGGGAGCCCCGGGCTTCTCTGGGGCTGTGGGTGCACTGACCCTTCCTCCCCCCCCGGGCGCGACGTGGCGTGGCGTGATGGTCCATCCCCTGTGCCATTGGACCTCCCCGTGGAGGTGTCCTGAGGGATGGGGGGGGCGGGGTAACTGGGTGGGGGAGGGGGATCCTTGCCAAGCGGGTGGGTGGGCGTCCGAGAGCCCTGGCGTGGTGCCCAGCCTTGGGATGCCCGAGGTTCAGGGGTGGGAGAGGTCTTGGAAGTCTTCAGACCCGATATACCAGCCCCGTTTTGCAGATAGGGAAACTGAGGTCTCCAGAGGGTGCCTTGTGACTTAGCCAGCCAGCAGGTTTGGGCGTGTACGTGAGAGGGTTGGAGGTGGGAGCTGCAAGGGTCCTCCGAGGCCCCTAGCCCACCTGACCATCCATTCGTTTTACGGGTAGGAGAACTGAGGAGGTTAGGTGAGCGACTTGCTGAAGGTCATGAAGGTATCGGAAGTGGAATTTGAACTCAGATCTTCCAGCTACAGCACCATGCCTCCATGGATCTCCTAAACCTAAATCCAAGGCTGTGTCTGCTGCCCTGGAGCACACTCTGACATTCAGTCCATTGGCAGGGGTGATAGCGGCTTCCCCAATATACTATCCCATTTGGTTGTCACATCTACCCTGCAAAATCAGCCCAGTGGTGTTATATAATCCTCCCTGACAGATGAGGAAACTGAGGCTTAGAGGGTAAGTGACTGATGGGTCTATTGTTACACAGCTAGTGAGGGTTGGAGTAGAGATTTGAGCCCAGGTCTCTTACCCTTCAAGCTCCATTATTCTCCAGAGAAGCCCCAGAAATAGGTATGGGGCACATAATTTGGTTCATGAATCCTTTATTAAGTGCCTCCTGTATACCCCACAATCCAAGGTGCTAGGCCTGGCACCTGATTGTAGGTAAAGGTGTCACCACACTTCCCCACCCCCAGTGGTCTCTTGTGGCCCAAAGTTCTTCTGGGTAAGAATGGGGAGGGGAAGACCCTTTAGACCTCGATCAACTTTTGGGGCCTGCCTTGGAGGCCCCAAGAGGAAAAAGTCCTTCTTGTGTTTACCATAATTCTCCTTGCTTGTGTGAAAGAGTAATTTTGTGTGGTGGGATCCTTGGGGTGATGGGTGGGGAGGTAGAGGATCCTAATGGCTCCCATTTATGTAACTCCGGCTCTGATCCTTGCTCTGTGTGGGATCATGGACAAGTTACTTCATTTGTCATGGTGGGCTTCAGTTTCCTTCTTTTAAGTAGATAAAATTTATATTTTAAAACCTGGAGTTAAAAATAGATACTCTATTTTAAAACACATTGTGAACATGTGAATAAGCCGAACAGCTTTCTCCATGATCTTTTAATTCACATCCTTGCTATGAAAGATGATATTAATATTCACTATTTCATTTTGTTTTGGGGTGGGGATATGTGAAATGCTAATGCATTTGCTAGTATTTGATCAATCTGTCTATGCAGTCTTGACTCTGCTCTGTTCAGCTCACAGCAATGTCAGGTTGCTATCAGATATATCCACCAGGCGTGTCTTGGTTGCTTGTGAGGAGGCACAGGTGTAGACTGGAGCCTGCCTTCCTAGCTCTGGGGCTTTGGGAGAGATGGGTGTGGATGGGAGGGGCCCCCTTTGGGTTTGGATGCACACCTTCACTAGAAATGCCAGCCTCTGGGTAGCTGGTAGAAGGGATGGAGAATGCCTCCCCTAATGTGGGCTTAGGGATACCTGAGGTAGGGCTGCATGTGTGGCCCCCGTGTGCCAGGATGAGTCCTAGCCCTGTGCTTTCTGCTGTCGGAGGAGAGAGAGTATGTGTGCCCCTAGGGGCCGGGATCTAGGTAGCCAGACAAATAAGCTCACATTGCACCTGCCCAGTGTGTGGCTTGGTCCCAGAGGGAAGGTCTCTGGTACCTGGTGTTTATAGCTTCTCTTTAAGCCGCCTGCCTCATCCCCTGTCAGTCCTTCTCCTTCCTTTTCACCGGATTGGATGTTTTCAGTGCTCAAGGCTTGTCTAGCCCAGCCCTTATTTTACAGACGAAGAAACTAAGGCTTGGAAAGGTGGTGCTCCACCAATGGAAAGGTGGCTCCTGGAGTGGAAAAGCTAGGTAGAAACAGAGGAGAGAACAGAAATAGGGCTCCTAGTCCTCAGCCTAGTACCCTGCCCTTGACTTGGATGCACTGGAGGTGGGTCACGTCACAAATGAATTTGTGAGATGGGGGAGTCTTGGCCAAGGCTGCTGGGGTGGGGTGGGGGTGGCACCC
Source organism: Bettongia penicillata ogilbyi (assembly GCA_023548195.1). NCBI lineage: Eukaryota > Metazoa > Chordata > Mammalia > Diprotodontia > Potoroidae > Bettongia > Bettongia penicillata. Next base: position 4,640,810 of record JAJHZJ010000150.1, on the reverse strand, counting down.
CCTGGAGCATGTCATTTGGAAGGGAGGTAAACCAGGGATGTGTGTGAAGGGCATGGTGGGGAGCCTGGCCTCCCCTCTGTCTGCCTCCTGAGTTTCTGTTTTTTCAGAACGCAAATGGCAGTGATGATAGATAGTATTTGTGGGATGGGAACCTGAGTTATTAATAATAATTTAATGGCCCTGGGTGGGGGCTGCAGGCTCTTTTTTCAAGGGGGCCTTTGGCCTTTTCTGTGGATCTGATGAACTGAAAAGACCTTGAAAGACCTGGGCTTACTGGTGTTTTATGTTTAGCCATGGAGGTGCCTCTGTTGTCAGGAGGGGCTTTCCTTGTGCTTTGATCCTTTTTTAACAAGATAGCAGAGTTGGCTTTTTATTTTTAATATCATCTAGATCTCTCCCTGTATGTTGCTTTCCCCTCTTAAGAGACCTGTCTCTTATAGCAACTTTTTTAAGAGGGAGTGTAAACAACTCAGCAAAGGTAACACATTTTAGGAAATCTGCTGTTGCATGCAGTGATGTGCCCCCATCACCCCCCACCTCTGTGAAGGATCAGAAGAGGTGACTTCTCCTTGGATCATGTTTTCATGTTTGTGGTCAGGAGGGTCAGCCAGCCTTTTTGCCCTCCATGGTGGGAAGTCCCTGGGGTAGAAGTGGGCGCCAAGAAGAGAGAGTGAGGCCTCTCACTGTTTTGAAACCTAAATAACAGCCTGTGCCTTTCTTCTTCCTCGAAATCCTGTAGTTTAGAGTGTTGTAAGCTCCTGGAGGTTAAGGAGTGCTCTCTCGACTAACTCCCCGTACCTCACATGCTCTCGCCAGACGATTAATTTGGCAAATGGAGATTTTTAAAAAGTCTTTATTGCTGCCTTTCCTTTACACTGATGTCTATTCCCTGTGACTCTGAACCCTGGTAGAACCTTCTTGGGCAACAAGTCAGTCTGTGGGTCAAGTTATTCCACACTGTAGGTCCCCTCACCCTGTGGCGAGGGGGCAGGCTGCTGCCCTGGGTGGCCCTCAGGAATGCCTGCTGGGCACCGAGCTGGGCAGGGTTCTGAGGGCTTTCTATCTGCTTTTCCTTCAAATTCAGGTGGTCTCTGCAAATTGTTCTCCCTCTGCATCCCTTCCTAAGGGCCTTTTCAAGTTTCCCCATATCCTTGATGTTTTATCATTTCTAACGGTCCATCCCTCTGGGGTTCTCAGCTAACCGGGGATTTGTTAAGCATCAACTTTGATAAATCCTGGGAATACAAGGACACAGGAATGGAAGGACAAGTGTGAATCCTGGGGTTTACAAATTAAGTGAGAGACAATTAGCAGGTCCTTCTACCTCAGTTTGTTTCACCTTTCTCTAGTTAATGGGCACTCATCACACAGTGGTTACTAGAAGTGGTTTTATAAATGTGTCTCTGACCTCCTCCCCCTCTTCTCCTCCTTCTCCTCTCCTTCCTCCTTGTGTTCCTCCTTTTCCTCCTCCTCCATGCCTAATAGTGGTGTCCTTGGGTCAGAGGGGACACACAGCTTCATGACTTTTCTAGTAGTGTTCCAAGTGGTTTTCCAGAAAGGTTGGGCCAGTTCACTGCCTGCCCTCCCACAGCACCTCCAGCAGTTGTCATCTTCCTGTGGTGTTGTCCTTACTAATCTGATGGCTTTGGGATGACAGCTTGGTGGTCCTTGAGTTTGCATTTCTCTTATTATTCATTTGGAGCACCCTTGGGTGTGGCTCCTGACCTTTGGGGAATGGCTCTTGTCCTCATTTCCACCTCGGACATTTTCTGCCCCAACACACCAACCATCCCTCAGAGTAGAGGGCATACCTGGGAGTGGCTGGGCCATCCTTCACACTCATGTGGCCACCCAGCAATGACAGCTGTCAGCCAGGGTCCTGCTACTCCAGCAGTCAGCAGCCTGGGCGTGTGGGCGCGAGCCCCTTGTTCGACTCCTTTGCCCTGGCCACCATCCCTTGGTGGGCTCTTTGAAGGCAGCAACCAGGGTTTTTGCCTTTCTTTTATCCCTGGTGCTTAGTACATCCCAAGCACTTAATAAAAGCTTTTTCCTTCATGAACGCAGTAAGGAGTTTTCCCTTTCCTTCCCATACTGCCCTTCTCAGCTCACTCTTCAGTAGGAGATGATTGAGAGGCTCCGAGCTGGGCATGAAGGACATGCTGGGTGGTGGGGAGATATCAGTCTTTTCAGAGGGTTGCCATCTTGCTGTTTGTTGATTAGACGCTCTTCCCCCATCTCTCTTCCCAAAGAATACTGTACTGCAAGTATCTGTTTTTAGGGATGAGTTAATTTTTTTAGAAAAATGTTATATTTCTTCCCCTCCCCACAAAAAATTTTACCTTCTTTTGAGATCCCCAAGTATCTCCCAGGAGAAACAAGCTCCCTGCTGTGAGATGCCTTGGCTTTCCAGGCCTAGATCCTCTGGGCCCAGTAGTTAGCAATGGATGACATCTAAACCTCCCTTCCATGACCTCTTGGTCCCCTTGCTTGGATTTATAAAGGAGGGCAGGAAGCGAAAAGAGACCAGAGAAATGGCTTCTTGGCCTCAGCTTTCTCCCTCCCTCCATGACCCTGTTCTTTTCCCTCCCTTTTCTTGGTCCTCACAAAGACTCTTCACATCTTATCACTGAAACTCTTGATATTTTCGCCCCTTCCACTCTGTTTAAGCATTTTGTTTCATTTTTGAAGAGACCTGTTTGAGTGAGATAAATTCCAGGATGCTATTCAGGAAACTCCTCTGCCCCAAGTCTTCCCTTCATCAGCTGAGTGGGGATTGTTTCATTCTGCTAGATTTGTCTTACAACGGCCCGCATTCTGAGAGCCCAAGGGGGTCTCCGTGGCGTTCCAGGCCAGCCCATCTTGGCCAAGAACTCCCTTCATGAGGTCAGTCACCAGTGAGTGCCCTGCCTCTCTTTGCCCCTTCAACAGTGGGGGGAGTGGGGGGGTGGGATTCTTAGCAAGGTTTGCCTATCTCGGGTGAGCCCACAGGCTGCTGTGTGGCCCACCACTGCCACAGCTTGGATCCATTCCGGAGAGTATCATCTCTCTCTCTGGTGGGAGGGAAGGGAGGAGAAGGGAAAGGTCAGTGGAAAAGAAAACTCTTACTGCTCAGAAGTCACTCTCGTCTTTTCTCAAGGACATGGAAAGATTACATTTCTTACTCAGCTTCACCTCATCAGGGACTAGTCAGGGGAAAAGATGAGGCTAGGCTGCACATCTAGACTGTGTTTTGGTTGTCTGCCCTCTCTCCTCACCTGGCAAAAGCTGGTCCCACACCTTGCACAAACTTGTTTCATGAACCAGTGGATGAGTTGACAACATCTACACTCAGATACTGAGTGAGAAAGCTCTGGACACTGACATAGACTGAAATGTTGAATGAGGCCAAGACCATGGGACAAGTACTTGAACTCCCCCCCTTCCCCACCCCCCCCTCCCCTCCCCTGAGGCTATCCAGTGCCTGACTCAGAAACATGGACTTTATTGTGTGTGACAGTCTGAGCCTGGCGGCAGGGCCAGGGAAGTTTTCTAGACGACTGCTTCCTGGTGCTTCCTGGCTGTAGCGGAAATGGGAAACGATGGCTCCCACCCTGGAATGGCATCACTTTTCACACCACAGCAGCCACACACTATCAGAGGCACAGTGGGCAATGAGAACTTGAAAGCATGCACAGCCTTTGTGGAAGGGAAAGCTAGGCAGATGCTGTCCATATTCCATAATATTCATCAGCATTGTAATCCCAAGATGTTAACCCAGTTCATCGGCTCTGACACCCAAGCGGCCAAACAGCAGACAGAATGCTGGCCCCCTTCTTGTTCTTAGCCTGGGTTTCCAGCTTGAAGGGGCCAGGCCTCCGCTCCCTCTACTGTCTTGGTCACTATCTGCATGGATGCTCCAGATTTTCTTCCCTCTGCCTGACTTTGGCATGCTTCACCTTCCAGACGTGTCTCTTACACGAGTTCAGGCTCTCCCCAGCTGGGGCCCATCTTCTCCTCTCTTCTCTGCTCGTGGCCACCTGGACCTGTTTTCCCTCTAACCTCTTTGGGGTGGAGCAATTATGGGACCCTCCAGTCTGAGCATTTTCCTTTTTTTTTTAATTTTTTTTTAAATTTTTAATGTTCTACAATCAGTACCATAGAACTTAGATTCTTTTCCCCCTGCCTACCTCCCTCCCCAAGACAGCATACAATTCTATATAGGATCTACATATACATTCCTATTGAATACATTTCCACTATAGTCATGCTGTGTAGAAGAACTAAAATAAATGGGAGAAATTATGTAACAAACCAAAATGTAATACACACACAGACACACACATACATACACACAGAGACACACTCACACACAGACACACACACTATCACACCCACACTTATACACACACACATACACACAGTCACACACACATAGACAGACACACACACACAGACATGCGCGCACACACACATACACACAGAGACGCATACACACACACACACACACAAATGATCTGAGCATCTTCTTGTGCTGCTGGGATGATTCCCCTTATCTCTCTAGAACACCAGCTGGATCAACATTCGGTAACTCCTGTGTGGGAGAATCTAGGCTGGGCCCTGGAGTCCAAGAGGCCAGCTAGTCCAGCTCCCTCATATTACAGATGAGGAAACTGAGGCCCAGAAAATCTAAGTGACTTCATTAAAGCTGGAAGGGGCCTCCAAGCCCCTCTGGTCTCATTTTCCAGCTGAGAGGGCACAAAGTTTAGATAAGACACCATCACTACTCTCATGAAATGTAATGGGAGAATATGATAAAACAAATGACCCACCAGACAGCATCATGTACTAAAGATAATAGGGAGTCAGTCACGCAATGTCTGTTCTGTCTAGTGGAGGGAAAAGACCTTCCCTGACCTGACCTGACCTGGCCTGGCCTGGCTGAGCTGCCTGCTGAGGAAATGGCCTCTGAACTGGGCCCCTGAGGGGGCTAGGGGATCCAGCAAAAGGCGAGTGTGTGTCTGTATGTGTGCACTTATATATGTGTTTATGTGTGCTTGCACATGTGTGCATGTGTCTGCATGCACAGTCTCACACTAACCTTGGTGTCTCCTGCACCTGACTCTGACCATCATCTACACTATGTGGAGCATACAGCTTGGACCTTGTGGACTGTGTTAATTCACTACATACTTTTAAAATAACACCAGAAACACGTTCCAGATTTCCTTTCAGTAATCAAGGCCCATTGAAAACTTAGTATATCAGGGTCCTGGGTCCTGATAGTTCTGTGATAATGGGATACTGGCTTTAAAGAGAAATTGACATCATTCCTGGGTGGAGAATAGAAAGTTGGATGACAGGGAATTGCAGAGCCTCCGTTGCCTGGGGGACAGAATTCATGAAAGGGCAGTGGTGCGAAATCCATCTAGAAAGGCTGGAAGCCCTCTAGACCATCAGACTATGGGAGCAGACCCCACCGGGTCAGGCCTTGGAGGCCAGTGCTGCCACTAAGATGTTAGGACCCCTGTGCAAGGACATGGAGGTCCCTGGGCCAGGCTGTGGAGGGCTACATTTATTTTAGAGGCAGCGAAAGGGTACCAGAGTTTTCTGAGTGGGAAATGACATGATCAGACCTGTGCCTTTGGAATATGATCATGGCAGCTGTGGAGGCTGGAAGCAGGAGGACCACTTAGAGGCCCTAATGGCAGTGCAGACCAGCGACCCTGAGCTAGGATGGGACAGATGCCAGAGTTGTTGTGGCTGACAGGCTTTAGCAGCTGAGGGGATGTGGGGGTGGGCAGAACTGAGGTTGTGAACCTGGGAAGTCTCTTGGGGCCCTGGACAGAAATAGAACCAGGAGGAAAGGGCTAGGTTGGGCTGGAGATAATGCCCTGTGAACTGCCAGGCTGGGGCACTGGACCTTTTTGTAAGGAGGTGTTTCCTTTCTTGCAGTAACATCATTAATGCCTAGTGCCAAGCCCTTGCTGGCCAGTGGCCTCCCCCATACCTAACTTTGTTTCACTTACCATCCTGACTTTCCAGAACCAATTAAGGATGTTAATGAGTCTTGGTTTTTTCATTTCCCTGAACCCTCAAAGCCAGGGTGGGTTAAGAGTGGGGTGCAGTGAATGGAGTGGAATGTGCCGATGACAGTAATATCCTAGAGTAGGGGGAGGGGCTCCCCTCTGCCTGGGAATCCCAACTCACTGAGGGTACAGCAGAGCTAGGTGCCAGAGAGTGGCTTGACCCTCAGCCCAGTTGGGCTTCAGAATTGACCAGTAAGCTCTGCCCTTCAGGTCTGGAGACCCCCATCCTAAATTCCAGACTCAGAACACAGACTGGGCTTTCTTCCTGAAGGAAGACCCAGAACCATTTATGAAGCAACTACTGTGTGCTAGGCACTGTGCTAAGCTCTGGGGATACAAAAAGAGGCAAAGGAGTATCCTTGCCCTCAAGGGCCTTGCAATCTAGCAGAGGAGACACCAATGAGCCACCTCCAGGATAAATAGGAGATAATGACTGGAGGGAAGGAGTCCTGGGGGAGGTGGGCTTTGATGGGGCACCTGACAGAGGCCTGGAAAAAGAGCTAGCCTTCCAGGGCTGTGGGTGGGAGGCTGCTGCTACCTAGGGAGCTTTTTCTCTTGTCCCCAGCCTCCAAGGACAGCCTGCATCTAGGGAGGCCAGGGTTCAAGGACCTTGAGGTTGCTGCTGCTGCTGCTGCTGCTACTGGTGCTGCTGGTACAGGCAGCCCTCAGGGTCGTCATTTACAGGAAAACTGAGGGAGAGCAGTAACCAAGGAATCCTAGGTCTGAGACCCTCTGCCGCTGGCATGTTTGTCTTTTCTGTGGTGATGAATGGCCCAGGGACTGGATCTTGGTGTCCCAAGGGGTAAGAAACTGACTTTAGAATCCATCTGTACTGGCATGTGCCCCCAGTTAAGGTAAATCTTGTTGGAGGTGAATAGCTGGTAGGGCTGGAGACTTGGATTTGCCAGAACAAATTGTTTGGGGGACAGTATTTGCCTTACAAAGAGAACATATTCAAAAATCCCTTTTGGCTTCTTTAGAGGAACCATCTGTTGTCTAAGAAGGGTTGGCATCTGTAAGAGGACAATAAAGTGGCTACTTTGCCCCTTCTCTACAACCTGCTGCATGGCACCCTTTACCCTCTGTGGCTCCCAGGGGAGGGGAGGGGAGGGGAGTGGAGGAGGGCAGTCAGGCTTTTCCTCTGACCTCTGAACCCTGAAGCAGTCCTAGTTAGGTGTGTCAAGACTGGGAGGAAATCACTGGCGCCTGCTAGCCCCCTGTGAGGTCCCCTCTCTACTAATAGCTAGCCAGCTGTTCTCACACTTTTGGAACTAGCGCATCAGCAGGCTCCATGAACCCTTCCAGGCATCATGCGGTTGGAGCCCTTCAAGTCTCAGAGGCCTCCAAGCCCCGTGTTCCTTTCTGCTTCAGAGGGTGGCCCCTGGCCTCCAGGCTCTGGGGGCATCAGCTTCAAGCTGAGACAATGCCCCCATTTGTTCCTGATACAGAGAGAACCTGGAAATTAAAAGTGAGATTGTGGAATTTGCTCTCACCCAGTGCAGGCAGGTGACTCTGGGTTCTGGAAGGAGGGGCCAGGCTCTGGGAAGTTGGACAATGCCAGAAGGGAGCTGCCTGGGAAAGTGTGGAGAGGGGGCCAGAGACCTGCTAGGAGGAGCAGCGAAGGGGTGGCAGTAGGCTCAGGGAGGTTGCAGAATTAAGCTGGAGTTTATGATGTGTGTCCACTTGACTGGTGGGTGAGAGAGTGGCAGCGCCACACACTTGCTGAGTAGTTTTGCAGCCCTCAGTCTCACAGGCCTGGTGTCCACAACTCATTCTCTACAGAGGAGGATGAGAGTCTCTGTAGCCTCCCCAGGCCTTCTTAATTATCTCCCATGATTCCTCTGGGATGCCCAGGTGAGGGAATGCCCTGCATTGACAGAACCTTCCCTTCTAGTCATGGAACCTGAATGTTAGAGCTGAAATGGGTGCTTAGAGATGGTCCAGTGTAGTCATCTCATTTGGAAGTTGAGGAAACTGAGAGTCAGAGGGAGGTGGCTAATGAGATTGTATTTGTAAATAGCACAGAGAAGGTGCTATAGAAACGCTCGCCATCATTGTCCTCATCCTTATCATCATCGGTTGGCCATGCTGTCAGGTAGGAATCTGTCATGTTGTTTAACTCTGGCTTCTAGCAATGGCTTACTTTGGCAGTGGGAAGGTTCACTTGGTTTCCACTATGACCCTTGTCTGCAGGTAAGGGCTTTCCACAGGAACAGGGTGCTCCCTGGCTGGATGATGGGATAGCAGACTTTCCTACCTGGACACTTAATGGTACTGCCATTGTGAGACCATGTTGGTTGGGGCCACTTCATGTGAGGGATCATGATTGTACTTCCCCATAAAGATTTAGTGAGCAATCTCCTGTTCCATTGGGTTCAGCTGAGTGATGGAAGACAGAAATCTCTTCTTTCAAGTGATAGGAGGGGACCACTGCCTCAAGTCAGCCAGAAGTTCTGTGAGGAGGCTGGCCTAGCAGACGTCATTTTATCCAGTGTCCAGTCTTTCTCTTGTTTTGATTCTAGGGATAAGAGGAAGAGGTCCATGCTCTCTGTTATAATCTGCTGATTTAAGGCTTAGAACCCAGCTATGGTGTGGTCCGGTGCCAGAAAATCACCGCTTAGATCACGTCACCAATTCTCCATGTGCAGCCCCACCCTTGAGGCCACATGGGCCCTCTAAGTCCTCAAGTGTGGCCCTTTGACTGAATCCAAACTTCAAAGAACAAATACTCTTTATAAAAGGATTTGTTCTATAAAACTTGGACTCGGTCAGAAGGCCACACCCAAGGTAATGTGTATAAAGCACCCCGTAAACCGTAAAGCAAAATCTGTTTATAGCTGTGATTGCTGTTTTAACTGCCAGTCATAACCCATTGCCCTCTGTGCCCCTGGGAATTCTCTGGTGCTGTCTACACTGCTACCTCTAGTTCCTGCCAGGATCTCCTCGCTGGCATCTAGCCTCCTCTCATATAGCCTCCCCCACCTTTGCAGGGCCATCAAGTCCAGACTGTCCTTTCTTGTTCCTCTACCAGCCTCTCAATCCATCTGAAATTGCACTTCTATGGTGCAGTCCCCTGCTCAGTCCAGCCAGAAGTGGATGTCTTCCTCTGTACCACACGGCAAGAGCCATGTTGATATCACTTTTTTTGTAGCTGTCTAGTGTATCTGCCATTACCTGACTACGTAGGAAGCACCTAGGATAGGGATCATGTCTCCTAGAGTGCATTCCCTGAGAGCCTCCACCACAGTAGGTAATCCATAGATATTCTCTGAATGAAATCAGGACCATGACTCTCCTGGGCTTGGCCTTGGCCTTGCGTAATCTGGCCAGCTAGTGGATGGGATCATCTGAGGGAAAGATGGGAGATACATGTTAGGAATTTCCATGGCCTGGACCCACACTGTGGAGGTTGGGTGCTGGACTCAGGAGTCAGGAAGACCTGGCTGTGACTCCTGCCTGGAACTACTTAATAGTTGTGCTAGAAAGGCCTGTAAACCTTTTCTGAGCCTTAGTTTCCTCATCTGTAAAATGGAGATGGTATTAGCTCCCTCACTGGTGAGTATGAAGATCATATGAGATCATGGCCCAGGACTTTACAGACCATCAGAGCTCAGGAAGATGCCAGAGTTGGTGGCCTCCCTAATGATTCCTCTCTACCTCTGATGGGTGTCTCCTGGCTGTATGCCATTGGTGTGGCCCAACACACAATCAGTCAGATATTTGGTGAGTGTTTGGAGTCTTGGGCTTGAAAGGGGATTCCATCCAATCCCCACCTGCACCCTCGCCATCATATCCCCCGCAGGGGGTCATCCTGTCTTTGTGAAGACCTCCAGTGGGAGAACTTTCCACCTCCCCATTGGCTGCTCTTGTTACCAGAGGCCTTCCTTATTTTGACCTGAATTCCACCTTGCTGTCCCCATAGTCCTTTACTTCTAGTTTTGCCCTTTTCAGGGCCCAGTGGAAAAGTCTCCTCCTTCTCTGTGAAATCCCTTTGTGCCATGCAAAAATGAAATAAGGATGCCATAGTCCTGTGTGCCAGGAGTCAACTGGGTGGCTCAGTGGATGGAACGCTAGGTCTAAAGTCGGGAAGACCTGAATTCAAATCCATCCTCAAACACTTACTAGCTGTGTGACTCTGGGCAAATCTTTTATCCCTGTTTGCCTCAGTTTCCTCATCTGTAAAGTGAACTGGAGGAGGAAATGACAAGCAGTTCCAGTATCTTTGCCAAGAAAACCCCATGGACAGTATTGGCATGCCATGGTCTATGGGGTTGGACACATATCTGACACAGAGCAACAACAGTCTGCAGTGGGCCAGGATCCTCCCATCACATACATATTTCTACTTAATAGCTCTTGTAGACGAGGCCTCGCTCTGAGAACTAAGTGTAATAACTCACATTTCTAAATCCTGTAAAGTTTACAAAACACTTGGAGCAGCCCCAAGAACTAAGTAGTATACCTGATATTGTGCCCATTTGGCAGATGGGCTTAGAGAGGTCGAGTGACTTGCTCAGTCACCCAGCCAGGAAGGAGCAGATTTGAGAGTTCCTTCCACTGCCCATATCTCAGGGTCTCTGGGCAGCCTTTATCTACTGAATTGCACCATCCCCTCCCAAGGAGGCCTCCATCCAGATAATACTGTCTTCAGGAAGCCCCACAGCTCCTTCTCATAACCTGTACATACCCTTTACTGGTAGTATCTAATGACAAAAACAAAAAACCCCAGGGAAATTCAGTTATGAGTCCAGATGTTATAGACTGTCTGTTCTTGTCTTTGTCAGGCACTGTGATGTCACTGGCATGGAGCCCCCTCCATCCATGCGCCACCATCCTCCCATGCACCCAGCTTTGCTACCCGCACATGGCCAGTCTGTTGCCCAAGCTTGCTGTGTCTCCATACCTCCACATCTCTCCTGGTATTTTCCCTTCACTGCCCTCATACAGCTGCCACTCTTGTTGCTCTGCATTGGTCTCCCTACCTCATCTCTCTCAGCTCCTGTCCGTCACTCACATGACTGCCAAGTAGTCTTCCTAATGTGCGGCTTTGGCTGGATCACCCCAGCACTCCCAGGAACTTCCTTTTACTTCTCAGATTAAATATGCCCCCCTTGGTTTGGTATTTCAAGCTCTTCCCAAAATGGCCCCTTCCTACCTTTCTAGTCTTGTTATTTTTAACAATTTGATTTTTCCAGCTAAGACTTTCTCTTTCCATATCACCTCTTGCCCCTGCATCTCTTTGGGGGTGGGGGTGGGGAGAAGAGGAGAACCCTCATAACAAGTCTGTCTAGTCAGACAACGCAAGTGCCCACATTGCCATGCCAAAACCTGGATGCCTCATTCTTGTCTTGAGTCTATCGCCTCTCTGCCAGGAGGTAGGTGGCAGTGTGATTCATTATCAGTCCCTTGGGATCATGGTTGATCACGTCTAGCTTTTTAATTTTTATTTTCTAAAAAAATTAGTTTTAGGGTGGTTTTATTTTTCAGTTTTGAGCTCCAAATTCTGTCCTTCTCTCTCACTCCCTTCCCGACCCATTGAGAGGGTAGACAATATGATATCAATTATACATATGAAATCATGAAAAACATATTTCCATATTAACCACATGCGGGGAAAAAGCAAAAAAGATAATAAAAGCAAGAAAATTATACTTCACTTTGCACTCAGAGTTCTCTCTTTGGAGATGGAGAGCATTTTTTCATTGTGAGTCCTTTAGAAATGTCTTAGATGTTGTGTTGATTAAAGTAACCAAGTCTTTCAAAGGTGATCCTAGATACAACGTTGTTACTGTGCACAGTTGTCTCCTGGTTCTTCTCACTTCACTTTGTATCAGTTCATGTAAGTCTTCCCACGTTTTTTCTGAAACTACCTTCTCATCATTTCTTATAGCACAGTAGTATTCCATCACAATGATATGCCATAGCTTGTTCATCCATTCCCCAGTGGATGGGCATCCCCTTGATTCTCATTCTTTGCCATCACAAAAAGAGCTGCTCTCAATATATTTGTACAAAAAGTCCTTTTCCTTTTTCTCTGATCTCTTTGGGATACAGACCTAGTAGGGGTATTGCTATTTCTTGGTGTCTCATGAAGTCATTAGCTTGCCCAATTCTCATTTTTAGGGAATTATTTTCATCAGTGAACTTTTGTACATCTTTTTTATTTAGCTAATTCTTCTTTTTTAGGAGTTCTTCAGTGAGTTTTTGTGTGTCTTTTGCTAAGCTGTAAATTCTCTTTTCATGATTTTCTTGTATCACTCATTTCCCAGTTTTTCCTCTATAGTCTTAGCTCTTATTTTAAGTCTTCCAGGAATTCTTGTTGGACTTGGCTTCAATGAACATTTTTATTTGAAGCTTTTTGCTTGTAGGTGCTCTCATATTGCTGTCTTTTTCTGAGTTTGTGGTTTAGTCTTCCCTGGCACTATAGTAGCTTTTTATGATTAGGTTCTTTTGTTGCTGTTTGCTCATTTTCTCAGCCTGTTTCTTGACTTTGAGCTTTATGTGAAAGTTGGGCTGTGCTCACCTCAGGGTGGGGAGGCACTGTGCCAAGCTTCAGGCTTTTTCGTGCTGCTGTTTCCAGAGCTAGTTCTAGGAGTCTGCACGTTTTGGGTGCTTTGAAGGAGTTGTGGTTTGTGGAGAAATGTGGACACTGCTCACCTGGTCTGTGCTCCGGTCTTTATCTAGAAAAGGCCTTCCTTGCAATGGAAAGTGCTCATGCTCCTCTTTGCCTGAAATGCAATTGGGGTCCCTGCTGCATTGTGACTGACCCCTCAGCACTCCTCTCTGCCCTGAAACTGTGATCCAATTGGCAGTAGAGTTGCCAATCAGCACCAACAGACCCAGGGCTATCAAAGGGTCCCCTGGGATCTCTTTCTGACCAGCTGTCTCATCTCCTTTCCATCTCTGAGCTGAGAAGTCCTGAAGCTGCTGCTGCTGTCACACCTGCCTCCAAGGCCCATCCCAGTTGCTGGTGTGGCTTTCCAGGCCAGCCCCCAACCCCCTGTCATAGGCCTCTCCTACAGACCTTATGGGCTGGATAAATTTCTCGTGCTGATCTTTTGTTGGCTCTGTTGCTCTAAAATTTGATTTGAGGCATTATTTGAAGTTGTTTGGAGGGGAAGGCAGAGAAAGTTCAGTTCAGTGGCTGCCTCAGATCTGCCGTCTTGACTCTGCCTCCTTCCTCATTTCCTGCATTTTTAGGCATTGCTCCCCTTCATACCATCCATAGGCCACTTGGCCTTCTTGCTGTCCCTGTAACACAGTGTTCTCTCTCCCATCACCATGATTTGCCCAGCAGTCCTCTATGCCTGAAACATTTTCCCTTCTGCCTCTCAAAATCCCTAACTTTCTTCAAGGCTCCACTCAGATTCCCCTGCCCGTAGGAAGCATTTCCCCATACCCTTGGCTGCCAGGACTGTCCTCTCCCAGTTCCTTTGATATTTACCCTGGATGTGTTTTGTCTGTATCCACTTGTATTCCTGCTATCTCCCCTTAGAGAAAAGAAGCTCTTTGAAGGCAGATACTGGTCTTGCTTTTTTTCTTTTGCTTTTTAATGCTTAGCAGAGGACTGGCCACCTAGTGAGGTCTTCCTAAGTACCTGTTGACCAAGAATTAAGGGACCTTCTCAGAGTCAGAGTGCGACACAGGCAGTTCTTATAACTGCACGGCCTGCCTTCTACCAACTGACCTGGCCCCATATAAGCATGTCTTTTGTATTTCGAATAGTTAGCAATCATGTTGCACTTTAAAATGTATGAAAAACTGTACAGGTAGCTCATTTTCTCTTCACCTCAGCCCAGGATCACTCTAAGTAGTAGGGAACAGAGCCGGGATTGGAACCCAGGACCGTGGTTCCAAGGTAGTCTGTAATTAAATGCTGGGTGAGTGGTATGAAGAAGCCTAGAGTCTGAAAAAGAGGCTTGCTTTGTGGAAGAGATGGGATTGGGGGAGCTCACGCCAACTGAATGTGAACAAAGGTGGGGCATGGGGGAGAGCCTGGTGTGGCTGGAGGTGGGTAGAAGTAGAGGGTTCCTGTAAAGCACTTGTTGGGGAACAGAGGGTGAGGGACCTTGAATGGCAGGCCAAGGAGGCAGGAGTTCTCGGCCTCTGGGTTTGAGGACCGGCTCTTCCCCTTATAGCTGTGTGACTTCCATTTTCTGGGCTTCCTGTTTTCTGCATCTGTCCTGGATTCGAGAATTTCCCAGGTCCCTTTTAGGCCTAATCACATGATTCTCACCTCCTTCTAGAGGCTCTGTAGGTCTTTAAAAGGGATAGCAGTAACACAGAAACTCTGTATTAAGCTACCTGGATCGAGGTAGACTCAGATCTCCGCGTCTCTCATGATGGCTCAGCATTCTACTTAGACCAATGGGGAATTGGTGGCTACCAGAGACAGATTCAAGTGCCAGCTGGTTCTAGAGCCCTTGGGCCTTTGAATAAGAGCTTCTAGGCAGAAGCAAAACATTCTTCCTCCCTGCCCTACTGCAGTCTTGGGTGATCCCGTTTCAAAAGTTTAACCTGTTTGGAGCTCCCTAGCCCTCTTTCTTTGGAGGAGGGCCCTCTACTGAGTTTGCTGACCTATGCTGATGTGGCACAAATGGCAGTCACACACACACCAGAAATTAATGGAGCAGATAAAGTTGTATGGGAGCTTGCAAGAATAGCTATTCCTTAATATCGGAGACTGGAAGCAAGAGAAAGGGAATCCCCTCTTTTCAGAGGCTTGAGTCTATTAGGAATCATGAGATGCTTGAGCAGAGTTTAGGTCAAAGTCTGTTAGCATTGGACCATACAGTGTAGGGATTTCTTTTTAAAAAAAAATCATCACTTCATAAATATTCTGTGGATGTGCATGCTAATTTGTTATAAGTTTAGCATGGATGTTGTGGGTGTTACAGCTGTGTGAGAGAACTCATTATGGGTAGATCTCACGATGCTTTGAGATTAATGAGAAAAACTAGAATTTAGAGGAGTTTTTGGTTTTTAAAAATTAAAATAGAAATGACTTCCCCCTTTACTTCCCCTCCCCAAGCATATTCAGAAATTTATGGTAGTCAGGAGTTAAGAAAAAACAGAGAAGAATAAGGCCAAGGAGAAAGAGGAGAGATGAAAGAGCAGAGGAGAAAGATGAACTAGCTTGTCACAATTAGCAATCTGTAGACTTGGCAGTCTGATGCTAGGGAGTGGGTGGGAGTAGCCCATTTAGAACAGGCCGTGGTGCATCAGATGGGACTTGCTCTTCCCTGGCTGGTTGGGATGTACTGCTGTTAGAAGCATGAGCTTCATCTTATAGTCAGACTTCTAGGATGATAGTTGGGTTCAGAGGAAATCATGGATGGAGACAGTTGGAAGAAATCATCAATCAGCCACCCGTAGGAAACCCTCCACAGGCCCTTCTCTCCCTGCCAGCGACCTCAATTTCGTTCAGTATCTATTTAATATCTAATAAATTATAATGTACTCTCTGTTATATATTTAAGATATATACATTTTTAAGATGCACCAGGCACATAGTAGGCCTCAGGGAGACAAAAAACCCCCTTGCCCCTCAAAAAATTTGTATTCCACAAGGAGAAAATAGAAAGAAAATAGAGAGTAGTGGGAGTGGGGGGCAGGAAGAAGGGAAGAACTTCCTACTTTACCAAGATGGCAGCCATTTCTGTGAGCACCCTCCTTTCTAGTTCTCCATAACGTAGAATCTCTCAGGGACTCAACCCCTTCTTCCTTCATATCTCAGGGATTGAGTTGGCCTTCCTTCTTGCCAAGAGTAGTCCCTTTCTGCTTGTGCCCTTGGCCTTGTCCCCTCTGGGATTTTGCTGCGTGTCTGGATCCAGTGGTCTTTTCTCTCTTTGTCTTCCTTGATCTTCCTGTAGCATTTGACACTGGAAACTACAGTTGCCTCCCTAGTCATGGACCCCAAATTAAGAACCCTTGCCCTACAGTATTCTCTCCTCTCCCCTCCCATCTACTGGCCCCCCATGCCCAAAACAAACATTTCCCCCCCCCACATCCTTCCCTCCCGGCCCTCCTTGGGTGGCATGTCCATGAAAAAGCTTTCCCTGATTCCTTCCTCACATGGATTATACTGAGGCACAGGCCTGACTGTGGCAGGCGAGTCAGTAAGTTCCAGGCAGTCCTCCTAAGCTCCAGGATCCAGTATCACAGCCTGTGTTTGATGTTTGAAGCCCCCACCACCCTGTCTGGTCTTCTTACCCTGGCTCCCACATGTATATTTCTCAGGATGCTGGTCCTGGCTGGTCCTTGAATAAGACCCTCATCTCCTCCCTCTGGGCGTGTTATCCCATTCACATTTGTTGTTATGATTATTTCCTGTGTCTTTCCCTTCATCCTATCATGCCCTCCATTGATGCTTTGCTTTCTCCTTTCACCCAGTCAAGCTTCATCAGAGTTTTGCTTCTGAACATCATTTCTCTCAATCCCCTATCAGCCCTACTCCCTTTCGCCTCTTACCTCCATATAGGGTAAGATAAATTTCCACCACCAACTGAGTGTGTATGTTATTCCCATTCTGAACCAAATCTCTGGCTATCCCTGATGGCCAGAATGTGCTTTCTCCTCATCTCCCCTAGTGGCTTCCAAGCCCCAGCTAAAACCTCCCCTTCCCCCTTCCTTAATCCTCTCTATACTAATGCCTTCCCTTGGTTAATTATCTCCAGTTTATCCCCATGTATCTTGTCGGTGTGTGCCTGGTGTCTCTCGTATCAGACTGGATGCTCCTTGGGGGCAGGTGCTGCCTTTTGCCTTTCTTTGTACACACAGTGTCTGGCCTGTATATCTGGCACTTAATAAATGCCTACTGACTAAGTGCTTTATCTAGATCTCTCCTTGTCACATTGTACGTCTCATCATCTCCCTTTCCTATTAAATTCCATGTACCTTGAGGCAAGGAGCCATGTTGGTTTTTATTTTTATATCTTAGAAGCAGCTGGGAGTTGTCACTATGATAGAAGGCTCTGCTTGGAGTCTGGAGGAGCTGAGTTCAAGTCCTCTCCCAGATACTTATCAACTGTGTGCCCCTGGACTCTTGTGTCTGCCTCAGTTTCCTCTTCTGTAAAATAGGCATAATAACAGCCTCTTCCCTCCCGGGGTTGCTGTGTCAGGGCCACTTTGCTTTGCAAATGAAAAGGTGCCTTCATGACCTTTACCTCCGCAGCTCCATGCCGTGTACATACTTTGACAGCTCAGAGCTCTCTGGGCACTCCCTTCAGCCTATCCGTACTGTAGTGAGATTATCACCAGGGCTAGATCTATAAGGCACCCTGACATGTAGAGTGTCTTCCTCGTGTTTGCTCACTTGCTCGGTCCCACAATGCCTCTGGTGGCTTCCCCCCTCCCCATACCTGTGCCCTTCTCTACATACTGAAAGCTTCCCCCCCGACGTCTCCACATCTCCTGGATATCAGCGCTGTGCATGGGCTGTCGACGTGTTGTCCCTCACTCTTGCCCCTTGTTGGTCCTGCCTTCATCCTCTCTGATGATAACTGTCTCACCCACTTCTGCATGGTTCTTCTCTGCTAACAGGCCCCATGTCAGTGCCTCTGTGGTTTTTTGGGCGACCTGCAACATCCATTCTTCAGAGGCTGATAGTCGGTGACTCAGAAGCATTCAGGATCCTCCCCTGTGGCGGGGGGAGCTCCCTGGGCCATTAGGATTCCCTCCTTATCCAAGTGCCTGGCCCCTCTGGCCAGCCCAGGCAACACCTCTTATTTTCTGACTTGCTCTGGATTTAGAATCAGGTTAGTGTTGATCTCAGGGCAGTGCTGACCAGTCATGGTCAAGGTCCCAGCTTTCAGGGAATCTCTTAAGATTTTAACAAAGGCATGAAGGACACCTCTGCAGGAGGGTCTTCTGCTGTCCCTCTTTGAATGTCCTTCTTACAAGTCAATTCCTCATCATTCCCCCAATGGGCGGCTCCTCCCAGCATCACTTCTGTGAATGACAGGAATCATTTCTTCAGTCATCACGCACTTATTGAGCCCCAACTTCATGTGCTGGTCTCCGTGGATGTAGACACCTGTAGTCCTTGCACCCAGACTCAGTGCTGCCGATTGTGCATTGTCTTTCCCTCCATGGGATGTCTGGCCTCCATACCTCCAGCATCCTCCTCTGTAATCCATCCTATCTACAGGGAGAGCAGTCTCTCTGAAGCCCAACTTAACTCAGATCACCCCCCCCTCCTCACCAGTACTCAGAATTTCCCAAATAAAATTCCAGCTCCTTAGCTTGGCATTTGAGAACTTTCTAATTCCTCCTACTGCCCTCAACTTCCCTACTTCCATGGAGGGGGGATAACTTGCTGTTTTCTAAGAAAGATTTGACTTTGACCCAGGCCCTTGGCTCTGACTGTAGGGATGCTGGAGCCCTGAGGTCCCATTCCGACCACTCATGCCCCCTTCCTCTCCAAGGACAAGCTTTTAAATTCTGCCTTAGGCTTAGAGTTACTTGTGTCTATTTACCTGTAGGCAGAGACCAAGCCTCATTCATCTTTGTCTCCCTCTAGTGCCTCGACCAGGGTCTTGTACAAAACAGGCACTCAGGGAAGGTGAGAATCATGGACATGGTCCTGTGGGCTCTGGGGATCCTTCTCTGTTATGTTCTCTCAGAGGAAGTCCCGAAACGGGAATGTTTTCATTTCCATGGAATTCTGAGGAAATGGTGGGCTGGCCTTCGTGGACTTGAGCTCTGAAAGACCAGAGGTCATGTCTGTGAGCCACTGTTCCCCATAGGCACCATAGACTGTCTGACTGAGGCTTGCTCAGTCTCCTCATCTATAAAATGGACATCCTGCCACTTGCACTATCATCTTAAGGTTGTTGTCCAAGAACCCTTTGTAAGCCCTAGATTTGCTGGGTCATGGGGTGGGAGGGTGGGGAGGGGGTTGGGATGAGAGCAGATTGACCCTGCTGGAAGACATCATGGAGTCCTCTTCATTGTTGGCGGAATTCCTTCGAAAACTGGTACCTGCCAACACTTTGGGGTTCTGAAGTCCAGCCAGCCAGGGTTTTCCCCACATGCACCTGCTTCGAGGTTGGGACATTGGGCAGAGGAGAAATATGGAGGCCAGCAGCCCTACCTGAGCAAATTCGAGAAGCTCATTCCTTCTGATCATCTCCTCCTCTTTAGATTCAGACCCATGTCTGTTGGGGGGAGGGGGGAACAAGGCAACCAACCCTCACTGTTGTCTGGTCCTGCTGGAGAAAGGAACCGAGTCTGTTCTAGTTCTTTTCCCTTCCTTTGGCTAATCTGGCCAATGCCTGACATCACACCTGCTGGAGCAGTGAGTGTGTTTCCAGGACCTGATTCGGTGTCTTGGTTGTTGGTGGTAGGATTAGGGTTGTGACTCACGTGCTGGAGTCAAACGCCCAATCTGGGGATCTTGTGATGCCTCCTCCCCCTTCTGGAAGTACCGAGAACATTTTTTAGATGGGTGATTTGGGCTCTCTTTTTCTCTCTCTCTCCTTTTCTTTCTTTTTCCTTTCTCTTTCTTGCCGTTCCTCCCTTCCTCTTTCACCACATCCTCTGGAGATACTTGCAGACAGCCTGGGGTGGCTCTCATAATATCAGGGTTGGGCACTGCAGGTCTAGCGTTTCTGAGAAGCTCCAGTGTGGAACCATGTATCATAATCTGGGTGAAGCTGCCCTCTTTCTTGCCTCCTCTTCCACCCACACATCTTCTCAAGGCTCTTGATCATCGTAAGGGGCTTTGGGCACACTTTCGCAACCTGCATGGAAATTAGCACCACATGTCATGTTCTTTCAAGGAAGCCCTGGGATGCCCTGATTTTGGCTTTGGGAGGTATTGGCAGGCCTGAGCGTGTTTGTTGTGAAGCCCGAATGATCTAGCCAAATTCCCTGATTTACAGTGTTTCCTAGTAGGCCTGTGCTGCCTAATGCCGGACATCCAACCAGGTGTGGTTTCCCCTTCTGGTTTCCACTGGCTTCTGGGTAAAGGGATTACAGAGGGCTGCCCAGGCTCCCAGTCAGGAAATAAAAGCGTTTCTGTGGCTTTGTTTGGAATAGTAGAAAGCAGTTGAGAAAAGAGAGAAATGATTCGACACTGTCCTGAACTTGAATTAAGAAGCTGGGGCCCAGAGTGCAAAAGAAGTGAGGAGAGGGTCAAAGGGAGAAGCTGGAGGAAACCTTTGGGTTTGGCCCAGTGGAAGCCCATCTAGAACCTTAGAATCTCGAGAGTGAGGGGCTTGGATTGCCTAGTCTGGGGGTTCGTAACCATTTTTGTGTGTCCTGGGCCCCTCTGGCAAGCAGTCTGGTGAGCCCTGTGGACTCCTCAGAAGAGTGTTTTTAGATTTAAAATACATTGGACTGCAGAGGAAGCCAGCAGCAGTGTATTTTTTAAACAAGGTTCCTGACCAGTTTTAAAACCCGTACTGGTATCTGCCAGTTGCAGAGAGCTCCTCCCCAGCCTCCCCTCCCCTTGGCTGGGCCCTGGTTAGTGTTAGCCAGCTGCTGCATCACTGCCGTAGGCAGCCCCTCTTTGCTGAATAACTGTGTCTTTAGACATTCTTTCTTGATACTGAGTTGAAATCTGCTTCCCCTCATGTAACTTTTGCTCATTAGCTTGAAGTCAGTCCCTGGAGCCCAAGAGGAGGCAGATGGCCCCACCCTCCATCCCCTCCCACTGTCAGAAGAATCTTTCTGAGACATTACTCTAACCATTCATTCACTCTCTTCCTAGGAAGCCTTCCCTCGCTCCCTGTTGGCTCAAGATTAAAACACAGTTCCTTGGCCAGGCACTGAAGGCTCACCAGAATCTGGTTCCAAACTTCTGTCCTTGACCTGGTCTCTGTCCCTCACTGGGGCCCAGCCAAGCTTCCATTCCCTTTTTGATTGACCCAAGTCCTCCCAGGTTCTCTCCAGTTGGATTCAGTCAAACGGCCATCTGCACCTGAGGGCCTAGAGGGCCACATGTGGCCTCGAGGCTGAAGGTTCCCCACCCCTGCGCAGGTCTTCGAAAGTCTAGCTTTCTCTATCCAAGGTTTATTTAACATGGGTGCTACCTCCTTCCTTTGTGAAGTTTTCCCTGACTCTCTCCCCTGCCATAGTGGTTAGCACATTTTCCCTTCTTTAAAGCACATGCCTTGTGGGAGTTTTTAAATCGGTCCCTGTTTTCTCATCTCCTTCATATGAGCCCCCCAGCCCCAGTTTCTGGCTCTCTCATCAGAAGATCAAGGCATAGAATCAGCTCTGGCTGGGAACTGAGTTGAGAATTATCTGGTCCAGCACCCTTCCTCCAGAAGTTGAAGGTACAATGATTGTAGATTGAAAGGTGGAAGGGACCTTGGAGGCTGACCCCTTCATTTTACAGATGAGGAAACTGAGGCCACAAAAGATTTATCACCTGCCTAGGGTCCCACAGCTAGTGAATGCCTGAGGCAGGATTTTCCTCATTGGAGTTCACACCCTACCCACTACACCATCCTGCTCTTTTATGAGTGAAGCATCTGGATGCCTTAGCCAAGGCACAGTAAGTGACCTGCCACCTGCCTCACACCCTGTTGTTTGTTCCGTTATGTCCCAAACACATGGCTTTTCGGATCAATCTGGCTCAGTTCCAGCAGCTCGTTATTAAATTCTTCTTTGTGTTTGTTGATTTTGCATTTCTGGTCACTGGGAGACTCAGTAGTTTGGGGCAAAATGGCATTGTTTCTGTGCCACCAGAGCTGTGGGTGCACACTGAAGCAGCTGCTGGTCAGGTTTCTGACATTTCCAGACAGCAAGTGGAGGAATTACTCCAGCTTGGGAGGATGGTGCTTACTGGCCTGCCCGCAGGGGGCAGCAGTGAGCCCTGGGCCACAGCCACTGGACTGAACCTTCATTCCAGGGTTCACTCCTTGTGTTCGCAGGCCACGGGAATGGGGCATGTTCTGGGGCATGTCCAGGAGGCCCTGCGTGGTGTTGTCTGCCTGATCTTGAAAGTGGGCATAAGGCCTCTTGGTTTGTCCTGCCCTCTCCCAAGCTAGAGGAACTTTTCCCAAGATAGGCCCCTGGATGGTGTAGAAGAAGCCATGGGCTATGAGCATAGCTTCTCAAGCCTCAGTTTCTCCATCTGTGAAATGGGCCCAAGCGTTATATAACATTGCATCTATATAATTGGAACAAGAGTTCATCATGGTTTTACAGGAGCGTGTGTGTGTGTGTGTGTGTGTGTGTGTGTGTGTGTGTGTGTGCGCGTATACACATGCATATGGTGGGGTGATGTTTCTGTGGAAGTTGGGAGAAAGGATTGAAAACAAAGGACAGGAAGTTTCACGATGACAACTCCACAAATCAAGTCCCTTTGCTAAGGAAGGCTACGTGTAGGCATGGCCCAGGTGAATGGAGGACCAAGGCTACTGGGCAGGGGCATCTATGCCCCTCTGCTTGGCATTCATTCAGAGCCAGTCTTCCACCTCACTCCCTGACACGGACTCTTCCATTCAGTGATTCCTGATCTTCCGGCTGGTCTGAGAACAAGACATCTCCTCTTTGTCTTTCTCCTGTACCTCCTTCACTCTGCCTACTGGCCTACTTGGCTTCCACAAAGTCTCAGCTAAAATCCTCCTTCCTAATGGAAGTCTCCCCTGAGCCCTCTTCATCCCACTGCCTTCCCACCATTTAGCATTTCCCTGTTTATCTTGTATGCATCTCTGCCATTCGATTGTAAGATCATTGAGAGACCAGAACGGTCTTTGCCTCTTTTTGCATCCTCACTGTTTAGCACAGTGCCTGGCATGTAGTAGGGCTTCACACGTGTTTGTTGTTGCTTGTGGTTGCCTTGATCCTGCACTGAGGAGGGAGACCCCTGACCTCACACTCCAGTGTTTTCTTCCTCCCTCCAGGTTCCCTTGCCAGTTGCAGGGCTTCCCTAAGGGGAGCCGTGGCCAGAAAGCACCATGATGGTGACCCAGGCTGTGCTGGCCCCTGAGCCGGCTTCCCCCCCAACCACAGCCTCACCCCCCAGCTTCTCCTGGATCCCTGAAGGCAGCCCCACTGCCATGGAGCAGCCCATCTTCCTGATGACCACCGCAGCCCAGGCCATCTCCGGCTTCTTTGTGTGGACGGCCCTGCTCATCACCGGCCACCAGGTGAGCACTGGGGTGGCCACCTCTTCCCTGGATCCCTGAGCTCCAGCCTCCATGGGGAGGAGGAAGGCAGGCAGGCCTGCCCCAGGATGGCTGGGTGATGAGAAGCCCAGAGCCTCTGCGAGCAGCCCTTCCCTGACTTCAGGGGGCCCCAACAGATGGAAGCTGGATACTTAAACCCCTGAACTGCCTTGTCCTGTCTTGGAGCTCCTAGGGAAGAGACCAACCTGTTTGGGTCTGGCCTGGGGTTGAGGGAGCACACTCCTTTTCCAGACCATTTCCTGCTGGTCCTTTTTCACCCTCCTGATATCCCAGGATGCTTCCTAGGGCTGCTGTAAGTTGACCTGTTGCTGACATCCCACTTTAGGCCCTTCATGAAATAGATGATCTAAGAGTTTTCCCATTTCATAGTCAGAGCGGCCAGAGCTCTGATTGGTGCCAGGACCTGCTGGAGCCAGGCTTTGGACCCACGTGTTCCAGCCCCTAATGCAGGTCTCTCTTCACAGCCCTACGAGACTGACTCTGGAGTGTGCGCAGGTTCTCATGGGTCAGACCCTCAGCCGCAGGCCTCTGGCCTTGTGCCCATGACCCCAGACCCTCATTTGCCCTGTTCTGAGGTCTCTCAAGCACCCCAGGGGGGTCTTTGACCTAACTCATTTCGCAGTCCTGAGCCCCATCCCCAGGCTCATGGCGCCATTCCTGGTTCTGCCCCCAGATCTACAGACACCTGCGCTGCTACAGCTGTCCCAATGAGCAGCGCTACATCGTCCGCATCCTCTTCATTGTGCCAATCTATGCCTTCGACTCCTGGCTCAGCCTCCTCTTCTTCACCAATGACCAGTACTACGTGTACTTTGGCACCGTGCGGGACTGCTATGAGGGTAAGGCCCATGTGGGGGCTCAGAGGCTGGCCTGGACCTCTGGGGAGGGAATATGGCGCCGGTCTGGGCGCTTTGATGCCAGGCAATGCCCCTCTCTGCTTGACATCCCCTGCTGCTGCTGCCTGTGAAGCCCCCAGGCTGCAGGCCTCCCTGCTTGTCCTGCTTACTGTTGGGGTGGACACTCCCAATCTGTTTCCTGTGTCATGGTTGATGCGAAGGCAGGTTTCCTCAGTGCTTCATTTGCTGAGATTTCCTGAGATGGTGGAGGGTATGGGCACATGTCCCATTGTCTAGATTGAGGGATTGGGGGCAGAGACCCCCCTCCCAGGGAGGCTGCTCCCAACAGACTTTTTCTCCTGGTCCATCCTGAGGGGTGGAAATCCTTTGTTGTCTTTGTACCTTTGTACCTGCTGCCCAAGTCCACTCTGGGCACAGTCACGTGCCCCAGGGGCCAGGTGGACAGAGCCCCTTCTGTACCCTGTCTCCCATCTGGAGCATGGCCCCCATAGAAGAGGTTGCTACCCCCCTCCCCAATGATGGAGCATTTCCCTGCAGCAGCCCTGGGAGGTAGGCAGTGCCAGCCACTCCCCCAACTTACAGATGTAGAAACTGAGGTGCTCAGTGTGGTTGACCAGTAAGCAAAGGGACTGGGACTGGAAGCAGGAGCCCAGATCTCTCTCCATCTGTTCTCTGCTCTGACCCCTATCCCCTGTTTCTTCCTCCTCAAAGCCCTCCAGATACTGGGGGTAGAGAATGCCTTTTTCTCCAGAGTGCCAACCCTTTTCCATGTATTACTTGGCTGCCCCTGGACATATCCTAGAGAAGCAAGACAGAGAAGGCTCCTGCCCTATGTGATGAGGAAACTAAAACACAAAGTGAGAATGTGCCCTGGCTCCTCAGCCCCATTGAGCCCCTTCACATACAGGCTGCTCATCCCTCAGAGCCGCAGCGAAGCCAAGGCCCGGGGATACCACTGAGGCCTCCTGAACTGGAGGAAGCTTCTCTGGGAGCCCTTGGGATAGCCCCAAGCTCAGTCCTGGTCAGGAAGGGGCCTCTGGCTTTGTGCCGCCTTCAGCTGGGCCTCCTGGAGGGGCCTGGGCACCCTCTTCTGCCTGAAGGGCCAGCCAGCTTTCTAAGCCCTTTTACAAAGCCCAAGAGGTGGTGGCAGATGGTGGGCGGACCCTCCCCTGCCCATAGGCCATCTTTGTTCCCCTCCTGCCACCAAAGCTGAGCAGGAAGTCTGTTACCCTGTGAAACTCATCTCCTAGCAACGGCCCTGCTCTCCTCCCTTTCTCTGAGGGTGTTTGCAAACATCAGAACATCTGCTCGGGGTTCAGGCCACCCTAAAGGTCACCAGCTTTTGGTATCTAGTCAGTGGGGCTGACTTCCTGTCTTCTCTTTTGGCTTCTGGGTTCGCTTTTCTGCAGCCTGCTTTCTTCTGTGTGTTGGCAGCCAGGTGTTTGGCCACAACTGTGCCCGTGCAGAGTTGGAGAATGGGGCGTGTGTGTGGTTTCTGTTTCTCTGTGTGTATATGTGTGTATGTTTTGGTGTGTATGTAGGGAGTATGTGCATGTCTCTGTGTATGTATCTGGGTGTATGTGTGTGTTTGGGTGTGGGTGTGCCTGAGTGTGTGTGTGTCTGGGTATGGGGTGTGTGTGCGTGTGCATGTATGTCTGGGTACGGGTGTCTGTGTGTGTACATATGTGTCTGGGTGTGGGGCATGTGTGTGTCTGTGTGCATGTCTGTGCGTGTGTCTGGTTGTGGGGTGTGTATGTCCATGTGTGTCTGCCTGGGTGTGGGTGTCCATGTGGGGCATGTGTGTTTGCCTGTGTCTGTGTGCGTGTGTCTGGGGTGTGTGTGTGTGTAAGTGTGTGTGTGTGAGATTCTTGTACGTTTCTTTACTTCTCCTATTTTGATCCCCCTCACTTCTGGGAAGGGGGAGGGGGTCCTACATTTTCTAGAAGGGGAAGAAACTCCAGTGGTTACAGATTTGGGGGCTTCTTTGAGGTTATTTTCATTTTCCTTCTGTCTAGGCTTTTTGCCAGATTTCTTTCAAAGTACATGCCGGGAAGTCCCATATTTGTAGAGGGATAGGTTTGTGATCACACGGAGGGGCTGAAGTATTAAGAAATGAGAAGATGCAGGTCAGCAGAGAAGGTCATATCATCCATTCCCCTGCCTGTGGGGACAGGCTGGAACTTCAGTCACCCCCCAAGAGGGAATTGTTTATCCTTTCCTTGAAATGTTCGGAGGAACTTTGGGTGATGGGAGGCCCTGGGCTCTGGACCTGGCAGGGACCTTCCCCAGCCCTGTGTTTTTACAGATGAGGAAATGGTGACTGACAACAAAGGAGTCACTGGCCCAGGTCCACAAGTAAGAGGTAACCCCAGGATTCAGGGCCAGACCTAGGCCTCCCAGTCCTGAGCCATGGTCTCCAGAGCCCAGCAGCCCCAGAAGCCAAAGAGGCTTTCCTGAAGGGTCTCCATTCTTTTTCTTTTAAGTCTGCCTTTGGTTCAGTAAAAATTTCTATT
Source organism: Bettongia penicillata ogilbyi (assembly GCA_023548195.1). Classification (NCBI taxonomy): domain Eukaryota; kingdom Metazoa; phylum Chordata; class Mammalia; order Diprotodontia; family Potoroidae; genus Bettongia; species Bettongia penicillata. The sequence continues at coordinate 4,614,234 of JAJHZJ010000150.1, read as the reverse complement.
GATGAAGGGATTGCTCATTCAGATGGTATATCCCTCTGACTCCTTCTCCTGGCCTTTTCTGACCATGGCCAGCTTTATCGGCATTCCCACTGCTGGGAACAAGAGCACAGAGAAGCTAGAGCCCCAGTCCCTTTTGTCCAGGCCCCTGCTCACAGCCTTGCTCTGGGGAGCTCCAGGTAGAGGCAAGAAGGCCCTCACCCTGAGGAGACTCCAACAGTCCCTTGGGAAAGAGAAAGCAGCACAGGATAGCATGGTCTCCACTGTCTAGCTACTGCCCTGGACAGCCATAATCCTGGAAGAATGTTAGAAAGCCTGAGTGCCCCAGTGAGGAAACAGCCCCTGATCTGAGGAGGGTGGCAGATGTGGGGGGGCCTCCTGGGGGCACTGATCATGGGGGTGTTGCGATTTCAGTGTGGACTGAAAGCTGGCAGGAGCCTCAGAGGCCATCCAGGCCTGCTCCAGCCCCCCATTTTGCTGATGAGGAAGCTGAAGCATAGAGAGGGCTCATAAGATCCTAGATGTAGGGCTTGCCAGACTATCCACTTCCACCCCCTCACCTCACATATGAGCTCAGTGATTTGCTCAGGGTCCCTCAGCTACTGATTGTCTAAGGCAGTATTTCTTAGCACTGAGGGATATCTGGCCATTGGAGCCCAGTGTGGATAAGGACTGAGCTCTTAGCCTTTTCCAAGAACTCTTCTAAGCACTGGGCATATGGAGCAGGAGGAGACAGAGGGGCAGGCCCTGGGGAGGAAGCCAGGAACTAGCAGCTGAGGGCCCCCCCCACAAGTTCAAGCATTGGCTGGCCAGACCACCTCTTTCAGTAAGGGTGTTCACACACTTTCTGGAGACAGGGTGTAGTAGTTGGGTTGAGGAGTGTTGGAATCCCTTTTAGGGATTAGAGCCCTGGAAGGGGAATGGAGCCAAGCTTCAATCCAGTTACTGGGGGGTAGTGAGAGGCAGGGGAGGGTGTCAGCAGATCCAGAAGGGGGAGGGGGCTGCCTTGGAAGGCCAGGCCTGCAGCTTTCCTCCGCCTGTCCCTAAGAGCAGGGCCACTTGGGAGAGAGGATCCCTTAGCTGTTTTCAGTCAAAACTCTTCTCGATCTAGTTAAACAGCCTCGCTGAGGGCAGAATTTCTGTTTCCCCATTTGGCTGTACCCTCTAATCCTTCCTGGCACAGCTTTGTTGTGTGTATACTAGAGACAGCTGCTCCGGCCAACTGGGCAGGGTGTGCACAGAGGCTTTTCCCAGCTGTCCCCTGGGTCAGCCTTATTCTCACCCTCCTGCTGGTATCCAGGAGCTCCTGCTGCCAGGGGGTCAGCAGAGGGCCACCTAAGAGAAGTGACCTCAGTAAGAGAGCTTCTGGCTGCTCCTGGTGGGCTTGTCACCTGCCCACAGTGAGCTCAGTACCCGGCTCCTGGAGGAAGAAGGATGGCCGATGGGTACCCTGGAGCAGATTGATGCCATCTTGGGCTGTATTTGTGAAGTGTGATGTCTAGAATAAGGAAGCTGCCCACCAGCTTCTGCCCCATTCTTAGCCCTTCTCTCGAGGATCTTGATCCCTTCTGGATACTGCTCTAGGGAAGATGTTGGCAGTGGCAGAGGGAGCTGGCCACCCCCTCCAAACTATCTTCTCTGAGTATCAGAGGAGCTGAGGATGTTTCATCTGAAGGTGGCAGAACTTGGAGGGGGCAGGAAGTGGAGGGAAAAGTCCCTTTGCCTTTCAGCATTTGAAGGGCTATCTTATGGAAGACAGTGATTAGGAGCCTGGTGTGAGAGTTCAGAGGCTGATCTCAGCTCCTCCAAGGGAAACCTTCCTTGAGGTGAGAGCTGGCTAAAGGGAAGCAGGTCCTCTCAGGAGGCGGCAAGGTCCTAGTCTTCCACTCAGGCCACCTCACTTTTTCGAGGAAGCTGTACAGGGTATTTCTGTTCTCAGGTGGGTTCTAGAAAGTGACTCCTAAGGTTTCATCCAACTGTGGGATTTTGTGGTTTGAAGTCAGAGGGGAAGGGGGACATTGTAAGATAAAGCCACCTCCAGTTAAACATAGAAATGGGCTGTCTTGGGGAGGGGGATGAGCTCGGGTCTTCAGAGAAGCATTGTTGAAGACCTCATAGGTTTCATCATGTGAGTGGAGGCTGAACCAGAAAACTTTGAATTCCTCTTCCAACTGGGCAGTTTCTGATTTTAGATTGTTGGAGATTTGAGAGGCTGGTAGCCCTCAAGACCAGGTTTTTGACAGGCCACTAGTCCCTCCCCCCAGCATGGGCATATATCCTTAAAGGTAAATTGATCACATCTCCTGTCCATCCTCCACACCAATATTCCAGTGATTTTCCTTAAGGGCACATCTCAGCACGTCACTCCTGTAACATGCCTGCTCCCTTGGCTGCCCTTGCCTCTCGTCCTTCCAGGGACTCTAGCCTTTTTTGTGCCCTGGACCTCGTGGGCAGTCTGGTAAAGTCCATGGATCCTTCTAAGAATCCTGGTTTTAAATGCTAAAAATATATAGGAAACCAGTTGTATCAAAATATATTTTTTAAAAAGAGTCTAGGATCCAATATGAACTTCTTTGTTTAGCTTGTGAAGTCCTTCACCACCTAGGCCCAGCCTAGCTTTCTAACCTCCCTGGCCATCACTCCCTCACCCTTTCTTCAATCCTGTTCCTTACCTGTGACATTCCAGCTGCCATCTCTGCCTTTGCTCTGACTATACCCTCTGCCTGGAATGCCCTCCCATCTCATAGAAGTCACCCCCTTTGCATGAAGCTCTTTCTGATGCCCCAGCAGCCAGTGGCCACTCTTCCAAATTATCTTATGTTTGTATTGAGGCTGTATGTGGTTTTAGACGTCCTTGCCACCCTCCCTGGAATGTAAGCTCCTTGTTTGCCTCTATGGTCCCCATCCCTGTCTGGTGAGTTGGTGGTCATCCTTGCTCCACATGGCCTTGCCCCTCTTGTCCCTGTTTGTGAGCCCAGAGAAGGGCTCCTGTCGTGTTGGCCCCTGGCTGGTCATCCCTCTCTGTGTGACAAGGCTGGGACCTGCCTTCTTGTAGCCCTTGCCTCCCCAGCTGTGATTGGCAGGGGGGCTTCTCCTGTCATTCTCTGCTCTTTTTGTAGCTATACACATCCCTTCTTGCTCCTAAGAACTGCTATCTATGTGTTTTTTCAGATTCTACTTTATTTCACAGGTTCCCATTTTCTCCCTCCCACATCCCCTTACACCTTTACATTACACACATGAATGGCCAAGAGAAAAAATGGATAGCTCTATTGCCCTGACCCCAGGGAAGTAGTGCCACACTTGGTGAGAAGATTGGACTTCCGTGGGTAGAGTAGGGGCATGGGAGGTTGTGGTCAGAGCCCAGCCTCCCTTCCACGACAGCCTGCTCCCTGGCACGATTGATCTTTTACCTTTGGTTCGGCCTCACGTCATCTCTCCCATCTCCCAGCCTCCATCATGTCCTCTTATTCTTTTTTGAGCTTTGTCCTTGGAGTAGCCACAGTTGGTGCCAATGATGAGATGGGGGTGGGTTGGGTGGATGAGGTCCTTGTTCTTAGGACTACCCAGACTCCATTCCTCCCAGTATAAGGTTCACAGCCAATCTCTACCCCGTCATTGTTTTTCTCCCTTACATTCTGTGACTGTGTGATGGGGATGTTCCTTCCCCTGTTGTTTTCAAGGCCAGCTCTGTCTTCCCTTTTGACATGCTCTGTGTAGCATCAAAGGGAATTGCACCCATGGGCGAGTGAAGCCCCCACCATCTTGTTGTCTCTCAGATGTTGATTTGTGGCTTCATGGGGTCTTTTCTCCATAGCTTTTGTCATCTACAACTTTCTGAGTCTCTGCTATGAATACCTGGGAGGAGAGAGTGCCATTATGTCAGAGATCCGAGGGAAGTCCATTGAGTAAGTATTGGAACTTCCCCAGAGCCCCACACCCCTTGGTAGCTCATGCTCTCTCCCCTAAACTCCATCTCTTTGTTACCCTGGGACTGACTCTTTTGAGGGTGCCCCAGTGCAGAAGTTGGGGAGAGGCTAGCGCAGACCTCCCCTGCAAGGAACCTTGGCTCCCTAGACCTGTCCCCATTCTGGTCAGTATAGTCTTGTCCACCCTGTACAGAGCTCCTGGTGAGGGGGCTTCTTATCCTGTCCTGGCTCTCTACCTCATGTGGTGCCTGACCCCTGGCATCTCATATTCAATTCAGCAAATGGTGATTGAGCAACACATGTATTCAGAGGATAGTGCTGGGTGCCACAGAGGTAGAAAGGAGAAGACAGACCCAGTGAGTTTGTGGGAATCCACAGGCTAATTCAATTGCAGAAACTGATTCTGCCCCTGATCTGTGGCCCTCTGTGCTAGCTTGTGGACAGACATGTTCTGCTGTCTCTTTCCTGCCCCCCATCTTTTCCCCTTTGAGCCTGGGTTCCCCAGGGTCTTTTCTGCAACATCTCTATTTCCCTCCTTCCCTTGTAGTGTCTGTTCCCTCATTGTATTGAGGGGTTAAGGGAAAATACTACCCCAAAGCCTTCATCTTGGCTACCCTTGCTGGTGCTCCCTCAACCCCCTGCCCACTTCATTTCCCACTGTTCAAGGTTCCAGCTTACTGCTCACTCTCCTGTCTCTCATTTAGGTCAAGCTGTATGTATGGGACCTGCTGTCTCTGGGGTAAGACATACTCCATTGGTTTCCTCAGGTTCTGCAAACAGGTATGAGCTCAAGGGCTACTTCCCTGGGCAGTGGGCATGAAGGCTGTGGGCCAGGGAAATGTCTCATTACCAGGGTTATTGAGTTAGAGGATTTGGGTGCTGCAAGACTCGGAGGAACACAGGCTGGAGTGTGGGCAAGGACAGATGAGGAAATAGAGGCAGGCCCATGGAAGGGAGGGGTCCCCATCCGGAGGTTTCTTGTGCTGTGTTACCCTCGAATGGAGAGGCAGTTGATTCCCTTACAAGAGAGGAGAAGGGGAGAATCGGAGGGAGCTCCACTAGCCAGGCCCCAGTGTAAAGGCCTTGTCTTCTCATTTCCTTTCTAAACACATGTCACCATAGGCCCCCAGGAACCACTCACATCTTGTTAGGGAAGTGGGAGTCCCGGTTGGGGTGATTGGAAATCCATGCAGGAACCAGCGCCCTCAGTCCCCATGATGGAGCGCTTTGGGAGAAGGAAGCAGCCCCAGACGCTTAGTCATTGTGTGTGGGGGCTGGGAGTGGGGGGAAGAATTGTGTGAAAGCTTTCCATCAGCTGAGCCTGAAGGTGTGGAGGCCGTTGGGTGGCTGGTGCGAGGTGCTCTCTTATCATTCAGACCTCTTCTTACCTCCTGTGGGGAGGGCAGCAGACTCCTCACTTGGCCATTCTCCCTCGTTTCATAGACGGTCCCCAAGATTCAGTAGGATTCAGTGGAGTTGAGCCTCAACTTCCTAGGCAGCTCAGCCCTGGTCTTGCTCAAGGGAGTGGGCTTGGCCTGGACTCCAGGCCTGCTATGCCATGCTGCTCTGGCACCTCCAGTGACCATGTGACCTCTCAGCCCGGTGCCCTAGCCCATACCATCCTCTGTGGCCCCTTCAGCACTGGCAGAGTTTTAGCAAGGAAAACTTAGAAGTCAGTGGCAGCCCAACTTGGGTGGCCTCCCCAGGAAACGGGGTTGGAGTTGTGGCCAGTGGGAGCTGAGGCCCTCGGGGATGGAGAGGCTCTGCGCCTAGGAACAGACATAGTTACTTGCAGAGGAGGATGCCCCTCTCGCTTCTCTGCATCTTCCCACCCGAGTGCTCCCTCACTCTCCTTCTGTCAAGGTTTTGCCACTAGAATTTCGGAAAGACTAAACAACCCACAGATGTCGGTGAGAAGCTCCTGTCCGAGGCTCAGGGCCCTCAGTGACCCAGGATTTTTGTTTTGTTTTTGTTTCTGTTATGTGCCCTCCAGCTACTGTCCCTGATTACAGATGTTTCCTTTCTCCTCTGTCAGGGTCTAAAACTCTTTAAAATGGGCTTGCCGAGATGGGCAAAGGAAATGATTTTCCTCTTGAAGCCAGTTTGGTTAAATGACCCTGTTCTTTCGCCATCTCTCTCCCCTCCTGTCTCCACTGTTCCCTTCTAATTATGAACCCCCCCAGAGCTCTGCTGTTACCCCTGTGGGTTCCCTTTAGGGTTCTCTTCAGACTCCTGATTGACCCTGGGTCTGTCAGCTCATTAAAGAGCAGCACAGCCAGCATCTAGCCAACCTGGCTCCCAGGCCTCATTCTTTCTGGTAATGCCCCCTTACCTCTCAGAGTAGCATGGCCCACAGGAAACTGGAACCCATCACTTGTGCTGAGATCATTTCTTACTTTATTAACTGGGGTCTTGGTGGACATCACAGGAATGGTCTCAATCCAGCCAGTTCAAATCTAATGAAAGTAGAGTGTGTCTTTTGGTCAAGGCTCATGAGAAAGACCACCAGCATCCCAGAAGGCACTGTTCATTGCCTCCTGGCCCAGAGACGGTCAGAACAGCTGACCATCAGTCTGGGACTGGTCTCTAGGTCCCTGTAAACAGTGTTAGATACTTGACTGTCTGTGTAATCCCTGCCAGCCCAAGTCATGTTGTATGGCAAACTGAAAGCCATAAGCAATTATTTTGTTTCATGGTGTTTTCTCCTAATCACAGTTATATTTTTAAGTATTTGTTCAAACATATAAGGCTAGGTTTACCTACTTGAGTCAAGTTGTAGTAGCTTTGATGAGAATTACAGGCCAGTAATCAGTAATGGGCCCAGACAAAGTCCTAATCTGAAGCTTTATTGGGATGAGAAGATGCCAACGGGTCCTAGATGGTTATGCCTGTGGTGAAGAGATGCCAACGGCTCCTAGATGGTTATGCCAGTGGATCTGGCAGTATGCCATTCTGGAAAGCCTTCATATCCAGGGCCACACTGTCAGTTTTCCAAACACTAACCTCACTTAGCTCATAGTGCCCTTTCACCAATAGGCTGGGGAGTAGGTACTGAATTCTTTGACCATGGCAACCCAGGAAACAAAGGAAAATTATGAGGCCCCTTTCCTCATTTTAGAATTTAGATTTTAGAATTGTTAGTATTCCACATTTGAGATCCTTGTCTCATGACCAGTGACCAAACACCAGAGCAGGGGTTGTGTCTCGGATCTCCATCTCCCCCTGCCCACATGCACCCTTTAGCAGTCTGGTGAATCTTAGGGATTTCTCAGATTGTCATGTTTCTAAATGCAAAAAAAAAAAAAAAAATACATAGGATTACAAAGGAAGCCAGCTTATTCATATTGAAATCGCTGTTTAAAAACATTTTTTGAAGTTCACAGTCCATAGGTTAAGGATCCCTGTGCCGGGAAAACTAAACCGGAAGACAAAAAGGAGGCAGCTTTTATTAAGCCCCTGACTGTGTGTGCCGGTGCTGAGCGGACATGTGACAACAGCCCTGAGAGACAGATGCTATTTTCATTCTCACTTAACAGCTGGGGAAACTGAGGCAAAGCCACTTCAGTGACTTGCCCACCCAGCTAATGAGTGTCTGAAGCTGGATTTTTTTTTCTTTTTTAAAATAAATTCTTTATTGTTATCTTCTGTTTAAAGTTTTGAGTTCCAAATTCTCTCTGTGCCTCCCTCCCCTATGCCTTCCCTGAGTTAATAAGCAATCAAACATAGGTTATACGCATGCAATTATGTAAAACATTTCCATATTAGTCATTTTATATAAGAAGAGTCACATAAAAGAAAAAAATGAAAGGAAGTGAAAAACAGCATGCTTCAGTCTGTATTCAAACAACGTAAGTTCTTTCTCTGGAGGCAGCTAGCATGTTTCATGGTTAGTCCTTTGGGATTGTCTTGGATCACTGTATTGCTGAAGATAGCTAAGTCATTCATAATTCTTCATACAATGTTGCTGTTACTGTGTACAACGTTCTTCTGGTTCTGTTTACTTCACTTCGCATCAGTTCATGTACGTCTTCCCAGATTTTTCTGAAATCATCCTGCTTGTTATTTCTTATAGCATAATAATATTCCATCACAATCATACATTCCCTGATTGATGGGCATCCCTTTGATTTATAATTCTTAGCCACACAAAAAGAGCTGCTTTAAATATTTTTGTACAAATAGCTCCTTTTCCTTTTTTTTTTTTTAATATCTTTGGGATATAGATCTAGGAGTGGTATTGCCAGATCAAAGGGTATGTTTTATAGCCCTTTGGGCATAGTTCAGAATTGTTCCCCAGGATGGTTAGATCAGTTCACAACTCTACCAACAATGCATTAGTGTTCCAGTTTTCCCCAATCCCCTCCAACATCCAGCATTTTCTGTTTTTGTCATAATAGCCAATCTGATAAGTGTAAGTGATAGGTGATTTGAAGCTGAATTTGAACTCAGATCTTCCTGACTCTGGGCCCAATGTTCTACCCACTGCACCACCCAGTTCCTTCTAGGAATTTTTGCTGAGTGCAGGGCAGACTCATAGATTCTCTAGAGAGAGGTAATGAGGGATCTGGTTTCATCCTTCATCTAAAGGCAATAGAAAACAACAGTATTTCATAAGACACTTGCTCAGCTGCTCTTGCAGGGCTCATAAGGATTGTTTGCAAAAAGACCAGCATAAAGATAATTACAGCTTCTTACTAAAATCTGTCACAGAGGATAGTAGTAGAAAATGGCTCATCTACAACCCAATTTATGACCCATCCAAATTAACTGGATGTGTATTTTAAACACTTGGTAACTTCAGTACAGTGGCCAACAGAGGGGAAGATGGCTAAAAAAAAAAATGATACTGGAAAGTTTTACAAGTGAGGCCAAAGACTTGTGAACAACCCAGGAGCCTCTTCTCTATCTATTAAGAATGTTTTTTTCAAGAAAAGATGTGGGAGACATTGGACATGATTAGTTCCAAATAACATCATAAAAAACAGCATTGATTATATTGTAGACAGGAAACTTCTGGGTACTGAGGTAGGAATTATTTCCAAATCATTTGTCTGTGTGGTCAATTTGTTAGAACAAAGATAAAAATTAATAATAAATTAGAATAAAAATGAGGAGAAGCTATTGGAGGTAATCTAACCTGTTAAACAGGCTGTTGGTGCCTCACAATATTAAATGGATAAAAGAACATACGTAGATACAGACTATCACTAGTTCCTAAGGAAGCTTAGTCAGTGCAAACTGACCAAACCACCTCAGCTGTCAAACACTTGACCACTTTGTCAACCAGAGGTTGCTAAGAGCAACACAGGTTCAAACTAGAATTTAATTTGTAAGAGTTTATAAAGAACAGTGGTAGAAGATTTTGAGCAGTCCCCCTTCATAAAATGGCAAGATGCCATGGAAGGACAGCCTGTTGACCGAAAGTTTATTGGGAAACCCAGTAAAACTAGGACATCTCAACGGCACTTACTGATGAAACTGGAAGGATGACTAATGGAATACAGATGGAAAAGACCTGCCAAGATTTCTACTACAGGTTTTCTTCTCCATCAGTGACTCTGGGATCACCACATTCAAACTATCACTTCCCAGTGGATAACTTGAGAAAGACATGGGATGAAGGTGGTCTGTACTGCGGCTGCCACGTTTTGAGGGATCAAATCTTAAGATTCCTGAAAGAAGGAAAAAATGGGGGAAAAAAAGGAAAATTTTTTTCCATCTGGAAAAAGTTATGGACCTAATTACAATTTTTTCTTAAAGGCAATCACCAGACTGTACTAACTCATATTTTATTTACTATCTTGATAAGGTCATCTCCACCCTTATTGGGCTTAACCTGGATGGAGCTATGAGAAGGAAACAGGCAGGTTTTGGCAAGTGATTCTGTAAAGCATTACGCAACTTTACATTACTCAATTGCCTCACAGTTGTAGAGAGAGCAAGATACAACGCTTTTACATTTGACTTAGAGAAAATCTTTTGATTCTTTGGAACAAAATGATCAATCAACATTGATTAAATACGTACTATGTGTCAGGCACTGGGGATACAAAAAGAGGCAAAAACCAGACTCCCTGCCCTCAAGGAACTCCTAGTCCCATTGATCAAGAGCCATTCCCCAATTGATGAGTTGGCACATCATGGCTTTCTTCCACCCTCCTGTCTTCAAGCATACATGAAAAATGAAGTTTTTGAAAAAATAGGTCAGAATTTTTTTCAGCTGTCTAGCTGAGACCAACAAGCAGGTACATGTACACTCACCAAAAGTATCTGCCAGTGTCCTGAAGGACATTGGTCCAGTATGAACTCCAAATTGGAGATTCCCTATAGATGAGGGGGTGCTGCCCCCTTTGGCTGAGGAAGTAATGCTGATTGCACCAAGCCTCCAAATGTTGCCAAGTCTTCTGTCTGAAATCCATCATCAAGCTGGAGTTCAACTTCATTGACGTGGGAAGAGCCAAGTGGTTGAAGAGTGCCTTTGTCCAAACACTGCTGTGCAGTTGGCTGGAGAGAGCAGAGGAATGGTCCAGCAGTCCATATCTCTTGGACAGACGCTGTGCCTGGACCACAAACTGTGCTCATGATTGAATAAGAAGAGGAAAGTGGGATAGATTGTCACCTTTGGGAAATGACTCTGTGCTCTTGGCTGGCCCAGGCATCTCAGATGGATTCTCAGAAAACCAAGGCCTGTTTTTTAATACCATTCTTTTTCCTAGTGATGTGTGACATGAATTCCAGTGATGTGAGTTATGAAATTCCAGTGATATGAGTCATGAAATTCCAGTGTCTGAAGAATTCAAAGTTGTGGGATGCTCCCATGTGAGTGGAGAGATACGAGTAGGGGTAACTCTGCTGTGGTATACAAACGATGAGAAATGATGGCCCACTCCCCTGGACAAGTGTTTGTGAAACCTGTCTTTCAGACAAGGCACTAGAAGAGGGATGGTGTTTCTCTCAGAGAAGCAGGGAAGGAGGTAGAGTCAGGATCGGCAGAGGGTTGTCTTTACTTTGAAGGGACTATTACATAGTTACATATATTATATATTATATTACATATATTACAGTTAGAAGAGGGACTTGAGGAGTAGGTGGTCACCTTTGCAGAGTCCAGGAATGAGGCCCAGGGAAAGGAGATGTGTCCCCTGAGGTGACCCTGCTACCAGCCCCAACTTTTCCACTGGCCCTTATTGCTTCCTCTGGCCCTCTTGGTAGGGAGGACAGTGTTTCCTGTTTGGTTTTGTTCCTGACCTCTCCCTCCACCCCTCTCCCCAGTGTTATCTGTGAAGAGGCATCAAGGTTTCCATTGCCTGGTGCCAGCAGCTTGGAGCCAGTGGTCCTTGGGGGGGCCAGGCTTGGAGGGTAAAAGCTTCAGATAGATGAGTCTGTCATTCTCCTCCGTGATCTTGGGTCCCCTCTGGGCCTCAGTTTCTTCATCTGTCAAATGAAAGGGTTGAATTAGACCTTCAATGTCCCTACCAACTATCAAGTCTGTGAAAGGCAGCTCACTCATGGATAAAATGGATAGAGTATCAGACTTGGAGGCAGGAAGACCAGAATTCAGATCCTGACTTCAGACATTTAGTTGCATGACCCTAGACAAGTCCCTTAACCTCTCAGCCTCAGATTCCTCATCCTGTGAAATGGGAATATAAGTAGCACTTTTCTCAGAGGGTTAGTTTGAGTTAACATAAAGTTCTTTGCAGACTATAAAGTGCTGAATAAAAGCTTTCTATTGTCATAGCAAAGTAGAAGATCCTAAACCTTATTTTTTGTATTTTATAAAACATTTCACTGTGGTTCCCTTCTCCCCACCCCCACTGGGTCATTATGTATCTCATGAATTACCGTTTTGTTTGGACACTTAATGAGAGTTTTGCAAGTCTGCTCCATTTAATTAGCCGGAGCCACCATAGGAGATTGCAAAACCAGGGCAGAGAGAATTGTCCCTGTAGCTAAGCAGGTGATTATTTGCATTTATTGAGGCCGATGGAGGTTAGCAGAGGGCCACAGGAACTCGGAGCTCATCCTACCACATCTTGAAAAAAATGTATTCCCTTCTGAGACCCACGCTGGAAATTAGGGTCTCAACAGGTCAGACCGTGTACAGAAAAGGGCATTCTGATTGGGGTGGGATGGGCCTGGAAAGCTTCCCTTTGAGAATTAGCCGGAGGATGGGGGTGGAGCTGAGAGGCCGGGAGGGCACAGAGTCATTGATGTCAAACACTGGAAAGAGAGAACAGGCTGCTTGGCCCCAGACTGAGCCTGGCCAGTGCCAGATTTGGTTTCACGGCAGCCATCCAGAATGCCAAAGGATACGTCATTCAGTGTAGAGTCGCATCGTAGGATACAGGAGCTGGGAGAACGGTAGAGGTCACCTGGTCAAGCCCCTCATTTTACATAAGAGGAAACTGAGGCTGCAAGAGAAACAGGGCCTTCCCCTGTTCCTAGGGCTTCGCAGTCCCTTTCATGCCTTGTTGCTCTTTCTCACCTTCTCTCTGGTTCCTTCCAGGCCACCTTGCAGTTCTGTGTGGTGAAGCCTCTCATGGCAATTAGCACAGTGATCCTCCAGGCCTTCGGAAAGTACCGGGATGGTGACTTCGAGTAAGGAGATGCTTCAGGGGATGTGTATTCCCCCCCATATTGGGGCTGGATTGAGGAATGAAGGAGTGGGGAGAGGAGGGAAAGATGAGCCTCAGATGAGAGCATGACCCTGGGAATGTGCGTGTGTGTGCATGTCTGTGCATGTGTGTGCATGTGCCTGTGTGTGCATTTAGAGTGTGTGTGTGTGAATGGGTCCCCCCAGTCCTCCTTCCCCTTAGGTCAAGAGTGACTTGTACCTTCAGTAGTAGGGATGGTTTTGATTTCATGCAACATGGTTCGGAGACGATTGTGTCTGTGTCCTGGCAGTAGCTACAGCATGTCTCCTCCCAGCACCAGCCAGGCTGTGAGTGTTCACTTCTCCTTCCTCTTGTAGCGTCACCAGTGGCTACCTCTACGTGACGATCATCTACAACATCTCAGTCAGCCTGGCCCTCTATGCCCTCTTCCTCTTCTACTTTGCCACCCGCGAACTGCTTAGCCCCTACAGCCCCGTCCTCAAATTCTTCATGGTCAAGTCTGTCATCTTCCTTTCCTTCTGGCAAGGTGAGACTCCTCCCTGACCACTGGGCAGCACTGGACCTCGACTAAGCAACCGGGCATTCTGTGGCTCCCCCAGCCTCCCTCTGAGCTCTTTACTGAACTCTTCCCACTCATCATCCTCATGGCCCTGAGTGTCCTGTGCTGTCCTGGGCAGTTTCATTGTCCAAGCTGAGTGAGGGACTCAGGCCCTGATGCCCCTCAGGGGGCTGGCCACCCTGCTGTGAGACACTCAGCTGACTGGGGCAGCCAGGAGTCTGGGCACAGCTTGGTTCATGGAAGCTAAGTGAAGAGAAGAAGGTGTTGGGGACGCTGGGTCTCTTGAGTCTTTGCTGGCATTCTCTATCCGACTGACCCTGCATTTCCCATGTGAGGGGAAACCCAGATGTTCTCTTGCTGCTGTAGGCTGGGCCCCTGGCTCGCTGCCCTTCTGACCTCTGGCAGTGACAGTGGCTTAGGCTTCCATAGACACACTTCCTGGGGTTTGTGTGCAGCTGAAGGGGGTGTGAATAAAGTCTTCCCAGGCTCATTGGGTGGATGTAGATTCCTGTGCCTGCAGGAGATCCTTCATGGGCTACTCCCCAAAAGACAAGGAATTAGGATCCCATGATCCGTCCCCCCGGGGGCCATGCAGGGACACAAGCAGGGCACCTTCTGTCACATGCCCTGGTTGGGTGGGCTTCCTCTTAAGACCCACTTTTCTGCCAGCTAACCCTCAGATACTCGAAAGTCACAGTCATGTCCACAGTTCCTTTCCCAGTGGTCCCCTCCTTTGGCTGTGCTCTGTCCCATCCTACACTGGTCCCTCCTCCTTGAGCCTGGGGCACCTGTCCTGGGGGCTGTCACCTGTTTGGCTCAAGGCTGGGGCCTCTCAGTGCAGCCAAAGAAGCCACTGGGTTTAGGGCTTCTGTGGGACACTGCCGAGCTCCCAGGTCCTCCTCTACATCAGCATCAGAGTTTGGTCACCCAACCCTGCTCCCCTCTCCATACTCCTGCTGCCGATCTCTTCGGTCTCTTCCAGTCCCAATCATTTCCTTCTTGGTCCTCCCCTTCCAGGTATGCTTCTGGCCATCCTTGAGAAGTGTGGGGCCATCCCCAAGATCCACTCAGCCGAAGTGTCTGTAGGGGAGGGCACCGTGGCCGCCGGCTACCAGGACTTCATCATCTGTGTGGAGATGTTCTTTGCTGCCCTGGCCCTGCGCCATGCCTTCACCTACAAGGTCTATGCTGACAAAAGGCTTGATGCCCAAGGTAAGGACCAGGAGGCCTGGAGTCAGTGGGAATGGCCTCCATATGCTTTCTGCTGGTGACCTCATTCATCTTTTCAGGATTCTCAGATAAGAAGGTCTCTCATTTACAATTGGGGTAACTGAGGCAATAGGGTGACTGGGTGGGAACTCCAAGGACTCCTCTTGTCTTGAGTCAGCTCTGCCCTTCATAGCGTGCTCCAGGGCAGGAAGCTGGGCTGGTCCAGTTCGGGCTCAAGCCCCAGCTGAGTCTGAACAGGGCCTCAGCGTCTGTTCCAGAGATCCCAGAGAGATGAGGGGAGCACTCCAGATGGAGAAGACCTTCTGGAGCTGTCTGTGTTATCTCCCATGCTTCTCCCTTTTCTCACTGGTCTTTGAGCTCCTCTGACATCCTCCCTGTCCCTAAGCACTTAGTAAGCGCTTCCTATGTCCTGAGTGCTGGGGAGACAGAGGCTGCCACTGACTTGGAGGCCAGCTGTTAGGCAGAGCATCTACAGAGAAGAAGGCCCATCCTCTGACCTAGGAACCAGAAGGACTGGTCAGGAAGGCCATAGGCTGGAGCATGGCCTTCCAGGTGCTGGAGGACAGGGTTCTGCACTGCCCAGTCACTGGACTTCCCAGGCTGGAAGGTCCCTTCAGCATGCTTCACCCTCCCCTCTTGACCCACCCCACCCCCACATACAAGTGTATTCTCAGCAGTAGGTCCTGGTCAGGCTGACCACACCCTGGGAAAGGCCCTGCAGCCCTGCCCCTGGGCATCCCCAGCCTGCTTCCTGGTATGCCCTTAGAAGGAAGCTGCCACTGCTTGTCAGGGTGCATTCACACATCCACGAGCCCAAGGGCAGGCTTCCTGGAGAAGACCTTGATCGAGTAGAGATTTATCAGTTATTGCTGGGAATAAGATCCTGTGCTGGGCGCTACAAGGGGTGCCAGCAGGAGAAGGCCAGCAGCTCCCTGCTCCATAGCCTTGTCCTCAAGGGGGCCGCAGCCCATTGATACGGGGCCACCTTGTCCTCCTCCTCTGGTCAGAAGGGAAGTCACTTTCACCCCATTTGGCCAGTGAGGAGGCGAGCCTCTCCCACAACCCCCACAGTAGTGCTCCAGGCCCTGAACTCTGACTAAGGCAGGAGGGAAGTATCCCAGCCTGGAAGAGAGCTTTCCCAGTGCCTTCTACTCTGATGGAGAGTCTCGCCTGCCCTAGTGACTAGAGTGGCAGCTGTACTAGTGACCCTGTGGCTGCTTCCTGACCCATGCCGGGAGGGGTCTTCGTGGCCACTCACTGGGTCCAGAGCTGTTCAATCTGACCCTGTTGGCTGGGCCCCAGGCTCTGCTCTACTCCAGCAGTCCAAAGCAGCCGGGTCAGGCAGGCGTTCAGCATTTCTTAAACCCTTATTGTGTGCCAGGTACTACTTTAATCCTGGAGATGCAGAGACAAATAAAAAGCTCCTTCCTTCAGGAAGGTTATCCATGAGAAGAGGAGCCAGGCCCCCCAGGCTAGAGAGAGTGGGGTAGCTGTTTGAAGGGAGCCAGAATTGAGCAGGGACCTTCTTCCCCACTATCCTCCAAGAAGCTGCAGGCCAAGCTCAGGGATTGCAGAAAGGGGAGTGAATCCCAGTGCTGAATGTGGGAGCCTGAGATGGGCAGCCTGATGCCCCCAAAGGTCGTGGGTCCCTAAGCCCCAAAGCTGCGAGGGCTTTGCTCTGGTCCAGGGTGGCTTTGGTTGTTGGGTGTTTTGTTCATTCAGTTATCTCCCATCTTTCTGTCTCTGGTTCCCTCTTTCCCCTCCCCTGACTGGTTTCTGATGCTGCGCAGTGCCGGCGTATGGCCCTTACGGTAGGTACTCGGGCTATTTCAGCCTCCATCCTCACCACTCCTCGCCTCGCCAGCATGCTCCACTCACCTTGTTCCCCTGCCCTTTCAGCCCACACTGACCCCTAGGAGGGGAAGGATCACTAGGGTCCTACAGCAGCTCAAGGGGTCCACCCATGTCCACTCTTCCATCCCCTGGGGAGAGCCAGAAGCCTTAGGTTGTTAGTTTGGGGAACTCTTTCCCTTCCTTTCTCCCAAGAACTCTCATGCCTGACTGGTACCACTGACCACAGAGGCCTTGCCAGGTTCAGACCAGGTCATTACAGAGTGACAAGGAATGCTTGGAAGGCCGTCCCTTGTCTCTTCTGCCATTGTCACCAAGTCAGGGAATTGCAGCTCTCGGCCGTTTTGCCTGATGCTGGAGAGGACTCTGACCCTGCTAGCCCCTTGCTGCCCAGCAGTAATGGGGTGGAGTGCACCTCCTGGTCCCCTCTCCTCAGCTCAGAGTGCAGACATGGCCTCCCTTGTCCCCAGGTTCCTCACACTGCCCTTCCCTTCCAGTGGCCTCACTTCCACTGCCATGGTCCCCTCGTCCTCCCTTCCTGGAGATGTCCACTTCCTTTCCCTTTTTCCCCAGTCTCTAGTTGCTTCCTCCCCTTTGGGCTCTTTGGACTCAAAGACATCCCAGTAACAGTGGCATTCCCTGCCGCTGGGAGTAGGAGAAAGTCACCACTGCAGTTGGCCATCGGCTAAGGTCCCCTCTTCTTATACAAAGACGTGTGCCCTTTCTGCTGCCTCAACCTGGCTGACCAGACACCTACCTCCCCTGCCTGAGTGTGGCCCTCTCCCTCCCATTTCCTCAACGCCAAACATATCCATCACAGTGTTGACCAAGCCTGGCGTCGTCATGCAGTGCTTGATTTTGGCCCCGCCTCTAGGAGCTTTTTCTTGGGGATAGACTGAGGACTACTCTGGTGGGGGCTGGGAGGGGGCGGGCTGCCCAGGCAGCCCTCATGGTCCTCTCCCGCCTCCTCCCTGCAGGCCGCTGCGCCCCTATGAAGAGCATCTCCAGTAGCCTGAAGGAGACCATGAATCCCCACGACATCGTTCAGGATGCCATTCACAACTTCTCCCCTGCCTACCAGCAGTACACGCAGCAGTCCACGCTGGAGCACGGCCCCTCCTGGAGGAACGGTGCCCACGTGCTTGCCCGTTCTCACAGCCTGGGTGGTGGAGGCCGAGACAACGAGAAGACCCTTCTGCTGAGCTCTGACGATGAGTTCTAAGAGTCACTGGGGCAAGGACCAGGCCGTCTGAGGATCAGCACACCCTCCCGCCCTCCTCGAGGGGAGAGGGACATTGGAAACTGTCTAGCACAGCCTCAGAACCTTCCTTTAATTTATTAAACCAGAAACACTCAAGTCATATCACTTCCCTGATGGTAGGAGGAGCGTCCCAGCAGAGGGGGCTGCGCAGGCGGGAACAGGCTGTTTGCCTCTCCAGGAACATTTCTGGGAGAGGGCAGTCAGAGCCCATGACTCGGGAGGGTCCCCCCTCCCCACCCCAGCTATTTCAGGGCACTGGGCAGTGGCGATGTGTGTCTGAGCTGGATGAGTCGGGGGTGACTGCTACAGACCACTCCCATCTTCTCCCCCAGGCCCCCTTGGAGCTGTCTCCTTGGAGCTGGCACTAATCCAGGCCCAGGTATGGGACAGGGTGCAGCCCCCACCCCCCACCTAATTGTGCAATACTTCCCTCCCTCCTTCCTTTGTTCCTGGTGAGCACCTCAGTCTTGCTCTGAGAGAGAAATGGGAAAGGACCTGAACACCGCCTCCCCTCTGAGAAGTAGATCCATTGCTCATAGCATTGACATGCCAGGCAGAATTGCTGCCCCAAGCCCATGACGGGCTTCCAGGTTCTAATGGGAACCAGCCTCAGTCTCCTCCAGAGACCCCCATTTCCTCTGGGAGGATAATGCCTCAGGACAGGGCTGTGTGTAGGCCTCAGGGCTGGTCATGGGGCATCTCTGACCAGTTTCTCTAGGACCCTGAAAATCAACCCTGCAGAATGCTTGGGGAAATGATAGAAGGGAGGGAGGGGAGGCTCAACCCCTTCCTGTCTCCTGGTCTGGCAGGGCCCTGGGAGCTGCCCTGTGTCTTGTGTGCCTTAGCTTCTTTTCCCCTGCCCTCACTTTCAGGCGTATGGGACAAGGCCACCTTGTCCCAGCCCCTCTCTGGGAGCCAGCTGCTACATGGACTTGGTCACCAGGCTCACTAGCAGGCCCTCAGCAGGTGTCAGAATGCCCCCACCATCCTCACCCTACTGTCACCTCCCATTTCTACCTTCTGGGCTCTTCCTAGACAGGAAGGCAGGCATGGGCAGTGAAGGCTGAATGAGCAAATCTTCTCTTGTAATTAATAAGTCAGAACTCCGAAATGCATGACACATCCACCTCCTGTGGCCCCCTGGCCTTGTGGGGAGAGGGCTATCAGAAGCCCAGGTTAGATGCACCTTGGTTCCTGATTTTAGGGTCTCTCCTGGGTTCAGACCAGGGGAGAGAGGCTAATGGATTGATATCTTCCTAGTCCCAAGGGAGGGACAGGAAAACTAACTACAGGCTGAACTCCTGTGGATGGAAGACCTGGCTTGGGATGGGAGAGCTCAGCCTTTCTGCTTGTGATCCTGGCGGTGATTCAGAAATGAGCTCCCTTAACCCTCCCCTAATGGAGCCAGGCTCCCCTCCTGTTACCCATACCAGCAAGAAGGCCAGGCCCCACTCTGCCCAGCCACAGGCCAGACATCTGCCCACAGCAGCCTCTCCCTCCTCAAGCCGTTTGCTGCCCCTGCCTATGAAGGCCTTTGCCAGAGCCCTGAGGGGGCAGGGGCCTCAAGCCTCCTGGGGCAGCAGGTTGGGGGGCTCTCCCCCCTCCTGCTCTTTTTATGTATAACTTACCTCCCATGCCCTTTTTGTACGATTATTATTTTCAAGTAGAGTAGCTCTTTGTATATAAAGATGAAACCTTCCTTGTATGATCCATGAGAAGTCAGAGTCACCTAGTTTTGTATGCCAGGTAGGATCACCACGGCTCCCCCAGAAAGCAACTCTCTCTATTTTGGTCTGTGATATTTTAAAGGCGCCGGGACAGGAGCAAGCAGATAAACTGAGAGATTATATATATATATATATATACATGTATATATATATATATCTATCTATATATATATATGAGATAATATAGATTGTACTGAAATCACTTTGGCCTATGGATGGTCTGTCCCTTTCCTCTCTCTGTATTTGTGGAGGGTGAGGGTGCTCAAGGTGGGACTCACGTGGTCCTGGAAGTGGGGTCTGGCAGGTGGGCCCCTGGGTTTGGCTGAAAGGGTAGCTGGGCCTGTCTCTATCTGAGCCTAATGCTTTTGAAGAAAGGTCCATCCCATATACTGAGTCCCCCAGAGACCTGGGCAGGGATTGAAGCTGGAACAGACCTTATTCACCTGGTCCTCAGAGAGGTGGTTCTTGGTCACAGTGGCCACACCAAAGAGTGCAAACACTCCCCTTTCCAACTCCATCACTTGCTGCCTTGGTGACATGGAAGTTGTGAGCCCTGTCTCATGGAGAATGTGGAAGAGTCAAGCATCCCAGAGGCTGAGCACCTTGCCTGCTCCTGGGTCTGGCATCCTCCCAGGGGACCCTCCCCCTTTTCTGTGCCCCTCAGAGGCCTGAGGCCAGAGCTGCTCTGAGGTTGGCACTGTGCCCACAGGCTGAACCAGGTGTGTAGGAGGCCAGGGTGCCAGAAACCTGCATGCCTCTGGAGGGCTGGCCTGGCTCACTGACGTGAGCCTCTAGCAATGTGTGTGTGGGGGAGATTCCCCACCAACCTTTGACCTCTGGGTAAACATAGCTGCCTTGTCATCTCGCTTGGAGCTTCCTGCCCAGAGCCCTGTGCCAGCAGCTGGCCCAGCCTGGGGGAGGGCTGAGCTCAGTATGTTGGGACCAGTGGGGTCATTGGGGTGGGGTCTCTTAGCAGGGCCTGTGCTTAGCCTTCCTGCAATGGGGAGAGGTGACAATAATACCGTATCATAGGGGTAAAACTGGGACCCAGCTAGTTCAGTCCCCCAACACCTTCACACAGAATATGCGCTTCATCCTCATGCAGCAGAATTAGAACCCAGGACTTCTCACTCCAAAGCTCCTTTCCCAATGCCTCCTGAATGGGGTAATGGGAAGGATCAGTCAGTGTCCAGGACTTAAATCACAAGATGTCAGAGCTATAGGGCCATCTAATCCATCCCCCTCATTTAGACAGGAAACTGAGGCTGGCCTGGGGGTTAGGAGTTGGTGAAGATTGAGTCAGTAGACAATTCTCAAGGTCTTCCTATGGGCCAAGCACTGTGCTAAATACAGCAGAAAGATCCTGCCCTCCTCCTGGGGGGAGCTGGGGAAGAATGATGGGGCCTTCATGCAGGAGTGAGGAAGAGGCCTTCTTAGGCAGCAGTCCCAGGGCGTGAGTTGCCTCACATGCAGGTCAGGAGCTGGGGTCCCCAAAACGTTCAGTCCAGGATCTCATCAGTCTTTCCCTTGTCCACGTATCTGAACACCTGCCCACAGTGACACTTAGGGCCCTTGTAGGTCTTTGTGTAGGATTTCTAGCCTAGAAGGATCATCGTATCTGACTCTCCTTTTATAGAAGAAACTGAGGCTTTGATCAAAGGCCAACACCATAAGTGGTGGAGCAGAGATGTGAACCCAGACCTACGGACTCCAAATTCAGTGCCTTTCCTGCTGAGCCCCACAACCTCCCTCTAACGTAAATGAGAACCACGGCCCCCATTTCTAGGACCAATTTAGGGCTCACAAGGGATTCCTCATGTGGTGGCGCTCGCACTGACCTCTTTTTAGAGATGATGAGGGGCTCTGGTGAAATGCTTTGTTCAGGGTCACAGCAGTGAAGAGATTCAAACCCAGGTTTTCTAGCACTGGTTCATTTTTTGTAGACAGATCTAGATTGTTAAAAAGCTTTCCCTGACACATAGCCCAGCTTGGCTTCTTTGAGCCTCTCCTCCTCCTACTGAAGCATATCTCACTTCTGTCTTTCCCATCCTCCCTTCAAACATCTCCAGTTCTTTCCACTGGTCCTTATGGCTCAAGGGAGAGCTTTCGCCCTGTGGAGGGAAAAGGGGGAATTTGGCCTCAGATTCCTTGCTCCCCAGAATCTCCTGAGGGTAGTGGGTTCCTCCTTCTGGAGCGTCTTCAGACAGGACAGTAGGGGAGTTTCTTTTTACTTAAGGGTTGGATGAGATGCCCTAACTTCCCTTCAAATTTTAAAATTGTATGATCATGTGGAAGACCCCAGATTATAGGGCAATGGACAGAAAGAATAAGGAGGCAAGTCCACCAGCTGATTCTGTGAGTCTGGAACATACTAATGCAATCTATGCACTCGAGAGCCCATCCCCGGCATCTTGCATCACCACCCATCCCTAGGTGCCACACAGGACGAAATCCAGGCCCCACATACTCTTATCTCAGTGAAAAAGAACTTGCTTTATTTAGAAAGTCTACAAAATACAGGAGGCGAGCAGCGCTTACTGTAAGTCAGAAAAATAAATAAATTCTGGAACACCTAGGGAGGGCATTTTGGGGGTCTTGTTACATATAGATAAAATGTGATTTATTTGCAGATATAAAATATAACGTACAGCTCATCCACTTCCCCACCTAGACTGGGCACCAGTGAGGTGGGCTGGCAACTGTGACGGAGAATAACTTAGCTCTGTGCAATAAATAAAAAAGGGGGTTGGGACTGGATGGGAAAGGGGAATAGTTGGGGGAGGGAAGCAGCTGGGCAAGGGGAGGCTGCGGGGATAGAGAAGGGGGACCATAAAGGTTCTTCCACTGAAAGACAAACCCCAGAACCCTGGGCCCCATCCCCAAAAGTGCTCAGGGGCCCCAGCTCTTCTTCCTTCCTGGAAGCAGGCTACTTATGCTGGCATGCGGCAGCCTCCTGGGTTCATCGATATCCTACATAGTCCTTCCTTCTCTCCAGCTCCAAGGGCCTGTCTTAGGGCAGACTGGTTCCTCCCAGACACCCCAGCCCTCAGGGAAGCCCAGGAGTCATTTTAGCATGTCTGGGAGTCCCAGGCCCTGGGAAGATGGATGGGCCAGCTGGGGGGGCGGTGGGGCTCTGAGGGGCTGTCAGCCTCGAGGGAGGTCTGAACTCCCTTTGAAGACGCCACTCCTCAGGAAGAAAGCTCCCACGCACCCAATTCAGGTCTCCAATCTGCTTCCAGAGACCCAAAAAGACGGAGGAGCGGGGAGGTTGGGCCATCGCCCTCCCTGTCCGTCTTCTCCCTGGCCTGGGGAGAGGGGCTGAGCTTGCTGGTCAGCGTCCTTGGGAGAGAAGGGCGACCCGATGGCCCTCCCAGGGCAGTCTTGTCTGTTCTCCTGTTCCACCCCTCCTGGGTGTCCCCTCCTCGTGTCCATTTTCCAGCCGAGGAGACTGGGGAGAAGGGCAGGGAGGGTATGGGCAGCACAGAGTGAAGGCCTGCAGGAGTAGGGGTGCCCCGCATCCCAGTGCCCGGCACCCCAGTACCCGGCACCAAGTTGGCGCTTAATCAACGCTCCTGGATTTAACTTCAAACAAATTTAAGGGGGTGGGGGGAGAAGGGGCTAGTTTTGCTCCTCCCAGTTTCCACTTCTGAGATACTGCCCCTTTCCCAAACTGATGTCCACCCCCAGCCCTAGGCCCGTGAAGGTCAGAGGGGCAAGAAGCGCTGGGCCCTGCCCTTCGAGAGCCCGAGAAATGTAAGCGATTGGCCGGGCGGTTTGAACTAGGAGCTTGGGGAAGGGGCGGGGCCTGGGAAGGGGCGGGGCCTTGGAGGTGTTAAGGCTTGGACGCAGAGGCGGGGCATTGAGGGAAAGGCTGAAACCCCATGAGGGCGGGGCCTATATGGGGCAGAGCCTAGACCAGGCCCGCCCTATCCGCGCAGGGATGGGATCAGAGGGCGGGTCAAGGACTAGGGCACCCTGTCAGCAGAGCGAGGCTGGGAGCTGGGGGCGGGGCCTTGGTGTGGGCGGGGCCTGGGCCCCCTATATGCACAGGGATTAGCCCAGGGGCGGGGCGGGACCCCCCATCCGCGCGGGAAGGGGCAGCGGGGGGCACGACCCGCAGTCACAAAGAGCAGGTGGAAGGGCTGGCCGCAGACGCTGAAGCCGTGGCAGACGACTTGACTATGGTGATAACACTAGCGGGCGCCACCTTGGCGGCGGGCCCGCTGTGCGCGGCCACGGAGCGCGCGAAGCCCTGCAGTGCCTCGTACTTGGAGCGCAGGGCGTCGAGCTCGAGGCGCATGGCAGCGTTCTCGCGGGCCAGCTTGTCCACCTCGCGCTCCAACTCGCTTTTCTGCTTCTGTAGCTCCTCCTTCTGGCACACGCGCTTGACGCGGCAGCTGGCGGCGTATCCACGGTTCTTGAGCGTGCGACGCCGCTGCTTCAGCCTCGCCACCTCCTCCTTGGACAGGCCCCGCAGGTGGTGGTTCAGCTCCCGCACCGATAGAGCCATCAATTCCTCATCTGACAGGTGTGGGCCTGTGTTCTCGCCCAGCTCGCGCTTGATCTGCAGGACCAGACGGGGCATCGGGTGGGTGCGGCTGGGGACCGGACACCACACAGACAGGGACAGTGGAAACAAACACTGACAATGACACATACTGACACTGACAGACATTGACATTGACACAGACACTGACAGACAGATACTGACACTGACACAGACATTGACACAGACACTGACTGACACATACTGACAGATGCTGACACTGACATTGACACAGAACCTGACATTGACACTGACACCACTGCCCACACCTCTCCTTCATCCTTCCCTTTCTCTTTTTCCCACTCTCCCCTGCTCTTCTATCCTTTTCTCATTTGTCCCCCCCTTTCTTTTTCCCTCCTCTGCCCTCACCCTCTTCTTAGTTTCCCTTCTCTTCCTTTTACCTCTTTTCCTTCCTTATTTCCCACTTTCTCTCCTCTCTCCCTATTCTTCCCCATCCCCCTAGTCTTTTTCCCTCCTTTCATTTACTTCTACTTTGCTTCTTCTTCAACTTCCACTGGCTCCTTCCCATTCATCTTCCTTCTCCCCTTGGTTCCACCCTGTCCTTTCTTCTCTTTCATCTTCCCTCACTCCCTCAGTTTTTCTCTCCTCTAACTTCTCTCTCCTTTCTCTCTTATTGTCCCATTTCTCTCTCCTTTGCCTTCCTGTCATCATCCTTCCTCTCTTACTGCCTTCTCTCTCTTTCCTTCCCTCCTGAGGAGCAGGGAGTAAGAACAGAAGAGGACAGAAAGGAATCAAGGGAAATAGTCAGGAGAGGGGAGGTTGGGCTCTCACCTTCAAAGCTTTGCTAGATAAGGTATCCGTAGACATTTTGGGGTCAGGCACCCTCAGGGCTGGAGACCTAGAGGAAAAGAGAAAACAAAAGATTATTGTTCCAAGCTTGCTTTTCATTTTAGGGAGTTGGTTGAGTAGGTGTTCATCTGTGATTGGAACTAATTGCATCCATGGACAAAATAGGTGGCTACCAACCCCAGACTTCCCCCTCCATCAGCCTCCTCTGAAAATCCCTCCCCTTGGAGTCATTTATTCATCAACATAGTTGAAGTGCCTACGAAGTGCTGTAGTGGCTGCTACCAGGGAGGTTGAGGCTGATAGATACTTGAGCTCAGGAGTTCTGGGCTATGTGGGTGTCTACCCTAAATCTAGGGACACTGATAGGATGAGCCCCAGAATGGAGGCAGGGAGACCAAGTCTCAAAAAAAAGAAAGACAGAACCGGGATTCCTATCCTCAGAAAGGTCTAGCGATGCAATGACACCAAGGTATACTATTATATGGAGACCTAACTACAGGACTTCATAAATGGACATAACCAGAACAGTCAGTAATGGGACACAGTGCAAAATGCCCTGCATTTGATGTTGGGAAGACCTGAGTTCAAATCCTGGCTGTACTTCTTACTAGTTGTGTGACCTTGGACAAGTTAATTCTCCTCTGTGGTTCAGTTTCCTTTTCTGGTCTTTGAGGACTATATGACCTGTAATGGCACAATCCAGTGATCATCCAGTGACTGACCTCATGCTGGGGGAGTGAGTGAAGTCTAGAACTGGCCCAGGAGCATTGGTTTGGGTAGATAAAATCAGCCAGATGTGGGGCAACAATAATAATAAGACTAAGTGATCAAGGACTGATTTTATTAGTCTAAAGAACTCCCAGGAGGAAACACCCTATACCAAAGCAGATAATCAGTAATTTAGAGTGCTGAGAGGCTGTGACTTGTCCAAGGTCACACAGTCAGCATGTGTCAGATGTGGGACTTGAACCCAAGTTCTCCTGACTCTAAGGCCAGGTCTCTAACCATTATACATGCTATCCTCATGCATACACACCTACCCCCTTTTGGTAACTTATGTGTGATATCTCATTTGATCCTAGCCATTGATATGTTGGGTTAGTTGACTAGGTGGCTCAATAGACAAGAGCACTGGACTTGAAGTCAGGAAGACTTGTCTTCCTGAGTTCAAATCTGGCCTCAGACACTTTGTAGCTGTGTGATCCTGGACAAGTCACTTTACCCTGTTTACCTCAGTTTCCTCATCTGTAAAAGGAACTGAAGGAAACCCCATTTTTTGCCAAGAAAACCCCAAATGTGATCACAAAGAGTCAGATACAATTGAAATGCCTGAGCAACAAATGGAGGAAGAAACGAGGTACAGAAAAAGGGGAGCCATACACCTTCTAAATGGGGGCTGAGACCCCAAACCAGGTTGACACTCCAGAGGCAGGCCTTCTTCCATGAGAGCCACTCATGCCCAGCGAGATGCTGTGAGGTCAGTAAAGGACTGTCTATGGCCATAGCCTTTGCCTGGAGGTGGGAAGGTGTTAAGAGGGGCTTCATACACTTCTTTCCTTTGCAGGGAGGGCTGGGGGATTCCAGATTTCTTAGTACCAAACCCCCAGCACTTGCTTTGTCACTGATCACCCAATGGCCAACCAGCATGGTGTAGTGGAAGGAGCCTCAGTTTCCTCATCTGTAAAATGGGGAGAATAATAGCACCAACCTCCATGGATTGTTTTGAGGTTCAAATGACAGTATTTCTGAAGTGCTTTGCAAACCTTAAGGTGTTATGGGAACGTCAGCTCTAATCATTGTTGTTAATGTTACGTCAGCCAACAAGTGTTTCCTAAGGGCTTGCTGTGTGCCAGACACTATGCACATGTGATTTATTATGAATATCCCATGCATTATTATCAGCATCCATGAGCAGCCAGTGGCCTCCCCACAGTTACGCAGCCTTGCCCATCCCTCCCAAGAGCTGACTCATTCTTCCCCTGTCTAATGAAAAGAGAATTCCAAGGGGGTCCCTTTCTCCCCTGCAGTGCTCCTACTTAGGGCTGTCCAGGACTGGCACCTCCCTGATATCAGGCTGTTTGTTCTTCCAGATTCTGCTTTGGAGAAGGAGGGATGTCTTAGCCCCAAGCTGCACTGGGGAAATGGGGGCAATGCAGGGAGAAGGTGGCTTTTCTGGAGGCTGTGAGGAAAGGGGCCAGAGACTGGGCCAGAAGCAGCTCCCAGGAGCAATTCTGGTCAGTTTGGAGAGACAGGAGAACCGATAGAACAGGCCTCCTCTGGATGGAAGTTTCTCAAGGTTACTGAGAAAAATCTAGCATTCTTTGTAGTATGCCACACCATTTAACTCCCTCATTTAATAAGTGAAGCTCAGCGAGTGGGAATTGGCTTGTTCCAGGCCACATAACATAGTGAACCCAAGGGTTCTGACTCTCAGGCTAATTCTTTTCCCTGCCACACCCATACTGGAAAGCCCTTTTTATAACAGGGATCCTCTCACACTTGAACATCTGTGGGGCAGGCCCTGGCTGGATCTAGAATGAGTAGCGTCCTCAGAGGTCGTACACGTCTGATTCTTCCTCCTCATTTCACAAATGAAAAAACTGAGGTCAGAGGAAGCTGAGTACACGGAGTAGGTCTCATTGGTTATATAAGCCTGGCTTCTCATAGGGGATTCATAAGCTGGAAGGTATCTCAGAGGCCAGCTGATCTATATCCTGGATTTTACCAGTGAGGAAACTCAGACCTGGAGAGGGAAAGTGACTTCCCTAGGGTAACACAGATAGTAAAACCTCAGAGGTGGGCCTTGAATCCAGGTCTGATGACTCCAGAACCAGCATTCTTTGCCCAGCACCACACCACTGCCCTTGGTTCAATCCAGCAAGCACTTAAGTGCCTTTCCTGTGCCAGTCTGTGAACAAACCATTTATTAAGTGCTTACTGTATACCAGACACAGAGCTGGCCCCCTGGAGATACAAATACAGAACAAACAATCCTTGCCTTTCATTTAAATGGGGCCAATATAAATGCACAGATTTCCAGCTGGGAAGGACCTGTGAGTCCCCAACCACACAACTAACACAGTGTCCACATAGTAAATATAATAATCATAAGGCTGGAGGGAGGATTAAGAAAAGCTTCAGGTTTGCTATAACCAGGCCAACCCTTCTCTATAGACAGCAGGGAGCAAAGGCAAGAGGCCTGGCCCTCGGGCTTGTCACCTTGTCCAAGAGCTCGAAGCCTTGTTCCTTGTTCCTTCTGACACAGCAGAACCTCCTTTCTCCCCTTGGGAAAGAGGCTGGAGAGGGGACCCAGCTGCCTGGTGCAGGTTATAAGCAGGGGCCTGGGGCTCAGCCCTCCCTTCCCCTCCTCCACCAGCTTCTTTAACTCTGCCAAGTGTAAGTTTCCACACCTCTGCTCCCCCACCCTAGTGTGTCCTTTCTCATCTCAGCTCATGCCCCTCAGCCAGCTCCCTATCTGCAGGGTCAGGGAGTCTCCTTCCTCATCAGGGTGACTTAGGCAGAAGTGAGGAGATTCCCCTCAGGTTCTTAGAAGCTCCTCCAGGAATAGAGTGAGGGGTGGGAGGAGACAGAGCCCAGAGGGAACCAAGGTCATTCCTGGTGGGAGGGGAACAAGGCTCAGAGGAAGTCAGAGGAGGAAGCTGGTGATCTAGGAAGTCCCCCAGGAAAGCACAGCTCCTTATCTCATCTCTGTCCCATCCTGGGAATCCATCAGAGCCCATGGAGGCAGGGGTGGGCCTGTGATGAGCACATCCTTCCACTGCCCCTAGGATTCCTGCTTAAGAGGAAAGAGTGGGGCAGCCCTGGCCAGAGAGGAAGAGAAAGGAGATGGGTTTGGGGAAACTGAGGCAGCTGAGGGTGGAGAGCTACCCCTGGCAGGCCCATAGGGCTAGTTAGTGGACTCAGCTCCAGATTAGAATTGGTGGGACCTCCAGGGATCCTAGCCCTGGGAGCCCAACACCTCTGGGATCTGTCAGAAGGGTATGGGGACAACTTGGTAAATATATTATCCCACTGAAGAGACACACCAAAACACAGCAGGCAGAAAACTGGCCTCCAAGTTCCAAATACTTGGGTTCAAGTGCTGTTTCTGGCACTGCCTGCTTGTGACCTCTCTGTTCCTGGCAACATCTTAAGACTACGTTTCAAAGAAGGAGCACACTTGCCCTGATTGAGGGGAGTCGGGACCAGGTCCTGTCCCCTCCCTCTAGCCTATAGAGATAGCTCAGCTCTGCCACAGTCCATCCCCGACTGGGCTGGCAAAGTGACCTTCTAAAAACTCAAGTCTGATGGTGTCACATCTCTACTCAAGAACCTCCCATGGTTCCCTCTTACCTACAGGATCAAACACAAAATCCTCTGCTTGGCATTCAGAGCTCTTCATAATCCAGCTCCCTCCTACCTTCCCAGTCTTCTTACCTCATACTCTCCACCATGTACTCTTCAACCAAGACCCTCCATCTCTAGGCTTCAGACATGTTCTCCAGCTGCCCCCCATGCCCAGAACACCCTCCCTCCTCATCTCCACCCCTGCCTTCCTTGGCTACCTCTTCAGGTCCTGGCTAGGATCCCACTACTGATGGGAAATGCAGAACACTGCACACATCAGGGCCAAGCTGGGAGCCCCAGTGTTGAGGTGTGAGAATTTGCACTGGAAATCAGCAAATGCTGCAAATCAGGTCACAGTGGATTGTTTTGTTGACTCTGAGGTAAGGAGATAACATGCATATATTTGAAAGGGAAAACAAAAGATATTAATATATTTTTAATCAAAAATTTCAAAGACAACTGAGCTTCAAGGCTCCACCTTCATGCCTGACTCTCCCCCAATGTTGATGACCTCCCTGCCCTCACCAACTCATCTATCCTTGTGGTTGAAGACCACTGTGTGTGTACCACCTAGACTGTGGAGGTGAGGGTGGGGGCAGAAGCACAAGATCAGCTGACATTCCTTGAGGCCCAGAGCCCCAGGGTGCTGACCTCCAGGCTAGTGCCCTGCTCAGAGGGTCATGCAGACAACACATGGTCATCTATGGAGATTTAGGATTGTTAGTTTTTGAGGTCCCTAGGAGAGGATAGGTGGTGGGAGATTACGACAAATAGGGTAAGAGGGAAATGTGTAAGAAAAACCACCACCTCCACACCCCGCCTGCCTGGGCCAAGAGCCATGAAGGGAGAACCAGAGGGAGGGCCCTTTGGGGGAGGAGGCGAGGCTGGGAGCTGGAGTCCCGTGTAGACAAGATGCTGTCTCACAATGATTCAGCACAGCACAGCCAGGTCAACGTCCCTACTCCCCACCCAAAGTCTCCTGGGACTGATCTGGCTGGGATCTACGGGTGACTGAACCATGATATAGTAAGTGATAGTCCCAGGCATCGTATGCTAAGGGCCTGGTGAGTGGTTCAGACAGTAAATACAATGAGAAGCCAGGGGAGATTACCAAGGATAGGGAAAGACTTAAGGAAAGCTTCCCACAGGATGTAAGCAGCAGCCTGACATAGCACAAAGGCCACTTTGGATGTAAAGTCTAGGGACCTGGGTTCAAATCCTGACCCTTCTATCTGCTACCTAGGTGACCTTGGCCAAGTGGCTTTACTGCCCTGAGCCTCAGTTTCCTCATCTGTAAAATGAGACAGTTGAACTAGATACTAAGGTCTTTTCCTCCTATAGCCTTAGTCTTAGAGGCTGGGTTAGCTGTGGAAAGGTGAAGAGGGAATGGGACAGCTTTTCTACAAGAGTGAGCATAGGTCAGGGCTGGGGGCAGTAGGCTTGCAATCCCTTTGTCTCACAGCCACCCTCCCTAGTTAGGCCTTCCTCACCTCTGGACAATTATAATAACCTCCTAACCAGGCTCCCTACCTCCTGTCTCTCCCCTCTAAGCTGACCTTAATGATGGCATAGGAGAGCCCATGTCTCACCACATCTCTGCTCTGCTCCAAAACCTTCAGTGGCTCCCCCTTGCCCAAGGGATAACACATAAACTTCTTAGCCCAGGATTCTAAGTCCTCTTCCATCTGGTCCAACCAACCATTCCAGCCACCTGTCCCCTCCATGAAGTCTATGCTCCAACCAAACCAGTCAGCCAGACATTTCCTAATCTCATCTTGC
Source organism: Bettongia penicillata ogilbyi (assembly GCA_023548195.1). Classification (NCBI taxonomy): domain Eukaryota; kingdom Metazoa; phylum Chordata; class Mammalia; order Diprotodontia; family Potoroidae; genus Bettongia; species Bettongia penicillata. Next base: position 4,583,580 of record JAJHZJ010000150.1, on the reverse strand, counting down.
TATTTCTTTCCACAATGCATTTGTCCACAGGGTTCCCTGTGCCTGGAATGCATTCATTTCCTCCTCCCCTATTCTTCATTCATGGCTCAGTTCAAGGCTTCCTTCCCCATAAAGTCTTCCCTGGTCCCTGAAGGTCCCTGTTCCTTCCCTTCTTGAATCAACCAATAAGCATTTATTAAATACCTACTGTGTGCCAACTAGGTGCTGGGAGTCTCAATTTCCTGCTGCCTCCTAAAGTTTCCTCAGAGCAGCAGGCACACAATTCTAGTCTGTACTGTAGTCACTTCTTAACTGGCCTGCTTAGCTTTCTGTCTCCCAGGGGCCTGACACAGTGCTAGGCTGTGGCCCCAGAGAGGAGTGATAAGCATTTATGGAACTGAGAGGCAGCCAGACATTGGAGGGAAGGTCTTGAGGAGTCAGGTCCATCATCAACCCTGGGGAAAGCCTGGAGTCACTTTCAAGGGACCACAACACTTGGAATAACTGCCTTGAAAGTTGTCTGGTTGACCTGCCTCATTTACAGGTAAGGAGACTGAAATCAAGACAGGGAAAGTGCTTGGTCCATCATTACTCATTTAGGATCTTTGGAGTGATTCTACCAGGAGCCATTGAGATGTGATTTCCAGGAGGGGGAAGATTCATTGGTCTTTTTCCAGAGAAGTATGCATGAGGGGGAGGGGGCAGCTCTAGACATTCAGCTTCAAGGGAGAGACAAGAGGTCATGTAATCCAACCTTCTCCAGCTTCCATTTTACATACCAGACCCAAAGAAAATAGTACTGTAGCCAAGATCACACAGGTGTTAAGTAGTGATTTGAACCCAGGTCCTCTGACCCCAAGCCCAATGCCACACAACCACTAGTTCAGCCTTTCCCTGGCTCCTTTCCTATCTTCTCCCTTGCTCTGGCAGTGGCTTCCTCAGCCACATCCCAGGTCCTGGCTGAGGCTCGGCTCCTTGCCCAGGAATGCTTAGGCTCAGCTGAGTCAGACATGTCCTGTAGGAAAGCCTCAACGATGAGGGAGTCCCAGCCTCCTTCTCTGGCTCGTGCCTGCTCTACTCTTCCTCCTCCTCACATGTGTTTGGTGATCCAAAACTGTTTGTGGAACGAACAAATGAATTAGATCACACCTCTGTGTTCTGAGCAGGGCCAGAGCAATCCAGGAAGATGTCCAAAGAGCTAGACTCAGGGGAAATCATGGGATTAATGAGGCTGAAATCAGCAAAGTCAGACTATTAAAACAGAGGCAGTATGGAGGTCAGACTTAGGAAGAGCTGGGTTGAAACTCCTTTCCCCTCGAGGTCTGGAGGGATAATAGCTAACATGTACATAGCCCTGGACATATCACATGTGATCCTTTCAGCAAACCTGGGAGGCAGGTGTTATAATTATTTCCATTTTACAGATGAGGCAGAGAGCATTGCAGTGATTTATCCAGAATCATACAGCTAGCAAGTTTACATGGCAGAATTCAGTCTTCCTAGCACATATAAGCACTTATTAAATGATGATTAGTTGCGTGATTTACTGCAATTGAGCAATTTGATGGAACTCTGCAGGGAGAGTTTTTGAAATGCACCAACTCCCCTTATCCACCACCTCTGCTCCGCATTCATAGTCTCAGGTTTGGATATGATCAAATTTGCTTGAAGCAGGTAGGGGAGAGGGGAATCATCATAGTAAACCTTAACAAATGCTTGCTTGATCAATAAATGACTCTATGAACCCCTACTGGAATCACTGAAGTTGTATTCTTTAGAAATACCAACTCCCTGGGTTAGCATTTAAAGCCTTTTACAGTCTGACTCCAGCCTATCTGTCATCCTAGGTCTACTGCCAACCACTCCCCTTCATGGGTTTTCCATTCCAGCCAAACTGGCCTGCTTGTCTGCCTCCATTCATGACATTCCTTCTGCTCTCTGGGCTTTTGCACAGACTGCCCCCTCCCACCTCCCCAATCTGAAATGTTTTTCCTTCTTGTGAATCCTAGCCCACTCCAAGGCTCACCTCAAGTGACAAGAGTCCTTTCCTGATCCCCATAATTTTAGTGATACACTCCCCATCCAATTGTCTTGTATTTATTTGATTTATATTTGATTCTGGAAATAAGAGAGTGCCCTTGTGGCTCACTGAGAGAGGGTAAGAGGAGGTGTAAGGAATAAGGTGATAAGGACTTTAGGAAAATCACTTTGGTAGCTGAATGGAGGATGGGCTTGGATGGGGAGAGACTTGAGGCAGGTTACTGAAATAGTATAGGCATAAGGTTAGCACGGTGGGGACAGTGTCAGAGGAGAGAAGGGGCTTATGCAAGAGATTCCACAAAGGTTAAATTAATAAGAGATACTGCAAAGGTGAAATCAACAAGAGATGTTGCAAAGGTGAAATGAACAGGCCTTGGCAACAGCTTGACTGTGGAGGATGAGAGAGCATGAGAAGTCCAGGATGACTCTGAGGTTGGAAGCCTAAGGGGCTTGGAGGCTAGCAATACTTTCTACAGGGATAGGAAAGATAGGAGATAGAGAAGGTTGGAGGAAGATAACGAGTTCTGTTTTGGACACATTGAGTTTAAGATGTCTACTGGACATCCAGTTTATTAAATTAAATGGAATTTTATTTTGAGTTTTATTTTTCTGTTGATGTTTTACTTAGTTCGCTGCTGAAGTTTGCCTTCTATGAAAACACTTTAAATGAAAAAGGGGAGGGGAGGGGACCCGAAGAGTTTGCCTGAATTTAAAATTTTGCTGTCAAACACTTTGTAAACAGAACAGTGTTTCTAGGATCACAGGATTCTTAGGGTTCTAAGGGACCTGAGAGATCCTTGAGTTCCTCCCTTCTGGACAGGGATTTGTCCAAGAACACATAGAGAGTCCATAGGGTAGGGCTACCTCCTACCTCCCAGGCTGGATATTGCCAGTGGCTTCTTCTGTGCTCCTGGTCACCAACAAAGCCAGCACAGCTGACTTAAGTGATTTGGGGGCCGGGCCCTGATGTTCTTTCTGGGGATATAAAATTGACAAGGTCAGGGTCTGTTTAGCACATGGCTTATGAGTGTGTCTGTCTGCCATCACTGATACTATAAAAATCCCTCTTGGGTCCCCTGTAGGAATCCTGCCGCAGACTGCCCCACCCCATGCTGGCAGGCCGCTCTGTCTCTGACTCTCAGTCGGTTTCACCCATCCTGTGAGCACAGAGAGAAAAAATTTGTTTTCCTCTACCTCTGGAGCCAACAGGATCAGCCAGACTCCCAGAGCAGGGTAACGGGGCACAGAGAGTGGCAGATTTGGAGTCTGAGGACACAGGTTCAATTTTCAGCTCTGCCATTTGGAACCTAAGGGAATTTAGTCCCCCTCTGAAAAATGAGGGGGCTGGACTTGGTGACCACCAAGTTCCGGTCCAGTTTTGCAATTTCTGTGATTCTGAGGCACAGGACAACAGATCCCAGCATGCAAATGGAGAAGAGTGTGTGGGCATCAGCCACAGAGGCAGATGTGAACCCAGTCCTACCAGGGAAGTTTTGTTTCTAAAGGGGGCCAGTGTGGGGAGGTGGGGCACCCCTGGTTCCTCACTGGGGCCCAGGGCTCTGTTCATCCAGGCAGCAGTCAAAGTGGCCTCCGAGGGTTGCCTGCCTGTCCACTTTCCATTTTCCCCCTTTAATGGAAAAGCTCTATTCCCCTTGGCCATTTGACCAGAGACCACAAGACTTTTACTCTCCACTCTGGCTTTCTGGTCTGGTCTAGGGGACACTACCTGTGACTTACCCTGCTTCCAGAAGCCATGGGCCCTCTGAACCTAGCTCTCAGAACTAGGTGATTTCCAGGTTCTCAGACCTGCAATCTCATCAATAAAGGGGTTCCCTTCAATGAGACAAATCTCAACTCATCCATGGTGACTTGAAACTCACTATAGCCCTATCTGATCTAATCCAGTGGGCATTTATTAAACACCTACTATGTGCCAGGCTCTGTATCTAGCACTGGAGGTTCAGAAAGAGGCAAAAGACAGTCCCTGCCCTCAAGGAGCTCACAGTCTAACAAGGAACAACAAATATGTGCAAACAAGCCAGATACCAGATAAATAGGAAATAATTAACAGAGACAAGACACTGGAATAAAGAGGAGTTGAGGAAGGATACCTATGGGATTTTAGTTGGGACTTTAAAGAAGCCAGGGAGGTCCGTAGGGAGGGAGAGTGTTCTGGGCATGAGGAACAGCCAGAGAAAAGGCCCAGCCAAGAGAGGCTCTTCATGGAAGAGCCAGGAGGCCAGGTCAAGGGACTGAAGAGTCTGTCTTGGGGAAGAAGGTGTAAGAAGGCTGGAAAGGTGGTACGGAAGGGCACTGACTTTGTATTTGATCTTAGAGGTGATAGAGAGTCTCTGGAGTGACTTGACTGGGCAAGTCCCTTCAAATCCCTGGGCCTCAGTTTCCTCATCTGTAAAATGAGGGGCTTAGTTCCTTCTGGCTCTTGCTCTATGACCCTTGATCTCTCTAATCTCATCTATAAAATGGGTTACATCTAAAGTCCAGCTGTAAATGTTTGCTCCTGGGGTCCTGAGTTTCATCCCTTGGGGCCTTAGTTTTCTCATCTGTAAAAGAGATGGCCTTTGGGGTTCCTTCCTATTCTAAAGCAATTGAGAGCAGGAGTGGGGAAGGGGGAGGGAGGGAGATGAGATCATGAAAAACTTTCTATAGGAGGCAGGCTATGAGTCTTAAGGACCTATGGACCCTCCATTCCATCTTTGATTGGGAGGGAGTTTCCCTTTCATGGAGCCCAGTTCTGTCTCCTCATGACTTCCCCTAACTGTTCCTAGTTCTGCTCTTTGCTGTTTAAAGACCTGTGAGGGATTGACGTTCCTCCCTCCCACCAACCTTTCCAACTTATGGCTGTGGTCACACTGGCCACATCCTATATGAGGCTAGTCTGGGTATACCCTAGTCATTGAATGTCAGAGCGAGAGGAACCTGGAAGATTGTGGCCACGAGTTGCTGGCCAACCATGCATATTTTTACGTATGAGAAAACAGAAACGGGAGAGACTTGTCTGTCTGACAAGTGAATTAATTTCAGAGCCAGGAATGGAACCTGAGTATCCAGACTCCTGTTCTAGCATTCTCTTCACTACATTCCAAAGGAGATCAGGGTTAAGAAATGGCTTTGAAAAGTCCTAAACCCTTAGCAAATAGCTGGGGGAAAGAAAGGGCAGTTTTCTTAAGGACTCCCTGTGATAAACTTAGCTGAGAACAGGCTAGAGCTATCCAGGATGGGCAGCTGTGAATGGCTGCTCTCAGCGTCGCTGAAGGAAATGCCTGAATCATGGAAGTCACTGATCCACTAGGATATTTTGAGCATTATTAACCAATTGTGGTTTAATACAGAAGGCACAAGGCTTGAATTCAAAGCCCAAGCCACCAATCTTGGGTCTCCCACTGACACCCTGGGGCAAAGCACCTGCTCCCTCTGGCCTCACCTTCCTAATCTGTAAAACAAGGGGGTCTGATTGATTTCTAAGCTCCTCAACCCTGATGTTGCCTGTTCTAAGCTCCCTCCAAGTGCTGTCATTCTGGGATTCCATGAGCCATTTGCTAAGCACCTAACATATCTACAGAACTGTTTATTGAATTGATTTGCCTGAGCCAAAGTCCAAGTAACAGTACACGGTCTCTTCCAAAATGTTCTCATGAGTTACTGTAACTGTGCTGGTAGGGATAACCTGTGATTTCAATGGTTTAGAGAACTCTGAGGGGAAAAAAATAACTCTCTCCCATGGCAAGATGACACCCTTTCTGCAACTTATAGACTTAAGGAAATGCCTATAGCACTGAGAGATTGTGTTTGCTATACCCCAACACCATGTTAAAGGGTATCCAGTTCAAGCCCCTGCCTCATGGCTCTTCTCTACACCAGTCTGGTCAAAGGATCCTGGACCTCTTCCTTGAAGACCTTTCACTAAGTCAGAGGTGGTGTGGTCCATGGTCCAGCAGCTCCAACCATTAGAAACTTTATGTAGGTGCCAAAGCCATCCGACACTGCTCTCAGAATCACACAGTAAATAGAATCTCTGCCCCTACCCCCTCTCCAACTATGTTTCAGCCATTCAAAGGGCATGATTGTCTTCCTCGAGTCACCAGACCCTAGTTCGAAATCTGGTTATACTCCTTACTGTAGATGAGCATTTAACCCCTCAGCCCTAGCTTCTGCCATGAAATCAAGTAGTTGAGCTAATCTCTGAGGTTCTATAGTTACAGTGCCAAGGTCTAGGGGCACAGTACCCAGCTCTTCCAGTAAGCCTAAGATCTCAAAGCTTAGGGATTGCCCTTATTTGGCCTGGCTGTCCCCTCTTCAGGTCAGTCTGTGGTAAGGTGAGGAAGAGGGGGCAGGCAGACATGCTTAGGAGAAGAGTATCGTTTTACAATGCACAGGAAATGGAAGGAGCTGGAGACCTGGACCTACAGATGCCAGGGATGGGGGGTACTAATGACCCAGCAATCCCTAGGTGGGGCTCTCCAGAACACTGGTGCAGAAACAGGTGCATCCTGGTTCCTTTAACGTTTTTCTGCTGGGGGTAGCTTCTGAGGCTTTCCTACCCTACCCCCACCTCCTCACATACACATTAATCCCTTCACTCCCTATCTGCTTTCCCCTCCCGCTCCCCACCCCCTTCCATGGCATTGGACACAGCAAGATGTGTATACTCTGAATCTGTCCCTGGGTGGGGACTCCACCAGCCAGTGCACCTTTGAACATGGAGCTTTCAGCTCTAGGGTTCTGACTTCTTCCTCTCTCTCCTGGGGCCCCTTGCTTGTCCCTACTAGAACCCTGCAGCAGCTAACACCTGCACACTGGGGGAAAGCCTGGGCCCCAAAAGCCCTGGGTTTCATTGCAGCTTTTGTTGCTGTGACCTGGAGAGTCAGCCACTTCCTCTCTGTGGAATGAGGGCGTTGGAATACCAGCTCTGCAGCTTGTGACCTTGGGCAGGCCCCCCTTTCTGGGCCTCAACTTCTCCATCCATAAAATGAGGAGGTTGGATCAGATGACCTCTGAGGTCCTGGCCAGCTCTAAATCATCTCTAAATACAGGTGGGCTAGGTGCCAAGCCTAGGAGGTGTGAACTCTTAGGGCCTTAGACAAGTGTTTCCTGATCCATCGGGCCAAGTGGGAGGGGGCGGTGGCTGACCCAAACCCTCTTCCTAAGACTTTGAGGTGGTGTTGAAAGAGAGATGGGTCTAATGGGTCCTTGTCACGCCCCCCCCCCCCCCCCCCCCCCCCCCAGTCCTCCCTGGGTGCAGCTCTGGGCAGTCCTCGAAGAGCACACTGGTCTGGGCCAAGCTACCTAATTAGCTGGGTGACCTTGGAGAAGCCTCTCGGCCTGTCGGATCTCTATCATCCATCCTGGATGGACATTTAGGAACGCAAACATCCTAAAGAAATTCTGCACGGGGAGGAGAGCAGGGAAACACCAAGGTCAGGGCCAGGGGAAAGGGAAGGAGGGAAACCGGGAGACCCTGGCCCCAGCCTGAGCCCGGGCGGGACAGGACGCTCCCCTAGGCGCCTGGGGCCAGCCCACTCACTTCCTCCTCCTCCTGGCTGAGCTAATCCGTGTTTGCGTGCGCAAGTGTACACACACACACACATATACACACACACACACACACACGAACGACAAACGGAATGTACACATTGGGTCACGCACGCACGCACACCCGCCGTACGGGCGCCCAGTGTGTCTCCTCTGGCCTCCCACCCGCCCCGCTCGTGGCCCCAAAGGGATGACTTATGAGGGCTGGGGAGGGGGCGTGCTGCTGCTTCTTCCTCCACTTCCAAGTCTGCCTTCTTGGCCCCCCAGTCAGGAACGTCGGGCCGCACCTCCCCTTCCACAACTAGCTAGCCTTTTAACACTGGCGAGGGGCGGGAAGGAATAAACAGAAAAACTCTCCTTCCAGGACCTCAGCAAGGTCCCATCTGGCTCAGACTCGTGTTGGGTGGGGGGAGACAAACACTCCACCTTGCCTTCCATCGCCCTACGGTGTGAGGTAGATGGGACAAGCACCTTCACTTTCAGTTCTCCCAACATCTGAGAAGTACCTTTAGTCCGGGAGTGGGGAAGACAGACAGACACCCTTCCCCTGCCCCCGACTGGGAACTGGGGGCGATTCTGAAGCCCACCCTCCCAAACACTCCACACCCCACCCAGTAAGTGCCCAACGCTTCTAGCTCAGCGAACCCCCTTCTCCTCTGAGAGGGGACAGACAACCGAATAATTCCGATCCTCCCCGCCTCCTATCATGCCTAACCTTCCGGGACGAGAGTAGGACAGACAGACAGACAGACAGACAGACACACACACACACACACACACACACACACACACACACACGATCCCTGTCCAGCGCTCCCCTCCCAAGCTTCCAGGAACCCAAGGTCGGCGAGGGAGCAAAAACAGGACAGAAAGGGAAAGGAGGGGGTCACTGGGGGGTGGAAGGCAGCAGCCGGACAGCGGGAAGGCAGACCCAAAGCCCCCCAACCTTGAAGGCCCCCGGGGAGGCGGCCTCGTCCGCGCGTACTCACCTTGGTTCTCCTGCTCTGTCGAGGAGTCTCTCTCTCCTTCCCCTTCTCCCTTCTCCTCTCCTTTCCCTCTCTGTCTCTTCCTCTTCGGTCCCAGGTGGTGGGTTCCCCTTTAGCCTCCAGCCGCCGCCTCCCGGGGGCCGTGCTCCGGGTTCACACTTGGGCTCGGGCAGCCAAGAGTGGAGGCAGCCTGCTGGCGGGGAGGCGCGCGCGACAGCGGCGAACGCAGCAATCTGCTGAGTTGTAATGTGAGTTTCCTGGAATTACTCACTCACAGGATTCTTTTCATTCATAAAAACACAGTCATGCGCTGATGTCACCCCTCGCCGCCTCTGTTCCAGCCCCACACCCCCGGGGGGAGGGACGAGGCGGAGCTGGCTCAGGAGCCCCGCCTGTTTCTTGCCGAGGCTCGGTGGGAGGGGAAACAATGGTCATCTTGGTGAGGGGCACCGCGGGACTGGGGCAAAGGGAGGGAAATACCACACTGAGCTTAAAGAGTCGGGGCGGGAGTGGGCATGCAGCCTCTTTCACAGACTCCAAGCAGGAGTCACAGCTGAAAGGAGCCTTAGAGATCTAGAACAAGGCCACGACTTTTATCGGTGGGAACATAGGAAGATACTTGGCCAAGCTCGTGGCATCTCAAATGTAGAACTGACAGGAACCGTTGGATATAGTCCATATCGGCCTCCGCATCTTTGCCGATGAAGAAACTGAGGCCCAGAGAGTCGAGGCTTCTTTTTTATTTCATTTTATTCTGAATTTGACAAACATCAAATACCGTATGTGTACAAAGAACAGGAAAAAAAAAAAGGATCACATGACATCTTGCTCCTTTCTCCCAACATCGACAAATCCAACAAGTCCTTTTCAAAGCTGTCTGGTTTCTCTGTTTCCTACCGACAAGCCTACTGTACAGTTGAAGTCCTTGCAACTTGGCTCTTTCCTTACTTTTTTCTTCATTTGTTGTAAAACTATTGCCAGACCTTCCCATTATCTAAACCACCCCCATCCAAACTTCCCCTCCAAACTGAAAGAAAAGCAATGTGTTTGTGTCAAATATAACTAAGCAACATGAATCTCCATATTGACCAGGTATGTCCCAAAATGTGTCTCTTGCTACACCTTGAATTCACCACCTCTCTGTCAGAGCGGGCAGCTGGTAAGCATGAGCAAAGTAGGATTTTTTGTTATTATTTTTTCTGGAGTTCAGGTTCCTAGACTCAGGCTAAATTGTAAACATCTGAAAGATTAACCATCTTTGAACCCTGATAATTCACAGCTATGCTGAGTCATACACATTTCCATGCCTTCTGGCTGTGAGCCTATCAGGGGCAGAGTCTTTGTTATATATTCTGGGAGGTTGGCATTTTGCTATGGGGGTTTGCTCATGAGAAGGATCTTTTGATTCCCTGGATGGGACTCTGAGTAAACCTTTGTTAAGAGCCCCACCTCCCCACTACTCAGATGTTGGTGCTCTCCCACCTGCTTGTGTATGCAGGTGGTTGTATTACTTTTGTTCAAACAGTTGGAGCCCTGTGTGTTGAATCTCTGTGCTAATCCTTCTGCTTGTATTTTCTATACTCACTTCTTTGTACTTATCTGTAATTAAAGTAAGATTGTTCACCCCTTGAAAGTTGTCTTTCCTTTAGAAAAGCAGATCAAAGAACTTGTGCTAGCTGCGCCCCCCACCCCAGCAGCCTGTTTTTAGTCTCTTTTTTTGATCTAACCCTGAAAGTAAGTGGGGGCCACTGAAGTTTATTGAATAGCGTAATGATGTGGTCCAATCTGTGCTTTAGGAAAATCTCTGGAAGCTAAGTGGAGTTCTGAGATCCTTGCAGCAAGAAAACCAACAAGAGGGTTACTGCAATGATTCAGAGGAAAGGTGATGAGGGCCAACATTAGAGGAGAGAAGGAAGAGACATTGCAAAAATGAAATTGTCAGGACTTGGCAGTAGATTGGATGTGGGAGGTAAGAGAGGGACTGAGGAGTTCCAGATGACTCCTAGATTGGGAGAATGAGAATCATCTGCACAGCAGTGATCATTGAAACCAGGGAACCTGATGAGATCACCAGTCCAAATGGCATAGAAGGAGACTGATCTCGGGTTCTACTCACTGCCCTCTGCCTCTGTTCATAGAAGTCTTCCAAGTTTCTCTGAAATTATCCATTTTGATGTTGAAGGAATTTTTCTAATGCCACACAAGTGAAAGGCAGGCAACCTACCAAAATCACTTAGTTTTCTGTTCATCCCCTCTGTCCTGGATCAAGAGGCAGAATTGTGGACAGAGCAGAGACCTTCTAACTCCAGAGGCAGCCCCCAATGATCAGTTTTAATCAATGAGATTGTAAGGGATGAGAGGGGAGGCTGCTGGTCTTCTTGCACCTTTGTATTCTGTATCAGCTGAAGCACAGAGCTCAGGACACAGCTCCTGGGTCTGTAGCTGAAGTGAGAGCTTGATGTATAGAAGGTTGGGAAATTACTTTTTGTGTGTGACTGTACAGTTGAGCACCCTCTGTAACATGTTTGAAGAATTATAGAATGTCAGAGCTGGGAGGGACCTTAGAATATGGGGGAATAACATTTATACAGCCCCTACTATGTGCCAGGCACATAGATCCTTTGATCTTTGTGAGGTGCTGCTAGTATCACCATTTTACAGTAGAGGAATCTGAGGCAGACAGAGGTAAAGTGACTTGCTCAGGGTCAAACAGCTGTTAAGTGTCTGGGGTTAGATTTGAACTCAGTTATTTCTCACTCCAGGTCCAGGACTCTACACACTGCAACACCTAACTGCCTCATGGAATATTGGATTTGGGAGAGCTCTTGGAAACGTGAATTTTGGAGTTGGGAGGGGCCCTAGAACATAGAACATGGAGTGTCAGAGCTGAGAGAAACTCTGGAACAGAGGCTGGCAGTGGTGGGAAGGACCTTAGAACAGTGAATGTGGGAGCCAGGAGGACCTTTAGAACATGCAATATCAGAGTTAGAATGACCCCTCAGAGATCATCTTGTCCAGCTGCATGTAGATAAAACTGAACCGCAAAGAGAGAAAGGTACTAATGTAAGACTATGGAGACAGTTGGAATTTTCTGGCATTAAACATTTAAATTGGTTTTTAAGGCCATTCCAGGGAATGTATCCTTGGGAGCTCCCCTGGAAACTTCCAGGATTTCCAGAGAATGAATGCAATAAATGAGAAAATAAAGTATTTATTAACCACTTAACTATGTGCTTACTAAGCAACAGGAATAAAACCACCCACTCTGATTGGGAGAGATAACACTTAAGAGTCCAGATCAGAGCAGAGGACAAAAACTATGGGGTACTCAACAGGTCAGATTATGTTACCTGGAGGGTCCAGGTAAGTAGACACTGTCTGTACTGAGATGAGTATGTTCAGGCTTAACCTCCTGAGTTCAAGAAGCCCTGAATTCTTTGGGTTGGAGCTGAATGGCAGCAAAGGGAAAAGTCTTGGCTACTCTTCCAGAACTCTTTCAGAAAATGGCCACCAACAAGAGGACTGACCCAAGCCTAGCCGTTTTATCAGTAAACAAGGATCAGGTGTTGTTTGGACAGTGACAAGCCAAGGTGAAATGCTACCCTGATAGTGTTACCCTGTGTTTTGGCCTAGAATCTGAAAGGAATGAATCCATAAAAGGTTGTAGCTGGAGCCCAGGTACAAACTTGCTTCAGCAGGTCATGTTCTTGGGCTACATGGAGGTCAGGTGGCAGGTAGAAGTACTATCTCCTTGCCCAACCCCACTCTCAGAACAAATTGTGAAAACAGTCCTGCATGATTCAAAACTGAAAAGGAATAGAAGGTCAGGTAGATTTCCTTCAAGTCACCAGTTCCTGTGACTCAGTCAATTAGGGGACTCTCCATTATCTCAAATTTGACCCCTTTTACAATGAGTCATACATGTGGCTAGATGCCAGCCCTGGAGCTCCCACATCAAAGTGGAAAGGGAAGCTCTGAGCATGCTCCATGTTATGGATGGCCCTCGTTGACCCATTCAGCCTCCCTCTCTAGCCAGTGTCAATTATACATTTAAAAAAATGCACAGAAGTGAACAGAAAGAGCTTTAGAGAGAAACACAAACAAGCTTTGAAACTAATATGTTCAATTCATTTTATAATTTAAAAAAGGCAGAGAAGCAGCAGGATATAATAGATAAAGAGAAAGCCTCAAAGTCAGGGGGACCTGGGTTCAAATTCTCTGGTACATCCTGGCTATGTGATGTGGGCAAATCATTGAGCCTCTCAGGGCCCAAACAACTCTCTAAGACTCCAAGTCACTGAGACTTGCATTGGTGGAGGGAATTTCCTTCCTTGGAATGTCCCCTATGCCCTTGAAATCACACACACACACACACACACACACACAAATCACACATACACAAAAAAGGCAAACTGGACCCAGTAGAGAATCATAGCTTCCTATGCAATTCTCTTTCCTTATCTGTCTTTGTAGACCAAAGTGTCTCTGTTTGTTGGTATTTGTCAAGGATAACAATAAAATTAAAATCAAACTTAAAAACCATTTCATCTCATGTTAGACTCAGCTGTGATGTGCTGGTTTCTTTTTGTGTTAAAATTGCTTCTGATCCCCCTGACCCCCTTCCCTCCCTTTCTAGTTTGTATAATAGGTTTATAAGTAGCCAGTATAAAGAGGGCAAAAGCAGGAAATTAGATTGCAAAGGGGAATCTGGAAGTCACGGAAAACCATCCCAAAGATCAAAGGAACAACATTTGCAAATTGTATTGTATGTTAGCCAGAATTCACATCCTGGTAATATGTACTGAATCAGGGGAAAACACCTAGGTACTTTTGTCAGGATCTCCTGGTCCTATGATGTGTAAATCCCAGACAAATCCTAAACCTCCATAGTTCCAGACCAAGGGAACATCCAAAGGTGCTGGCAACTTTGAGATGAAATGGACATGTTAACTTAAAAGCTTTACCGATAACTTTGAGATGATTTGGATATATTAATGAGGTAAGCCCAAGATGGCACAGGTAACAGAGTCCTGCCCTCTGCCATCTCTGTTGGGTCCATGCTGGCTAGTGCTCCCAACTCTAATCCATGGTTGATGGCTTTGAAGTCGGTCCTCTTCCCCTCTACCTGCCTTCTTTCACCTTCCATGTCCCTGTCCCCATGCCATCTGCTTCTCTATGCCTTTCTTTCTTATCTCTGTACCCTCTGTGCCTTATCAAAGTATGATTGCCACTCCAGTGCTACCATTGTAGACTTTCCTATTGAGTGCCCAAAGAACCAGGCATGCCCAACCCCATTTTATAATTTCATAAATTAATTATCAATTCAGTTTTGCTGAATTGCTTTTTCTTTCCTTATTCTTTGCTACAAGGGGTGATTTTGGGTAATAATAGCTAATAACAGCTAACATTTATAGTGCGTACAATGTGCCATGCATTGCTCATTCAAGAAAACCTCTTATAAGAATACCTTTCCTTGATATTCTCTAGAATTCTGCATTCAGTTGGATATATCCCTTTCTCCTTTCCCTCTTTCCTTTTTTCCTCATATTCAACAGAAAGCCATTTTGCTTTCTTTCTCTTCTTTTTCTTTGAATTATATTTTAGTTGTAGCCACTTGTACAATATTGCAGACCTCTGTTTATAGCTTTTCAATCCACTCTACCAAATCTAATCCCTTAAATTTATTCATCACCTCTACTTTATATTCATAAAGGATGTTATTTAGGTCATTCCTATACAGTCTGATGGTTTCCTTACATTCTTCAATTTAAGTTTAAATTTTGCAAAAAGTTGGCTCCAGGTCATGTTTTAACTGATTATATAGGAACTGCTCCACCTTTGGCTGCAAAGTAGATAACCAATCTGATTTCTATATTGACCATCTGGCGGTGTCCATGTATAGAGTCGCTTTTTGAGTTGTTGAAACAGATATCTGCTATGACCAGTGAATTATCTTGACCAAACTGTATTAGTCTCTTCCCTGCTTCAAGGCCAAATTTGCCTGTTATTCCAATTATCTTTTGATTTTCTACTTTAAATTTCAATCCCCTAGGATGAATATGATGTCTTTTTTGTGTGTTATTCTTAGCAGATGTTGTAGATCTTCAGAGAACTGGCCACCTTTGGTCTCTTTAGCATCAGTGGTTAGAACATAGACTTGTATTACTGTGAGGTTGGACATTTCCTGAAGAAAGGGGCATGATAAAAGACAAAAATAGGAGGGATTTAACAGAAACAGAAGAGATTAAGAGGTAGCAAGAGTACACAGAAGAACTATATAAGAAAGATCTTAACATCACCAGTAAACATCATGGTATGGTTACTGGTCCATCCTAGAGATGAAGTCAAGTGAGTCTTACAAGCATTGCTAAGAACAAGGCTAATGAAGGTCATGGAGTTCCAGCTGGGCTATTTGAAATCCTTAAAGATGTTGCTGTTAAAGTGTTGTATTCCATGTGCTGGCAAATTTGGAAAACACAACAGTGGCCACTGGATTAGAAAAGATCAGTTTATGTCCCAAGCCTAAAGAAGGGCAATGCCAAGGAATGTTCAGATGACCAATCAGTTATGCTCATTTCACATGCCAACAAGGTTATGTTTAAGATTCTTCAAGCAAGGCTTTAGCTCTATGTGAACTGAGAATTACCAGAAGAGCAGGCTGATTTTCAAAGAAGCAAATGAACTGGAGACCAAATGGCCAGCATCCACCGGATTATGGAGAAAGCAAGAGATTTCAGAAAAAAAACCATCTACTTCTGCTTCATTGACCACAGTAAAGACTTTGGCTGTGTGGATCACCACAAAATTTGGCAAGTCCTCAAAGAGGTGGGAGTACTAGATCATCTGACTTGTCTCCCGAGGAACCTATCTGTTTGTGGGCCAAGGTGCAAAAGCTAGAACCCAAACATGGAACAAAGGATTAGTTTAAGACTGGGAAAGGAGTATGACAAGGCTGTACACTGTCACCTTATCTGTTTAACTTATATGCAGAATGGATCATGCAAAATGCCAGGCTAGACAAATCAAAAACTGGATTTGAGGTTGCCAAGAGAAATATCAAAAATCTTAATATGCAAATGATACCACTCTGTGGTCAGAGGATGAAGAGGAACTTTTTTTCCTTGGGAGTGGGGGGAGGCCATTAGGGTTAAGTGACTTACCCAGGGTCTTATACCTAGTAAGTGAGGCTACATTTGAACTCAAGTCCTTCTGAGTCCAGGGCTGGTGCTTTATTCATTGTGCCACCTAACTGCTCTCTTGAAGAGGAAGTAAGAAGTCTCTTGATGAGGGTGAAAGAGGAGGGTATAAAAGTTGGCTTGAAGCTTAACATCAAAAAACTAGACCTTGGCAACTGGTCCCATCAGTTTCTGGCAAATAGAGGGAGAAGAATTGGAAGCAGTGTCTGATTTTATATTCTTGGGCTCAAAGATCACTGCAGACAGTGACTACAGCCATGGAATTCAAAGATGCTTGCTTACTCCTTGGAAGGAAAGCTAGGGCAAAGCTGGACAGTGTACTAAAAAGCAGAGATATTGGTTTACCAACAAAGGTCTATATAGTCACAGACATGGTGTTTCTGGTGTCAGTGGGTAGCTGTGAGAGTTGTATTATAAGGGAAGTTCATCATCACAGAGTGGATGTTTTCAAATTATGATGCTGAAGAAGACTTTGGAGTGTCCCTTGGATAACAATGAGATCAAATCAGTCAATATTTGAAGAAATTAATTCAGGTTATTCACTGGAAGGTCAAACGCTGAAGCTGAGTTTTAAATGCTTTGGTCACATAGTGAGAAGATGGGACTCAATGGGAAAAAACCCTGATGTTGGGAAAGATTGAAGGCAAAGGGATAAGGGGATGTCAGAGGATGAGAGGGATAGATGGTATCATGGAAGCAATGAACATGACCTTGGGCAGACTTTGGGAGATAGTGGAGGATAGAAGGGCCTAGCGCACTGTGATCCATGAGGTCACAAAGAGTCGGATATGACTGAACCACCCAAATAAGATTTGCCAGGCACTGTGCTAAGTGCTTTATAATTATTATTTCATCTGACCCTCACAACAATCCTGGGAAGAAGAGGTCATCATCATCCCCATTTTATGGATGGAGAAACTGAGGCAAGCAGAAATTAAGAGTTTTCCAGGGTCACACAGCTGGTAAATGTCTGGGGTGATATTTGAATTTAGGTCTTCCTGTATCCAGGACCAAAGTTCTATCCATCCACTAGGGGAGAAGGGAGAAATGTATTTAAAAATAAAAGTGATAGAAAAGCAAAAGACATCCATAAACATTACCTTTTTATTTTTAAAAGGGGCATGGTTCAGTTCAGTTTCTAGGTGTAAAGCAGGAGCCATCATGGCCACGGTTCCTGGCCAGAGCACAATTGTGCAAGTGATAGAGATGACACTTTTCTTTTTGTCTGCACACTTTACATAGCATCATAAGTTGAGTTATTTCTTTTCCCTCACCTTAAGCAGAAGAGAAGCCATGTATTGCCAAGGAAGGAGAGCTGCTCTTAGAGTGAAGACAGGCCTGAGTTTGAATCCCACCCCTGATATTGACCTAGTCTGGCTATGGACAAGTCATTTTGCTTCTCAGAGACTCTATGTCTTCCTCTGTAAAATGGGATAATAATATCTCTCATCCCTACCTCACAAGGCTCTTATGAAACTTGAATGAGATCATGTGTTTTGCAAACTTTGAAGCTAGCTAGATAAATATTGGTTGTGATCCATATTGATTGCTTCAGCCCTTCAACCATGGCTGCTCCCTTCACCAACACAGATCTCAACCCTCCTTCAGTTTGGGAGGGGATTCTCTAGATCTGCTCTGAACAAAAGAAAAAGAAAAAAGAATTCAGTTACACTGAAGCAAACCTGGGGTTCTCTTATTCAGAGGTTGCATTTCATGGGCCTAGCCTGTGAGAACACAGGGTCCCCTTGGCACTGTGATGAGGCATAGGGGACTACTGGGTACTGATAATCATTACATCAGCGGAATAAAGTAGCCTGCTTTACTCTAAGTCAATGATTATACCACTGTCCTTGGTAGCACTCTGTCCTCCTTCCCTTTTCCACACAAAGGAAACATGACCACAGCTGCACAAAGCTGATGTGACCTCATTTGTAGCAAGCAGCAGGAAAGAGACCATGAAGATTTGGGATCTAACTTGTTTCCCTCCATTACTCTACACTTACGTATCAGGAACACTTGATTTGTCACAAAGAAACCCTGACCAGTCTTAAAAAGTTGAGTTTTGAAAAAAAGATACGTATTTATCAAAAGTCCCATTCAAAGGTCCCCTTGGTGTGCTCCTTCTGTGGTGAGGAGCCCTGCCTCATGCCCTGGCTTTGTTTCTTCCCAAATCCACCTTTCTGCTCATGCTACTTCCTCTCTACTACCCCCAGTCAGTCCCTCCTCCTTCCTCATTTCCTGTCCAAATCCTATTTAGATTTCAAGGGCACCACCAATCCTTCCTCCTCCAAGAAGCCTTCCATGACCCCTCCAACCCAGAGGAAGCTCTCTGGCCTCTATCATACCTGTAGAATCACTGTGGGGATACTTCTCCAACTCCCTTTTGAACTGGTGGTCTGGGTCCCCATGGATGGCTGCTACTACCCTTCAGATTCTAGAGGTAATCCTGAGGGGCTAGATTTCTAGTACTATCCCTAATGAGCCCCTACTGCTGTGCTCCTTTTCTTTTTCTTAGTAGTTTTAGAGAAGAGATTTGCCAAGAAGGTATTATATGAACTGTTGGCATAAAACATTCCCCCTCAAACAGGTGGTGTGCTCTCCTTTTGTATAGACATGATTTGGGTGAGGGATGGGCTAAAATTTAAAGAACAAAGATAATGAGGCACATGTGTAGGGAACATGTGTGGCAAAGGAGTGTCCCCCAAAGCCCTCAGCATTCTTTTCTCCTTTGTAGAGTCCTCTTGGGTGTAACTTCCTGCTGGGTGGGCAGCCTGTGTGTGTTCGTCCTTCGTTGCTGAAGAAGACCATGCCATCAGAGAAATAATGACATGACTTGCACTTGACTTTGTTTTGAGTGAGGGAGGGCTGTGCAGGTCACCAGCCTCACTTCTCCTCCACAGCCACCTGAATCCAGTGACCAGATATTCATCAGGATGACTGGAGATGACCCAGGATGAGGCAATTGGGGTTAAGTGACTTGCCCAAGGTCACACAGCTAGTGAGTGTCAAGTATCTGAGGTGATATTTGAGCTCAGGTCCTCCTGACTCCTGCACTGGTGCTCTATCCACTGCACCACATAGCTGCCCCTGGGTGGACAGCCTGCCTAGGCCCTAAAGGTCCCAGTCTCTGTTGAGACCATGGTTAGTCCTTCTCTGTACCCTGAAGGACATTACTCCCCTAAACTGTCTTCATCCTAAGGTGATATTCTCTCCAAATTCATCTGCTGGCATCAGCCTGAGGTCACAGTGGGACTCTGGAAACTCCCTCATTCACCAGATTGACTGGACACTCCCATCCTGAATACTGTTCACCTAAAATCAGTAAAGAATTAAACAGAAAAGAAACAAAGGGGCCATTTGCACCTGGATGGGTGGGGGCATTTGGCTGTAAGGTTCTCTATCCTTCAGTGACTCAGTTCAAAGCAGCCTTACCCTTTTATTGCCTCAAGGGAAAATAGATTGAAAGATGTGGATGGGTTACTCTTTGTGTTTCCTCCTGAACTTTTCAGCCAGTGAGAAGACTCCATCATCACTCACACAGTGGGACAGATATCCTAACCCTCACCCCTGTACAAGTTACTTGTCTTTTCCTTAAAAGGTATTGGGCCTATCTTCAAGACTTGATAGGCTCAGGGGAGATGTTGACATCACTTCCTGGCTGCCTGAGGAGTTCCAGGTGCCTTCTCTGATGCTTGGCTGGAGGATTTGGGCAAGGGAGCTTCTCTCAGCTAATCAACTTCAAGCATCTTCAATTCTCCTGCAATGACTAAATCTCCTTTTGGGAACTGTTGAATGACCTATGAGATCATTTCCTATCCAAATCCTATTTACATTTCAGGGGGTCTCATTCTGTTCCAACATTGGATTGAACCTAAACTACCAGGGGACTGACCTGAGCCAACATCAGCTCAGAACAACACAATGCCAACAATATTGAGTTACTGGTGACCAGAAACCTGCTCCCCACATTTTCCATGTTGTCGGATGGGAAGCAAGAAGAAGGTGTCTCTACCTGTTTGAAGGATTGATCCTCCTAGGCCAGTTCCTCCCATGCTATATAATAATAGTAATACTGCCCATTGCTGGTAGAGGGAGGAGGGTGTTAGGTGGTGTGGTGGATTGAATATTGGACCTGGAGTCAGGGACACCCTTCTTCCTGAGTTCAAATCCAGCCTCAGATACCTACTAGCTGTGTGACTCTGGGCAAGTTACTTCACCCTGTTTTTCCTCATCTGTAAAACAAGCTACAAAAGGAAATGGCAAACAGCTCCAGTATCCTTGCCAAGAAAACCCCAGATGGGATCACAGAGAAATCAGACACAACTGAAATAACGCAACAACAGCAAAAATTATACAAAGTACCTGGAATGTATAAAATGAAAACAAGACAATCTTTGCCCTCAAGGCACTTACATCCTACACGCTTACATTCTAAGGTGGACACAGGTAAGCCTGGCTTCTTCAGATATAAGGCAGACCTGCAGACCCCAAAGAGAAGGCAGCTATTCAGTCACATTTAATAGGCTTCTATTCTGAATACTACTTGTCCCAAGAGCTATGCATTTAAAGACAAAAACATTCTTGCCCTCAAGGAGAATACGATTTAATTGACACGTGCAAAAAAGGAAGATACTGAGACTTGTAATCAATAATTTGGATAAACTGTAAGGCTGGACATCACAACCTTGATAATAGGAGCTAATATTTATATAGGCATTGTGACAAGCATTTTATAATTATTCTCTCAGTTGGTCCTCACAATGCTGGGATGTAGGTGGTCTTATTATCCCCATTTTACAGATGAAGAAACTGAGGCAAACAGAGTTTAAATGACTTGCTCAGGGCCACACAGCTAGTATTTGAACTCAGGTCTTCCTGACTCCAGGCCCAGCACTCTATCCATTGTACCACCTAGTTGACCCGCTGATGTGTGTTTTCATTATCACTGTCATTACTCAAAAACTCCATAATTAAATCCTACACTCCATGACTCTACAAACATTAAGCACTTTCCTTTTGCTCCCTAATTTATAAAACAATTTTCTCTTTTTGCGACTTTTACTTTAGCAATTTTCTTTTAGTGATTTTGAATCCATGTAAGCAGTCATGTGATAGTAGCTCACATTTATCTTTAGGGTTTGCAAAGCACTTTCCAGACATCTCATTCGAGCCTCACAAACTGTACTATTATCAATGCCATTTTGCAAATGAAAAAGCTGAGAGTCAAAGAAAGCAAATAGTTTGCTCAGGTAGCTAGTAAGTATTTGAGGTGACATCCAACCCAAGTCCCCTTCATTCCCTGTCCATCACCCTACTCACTGCACCAACCTAATGCCTTCTTCTGAGTGCCTCTTCTCCGATGATCATGATAGCTGATTCTTCTATAGATCTTTAAGATCTGTGACGTTCTTTCTTCATAATGACGTTCACAAGATCTCCATTTTACAGATGAAGAAACTGGGGCTGAGACAGATGTAGTGACTTGCCTGTGATGACACAGCTAGGAAGTAGCTGACTCCCAGGCCAGACCTTCTTCCATGACATTATGCTGTCTCTCAATTCCCCATTCTTTAGAGCTAAAGGACTGAGCTCAGTCATTGATGGAAAAGAATCTCACAGACTTCTGGGGGGGATGTTTTATACTAACTGTTCTTACCATATCTTAGAAATATCCCTTTCTAAAAACCAATTAAGTCTGACTTTCTAGTTGATATCAACTGATAATGTTAGGAGAAACACACTGGTTGGGGCTTGTGAGTTATATATTAAAAGAAAATTACCTCTAGAATCCTGAAGGGAAATGGAACCAGCCTTTTTCTGGGAACCCAACTTGTCAGTGCCTGTGGGAGATGGGATAAAGGCCTGAAGAATCTATATTCCATACCTTATCAATTGCTCAGATCACCTTTCTTGGGCTTGAAAATGCTTGTATCGATTGTGAACTCTCTGAGAATACAGGCATCAGTCTTTCAATAAGCATTTATTGAGTACCTAAAATGTACTGGGCACTGGGGATACAAAGGCAAAAATGAAAACAGTCTCCCTCCCCTCAAGGACCTTACAGGAGAAACAATATCTAAAATTCCTAATGAGGGAGTTTTGGGAAGAAGATACTAGCAGTTGGAGTGGGGGTGGGGGTTAATCATCTTGTAGAGGAGATGCTTGATCAGAGCTTTGAAAAGAGCTAAAGATTATAAGGGGCTGATGTGAAGGGGGATTGCTCAGTGCCAAGTCATGTAGGCAGAAAATGGTAATGGAATGCCATGTGTGAGAGACGTAATTGAGTCAGTTTGGTTGGAGCCTGGAGTGTGCGATGGAGAGGAACATGTACTAAGTCTTGATAGACAGAGTAGAGGCATATTATGAAGGACCTCTCATCCAAGCTCCTCCCTCCTGAGCACTTACTCTTAGTACCCACTTAGACATCACGGACTTCTTCAAGAATGGACACAAGCTAAGTGTCATATAGAATAACATGGAGGGGAACTGTGCTGCCATCACCAAACTACTCTTCTCCTCCAATCCTTTCCTGGCCTTATACCTCATTGAACACTGCATAGTTAGCAAAACCAGAGTCAGGACAGTTGACCAGCATTATCTTCCTTAAGTACTCTCAATCTACTGACATTCCAATGTTTGCCCAGTTTACTCACACAAGTAAATGAATACAAGAATTCATGTGTTGATGTTATGGAAATTTGTCATTCATCCTCATTTCCACTATCTTCTCAAAATGATGACTTCCCATACCACATGAAAGACTGAGTCATTCACAAAGGAGAATCTTCACTTTTCACAGATTTAATGAGAGGCACATGGTTATACTCCTCTATGGAGGAGAAATGGGGAGCCATCTTCTGAGGGAGTCAGGAGGACATGTAATGGAAGGTCCCTGGAAGACACTCTGGGTCAGCTAACCACGTGGAAAATAGGAGGCTCCTTAGCTGAGTACATTCAAAAGAGCTTTAGCTGGCAGCCCCCTCTGTCTCAGGGGATCTGTACTATTGGTTTGACTTCTTCACTGATGGAGTCTAGTAAGGAACAATGTTATAAGCAGGGAGGGCTTGAGTCCTCTCCCTCTGAGGTCTGCAGGTAGCCCTGGGAAAACAGGCTTTGATTCTTTGTCTTGTTATTCTTTCGTTTTAGGTGGAGGAACTGGAGGAACTCTGGAAATTTCAAAAGGTCAAGAGATTGGGTCACCTTGGTGTCCAGGTGACTGGGTGTCCAAGAATCTGGGCATCACATCCATGCAGTTAATACATTATCAAAGCCCCAAGGATGCTTGTACCCTTCATAAAAGGTACTGAGAATGTTTTGTCATTTACACTAATTTTTGTCTTAAATAAAAGTCCCTGGTACGTCCAATAAGAGAGCAACACATTGCGAAGGGCCTTGGGCTGTGAATTGAATAATTACTACTCAGAGTAGCTAAGGGGAGGAGGGAGGTTTTTGGGGGGATTGAGGTACATACAAATTCTTACCACCCCTCATCCCTGTGTCTATATAACATCAGGTTGACAACATTCACACTTGTTTTCTCAAATAACACAGTTTGAGGACTGCTTCAATTTATCATCATGATTGATTGGCTCTCTTCATGTAGATCATGCTAATTGGCTAGAATTTCCTCCCATTAGTAACCCCTCTGGGCTGCCCCTAAACTGTCCAAACTGATCTTTTCTTTCTGCCACATTGGCACCCCCTTTCTCATCTTCCCCTCTCCTGTTACATACACATACAGAGACACACACAAACACACCTTCTGTGGTCAAACATTGACTTCAGGTTCTCAGAAATAGCTCCCACTTCCATCCTAACTTTGCTTTTTAACTGCTTTCCCCTGGCCTCAAATTAAGTTACCTAAGCCTCATCTGGCCTACTATCCAGTGTCATCTCATGGGCACTACTGTGGTGTTTGAAAGTGATTGCTGGGGGATTTGTAATGATAACTTAAGATTAGAAGTCAGAGCCTTGGCTTTCAGATATGGGAAAGAATTTCCTTCCTACCTTCCTTCCTTCCTTCCTTCCTTCCTTCCTTCCTTCCTTCCTTCCTTCCTTCCTTCCTTCCTTCCTTCCTTCCTTCCTTCCTCCCTCTGTCTTCTTTCCTTTTTCTTTTCAAAAAACTAATTCCCATTAATTGTTTAACAAGGTTAATAGACCATGGGAATTCCACTACAGATCTTAAACTGACCCCTTTTTAATGATTCAACAAAATGAATCTCCCTTCTAGGAGAGCTGAGATTTGAACAGGGTCCTGAAGGATAAGATTGACTAGGAAAAAATTAGGGAAAACATTCTAGGTAGATGGTAAACCAGTCTGGCTGGGGCAGAGAGTTGGTGCAGAGAACGAATCGGGAAATAATTCTGCTTGGCTCCCAAGGGAAGGTGAACGAAAATAACAAGAGATGGAGGATGACTTCAGGAGCAACCTTCTAATAAGGCTCAGTGTCCCAAAGTAGAATGGGCTGCTTCATCAGGTAGTGAGCTCCGTGTTACTACTAGTCTTCAAGCAGAGACTGAATGAATCTTTGCTGGAGATGTGATAGATGGTATTCTGGGCTGGACTAAACAGCCACTAAAGTCCCTTCCAAACTATACCTTTTTGCATCATTTATAAGTACTCTTTGTACTACAGTAGAAAAAACATGATTCAAGATGAGGGTTTGGGAACTGAGTGAAATTACAATGATTTTCATAGAAAGCTTGCTCACCTTTCCTAACAGTTGTGGTTAGCATCAGGTAAACAGGGCTTTGCCTTAGGACACTGACATTTATGGGGTGGGCTTCCTCCATGAGGGGGAGGCACAAATCCTCCCTGCTTTGGTCTCTGTCCCATACCTTGCTCGTAACCCTTCAGTGGGTATCCTTGACCACCTCCCACCCATCAGGGTCCTATTACAATGGTGCATCCTGGGCCTAGGCTATGTCTTAGCTGTAAAGTGACTGAGCACATTGCAGTATCAGCCCTCTTGCTTGGGTGCCTCAGGGACAATGGCAAGTGCTCCTACCTCCAAATCCATTTGATAATTTATATATAATAATTTTTATAATTATAAATGAACACATTTATAATATATAAAATATATTGTATATTTATATTTGTGGTCATTATAGATTCATACATACATGTATATTTATACATATATATTTCAACTATTCATCAGCATTCTTTTTAAATTTTGAGTTTCGGATTCTCTCCCTCACTCCAGCCCCCTTCTCTGCCCACTGAGAAGGCAAACAATATGATATCAATTATACACGTAAAATCATGCCAAACATATTTTCATATAGCCATATCACCAAAAATTCAAAAAGAGAGAAAGGAAGGAAGGAAAGGAGGAAGGAAAAAAGGAAGGAAGAAAGGAAGGAGATAGGAGTTCTTCAGTGAATTTTTATGCCTCTTTTACCATTAGGCCACTTCTGTTTTTTAAGGTGTTTGTTATTTCCTTCAGTGTTTTTTTTGTGCCTATTTTACTAAGCTGTTAGCATCTTCGGTGTCTAACCAAGCTCTAAGCGTTCCACATTTCCTGCTTCAGCTGCCATGGGAACAAATTGTTCTCATCTGCCCATTCTACCAGAGGAAGTCTTCACATACTTGGGTTAGACACCCTCCTAACTCACCAATAGGTTTGAGAACGCTTGGTTACCTTCAGCCTGGTTTGGCCCATCTGCTGAAATGGTTTACTGGGGTGTGGCTGCTGCACATGCTGCAGCTTCTTGGACCCATAGGTGAGAGTTAGGCAGACCAGGTGGACACCAAAGGTGGAAAAAACCCTGAAAAGGGCTCAGCAGCCATCACACCAAAGGTATTGATCCTCCCTGAACACACTCTACACCCCAAGACTACCAGAAGAATTAATGTCAACAAATTAGAGCTCTTCTCTGAGCGTGAACAGTTTGTTGCTGACTTGGAGGGAAAGTTGAACCAACACACAGTTGGCAACGTGGAGCAGAAAAGGAGTGGGTAGCTCTCAGAGATTTGGTGTACAGCACTGCATTTGCTCATCTGGGTAAGAACACTTACAAACACCAAGACGTGGTTTGATGAAAATGATGGGGAAACTTAGAAGCTGCTAAATGAAAAACGAGAACATCTACCTCTAAGAAAGCAGCATTTAATTCCATCAAAAGCAAAATACAAGTAAAGCTTAGAGAGATGCAGGATTCCTGCCTCAGTAAGAAGGCAGATGAAATTCAGCTTTATGCTGATAATAACAATCCAAAGCACTTTTATGATTCCCTGAAAGCTATTTATGGACCAAAAACCTATGGTGCATCGCAACTACTCAGTGCTGATGGAGCCACATTGATTAGTGATAAGGACATGATCCTATAGATATGGGCTGAACACTTCCATAGTGTTCTCAGCAGATCATCATCAATCAATCCTGAGGCCATTGACTGTTTACTTCAGGTTGAAGTCAATCCCTCCTTAGCTGAACTTTCAACTGAAGAAGAAGTTTTGAGGGCCATTAGGCTCCTTTCATATGGCAAAGCACCTGGTGCTGATTCTATTCCAACTGAGATTTACAAGGTAGGGGGACCATTGCTCTTACAAAAGCTGACTGAAATTTTCCAGGTTATATGGCAAGAGGAGGTTATCCCCTAGGAGTTCAAGGATGCTTCCACCGTTCATCTCTATAAAGGTAAAGGGAATAGATTGGCCTGCGACAATCACAGGGAGACCTGTCTCTTAGGCATGGCTGGCAAAATTCTTGCTAGAGTCCTCCTTAATAGTCTGATCCTTCACCTGGAAGATGGGCATATGCCTGAGAGTCAGTGGGGCTTCGGAAAGGGCCGAGGAACAGTCGATATGGTGTTTGCTGCCTGACAACTCCAGGAGAAATGCCAGGAACAGAACAGAGCTCTGATTACAACGTTTGTAGATCTGACCACGGCCTTTGACACTGTAGGTTGTGAGGGCTTGTGGAAAATTATGTCAAAATGTGGTTGCCCAGAGAAGTTCATCAATATTGTATGTCAATTTCATGATGGCATGTTTGCCTGGGTTCTGGATAATGGACAAAGCTCTCATGCTTTCCCAGTCACCAGTGAAGTGAAACAGGGCTGTGTGCTTGCTCCCATCCTTTTTAGAATGATGTTTTCAGCCATGTTGACAATCACATGTTTTCAGTGAGGATGAACATGGCATCAAGGTCAACTACCATACTGATGGCAAGTTCTTCAATTTGAAAAGACTACAGGGAGTATTGGTGCATGATTTTCTGTTTGCAGATGACTGTGTACTCAATGCAGCCTCTGAAGCTGAGATGTAACAAAGTATGGATCAATTCTCTGCTGCCTGTGCTAATTTTTCCCTAATAATTAACACCAAAAAAACACAGATGCTCCATCAGCCACCACCACACCATCCATATGTGGAACCATCAGTTACAACAAATGGAGAAGTTTTGAATGCTGTGGATAAGTTCACTTACCTTGGTAGTGTACTTTCCAGCGATGTACACACTGACGATGAGGTTGATGCAAACATTGCTAGAGCTAGCTTGGTGTTTGGGAGGCTCCAAAGAAAGGTTTAGGAGAGAAGAAGTATTAGACTGACTACCAGACTGAAGGTCTACAGAGCCATTGTGCTGACTTCATTGTTGTATGCCTGTGAAACATGGATAGTCTACTAGTGCCATGCCAGAAAACTGAATCACTTCCATTTGAAGTGTCTTAGAAAGATTCTGAGGATCACCTGGCAGGATAAGGTACCTTGCTTGAGCTGAACTGCCAAATATTCAAACTATGCTTCAAAGAGAGCAACTCCAATGGGCTAGCCATTCTGTTTGAATGCAAAATGTACACTTACCAAAAAGACTATTTTTATGGAGAATTTGCATGGGGCAGGCAATCACATGGTGGCCAGAAGAAACAATACAAGGACATTCACAAGGTCTCTCTCAAGAACTTTGGATTTGACTGTGCAACATGGGAGACACTGGCACAGGACTGCTCAACATGGCGTGCCCACGTAAGAAAAGGTGCTGTACTCTTTGAGTAAAGCAGAACTGAGGCAGCACAAAGTAAACGTAGGATGCACAAATTTAGAATATCCACCCCAAATATTCATACAGACTCTCTGTGTCCAACCTGCAGTAGAGCATTCCGAGCTTGTATTGGTCTGATCAACCACAGTTGGACACACTGAAGTTTCACTTTACAATGGTGATGCCATTCTGATCCTCTTCGAAGATGAAGGACAACCACCACCACCACCTACTAACCTGTTAATTCTCTGATGTTCAGGAAGTACTAGCGCCTCTGGTGTGAGGGCTTGCCCTAGCTTCTCATCCACCTTTGGTATCCAGCTTTCATTCATCTCTCACCTGTGGCTCCAGGAAGATGTAGCATGTGCAGCAGCCACGTCCTGGTAAAACCATCTCAGCAGATAGGCTAAACCAGGTTAAGGGTAATCAATAGGCAACCCATCAGTGAGTTAGGGGGTTGTCTACCCCAAGCATGTAAAGACTTTCCACAGCTGAATGGGCAGATGCGAACAGTTTGTTCCAATGGCCATTAAGATGGCTAAAGTAGGTGCTATGGAGTGTTTAGAGCTTGGTCAGACATTGAAGACACCAAAGTCATCCCCTGCATCCCTGACCATTGCCAATTCTCTTGACTTTTGTCTCTTGCCACCATACAGTTGACTCTGGAAGAGAGAGTGAGGCTGATGACTTTGTGTAACTGCCTCACTCAAATCCAATTCCCTGGCAAGTCAAGATGTCCCCCCAGATGTCACTGGTCCTTGTTGAGAACAAACAACAATTCTCTTTTCATAATTTTCTTGCATTGCTCTTATTTCTTTCCCCGATTTTTCCTCTACCACTCTTATCTCTTTCTTTAATTTTTCCAAGAATTTTGCTGGCCTTGGGTCAAATTACCATTTTTCTTTGAGGCTTTGCCTCTAGCTGTTTTTATATTGATGCTTTCTTCTAAGTCTTCATCTTCCTTGACACCTCAGTAGTACTTTTATGATCAAATTCTTTTTTTTTTTTTTTTTTTTTTTGCTGTTTGCTCATTTTTCCAGCCTGTTTCTTGACTTTGAATTTTGTTTTGAACTTGGACTCTGCTCAGCTGGGAGTGAGGAAACATTGTGTCAAGTTTCAGGCTTTTTTGTGTTGCTATTTTCTGAGCTAGTTCAGGAGGTCTGCAAGTTTTTGGTGCTTCTAAGGTGGTGTGATCCTGGTAGAGGTGTGGTCACTCTTCTCTCAGTCTGTTCTCTGGTCTTTACCCAGGGGGGCCACCTGTTCCCTTGCAGCCACAAGTGCCAGTGTTCTTCTTGGCCCTGGATATGTGGCCATGGCTCTATTCCCTCTCCAACCTGGTACTGAGACGCAGAGTTGCCAATCAGCACCAGCTGCCCCCAGGGCCAGCAAAGAGTCCCCTGTAATCTCTTTCTGACCAGTTGTCTGACCCCCTTACTGTCTCTAGGCTGAAAGCCCCTGAAGCTGTGGCTGCTGCTGTTGTAACCATCTCCAAGGCTCATGGGCCTGCCATGCAGGCTTGCACCCTCCCTGGGGTTAAAGACTTCTTTGGCAGACCTCCTAAGTTGCCTTATGCTGGAAAAATGTCTCCCTCTGACCTTTTATTGGCTCTATCACTCCAAAATTTGATCTGAGGTATTATTTTAAGGTTATTTGGATTGGAATATTGGAAGAGTTCAGTTGGGATCCAGACTGCACTCCACCATCTTGGCTCTCAAGATCTGTATAACTCTTTCTTAAAAAAATAATATTTTACCCCAGTTACATGTAAAAACATTTTTAACATTCATTTAAATTTTTTTGAGTTCTAAAAATCAGACCTGTAATTTTATTGGCATGGGGAACTTCCAGTGAGAAAACTCCCTCTATGTCAATAATTATTCTGAAATTGACCATCTAAGACAGTTGTTTGGGATGATGAGAGGTTAAGGCACTTGCCCAAAGTCATACAACCAATATGGATTAGGTGCAGGACATCCTGTCTCTGAGAACAGCCATCTACCATGACTATCTCTATCTCTAAATCTGTCTGTCTCTCATATTTTATTTACCATGTACTCATTCTATGTCTCATTATGTCTTTCTACCCTTCCATCTATCACCTATAACTATCTATTATCTACCTACCATTTATGTACTCTCTATCTATATTAGTCATCCATCATTTATCTCTATCTACTCATCATCTGTCTGTCTACCTATCATCTATCTACTCTCTGCCTATCTATCTTTCTCATCTATAGCTATCCTCTATCTACTTTCACTATATCTTTTTGTCTATCTCTATAGCATCTACATTTATATCTAACCTTCAATAGCTTAAAAGTACACTAAGACTTTTGAAACACCCTCTTTTTATCTCTATGGGGCATTGTTATGTGGAATGAATAAAATAACAGATTGAATTGATAATTAATGAAATTATGAAATGGGGGTAGGCATGCCTGGTTCCTTGTGTTGTTTTTATTTCAGTAATGTCCAACTCTTTGTGAACCTGTAGACCATACTGTCTATGAGGTTTTCTTGATAAAGGTACTGAGTGGTTTGCCATTTACTTCTTCAATGGATTAAGGCAAATTGAGGTTAAGTGACTTGCCCAGGTAACACAGCTAGTAAGTGTCTAAGGTCAGATTTGAACTCAGGTCCTCCAGTCACAGCACTCTATCTACTGACTACCTTTTGTTCTCAGGAAAACCTATCACGGCAGCTGGAAGAGGAACAGCAACCACCTTTTAATAAGGCACAGAAGACACAGAACCAAGTGGTAAAAGGGGTACAGAGGTAGACAAGAGGGGACAAGGGAATGGGATGGTTAAGAGAGTCAGGTAGTGTTGGGAAGAAGATGGGGAGGGGGACGGGCAGAGAAGATCACTCTCATAAGCATGGACAAGAGTTAGGAGCACTTGGCAGTTTGGAGCCAGTGGAGATGGAAGAAGGATGGGGGGCAGGGAAGGCAGGAGTTTGAGGTCTCATTTTATGATTTTTTTCTGGGGAGTGAATAACTCTTACCTGTGCCACTTTGGGGTTAGTTCATCAACACATCCAAATCATCTCAAAGTTATTGGTAAAACTTTGAAAGCATAAGCATTTTTGGATGTTCTGCTATGGAGGGCTGGAATTTGTCTGGGACTTACACATCATAGGATCAGAACCACAGAACAGCAGCGCCTTGGTGGCTTCTCCTGATGTGAATTCTGACTAACGATGGATACAGTTTGCAAATATTGCTCTTTGATCTTTGGGATGGTTTGTCTATGACTTCCCACTTCCCCGTTGCAATTCCCTGTTATTGCCCCTTTTATACTGGCTGCTTATAAACTTGCTATACAGATTAGAAGGGGAGGAGGCAAGGGGCCTCCTTGTAGTATCAGGAGGACCAGAACAAGATGCACTTGTTAACACACATGTATAGTGTGCCTTGCTAACCTGAGGGAGCCATAGGTCAGCTGCTTAAAAACAGGTGTAATTATAAATATGAATGTAACAACCCCCCCACCAAGATAACTTCAGTGGAGAGAGCAAAAATGTGGTGGGATCACGGAAAAAGAAGGGCTCAAATGAACTGAAGGGAGAGCATGTTGATCTTTTCAAACATTTCTTAGTATATTCCAGAACACATTTACCAAATTGCCATTAGGCCTGCCGAGAATGAACAGGGCCATGGGCTTGGGAGTGGTGTGGTTGTCCCCAAGTGCAACGTGTAAGCACACTACTTAGCTTTGTGACAGAGAACACATGCAATACCCCAACCCTATTAGGGGTATCATATTATATGGTATCATCATAACAAAATCCATCATATTATATCACATCATAAATCATATCTTATCACATAGCATATCAAGTCATATGTTGTTTAACGTTATGGTTTCAGCTCCCCAAAGAGATTTCACTTTAGAGCTGTGGCTTGTATTCAGAGATAGTATATATTCAGACTAATCTGAAATATGTCCTGGTTTGTAACTTGAAAGCTTAGACAATTACATATTTATGGACATAGAGGCAAACAACAATGGCACAATTCACTTACTTGACATATATCCACTATGGGAAAACAGATACTTTTTTTTTCTAGAAACATAACTTTTTGTAAATAATCTCCCATTGTTTGGGCAGGGAATATTTTATCAGTCCTGAAAGAAAGTGCAAGACTTTCTAATTCTTTAAAAATGGCTAATAATAATAAAAATAGACAATAAAATAAAGATAAAAACAAAACAAGAATTTTTAGTAAATAACTAGCATATGTAAATATAGTATGTATATGTATACATGCCATATATCTCGTCCAGCTCCAAATCTGATCCCATAATCCCCTTTTCAGATAGATATATTGACACTAATTTGAGGAAAGATTGAGTACTAACATCCAACGGGTGATCCAGCAGTGGGGGATTCCTGGTGGAAGTGGTTTCTGAGCCAAGTCTCGAAGGAAGAGGAAGGGAGGCATGCCATCCAGACCTGAAGGCAACTTGGCAAAGCAAAGACAAAAGAGAAGAAGCATAACTTAGGGAATGTTGAATGAGAGTATGGAATGATGAACACCAAGTCTGAAAATTATTATTATCATAACTTGCATTCATACAGCACTTTACATTTATCTCATTTGATCCCTCAATGATCCTGGGGAGTCTTTATAATTATTTTTACTCCCATGAAATTACTACTATTCCCATTTTATAGATGAGGAAACTGAGGCAGGCAGAGTGACTTGCCTAGAGTCACAGAGTTAGGAAAGTCAGAGGAAAGATTTCTTAGTTATGTCCTCACCAAAACTTTCAACACCCCCATCGATCTAAATAATTACAATCTGTAGCACACGAAGATTTGCAAGCCTCTCTACAGACATTATCTTGTCAGAGCCTAAAATAAATCTGTGGACTACAAGTCTTTATCTACAAGGGATGAAACTAAGGCAAAAGTAGAGTGAATTCCCAAAGTCACACAGCTACTAAGTGTCAAAGGCAGGATTTGAACCCAGGTTTCTGTTGACTCCAAATCCAGTGCTTTTCCCACCATGCCAGGCTTCCCTAGAAGTCATGTTTTTTGAGGCTAGCTCTCGGTTTCATGCTTATACAGCAACATTCCTTTCACCTTATCAGCATGTGTCTCAGAGTTTGGTTTCAGGTCATTGTTATGTGCAAATAGTGAAAACTGATTTGATAGACAAGACTTTAAGTCATTTCTGTATTTGCCAATACACTTCTAATGTTATTTTGGGCAATTGCAGGGCTCAGAGCTGAATGGGATGTCAGGGAACTTGGGTTCAAATTCTCTGATACATCCTGGCTATGTGATGTGGGCAAACCATCTTGTCCAGCTCTTCATTTTATAGACAAAGAAACTTGAGGCCTAGAGATGTAGGTCACACAGGTAGTAAGTGATAGAAGCAGGATTTGAACCCAGGTATTCTAACTCCAAATCCTGGATCTATGGACCTGCCTCTACAGTCCCATGTGGTTGTGACATTCTAGGATCTTGTGGCCTCCCAGTCTTGCTAATCTCTTCCAAATACTGTCTGATGGGAGGAGCAGGAGAGTTGAGGTTGGCCCAGAATCAGGGCATGGACACACAAAGTTTGAGCAACACCTGGGTGAACCCTGGAGCTGAAACTGGGCTTGGAAGACAGGAAGGGGGACAAAGCAGGGATCGCAGGCAAATATGAGAGAGGGCAACACAGCTGGGGGGCAGGGACCACTCTCTAGAGCTGTAACTAGGGTGGGGTGATGGAGGCTGTGCTCCAGGGAGTCAAAAACCATTTGGGTTCCTCCAGCAGGTAGGAACAACCTGAGTTTGATGTCTAGTTAGGAAGACAAAGTAATTAAAAAGGTCAGCCACCACATGGCTTGCTTCCTCCCCCTGGTGGCTGGACTCCTGGTGCACTTCTCTCTAGCCAGGGCCCACTCTGCTCCCTTCCCTTACACCAGTACTGTCCTGGTGTCCCCAGAGGAGTCCTCTCCACGCAGCAGAGTCCTGAGGTCTCTCCCCACTCAGGACTTTGCATCCCAAGGTCCCAGGTTACTCCCAGGGAGGTCCTCCTGCTCCGCAGAATTCTCTCCTCTCCCTGCCCACCCCCCGAAAGAATTATGTTGTTGTCTCATCTCCAGCTGCTCAAGACAAAATTTGGGCACATTAGACTGCCATTCTCTATATCCGTTGTGGACCCCCAGTGTTTGAATGTTCCCACCACAGAGGATTATAGATTATAGAGGGAAAAGGGACTTCAGAGGCCAGCTAGTCCAACTTCTTTATATTACAGATGAAGAAACCGAGGCCTGAAGTTAGTTGAAGTGACTTGATCAGGGTCTCAGTAACTGAGTCAGGACTTTAACCCAGGTCCTATCATTCAAGCGAACCTCTAAGCTCAGTTTAAGTCAGTTCATCCATAAGGATTTATTAAGGACCTACTGTGTGCACTACTATTGGAACTTTGCACCCAGGTAAACAAATCGAATCAACACACTGTTCATGTCTGACCAAGGCTCAACACATAGTAGGTGCTTAATGAGTGTTTATTGATCCACTTCCATTCTGTACCTGTAGTCCCTCAACTCGAGGCTGTCTTTCTTCATGACCACCTCCCAACATCTCTCAAGGCACAGCACCAGCAGCACCTTCTCCATGAAGCCTGTGGGAATCCCTCCTTCCCCTCTCCCACTCCAAACGACCCTGACACCTATTTTGTCTACATCTATATCTACTTGTCTCCCCTAGTAGAAGTAAGTTCCTTGAGGACAAGAGCTGTTTCTTTCATTCCTGTCTTTGTATCTCCAGCGGCTAGCACAGGCTTGGAAAATTGTAGGTATGTAATAAATATTACAGTATTACAGTAATTATACTGTACATAATGTAATGATACATTAAAGTATTACAGTAATGTAATTAACAAGTATTTGCTGATTGACATAGAATAGCTCAAGATAATATCCTTGAATTCTTCCTCTCCCACCACACCCTCCCCCTTTCCTTCCCTCTTACTGACCCAGCTCATCACCCTCATTTCCATCACCAGTCCCTGAACACCCCAACCCAACTTTCCAAGCCCGTCTCCCCTCCTCTCTCCCACCCTTTCCTCTTCCTAACCTGGCCCTTATGAACATCATTTTAACCATACTCTTACTAACATTCTACATCCTCTTGTTCCCTTGATCTTTCACCAGACCTGCTTTACCAACCCCCAGTCGTGGGTAATCCCCATCTGCCATGTCCATTCTTGGCTCCAGCACAATGTGGCATTGCTAGAGTCGCACAAAACCAGGCCAATGAACTCTTGGGCAAATGCATGCTGGGCTTTGCTTGGCGTGCCTTTCCTTCATCTTTAAGAGTCTAGCAGAACTCAAGATCTCAGAAATGGAAGGGACAACTCATCCAACCTGTAACTGAAACAGAGATGTCTTCGATTTTTAAAAAAGTTTCATTTGCTACTCTTTTTTTAATGTCATAGTGACTCACCCTTTCCTTCTCCCAAACCCTCTTAATCAAGGAAAACAAATCAATACATTCCACAAGCATCAATCCATTCAATACAAATGGTCAACGAGAATTTATTAAGCCCTTACAGTCTGCCAGGTGCTGGGGTTACAAACATAGCATGAAAGACTTCTGCTCCCCAGAAGTTTTTAGTAGGTACATCTGAAGATGTCTGCCCCCGTTCCTCACCCTGGGACCACTGCCTCTCAATCAGGTTAAGGGAAGCAGGACTTTAATATGAGTACTCCTGAATTACAACAGGTCATTCTGTCTCCCACTTCATAGAGAATCTGTTGCCAAGAACTGTCCATTCTCATGACATGCCTCATATTTATTCCCTTTCCTCCTCTGCCCCAGGCACTACTCTGGTTCTGGCCCTCATAACTGCAATCTCTTCCTCATTGATCTCTGCCCCAAGTCTCTCCCCACTCTTCCATAAACTCCATGGATTCCCTTTTACCTCCAAGAGCAAATCCATTCAAAGCTCTTTAAGACCTGGCCCTTCTCTGCCTTTCCAGTCTCCTTACACCTTACCCCCGCGACACTGGCCGCTGTCCCACAAACCAGACACTCCATCTCGGCTCCAGGTATTTTCCTCACATCTGGAATTCTGTCTGTCCTCATCTCTGCCTCCAGGCCTCCTTTTAGTCCCCGCTGAAGTCCCACCCGCTAGAAAGAGCCTTTCCTAATTGCCTTCCCCGGCTTGAGGGGATCTCTTGTATCCCCATAACGCAGGGAGCTCCGCAGGGGCTTTGTGCGTTACTTTGTATCCTTGCTCCTTTGTATCGAGCGTGGCACGGAAGGGTGATTCAGATGCGCTCGTTGGTTGGCCGTCCTCAGAGCCCCTCTCTACCCTCTGCCCTCTTTCCAGTGGCACTCTTCTCGACGCGGAAACAATACGCTGTCGCCTGCACGTGGTTCATGCCCGGAGCAGCCCCTGGCCGCGACCTCCTCCCCAGTGGAGCTCATCGGTCTCCGCCCGCGGGCTCCGCTCAGCCCCGCGCTCTGCCAGTCCTTCTGATGCCAACCCATCGTTTTTCATCCTCTTCCTCGTCCCTGACAGCTGGGGTCACTTTGACTCACGTGCCCCATCCATTGCACATCTGCAATAGCTCTTAACACCATCTCCTTCTCATCGCTGGTTCTGCTGCCTATTGGCTGTGAGACCTTGGACAAGTCACTTCCCTCCTTGGGACTCAGTCTCCCGCTAAGTCTGTGGGGAGCTCTCTAATTTCAAGGAATGAAATCCATTCCGCATCTTTCCATCTAAACGGATGCTCTTCTGAAATCTAATTCTTCTAGTCAGTCTACAAACACCTATATCAGCGGCGTGACCCTGGGCCAACTACTTCAACGTCTCTGCCTCAGTTCCCCATTTGTAAAATGGTCTCTAAGGTTCTTTTAATATTTAAATCTATGCTCCCATAGGAAATTCTCTTCAATGGAGTAGCTGGCCCCTTTCCTCCAACTTTTAGTCTTGGAGGATAGTCCGGGGCTCAAGGAAGAGGGGAGGAGGACCTCGAGAGGTATCCTGTCCCTTTAAGAGGGAGAGGTCTCCCGCCCTTCATCAGCATATCGATTCCCAGGCCCTCATCCCCGCCTCTTCCGCCCTTCAATGATATGGCCGCCCCTTTCCCAGTCACCGCCTGTCTTACTGCCTCCCTGCCCGCGCCCTCTGATTGGGCGGTTACAAAAATAAAAAAAAACCGATTCCGGACTGCCCACTTCCGGCCGTCCTCCCGCTTCCGGAGTCGCCAAGCTCCAGGAGTTGGGCGTGGCGGGGAGGGCCCTGCTTTGATTGGCGGAGGAAGGCGCTGGGCCCGTCACGTGACAGTGAGTGCGTTTGTTTGCGGAAGTGGAAGGTCCTGAGCCCGGGAGGAGGTGAGTCAGGGCCCGCGCTAGACCGGCCCGCCCCTGCCCGCCGCTCCGGGGCCCTGGGAGGGAGGGACCGGCCGGCCCTCGCCCGGCCCTACGGCCAGGCCCGCGTCTTTAAAGTGTGCGGACCCCGCCCCGCTCTGTTCCTTCCCTTTCCTTCCTCCTCTCCACCACCCCTTCTTCCCCTCCCCCATCCCTTCCCCGCCCTTCCCCCTCTCCCTTCCATCCTCCCCTTCCTTTCCCTTCCCCCTTACACTCCTCAGCTTCCATCTATGAGAAGACCCCTCCCCCTTCTCTCCTTGTGTAACGGGGATCCCGGACGGACGCCCTTCTCGACTCCAGGTTCCTTCCAGGTCCAAATCCATGATCCAAACCCGGGCCTCCTCTCCTCCTGTCTACCCCGGGCTGTCCTCCGCTCACCCCCCATCTCTCCACCGGCCCTTCGCTCCCAGGTCTCCCCCAGTTTCAGGCCCTTGTCTTTTCACCAGGCAGCAAGTATTTAGTAAGTACATCCTGTATGCTAGGGACACTAGGCAGACCTAGTCCCTGCCCTCGAGGTACTTAAGAGTCCTATATATGTGTGTGTAGTCTTGCTCGTATCAATCAGCAAGCATTTATTTGATCTTAATATTTTATTTTTCCCCACTTACATGTAGAAACCATTTTAATATTGATTTTTAAAACTGAGTTCCAGACTCTCTCCCTCTCCCCTCCCCACCTCATTGGGAAGGCAAGCAGTTCGATATAAGTTATAGGTGTGTGGTCACACAAAACATATTTTCGTCTTAGTCATGTTGTGAAAGAAAATTCACACACAAAACCTCAAGAAAAATAAGAAAATAAAAAAGTCTGCTTCATTCTGTGTTCAGACACCATCAGTTCTTTCTCTGAAGAAGGAGAGCATTTCCCAGCCTAAGTCCTGCGGAGTTATCTTGGATCATTGTACTGCTGAGAATAGCCGAGTTCTTCACAGCTGAGCATCTTAGAATCTTGCTCTGTACAGGGTACATGTCACTTTGCATCAGTTTCTGTAAGTTTTTACAAGTTTTTTGGAAAGCATCCTGCTCATCATTCATCAGTCACCACAATTTGTTCAGCCATTTCCTAGCTGGTGGGCATCCCCTCAATTTCCAATTCTTTGGCACCAGAAGAGAGCTGTTGTAAATATTTTTGCACATATACATCCTTTTCCTTTTTTTTTTTTTGTCTCTAAGATACAGACCTAGTAATAGTATTGCATGGTCAAATGGTATGTGTGATTTTATAGCCCTTTGGTCATAGTTCCAAATAGCTGTATAGAATAGTTAAAATCAATTCACAATTCCACCAACAGTGAATTAATATCTCATTTTCCCCACATCCTCTCCAACATTTCTTATTTTCCTTTTCTGTCCTATTAGCCAACCTAATAGATATGAGGTAAGTAGCTCAGAATTTGCATTTTTTCACTCAGTAGTAAATTAGAGCATTTTTTCATATGACTATAGATAACCTTGATTACTTCATCTGAAAACTTTTCCTGTCTTTTGATCATTTATCAATTGGGGAATGACTCTTATTTTTATAAATTTGACTCAGTTCTCTATATGTTTGAGAAATGAGGCCTTTAGCAGAGAAACTTACTTCAAAAATTTTTTCACAGTTACAATTGCTAACTATATTTCCTTTCATCCTGTTGCTCCCTCTGTTTATTCTATTCTCTCTCTCCTTTCACCATGTCTCTCCTCAAAAGTATTTTACTTTTGACTACTCCCTCCCCTAATCTGTGCTGTGCCTTCTATCACCGCAGCCCCATTCTCCAACATTCTTCCCCTTCTACTTTCCTGTAGGGTATGATAGATTTCTATGCCCAGTTGAATGTGTATGTTATTCCCTCTTTGAGCCAGTTCTTTTGAGACTGAGGTTCACTCACTCCCTTTCATCTCCCCCATCTACCCATCCTTTGCAAAAGCTTTTTCTTGTCTCTTTTATATGAGATAAGTGCCACATTCTACCCTTTCCTTTCCCTTTCTCTCAGTGCATTCCTCTCTCACCCCTTAATTTTATTTTTTAAGATATCATACCTTCATATTCAACTCACACTTGTATCCTGTGTCTTCTAACTCCTTCTAACTGCCTAATAATGAGGGAGTTCTTATGAGTTACAAGTGTCATCTTCCCATGTAAGAGGGTAAACAGTTTAACCTTAAGTCCCATATGATTGCCCTTTCCTGTTTACCTTTTCCTGCTTCTCTTGAGTCTTGTATTTGAAAGTCAAATTTTCTATTTAGCTCTGGTCTTTTCATCAAGAATGCTTAAAAGTTCTCTATTTCCTTGAATATTCCTATTTTCCCCTGAAGGAATATACTCAGTTTTGTTGGGTACAGGATTCTTGGTTGTAATCCTAACTCCTTTGCTCTCCATAATTTCATATTCCAAGCCATCTCATTCTTTAATATAGAAGCTGCTAAATCTGTGTCCTCTTGACTGTGGCTCCATGATACTTGAATTGCTTCTTTCTGGCTGCTTGGCAATATTTTCTTCTTGAGCTAGGATTTGACTATGATATTTCTAGGAGTTTTCATTTTGGGATCTCTTTCAGGAGGTGATCAGTGGATTCCTTTAATTTCTATTTTACCCTCTGGTTCTAAAATAACATAACAGATTTCCTTGATAATTTCTTGAAAGATGACATGTATACTCTTTTTGATCATGCCTTTCAGGAAGTCCAGTAATTTTAAAATCATCTCTTCTGGATCTGTTTTATTTTCCAGGTCAGGTATTTTTCCAATGAAGTATTTCACATTGTCTTCTATTTTTTTCATTCTTTTGCCTTTGTTTCATTGTTTCTTGATTTCTCCTAATGTCATTAGCTTCCATTTGCTCCATTCTAATTTTTAAGGAATTATTTTCCTCAATGAACTTTTTGTACCTCCTTTTCCATTTGGACAGTTCTGGTTTTTTAAGACATTCTTTTCCTTATTGGCTTTTTATACCTCTTTTACTATTTGACCTAGTCTGTTTTTTAAGGTGTTATTTTCTTCATAATTTTTTGTGCCTTCTTTACCAAACTGTTGACTCTTTTGTCACGATGTTTTTGCATCACTCATTTCTCTTCCAAGTTTTTCCTGTATCTCTCTTATTTGATTTTCAAAATCTTTTTTGAGCCCTTGGCCTGAGACCAATTCATATTATTTCTTGGAGGCTTTGGTTGTAGGAGTTCTGACTTTTGTTATCTTCTGAGTATATGTTTTGAGCTTCCTTGTGACCATAGTAATTTTCTATGGTCGAATCTTTTTTTCTTGTTTGCTCATTTTTCTGATCTATTTCTTGACTTTCAGCGCTTTGTTAAAGAGTTTCCAGGGTGCTTCCAGGATGGAGGGCACACTGTCCCAAGCTTTAGGGGTTTCATGCAGCTATGGGACCTCTAAGTTTTCCTTTTTTTCAAGGTAGATGATCTATGGAGAGGTGCCTGACTCCAACAGCCTTCTTGTTAACCCTACTTTCTATCCTTTTCCTCCCTCCCAGTCCAGTCTATGATGTTTCTTTCCCTCCTTTCATCCTTCATCTTCCCTTAAGTCCTTCCCACTCCTTATTCTCCTGTTTTCAGCCCCTGCCTAGGATTCTCCATCCATGTTTCCATAACCTGGGGAAAATGCCATGGAGGTAGTTTCTGGAAGCAGTGACTGATCCGGTGGAGCTGGCCTTGCTGGGAGGGAGATGTGGAGAGGTGTCTCTTGGGTTGGCCTTCCTAGAACTTATTTCTTGCCCTTGCCAGGATGTAACCTGGAGTCACATCCTATTCCTCAGGTTCCTGGAGAATTCCTAAGTTATACTACCTGGTTTGTGGT
Source organism: Bettongia penicillata ogilbyi (assembly GCA_023548195.1). NCBI lineage: Eukaryota > Metazoa > Chordata > Mammalia > Diprotodontia > Potoroidae > Bettongia > Bettongia penicillata. The sequence continues at coordinate 4,542,664 of JAJHZJ010000150.1, read as the reverse complement.
CATGTCCAAGCTGTCACAGAAGGGTTTGGTGACTTTTTTTCTTTCTAATGTGAGAGAGAATTGTCTTCTATGTGCCATCTGTAGTTCTGAGGGAGACGAGTCAGTGTCCTGGGAAAGAACTTTTCTTTCCAGTCAGTGGAATGGTATAACTGAAAAGAAGCTGTGGAAACCTGAAGGGGAAGGGGGAGGGCAAAGCAGTGAAAGGCAAGGACACGAGCCATTTCCAACAGTGGGTAGGAGGAAGGACTGCTTTTATTGCCATTCATAGACTGCTAGGATTTCTGTTTAGGACTGGTCCAGCCTCTTCATATTACAGAGCTGGGAACCAAAGGTTTAGAAAGCACAGACTCTGAGCTGAAGGGGACCTCAGGGGTCCAGTCTCTTTAAAGAGCACAAGCTAAGTGCCTTCTAGATAGTATCTCCTTTGATCGTCACAAGACCTCTGTAATTACTGTCATTGTCCATATTTCACAGATGAGGGACTGAGGCAGCCAGGTGAAGTGACTTGCTCAGTCAGTGTCTGAGGCAGGACTTGAATTCTAGTTTTCCTGTCTCCAAGACCAGCATTGCGCCCCCTAGCTGCCTCTGCATGAATCCCACCCACAGAGATCTAGACAAGTATCACCTGCCTGGGAGATCACTCCATGAATCCACAGAGTCTCTGCCCGGCTGTATGTCTGTAACCACCCCGCTGTGTATCTACTCCCTCTCGGTGACCTGGCAAAGGTGTGACACTTCCTCATTGGTGCCATCATCTTAGGGAACCAGTACTTTCTCCAGTTCATTTAAACGTCTGTCCAAGACCCCTTTTTGAAAATCTCTGGGAGTGTAGAGCTGAGAGTGCCTGCGGGCCCTGCTGTCAAGAAGCCAAGGCAAGTGCCCCAGTCACCGTGATGGGAGGAACCTGGAGTCATGGGAGGACTGACCGACATCCTGCTCATCACCATGAATTAGTGTGAGGGACTTTGTGTCCGAGTGCCCGCAGAGAGAGTCTGAAAGGCTCATCCTCAGGGAGGCTCATGTCACATTTACCCCTTGGCAGACAAGGGGGATGAAGATACCCCTTTTTTTTCCCTTTGGTGGTACCTGTTTTTATGAATTCCAGAGAAGGGCCTTCCATCACAGATTAAACTGCCTGGGGAAGCCACTATCTGGAGAGTCTGGTTCCAAAAGAGAATTCGCTGAGTTGTATGTATTTCTCTCCAGGGGAATGGAGGCCCCTTGAGAGCAGGAACTGTTTATTGATTTTATCTGTGTTTCTCCAGCACCCCTCACAGTGCCCAGCATATAGTGGGTGGTTGTGGTTTGATGGGGAAGCCACTTGATAGACTGGCAAGAGCATCAAATGATCCAGGGGCTGCTGTTTGTTGCCAACCCTCTGGGCCTCAGTTTCCCTGTCTCTAAAATGCTTGGCTCTCGGACCCTTCCAGCACTATACCCCCATGACTGGAGTTGCTCCTTTGGGAGCCATTTCTGGAGGAGTGGAGGTCAGAGGAGAGGTGGAAGAGACACTTTCAAGTAGATGACCTTGAAGGAGAAATAGGTTGGGGGCAGTTTAAGACAAAGACAGGGACAAGAGTTTAAAGGAAAGTTAAAAAGGTTCCAAGAGCGAGGGAGATAGAAGAGTAATTTATACTAACTGGGGAAATAAAACGAGCACACTTGAAACAATTGGGATTCAGGCTCAGTAGCTTACCTAGTGACCTTAAGCAAGTCCCTCACTTTGGCCTCAGTTTTGTCATCTGTAAAAATAAGGGGGTTGGGCCAGTCAGGCCTGCGACAAGGGCAGATTGCCAGGCCTCTGTGACCTTTGAGAGTGGCTACTGCTATCATATCCATCCCCTGGTGGTTGGTCTGGTGCTGAGGAGTCCTCTGGGCCCATAATGCTCTGCCTGTCCCCAGGCTCTAGCTCCTTAAGACATGAGGGACCTTGGGCTTTACCAACAGCCTCCTAGGGCCCCAGCATGCTTCCCACCCAGGCCTCAGTTTTTTCCTCTGTGAAATGGGGGGAAGGTATTGGACAACCATGGTTGCTAAGCTTCCTTCCAACTCTAAATACTGTGATTCCTTCCAGTGGAGGAGAATAGTGATAATTAAGTTCAAATCAGTAAGCATTTATTAAGCATCCGCTGTATGCCAGGTAACTGGATAGAATGCTGGATTTGTGCTAAGGAAGCCCTGAGGGTGACCAGGAGGCCTTGAGGACTTCTATCAGCCCTTCTCTTGGCCTCTACTTCCTCATCTAGAAAATGGAGGAATTGGACCTGCCAGCTTCTGAGGGCCTCCTAGTCTTATTCTATGATCCACAATATTTTACTAGTCTGGGAATGCCAAGATCAAAACAACAGCCTGGAGAAAGTGATCTGAGCTGCATCAGAAGGGCTTATTTGGTCCTTAAGCAACCCCACAAGGATGAACTCCCGTTGAGGGTATCCTCATTTGACAGGTGAGGAAACTGAGGAAGTAGTGTCTGAAGCAGAGTTTTAACCCTGGTCCCCTGCCTCAGCTCCTGCTGGTCTGCTTGTGTGGATAAAGAGGAACATCTTATGGTCTACACAGACCATCTGTGAGGGGTTTGAGAGGAGAGCAGAGAGAGGGTAAGAGAGAGCCAGACAGATAGACAGATGGAGGGAGAGAGAATAAGAGAGAAGGAGGAAAGGAGCATGAACTGGACTAGAGAAGCACTGCATCTCAGACTTGGGAGGACCCCCCTCCCGGGTCCGGCTGTGTGGCCCTCCTTGGCTTCTCTGCAGTCCCAACATCCCCCAGTCACCCAAGGCTTCATCAGCAGATCTGATCTCAGGGCTGTGCAGCTGGCCCTGCCTGCAGCCGGATCATGCCATCCATGTGACATTCTGTTGTCAGAGGCAGGAGCATGTGAGGTCAGAATTCCAAAGGGGCCGCTTATGCATCAGAACTCCCAGCAGTATGCATGCGTTTTCCATTTGACCTGGTGTCTGCTTGTGTAATGTTGTCCCGCCAGTACCAGGCAGCTGTTGCCTTACTCTCTGGAGGTCACAGAATTGAAGCCCTCTGAGCGAGGGGGACGTTGGAGGATGTCCAGTCCAGTGCTCTCATCTTATGAAGAAGGAAACCAAATTCCAGTTCAGGTCCCCTTGACCCAGAGTGGAAGGCCCTTGCCAGCCCATCATTCTGCTTGAACTTTATAGTGGGGTGACCAAGAGGCTTTTAATAGAATTAATTAGATACAAGTCCAGGAGTCATGAAAGCTCAGCTTTTCTATCTTGGTGGTTTGCAAAGTCCTTTAGAGATATTTCATTTGATCCTCACAGCAGCTGTGGGAGGGACATAGCATCACTCCCATTTTACAGGTAAGGAAACTGAAGCAAAAAGGTAGAGTGACTTGCCCAGGGTCACCCACTTAGTAAGTGCCTGCAGCCAGATTTGAGCTCAGGTCTTCCTGGCTTTTGTTCTGCCGTTCTTTCCCCAGTGTCCTTGGTGCCTACCACACCACTTAGACATATTGGCCTGCTACCAAATACACATATTGGAACTTAAACACCAGAAGCATCAGAAGTGACTATTTGCATTCTGAATGGATCACAGACTTTACCAAAGGCCTATGTGTAAAAACTCTCTTTGCTGTTTGGACAAACATGGTGTCACATGGACTGAGTCCAGCCTGCATGGAGTCTTTCTTGGGCTGTTGAGTGAAGCAAGATGCCCTGCTAAAGATTTAGCAGCAGAGTCAGGGCCAGAGCTGTGTCTACATTGATAGAAAGGACTCCTAGTGGAGGAAATCCCCTTTTCCTAGTGCAGGTTGACAACTTCTCTGTGGTTCAGAGAGTTGCCCAGAGCCCCAAGAAGCCAAATGACTGGCCCTGGGTTCCCCAGTCAGCCAGGATGACTGCCTGGGTCAAAAGCCAGACTGGCCCTCAGTCACAGCTCATGGACCTCCTCTGACCTAGACATCGGCTGCCTCTCTGCCAGAGCTGAACAGAATCAAATGACTGAAACTGAGAGAATTCACCGAGCAGCAATTTAAGGGCATCTTAGGATGATGTCTGGGGCAGACAGAAAACTCCCTGAACTGTGTCTCTGGAGAACATCAAGAGTTTCCTTCCCAGACTGAAGTTTTGGTACAGAATTGTGGACTGTATTAAAAGAACAAGGGAATTCCTCTGTACTCCATCCTGGTCAGACATGTGAAAGGACAAAATTGGACTCTGGGGCCTCTCCCAGATGTATCATCCCCAGTTCTAAGGCCCCACCCAGCTCTGACATTCCCTGTTCTAAGGTCTTTCCCAGTTGTGACATTCTATGATCTGAAATCCCACCCACTTCAGGCCTTCTCCAGTTCAGACATTCTAAGCTCTCAGGTTCCCCTCAGGTCAGGTAATCTGTGATTCTGTAAGACACCTGTTGTGTTCAACTTTTAAAAGGGTCTTTGGCCTGCTACAGCATGTCTGGAAGAGGCTAGTCAGGAGATTGTAAGAAGTCAGAGCCTCTCAGCGTCCTCAGAAGAAACTGTCAATGCTTCTGCTGGAGAAGGAAAGCCTTGTTGGGATGTCAGGGCTGTCCTCCAATGTCTGAGGGCCTTGGGCTTGTCCCTTCTCTCCAGGAAGCAGAAGGGAGGTAGGTGGGTAGAAGTCATAGGCAGATTTTGACTCCATATAAAGACTGACTTCCTTAACCACTGGATTTATCCAAGTGCCTAGGCCCCCGAATGAGACAGTACAATCATGGGGGGTGTCAAGGGAGGTGTCCTGGGGAGAGGGGATTGGGTCTGAGGTGGGGCAAGGGGGGATCTGAAGTGGGGCAAGGGGGTGGGTCAGAGAACAGGGTGGTGGTCTGGAACCCTATAAAGGTTTAAGGAGAATGGGGGAGGGGGGAGTAATGGTTTTGGCCTAGCCTGGGGCACGTTCATGCTTGTGGGTGCTCTACTGCACCACCATTGAAGGGGTACAGATCCCCCAGAGGTCTGGCCAAGGCTGGTCAGTTGGGAGTGCATCCCTGAGATGCCTCAGGGGAGGGGATTAGGGTTAGTTATAGTGATGGGATGAGAGCTTCACAAACGGCCAGCCTCAGCTTAGAGAACCTACAGTTTGGACCCAAAGATAGACTACTTTGGCACGGTCCCCACCATGTCCTCTCGACCTTCATGAAAAAGCCTTTACTAAATGCCCGTCTGCAGGTTGGGCAGACCTGGTCTAAAGCCGACCAGATGGACATGGATGAGCCCCTACAAGGCAGGCAGTGTGGGGACGCAGGATAGAGACAGCAGGCTGTGATTAGGTAAGCACAAGTCATTATACTCTTTCCAGGTCAAGGGTCAGAGAAGTTTATGGGGAGAGTGATAGAGGTATCTTTTTACATTGACAGATTGGGGGAGGTTATTATCACAACCGTTAGTAATAACTCCCCTAGTTTTGTTAAAGCTTTCCACACAAAGCCCTTATGAGATAGGGTTATGGTTACCCCCATTTTGCATTTAAGAAAACTGAGGCTCAGAAATATGAAATGACTAGGTTGCAGATGGTAGGTTCCTCTTGGGTCAAGGAAGGAGTAGGATTTTTGGAAGGAGATGCCTTTCCCAATCCCTCCTACCCTTAGGAGACAGTACCTCTGTGCCAACCCTAACTAGGGCCCAGTTGAGGCCGTGCTGTTACCACCTCCGTCAGTGTACAGAGGTCTCAGTGTTTGTCAGAGCTGAGGTGGCCTGGACCTGGCCTCTGATTCACATCTCACCTGCAGACTTTCTTATGAAGACAACCCCTTCATCAGAAACCACCTGCCCCCTCCTAGTGCTGCTTGCCCCAGAGCCTGGGGCTGGGGGCGGGGCAGTGTGGCAAAATGAAGATAAGACATCTGGGGAATTGCTCAACCTCTTTGGGGTTGGGATGGGAAGAACCAGCAAACACAATTTCACTTTCCCTTATCTTCTTGGTGGAGATGGGTAGAGGGGCCAGCCTCCCCAGGGACTGTGTAACGAAGGATGTCTGAGGCTACCTGGGCTAACCAGAAACCTTATCCAATCCTAGCATTTTCCAGGTCCATGCCTTAATTGTAGCATTATGGAAAGTGAGGTCCCCAGGGAAGGAAGTTGCCAGAGATCTCTCAGCACACAGGCTGGTTGCAGAGCCAGACCTAGCACTGTGCTCTCCTGACTCACATGCTTCCCCTCCACGGCCCCGCCTCCGAGTCCCTTCATGAGCCCTAATATAAGAATCAGAGCTGACTGGGCAAGCGTGGGTCATCTGTCAGGCAACTTGCCTATTGCAGCTGGGAAAAAAAAACCAGATTGGCGCTTGTCTGTTTGGTGAACCAAGACCACTCCCCAGACACGGTATGTAATAGCTTCAGAAGACAACAAGACAGATCATTGAATCTTAGGAATGGCACTCCAGAGGAGACCTGAGAAGCAAGGTGCCTGAGCTCCTCCCCATCCGATACCCCCAGTTTTATGGATGAGAAAACTGAGACCCAAGAGACTTAAGGACTTTGCAAAGGTCACTCAGGCAGTAATGGAGCTGGCTGATGTCAGAGTGTGAGGTTCTGCCCTGTGTGGGCTAATGTCATTAAATAAACTTTGCCCTCCCTACAGCTTAACAAACACTAGCAGTAATCTTGTGATTTGGGGAGGGAGGAGAGGAGTTGATCCTTCCTACAATTGTGCTTTTTAAACAGTAAAGTCTTCTTCCTGTTGCATTTTTTCATTCTGTTCATTTACTCCTTCACCCCAATGAGCTGAGGCCTTTGCCATCAGCCTCTTCCCCTTGTCAGCCTCACTAAAAACCAAGCAAAGTGGCAGGATTTTTTTTTTTAACAGTCATGAAGTGTCAGAGCTGGAAAGAACTTTAGAGATGATCTCATCCATTTTCTAGATGAGGAAACAGAAGTTGAGAGAGGGCAGGTAACTTAGCTGAGTCAGACCGGGCCCCTCTGATTCCCCAGTGCCTGCAGCCCAGAATCCCTTTGGAGTGGCGGGGGTGCTTCTTGGAAGTGGTCAGACTTTAGGAGATGGCCTTTTCCTAGGCCTTGGCTCTGTGTAAGGTAGAGAGGCCACCTAGCCTCTGCTGGGAGCAGGTTATGGATTTGGAAGGGCTTGGGCAGGGCAAGCAGGATGGCACTTTGAAAGGCACTGGTTCATGTCTTGCTAAGCTGGTAAGCAGAGTTCTTGATGCTCCAGTTACTCCATTCCTTCCTCTTTAGAAAAGGGTCGACTTGGTTGGCAGTGTGGTCAAAGGAGATGGGCCACTGGGCTGGGAGTTGGAGGATCTAGACCCAGGCCTAGTTCTTAACTAGCTGTGTGACCTTGGACCAGTCACTTCCTTCTCCAGGTCTGTTTACTCATCTGTAAAATGAGAATTAAAATAAAATGGGGACAAGAAATCCTGCATGACTATCTGCAGTGTATATAAAGTGCTTTGGAACCCACAGAATACTAGCTATAAGCTTATCCTAAAGGCCATGGAGCAAATGTCTGCCTGCCCCTTGAGTGGTCTCATCCTGGTGTTGAAACCCCTTTCCCCAGGCATTCAATTCCTTGTGGCTTTTAGCATATCCACAATAGAGGATAGAGCCCACTCACTTGTCTCTGTTGGAGAAACAGAGGCATAGGGTGGGCAATTGACTGGGTTCCCTTCAAATAGTCTGTCAGTGACAGAGCCAGGAGTGGATTCGTTGAGTCCTGGGGCCCTCTCCCCTGGCCAGTCTGTGCCAACCTCAGTGATGTTTCTCTTTCCTCCCCCTTTAAGTGCCATCTTGTGGATCTTGCCAAAGTGTCTTGTGCCAGCCTTCCTCTCAATAGCGTTTCTCTGTCCTCTCCTTGCTTTTCAGTGCCCTCTTTGATGACTTTGCTGAAACTTCTTGTGCCAGCCTTCCTCTCAGTGGTGTTTCTCTTTTTTCTCCCTCCTTTTCAGCCTCTTTGGGGACCTTGCTGAAGCTTTTGAGGACTCCGAGCCCCTAAGTTGGTGGCAGAAGCCCTGGTGGGGGAGGAAGAGGGACGTCTGGGCAGAACTCTACAACTCCTGGTGAGGTGGGATGGGGGACCAAGCCCGGCTGACCACAGACCCCGTTTTCTTCCAGACGGAGGGAGAAGAAAACAAGACCAACCCCTCCCCCCCCGGGAAGATGCAGTTCTTTGGCCGCCTTGTCAGCACAATTAGCAATGTTACCAACTTGTTTTCCAACCCATTTCGGGTGAAAGAAGTGCCTATGGCTGACTACAGAGCCTGTGTCCAGCTTAGGGAAGAAGGACAGTTGATTTTGTTCAAGAACAGCCCTCATCGCACCTGGGACTGCCTGCTAGTGAACCCCAGATCCCCACAGAATGGATTCCGGTGGGTGGTAGGCCCTGACGCTTCTTTTCCTTTATTCCTGATGATGGAGGCTATAGGGGAATGTGGGTGGTTTGGAGACTACCTCTCAGCTAGGAAACAGAGCTTAGGAAGTCTTACAGGGTCACAGATTTAGAACTGGAAAAGGATCATGTAGTCTAGCCTCCTCATTGTATAGTTGGGGAAACTGAGGCCTAGGGAGAAGAAATTACTTCTCCAGGGTCACACAGAGGTAGAATTAGGATATGCATGCAGTCCTTTTAACTAAATCCAGTGGTCTTCCCACTATATCACATTCCCATGTGCTGGGGCTGAGAAACAGTATGAGCCATAGAGAAGAGAACATATATTGGGGATCAAATCTCAGTTCTTAACAGCATTCTGAGATACTGCAGTGTGAGTGCTCCTCTCCTCCCTGGCTGCTAAGTCATGTGTGATCCAAGCTGTGGCTCTTCCGCCCTTAAGTTCTTACGGGTATTTGGGGATTGTTCTCCTTTTCTTTGTGTGTCTTGGGCATCCCTGGTCTCACAATAGTTAGCTCTTGATCTTTTTTCCTGCTAACTCATTCTTCCAGCCTTACTTGCTGGGACCAGTTTGGGCCAGGTATTACATACTTTTTGGTTTTGCTGCTCTGTATGGTCTTGGCCTCTCTTTTCTGGAGTCAAGAGGCTTGGGCTAGGGACGGTAGACTCTATCAGGCTATATGCAGTGTGATAAAGGCTCCAGTCTGATTGCCATCCACCTGAACTCTCCAGCTTGTGTCTAGACCACCTGGCGTCTGACTTGGCCCCGCTTGGCGCTCTAGGAAGCAGCTGCTGGCCCTTACCCTGTCAGCAAATGTGGACAGTTCTGCAGGTGCATTGCTGGAGGCTGAGTCCATGAGCTTGTGCATTGTTCCAGATCCCTTCTCTTCTGAACTCAGGGTCTAAGGCCATGATCCTGGCCCATGCCTGTTCCTAGTCTGTCCTGGTCACTTATTCATGGCTCGAATTTATGATCGTGGCCCAGTTCAGGCAGCTTGTTTGCTGTTTTCTATATACTACAGTCCATCTCTTACCACCATACCTTTGCATAGGCTGTCCCTGTTGCCTGGAGTGCACTCCCTCTTCACTACTCCATCGTAGAATCCCTGCAAGTATTCAAAGCTCAACTCAGGGCCTGCAACCTGAGGCTTTTCCTGACTCCCCTGGCTGCTTAGAGGACCTAAGAAAAACAGGTAATGGACATGGATGTCACTTTAGTCCTGTGATCTCCAACTCAGGTGGTGTGTTGTGTGTTAACAGCCCGAACCTCTTTTGCTACCACTGTGTTTGTCTTTGCAAAGCCCTGTTTACCTGATTGCCTGTTAACTCTGGCTGAACCAGGATCGTGTCGTTAGGTCTGGAGGCTCGCAAGCAGCTGTTGTTCACCCCTCCCTCATTCCCTTGTATTTACTGGGCATACATCTTAGGATGCAGTGTAAGCTCCTTGGGCAGGGAAGGTTTCATTTTTGCCCAGCAAAATACCTGGTACATAATAGGCTCTTTTTTTCTTTTGGCGTAGTAGGCTCTTCATAAATGCTTGTGGATGGTTTACTGACTGTTCGAACCCCGTAGTTATGTACTAGATTGGACAGAGGGCCAACCTGATAGCCAACAAGACATGAGTTTGAATGACCGCCTCTGACATGTGTGACTGTCACTTAGCTTCTCCATGTCCTGATAGTTTCATGAATTGCAGGCCAGTTGTACACCTGTATCAATGAAGAGTATTTGTCCACTCCCATGACATCTCAGATCCCGACTGAAAAAGAAATATGCAGGGTCCTGTAACTAGCTGTGAGGTAGGGCTACAAGAGGAACACACACCCCCCACCCCACCTTCACCCCTCCCTCTCCTGGGAATGGGGGACCCAGCTTGTGGCTCCAAGAAGTGAGCAGAAGATCATTTGAGGAGGGAGCATTAGGTATTTGCAGGCACCCCAGGAATCGCTGCTGTGAAACAGGAACCGATTTAGGGTTTTAATTTCCCAGGTAGCTGTTTGGTAAAAGGCACTGTTTGTTTGGTCAAGTAATGTCATCAGAACCTGGACTGCTTCCATTTCTTTAGGTTTTGAGGTCTGCAAAACTCCCTTTTCACCTCAGCCCAGTTTACATATTGGGAGACAGGCTTGGATTGGATGAAGCACTTCTTCAGTCGTGCACTTGACAAGTGGCAGAAGCAGGCCTCTCCTGATTCCTCGTTCAAGGCTCTTCCCATGGGGTCACACAGACTTTGGTTCACGTGACACTGTTTATTCATAAATAGTTAACAAAAATAATAGCTCACAAATCTGTGTGCTTTGCATCTGTGTTCTCATTTGATTCTCACAACAAGCCTGTGAGGTTGGTGCTTTTGTTATCAGCATTTTACCATTGAGGAGACTGAGGCTCAGAAGGTAATGGAAAGGCTGTTGGGCTTAGAGAAGGGAGATGCCTGGATTCTAGCCCTTATTCTGGTGCTTACTGTGTGTGACCATGAGCAGACTTTTGGGGATACCACCCCTGCCTTCTGCCATATAGCCACAGAATCCTTGATAGCCCCCTCAGATCTCTTTAGTCACAGGAAAGTCACTAAAGGGGGTTGAATATAACATGTTTTAACAATTCCTTCTTTTGAAAATTTTACGATTTTTTAAAAAATTTTTGCATTGCCACAATTTCTCCCAGCATCTTTCTCTTCCTCTTACAGAGAGCCATCCCATATTTTTCTATAAAAAGCCAAAGAAATATAAGAGGAAAACCATCAGCAGAACCAATCAGTGCTTCCCCAAAAGTCTAAACGTGTGCCATTTTTTGTACCTGTGGGTCTTCCCACCTCCCCGCCCCAGCCAGCTCTGCAAAGGAGATTGTCGGTCAGGGGGATCTTTCTTGTTTCTTTCTTTGGACCAAGCTTGTGCTTTGTCATTTTGCCACAGTTGTTTTGTGTGTGGTAATTCTTTTCATTTCTATGGTTTTGGTCATTGTGTGTGTTATTTTCTTGGCTCTGCTGACTTCTCTCTGTATCAGTTCACATAAATCTTCAGGTACTTTTCTGTATTCATTGCTTTCCTTCCTGTTCACCAGCCACAATATGTGGAGCCGTTTCCCAATCAGTGAGCCTTTTCCAATTCTTTGCCATCACAAAATGATGATAGAAATATTTTGATGTATTTGGGGGCTTCCAATTCCTTCTTTATCATGGGATCATAAATCCACAGGCTCTTAGAGGTGGAAGGGACCCCTAAGGGTATCTGGTCCAGCTCTTCTCAAACTTTTTGACCTCAGGATCCCTTTATGCTTTTAAAAAATTATTGAGGATCCCCCACCCCAAAGAGCTTTTGTTTATGTGAGTTATATCTATTGATATTGGCCACATTAGAAATAAAAGTGTCAGTATTATTATGGAAAGAGTTTTGACCTTGAGGACCCCATAAAGGATCTCAAGGACCTCCTCCCTGTAGTGTCTTCCCCTGCCTGTCCCTTTCCTTGCTGAGGGGGATGTGAGTGTAGAGTGGGCAAAGGTGTAAGACTACAGAATACAGAGTGTGGTAGACAGTCCTCCAGAAAAAGAGTTGAAAGGGCAGCTTCTGGCCTTGCTTGGACCACTAATTCATCCTTTCTTTGCCCATGTCTGTGGAGCCCCTCAAAGGCTCAGTTCTCCCTCTGATAAGCCCGGGCTCCTCCTAGTGTGCCCTCAGACCCTAAATGCGGCCCTTTGACTGAATCCAAACTTCATAGAACAAATCCCCATCATAAAAGGATTTGTTCTGTAAAACTTGGACTCAGTCAAAAGGCCGCGCCCAAGGGTGGCCTTGAGGCTGCAGGTTCTAGGCCATGGCTGCAAAGCTCTTTGAACCCTCGGCATTATCATCTTACATAGTCTGTGGAGCAGATTTTGGTATTTCCACAGTGGGGATGAGGGCTAGGAGGGTCAGAAGTGTGATTCCATGGGTACGTGGAACTCCCTGTGAGGAAGCTCCCTCCACCAATCTGCAGTGGCCCTTGCTCTGCACCTTGGAGTCTCAGAGCTGCAAGGGGGCATGCTGCCAGTGTGTGTCTGAAGTGGCAGAGACGTGAACCCAGGGCCTCTTGATTCTGAGGCCAATTCTCTGTTCTCTGTGGAGCACGGCCTCTCTGACTCTCTTTGGTGATGTTGCAGTGCCTAGGGCTGATTTTCACAACTAGTCAGAACTTAGTTGGCACCAGATCTGTTGAATTTGGTGGAAAGTCATAAAGAAATACCCGCAGGTGGATAGGGAGTTAGCAGACAGCTGATCCCCTTTGGGGAATACCAGAGAGGAGTGGGAGAGTGTGGGGCTGTGGGAAAGTGGGCAAGGGAGGCTTTCTTGTTTCTCCTGTGACCTGGCTGTGAAGACCTTGGGAAATACTAGTAGCAAAGGTCGGTTTAATGAGGGAGTTGCCCTAGTGTATGGTGTTCAGGGGCCCTGCCATATTCTAAGATCCTTTCTGCAGTTCTGCTTTGATGGGCACGACACCCACATACATTTGCTAAATATTTGTTGAATGAATGCCACGTTTGTTGAACCGGCCTCATCGTCACTTTACAGCCACATCTCAGATCTTCTCTTTTGATTTAAAAGAGGCAGAGAGATGTCTTTGTCCTTGCTGAGTTTCAGTTTTTATCAGTAGATCATCTGGTCTAATGGAGGAGACAATATACCAGCAGCCATGTTCAAACAAGATTTAGAGATGGGATAAATTGGAGAAAATTAGCAGAGAATGAGCCCTAGAATTCAGAGGGATGGGAAAGGCTTCCTTTTGATTTCAGCTGGGACATGAAGGAAACCACGGAGGAAGAGGAGGAGAGGAAGGGCATTCTAGGTCTGGGGGGCAGCCAGGTAAAGTGTCTTGCATTGGGAAATGGAGGGGTGTGTGTGAGGAGGAGCAGGAAGACCCATGGCACTGGGTTGGAGGCCACATGAGAGTGAATAAGGTGTAAGGAGACTAGAGGGGGAGGAAGGGATGAGGTTACAAAGGGCTTTGAAAGCCAAACAGCATTCCGTACTTGATCCTGGGGGTGATTGGGAGCCAGTAACATGGCTGGACTTATGTTGTAGGGAAATCCCTTCAGTGGCCCAGTGATTGATGGACTGGAGTCGGGGCAGACTTGAGAAGGACTTACCCACATGAAGACACTCACAGCAGGTTTAAAAAAGCAAAACAGAATGGGAAGGAATCACTCATACTGTGGTAACAAAGGTCCTGGCAGGCTAGAACATGGATCTGAATTCAACTGGGGTGAATGTAAAGCCCTGGCCTTGGGTTCTAAGAATGGGTTGGGGGAGGTGTGAGAACACAACAGTTCTTGCCTAAAGATCTGGAGGCAGGGGGCAGAGGTTGAGTGGACAGCAACAAGAATGACAGCCCAGTTTCCAAGCTCTTGCCTCCACCCAGACTGTTGCTCCTGTGCCCAGGTGTGTGTGCCCTGCCCTGGTAGCACTCTGACTGACCCAGGTGAGATACCAGCCAGCCTGGCCGTGGTGGCCTTTTCCAGGCACTGCTGGAGGCCCCACTGCTCTCCCGCACACACTCTGTATGCCAACCAGACTAGACTGCACACTGCCCTCAGGCCTGGAATGCCCTCTCTCCTCCCTCCTTCCTTTTGAAATCCCCAGCTCAAGAGCTACCACTTTAAAAAGCTTTTGCATTCACTGAACATTGATTTTATATTTATCCTATCGTTACCTGTCTGTGAGCAAATGGGATCCCCTGGTAGAATAGAACCTCCTTAGGACAGGGCCTGCCTTACCTTTGTATTGTCTCCCCAGTACCTAGAACAGGGGTTCACCCACCCTTGACTTAGAACATTGTGTCCAAGAAACTCGAAGGAAATCAGTTTGGCTGTCATGAAAAGTTTCTGGCATGTAGTAGGGTGCCTGTCAATGCATACTTATTGATCATCTCTGATATGGCAGACCAAAAGCCATGGCATTTACACTGCTGAGTAGCCAGAGTATATTGGACTGGGTATATCGGACCCTATCCAAAGGAGGGTGAACAGGATGTTCAGGGAACGAGAAAAATGTTCCATATGTGGCTCAGATGAAGGAGCTGGCAAAATCTGATCTGAGGAAAAGAAGATGGGGAGATATGAGGAGACTTCAGATATTGGAGGGCCATCCCGTTGTGGGAGGATTGCTTTGGTTTTCCTCCTCTTGGTCTCAGAAAGCACTAGAGGTTGGACTTTGCAGTGAGGCCTCTTTCCCCTCTGTGTCGAGAGAAGTTTCTTAGTCCAGTAACTCAGAATGGTCTCTTCTGTTCTCTGGCATGCTGCTCTGTTCTCCGTCCTCAGTTCCCTCTCTGCAACTCTGGACATTGTTGATCCCCTTCTCTCTTTCCGGGTTTTTGTGACCCTGGCCTGGATCTCTTCCTCCCTGTTAGGCCCCGTTCTTCTGGATCTCCTTTGCCCATGACAGCCCATGCCCAGCCCTCCTGTGGTGGTGTCCCCTAGGGCTCTGGCCAGGGTCCTCTCCTTTTTCCTCTCCCTCTAGTCTTCTGGTGATCCAACCAGCTTGTATGGATTCAACATGGAAGCTGACTCCTAGACCTCATGATTTCGCTCTCCTGAAATCTCCTTCTAGAACACATCCCTCCTCTCTGGTTGCCTGCTTGGCATCTCCATAAATGTCTCATAGGCCTTGCTCCCAGGGCCTGCTGTTGGGTCAGATACACTGGCATTCTAGGACTGATGCACCCCTCTTTACTTCCACTCCAGACCCATATCCACCCAATTGCCCTCTCTCATTTCTTTTACCACCAGGCCATTCTCAGACTCATCTGTGTTCTCTCCCTACCTGTATTATGGCAGGAGACTGAATTGGGCTTCCCAAGTAACAAAATCTCTCCTGCTCACACTTGCCAAAGTGAGATCCCTTTGGGGCTGTTTTCTTTCTTTCTTTACACAGTTTATGATCTCTTCTTCCCTCCTTCTCACCCACAATTGAACAACTTTTAAAATGTCAGCTTGACTTCCTGAAGCTCAGGTCTGCCTGGTCACTCCTTGGTCCAGGAAGCTTTGGAGACTTGCCATTGCCTTCAGGAGCAAATACAAACTACCTGGCTGCCTGGAGCCAACTCCACAAGCTGCCATCCATGCTGGCTGGGAGCAGCTGATCAGGACTCTTTAGGGGTGACCAGCCCATCATGGTGGAGTTCCTGTTCAGCAGGCAGTGAGGTTCAGGACTGAGAATTGATGTGATAATTGACCTTGGACAGGCCTAGATGCTGCTGCCTGGGGCCTTTTAAAATGTGAATTATGGGAGGGGGGAAGGAGAAAAGCCTTCTCCATTATAGCTTTGGTTTTTTCTCTTATCTTAGGTTGGGGGTAGAGACCATGGAGACAGAACTGATGTCAGCTGAGGTGGGACTGCACTCTCCAACCCATGGCAGCAGATGGCCAAGGAACCTTGGTTCTTACAGCCTGCGCCATGGGCTGGGGCTGTTTGCATTATGATAACACCAATATTTGTGCTCCTGACATGAATTAATAATTTACTTTTGACATTTGAAAAGAATATCTTATGTCACCTCACCAACATCTCATCAAAATCCAGGACGGTTTTTAAGCCAGCCAGGGATAGTTTTTAAGCACCTCTGTAGTGTGTGGGGTAAGTGCAAGGCAGAGGTTAGGGAAGAAGGAGTCCTGTCTGAAAGGAAACACCACCACCCTAGCCTTAGATACTTGCTAGTTGTGTGACCCTGGGCAAGTCACTTCAACTGCTTGCCTCAGTTTCCTTATCTATAAAATGAGTTGGAGAAGGAAATGGCACAGACCACTCTAGGATCTCTGCCAAGAAAATCCCCAGTGGGTCACCAACATGATTGTAAAAATGACTGCTCTGAATGCTGTATCAGGTCCTAAAGGTAAAGACAAGGTGGAAAGAGGGCCTGCCCTCCAGGAGCCCTTATTCTCCTGTGGGGAGACAGCATGCACACATGTAATCAGTCATGTGCACAATCCATCTGCATCATACAGAAGCATGTTAGTCATATATTGGAAGCAACAGCATTCTTTCCAAGAAATCCAAGGAAGGCATTGGAAGGTGGTCAAGGTCAAGGGCTGGACCCGGCGGGCAGTGGGCAGAGTTGGAGATGATGGATTAGATCATCGTAGCGCTCAGAGGCGCAGCAGGCTGCCTACATCCATGCCCCACCACACACTGGAGAGCCCAGAGTAATCTTTCCCCAGGCCATCCACTTCCCACACTTCTTCCCCATCACCAGTGGGATTAAAATATATCCAGGCCTCCTTCCAGGTGTCCAGAGAAGGGCAGAGCTTCCCCGATCACCCTAGCTGTCACCTCTAGTGGCGTTGAGGTACACCTTATGTGCTTCTCACATCCTGGCTTTACGTTACTTCTGTTTGCCTGTGTTGGTATTTCATCCCCATCCTAGACTGTCTTACTGGAAAGAGCAAGAACATGTAGCTGGGAGAGCTGGCTTATGTTCCAATTCTGACACATACTGATAAGATGGTAATTCTGGGCCATTTCCTTACCCACTCTGAGTCACTGTCCACATCTGTGAAATGCAGACAGTAGTAGTAGTAGGATGTAGTCGTTTTTTTAATAGGAAGTGAAATATGACTTTGATTCTTGAGAAAAAATATATCCAACATGTTATTAAAGGGGTGGCTTGAAGGAAGTGGTAAGTGTGACTTGGGCAGGAACTGGTCACACCAGACTAGACTTATTGCCTTTTTGGCTAGGTCACAGGGGACTGTGGTTGCCGTCTATGTAGTGTGTCTGAGTCAGATAGAGGTCAGTGGGAAGAGCACCTCCCCTGAGCTGAGTGCAGTGCACAGAGCATCAGAGTCAGGAAGACTTGAGTTCAAATCCAGTCTCAGGCACTTATTGACTGTATGACCCTGCACAGATTGTTTACCTCTGCTGCCTCAGTTTCCCCATCTACCTTGCAAACAATGAGGTGTTTGTAAAGCTCTCAGAACAGCCTGTCTTGGTCAGTATTTCAAAATCTCTGGTCTTGTAGGAGCAGTCCCTGCTCTCCAGTGCAGGCCAGTGGGAAGCCTCTTGTACCTTAATGGACAGTATTTCTGTGAGGTGTGACTTGCCAGTGGTGACTGAGCTCAGCTGATCCTTAGAAGATGACCCACAGGGCCTCGCTGGGTCCATACTCAAAAACCTTCCAGCCAGAAGGACCTGCCAGAGGTTTTACCTCCAGGACCAAATCCTGGCCCTGTTGTCACATTGAGACCTAGAGGTCTGGGAAGAATTTGAGATGGGATAAACCTCTCTTTCCTTTCCCGCATGTCTCCAGAAGGAGGGAAGAAGCCTCTGGGGAGCAGAAGAGTTAGCTATAAACATGTTTTAAGTGCCTACTGTGTACCAGGTATTGGGCAAAATGCCCAGGGAGCGGGTGACACAAACAAGAAGAAGATAGCCTGCCCTCAGGGAGCTTAGAATCTAATGGAAGGATACCCCACAAAAGCTAAAAAGAGGCAGTCATATTTAGGAAGTCCCATGAGCCTCCTTGCATTGGGATTTGCAGGAGTTTCTCTGTTTACTGACCACACTTAGCACCTTTGTATTTTAGTGCCTGAGGCCAGGCCTTCATTTTGGATCTGCTGTACCAAGCTTGTCCCATCTCCGTCAGTGGTTTTCACGGTCCATCTGTTTTCCTAGTCGAAGGTCCCCCTTAGTAGACACCTGCAAGTGCAGGCCGACATGCTTACTCAGGTCCATGTCGGGGGTTCTTTGTCCTTGTCATCAGGTCACAGTTGAAAAATGCAAAGCCCCCTGGCAGACACCACCTTCTCCAGGAAAGTATTACTTTCCAAACCAGTGTTTTTCTTCCTTCCTTCCTGGAAGTAGCCACAGAGATGGCACCTGGGCCGCTGCAGCTCTATGGCATTGGGGCTTAGGCCTGGCAGCTTCATTGTCCTCAGTGATGCTTTTTTGACCCTGCCTGGTGCTATTTGTTTTCATTCCAAGTGGGTGGCAGGTATCATGTTGGGAGGTTCTTGGAAGTCTTTCCTGGGAAGTCAGCAGATGTCTTTGTTTATAGGGGAAGAGCAATGTAGCCTGTGGTTTCATTGGTATTAGGAACTCCCAGAAGAGGAACATCCCTCTGCAGTGCAGGCTAGCACCTTCTCTGCATTTCAGTCTCACTGTTGCCTGGAACAACTGGGCTGGGGTCACAGAGCCAGTGTAGGTCAGAGGCAGGATTTGAACTCCAGTCTGAAGACTCTGACTCTTATCCCCTGCAACCAAGTTGTCTTGTATATATAGTCAGCAGAAAGGAGTCTCCTCGGCTTAATCTATGCAGCAGATGGAAACACGGGCACAGCATGAAGCCCTGTCATGTGAGGACATCTCCCCTTCCTAGAGGGCTGGCTCTTGTCCAGACCGAGCTTGGTCCCAGGAGGACGAGGAAGCAGCAGAGGACATGATGGACTGGTCAGATGGACAGGAGCAGAAATGGGCCAGAGCTAGAGCTCGGAAAGCAGGGGAGGGTGACTCACGGGTCACTCTCTAGTGTCATAGGAAAGAACAGGCTCTGTGGTGTGGTGGCAGGGGGTGAAGTGCAGGGCTGGGCTCTTCCATCACCCTTTCTCTGTCCCCGTCCCCCAGGCTCTTCCAGCTGGACACAGAGGCTGATGCCATGGTGAACTTGCAGCAATTTTTATTGGTACTGCCACCCTTTTATGAGAGCTCAGCCCGGGTGCTGCAAGCTGATGTCCTGCAGCAGCTGACTGACTGCATCCGAAGTCACCCCAGCTGGTCCATGGCCCATGTAGCTGTGGAGCTGGGGATCCGAGAATGCTTTCACCATGCCAGAGTCATCAGGTGAGGAGATGGGAAGGTGCTCATCACACCTACGTCTGAGACCTAGATGACCTGGGGGGAGGGGCCACAGTGTTAGAGACATCTGGAAACTGTCTCCCCATTCCACTTCCTCCAATAGGAATATGTGCAGCCACCCTGCAGAGCCCAGGAAAGGCAGGCAGCTGATAAAAAGCCCACATGAGCATTCCCAAAGAAAGCCTAATCCCCTACTTTACCAAGATGGTGGATCAGCTTAGCCCCATCTGGGTTGTCCCTTCCGTGTAGGGCTTTGAGCTGAACCATAAACCAAAACTCCAAACAAACAACACCTAAGATTGGTGCGGGGTGCAGCAGGGAGCCCCCAGCAGGCAGGAAGGAGCAGGTGACATCATGATGACCATTTTCAAGCACTATAAGGGGCTGTCCTGAGGAGGAGGGCTGGAAATTGTCCTGCTTGGCCCCAGAGGGGACAACCAGGAACAACAAAAGTGGGGCAGTGCAGAGAGGCTGATTTCATCTCAGCCTAAGGAAACCTTTCCTTCCACATTGAGGGGGCCTAAAGTGGCTTGGAGTATCTTGGGCAGAAGGAAGAGAGGAAGGAAAGGAAGGAGGGAGGGAGGAAGACTCTTCATCACCCTCCCCTCCTCTCTGTGATGGTAGAGCTTTAAGGCTCATAAGCATTCTGATGGAATGCTGGAATTCCCTGGAGATCTCCAACCAAACGCTTGAGGGCTGCTTGGTGGGGGTGTTGTGGAAAGGATTTGGGGGTGGCAAGGTGGGGGAAGGGATGCGAGGCCCAAATGCCTTCTGGGGTCCTTTCCAACTCAGAGTCAGTGCTTCTATGAACTGAGACTGAGAAGTTGATTTTTTTAAAAAAGCAAATTGCAATCCAAACTTAGGTTTTAAAAATCTGTTAAATATTTTTAATTGAAGCTTTGTGCTTTTCTAAGATGGTTGGCCCAGAGTCAAAAGTCTCCCAGTTGAGCCCAAGGCCAGCAGACCCTTCATTAAACTTCAAGTTGTCTTGTCTCTGCCCATCCCTTCCCTGGTGCCTCCTGCAGTTGTGCCAACAGCACAGAGAATGAGGAGGGGTGCACCCCCTTGCACCTGGCCTGCCGAAAGGGCGATGGGGAGAGCCTGGTGGAGTTAGTCCAGTATTGCCACGCCCGCGTGGACGTCACAGACAACAACGGGGAGACCGCCTTCCATTATGCCGTGCAGGGGGACAATCCGCAGGTGCTGCAGGTGAGGAGTGGGGAGGCTTGGGGCCAGTGCCCAGGGCATGGCAGGGCCAGGTGGAGGCTTCCTTGGTGCTGGGCTTGTCTCCTTGGTTGTTGTTCCTGCTTTGCCACTGCTGACTCTCAGGCCTTGGCATTCCCAGCCCTGTGCCTCATTCTTGGGGTACCCACATCAGTCTGTGATCCCTAGCCCTCTTACCAGAGAGCTCTGACTCTTGCTAAAGCCACTTATCTGTACCAGCCCAGAGGAGAAATGTGACGGTTCTTCTGGCTTTCTGATCTTAACCAGTCCGGTGCTGGATGTGGGAGCCTGCTTATCTTTGATCAGTGTTTGGGTCTGTCTCTAATTGTGTTCCCTTGGGACCTTCTGAGAGGAAAGGGGACCTGGGGACAAAGTAAGGCCTGATAGATTTAGGGCAGTTATTTGTAAACCAGCCTTGAACCTCAAGTTACAGCCAAAAGGGAGATTCCAAATCTGGCCCGGCTGATGAGGGCCCAGACTCTGAGAAGACAAGTGAGGAAGAGCTCTTGGTCTGCAGGGGCTGAAGAGGACACTTTCATGGGGTGTCTTCAGGAGAAGACATTTCAGGAAAATCCCAGGGGGTCTGTGTGGATACACATGTGGACATGTGAGACACCCATGTGCATCTGAGAAGAAAATCAGGCTCTTGGACTCCTAGACCTGGAATTCAGGGCACCATTGTGTCTGTCCTCCTGCTTCTAGGTCAGAGTAAAGTCACTTAGTGCCTGACAGATGGGTGGCTAGAGATCCCGGGGGAAACAAATTCCCTTCCTCCCTGTGGTCTGCTCAGTTCCCCAAGTATCACTGGCCCCCAGGGAGTCCTGAGGCTGTAGCACCTTGCATTTGAGGATGACAGTGGCCCACATAAGGGATGGAGGATTAGAAAAGAAAGTAGGCTGGTCATCTCACCACTCAAGCATTCCGTGGCTGCTGATGTCATAGTCAGAGTCCTAGACCTTGATATCTTGGATAGATCCATTTATGGAGGATTCATGGGTTGGCATGGACAAGAGTCATCCAGGATGGAGAGTGGGAACCAGGGAGGGAGGGGAAGGGGGAAAGTTCACGTGTGTGAATCCCTGGAAGGATTCACAGCCTATAACCCACCCCAGCTGGGCAAATGGGGTGAGAAGTCTTAAACAGCCTCACATGAAGAACTTCTCAACTGAGTAGATGTGTTTACTTTAGATACCTCTTGGGGCCATTTGGATAATGAACTTTGCAGGCATTAATGGGCTACATCCATGTTGGAGAATATTAGAGCGGGTTCGGGGGAAACCACACTGACTGAGGTAGTCCCATCACTTTTAGATGTCTTCTATTTTGTCAGGAAGTTTTTTCTCATAGCAGCTGAACCATGCCACTCTTCAACTGACCGCATTTCTAGCCTTTGGGGCCAAGCAGGGAAAAAATTGACCTGACGCCCTGGAGAGCCCTTTCCAAGCTGACACCAGACTACTAAAGACTCCTTTGGGTTTACAGCCATTCACCCAGTTTCAGATTCATTTAAACATCCTGTCATGTTATGTAGCCCATTTCTGTCTATGAAACTTATCAAATGCTTTGCCTGCATTTAGGTAAACTCTGTGTCTGTTGGGCTTTCCTGATCTACCAGTCTGCCACCCTATTCAAGGGAAGGTCTGTTCTGTATGAACCCACTGGCCCTTTGGGATCACTGCCTCCTTTTCTAACTGTTCACTCACTATCCCTTTAATTAACAATTACATTATAGCATTTTGCCAGGAATAGAAATCAAGTCCACTGGCCAATCATTTGTGAATTCTGTTCTGCTTCTTTGCTTTGGTAATCGGGACAGCATCAGTCCGTCCACCCATCCATCCACCCACTCATCTACCCATCCACCCACCCACCCATCCATCCACCTATCTATTCATCCATGATTCATTCCCTTGGGCCAAGAGCCCTGCGCTTGTCCAGGGGAGCTTGGTAATCTTTATCTAGGGTCTTTGTTCCACCCTCTGCAATCCAAAAATCCTTCTCCTTGGAAAGGGAAGCCAAGACCTGAATGCTTTGCCTCCTCTCTGTCATTCCAGTCCATCCCAAAGTGAAGCAGATGCTTCTATCCCTTTGTGGAGGCTTCTCTCTTCTCTAGGATGGCACCAGCCACTGTTCTATGGTCTTGCTTTCCTCCTGGCCTTGGTTTATTCATTCAGAGCTTTGGCTCTGCCAACACTGTCCTTGCAAGATGGTGCAGACCACCAGACCTCTGTGGCTGTCCTCCATTACCTGCTTTTGCTTCCATCTTCCTTTTGGCTTTTTAAAATCTTAAGTGGTAGGTACGATTCATATAAGTGTCCATGTAAGTCTCCCTGGACAGGTGCCCTTGTTCTTTTTCATCAGAATTATTTTCTGTTGTGTCTGGGAATTGATTCTTGAGTGCTTTCCCTCCCTCCCAGTCTTGGGCTAACCTCTCCTGTAGAATTTTTGTCCTTCTGTCCTCCTCCTTCCTCTTAATCCTTTGAAATCTTCCTCCCCTCTATCACCAGCTCCAAAGCAAGAGGGCTTACTTTCCCTGAGGGTTTCATCATTTCCCCACCCCCGCCTTCTCTCAGCAGCTCTTTCTTTCCTGATGAAAGAATCAGATTTAGACCAGAAGTTCTTCTTGTTGGTTCTCCTGCCTTCCAAAGGATGAAATTATCGTGAAGGCAGGTCAAGAAAAGTCAAGATTCCCAGCAAAGACCTGGACAATGGAAATTTTCCACCGCTCCTGCAGTCTGCGGCCTCTGTGCTAAGTTTCTGCCCACTCTCCTGAAAGCCTCACCAAAGCCTCCTGGCTAGGTGCCCTCTAGTCTGTGTCAGTGACAGTGTGCCCCACTGTGCTTCCCACCCCGGTGCCCAGCTTTCCTGCCATTGGTACAGCTTCTTAGCACACAGGACGAACATCTTTGCTGTTGAGTTGGAGTCCCCCAGTCAGCATCCTGATGGGGACGAAGAATTCTTAAATTCCCACATTAACTTAGGACTTTAACATTTGCAAAGCGTGTAACTCCCCCTTCCCATCCCCTAGCATCCCCACACACACACACACACACACACACGTACGTGCACACACACGTACGCGCACACACATGCGCACACACATGCACATACGCTAATGTGTCTACTATAAGATCCCCATCTTAGTTAGGAAGCGGAGGCTGAGTGGGGGTGAAGTCACTTGCCCACAGCCACACCTGAACTCAGACTCAGGCCCAGTTCTTGTCTTGCTGCTATCCAGCTCCCCTAGCTTCCTTCTCCCTCCTGGGTCCCTTTTGACTGTTCCCTAGATAAAGATGAGTAGACTGACACCTGGGACCAGGGTGGGAGGTAAGCATGGGATGAGCTCTGACCTTCCTTGGGTCTTTGTCTCCTCTGCTCCCCGGCTGTGCCCTGACTGATCCTCGGCTGGTGCTAGCTCCTAGGGAAGAACCCTTCAGCTGGACTGAACTACGTCAGCAACCATGGCCAGACACCGCTACACCTGGCCTGCCAGCTGGGCAAACCAGACATGGTCCGCGTGCTGCTGCTGTGCAATGCCCGCTGCAATGTTGTGGGTCAGCACGGCTATGCCATCCATACAGCCATGAAGTTCTGCCAGCGAGGGTAAGGATGGGCAGTGTGCTCAGAGGCTCCTTCTGGGCAGAGCTAGAGTGCTGTGGCGTCTGGGCCATAGCCCCTCGTGGTTTCTAAAAGTTGTCTGAGACACTTTTCCCCCAGTCATCCTGGGAGGTCAGTGATGCAAGGAAATTATCCCCATTGTACAGCTGAGTACACTGAGTCTCCCAGACATCAACCCTGAGAGGTAGATGAGACCACAATGATTTTCCTTTGATCACTGAGGAAACTGTCTCCCCAAGATGAAGGCCAGGACCAGAAACAGAACTGACTAGAGTCACAAGACCTGGGTTCAAATCCTGCCTCTGAGGCTCCTGCCTGGGTGACCTTGGGCAGCTCCCTTCACCTCTGTGTATCTCAGTTTCCTCATCTCTAAAATGAGGGTTGAGCCCCTTCCAGTGCTAGGATCCCGGGGAGAAGTTGCAGAGTGGGAATTGGCACATAGGGTCCCAGATTCCATTCAGCTTTCTTCATTACAACATCCTGTCCAGTATGAAACAGGCATGTGTTGGGCACCTCCATTGAGCATGCCTGCCTGATGTGAAATGTTGTGGGACATGTACAGAAATGCCAGGGTGGCATGAGCTGCCCTGAGCAGAGGACCCAGAAGGGTCATCAAATGCCATCCCTTTATTTGATAGAGGGGGAGACTGAGGCCCAGAGCAGGAAAGTGACCTGACCAGTGTTGCCCAACACTGAGCTCTCAGTGGCTGGAGGTATTCAGACAGAGGCTGGACAGATTCCTGCATTGGGCTCCTGGTTGGACAGGACAATCTTTAAGGTTCCCCCAGTACTGTGATTCTGAGCAGGTGGGGTGGGGCCTGGACCAGGAATGTTAAAACACTAAATAGCAGAGAATAGTGAATGATCAGACACAGAAAGCACTCAATCACATAGAACACAAACCCGCCTCTTAGAGCACGCAGTGGGTGAGGATGGACTCAGCTTCTTGGAAGGGCATTGGAAGCAATAGGACTTGAGGTGAGCTTGGAAAGCCTAGCAGTCAGAAAGATCTGAGTGCAAATCCAGACTAGCTGTATCACCCTGGGCAAGTCACTTAACTTTGTCCACCTCAGTTTCCTCATCTATAAAACGAGGATAGTAACAGTGTCTGCCTCCCAAAGTTGAACAGATCAAATGAGATATTTGTAGAGTACTTAGCACAATATCTGGCACATAGCAGGTGCTTATTCCCTTTCCCTTTGCAAGAAAGTCCTGAGATGAATCCTGTTTACCCCCTCAGTGCCCACTGACCTAAGGATGGAGTCTCAGACTTCTTTTAGTTGTGCTTTTTCCAGGAAGGCAGGGCAGCGGTGTAAGACAGGCACAGACTTAGGACAAGGCATCCATGTGCCTTGGGCGAGGTTGGAGAACGGTCTATCCTTCAACTGTAAGGTGCAAGCTTTCACTGTAATGTACATCATGCTGTAATGCAATGGAAACCAGAATTTTCTGGCATGAAATGATGTATATTTATAGAAACTCCTGTTTACAAAGTGTCTCCCATTCATTCCCACTCCACATTGTCCTTTCTGCCTTGTCCCATTGGCTCAGGTCTACAGGGGCCATACTTAGGTCCTGCCAAAGCAGCAGAACCCAGGCCTCTGTTTACCCAGAGGCCCTGTCCCAGCCATCTGCTCACTGTCCCCTGGGGGCCCACTCTCTCCCAAGGTGTGCTGAGGTGATCATCAACATGGACAGCAGCCAGATCCAAAGCAAGGACCCCCGATACGGAGGCACACCCCTCCACTGGGCCAAGAATGCAGAGGTGGGTGGGGCTGGGGTAGGGGGGAGGCAAGGAGGGAGGCCGGGTGTGTGCTCAGCCCGAGGACTCCCAGCAAGATGTGGGCTTCGAGGGCTGGTTAAGGCCAGTGTGTGGGTGAGGGTGGGAGGATCAGCCAGCTCCTGACACAGGGGACACTTTGGAGGAATGCTGGAATCTGGCCCTGCTCTCTTCTTGTGATTGCCCACATTGGGGCCTTGGCAAGACACCCTTTTCTCTTGGTATAGTTCTGTGTCCCTTGGTCAGAAGGGAGAGAAGGGGAAGAAAGGGAAAGGAGTGGGAGCATTTGGCGTCAGCAGGAAGGGCATCAGGGCATGAATTGGAAGAACTTGTTGCTCTCCCCACGAGGGCACTGCCAGTGATGGCTCGAGAGCAGCCAGCCCAGGGGTGAGAACTTGGCATCCCAGGACTTGGAACGAGGAAGGTTAAGGCATCCCCGTGCCTTTAGCCAGGCCTGTCTTCTGCTCCCAGTCACCAGAGAGTCTGATGTGTTGGGGTTTCCGTGGGTGACCCTACCCTCTCTTCTCTCCCCTCTTGCAGATGGCTCGGATGCTGTTGAACCGGGGCTGTGACGTGAACTGTGTCAGCAACTCTGGGGACACGGCCTTGCACATTGCAGTGATGCGGGACCGCTTTGACTGTGTCATGGTGATGCTGACCTACGGTGCCAACGCTGGGGCCCGTGGGGAGCACAGCAACACACCGCTGCATCTGGCTATGCTGGTGAGGCCGCCAGGCTCAGAGGTTCAGCTCTGGATTCCCCCAGGCTTCCCCTCCAGCCAGTCCCTATTAAGTACTTGATTAATCAATCATCCAAGCCAGTTACTGAGCATTCAGTGTGGAGGAAAGGGATTTGAGTTTCTGTTCTGCCCTGTGCTAGCTTGGGGGATCGTGGACAAGTCACCCTGAGCTCTTGGACCCCTGGTTCTTCATCGGTAAAATGGGCAGAATCATCCGTGGGCTGCTCCTGCTTCCTCAGGTGGTTGCGAAGAAAGTTCAGGGTTAGTTCACAGGAAGGCTTTTTGTCCTTACGGTTACTCTGGGCAAGGCAGCTTGCAGGGCCTGTTTCGATAAGGTATGGAGAAAGTAAGAATTGGAGATAGCACTTTAGAGCCAGAAGGAACTCAGAGATCCTGACCATGTCCCATTGTTCTAGAGAAGAAAACTGAGGCTCCAGAGGTGGGGGGAGGGGGAAGCAACTTGTCTTTGAGCTTGTATCAGTGGTGAGAGTGGGGGCAAGGGGGAGGGGAAAGATCTGGATTTGAGTTCTGATTTGGTCATTTACTCCCGGTATTACCTGGGCAGATCCTGGAATGCATCTGTACCTCATCTGTACAGTAAAACGAAGGGGTCCTACTCCATAGTCCCTAAAGTCACTTTAAGCTGTCAATCCTGTGATTACTGTAAACTTGCCCATTGCTAACCTCCTCATTCTAGACAGGGCCCTTTCCCTCAGCAACCTTACGGCCTGGTTGGGGAGGTCACACATGTGTGGGAGAATACAAGACAAGACAGTATGATAAGGGCCTATTAGGGATGGATCCACACTAGGTGGTCCAGGAAGACTTCTCCAGGAGGCCGTGTTGGCCTTGGCTAGGGTTTTGTTGGGCCCAGAGGACACCAGCTCAGTGTCTGTTCCTAAGAAGCTTACACAATGGAGCAAGATAGAGAGAAGGCCCACACATGATAAACAGTGACCAAGATGGGGCAGTGTGGCATAATGGATAGAGCACTGGCCTTACCTGAGTCGAAACACCTGTGTCTCAGTCAAGAAGCCAAAGTCTAGCCTGACCTTGGAATTGGAAACTCTGGACTGTAGTTCCATGTGTCTGCCCTCACTGCTCCAAGCTCCAGCCTTCTCACCTGGAAACCTCACAGGGTGATTGTAAGTGACAAATGAAAGGAAAAGAAAAGGCACATGGAGCTTTGAAACCTGTTAGGGCGATGCTCACTTTTGTTTACCCAGATTCTTCTGCCATTGATTGGCAGTGAGGCTTCAGGCCCCTGTGCGTCTCTTTACTTCTAAAATCAAGAAGCTTAGCCTGGACCTCCAAGGTCCTTCCAGTTTAGAAATTACAGTGTGTTTGTGTATATGCTTACATGGGAACACAGCTGGACCTCCCAGCGAGCATTTCCAGATACAATAATGTGCAGATCAATCATATCACTCTGATGAATCCAAAGGGTCTTCAGAAAGAAGGTGTTTCATCTTTTATCTCAGGCCCAGCTGCCTGCTTCTATTTTTCCCCTCTACTCTTCTCCCTCCCTCTCTTCAGGATGAGAATCCCCCAAGACTGAAGTCTACAAAGGCCTTAATGGGTTGAAAAAGGCAAATTCAATTTTTTTAATCTCAATATCAGGCAGCTAGAATTAGAAAGTCAGACCCCAGATGTGTAAGAAATGATTTTAGGACAAGTAAAGGGAACTTGTAGTTCTCCCAACGGATATTCATCACATGCTACTTATCACCCCGATGGGATGGCACTGGCTAAAATGGTGCTGAGAGCATTGAGTGTCAAGCTAGATGGGGCATATTGAGTGCATTTGAGCTGGCAAGCGCCTTAGAGCCCTAGACATAGAATGTTAGGGCTGAGAAGAAATCTAAATTGCTTAGCCCAATCCCTTTATCTTACAGATAATCATTGTAACACCACCTAAGTCCCTCTCCAGTGCTACCTCATGAACCTGGGTTTTCAAGAAACTGCCAATTGAGCACAAATACTAGTAGTTTCTACTAAGCTAGGATTGGACCAGATTCTGTATCTTGTTCCAATGACCAGCCAAACTCAGTTTGGAAAAACAAAGCCCCAGATTGTTTTTGTGGTGATTAAATTTTTCCGACATAGCTATTTTCTAAGACTAGCTACTAAATTGCAGAACATTAGCTACTAAGTTGCAGGATACTAGTTACTAAGGCCAGCAAACCTTGTCCCACACTAAGTCACGATTCTTCCAAGTACATGGTATTTATTTGCTTACATTCATAGAGTACTGTAAAGTTTACAAAGCACCCTACTTAGTTAGTGTATATGGAATCATCCTCATTGAAGATGAAGCTGACCCTGAGGGGAAGTGATTTGGCAGCTCTGCCATCCCTCTGGGAGAGGCCGAGCTGGGACTGGGAGCTGATGCTGCTGACACCATCACCTCAGACCGCGGATGTCAGCAGTGAATCCAGAGGGCAGAACTCTGTTGGATTCCCAGGGGAAGCCTGACTATTTGGGGTCACCATCAGAAGTTGGCATTGGAGAGGACAGTCAACCGGTGGTCATGTGAGAGGATGGCTCCTGGGGCGTATCTTGGGTTTCTGTGGCAATTCTGTCCGTAGTCTTGCCCTTGGCCATCCAGACTTCTACACTAGGCCCATGACTGGACCATCCTCCTCCCTCTTGTTCTAGGTCCCAGGAAGTGAAGGGCACACTTTCAGAGTGAATTCTCCCTACCTCTAGGCTTCTGGTTTGCTTTCTTGACCTTGAGAATGTCACACAGTGCTGAGAAGTGCCACTTCAGAAGTCAGAGATGGCATGGCTGGAGTAGGGAGTGAGGGTAGACATTTTAGACTCTTTCCTCTACCTCTTTCTCTTACTAGGTTAATGAGAGCTAGCATTTATAAAGTGCTTTAAGGCTTGCAAATCACTTTACATTGATTCATCTCACCCTCACAATAGCTCTGGGATGTATTGTTTCCCCCATTTTACAGATGAGAATATTGAGGCTGAGAGGGGGTAATTTGACCAGGGTCAGCCATCTGGATCAGGATTTGAGCCTGAGTTTTCCTGTCTCAGGGCCCAGTGCTCTGTCCACTGAGGGACTCAGCCACCTTACAGTTAGGGTTCTCTGTGAGTCCATTGTCCAAAGGCACCAAGTAGAGTTGTTGATGGGGGGCCTTCCAGAGCTCCTTAGCTGTTGTCCCAGGGAGGAATGTAGATTCATGGACTTCCAGAGTAGGGAGGACCCTCCATGGCCACCATGTCTAATCCATCCCAGAAGCAAGATACACCTCCATGACATCCCTGACAGGTATCCCTGCCCCAGGATACTTACTATCCAGCTGGGCAGTGTGCCCAGAAATGTGGGGGCTCCAGGTGGGGGTGGGCCAAGAAAGACTGCAGAGAAAGTGCCTCAGAAAACCTGGAGGAGTGAGAGGAGCTTTCAGCCAGGGAGGGTTGGAGAAGGCGAGCTCCCAGAAAACCTTGACCAGGCCGAGCACTGAAGGGGAGCTTGGACACCGTCAGAGCTATTACCAAAGCCGGATGGCTCTGATCCCAAGGATGTTCCTCCTCACTGTGTCCTCAGTTCCTTCCAGGGGGCCTGCCTAGTATTCCTGGGGGGGGGGGTGGAGAAAATGGGCCAAATCCCTCTTCCACCTGACAGCTTCTCAGGCCCCCCCAAGACCAGTCACCGCTCTGGTGGTGCCTGGGAGGGGGCACAGGAGGCCATCCCCTGCTTGAACTCCCTCCCTTCCTTACAGAAAGACAACATAGAGATGATCAAGGCCCTCATTGTGTTTGGTGCCGAGGTGGATACCCCGAATGACTTTGGAGAGACTCCTGCTATGATTGCCTCAAGGGTCCACAAAGGTGGGTGCTCATCTCCCAAGGGGAGGAGGAGGGCACTCCCAAAGCTAAGAGTAGGGCTGAATGTGGCCTGGGGGGTCCCCAGAAAGCCTTTCCTCTGGGGCAGGGCTCCCCAACCATGGATTGATGTCAAAGCCATTCTGTTTCCCCGGCTACAGCCTCACCCCTCAGCAGGCACTGATTAGGTACCTACTAAGTGCCAGACACTGGGGACACCGAAGGAAAAAACTGTGCCTGCTTCCATTCCAAGGGGGGAGGTGACAGCACAGATATCCATCCATCAGCCCAAAGTGAAATGAGTCAATCCAGACTGAATAGGGAGGGAAATGTGGCCTCCCACCCCTCCCTGAGCTCCCCAGAGTCCCTTCCGTCTGTAGAGCAGGCTGAACCTTAGGGGAGTGCTTGTGGTTGTGCAGGAGTGCTGAGCCTTCGGACCGCACACACACACACACACACCATGAGCAACTCATCACACACACATACACTTCTCCTTCCACCTACTTACACTTACATTAGATGGTCACGATTCAGGGTAAACCTCAGCCCCTCAGCCCCACAGGATTCAGGATGACTGGGGGTAGGAACATGAGGGGGGGGGTGGTGTGGTGTGTGTGTGTGTGTGTGTGTGTGTGTGTGTGTGTGTGTGTGTGTCACAGAGACAGAGATTGGTGCTCCGTTTTTATGATGTGGTCTCCACTTTCCTAATTAACAAAATAGGGCAAATACACTATGACTGCTGACCTCCGATCCTCTGACAGCCTGACTCTGGAAAGAGCTATGGGATTCCAGGGCTTTGAGAATTGCAGGAGGTGGGAGCCTAGGGGTCACAGGTCATCTCTTTGCTCTCTCACTCAGCTTGAGGGAAGGGATGACATTCCAGAGGAATGAAGGGGAAAGTCACCCATTCTGACCCTGCCCAGGCTCTGCCTCTGTCCTCTTGTGGTTGCTCCTGTGGCTAGGCCCTTCAAGTTGGGGATCCAGAGGTAGCCCAAGATGCTTATGGAGCTGATGGGGTCAGGCCGCCCTGGAGGCCAGGGATTGGGAAGGGGGACTTGGTGTGGAATAAACCTTTCACTTGCCCATTATCTGATTCTTCACCTCCCGGCCCTGAACCGTGACCAGTTGTCACCAGGAATTCGCTCTTGGCTCTGCTGAAAAACATAGGGGCCGACCACCTCACAGCCCCTGGGGCACCCCTGGAGGTCTCACAGCCTTCCACCTCATCCCAGGACAGACCGCTACCCCCGAGGATGCCCATGCGTGAGATAGGTAGGCCTTTCCTCTTCCATCTGCTCTCTCCTTTTCCACAATTTCTTCAGGTGGCTCCAGAGTTAGCTGGCCAAAGGAGCCAGGGCCTTCTCAGTTAGAAAGGCCCCTTCTCCTAGGTGGAGGGAGCAGGGTACCTCCTGGGGGTGACAGCCTCAGAGACCCAGGGCCCAATCCTCCATGGATGTGGTGTCCAGGCCTGACACCCGAAGAAAGAGAGCTCCTTAGCAGCCTCTCAGACTGTCCTAGGGTAGACAAGCAAGGACCTTGGTGTTGGTGCCCCCAAGGTCCTTCTTCCCTGGCTCTTACCAGAGGAGGCAGGAGGCCAAAGGTCTCCTTTGAGGCGGCCAGGGCATCTCAGGGACGATGGTTTGGGCCCAGAGCCCACCTGGGGCCAGTGGCTGTCCCAACTGAGTGCCCTCTTGGCTTCTTGTTTTGGGGTATTGTGACCCATGACTCTACCATTGGGAGCCTCTGTGGGGCAGGGTCTGGGCCTGCCTCAGGGTCATTTGCCTTCAGTGCTGTCTGAGGCTCACCCTTCCTTCCCCATCCCCCCCAGCCTCAGTTTTTCCTCTGTATAAGGAGGAAGCTGAACTAAGTTCTCTCTAATGTTTCCCAGTTCTGAGCCCTTTAATATCCCTCATTCCAAACTCATTTAAGAGATATTCCAGGTTCTAGCTCAATCTAAGGAACCCTTGAGGGATTTCAACCATTTGACCTATCCCAGAAGAAGGGCAGGCCAGAGCTGCCCCTGACTCCTTAGAGCCCCAGGTAGAGGCATCTGCTGATGCAGAACCGGTGTGTAGTCAGTGACAGCAGGCTGGGCAGACCACAGTGACACGTCCATCTCATCTCCTTCAAGCCCTGCCTAGAACTGCCCCCACACACCGTTTTTTGTCTCTTGGTTTCACAGGCAGCCACTAAGCCAGGCTGGATGGCCACCCTGCCCCCCAGAGGGGTTTGGGGCCCAGCAGCGGACCGGTAACATCCTGGGCAGAGAGAGGCTGAGAAGCCCAATCATGTCACAGGATCAGCTCTAGCAATGCACCCCTCTTCCCCCTTTTCTTTCCCTTCTCTCTCCTTTTCTCCCTTCTCTCTGTCTCACTCTTTCTCCCTCCCTCCTGTCCCCTCCCCTCCTTTCTCCTCTCTTCTCCCCTCCTTTCTCCTCTTCTCTTCCTTTCTCTCTGTTTCTGTTTCTCTCTGTGTCTCACTCCCTTCATCTCTTTGTCCCACCATCCTTACACACACACACACACACACACACACACACACACACACACACATACATGCATCAGAGCTGAAAATGTTGACTCTGCTTCTTTTTCCTGTGACCTTGATCGAGTCTCTCAGGCCCTCTGGGCCTTAATTTCCAGTTCTGTAGAATGACAGTGTTGGCCCGGATCTTGGTTCCCTCCTGGCTCTAAGTCCTGTGCTCTTAGTTCTTAGGCAGATCTGTGTTCCCCCTCCCTCTCCTCCTTCTCACTCCTTCCTCCCCCTTTCCCCCCTTTCTTTCCTCCCCCTTTCCCTCTGCTTCCCTCCCCTCCCTTTCCCCTCTCCCTCCTCCTCACACATCTCCAGCCCCCCAGGTTCTTCTGAGCTCTATCTCCCCTTCCTGTGGTGCTTGGCCCCTGGCCTGCTCCAGGAGGGGGTGAAGACAGACAAGTGCACTTCTGGGCACAGGGCTTGACCGAGGGGCTGGCCTGCTCTGGGGGCATTGCTTGCTGAGCTCTCAGGGGCAGGGGATGCTGGCGCTAACCTTGCAGAGGAGCTGCCGCTGCTGTTTGTGTCCATAGAGCGGTGCTGCTGGCAATTACTACTGCTCTGGGACTCTTTATAAAGGTCCAACTTGTGGACTGGGGTTGAACTCCATCCTTACTGCTCTGGCCAGTTGTGGGTTGAAGAGGCAGGCGAGGGAAGATTAGGATTCTAAGCAGAAGGGAGGAATGATCCACCCCCCTGTCCAGCCACATCGCTCTGGAGCAGACTTTGGGGGGCGGGGGGCGGGGGAGGAACATGGTAGGAATATAAGGATGAGCCAAGGCCTGGGGGGGAAGCTTCTGTCTGACTCAGTCCTCCCTAAGCCATAAGACTTGGGAGCCAGCACTGGGGACAGGAAGCCCTGGGTTCAGGAGCTGCCTCTGATGCCCACTGGCCGGGTCAGTCTAGCCAGGGAGTCCCACTTCTGAGACAAAGCTCGGGCTTTCCACACTTTAAGTTCTCCACACTGATTAAATCTAGTACCAGAACAAAAAGTATGCCCCTTTCAGCAATAGGAGGATGGGAAAAAAACATGTGGCCCCTACACTTAGAGGCTGCTCTGGGGAACACAACTCACAGACCAGTGAGCTCCAGAGAAGGTGGGATGTGGAAGGAGCAGCACCTGAGGCAGTGATGTCAGAAAACCCTCCCTTGCCACAGGGACCTGGCCTTGGAGTCAAAAAGGCTTGCATTCAAATCCTGCTTCAAGACTTAGTAGCTGTGGGACTTTGGGCAAATCATTTAACCTCTCTGGTCCTCAGTTTCCTAATCTATAAAATGCAAGGTCCTGTCTAGCTCTAAACCTAGAATCCTGTGCCTCAGCCATTTCTGAGGTCATTGCCAACTCAAAATCCCATGAATCCCTCCCCAAGAAAATGGGAGGTGGATGAGGGGAGGGAGCCGTTCCTGGCCTCTTGGGTTTGCCTCTCACCTTTTCACTCTCTGCCTCCCTGACTCATTAGCTCCCTTGTTGGAAGGCTTACAGAGCCCAACCTCTCATTTTACGGATGGGGAGCTTAAGGCCCACACAGGTAAAGTGACTCGTATAGGCAGAAGGCCCCCAGATGGTGGTAGGTGACCTACCCTGCCTGGCGGACTGACCCCTGACTTCCCTCTCTTTATGCCCTCCCAGAGCTGCAGGACTTTGTCCACCTCTCTCGGTCCCGGAAACCCAACTTCATCTTGAGCTCTATGAGGGATGAGCGGAGAAGGTAAATGTGGGGTGGAACGGGTGGAGTGGAAGGTAGGTGCCACTTTGTCCCCCCAAGATGCTGGGGGCTATAAGCCTGGGTTTATTCTACTCTGCTTCCTTCTCAACCTCATTCCTTCCACCCTTGTGCCCAGCCCCATACAAGGTGCATGGGGGCCCCAGAAGAGATAGGATCCCACAGTACACCTGGGGAGACAGGACAAATGCAGGTGGGAGAGGAAGGGCAGTCCAGCTGCCAAGTATGATGTGCTTGGAAAGGCGTTTCCTGGTCAGTAGTAATCCTCAGAACGGCCAACATCAGAGGCTCCTTAGGTCTTCTTGGTACCCCCAGTGAGGTCTGACACAGGTGCTGTTGGTCCTGTTTTACAGAGGAAGAAACTGAGGTTTAAAGAGGGGACTGAGGGAGGCTGGTGTAATTAGGTGGTAGTTGGAAAGAAAGGGTCTGGACACAGTGGCCTCTGCATTCTGAGCTCTAATGGTGATGTCCTGTGGAGCCAGAGACCAGAGAGATGTGGGAGCTGGAGCCTGGGAAGAAGGTAGGGGGTGTAGTTAGTATGGGTGTTTTTATGTGTGTGTATGTGTGTGGTTAGAGTGTGTGTTCTAATGTGTGTGCATTCATGTGTGTGCTTCAGAATTCTGGCACAAAAGGAAAAGAAAGGAATGCTACTTTATCATGTAGAGAATGGGCAGCCATGGATATTTCTTGAGTAGGGGAGTGATGAGATTAAATGGACATTGGGGAGATTAAGCTGGAATTGGGGCACAGAATGCAGGATATTGGTTCCTTATAGCCATCCAAGGTGGGCCCCTGAATGGGTGGGGCAGGGAGAGACTGGGATCAGGGAGGGGTTGAGGTGGTGGCAGCCTCCAGCTCAATGCTAGGAAGAAGCAGCTAGCCAGGGTGAAAAGTCTAGCTATAGGAGCAAGAGGGGCCAGAGTGTGTGAAAGATCCCAGCAGGGAGGGGCAGCCTTGTCCTGCTTGGCCTCAGAGGGCAGAGTGAGGCTCTGAAGGAAGCAGAGACGTCCTGGGCCCTGGTGCTGGCCTGGGGTAGGCAGGATAGTGGAGGCCCCACCTGGCAGAGGGCAGCACTAGGCAGGTCCAGGCCAGCTCAGGTGGTAGTATGAGATCTCTGCCCCCTTCAAGCATGTGCTCCTGTGTGTCTGCTGGTCACCCTGTGGAGGGATGAGAGACAGGATGGAAGCCGAAGCTTCTGGATCAGCGCATAGCGCTTGTGGGGCCACTCACAGCCTGACCCATCTGTGCAGGCCTCAGGGCCTGGGGGTGCCTCATGGGGTCTCCAGTCCTGTCCCAGGAGAGGGGTTTTCTTGACTTCCTGCCCCTCCCTTGGAGTCATTAGGTCTAAGAGGCAGTTGTTCCAGGACCTGGAGTCAAGAATTCTGGGCAAATGGCTTTATTTGCCTGGGCCAGAACTGCCACATCTGTAAAAATGGGGATGCAAACACTCATACTACAAACCTTACAGGGCTGCTGGTGCGACTCCTATGCCCGCCTGTAACATGTGGGGCTCAGGCTTGGTGGGCTTGGGGCCTTTCAGACGCAGCCCTATGATACTCTGATCCGACCAAAGGAAAGGGGACCTAGCCCTCTCTGCCCACCTCAGAAGTGCCTCTGCTTCTCCAGTGTAGGCCTCCCCCACCCAGGCCTCAGTCCTAGGATGCATCAGAGGTTGGAAAGGACCAAGGCGGGAATGGTGGGGAGGATCAGAGCCATGCCTATGGTGGGGCTAGGTAGGGCTGCCCAAGCCCCCACAGCAAGGAGCTGTCTGAGGCCAGGTTCAAACTCAGGTCTTCCTGGCCCCTTTGACTGTCTCCTGGTACCTTTTCCCAGCTCTCCTCTCTCCCTCACTCCATCAGTGACAAGCCCATGAGTTTGATGAAGCCTCCCACCAGCCTTGCCACCTGTTACTACCACACTATACTGTGGCCACTCCCTGAGAAGGTCCAGCCAGAATGACTGGTGGGCCTGGGACCTTAGGCTCCCTCATTTCCATCCTCTCCCCTCAAGTCATGACCACCTGCTGTGCCTGGACGGTGGTGGAGTGAAGGGCCTCGTCCTCATCCAGCTGCTCATGGCCATCGAGAAAGCTGCGGGCATCCCCACCAAGGACCTCTTCGACTGGGTGGCCGGGACCAGCACGGGCGGGATCCTGGCTCTCGCCATCCAGCACGGTGAGGGGCCCAGGAGGGTGACACAGGCTGGCCTCAGCACAGTGGGATTTCCTTCCACCAACAGCCAGCTAGGGGAGCAAGCTGAGCGCTGGGGCTACAGAGACCCCAGGGAGAGCAATGGCATGGACCTTGCTGACCCTTCTGCCAAAGCCAGTGGAAGAGACTTGGTCCATTTGGGACCTAGTGAACAAGGCCCCTAGGCCTTAAGCTAGCAAGTGGCTACGTTGGGTCTTGAGACTTGGCATCCTGCCTCTGCACGCAGCTTGCCCCGTGGCCTCTCAGCCTGGGGAGGATGCCCCTGTGGTAGCCTTTGCCAATTCTCTCATCTCCCCAAGCCCTGGGGCACTGCTCATGTCTCAGAGCTGGATCTGGCTCAGCCCTGCCTGGAAATGGCTGCTGACCCCCTCGGCCTTTTATCCCAGGCAAATCCATGGCTTACATGCGTGGCCTGTACTTCCGCATGAAGGACGAGGTGTTCCGCGGCTCCAGGCCTTATGAGTCAGCCCCACTGGAGGAGTTCCTGAAGAGGGAGTTTGGGGAGCACACGAAGATGACAGACATCAAGAGACCCAAGTAAGTCCCGCCCCCAGCTGGAGGACTCGGGGGGTGGGGAGGTCATGAGTGAAGCTAAAGAGGCCTGAGTCCTGCCAGGCTCATCACCTTTGTCCTGCCTTGTGCCCAGGTCAGGCATCTCCTTTGTGGCAAGATTGGCAGCATGTGTGACCAACACTGGCCCAACGGGCGGAGCCTCAGAAGGCCCCCCCGGCATCTCAGTAACTCAGTCCTTAACCTTTGCTATCAAATAATAAAAGGGGAGAGGGAACGAACATTTATGAGGGCCTACTGTGTGTCAGCACTGTGCTCAGCACTTCATCTGATTCTCACAACCACCCCAGAGGGAGATGCTGTGAGCATCCTGCTGTACAGTTTTGGAAACTGAGGCAGACAGATGTTAATAGTGGCCCTTTCATGATCACTCAATGACACTTTGCGTCCATGGGATTCTGTCCAGCAGCTTGTTTCTGTGGGAGCCACAGTTTGTGCTGCCTCAGCTTCAGGGAAGCCTAGGGCCCTCCCAGAAGCCTCATCTCCAGAGTCCCCTGGTCCACACGTAGTCTGGCTCCATTCAGACCCACTGCCCTGAGCTTGAACTGAACAGGTTAGGTCAGGGGAAGGAAGCCAGTGGGAGTGTGTAAGCCTGCATGGGGCCAGGATGGCCTTCTGGCAATGCCTTGATTGGGAAGGCATGCATGAGATGCCATAGGAGAGAGAAAGCTAGCTGAGGCAGAGTACTGCCCTCCCCAAGCTTCTGGTCTGCTTGGGAAGACACAGAATGTCTTTGTTTTGGGCCTAGGTTTTCTCGTTATGCAAATCAATGTTAGACTGAAGAATTTTTAATTTCCCCCAATTCTGCCATCCCGTGTTCTGAGGCCCCTCCCAACCCTGACTTTCTCTGAGTTCATACGTACACATGGAAACTTGCCATAGTACTGCATAGTATAGTTAGTTCACTGCTGCCTCAGGAGCCCCTGTAACAGGGGATCTTACAGTTGGGCTGAAGCCTGAGGGGAATGGAGGGAGGGTCTTCCCATGGCCAGTGCTTGCACTGAATGAGCTGCATGGCTCTCTGCCCCTAGGGTGATGCTGACAGGGACCCTGTCTGACCGTCAACCAGCCGAGCTCCACCTGTTCCGCAATTATGATGCCCCGGAGACCCGAAATGAACCTCGTTTTGCACAGAATCCCAACTTACCACCCCTCACCCAGCCCCAAGGTAAATGAAGGCCCCCCCCTCAGCCCAACTGGGAAGAGGGAGATGGTAGAGGTGTGGCCTCGGCCCAGCTTGGGTGACTCCCACCATGACCTTCTCGTCTTCCCCTTTCACCAGGAAAGGCAACCACAAGGGTGAGTTGCTTCAAGTGCATGTCCTCAGGCACTCCCCTGTCCCAGAACCTTAGACCCCTCATCTGTGGAAGGGTTACTCAGGTCCCTTCCAGCTCACAGTGCACAGTCTCCTCCCTCTCCCACAAACACACACTCACACATACACCAACGCACACATGCACACACACACTCCTAAACCCTGGGATCTCGGTGCAGACTTCACCTTATGGTGGCTCCTCTCTCCCTCAGACCAGCTGGTGTGGAGGGCAGCCCGCAGCAGTGGGGCAGCCCCCACCTACTTCCGGCCCATTGGGCGTTTCCTTGATGGAGGACTCTTGGCCAACAACCCAACGTTGGACGCCATGACAGAGATCCATGAGTATAACCAGGACATGATCCGCAAGGTAAGGCCCCGACCTGGCCAGGACAGGGATGGCGTCTGGGAGGTGAGTTACCTGCAGAAGGAGGTAGTGAGCTCACCGCCACAGTCTGCATGGAGGCCTGAGGAGGATCGTGCCCTGGCCTTGTAGTTGTCACCTTGGATGCTGTGTGACCCTCTGGGCCTCAGTCTCCTCACCAGTAAAATGGCAGGTATGAATACAAGAGCACTGGCTGCTTCCTCTCAGCTCCAAGCCATGTGCTCTTCCAAACCTGTGGGAGGGTCATCTGGACGAGGTACTGACAGTACCAGGGGTATTGTGGAGAGAGGGAGGGTCTTTATGGGAAAGCCTGGCAGGGCCCTGCTGCTCCTTGAGTCGAAGAATGACTGAAGGATGAGTAGGAGGTGAGTGGATGGCCGCTGAGGAACTGAGGCCCTGATGTGGGAGATGGGAGTGGGGTGAGCAAACCAGGAAGCAGGCCTCCCACCCGCAGCCACTCCAGCCCCCGCAGCCCTAGTGTCCCTGTGGACACTGCTCCATTGGGATGTTAAGAATTCCCAGCTGCATCTCTGAGGGCCCCCAGTTCACCAGCATGAGTCTCAGTTTCCTCTTCTGTAAAGTGTGGACAATAACAATAGTCGTGGGAATATTTAGGTTTACAAAGCATTTCCTGGGGAGCTGTATCGCTGCTGCTTCCAGGGGAGGAAGACAAGGCCATGCTTGAGGCTCCCACATGCTGTCTTCTCCCAGCCATGATGCCTTCTTTCCCACAACACTTAGCTCTGGGGCCACGTGTTATAAACCCTGCCTCACCTGGGCCGATCAGAGTTTTCCCTGGAAGAGTTGGCTCTCTGCCAGCCTCATCCTCTGAACTCTGGGTCACCCCTCATGCTGCCTGTGAGTTGAGGGCCCTCTGGCTGACCCCGTCCTATCCCCATCTCCCGCAGGGCCAGGGTCACAAGGTGAAAAAGCTCTCTTTGGTGGTATCCCTGGGGACTGGGAAGTCCCCGCAGGTGCCAGTGAGCTGTGTGGATGTCTTCCGCCCCAGCAACCCCTGGGAACTGGCCCGCACAGTCTTTGGAGCCAGGGAGCTAGGCAAAATGGTGGTGGATTGTGTGAGTACCTCCCCCCACCCCATCCCAAAACCTTTCTAGGGGAATTAATGCCTGGGTATGGCATATCTGGGGTTGGGGGAGGGGGATATACCTGCTTCCTCCTCTTGTTAAAAATGCTTTAACTGGTGATTTTTGGCTTTACCTGTTGGCAATAAAGGACGAACACAACAACACCATTACTACCCAGTAATGCCCCACCTACCCAAAGCAGAGAAGACAGTTATACACAAGAAACTGAGGCAGGGATTACATCCATACCTGTAGCCTACCACTTCTTGGCAGGGTACGCTAGGCACTGGGTAAGAGGAGTGCCTGGCACCTTCCAATCCCATGCACCCAAGAGTGGAGCATTCTAGGTTGGGAGAACTTGAGATGCTGTGAAAGGCTCCATGAGTGTTGAGGTGCTCACCCAGGCCCTTTGCTACAGTGCACAGATCCTGATGGGCGGGCAGTGGACCGAGCCCGAGCGTGGTGCGAGATGGTCGACATCCACTACTTCAGGTACCCAGGGTCCCTTCAGCCCTGAGCGCCTTCTTCCTGCCCACCCTCCTCTCCTCCTCCTGCTCTGACCCCTTTACCCCACGAGGCCCAGCTCGCTGAAGGATTCCCCCTTTGTCTCTTCCCATCATGGGCACCAGAACCTTAGAGCCTCGCCCCTCTCCATCTCCCACCCACCAGTGACTGCTTGCTCTCCTCTCCCTGAACAGACTGAACCCCCAGCTAGGAACAGATATCATGCTGGATGAGATTAGTGACACGGTCCTGGTGAATGCCCTCTGGGAGACTGAAGTTTACATCTACGAGCAGCGAGATCAGTTACAGAAACTGGTCCAGCAGCTGCTCACCCCTTGAGGCTGGCAGGAGGGGTGGGGGAGGGGACAGTGCCGCTGCCCACCCCCCACCCTGCCCCACCTCACCTTAGAGACCTTGCAAGGAACAATGCCTGGGATTTGGGTGGCCAGTCCAGGATGATCACTTGTATGGAGGGGCATCCTCTCCCACCCCCCTCTGAGGGGTTTGGGGTGCTTCCAGCCTGAGACCTCGAGATCTCAAGCTTGGGGCCCTCTTTTCTTGCCATTACTGCCTTAAAGTGTTGACCGGAACCACCAACCTCCTTATGCCTTGTCCCCTCCCCACATCCTCCATCAGGTAACAGAGAACCAAGCTAGTGCCACCCTCACCTCCAGAGCCAACCTTTGCCAAGCTGGGCTACTGGGGTTGGGATTTCCTGGCCAGAAAACCAGACAGGAATCTGTTTCTTATGGGAGCCCTGGGGAGCAGCGGGGAGTATGAAGCTAGAGGAGACTGGAGATAGACCTGGAAGCAGAGTCTGTCCTCTGCCTTCCCTCTGGGGGTTCCAGGCAGGCATGGCCCATCTTCCCTCCTCAGAGGGGGATGACCCTTGCACCTGTCCCCAGGCTGGCAATTCCCATCTGTCTCTGACCCTGCTAACCTCCTAAGAGAAAATTCACCTGGCCCCAAGAAAGAGGAAGTTCAGAGCCAACTTTGCCCCCAGTCTCAAAGTCCATACTTTACTGGTCACCTTTTCCCTTCTTCCTCTCTCCCTCCTCCATTGGCTTGGTTCTTAAACAGCAGTTAATTTATTATTTTGGACAAGGAAGTGTTCTAAGCTGCTTCTTGGTGCCCCTCCCAGAAGATGTGGACCAGAAGTGGGGTGTTGGGTGGCCCCCTTAGCTCCACCCTCTTGTAGAGTGAACCCTCAAACCACAATAAACATCTTGGATCGAAACCCACCCTGTTTGTCTTGCATCAGTGTGAGCTCTGGCCTGTGGCTCTGGTCCTCCTCTTAGGGAAGGAGCCTTGTATGGAATGAGAGGTTTGAATCTTGGGATCATAGCATTTAGACCTGAAAGGGGGGCCTTGGGCCCTTGAAGCAATGTCTGTCATGGCAGAATCACAAAAGTGTCACCTTATGTCCCCTCCTCGCCTCCTCCTAACATGGAAGACACATTGAATGAAGGAAGTGGGACTGGATTGTGGAATGGCAAGATGAGTCCATTGGAGGGAGGGAGATCTGCCAGAAAAGGGTGAAGGCCAGCTGACCTTCCTTTTTCTCATCACTCCAATGCAAGGGATAAACACATGGAGCTCTGAGGGGCTCCTACGTCTGACCCAGATGGGGGTCAGGAGGATCCCAGCCGCATTTAAGAGGGGATCTATAGGGGATCGAGCCCTCTTTCTGTCTTGGGCACTAGAAGTAGGTGTGCAGGTCCTAGTCAAGGTAGGTGCTGTCCAGTGGAGAGATGAACTTGAAAAGGAAACAGCATTTATAAGGATGTAGGAATGAGGGTCAGTGAATGGATCGCCAAGACCATCAGGTAAGTGTTAAGCTACCCCTGGACAGTAGGGCTGAGACAGGAACTAAGGGGGTCATGGTTGACTCTCGTTCCTTGTCCTGGCTCCCTAAGGGCAGCCTGTTTCTGGACATCATCATGGAATCTAGAGCTGCAAGGAGGCTTTGAGATGGAGGAGGGAACTGAGTACTTTTACTTTAAGAGAGGATTGGTCACTTGAACAGTAGGATGTTGGATGGCCTCTGGCTCTGAATGGAGACTGGCTGTGGGGGCAGAGGGAGAAGTCACTCTCCCAGGAGGCCCCTCAGATGTTGGCAACTGTCCAAGGCAGTTAGGGAGGGAATTGGGGGGGGGGGGGGGTTCTCCCAGCCTGGGAATGGAGCCAAAGGGAACCCCACCAGGTGGCCTTTGGGGCTCCCTCTACTGCAGCAAACCCCACCCCCCTCCCAGCAATG
The DNA here is from genome assembly GCA_023548195.1 of Bettongia penicillata ogilbyi. Classification (NCBI taxonomy): domain Eukaryota; kingdom Metazoa; phylum Chordata; class Mammalia; order Diprotodontia; family Potoroidae; genus Bettongia; species Bettongia penicillata. The sequence goes on along the minus strand of JAJHZJ010000150.1, from coordinate 4,499,752 downwards.
GTAGCCCAGAGGGGAAGCTAGGAGAGGATAGGAGGTTGCTGCGTGCTGAGCCCGCCCAGAAGAGTTGAATAATTCAAGGAGGTCACATGAGCCCCCCTCACTGTCCCGGGCTTCCTTCCCTCCCACCCCTACCCAGCATCTGGTTACAGCCCTAGATCAGATTCTGACATCCAACTGGTGAATAATTAACCTTCCTTCAGTGCTCCATCCCCACCCCAGCACCAGCCCTCTGAAGGGCTCAGGTGCTGTGAGGACGCTGCTGGGTCCACAACCCCTTTTGTCCAGCCTTGAGATCCCTTGGCAGAGGCCTCAGGCACCCACCTTCCCTGGTCTGGGCCTTCCCTTCCCGTTTCATGGCTCTCGAGATGGAGCAATTCTATCGATCCACAGTGGCCATCTACAAGGTGAGCGTGGTCAGTTCAGTTCCCCAAAATATGGGAGGCAAATGTCCAGCAAACTGGCCCAGGCCTTCACCAGGCCCAGGGAGGGCGCTGGAGTCCACTTCTTGGACTTTGAACACCTCTCATTGAAAGAAAGGGTCATCCCAGAGGCCCCCTTTGGGGCATGCCAACACAGGCCAAGTGGAGGCCCAGTATGTCAGCCAAGTAGGGCTTTCAGAGGCTGAGGGATGGGTGAGGTCAGGAGGAGAGAGAAGGAGGGGACCAGAGTCTAGAAAGAGTTCCAGCACTGGACTGGAGGCCTAAAGCCCCAGCCCAGCATCGGGAATGGCAGCGCCTTAGAGCCCCCAAATCTGGGAGGCCGAGGAGGCCTCTGTTTCTTCCTGGGCAAGTGGGGTTCAAAGAGACCTCAGGGGGCCAAGTCAGCGATCTGTCAAATAGCATCTCTGAGGCAAGGGGAGCCCAGATTAATGCTGGCAGCTTGCCTTCTTTATGGGAAGGTATAGTCTACAATTTTCAGCCGTTCTCCAGGGCCAAAGAGAATCCAGGTAAGCCCTCTCACATAGAACCCCCTTCAAAACCTGGGAAATAAATGGCTTCCCCCTAGGGATTCTTGGTCCCTTTTTCATGTGGCTCTCAACCGCGCGCTTTGAAGCCCTAGCACCTCACTGGATAACCTCCTCTGGGTGGGCCCTGGCTTAGGATGGGGCCTGGCCTTCCAGTGTGGCAGGAGGGGAGAATTGTTGCTTCTGCCCCGGTTTGGGGTCCTCTGCTGCTGTCCTTGAGGTTGAGGCTGTATCATTTTTGTCTTTGTCTCCAGACCCCAACATAGTGCTTGGTGTGTAGTAAGTGCTTAATCAATGTCTGCCTGTTGGTTGTCTTGGATGTCTCCATTTCAGAGAGTGGGACCCTCAGAGTCCACCAGGGCTCAGCCAGACAGGCTCTTCAGGGGATCCCTGCTGTGCTAGCATGGTGCTTAGGAACCTCAGTTTTTCATCAGTAAAATGGAGCTAATAATCCCAACCACAGAGGACTCCTGGGAGAAAACATCTTGAAAGAATGGGGCTTTCTCTTGTAAAGATGGTGTTCCTTCTCCACCCGGGGTGGGGGGGTTGGGAGAGGAGTAGGGTGGCTTCCTTAGGCGATGGGGTCCTGAGGAGTGACTCCCACTTTTACTTTAAGTATCCCTGGGCAGCCTCAGGCAGCCTCCTGTCCAGGTCAGGCATGGTGTCCTATTGCCCCACTGAGCTATATTTAGCAAGGGGCTTAGGAAGGCCCCAGGGTCTGATTGTCTACAATGGTGGGGACCTAAAGGAAAGCCACCTGCTCTGCTCTCAGCTGACACAGGAGAGAGGGAGGCAGGATTCCATGTCACCCAAAGCACAGAAAAATTTGCTTATTATTAGACTCTCCTAGAATAAAGTAGGCTGCCCAGTGAAGTAGTGAGCTCCCTGTTACAGGGAATATCCAAGCACAGGTGGGCTGACTGCCATGAGAGGAGGCTGCTGAATGATGGGAGGTTGGGCTTGGTGACCTCTTAGGTCCCCACCCCAGACTTTCTGATTATGTGGACCTGGGGGAGCCTGGAATCCCTAGGCCCTAGTCACAGAGTAGATAGGGATCCCCTCTCAGGCAGCCAACACCACCCTGGAGCCTGGAGGCATCCCAGGGGTTCTAGACCTTGAGGAGAGGAAGACAGGGCCTGGCTCTTCCTATTAACTCCTCATGTCCCATCCCTTCTCTGAGTCCTTGGCCTGTGTCCCCAGAGCATCATGGAGCAGTTTAACCCGGCCCTGGAGAATCTTGTATACCTGGGTAACAACTACCTTCGTGCCTTTCATGGTGAGTGAGGATTGCTTCCTTTTCCCAAGCCCCTTCCTCCTGTCCCCCAAACTCCTCCATCCTGATGGGTGAAGAAAATCAAAGACTGCACTTGAACCTCCCCTCTGACACTCCCTTGGCTGTGAGACCTGGGCAGGTCTGAACCTCAGTTATCCTCATCTGTAGAATGGAGATGGTGATGACCATAGCAGCTCCCTCTGGGAAGTTCAGATGAGATCATAGCGCTTTGCTGACCTGAAATGCTCTAGAGTATTATCACTGTTATTACTAGTATTATCACTGTTATTACTAGTACTGTCATGGCTATTATCATTGCTTGTATCACTATTATTACCATCTTCGTTAATAACTATGGTTATTCCCATCACCATTGTTGCCAGTTGCCCACTGGGGGGGACACTGTCATAAACACATAGCCAGCTCTTTGGATCATGTGATCATTCACGTGTACACAGCTCTCCCTCCCAGACACCTCCTTCCCCATCCATTTCCCCAGCGCCTCCTTCCAGATTTTCCACCGCACCCGCACAGACTCACAGGAGAGAGGTCGGAGAAGACTGGGCACTGGGGTTTGGGGTGCGGACTTTGGCCTGGCTGAGTCGGGGGTCTGGATTTGAGACTAGATCTCATTCATTCATTTAGCATTCATAAGGCGCCTTCTGTGTTTAGAGCCCAGGTCTGGGTACTGGGGAGATGAGAAGGTTAACTAAGGCACACCCCCACCTTCCCTGGGCTTATGGCCTAACAGGGGGAGTGAACTACCCAGTCAGAATAGCTAGTCCCTGTAAGGGCCTTGCCTTCAGATAGGGGGTCAGAGGGGGATGGTCACTAGGGAGGCATGGGGAAACTTGGTGGGGGAGGGCCAGTCTGGGTCAGGTTTGAGGAGGGGGCTGGGGGGCAGGGCCTGAGCCAGATCCCAGGCTGAGACACATGAGTCTTTCCCCCCTGGGCAGCACTGTCTGAAGCAGCTGAAGTCTACTTCAAGGCCATCCAGAAGATTGGGGAGCAGGCCCTGCAGAGTTCCACCTCACAGCTACTGGGTAGGAGACCCTGCTCCTGCCCCGCCTCTCAGACATCAGGCCTGCTGGGCCGACTGTCCTCTCACCACCATCCAGATAAGGATAAGGGTCATATTAGCCCCTGCAGCTTTGTAAACCCTCTCCGAAAGCCCCATAGTAAAAGGATTATAATTCCCATTTTACAGATGAGAAAACTGAGGCTCAGTGAGGGGAAATGACTTGTCCTTAGTCACACAGTGAATACTGAAGGCATGATTGGAACCTAGATCCTTCCTAAGACCAAGACTGTGTGCTCTCTGTAGACCAGGTGGTAGGGTGGGCCTAGAGCCAGGAAATTGAACCCTGGAGTTAAAGCCCCTGCGTTCAGATTCTAGCTCTGACACTGTATGTGTGACCCTAGGCAGGTCACAAACTCTCTGGGCCTCATTTTCCTCAGCTGAAAAACTGAGGTCAGGCTAGATGGTCTCCATAGTCCTACCAATTTTAGACCTATGATCCTTACTGACTTAGTGACCCTAGCAAGCCATTGCTTCTTATGGGAGTCTCAGTTTCCTCATCTGTAAAAAATGAAGTGGCAATCTTTGCATTCCTTATCTCACAGGGATTTGAGGGGAAGATGCCTTGTAAACTTGAAGTTGACCTAGAGTTGAGAGTTGGTATTAGGGGCCCCTGTGCCTGTTGACCTACAGGGGCTGGGCAGGTGCAGGGCGGGAAGGGAAGGGGCAGGGTAAGGACCCAGAATGTTAATACTGAAAGCCAGGTTCTGTCACTCTTGCTTACCTGATAAGATCCCAAGTCAGGAGATATTGTTCCCACCCTATGAGCCATCTCTGCAAACACAGACTTTGCCCCAAGTAATCGCCCAGTGAGGGGCCCTGGTGCACCCGGGTGGGGTCAGGCCAGCGCACCTGCCCATCCCGGCCTCACTGTTTCCTTCCCTGTCTTCCAGGTGAGATCCTTGTACAGATGTCAGACACCCAGAGGCACCTGAACAATGACTTGGAAATTGTCGTGAGTCTCCAGGCCAACCCTGGGGGGCAGGCTAGATGCCCAAGGTGGTCCTAGGAAGGCTCATACTCTTCTGAATTCCCCTAGACCTTGGTGTAAAAGAGAGAGGAGGCTAACCCTGTTCAGAAGAGGTCATGGGATCTGAGACATGGGCTAGCAAGGAGGGGAAGGAGTCAGAATATGGGCACTGCCAAACATCTCTGTGGGCCTTTGGGCCATTTTTAAGTGGGGCCACCAAGCACCCTGGCTTACAGTCCTGCTTCTGACATTTACTGCCTCTGTGACCTTGGTCAAGCCACTGGCACCTCAGTTTCCTCATCAGTAAAATGCAGCTAATAGATCAAAGGTCTTGGCTCCCTGCTAGATATGAGTCTATGAGCTCTTGTTCTAAGAGAGTCCTATCCTTCTCTACAACAGCCCTACAGATACTTGAAGAAGGCCAGCACGGCCCCCATCAGCCTTCTCTTTCCCAGAACAAACATTCTCATTTTTTCCACCCAGTCTTTATACAGCCAGAAATCCCATCTCCCTCCCAGGCACCTTTCAATGGCTGTCTTCCAGCTGGTCCATGTCCTTCTAAAAATGTGATCCTGCTTCAGAAGTCGTGAGCACCAAGCTGGGCTCTCATCTCCTGGTCCTGAACCCTCTAAGACTACCATATAACAAGAAGAAGCTACATTTATGTTGCTCCTACTATATGCCAGGCACCATGCTAAGAGCTATACAAACATTGTCTCCTTTGATCCCCACAACAACCCTGGAAGGAATCATCCCAGTTTTACAACTGAGGAAATTGAGGTAGACTGAGAAGGGAAGTAACTTATGCAGGGTCACACAGCTAGTATGTGTCTGAGGCTGGATTTGAATTCGAGTCTTCCTGACTCCAGGCCTAGTACTTTACCCATTGCACCACCTACCTTGTCATGAATCAAGATTGGGATGCAATCTTGTAACTGCACTTGAGTGGTAGGACCCAACCTGCCTGACCCCTATCACTGTCTCCCTTGCACCTCTCCCTAGTCTCCATGAATGGCTAGCTGCCATCTTGTTTTAAGAACCACCTCACTAAAGGATCTAAAGCATTTAGTGTACATAAGTAAATACGAATAGTATACACATAAATTAATAAAACAGTAAATTAGTAAAAAAATTAATTAGTAATGATTAGTAAATTAATAGTAAATAGCATACAGGTAAATATTATTATTATATGTAAAATTGGATAATAACAGCACCTCTCTCCCAGGATTGTTGTGAGAATCATATAAGATATTTATAAAGTACTTAGTGTACGTAGCAAATGTTAATAGCAAATGCATACATATAAATTAGTGAATTTAGTTGATCAGTAATAGATTTAATTAGCAATAAATTAGTGGATTAATAAGTAAGTTTAGTAATTAGTAATAAGTAATTAGTAAATTAATAGTAAATCGTGTCCATATAAATATTAGCTGCTATTATTATCTGTAAAATGGGCGCAATCGTAACACCTCCCCCAAGTGTGTTGTGAGAATCAAATGGGATACTAATTGTACAGTGACTCACAGACCTTAGAGGGCTCTTGTAGTATTAGCTACTGTTACTATTTTATACTGGTAGCATTAGCTACTGTTACTATTTTATACTGGTAGCATTAGCTACTGTTACTATTTTATACTCGTAGCATTGGCTACTGTTATTATTTTATACTTGTAGTATTAGCTCCTGTTATTCTATATCCCAGCAAAGGATGCCACGAGAGGATCAGTGGAAGGAACAGGGGATCGTTCCCCAGGGTTGGGGGGGCGAGGGTTGTGGTAGAGTCTTCGACTTCTGCAAGGCTGGCAGGGCCACTGGGAAAGGGCTCCCTCCTCCTTCCCCAACCTCCACCCCCCTGGACAGCTTGACTGGACTTTGGTCTGGGAATGGGATTGTTCCCCCATGGGAGATAAGTCATGAAGGAAGCGACTGGGACGATAAGACGTCTTTGTGAGCGTTGTGAGGGATTCTTTCCTCTGACTGAGATTTCAGTCAGTTCCTTAGGAATCAATGACCTGGAGCTGTAGGCTTGGATGCCCACATCCTACCAGGCAGCCTGCAGGAGATTTCCTGATTAGCCAAGGCAAGGGAGGGATTAAAAACAAATCCAAATCCTGAATGGAAAGCTTGTGCCCAGGCCCGAGACTAGGAGAATCCCAGAGCTCAGGAGCAGGTGCTGACAAAAGCAGAAGACTCGGGGACTTTGGGTGAAGCCTCTGGTAATGAACTAATGGAGGATTTGTGTTAGAAGCAGGATCCCAGAATTCCAGGGCTGGGAGGGATCCCAGCATCCATCCAGCCTAACCCATGGACCTGACATATACCTGTCATATACCTGACAAGGGGTCATCAGCTTCTACTTGCAAATCTCCAAAAACAGGGAAATCACTACTCCTCCTCACCACTACTACTACCCACTTCACTGCTGGACTGCTCATGGCACTGAGCCAAAATATCTCTCAGAAACTCCTTCCCTCTCCCTAACCTCCCTGGGTCCAAGTAGAACAAGACTCTTCCTCTTGACAGCTTTTTAACCTCATGAACCACTACCTAGCTAGGATAGTGCCTGGCAGGTAGGAGAGGCTTAATAAAGACTGGTTGATTGAGTCTTATTTTCTCCAGGCTACATATTTGGAATCGAGAAGACCTGGGTTCAAATCTTGACTCATCCACTTACTACCTTGTGACCTAGGGCAAGTCACCAATCTATGCCTTGGTTTCTTCATCTGTAAAATGAGGGGATTGGAGACACTTGTCTCTGAGGTCCTTTCTAACTCTAAATCTGTAGTCAAACGTGACATGGCACGATCTCCAGACCTGTTAGCCAGACCCAGAATGTCATCCGCCTGATAGCGAGGGAAGGAGTACCCCTTAATATGATTAAACACCAACATCTGTGGGCCTATCCGTTGGGGCTACCCACTCCACCCTCCTTTTTGCCCCGGTCGATGAGCTGTGACTTCATTGCCAGTCCCTCTACAAAGGCAAATTGCAATCCATCTGTAATTTACTAGGAAAGGCTTAGAGAGCTTAAAGGCTTACATTATGTGCCCGAGGTCCAATCGCTGCTATCAGAGGTGAGACTTGAATATAGATTTTCCTGATTCCAGACCCTCTAGGGCATACTGCCTCTCATTCTGTTTTCTCAGTGACAAAATACCCAGCATTCTTTGCCATGGTCTTTCTCATAGACTTTCCCATAGTTGAGACCATCCCTCCTTTTGGCCTCTCTTTCACCCGACTCCCCTTGCAGGAAGTACCCTGGGGACCCTGGCCACTCCCTGACCCTGAAAGGCTTGGCATCATTTGCCTACCCAGTACCTTCATCAACCTTGGTACAAACCTTGATACAGACATGTGGAGTTGTAGCTATGGATTAAAGTCCTTAGAAATTATTAAAGGATGAAAGGGCATGGCCAACTTTATGATTCTTCTTGTGATATCAGAGGTAGGACTTTGGGGACAGTTACTTCCTCCTTTACTCCTCCGTTTTTTCACCTGCAAAGTGAAGGGTTTATGATTTTATCTTGGAAGTCCCTCCAAATTTGAATGTTCTGTTGTTCTAATGTTCCCTGTTCCATAGCTCCTCCCGCTCTGACATTCTCTGTTCTAAGGTCCCTTCCAGCTTGGACATTCCATATTCTTAGCTCCCTCATGGCTCTGACATGCCACATTCTGAGGGTTCTCCCAGCTCCCTGCCCTGTCACTGTCCATAGCAGTGCAGACTCAGGCATATGCCCGAGAGGAAAGAAGGGACATCTTTTATCTTCATTCCAGGTGCAGACTTTCCACGGGGACCTCTTGCAGCACATGGAGAAGAACACCAAGCTGGACATGCAGTTTATCAAAGTGAGCCCACCCCCACTCCCTCTGCCATGCGGGGTGGGCAGCTTTCCCTGGAGCCCAAGCACTCTGCTGGCTTCCCCAACCCTGAGGTCTTCCCATTCTTAATTCCTCTCCCTGGGGAAAAGGGATTCTTTAGTGCAATCCTCCCAGCCCCCAGGCTCCTCAAAGGCATGGCAACAAACTGACCTCTGTCCCCATTGTAGTGGCCTTCCTATGACTGCAGAGAATAATAATTAGAAAGGCAGCATGTTATAGTAAAAGGAATATTGGAACCATGGAGTTGGAATCAGGAGAAACCTGGGTTCAAATGCTGGTTCTGACACATACTGTGTGATCTTGAACAGATCCTTTTACCTCCCTGAGTCTCAGTTTTCTCATTTGTAAAATAGGAGTAATTATGTTTGGAGAACCCAGCTTAAGTGTTGTTGGGGTATCTTTTGTCACTCTTAAAGCATTACCCACCTCAACTGGCAGCCGCACTTTGATTCCCTTGTTTACAAGGAATGTTCCCATGTTGTGCTCTTTGGGTCTCAGTTTCCTCATCTGTAAAATGAGGTCATGGGACTAGATGATGTCTAAGGTCTCTTCCAGTCCTAAGGAAGGCAAGGGTGACTCTTCCCATTTTAGAGATGAGTATACTGAGGACCAGAAAGAGAAAGTCATTCCCCAGTAATCACACAGTGAGTAGTGTGAGCAGGTCTTTTCTGTCCCTTTCCTCCCCCCATCATGCTCCCAACATCTCCCATGCATGCCTAGGATAGCCGCCAACACTATGAGATAGAATACCGACACCGCGCTGCCAACCTGGAGAAATGCATGTCAGAGTTGTGGAGGATGGAGAGGAAGAGAGACAGGAGCACTCGGGAGATGAAGGTGAGTGAGACAGGCAGAGGGGAAGGGCTGGGTTCTCCAGGGAGCTCCACTGTCCTCCTCCCCCCATAAAAGTCAATTACACCTACAGCCCTACACTCACCCTGCTGTTCTAAGCAGTCGAGTAGTGCTGTGGACCACAAAGGGCACCAGACCTGGCAGCAGGAAGACCTGAGTTCAAATCCTCCTTCAAACTTTTACTAGCTGCGTGACCCTGGGCAAGTTCCCTTACTTCTCCATTTCCTCATCTGTAAAATGAGGGTGCTTAGATTCAATGGTCTCTAAGATCCATTTCAGCTCTAAATCTCTGATCCTGCCCAGTGGACCAGGTCCCCACTTACACACCTCCTGTGTTACATCTGCTGAAAGTTCACCCACAAAAACCCAAGGCCACACATAGGCTCTAGGACTAGAAAGGATCTCAGAGGGAGGCAGACAAGGGGAGAGCCTTCTAAGTGCTGGTCTATGGGATGGGAACTTAGTACTTGGTCTCAGGGGTCTCACAGTCTAGCCAGAGAGCTACCAGAAAAATCCTCCTTGGAAGCAGACCTCTGTCAACAAAGGCTTCAAGGTGGAGATGGTATTTAATGATTATTTAATGTTAATAATAATAGTATGGTTTGCAAAGGCTTTTTACATACGTTATCTTGTAATAACCCTGGGAGGCAGGTCCTATTATCATTCCCATTTTACAGATGAAGAAACTGAGGCTGTCTTGATCAGAGTCACCCAACTAATAAATGTCTGAGGCAAGACATCAGGGGATGAGAGGGATAGTGCCAGGGAAAAAGGAGGAATTCTTGGCTTTCCTGAGATTTTCTGGAGCTGGGCATTCCCCAACTGTGGAGATGCTGGGGAGAAAATTAAGATGATGGACCAAATGAAATAAGGAAGAAATTGAAGAGAAATAAATGTAAGATCTTAAACTGAGGTTCAAACAATCAATTTCATAAGCACAAAATAGTGGAGGTCAGGAGGAGGTATGGCTGGACAGTATAGACTGATAAAGTCGTTAAATGCTAAAGTCTCACAAGCAACGAAGGCTATCCCAGTCCTTAAGGGGTATATATTCTAATGGGCAAAGGTAACAGTTGAAGAAGGGCTGAAAGGGAGAGAGGCAAGCGGACCCAGATCATTCTAAAAAAAAATCTGGGGGTGTGAGGGAGCAGGGTATTGAATGCCATCTGGGAGGGGCAAGAGCTGGGGAAGTAATCTTCCTGCTGCCTGCTACCATAATCAGCCCCTTGGGCAAGATTGTGTTCAGTTCTGGGCGACATGTTTTCTAAGGGACTTGGACACATGGGAGAGTGTCTAGAGCAAGGCATTCAGGTTAGAGATAGACCTTGAGGTCACGCCATAGGGAAGAGGAAGTCCAGGCAGTCATTTTCATGGAGCCAAGGAAGTCTTAGCCTGGTGCTGCTTAGCCCCTGTGGGCAGAACCGGGAGGAATAGGTGGAAATCTTACTGAGGCCAAAGCAGGAAACACCTCCCAATCCTTGAGAGGATTGGCTGCCTGCCTATACCTTGTATGTTCGTAGTACAAGCCTTAGATTTCAAGGTCCCTGAGGGCAGGGACCATTTTGCCTTTTTTTGTATCTGCAGCCTGGTATATAGTTGGTATTTAATAAATACTGTATAATTTTTTGATTAGTGAGTTCCCCATCCATTCCTAGAGACACTGTAGGGAATCATTGATTGTGGGAGATACATTTTGGTGATTCAGGGATGTGGGACACCTGAGCCTCTCATTTCTGGTGGAGCCCCTCACTCATCCTCTCTGTCCCTCCCCAGGAGAGCGTGAACAGGTTGCATGCCCAGATGCATGCCTTCGTCTCAGAGAGCCAGAAAGCAGCCGAGCTGGAGGAGAAGAGGCGCTATCGGTTCTTGGCTGAAAAGCACCTGCTATTATCCAACACCTTCCTACAGTTCTTTGGCCGGGTGAGCCAAGGGCCTGGGCTATAGAGATGGACCAGGGCAGGATTTCCCCTTATTCTACCTTAGTCCCAGAAATTCTAGGAGCAGATATGGAGGAATTCCAGAAGTCAACGAGTTCTACTCCTGTATTTTACAGATAAAGAATCCGAGGTCCATAAAGGTTGAACTACTTGCTCAAGGTCACACTGGTAGTGAGTAGCAGAGGTCAGATTTGAACTCAGGTCTTGTGACTCTAAGTTTAGTTGCCTGTTATTAACTAGCTAGAAAATGCTAGAGCCAGTGCTTGAACCTAGGGCTTTCCATTCTGAGTCCAGAGCTCTTTCTAATGAGCCAGGTCCCTCCTTGCCTGCCTTCTTTCCTTCCCCAGATAAATAGATAGACATAGATAGGAGTGTGGGTGGAGTATTCAGGGAGGACTAGCAGCTCTGATGTGATGGCTGCTCATCTACCTTTGATGTCCATCTGCGGCTCTAAGAAATGGTAGCATTCACCAATGGTCACATTCCAGTAAACCATCTCACAGACAGGCTAAACCAGGTCAAGAGTAATTAATGGGCCTCAGAACTGTCAGTGAGTTGGTGGGGATGAGGGTTGGGGGTGTCTTCCCCATGCAGAATGAGCAGATGAAAACAGTTTATTCCACTGGCCATAAAGGCAATGGAAGCAGGCACCATGGATGCTTGGAGCTTGGCTGGACATCGAAGACACCAAGGTCATTCACGGCACTCTGGGCCATCAACTTTCTAACTTTTGTCCTGCCACAGGACTTCAGTGACTCAGGAGACAAAGTGAAGCTGACCACTGTTCAATGTTGCTTCGCTTAAGTCCAGTTCACTCACAAGTCAAGATTTTACCCATGATGTCACCAGGCATCTTCAAAAGTGAAGGACAAACTACCTAAGATATAGATAGAAATTATGTATCTATCCAACCATGCATTCATCCATTTATCTATCCATCCTCCATCTATATCTATCTATCCATCTACCTATCTATCCATCCATCCATCCATCTATCTATCCATCCATTTACCCATCCTTCCATCCACCTATGTCTGTCTGTCTACCTATCTATCCATTCATCCATCCATCCATCCATTTATCTATCTCTCTGTCTGTCTTTCTCTGTACTTATCCATCCATCCATCCATGTACCTATCCATCCATCCATCCATCTATCTATCTATATCTGTGAGTCTGGCAATATCTTTCACATCCAGGCCCCTCATTGCCCCCTGCCTTGGTTATTACAATTACCTTATAAGGCATATACTAATCTATTCTCTGTGTTAATGACCCTCTTTATTACATTATGATCTGAAAAGGATGTTTCACATTTCTGCCTTTTAACATTTATTTTTCATGTATTTCTGCCTCAGCACATGGTCTAGTTTTGTAAAGATGGTCAGTCTATCCATCAGCATTTTAAAGTGCCTATGGAAGCGGGAGCTTATAGAGAAAAGTCCCTGCCCTAAGTGAGCTAACCTTCTGATGGGAGAGATGGCATGCACCTATATTGCTATGGCCACACAAATCCAAAGTGATCTTAGAGGGAAAACCAGGAGATTGGGGTGGGATGGAGGGGACAAGGAGATTCCAAAGGTAAGAACTTAAGGCTTGAACTGAGCCTCAAAATAAACCAGGGATTCCAGGGGATGGAAAATCTGCAATAGAGGGTTGAGTGAAGAACAGAAGGAAGGCTGGAAGGGACCATCACAGAAACCAAGGGAGAAGAGAGTATCCAGGAGAACTGGTATTCAGCAGGAGAGATTGTAGAATGTGGAATGGCAGAGCTGGGAGGGGCCTTTGAATAGGAAAGGTTGGGACTGGGAGAGAACCTTAGAACAAAGGATGTCAGAATTGGGGGAGAAGCTTATAAATCATCTAATTCCACATCCTCTTTTTACTGATGAGCAAACTGAGGTTCAAATAGGGTTCCTGATTTCCTGAAGGTCGCACAGCAAGGACCAGTCTGAGCCAGGTCTTGAATGCCCCTTCCCTTCTTCTGTCCTAGGCCCGGGGCATCCTCCAGAACCGAGTTCTCTTGTGGAAGGAACAGTCAGAAGCCAGCAGAAACTCATCTCGTGCCCATTCCCCCGGCTTGCTGGGCCCCACCCTTGGGTCAGCCTACCCATCAGGCCGCCTGACCCCCACCCGCCTAGAGATGGTGAGCCCCTGGGAGCTACGGGCACCATCTTTCTCGCCCCCCCTCTACCCACCCCCTGCTGTGCCCCTCTCTCCCTGGGACCTGAGACCCCCATCCTGGACTATTCTTCCCCCTAGAACCTCAAGCTTCCGAGAGACCCTGTCCTCCCCCTACCTCCCCCCTGGGGTCTCCCCACCACCTCCTCTGTGGCTTGGGAGGAGGTTACTGAATCCCTATGGGGAGCCCTGGGACTGGGGGTGGGGGGCAGAATAGGGTAGGGGGCAACCCTGCCTCTCCCCTCCCTTCCCCACCCTCCCCTGCCCATCTCCCCTCGCAGCCCCAGAGGTCTCTGGGAGACTTCAGCTCTCCCCGGAGCCGACATAGCTCAGGCTCCTACAGCCAGGAGCCCAGTGAGGGGAGACCTGTGTCCCAGCTGGAGCCAGATCGGATGTCCCTGCCCCGGACACCGTCTTCTTGTGAGTCACAGAAGTTCTGGGAACAGTCCTTGTTCAGGCCTCCCCACCTCCCTGACCAACTCAGATACTCTCTTGAGGAATCCCTTCTCCTCCCCCAATGAAAAACAGCATTTTCCTTCCCCAAGAAGACCCAGGACTATTAGATTGGGAAGGACCTTAGAATTTGGAATGTCAGACCTGGAAGGGGCCTGAGAACAGGGGATGGCAGAGCTGGGAGAGGCCTTGGAACAGGGGATGGCAGCAGAAAGAGAAAACTTAGAACAGAGGATTACCTAGCTGGAAGGGGGTTTAGAGCAGAGAAAATTCTCGGAGGACCCTCAGATCCTTCATGGGAATCTCAGAGCTAGAAGGCTCCCAGGGACCCCCTACTCTCTCCTTCCAGGGCATCCCAAAGACAGCTCCAGACAGCCTCCTTTTCCTTCCTTGCTGCCTGCCCTCTCTCCCCCCAGCCTTCTGCATGGACCCCCTCCCTTAGGAGGAGTCCAGAGTCAGGATAGCAGTTCCCATCCCATCAGCCTTAGAGCTGACCCCCTCTCTTGGGCCTAGTCTGGCATAGCCACTGTCCACTTGGGCAGAGCAAGAGGAAGTAGGAGGGATGATTGTGGTGACCTGGAAGGGAAAGCCACAAGCCTATGCGTGGCCTGACCCTGCTGTCCCCCTCCCCTACACAGCCTCCCTATACGCCAGCAGCACGCAGCGGTCCCGCTCCAATTCATTTGGGGAGCGGCAGGGCAGCAGCAGGGGCCCCCCGAGAGCTCGGGCCTTGGTATCCCATTCGGACAGTGCTAACCACAACCTGCTGCCCTTCTCGGCTGGCGACATCATCCTAGTGCTGGTGCCTGAAGCCCAGAATGGCTGGCTGTATGGCAAGCTGGAAGGGTCATCCGTGTGAGTGGGGGATGGGCAGGAGGAGGCTACCCTGGCACTGCTCAGATCCCAGGCATTAAGAGTCATTGGATGCAGGATCCTGATATCATAGATCTCTCCCTGGAGTAAGCTTGGAGGCGTTGAGCCCAATGCCTTTATTTTTATAGAGAGGGAAACTGAGGCCCAGAAAGCAACTCCCCCAAGCCAGATTCCAGTTCCAGATCAGCTGTTACATGTAGTGTAACCTCAGCAAATCCCCTTTTCTCTTTGCACCTTAGTTTCCCTATCTGAAAATGAGAAGGTTGGACCGACTCTCCTTGAACATCTAGAGCTAAGGTCATCCAGCATGAGACCTCTAGTGATGAACCCAATAGCATCTTTCATGTGTGATGCACTTGCCCCAGCTAGAGGAGGCCAGGAGAGGACCTGGTGGAAGGCTTGGGGATGGTCACCATAGTCAGAGGAGGGAAGGGTTAGGCTCTAGCAACCTCTGATCAGGTTCTCCCTCCATCCCCCCAGGAGCGGCTGGTTCCCAGAGACATATGTGAAGCCCCTGGATGATGTGCCCGAGAATGTGCTGCCCTCCAGGTATAGGCAGCAAGGGAGCTGGGGTTAAGACCAAGGGACTGGCTGGCCACACAACTGAGTGCACTTGGGAAGAATGGCTGGGAAGGGCCCCAACCCTTTCAGTTACTGAGAAAGCTGGAAAAAAGGTCTTGTCCTGGACAAAATCCTTCACCCTGCTTGCCAGCTCCCTGCCGCCAAGGTCAACACGTCCAGCCCTCTGACTCCACTTGGGTTGGCCCAGGCCCATCTCCTGTGATAGATGTGAGCTAGTCCGGGTGGATGGGAGGCAGGGGCTGACCTCTAATCCCCCTCTCGGCTCAGGTCCTATCCACTTCGGGGGACTCACAGCCTGGACAACCTCCTAGACCACCCAGTGAGCACCCCAGCTTCCTCAGAATACTGGGACAGCCACTCCCGACCCCACACTCCCAGCAGGACCACCAGTAGGGCCACAAGTCGTGCCCCTACCCCACCCCCGCTGCCCCCCGACAGCAGCCGCCGTAGCAGTATGGGCAGCATGGGGGTAGCCAGTGATGCCAAGGTGAGCTCTCCATGTCAGTGCCTCACAGTAAGCCAGGAGTGGAGCCAGGAGACCTGGCCCTGCCACTGACCAACCTGTCATCTCAGCTCTTCTCAAAGAGCAGATTCTGGCATCCTCCCCACTCCGACATCCAAAGCCTAAGAGTCATAGATTCAGGGGCTGGGAGAAACCTCAGATGCCATCTGCTCCAATCCCTTCATTTAATGGAGGAGGAAACTGAGGCACAGAGAAGTGACTTGCCCAAGATCAACCAAGAAGGGTTAGAAGCAGGATGGGAGCCCAGGTCATCAGACAAGAAAGAGCAAGTGCTCTTTCCACTGGACCACACTGTCACTCTGTCCTTCTAGCCTTGATATTCCCTGTTCTAAGCCCCCTCCCAGCCCTGCCATCCCCTGTTCTAAGCTCCCTCCCACCTCTGACATCCCCTGTCCTAAAGTCTCTCAAAGCTTTGAAATCCTTGAATTCTGAGTCTTGGCTTAGATGCTCCTCCGCTGTGTGATTCTGGGCCTCTCTGAGCCTCAGTTCCCTAATCAGAAGACAGACAGAAAACACTTTGTATTTCCCAGCTTACAGAGCCCTCTACAAGGAGTATTTTAGTGCTAAAGACCTAGAACAGCGTGAGTTGTATCTCTTTTTTTTGGCCTGTGCCATCTCTCCAGGTCTCCCTTCTCTGTTTCCTTCCCCACGAACCCTGTAAGTTATGGCTCAAGGCCTCCTTTGGACAGACAGTAGCCACCCAATTTTCAGACTTCTCTGGGAAATGTCTTGTTTGCCAGTTTGGTGAAAAGAATGCTGGAGAAGTCAGGAAGGCCAGGGTATGACCCTGGCGGAGTCATTTACCTTCTGTTTTCCTGTTTCCTCTTCTATTAAATGGGGATCATAACAGCACCCACCTCACAGAGCTGTGGTGAGATCAAATGAGACGTTTATGAAGTTCCATTAAACAGTCACTGTTATTACCTGGCTATTAGTGAGGGAGTGTTGGGAAGCAGGGAATCAGTGGACAGATAGGGCCAGTTCTGGCTCACTAGCCCCTCTATTCCACACTTCTTTGCAGAAGCTGATGGCCTGGGAGCAGCACCACCCAGAGCTCTTCCCCCGGTGAGTATGAGACCCGGACAGGGCCGGTGTGTGGGAGTGGGCCACACAAATACTTGGGGTGGTGGTGGTGGCAGAGCCTGCATTTACCCATGCCTTCCCTGATGGGAGCCCCTGGCACAGTAGGGAAGGGTAGACTAAGAAAATTCTTGAACCCGGGTCAGAGTATGTTACCTGGCATCCATATGCCCACTCTCAGCCCTGCATGAGTCTATGGGGAGCCCTGCCGCTGCCTCTTAGGATTCTGGGGGGGGTCTCTCCTCATTTTTATCTCCCCCCTCACTGCCTTTCTCTCCACTCAGAGGCACCAATCCCTTTGCCACTGTGAAACTCCGTCCCACCATCACCAACGACCGCTCGGCCCCCCTTATCCGCTAAGGACCGCCTGGTCTGGGGAGTGTCCCCCATCACCCATGTGCAAAGCAGTCTCTCCCAGCATGCACGCAGAAGCCCCGGAAAGCAACTGGAAGCACTTGTGGGTGCCCAAGCAGAAGCTTCCAGGGACATTGGGGTCCAGGGCCTGAGCCCTCTCTTCCTAGCTAAGGCAGAGATTCTGAAGCAAGGGAGACTCTGTACTTCCCAAATCAGACAGAGTGACCCCCAGGGCCAGGGGTCCAGACTGCCAGGGCCCCTTTCCAGGGGGAAGGCCAGCAGAGACCCTCTCCATCCATCCCAGAGGGTCAGGCATCGCATAGTGAGGGACCCTCCCTTCCCTGCTCCATCCTCTCCCACTATATATCTCCCCCAGAAGCTGGAGGAGCTCTCCAGCCTACTCTCTCCCCTTTTGGAACTGGCCCAACATTTGGTTGTGTAAATGGGTATGAATTAAAGTCAATGAATGCAAGACAAAAGAGCAGCTGAGCCACCTGTGGGTGTGTTGGGATTAGGGTGGGACCACCTGCACCGCCTGGTTAGAGGCCAGGCCCTTTAAATTTCCAGAGCACCATGTTCCTCTCAGCTTCCCTTTGGGAGAGTCTTTCTTGAATCTGACCTGAACCCTGCTGCTATATCCTCTGCCCCCTTAACTCCATCTCTTCTGGTTCATCCCAGCTTGACAGGTCAGTCCAGCACAGCCTGAACTCGGCCCCTCTGCCCGAACTCGGGTGCTCCCCAGCCACTCTCCCACTCCTGGCTGCCCCAGGAGGGTCCCCATCTTGATGGAGGAGGGCGTCTTTATTGCCCAGAGCCTAAGACAAGGCCAGTTTTGTTCTAGAGTGCCCCCCCCCCCACAACCCAATAGGCCTTTGGGACTTAGCTGCAGAGGAATGCCTCCCCTGGGCACCAGGCTGGGTCAGGCTCCTCCCTGAGGTGGCCCTACACCAGGAATGTGACCCCAGGCAGGGGGGCTAAAGCGCTTAGGAGATTAGGGGGCCTTCCCCTCCAGGGACCAGGCTCTAGACCCTCTACAACTCTTCAGATTAGAAGCTGAAAGGAACTTTAGAGAAGGAGTTATCTCACAGCTTTTTCAGAGAATGAAACTGAGGCATAAAAAAGTGAAGAAGAAACTTGCCTACAGTGATCCAAACAGTCTGGATTTGAACCTGGGGTCTGGGAGACCAGATGGCAGTGTTCTTTTCACTACTTCCATGTGTCATCCTAGACCTTATCCTGTTTGAGTGAAGCCTAAAATTGCTTTATTTGGGCTGCCTGTATAGTATACCATAGGTGGCCCAAGATGTCAGAAAAACCTAGGTTTAAATCTAGCCTCATACACTTAGCTGTATGACCCTGAGCAAGTCACTTCACCCTGTTTGCCTCAGTTTCCTCTTCTTTAAAATGAAGCCAGAGAAAGAAATGGCAAATCATGTCATTATCTCTCAAGAAAACTCCACATAGGGTCACAAAGAGTTGGATGCAGCTGAAACAACTCAGTAACAATGGAAAAGGTATTTCCTCCACCCCCCCCATAGTGCCTAGGACAGCGTCCAGAATGGTGGCTCAGGCCGTGATGGTAACTGGCTGTTCCCAGCTCTACTTTATTCTCCCACCAAAGCCTCTTATCAGAGTGTGTGTGTAGAGGGACAACTCTAGATAGAAGCCTGCCCTCCACCCCACTTCCCACCCCCGACCGATTCCATGTCCCGGCTACAGCCAGTATCAGAGAAGGGCCCCCAGCAGAGTCAGAAGGGGGAGGGGCAGTTTAAAGCTTGATCGGCCACTAATCCCTCGGGTCCAGTTGGGTTGTGGGGAGCCCAGATGACTGAGCCTCGAAGGGTCTGAGCCCAGCAGCACTGGAGTCGCCTGGTGGACAGAGGGGCCTCAGTAGGTGGGAGCTGCCACAGAGGCCCAGGTCAGTAACCCCTAGACCTAAGGGGGCCACTCTGGAGTGGGGGGAGTCTCCCTAAGGCTTGAAGCTTGGGAATGCCTGGGTGAACCGAGCACCTGTCTCCAGGGGAGGCAGCAGTGGAGAGGCCAGGACTGATGCTGGACCCAGGACCAGGGCACCAGAGAGACTTTGAATCCTGTCTGCTGCCCAGGCCAGCTGTGTGGTTTGAACAAATAGAGCAGGCTTTCACACCTACCCAATACAAAAGGATTATGTGCAGAGCTGCTGGTCTCAACAGTTTTTTGCTTGGTATATACCAAGCTTTCAAAGAGGGATGTTTAAGGTCCCTCCCAGCTCTGAGATGATACAATTTGGTGCTGCTCAATGGGGCTTCTTTCTGGCCTTTCTTCTAGTCTCCTCTCCATAACAAAAAAAAAAAAAAAAAAAAGCCTCACTGACCCTCTCAGCTTTCTTTGAGCCTCAGTTTCCACCTCTGTAAAATGGGAACAATAATCTTTCATCTCACATATTTATAGGGCAGCTGTGAGTGGAGGTGTAACTAAGAATTTCGAAGCCTGGGATAAAGCTGGCTGATGGGGAAAGCCAGAGGGAGGGGATGTCTCTGTTAGAGCTAACTGCACCTCGGGCTGGTGTCAGGGCAGTTCGGAGACAGGTTCTGGAAGCTGGGGAGGTAGAGGAAGTGGGGGTGGGGTCCAAGGTGTTCAAAGTGGTCAGACTTTGAGCAGGCACTGAATGGAGAGGAGGTTGGTAAGATTTAAAGACAACAGAAATAAAAATCTCCATAGGATGGAGTGAACCTGAAGGGAGAAGAGGGGATCTCTGAGTGACGATGGCTGAGGGACATGCTGAAGGTGGATCTCATCCCTCTCTCCACCTTGAGTGTCTAGGAGTGGAAGAAGTGACTAGCTTTGGAGAAGGGGCCAAAAGATGTGGGGTCTTCAGGAGGCTAGCTCTCAGGGAGCATCAGAAGATGGAAACAGCAGGATGGAGGGGTCTGGAGGGCGATTCCTGAGGGACTATAGGAAGCCAAGGACTGAACCGGAAGGGGTCACTGTGAAGACAGTGTTGGGAGTCTGAGGATGGAAAGGGGTGGCCCATCCTGCCAGCTACTTCCCTAGCGTCTAGCACCAACCAGCTGCTCCCTTGCTCTCTTCCCCCAAAACCCCCCAGAGTAGCTGGAGCACGTACAGTGACCACAGTCCCTCATGTTGGAGAGGTCCCTCCCAGTCCCTGCCAGCAGCCCCCTTTCTCCATCCTCTGTAGAGCCCAAAGGGATGCTGGTCCAGGAGGCACCAGAGCAGCAGTCTCTAGACCAAAATGGGAACAAAGCAGTGTCCCTCCCTGGCCCCCAGCCCCAGATAGCAGCACCTGGAAAAAAGCCCTGGATGCCTCACTTGAGTTATGATTCACATGTTGAAGGAAGTGGTTTTCAAACTTTGAAACATTCTAAAAATAGAGACCAGAATCAGGAGCAAAATGGATTTGTGAGGTGGACAGAATATTTTTAGAACTAAAGGGATCCCAGATGCCACTGAGGCTAACCCCTTCATTTTACACATGAGGAAACCGAGGCCCAGAAACAGAAGGTGACCTGCCCAAAGGCACACTACAGGTTCATGGCAGAGTCACAAGTACGGCTTGGTTCTCCAGGTTAAACCTTTCTGGAGTCAAGGAAACATTTCAGGGCTGAGAAGCAGAGGCTACATAGTTCAACTCTCTCTTTTATAGGTGGGGAGAATAAAATTTAAAAAAGGGGGAATAGAAACTGGGATCTGCTTGAGTTCTCCCCCCAAATCCCTCAAAAAACCTGTAAAAATGACTCTAAACAAATAAAGCTTAAAGAAGGAAAATTACTTTGCCAAGGTCACACAAGTAACTGCCTCAGCCCCAAGGCAGCACCCCTCTGGGTTCTACCATGTCAGCTTCTAATTGAGGAGGGTCTGGGGGGTGGGGGGAGGAAGGATACTTGGGACAGGAGAGGGTGGGTTGCAATGGGATCTCAGCAAAACTTCTTCACTCATTCTGGGCTCCCCCCAAACTGAAGGCTTCTCCTCATTCCCTGCCTCAGTTTCTCTGACTCACTGGTGTCCTCTCTGTGCTCAGCCCCCGGCTGACCGGCTGGTGATGGGGGCCGGTGGTCCGTCTGGGAGGCCCGGGTCAGCCCCCGACGGCGGCTGGGGCTGGGTGGTGCTGCTTGGCTGCTTCGTGGTGACCGGCTTCTCCTACGCCTTCCCGAAGGCGGTCAGCGTGTACTTCAAGGCTCTCATGCGGGACTTCGGCGTGGGCTACAGCGACACAGCCTGGATCTCCTCCATCATGCTGGCGATGCTCTATGGCACAGGTCTGGGGAGGTGGCTGGGGGACAGCCTGGCCCCATCTCCTCCCTCCCTCCCACAACCCTGTCTGTCCCAAGACCCTCGATCCCCAGTGTCCTCCTTAGGACCTCCCAGGCACAAGACTCCAATTCTGGAAATGCTTCCTCCTCCCCCTGTTTCTGCCCTGCGCCTGATCCTAGGGACCCCCAAACCCAAGACAGCCCTGCTCGCTAGAGCTCTCACCCTCTTCTGTCCCAACGTAGGGACCTGTCTCCTTTCTTCCCCAAGCCCCACCCTGTGTCTCCTTGTCCTCTGCTAGAAGCCCCAAACGCAGGAACATGAGAAGACTTCTGCCCTCTAGCCCCTAAGTCCCTCCTGGGGACCCCCACCCTCCTGATTCAAAGCTCCTCAACCCAGCCCCCACTCAACGGTTCTCCACAATCGCAGCCCCTCCGCCAGGTGTATGACTCAGCCCAAAGTTCCTCTGCAGACCCTCTGGGACCACCCCTCTCTGAGGACCTAGGGCTGCTCTCCAGGAAAATATGCAGGAGCAAACCCAGGCTTGATTTGTCACGTGTCAAATAGGGGCAGTTTTATAATTAATTTATAATTAATTAATTTCTATATAATTAGTATCCTGAGTCATGAGAGCCGAGGGCCATCTTCACCCAGACTTCCATTCAGTACGATTACCCAGGCTTCCTAGTGGAAAAAGGTTGGATTTCAAGGCAGGAAATGATGGATTCTAATTCTGCTTCAGAATACAGATACCTGTGTGACCCTGGCCAAGTCATCTCACAGACCTCCCTGACCCACCTCCCCTCACCCCATAGGACCCGTGTCTAGTATCCTGGTCAACCAGTTTGGCTGCCGCCCTGTGATGCTGGCAGGGGGCCTGCTGGCCTCCTCTGGGATGATCCTGGCCTCCTTCACCACCAGTATTGTGGAATTGTATCTCACAGCTGGCGTGCTCACAGGTCAGACTCTGCCCCAACCCCCGGGGTTCTGATCCCCGGACCCCTGACCAGAGAGATCATTCCCAAGGTCTTGACTAATCTCCCCGTCCCAAGCTTGTGGCTTTTTCTGAGGGGGGAGTCTCTCCATGGGTGGGCTGTGTTGGGCTGCCTACTAACTGTGTGACCATAGGCAAGATGGAGAACAAACTCTAAGAATGTCAGAGCCCAGTTAGGACTTACCTGGGAGTCAGAAGGAGCCCTGGGATCTACTCTCTACTAACTGTTATCTGAGTTTTCTGGGTTTTACTTCCCTCATCTATAAAATGGGGGTGTTGGGTTAAATGATCTCTAAGGGCCCCCGAGGCTTATTGCAAGGCCTGACACACTGAAGGGGCTTAATAAATGCATGTGTACCTGACCTGCAGTTCTAACATTCTATGACATCCGTTACCCTCCACGAATCTCTTCCCCTTTCCTGACTGGTGGGAGTCCAATGCATCCCTAATCCTGCCCTCTCTGATGTTCACTCTCCTCCCCAAGCCTCTGAGCACAAAGAAGAAAGTGATGTGTCCTCCCCCACCTTTCCATCTTCTCCTTTCCCACCCCACTCCCACCCCCATCCCCATCCCCCACCACGCCTTTGACAGAGCCAGATGGCCCTCTAGCAGCCCTGTGCCCTGGTGTGTCTTCCTGGAGCCCCTCCCCTACTCCCTTCATTGACTGGGATTCCCCTCCGCCTCTAACCCCTCAGGCCTGGGCCTGGCCCTCAACTTCCAACCCTCCCTCATCATGCTGGGCCTGTACTTTGACCGCCGGCGGCCCCTGGCCAATGGACTGGCAGCAGCTGGCAGCCCCGTGTTCCTGTCTGCCCTGTCTCCTCTGGGTCAGGTCCTGCTGGAGCACTTTGGATGGAGGGGGGGCTTCCTCCTCATGGGGGGACTACTTCTTAACTGCTGCACCTGCGGAGCGGTCATGAGGCCCCTGGCCGGAGGCCCAGGGGCCCGTGGGGGGGCCGGGCCTGAGGAGGAAGCTAGGGAGATGCTGCCCCTGGAGCCCGGGAAGAAGCCGGTGGGGAGTCCCGGGGGGGAGCAACGGAGACGGCGGCGGGAGAAGCGGCTGCTCGACTGTTCCGTCTTCACTGACCGGGGTTTCGTGGTGTACGCCATTGCCAAGTTCATTCTGGTGCTGGGTCTGTTTGTGCCCACCATCATGCTGGTCAACTATGCCAAGGATGCGGGCGTGCCCGACGCCGACGCCGCCTTCCTCCTGTCGGTGATCGGCTTCGTGGACATCGTGGCGCGGCCGGCCTGCGGGGCGCTGGCCGGGCTGGGCAAGGTCCGGCCCCACGTGACCTATCTCTTCAGTCTGGCCATGCTGGCCAACGGGCTCACTGACCTGTGCAGTGCCCAGGCCCGCTCCTACCGCGCGCTGGTGGGCTTCTGCGTGGCCTTCGGCCTTTCTTACGGCATGGTGGGTGCCTTGCAGTTCGAGGTGCTCATGGCCACCGTCGGAGCCCAACGATTCCCCAGTGCCATCGGCCTTGTGCTGCTGGTGGAGGCCGTGGCGGTGCTTATTGGACCGCCTTCAGCTGGTAGGTGGCCCCCACCGCCATGGGCGCGCGTTCTGGGGAGGAATCCTGGATGACCTGAGGCTTCCCCACTAAATGAAGGCGTTAGATCACCTCCAATGCCCTTTATGATTTTCTCAAATGCCTCGGATGATCCTCGTCTGGAGAACTGCGGTCCTTTTCTCCATCTGACCCTTTAGCACCCCCAGCCTCCATCCTGGTCAGTCCAGGCCACTCCGAAAGAGCAGACTTAGAGTCTGAAGATGGGTTCAAATTCTAGCTCTGCGCCTTAAATGCTCACTGGGGGACCTTCTGCAGGTCAGCTCCTCTAGGTCTGTTTCCACATCGGTAAAATGAGTTCCACATTTTACATTAGATAGTTGGCCTCAGGGTTCTGCTTCTGATCTCAGGACTTCTCTGGCCCCAGACTCAGTTGTGACATGAAGGGGCTGGAGGAGCCGGCCCTTCAGGTCTGATTCGGTTGTGTGACACCGCTCTCCTTCTTGTCTGGTTCCTGCAGGTCGCCTAGTGGACTCCCTCAAGAACTACGAAATCATCTTCTATCTGGCTGGTTCTGAGGTGCTGCTGTCCGCTCTCTTCCTCTCTACGGCCACTTACTGCTGTCTGAGGAAACCTCGAAGCCCAGAATTAGCCCCAGACCCTCCCAGTGGGGTCAGAGACACAGAAGAGGCTGAGTATGACGGCAACCCCTGCCCCTCCGCTGTTGCTACTGCTGCCACTCAGCACTCTGAGAACCACGTTGCCCTAGAGGTGGAGCAGGTTGAAGAAGAGGAAGAGGAGGGGGAAGAGGAGAGAAAACCTGTCCTGGGAGGCTCTGCAGAGACTCTTAGCAAAGGTGGATTCTAGCCTCCAAGATGCGGAGGCTGGAGGCCTTGGGAGGGTATGGAGGGATGCTCCAGTGATGCTCTCTCATCTTCCCAAGAGGAGCCTCTAAGTCCATGAGGGGCCTGCCTTCTCCTGAGCCTTGTTCTGCTGGGAGCAGAGCAGTGTAGCAAGCTCCCTGCTCACTGTCATCCTCCACCCACTTCTTCTGGGCTGAGCTGTCATCCATGGGGACTGCCATCTTTGCCAGCAGTCAGAGGGTCACCTGCCCTGTAACTCTGAGAGCCTCCTGCTTCGTACTCTTTAGCCAGAGCCCCTAAATGCCAACAGGACACTGGTAATAGATTTGTTCCATGCTCTCCAATCTGCCCTCCTACTCATCACCAGGCCTGGAAAATTATTGTCCATCTATGGTGCCCATCCCAGATATCAGTGCACACTGATGCTCTGATTCAATGGACTGCTCAATCAACTATAATTTGGAATGCTATTTTCATTCATTTGGCTCTTCCTGTATGGATTGCTGGGATGATGGAGTTATTAAAGACTGGGGGTGGGGGTGGGGTTGTGGCAGGATAATCCATATTAATAACAGAATCATGGAGCCATAGGGCCATATTGTCTAGGGCCATCCCACTCCTCTGTCTGCCAAGTAATTAGAAGAAAGATTCTTGGGTTCTTATCCCAGTCATTTGGTGTGGAATATAAGGTTTGTGCTTTGTACCTTCTTAGAGCTAGAAGTAGGGTAGACCCTAATTAAGCAGAGCTATTTGCTTAGTCTCAGTGCCCTCCATAGTGGAGTGAAAGAGTATATGTGTGGGGCAAGAGGGAAACTATTTTCCTTCCATACCTCACCCCATGATGGAAATAGCATCGAGAGCCTTGATGACATGACACTAGTTCATCATGTGACCTCAGGGCAACCAGTACCCCAGGTTTTGGAGCTGCAAGGGTCTAACCCATGACTGAACAAGAATCCCCTAAAGGGATCAAAAACATTTCCCCACTGCTGTCCAAACCAGATTAAAATGTAATTGGAACATATTGACAAAATTAATAAAAATACAATAGAATATAGATAATGTTAGTATGTATGTGGTCTTCGAAGTCAACAGGCTGCCTACAGGCATCTCTTGTACATGGTAGTCATCCATTTCTATTTGTTTGACACCACTGGCCCAACAAATGGCTAGCAGGCCTCTAGTGACCAGGACACATGCTTGCCCAAACAGTTTGCCCATTGTTGGACAGCTCTTATTGGTCATTTTTTCCCTTACATTAAGCCTCTGTATGCCTCTCCTGGGTAGCCATGGAGAACACATTTCTCTCTCCTATGAGAGCCCTTTATATATTTGAAGAGGACTCTACTCAGTCCTTTCAAGAGCTCCTTGAATAGTACTATTCAATACCATACAGTCTCCACACCTAACCACTATCCTCTGCATGGGTAGAGTAAGTAGTGCATTGGCATCAAATGCCTAACTTGGGAGTGAGGACAACTTGGTTTGAAAGTTGCATCTCTGACTCTAGCTATTCAATTTTGGGCAGATCACTTCCCTCATCTTAACCTGTTTCCTTCTTTTGTAAAAGCTGGGGAGGCTGCAGATACTTTTTGGAGGCTCAAATAACTCTACAAACTTTTAAGGGGCTATGCCTCTGTTTTCATAGTTCTTGACAAAATATGGTACCCACAAATGAACAAATTCTCAAGCTGTGATCTGATAAAGTCAGAGCACACAGAGACACTCATGGCTTGAGTTCTGACCATATGTTCCTCAAAGGCCCATCTTCTAATTGTTGTCTCACATCGACCTTGCAGTTTACCATTTTGTGGCTTATTTTCACCCACCACATTGGGGCAGAATGGAAATTGCCTCAATTCTTGCAGTCAGAGGACTTGGTTGCAAATGACCCCTCTGAAGAAGACTACTATATGGTTTTGACCATCCCTGGGCCTGTTTCCTCATTGGGTAAAATGAGGAAATTGCATTCCCCAAACGATAAATGGTCAAAGGTTAGGAAGAGGCAGTTTTCAGAGGAAGAAAACCAAACTATCAACACCCATATGAAAATATGCTAAGAATCACTAAGAGATATGCATATGAAAACAAAAAGGAAAATGACAAATGGTGGCAGTGCTGAGGGAAAACAGGTATATTAAGTACACTGTTGGTGGAACAGTGGAAAGGTCCAGTTATTCTGGAAAGCAATTTGGAACCATGCCAAAGTGCATGCCCTTTGATTAAAGAGATCAAAGAATGGGGGAAAAGGACCCATATTTATAGTCTACTTAGAGCACCACTGTTTTCAGTGGCAAAGATAAAACTGAGGGGCTCATCCATTGAGGAAAGGCTGAACAAGTTATGGTGTATGTGATGGAATACTAGTGTGCACTAAGAAACGATGAAGGGAATAGTTTTAAGAGAAACCTGGGAAGACTTGTATGAGCTGATGTAGAGAGAAGTGAGCAGGATCAGGAGAACAATCTGTATAAAGGTAGAAACATTTTAAAGAAATACAAGTGTGAAAGACTTAGAAATTCTGATCAACCAAGTACCTATGTGACCAACCACAGTTCCAAATACTCATGATTAAACAGGCTACCTACCCACCTTCTAAGAGAGGGGATGGACTCAAGAGTGTTGAGATATTGTGGGGGAAACACGGTCAATGTGAGAATTCACTTTGCTTCATCATAAGTGTTTGTAATAAATTTTGGTTTTCTTGCTTTCTCAGTGGGGGTGGGAAAGTAAGATTCTTCTTTGAAAATAAAAATTTGTACACGTAATTGGAAAAATAAAATAAAATTTTAATTTAAAAGGCAATTAGATGTCTTCTAAGGTCCCTTACCATTTTAGATTTCTGATCCTACAATATCATTGACTAACTATATATCTCCCATTCTATACTAGTGTGGTTGACTTTGGAACCCCAGCCAGAGTTTACATTTATGGCCATTAACTTCCATCTGGTTAGATTTGGCTTATTTTTCTAGTGTTAGATTTTTTTTTTTTATTCTATCATCCAGAATATTAGTTACCTCTCCTCACCTTGTGTCATCCATCTGCAAGGACACAAACACCATCATTTTATTATGAAAAAAATGTAGTTCCCTGAGGCCCTCCAGTGGAGACATCCCCTGCTTGTTGATATTAAACCATCAATTGTAATTTGGGTCCAGTCATTCAACTAGGTAGGTCTAAATCCAAGACCCTCTCCACAGTACCATAATTCTCTTATTTTAAGTCTCATCTCTGGGGCTTAATTTCACTATACCAAACCTTTAGCTACTCTTGAATTGCTGTGGGAGTGGGTGATACACAAGATAATGGGAACCCAGTTAGGAGGGCTCTGCTACGATCAGTCATTCAGGAGCATTAGGTAGGCAGATGCTATGTATAAAGATCAGGGGGTGGAGTCAGGGTTAGGTTTGAGCTGGACAGCTTAGTTTGAGGTCCATCCTCTCCTCCTCCTTCTATTCCATTGGGAAAGATGGCCAAGAGCCCTCTCAAGTCTGAGAACTAGTTCTATTTCATACAGTAGTCAGATAGAAATCATAAAAGTATAGTGAGTCTTGCCTGGGAGTCTTCTCAGCTCACCTCTCGACCAGCTGAGTGGACTGTGGTTGGGTAGTCCCAATCGTTCTCTGTAAAGTGACATAGCTGGACCAGATGATTTAAACTCAATCAGAAGACCACATTTGTAGAGCTAGGACTTCAGGGACCTAGTCTCTCATTTCACTGATAAACTGAGGCCCAGAGAGCCCGGGCAACTTGCCCAAGGGCACAGAGAGAAGTAGAGGCAAAAAAAGTTCTCAAACTCAAGCCCAGGATTCCAAGGTCAGTGGGAGAGTTCAGTGCTTTTCCAAGGTCCTTCCCCAATATAAATCTTTTGAGCCATCCTGGGAGTGGTGGCTTGTGGATTATAAGTGAGATATTGAGGGAGACTTTCACTGTTAAGTTTCCCTTGAAAAGGGAGGTCTGTCTGAGGTACCACATAACACCTATCAGATTGGCTAACATGACAAAACATGATTATAAACATTGGAGATATGGGAGAGTTGGAACACTAATTCATTATTGGTGGAGCTGTAAGCTGATCTGGACAGCATTCTGGAGAACAATTTGGAACTATACCCAAAGGGCTACAAAAATACGCATACCTTTTCACCCAGCAATACTACATCTGTATCCCAAAGAGATCATAAAAATGGGAAAAGGTCCCACATGTACAAAAATATTCATAGCAGCTCTTTGTGGTGGCCAAGAAGTGGAAATTGAGGGGATGCCCACCAGTTGGGGGATGGGTGAATAAGTTGTGGTATACAAATGTAATGGAATATTATTGTGCTGTAAGAAATGATGAACAGGTAGACTTTGGAAAAACCTGGACTTACATGAACTGATGCTGAGTGAAGTGAGCAGAACCAGGAGAACATTATATGCAGTAACAGCTACAGTGTGTGAGAACTGTTTCTGACAGACTTGGTCCTTTACAGCAATGCGAGCACCTAAAACAATTATGAAGGACTCGATACAAAATGCCATCCACACCCAGAGAAAGAGCCATGGAATTGGAATGCTGAATGAAAGCCTATTTTCTCTTTTGTTACGTTTTGGGTTTTTTTCCCATGGTTTCTCCCATTCATTTTAATTCTTCTAGGCAACACGACTAACGTGAAAATGTGTTTAATGAGAATGTATGTGTGGAACCCACATAAGACTGCATGATATCCTGGGGAGGAAGGGAGGAGGGCAGGGGAAGAAAATTTAAGACTTATGGAAGTGATTGTTGTAAATCAAAAACAAATTAATTAATTTATAATAAAATAAAATAAAAGAGAGGTCTGGTAAACAAATTGTGAGATGCAAATGAAATGGAATATTACTGTGCCATGAAAAACGACAAATCTGGATTTGGAGAAGCGTGGAAAAACTTGTATTATTGACGGAGGCTGAGTGAAGTAAGCAGAACCAGGAAAATATCATCTACAGTTACAACAACGCAGATGAAAGAACCAAAAAAACAAACACTGACCTGTTCGAAGACCAGACGAGACAAAGCACAAACACTGAAATCAAGTAACTCAGCGCTCAATTAACCTGAAAATAGAAATTACCTAGGAAGAAAATGGCCGAAATCAGGCTTAGGCCAAACTCTTACACCACACTTCTCAATACACTCTAAATGGAAATGTGATCTTCATATTAAGGATCCTATCATTAATAAATCAGAAGGGAAATAGATCGTGTACCTTTCACTACTAGGTAGATATATTTTAACCAAACAAAAGAAGAGGTAATTACAAAAAAGAAGGTAGATTACTTATGATTTGAAACTGAAAAGCTTTTGGAATAAAACTCATGTACCTAAGATAAGAAGTAGCAAAATGGAGGGAGGAAATTTTTGCATCAATTTTTTGATAAGCACTTTGTATCCAAGATATATTATTAACATGTGTCTGTCTTAAAACAAAAGTTGCCCCCAAAAGAAAGATAATCAGAGGATGTGAGCAAAGTTCTTTAAAAAAAATTGCCAACTTTCAACAACCACATGAAAGAATGCTCCAAATCACTAAGAAAATGCCAATTAAAACAACCTTGAGGCTTTACCTCACTCCTAGAAAACTGGGGATGATGGAAGACGAGAATGACCAAAGCTGAGGCATTCTGGAAAGATGAGCACACTATATTGCTGGTGGTGCAATCAGTACAACCATTTTGGAAAATAATGTTAAAGTATCCAATTAAAGTAACTGAAATGTCCACACCCTTTGACCTGGAGATTCCATTCCTAGGTTTATTAGTAAGAAGGATATCATCAATAAGAAAAGTCCTCATATACACCAAAGTATATATAGCAGCACTTTTTGTGAAGGCTAAGATTTGGGAACAAAGGAGATGCCATCAAGCAGGGAACAGCTAAACAGATTCTTTTAAATGAACATCATGGAATGTGACTATGCTGCAAGAAAGTGGGCAATCAATGCTGAGAACTCTGGGAAGATCTACATGAACTGATGCAAAAGGAAGTCAGCAGGGCCAAGACACCAAGCTCTACAGTGACCACAATAACGCAAATGGAAAGAATCACAAATAATCCCAAGGGAAGGTGGAAAAATTATAAGCAAAAGCTAACGGGGCAAGCTTCAAGATCAATTACTCGGCCTTTTTCCTCTTCTTTTTGTCTTTCAAAAGTTTTCTCTTAGCAAGACTGGCCCTCTGGGAGGGGACGGGATGCTGGGGAAGCTGCGGTAGCATAACAAGACAAAAGACTTTGACAGAACTTGTAAAACTCTAAGAACAGAAGTCCCGGCCGCCTGGGGCCTGAGCGGAGGAAGTTGTCTCCCCGTTCCCTGGAAGCAGGGAGGGGCACCAGGCATCTGCTGTGGCAGTCAGAGGGCACTTGCTTTCCTGATCAGCTCCTTCCATCAGCGGTGAGGGGAGAAGGGGACATATCCCAGGGAGGTAAATATGATGTAAAAACAAAAGGCATCAATAATAAGACATGGCCTGGCCCCTGGGGGATGGGGGTGGGGGGCAAGTTATTATTTTGGGGTGTGCTCAGCAGCTGGAGCCCCAACAAACATTCCAACCTGAAAGGAGTCTGCATGTGTAGCCAGGGAGGAAGAGAGGCTGGATACAGGCACCCTGGTCTCCAGCTCAGGCCCTGCCCCACACCTGGGAGCAAGGACCAGGTGAGGAGAGGATAGGTCCATTTAGAAGGTCTGAGCCTCCCTCATTTAGCCCAGAAGGGGCAGTCACTGAAATATCATAATCCAGCTTTCTCTTTATTAAAGTACAGGATTCCCCACCCCCACCCCTCCCTGGATCCCCCTCCCCCCAGCCCCAGCCCAAGGCACCAGAGCCCCAGAGCACAAGCAGAGGGGCAGGGAGAGCTTAATAAATAAGGGACACTCCTGAGTGTGAGGTCTGGTCACCCCCATACCCCAGTGGAACCTTGGGGGGCTGGCCCACTTTGGAGGGGACTCAGTTTCAGAGTGGTGGGAGAAAGTTAAGTGAAGCTGCCTCCCCCATGCTCCTAGTTGCTTTAGGGGCCAAGCAAGGAGGGTGGGAAAGGCAGCCCTGGCCCTAGCAGGGAGAAGGGAGGAGGCCCCTCTATGAGTAAAGCGCAGGAGAGTCAAAGTGGGATTGGGCTACAGACAGACCCATGCCCACCTTCACCCTTGAGGAGGGGTCTTTTTCTCTCCTTCCCTTCTCCCCCACCCCCAGCTGGGGAGGAGATACTGAAAGGGCAATGACTGGGGACCCAGGGGGAAGCCACAGCCTGGCCATGGGGAAAACTGAGGCTGGGCTCCCCAGCTGGCCTGGGACAGAGGAGAAGAGATGAGACGTCAGCCCCCACACCAGCAGGTCTTTATCAGTCACCTGGGGCGGTAGATGCACGTCTCCCCTCCCGGCCTCCCCAGCCGTCAGCAGCCCTGCACCCCAACTGGGGGTGAGGGAGGTCACTCAGGCATGTCTATCAGCTTCTCCCCGTTCTCCTCTTGGGAGCCTGGTGGCCCCTGGGGTTCCCCCGAGGCAGTGGCCCCCTCCTCCTCCTCCTCCTCCGTGTACAGGTCCTTCTGGCCATAGGCCAGGGTGGTCCTCGCCAGGTCCACCTCGATGGGGAAGACGTCCGCATCCCGTAACGCTGCGTAGCAGTCATCGTAGTACTTGGACATGGTGGAGACAAAACGCTGAAGCTGGAACACGATGTCCTGGACTGGGGGGGTGAGGATGGGGTGTGTCAGCATCCTGGCAGTGTCCCTGCCCCCATCCCAGCCCTATCCCTCCTTTCCTTCACACTCACCAGGCCTAGGATGGAGGCAGAGCTCCCAGTGGTGACATGGGTGCCCAAGACCCAAGGGGCTGACTGAGGGTTCCATCTAGCCCAACCCCTTCATTTTACAGATGAAGAAACGGAGGCCCAAGCAAGGCCAGTGACCTGCCCAGGGTCTCCAACTTCAAACCTGGAGTGCCCTCTTTGCTCTGCACCATCCTAGTCTGCTGCTGCCTGAACAATTCTATAGACGAGGAGCTCCCCTTCCCTCATGGGGAAGCTTAATTAGTACACAGCTTTCCTGACTGTGGCTGGCTCTGACTGGGTTATCCACCAATCTTCCCCACCCCATTCACCATGCTTCTGGTCCAACAACTCGATCTTCTCCAGCACATCCTTCCTCATTTTGGCAAAACGTGACCGGGCCTCCTGGCGGCATCTCAGAATGAGGCGGTACTCATAGTTGCCGGTGCTCACGCGGTAGAGGGGCTCCCCAAGAGCCTGCATGAGGGTGGGGTTGGAGGTGAGGGGAAGATGATTCAGGGAAGCAGAGGAAGGAGGATTCATGGAGGCCCAGGATGGGGGAACAGCAGTGAACACACGGTCAGAGGGGAGGAGACTGGGCTGGCGTCACAGCTACCCTGGCCTGATGACTCCACTGTCCACCACTGACAAAGGCCATCCAGACAAGCCCCGCCCCCAACCCCGTGGGGCACTTGTCACTCTTCCAAACCCCCTTCCACCTGGGGCACTGGACCTCACAGAACCCACTGTGGGTAGGGAGGCCATCCACAATCTCATTAAGAGTCTCACAGCCACTCTCAGCATGTGGGGGCACTATACTCCAAGCCAGCAACCTTCACCAGACAGGAGAGCACTGTCCTGGAGGAGGTGCCAGAGGAGCCACAGCAGGGAGGAGACTCGCCCAGAGTGCCAGGGCAGGGCTGGGTCTCCAGGCAGCCTACCATGCCCTGGGAGGGACCTAGGGATGAACACATGAAGTGGGGGGTCATTCTGGGCACTCACAATGCAGCTGTATTCTTCGTCGTCCATCTCTTTCACCTTCAGGCAATATGACTGGGGAAAAAGGAAGCCAAGAGCAAGGGTGAGGGGAATGCCCCTCCCCTGCTTGCTCACTGTGTATGCTCCAGGAGGTGCCTGGGCACTGACTGGGCAGAGGAGGGCAGCCTCTGCGTCACTACTGAGCTTCTGCAAAGCTCTGGTGCATATGAGGTGCTCCATAAACCTCTGCCTCCCAAGCATCATGGGCAGCCCTGGGCCAAACCAGCTCCAAGAGCCTGAGAGACGTCTGCTCCAACCCCATCACTGCCAGGTGGGCAGACCTGGGCCCAGGAGGAAAGGCGACTTGCAGATGTCACAAAAGGCTAATGTTTGGAGGTTGCCTTTCCCACACCGCCCCCTACTCTTGCCCTCCTGCTCCCCTAACTTGGTGTGCTGGGCTCCAGGCCCCTTGGTGGAGAAGTGTTGCCCTGGTACTTGGGGGTGGGCAATGAGCTAGGCCAATAAAGGTTCTGGGGTGGTTCTTGCTCCCTGGGGGGTGATCTGAATGCTGGTGTAGGGGCCACCACATGACCCCTCATCATGAACCTGAGTCACCAGCACAGGTAATGGCTCATCCTCAGGGTTCCCTTTCCCCAAGCCAGTGTCACTCACCAAATACTCAAACTTCACATCCAGGTATTTCTTAATAGTGAGACGGGTGTCAGGGATGGCTTTGTTGAGGTATGTGTTCAGATCTGTCAGCATCTGTAGGGGATCAGAGGCAGATTTGGTCAGGGCCCACTAAGGGCAGCAGACCTCAGGCCTGGGGTTATTTCATTCATCTGTGCGACAACTCAGACTTCCAGAGCTACCCAGGGCCCAGAGAGGTCAAGGGTGACCCCAGCCAGAGGCTAGAGAGGAGGCCCAGGCCAGCCAGCACCAAGGCCAGCTCCGCATGGTAAGCAGCACCCAGAAATGGCCCCATGAGTGATGGCTGACCACTTGTTTATCTCCAGTTATCAAGAATGTGGCTTACTCTAATTGAACCTGAAAGTTTCCTGGTATGGGAACAGTTCCCCTACCTGTACAAGTCAGGGGGGGCCTTCTCTCCAACCTCTAGTCTAAAGATGTCCCCAGAGCACCCAAGGGGTCAACCTGCCCAAGGTCCCCCAACCCCAGGAGTCAGCAGGATTCCCACCCAAGACTTCTGGACTCCTGCTAATCCCCAAGAGGAGTGTTCCACATTTTTTGGAGCATTGTCCTCCCAGAAATGCCACAGGGATGATCAGGGGAGCTGAGGGACCCAGAAGAAGCAGGCTCATCAATCCAGGCAGTCAGCTGGCCAGGGGGAGGGCAAAGGAAGGGGCTCATGACCAGGAAGTGGTGACATCAGGGCTGCCCCAGGAGAGAGCAAGACAGGCAGCAGGGAGCAAGGAGGACCCTGAGGCTTCTGGTTTTGCCTTTGCTTCCACTCAGAACTCAGCCCAGCAGGCATGAAATGGGCTTCGTGCTCTCCCCTCCCTCCCTCCCTCGGGTCATCAGGACGTTGCAGGGGTTCACCACCCCATCCCAGACACTGAGACACACATATACACAGGCCAAACCTACAGGTTTGATGGTTTTCAGGAGCCGGATTCCAAACTTCTCAATGTTGCGGTGGGCTTCAGCAAACTTCATAAAGGCCTCGCTGGCTGCTGGCTGGGGCTCACGGACACCAATCACCGAGAAGACATCTCCAAAGGCTGCATGACAGGGAGGCTGTGATGGAGCCCCCTCATGGAGCCTTTGGATAGGGGACAGCATAGTGGGGAATGGGGTAGGGATGGTAAAAACAGGTCCCTTATCCCCCAGGCCAGGTCAGAAAGACAGACTGAGCATCTGGCACTTGTGGGGATGGAGTCGGCAAGCTCGCTGCTGACTGAGAGCCTGAACTGGTGTGGCCAGGGCTGTGAAAAGCTGGGATCCCCCATGTCCCCCAGACTGTGAGAGGTGTCCCTCTGTCCTTACCTCGGTGCGTCTGGGACAAGTCGAAGAAGGCTCTCAGTAGGCTCTTGGTGTGCTCAGTCATACCTGGCCAAGGAGAGGGAGCACACCTCACAGGCTGCAGCACAGCCCCCCTCCCCTCACATGAACACATTACCCAGAAGCCCACAGGAATCCCTGGTGGCCACCATGTGATCAAAGGCCGGGGGAAGCAACTAGTGCCACTTCTAACACAGGGAGCCAGAAAGGGGAACACAGAGCTCAGACTGGGAAGGCCAACTGGATACTCAGTGGGAAATGGGACATTTTGGCTTCACAAGCCCAGAGCTGAAGGCCCAATGTGAGTAAGCCCACCTAGGCCTTTGGCGCTTTCCAGAAGGCACTAGACCTGTCACAGAGTAGAACTCCATCTACTGAGAGCTGGACTCCAACTCAGGGGCCATCATGGCCCACCTCCTCGTTTTACAGAGGAGAAAACTGAGGCCCAGGGAAGAGAAGGGACACGCCCAGTCAGAAGCAACATTTGCGCTACGCTTCCAAGTCTGAAGCCCTGTACACTGATCGACATGACTGGCCAGAACCTTCCTTCCTGCTCTCAGTATTTAAACCCTTCCCTCACGCCCCCTCCGGTGGAAGACAGAATTCCAGCACTCCATCCCCAGGTCTCGGCACAGAGGCTCCCTACCAGATTTTCTTGGTGTTATGTGGATATTCTCACTCCAAGGATCCTGCTTCGGCTTGCGCAGACCCCCTTTGTTACACCTCTCCTTTCCCTCCTAAGTCAGCACTAACTCTCTAAGACTCACTAGAGTCAGGGGAAGAAGCAGAATCTGGCCATGGCTACCCAATGAGCAGACACAGACCCTGGGGCCTCCTCACTTCTTTCACTAAACCCCAGGAATGAGGCGAGGAGAGATCCCACCTGAAAGGGCTGGACAGTGCTCAGGGACTCACCACCTCCAGGAAGCCCCTTGGATTACACCCTACCAGGAACAACAGCTCAGTGTTCTATGTGGCTTTACATTTCGTGAGCACTTTTCTCCCTGCAAAGTCAAATGTTGTTTAACCCCATTTTATAGAAGAGAAAGTCGAGGCTCAGAGCAGGGAAGTGCCTCCCCCAAGGTCACCAGTAGTGAGTGCTGGAGGATGCATTAACCTCTGCCTTATAGTCATGTCCAGCCCCCACAGGACAGTGGGCTGAGCAGGGTCGGCTGGCCAGGACACTCACCTTTGTACAACTCGGCCGTCCGCTCCAGCTCCTCTAGCCTCTTCACCAGACCATCTAAGGGGAAGAGAGAGCCCGGCGGGGCTATCAGCTGAAGCCCAGAAACATGGGTGGGTGAGGGTAGGTGCCCCTGGGTGGGGTCGGTGACCCACCTCCAGGGGCTACCTGGCCAAGCTTCTGCCTGCCCTCCTTATTTGGAGGACTCTGGAGAATCGGGTGACCTCCTGAATCTCCCTGCCCTCACTCAGATCATATGGCAGCTACAGCCAGTTGGGAATCTCTTGTCTCATCCCCCCTCCATTCCGTCACCCCTGCTCTGTCTCAGGAGCTCTCTGGCCGGGACCACTGCTTGGTCCCACGGAATTCCCTCCCCACAGGTTCTCTCCTCCAGTCTAAATCCCACACAACTGCCTGCCCAATTTCCCACAGCACTGTCCTGCCCCAGAAACCTTCCTTGGCTCCCCACTGCTTACAGATTTGTAAAACACCAACAGCCTTCCTACAAGGTTTCTACACACCTTGCTTGGACGTTACTCTTTCACCAACTATGGGGCCCAGAAGAACTATTCAAGGGTCTTGGATACTCCATCTCCCACCTCAGAGGAGTCTGTGAGTCAGTCCATGAATATCTACTAAGCGCCACTGAGGTGCCAGGCCCCTCGTGAGTACCTATTAACACCACCCCCCCAGGTGCCAGGCAGCCCCAGTACCCAGCACCTCTCTCCTTCAATCTGCCGGCCTAAACTTTTCTGGGTCCTGCCACAGCCCCTCAGAACCTTGAGGGGGTGGGGGTCTCTCAGCTCTGCCTCCACCTTCTCCATATCTAGTATGGGACTTTGCACACAGTAGGTGCTCAGTAAATGTTTGTGGCACTGACCAGATTCATTCTTCAAATCCTGGAGTCCCCAGGCAGAAGGGGATAGGGACCTCGGGGCTCTTCCAGGCAGAACAACAATGACCCAGAGCACTCCCCTAACCCTAATCACCATCCCTGAGGGCGGCCTGGAGTGTCCTGGTCACCTCTCCATCCAGAAGGGCTGGGATGGCACCCTGGGCCTGCATCTCTAACGCAATCCTGATGTTCCCCATGCAGAACTCATGACCTCTCCCCTGAATCCCACCCCTCCTCACTGTCTGTTAAGTGACTCTGCCAGAGCCCCCATGCCGGCTTATGCCTCGGCCCTTCCTGCCTGCACTGCAGCCCCTCCCCTCCCCAAGGTGTCCCTGGCACAGCTGTCAAACGTTGGCCACCTAAAAGAAGCAGGGGCTGGAGCACAACCCTCCCCTGATCAAGAACTTCCCCTGGCTCCCTTCTGCCTCTAGGACAAGACACAAAAGCCTCCCTCTGGGCACAGCATGCTCTGAGTCCAGGCTCTCCTTCCCAACTGATGGCACAGTATTCTCTCCTTTCATGAAAGCTCGGCTCCAGCTAGAAAGGTCGACCTGCTACTCCTGAGGCCTCTCCCTCTTCACTTCCCTGACCCGATGCTCAACTTTCCTCAAGGGCCTCCTCCTTCAGGAGATTCTTCCTGATTCCCCTAGATGTCTGTTCCCCCACACTGACCCCTCCACCAGCCCAAATCAGTCCTCATTTATCCTGTACATAAGCTCACTGGAAGTGGGGCCAATTTCCCTTCTGCCGTTGTTCCCTGGTACACAGTAAGCGGTGCCGATTACGTCACAGTGTGGTAGAGGGAGAAGAGAATGGAGCGGCGGTCAGAGGGTCTGACTTCAGACCTTACTCCCTGCATGACCTGAGCTTGTTTCCTCCTCCATAAAATGAGAGTCAGTCTGGATGCCATGATCCTCGGGTTTCATCCAGAGGCCAGGGCAGGGCTCTGCACACAGTTAACACTTACTGAATGTCTGAATGCAGCGTGCCCTCAGCTATTGGGTTCTTGGGATCTCATTCCATCCTGGGCTGCGCTATGGAAGAGGAGGAGGGGGAGGGAGTCCTGGGCCTTGGGGACCTCACTAAGGGAAAGAGGCAGTAGTTGATGCTCCCTTGGCCTCAGTCTCCCTAGCAGTACAAAATGAGACACGGAAGGGTGGGAGGAATGCCATGGACTGGTCATGCTGGCAAGAAAGGAGCCATGAAAGGGGCCCTAGGATGTTTTTAGCTCTGCTAGGTCATGGGACATCATGACAAGCCCATTTTAGAAATTCTATTTTGGGGGGGCAGGCAGAAGGAGAAGAACTGGCAAGTTTAAAAAAAATCAACAAAAAACAGCCCACAACAACCAGTTCTAATTTGGCCCCAGCTCAACGGTAACTACGGCAACGTGCATTTAGAGCCAGGAGAGGTAAAAATAGTGTCCTCCCTTTTAAAGGCTCTGGAACAGGCTCTGCCACCCGCCCATCTGAGAAGGTCGCACATCTCTGCCCGGCCGAGCCTCACACTGCTGTATGTATTTATAGCAGAGCCCACCCAGCCATGGAGGACAGACGTGGGCGGGGGCTGCGCCGTCCCACTGTCTACGAGATTTTACATGGACGTAAACGAGAGACAGAGACAGAGGTCATGAGAGGAGAGAATGAAAGAAACACAGAGAGAGAGACAAAGATAGACAAAAATTTACGGAGACAGAGGGAGTGTGTTCTCCCCCTACCCCTCCGAGTGAGCATGTGTGGGCCCGGTCAGGCTCCAGGCAACATAAGGCCAAGGCTTGAGAGCCTGGGGTTTAGGGAAGGAGCAGGGCTGACATTAGGCTGCACTGACCCTACATGTGTGCACACATGCCTCAAACTCCTTGTTCAGTCCAGGTGAGCCTGATAGAGCCCAAGGTTCTGGGATCAAAAGATACCAAGTCTTGTTCAGGGGAGCAGGACCAAGTCACTGGTTTTATGAAACACTAGTTTGTAAAGTGATTTATGCACATTATCTCAGCTGAACCTTTTACAACCTTGGGAAGTCAGGTGTGAGAAACTGTAAAAGTCCCATTTTACTGATAATAAAACTGAGGCTTGGAGGATAAGGGACTGACTCAGGACCCTCAGTCTTGAATTATAGGGGAGGAGATTGAGATACAGAGGAGTTGCACCTGGCTCACAGTCACCCAGGCACTAAGTGGCCTGGGAAGGCCATGAATCCCTGCCCAGGTCCAGACTCCAAACCAGGAAGGATCAGAGACAGGATGTGAACCCAGGCCTCTAGGTCCATGGCTCACCATTGCACAGGATAGCCCGGCTCAGGCCCAGGGCATCCGCTGTCCCCGAGCTCATGTTCTCCACCAGCCGATGTTTCACCTTCTTTAAAACTAGGGACAGAAAGGAGAGTTAGTGCCTGGCAATCTCTCCCCCCTCATCTAGACTGTGTGGGGGGCAAGAGGTGCCTGAGGTACCCTTGGGTCTGACAGAGGGCGGCACAGGACCAGCCAGGGAGTGACTAGCCCAAGGTCACCCAAATAACAGAAGACAGAGCCAGGACTCCAAGTTAGGCTCCCCAGGCTGCAGCAGGCCTCTGCACAGGCACCCGCTCTGAAGTCACTGACTGGCCAGACCAGGCCCTTCCCTATGCAGTACAAGGACACAGCTCTGCTCTAATTCATAGGGATGGTCTTGGCTAAGGCCCTTGCCCTTCAAGGTCTTCATCTCCTCATCTGTCAAACCAAGGCAGTGAACGTGCCTCTCCCAGGTCTGTGATTCCCTCATTCCCATGTGGTCATCAAAGGCCAGGGATATGACAAGGTTCCCCTGCCCATGGAGGGCAGAGGGTCTGCCACAAGGTCTCCTCCTCAACTAGGCCCACCCTGGGCAGCTGGGAAGACTGAGGCCATGGCTGGGCAGGGAAGGGGCTGCCATGAGGCTGGCCTGGAGCTGGAGCTGGAACCATCTCAAGGGGCCTGGGCCTTCAGGCTGGGACAGAAGTCAGTGGCCTTGAGAAAGACCACCTGGCGGGAGAGCAAAATAGGGTTCACACTGGAGTATATCAAATTTGGGGACTGGGAGTAGGAAGGTTAAAGGACTCTGCCAAGGGGAACACTGGGCTGGGAGGAGGCCCCCTTCTTCCTCCTCAGGTGGGCATCAGGGATGGTCTTGGGAGGGCACAATCAAGGTGACTGGGGACTATTTTTGCCTAATGCTCTTGACCCTTGCCATGGGTCACAAATGAGAAGGGGAGTGGGCCTGCTCACCAATGTCCAAGGACTTGCCCTGCTTGGGGTCAGCTTGGAGCTTGTTGTAATGAATCGTCACTTCTCCCTAGGAAGAGCGAGATGAGGGGATGGGATACAGGGCCTGAGACTCACCAGGTTGCAGTCCACAGAGCTGGTGTCCCTGTGAGCCTTGGCCCCGCCCCCAGTCAAGCTGGGAGCTGCAGGTGTGGGTGGGGGGAGGGAAAGGGGGAGAACAGGGACTGTAATTTTTGCCTTGCTTTGTATCCCCAGCACGAGTACAGTGCCCAGCACCTCGTAGGTGCTTAATCAATACTCCCTGGTTTCCCTGGATTCTGGGGCAGGTCTTTCTACATGACAGCTCTTCAGATCCTGGAAAAGGGCCCTCATTCCTCCCCAATGGGTTGTTCTGTGAAGTCTAGAGTCCAAGGGCCATACTTGAGGACCTCGAGGCTGCAGGCGCCCCAACCCTGCTCTGCCCGGGGAGGGTAGTTTGGCC
This sequence comes from Bettongia penicillata ogilbyi, assembly GCA_023548195.1. Classification (NCBI taxonomy): domain Eukaryota; kingdom Metazoa; phylum Chordata; class Mammalia; order Diprotodontia; family Potoroidae; genus Bettongia; species Bettongia penicillata. The sequence goes on along the minus strand of JAJHZJ010000150.1, from coordinate 4,458,548 downwards.
CCTATAAGGGGTCTGCAAGCTTCCCCCGGTGCCCCACTACCTAAGCCCTCAGGACCACGAGGAAGTTCTCATCTCTTCCTGACCTTGCCTTGTACAGACCCAAAGTCCAGCAGTGAAGACTCATTCAAAGCCTGCTGGTCACTGGCTAGTGATCCATTGGGTGCCCTGGGCTAAGGGCTGACTGTGTGCACAGAGCACACTTAACCACTGATCCCAACCCTTCCCCTCACCTTCACCACCTGGATCATCTTGGCGACCTCCACCTTGGTCTTTCCCTTGACTGATTTCCCATTGACACCCGTGATCTCATCGCCAGCGGCGACGGTGCCATCAATGGCTGCAGGAGTGTTATCAAACACCTAAGGAGGAGGAGAAGAAACCGGCTCACTCTCTGTTCCCCCATCTCAAGCAGCCTTGCTCCCCCTCCCCTGTCCTTTCAATGATTCCTGGGGGCTCTACTGTTGGGAAGAGAGAGGGAGAAAGAAGCTAGGAGAGTCCCCTGCCTAGTGAGTGTCACATAGGCCCTCCGGATCTCAGTCAGCAAGGGATCAGGATCACAGCGAGATGAAATTCCAAAGGGGAAAGGCCACATCCTGCCTTTAGCTCCCAGTGTAACAGGAAGAGGTGGCTGGGACAGGCAGCCACTCCTGTGACAATGCAAGCTCTAGCTTGAAAGAACAGGACAACAAAGACGTTAACAACGTTGAGTAAAGGTTGACATTTTACATGGTGACCACTACATTCCAGGCCACATGACTACAATTACGATCTCACTGATCCTGACAACTCTGGGAGGTGGGTATGGTTACCAGGCCCATTTTACAGAAGGGAAACCAAGGCAGACATGAGTTAGGTGTTCTGCCCAGGGTCACACAACTAGTCTGTTCTGAGGAGATAGCTCTGGGTGGGGGGAAGAACAGGGCCCAGGATGAGGAATCGAGGAAGTTGAGAGCTTGATTTTGGCTCTCCTGAGGCCACACCTCCCATATGGTATCAGTTCAGCACACACCATATTTCAAGGACATTGGGAGGCTGTACTAAGCCCAGAGGCCAGTTACCATAATGGCAAAGGCGCCATCTGAGACTTGGCTAAAGGAACTAGAGATGCTTTTACTTTGGAAAAGGGGAGACTTGGGGGTGCGGAGGGGAGACTGGCTGTGTTCAAGGAGAGTCATGGGGCAGAGGGAGGAGACTGACTCTTGGGACTGTGGAAGGAGAAAGACCTCCCCCAATACCCCGAAGAAGAGGTAGCAGCCATGGAGCAGGGGGCTCGCCCTCAGGGCAGGCCTGTCTACAGGTAGCAAAGGGATTGCTCCTCTGGTAAGGGTTGGAAGGGCAGCCCCATGCCATGCCTGGGAAGCCCAAGACCTCATCTCCTCTCCTGACAACTTCATGGCTCACTGAGGCAGGTTACTGCATCAACAACAGCTACAGTTGTGAGGGCATTTTTCTTTCTATGGAGCTAAAATCGGCCTTCTGGTCTCTGAGCTAAATGTCCTCCCTCCATTTCTGCAACTGCTTCTCCAATATGCATGACTCTGAATACTGTCTCCGTCCCTTCGTCACTCTCTTCTAGACTCAGTGTCCTTCCTAAAATCTCATCATTTCATGAATTTGCCTTGTGAGCCATCATGTTTCTGCGTGGAGGCCATCTGGCTTCACACCATCTGCTTCCTTTTCCCCTTTCACTCCTTCTACCCCCCCATCACCACTTTCTACCTCTGCCTCTGACAATAGCCACCAAGTCAGCAGCATAACCAATTCTCTATGATTCCCCCCAGCATGTGAGTTCCTTCCTCAAGGGCACAGCCTGTTTTGCTTAGAGCACCTGGCACAGGGAATGGCAAATGCTAAGGGCTGAGTAAACGTCTTTTCATTCATTCATTCCTACCATATGACCAAGTCCAAGGCCAATGGGACCACATCCACACTCCTGCTGGGCTTATGTACAATCTAATAATAAATTGACTTTGGCAACAGTGCCTTCACATTACTGCGGCTTGTAAGGAGCTCGCAGTACAGCAAGATTGCCCAGTTCTGGCAATGCAAAGTTGACTTTTGGATCCTGTGGGTATAGTCCCCATCTGAGCTGACCACGTCACATGGTTTGATCCAGCCAACTGCTGCAGGCCTGTGACAGCTTTGGGGCCACTGGCTGTAACACCAAGATTCCCAGAGTTGGATGGCCCCCCACCCTCTCACAATATCCCGGTCACTCAGCCCCTCCCTTCTTCCAGGCATTTGGCTTTTGCCGTCTATGAGTCTAACCAGACTATGACTGGTCATCTATGACTTCACCCAAACCACTGATTCACAATGCTCCCACCACAGCCCTCAAGGAGAAGCTATCTGCCAGCACATGGCCTTGCTCAAGAGGTGAACAAGGGCAGTGGCTAAGAGTGGCCCACTGAAGATCTGCCTCTACTCCTGGTACAACTCTAAGTCTGTAGGTCCCAAGGGTAACCTCATACGTGATGTAGCATCATCTCCCGTCTCAGTCCCGACAAAATGCTTGGGGGGATTGGGAACGTTAGGCAGAAGAAACTTCCTGACCAGTCAAGAATCATTCCCAGAGTTGTTCAAGGTTGAAGAAGGCTCACCTCCTTGGAGGAGAAGCCTCCCTGTCTCCCTGCTTCCAAGTCCCCCTACCTGGACAATGTAGAGGCAGGGGCAGTACAAAGCCCCTCCCCCAATGCTGATTCCAATCAGGTTCTGTGAATCCTTCTGCAGTGTCACGGTCCCAGGAACTGTAGGGATGCCACTAAAGTACAGGAAAGGAGAGGGCAGTAAGGGCAGGAAGGAGCCAGAACACAAAGGATGGGGGAGAATCCGCCCAAGTCCCAGGCCGCCACTTCCTATGGCCCAAGGCTCTCCCTCCCACCCCCCAAAACCCAACAGCAGAGGAACATTCTCTATTCTAAGTCAGATTCTAGACGCCCCTTGTGTGAAGTCTTCTGATATGCACCCTTACCTCTCTGGGGCTGGGGTCATGGAACTGACAACAAGTGAGGCAGAGATTCAATTAGCCCCATTTTAGAGATGAAAACACCGAGGTTGGGAGAGGGACAATGATCCATGTGTGCCAATGAGGGACAGCAGGAACTTGGGGCTGTTCCCTTGCCCCGTGTGCTGGCATCCACTGACCCACCAGCTAATCGAGGGCTCCTCAAGCAGCTCCAAGAGCTTGTCCAGCCCACGCCCCCTCATCCTCAGACAGCCGACTGTCTGGTGGTAGAGTAAAGTCTCCTACCTCAGAGCCCTTTCCCATCCCCCATAGGACCAACAGTAAAACAACAACACGTCACTGGCTACATGACGACAGCAAAGGCCAGGCAGTACAGTACAATGGAATGAGCCCTGGGCTAGGGAGGCAAGAGGTCCTGCTTCAAGTTTTCCCTCCAACACTTCCCAGGTGGCCTTGGACAACTTCCTTGTTTCTGAACCCCAGAGTCCTACTCTGAAATGGAGGTAATAACCCTTGCACCACCCACCTCAAAAAGTTACTGTGAGCAAAAGGCTTTGTAAATCTTAAAGCCCTGTAGCAATGCGAGATGTCATCACGATCCATCTTTGATCTCTCTGACCCACCAAGCCCTGAGTAAGTGCTGAGTAAATGCTTGATGAGGGTTGGCCAACTATCAATCGATCGATCAATCACCAAGCATTTGTGAAATGTCTACCCTGTGCCAGGCCCTGTGCCCAACTCTGGGGATACACATACCAAGAATGAAATGGGCCCTACCTCACAAAGCCTGCATGCTCACAGGGGAAACAAGGGTCTCCATCACTGCAGACACAAGGTAATGAAGTACAAGGATGGGCACAGGCAGCTGGCAGGGGCTGCTGCTTGCAGGGAGGGGAAGGAGTAAGAGGCCAGTCTGGCCACCCAGCAGGCCTTAACCCAACATTCTACAAACCTGAAAGTCCTTGGATCAGAGCAGGTCCTGAGCTAAACATGAGAGAACAGCCACACCCCTTCCCCAGATTAATAAATAAACACACTTTAGGCCCCTCAGATATACTGTGCTCTATACTTGGTACCCTTAAGGCTTCAAAGACAGTACCTGCCTCTGAGGAGCACATTCTAGTTCAGGGGTTCAGACAAGATTTTGGGGATTGCTCCTGTACCTCATGAAGGATTGGAATGTGCTGGAATCCAAGATGCTGATGGGGGACTCAAGGGAGGAGAGATGGGAGGGGAGGAAGGGAGAGGAGAGGATGGATGTTGAAATTGATGCCCTCCCCAGGAGGACTCCCTATGAATCTTGGGGACATAAGGTCTGGTGGTAGCTAAAGTGCTATCCCCATCTTACACATGAGGAAACTGAGGCTGGCAAAGGTTAAGTGACTTGCCTGGTGTCACAAACATACCTGAAGGAGGATTCAAACTCAGGTCCTCCCAATTCCAAGTCCAGCTGTCCAGGTAAGGTTTAAAAAATCAATAGGTAAGGATCCAGACTTCCCTGTGGATGGGGCTGGAGCCTCAGGCCTCACAGGTCCTGGGTTTTAGTCCTAGCTCCTACTAGGCACCAGGCCTGAAGGACCCTGGGCAAGTCATCGAATTTCTCAGTAAAATGGAGAAATTGCTTTGTTCCCCTCAGAGGACAGCTTTGGGAAATATTAAAAGACATTAACAATGCAAGTTATTTCTAAGGAAAAAAAGCAAGTCTTAATCACCAAGGGTTTTATAAGCACCTATTGTATGCTAGGCTCTGAGCCCTCAGGAACCTTCCATTCTCTGGGGGAACAAGCAGTGCAGAGCTCAGGAGTACAACCTCTCAGATCTTAGGCCCCTCCCTTGCTCACTCCCACCCCTTACACTGGAAGGGGGCAGACCTCTGCGGCCACCCAATCCTCACTGCACCCACTTGGGGACACATGGAAAGGAAGCCTGGAGAGCTGGGATTTCAGACACGGCCTGAGGGGGCTTCCAGTGATACCCTCAGAAACTGTTTTTAAATGAATGTTAAAATTTTTTTTACAGGTAACTGGGAAATAGTTAACAAAATACATAAAATATGTACTCTTAAAAAAGATTTAGAGTTAGCAAAGCCCTTGGAGATCATCTACCCCACTGATTTATGAAGGAGGAAGACAAGGCCCAGAGAAGGCACACTTGGGAGTAAACAGCAGGGCAGGACCCCAGGCCAGGGCTTCAGACTCCAAATCCTGTACTAAGCCAAGCTGGTAAGGATGCAGTGAGGTTTCAGGGTGAAGGGCACGGGACTTGGAGCCAGGAGGGCTTGATGGGAAGAAGTGGGGGGATGTTGGGCAGGCAAGATGTGTAACTTCTCAGACTTGGTTTTCTCATCTGTAATATGGGAAAAGAAAGCAGCTGGGTGGCACCAGGGTCAGAGTGCGGGGTCTGGATTCCCTAGCTCAAATCTGGCCTCAGACACTAGCTATGTGACCTTGAACAAGTCACTTAACTTATTTACCTCAGTTTCCTCATCTGTCAAATGACCTGGAGAAGGCAGTGGCAAACTTCTCTGGTATCTTTGCCAAGACCACCCCAAATACAGTCACTGAAAACAACTGAACAGCGACACTGGGAGAGGGGCTCTCACTACCACCACCTCTGAGACTTGTAAGGAAACCTACATGGTCACTTAGAGCAGGACAAACAGGCCATGTCGGCCTCCAGTGCCTGCCCACCCCCTGACGTGACATCTGTCCCTCACCTATGGCCACCCACTAGGAACACTAGAACATCTGGGAGGATGGGGCCAGAGTCAGGTTGGACATGTTCTGGGGCTCTCTGGGGTCCAGGAAGAGACTTCAGTAGGGCCCTCACCTGAGCCACACCCAACAAGAGTGGCCTTGCAGCCTTTACTGGGAGACCTCCAAGGAGGGAGTACCCGCCTCATGGCAGCAGCCTGGCCTACTTCTGGACAAGCTGAATTGTTAGTCACTTTTCCCTGACAGTAACCCAAGGTGACTTCTCTCGATCTCTTTTCCCACTGCTGTTGGTGCTGCCCGGTGGTACCAAACAAAACCAGCCCAACACCTCCCCTGAATTGTGGTCATCAGGCATGAAGAAAGCTGGCCTGGCTCCCGGGCCTTCTGGTCCCCAGGCTGTACGTGCCCAGTTGTGCTACACCCCCTCCCCACCATTTTGGACACTTCCAGATTATCAATGTCCTTCTCAGACACAGATGCCCAGAACAGAAAATAATCTCCTCAGAATAAGGTGGGACCTTCCGTCACCTCTCAAACCCCAGAAGAAAGTGCTCTTTAGGGACACTCACAGCTTATCCTCCTCAATGTCATAATCCATGTCAGCAAACATGATTCCAAGGTTTGGGACAGGCTGGCCTCGAAGACTGATGGTCCAGTTCTGTAGGGAAAGGAGAACAAAAGTCTCAGAGAACTCGAGTGATGATAGAAGAAGGTCCTGAGGTCACATCCCCCTTCTCTCCCCCGTACCTGCCATAGGTCCCAGCTCCTCACCCTCCCCTGGAAGGCCAGATGAGGAACATGGAATACCGAGATTATCCCATGGTTTATACCTGGAGAAGGATGTCACAGCCCCGCTTCCCTTCCTGTCACATCTAGAGGTGTATGGCCTGCTCATGCCCCTTCCTTCCTATACAACTTTAAGATGATTTCCAGGGGAGTCACTTCTAGTAACCAGAATCTAGCCCGAGCACCTTATTCTACCAACGAGTTCAGAAATGTTAAATGACTTGTCAAGCAGATGCAGGTAGTGAGCAGGTATATAAGTGTAGTAGTAAGTAAGCAAAGCTCTTAATAGGCCCTTACTACATGCCTGACACCAGGCATTGAAAAGTGCTGGACTTGGAAGGCCTTGATTTTAAATCTTTTCAATCTTTACTCTGTGATTTGCTCTCTACATGTTTTTCTTACTCAGAAACTTTTCTTGTTTCCAGGTTGTCCAGGCTCTTATGGAAATTTGTAGTAATAATAGTTATATGAAAGTGTTTTTAATCATTTCTTTTTATAGATGAAGAAACAGAAGCTAAGACTTGGCCAGGGTCACATGGCCTTCAGAGCCACAGTGAGAATCTCAGGCTCTTACTAAACCTGGGGCAGGTCCTGGCAGTCTCCATCTCCCAAGGCAACAAAGGAGAGCCCCCATCCTTAGGCCCTGTCCCCTGCTCTATGATCCCAGGATCTCCCATGTCTTGATCAGGCTTCTGTCCCTGGCTCCCCTCAGCTCAGGGGCCAGGGAGAGACCCTCCCTTTACCAGCCTTGGAGCTAGAGAATGGTTTACAATGCAAAGAACATTTATTAAAACACCTACAGTATGCATGGCACCATGGTGGATTTTTGGGGAGAAACTAAGTTTCTGTAAATGGAAGAGATAATTTATCTAGCACCTATGATGTGCACAGTGGAGGAAACTAAGGCAGAAGTTCAGACTGCCAGGGAGGCTGGATTTGACCTGGGTCAGGGATGCACCTCCTTCCCCATCTCCTCCAAAACTGCCACACCCACCAACCCAGTGCCAGGATGGGTGTCGGGAGGTGGTCCCAGCATTTGTGGGGGGCATCCTCCCTACACCCCTTACCATTTAAGGACAGGAAAGTGGGTAGGGGGCGTTCCCGTGCTCTGCCCCCTTCTCTAGCCCCACCCAACCCTCCCACGTCCCCTCCCTTCTCAGTTCCAGCCCCCCATTGCTAAGCCCCGCCCCTGTAAATATCTCCCCCTAGGGTTCCATAGCCCCCTTCTCCAGTCTCTATCAAACACTGGCCCCTCCCCTCATGGAAGTCCCGCCTCTCAACCACTCCCCCAGATCATAAGCCCCGCCTCCTTGCGTTCTAAGGCCCCACATGCCAATGCATGGACGCCCCGCCCCTTCGCTCTCAAGTCCCGCCCCGCCATCTGGCCCCACCCCCGTTCCCGTCAGCGCGCGGGGGCGGAGCCCCTTTTCTTACCACGTCGGGGATGATGAACTCGGACCTCTGCCTCCTTTTGCCAAACAGGAAGCTCACTGCCCCCGCCGCCCGCCCCCGGGGGCCTGTCCCCGGAAGCGGCGGCCGCCCCGGGGCCCGGGCCGGGTTCGGGCCGCGTCGGCAATTGGAGTCACCGGCCGCTCTACCTGCCCGAGGCCACGACTGTTGCGTCACTTCCCAGGCGGGGCCGGAAGTCCCGTCCCTTTCGTTCCAACACTTCCTCCACCTCCTGACCCGCTCATTTCCGGTTTCCTCTCGAGCTCCCGGAGCGGAAAAGGAGGCGGGAATTCCACGTCGCCGTAGAGACCGGCTTAACGTGGGAGCGAATGATTGGGTCAGAGAGGCTTGGCGCCGCCCCCCGCCCTTGCACACTGTCCTCGGGACCACGGGCAGCATTTCGCGTTCCCAAAGCTTGGTGTGGTTCGCCGTGGCGTCGTGCAGCCTCGGCCTCGTGCAGCCTCGGCCTCGTGCAGCCTCGGCGCCGGCTGTCACTGCCCCCGCCGGAGGGGGCGCGAGGTCACCAGGCTCAACCCCATTGTGCAGCCGCGGGGCAGAGGGGGCCGGGGCCCTTGGCGGGCGGCGGTGGTGCAGGGAGAGACCCCCCGGGGGGGAGGGGTGCGGGGAGACCTTAGGCTGGTAGAGCCCCCCAGCTGCTCCAGCCTGGAGGGGAGGCTTGGCCCGCTCCGGGTCCACGATCACAGCGGCAGGCCGGGAGGCTGCTCGGCGTCCTGGCGCCCCCGATTTGGGCCTCAGTTTGCTCATCTCCAACATGGGGCTTCGAATGTTCTGGAAGGGGTTGGCTGTGCAGACACGCGGTGAGGGGGAGGGGAGCGTCTACCTGGAGACCTCCCTACCTGCTGAAGCTGCCCTTTCCCACCTTGGGCGTTGTTAGGGAATCTCTTTGTACACCCAACCCGTGAATGCAGCAGCGCTGAGCCACCTGGGCAGTGCCCTGCACTCTGCCCAGTCCATGCCAGACCGCTGCTCCCTTAATTCATCTTGCCCCCCATTAAACTGCTCAGATTCAGCCCTGTCCACCTGTCAATCACAAATGTGTTAAGTCTGGCCATTATGCCAGATTTTCAGAATTGTGACCACCCACTATCAGTGTTCTAATAAACCTTGTCTTTGGCTGAAAGCAGGCTTGGGTTGAATTCGTCTGGGCAGGACCTGCATGTCCCTCTTTCAGGGTCCCAGAAAGCTGTGGAAACAGGGAAGGAGTCTAGATGGAAATAAGGGAGTGATGGTCTAGGATGGATGGGGTGCAGACAAGGAAAGCCAGAGAATTGGGCCTCGTGGGAAAATCCAGGGGCTTTTCCTTTTTAGGATTCAGATTCCATCCCCACAATTTCCACCCTCCTAGAGTTTATGTTTTCTTGGGGTACTCAGCATCTGCTCTTAGCAACATATAAAATTAGGGACTAGTCCTGTCAGACGTAGAAACTAATACAGCAACATGTATTTTTATTAAACATTTCCCCCACGTAGATTTTAATCTGGAAGTTTCATTGGTAGCTCTGCTATGGGGAACTCCCAGGTGAAGAAACTCCCTCTACTGATGCAGGTGGCATCTCCTCTGACACTTACAATCATAGAATTGAGTAGTTCAGTGAATTGCTGTCATTATGTTCCTTCTTCATTGTCGAAGACCGTGCCATCAGAGAAATAGTGACATGACTTGCACTTGACTTTGTTTTGAGTGAGGGAGGGCTGTGCAGGTCAACAGCCTCACTCCTCCAGAGCCATCTGAATCCAGTGATCAGATATTCATCAGGATGACTGGAGATGACCCAGGATGAGGCAATTGGGGTTAAGTGACTTGCCCAAGGTCACACAGCTAGTTTGTGTCAAGTGTCTGAGATGAGATTTGAACTCCGGTCCTCCTGACTCCTGCACTGATGCTCTATCCACTGCACCACCCCGCTGCCCCCTCAGTGTATGTCAGAAGGGATCTGAATCCAATTCTTCCTGGCCTTGAGGCCAAGTCTCCATCCACTATGGCAGGATGTCAAGGTAGTTTTTACAGAGGAAAGCAGGAGGAGGTGGGGGAAGGGGGATCGGAAAAAGCCTCATGCTGAGCCCAGCCCTTGAACTGGAATTTGAAGGATTAATTAGGATTCTAAGATTTTAGGTGAGGAGGGAGTGCATTCCAGGCATGGGCTTCAGTCAATGCAAAGACATGGAGATAGGAAATAAAAATTGTGTGAGGAAAAACCAAAAAATCCAGTTTGGCTGATCTACAGAATGTATTGGGCCAAGCAGAAAAAAAGATTGAGACCCTCTTCTATAGACCCGCCTTAATAGGTCCCATCTAAGTCTTTTTCCCAGTTCCTTCAGTTCATCCAAATACGGTGTGAACTCCAGGCCCATTTTCCAGTCACCCTCCTCTGGATGCTCAAATATGGCACCTAGCACTGAGCACACTCAGCAAAGTACATCAGAACTGTCACCTGTCTTGTTCTGGACACGGCCTCTCAATAACACCTATGATTACATTAGCCTTCTCAGGTGCCATGTCCTACTACACTGGTGTTCAACTTTCAGTCCACTAAAACCCCCATATCCTCTTCAGAGAAACTGTTTTACAGCCACACCTCCCATGTTGTACTTAGGAAGCTGGATTTTTTAAGTGCGTGGAAGATTTCACCTTTACCCCTATTTATTGTCATTGCATTTTATTTGGCTCTATGTTCTATCCGGTCAAAGTCCTTTTGAATATGACTAATCTATTGTGCTAATTATTTTAGTTTTGTGTAATCGGCAAATCTGATAAGTGTGCTATCTGTACCTTTATCCAAGTTATTAACTGAAGGAGTAAATGACAGGACAGGATCAAGCACTGGGAGACCTTCCAAGTTGACAGTGAACCAGAATGGCAACACTGGGGCCAGTTAAGTAATTCCAAATTCACCCTTTCCAATTTGTCCAGAAGAGAACCATGAGAGACTTATGATATGCTTCCCTGAAATAGGTGAACTACCTATTGCATCTCTTTCCTAGACTCAGGAGTCTAGTATCCCTGTCAAAAGAAGAAAGAGAGTTAGGTTGGTATGACCCATTGGTGAAGCCATGCTGGCTCTTGGGGATTGCTGTTTCCATATCTAGACATTATTAACCATCTTTTTAATAATACAGCATAGGTTATTTCTAAAGGCCTTTTCAGGTCTGGTATTCTATGAAATAACTCACTTATAAACAAAATACTCAGCACGTATTACCTCATTTAATTTTCACAACTCTAAGGTAAGCACTTATATTTTACAGCTCAGGAAACTGAGGCAAACAGAGGCTAAGTGACTAGCACAAGGTCACACAGCTATTAAGTGTCTGAGGTCAAATTTGAACTAATCTTGACTCTAAGGGGACAGTCTCCAGTGGTCCTGATCAATATCTTGCCACTAGAACCAGATGATTGCAACGGAGAAAGTGAGACTCATGACCTTGCACAATCCTCCCTCACTTAAGTCCAGTTCACTTGCAAATCATGGCATCATCTTCCTCATGGACAAGCATCATCTTAAGTCCAGCTTTCTCTCCACTGCGCCACCTAGCTGCCTATCCCATCAATCTATTCTTATTTAAACACAGCTTTGACTGTGAGATAAGATAAAAATGAAAACAAATGAAAAATGGAGCAAGTTAGTAAAAAGTTATAATTCATAATAAGGGATTTTAATTTTTGATTAATTATTGAGCTCTTCAGCTTCAGTATATTGAAAGAATACATAATTTCTTGAACCTTTGGTTTGAAAAAAAAGGAACATTTGCCCTGATTCCCAATGTAAGAGCCTGAAAATTTGAAGGAAGAAACAAATCCAAACTTTTTATATAATAAAATAAATACCTGAAGGTAGGTCTCACTTTTCCCCCAAAAATATGCCTTGTATAAAATCTCTATGACCTATTCAGCTTCCAGAACGGATTGTTTAATTTTCGTTGTGAACATTTACACCTCAGAAATCCGCAAGCACAACAAATCAGAGTTTGAATTTATTGCTTTATTGAGTGTCTAAACCTTTAAGTGGAGAAAGTTAATGCAGATTAAATTTAAATCTGTGCCCTCCCTAAAGTTTTTTTAAAGAGCTTTAATTGTTAATCATTTAAGAAAACACTCCCGCTTAAATTTAATGTTACACTTCAATGTATATCTGTTTGTTTCCCTTTCAAAGAGATCCAAGGTGATCTTTATTGAAGTTCCTGCAAATCTGAATGTCTGATCACCCATTCGTAGAGTGAAGTTTAAATGGTGGAGTTGTCTGTTTTACCTACTTCCTGAACAATGATCACCAGAGCCCTGGGGTCTGTCTTTCAGCCAATTCCCATCTTTTTTCTGTATTTTAATGTAGTATCAAGTCACCAGATAAACTTAAAGTCTTGAGTTGCCTTTAAGCACCTGCACGTTCAGCATGATACCAACCACATTCTGAATTGGTGGAATCTTGTCAAGGTTCTTTTTCAGTGAGGGAAGGCTTCCTTACTTCTAGTTGTAATAGAGAGGAACTACTTCCTTGTGCTTTTCCATTTTTTTTATTCTCGTTTGGATTTCCCTTCAAAACTTTGTGAATTAATAATGTTTCTTTGAGATATAAACTGTTACCGAGGCTTGTTTTTTTGAGGGAGGGAAGGCTGTTGATTTGATATTCTTATGTATCCATGAAAATATGCAAATATTCCTTTGCTTTCTCTTAAATGCTTGTTAGTAAACAGTACATTCACAGAGAAATTCGTGGTCTAATTTTGCTACACACAGGTAGAGAGCAAAATACTCATGGCACCCCTTTACAAGGATAGTGTGAGTCTTAAGTGAGATAGCAGATATAAAATGCTTTGCCAGTGTCCAAGCTGTACCCCCCAAATGCCAGGTTTCTTTCTCCTCTTCCTGTTTAATTCTAAGTCCAACTTATCAGGGTCAAATCAGCAAAGGTATACCATGTACCAGGCACTGTGCTAAGCTATGAGGATACAAATAGAAGGAAAAGAACGTTGATTGCTGTCCTCAAAATATTTCCATTGTAATGGGAGATGACACCACATAAAAAGGAGTGGCCAAAAGGGGAAAGAGGAAGGTGCCAAAATCTGGAGAATGAAGGATGGCTGATCTAGGTGCTTCCTCCTGGTTGAGTGGTGCTTGAGCAGAGATGAGGGAGTGAGTGCTTTCCAGGCATGAAGTATGTGTACAAGGTCATAGAGGCTGAAGATGGGGAAGCTTGTGGGAGGAATAAAGCCAACATGGTCCAACCAACCCTTCCTGTGCTTCAGTTACAATGTTACTGAGTCGTTTCCATCGTGTCCAACTCTCTATGATTCCATTTGGGGTTTTCTTGGCAGAGATACTGCAGTGAGTTGTCATTTCCTTCTCCAGATCATTTTACGGATGAGGAAACTGAGGCAAACAGGGTGAAGCGACTTGCCCAAGGTCACACAGCTAGGAAGTATCTGAGGCCAGACTTGATGAGTCTTCTTGACTCTGTGCACTATGATGGCATCACATGGCTGCAACTACCTGGATCATAGAATTTAAACCATGCTTCCTGGTTCGTGCTCAGAGTGAGCATTCAAGAAATGTTTTTGTTTTTTAATATCTTAGGTATGAGGAACTCCCAATGAGGAAGCTCCCTTCACCAATGCAGATAACGCACTTGCTCTACAACTTATCTTGGAGAATTTCCCAGGTCCCAGGTCACAAAGCCAGTATGTGTCAGTATTCGAACCCAGGTCTTCCTGACTTTGAGACTAGTTCTCTAACCACTGGGCAGAACAGCCTCTCCTGATTAATTTGCTAATCTGATTACTTTATTAGATGGAATTGTCAGTGCTCTACTCTCTGCCTTTGAGGTCCTGCTGCTCCTGGGGCTCCCTCGGCGCCCAGGATGGCAAAGCTTGCACTTACCCCAGTCTCAGAGAGGACTGGCTGGTTCCTTTGCGGGGAGGTAAACGGGAACCTAGAAGCACCCTTGATTCCTGGGGAAATGCTGCCACCTTGTGGGCACTGGAGAAATGTCGCAGCTGGTATCCCTTCACCAGTACAAAGGGGTGATACTGGATCTGGTCAGCAATGGAGAGAACCACCTTCCCAGGCACCATGGACAGTCACCAAAGGGGTAACCGGCATAGTGAAATGGGAGAGAAGCCAATTAGCATCTGTGTGATGTTGTGGAAAGAGTCCTAGGTCTGACATCAGAGGACCCAGGTTCAAACCCTGTCTAATGCGTCCACCCTGAGTGGCCCTGGCAAGTCATTCCCTCCCTAGGCCTCAGTTTCTTCCTTTGTAAAATGAGAGGCTTGGGCTAGATGACTTCTGAAGTCCCTTCCTGCGCTTTTAGAGCATGATCTTCTGATCTCCCCCACCAGGCAACCTCAGAAAAACAAGAAAAGTAATAAGGCCCTTTGCATACACCCCTTAATGGTAGTCTTTTCTTTTAGCCTGACTATTTTATTTTTTTAATGATTTTAAATAATTTATTTTTTTTTGTTATTCCACACTTGACAAACACTAACTAGCAATTGAATTTCTGTATGCAAAAAGAACAGTTAGAAGAAGATTGTGCACTGACATCTTTCTCTCTCACAAGTCCTTTATAATCAATTCAGACAAGTCATTTACTAAGCACCTGGGAGAGCGCCTGTTCCAGATGCTGAAGGACACATAAAATGTAGACAGAAGGTGGAAAATGTAACTAAAATATGATCCCTGACCTTATAAAATTTTCAGCTTAATGTGACAAGTAATACGTGTTCATAGATTTAAGGCAGAATGTGTTAAATGCTTAAGAAAACAAACAAAGCTATATTATATATATAAAACATATATATAATCCCCCAAACCCACCCCTCTTCCCTAATTCTGTTCCTATCAAGGATACCAGCATCTTGTTAGTGTGCAGCCTCAGAACCCTGGACAGATGCAGCTAGGTGACCATAGGCAGGTGACATAGGGGGTCTCAGCCCCCAGGAAACTCTGTGCAGTAGCCTGGCTTCTTGGGGCCTGGTCTGTCCAGCTTACATTCTAATGGAGAAGATAAAGTGAAAAGGAGAGGGGAAGGTATTGAGGACAGGGTTGGGGGGTTGGTGAGGAAGGGGCTTGATGGAGAAATTCAGATGAATCCCAGTGGGAAATGAAATGACTGCCCGAGGTGCTCCACCTAAACAGAAGTTCTTGGAGGAGCCCACCACCCTCCAATCAGAGGGAAGGGCCCTAGGGGCAGGGGCTACTTCTGAGGGGTGAGTTCTGGGGCTAAAACTGAGGATACAGAATGAAGACGATGCATGATGGAGGAGTCCAGAGGTGTACAGAAAATGAAGTGAAATCTTCCATTCCCGGAATAGGCTCTCGATCCCTCCTCCAATTTCTGTCTGGCAACACCTTCCTTGCTTTCAAAGCCTAGCTCAAGGGCACCTCCTCTTGGCAGCCTTCCCTGGTTTCCCCCAAGTGAAAATGAGTCCTCCTCCAAGGCCTCAGAATACCTTACCTGGGACTCAGCTTAGGGCCCAGGTGGAAAGCCTGGCCTCAGTTTCTTCATCTGTAAAATGAGGAAACTGAATACAATATCTTCAAAGGTCCATTAAAACCCTACATCTAGAGTCTGTCTCCATTAGTTGTGTCTGTTATATCCTTGTTTCATTAAGCTATCAGAGTTTGAAAAAAGGCAGTTTGTGTGGTTTTCCATCTTTCTAACCTCAGCCGCTATCACTCCTGGGCATGGTAGGCATTTAATGAAGAGCTGTGCATTCAGTCAGTCAGTTGGTCAGCCATTCACTCAAAAACATTGATTAAGTTCCTACTATATGTAGGGCCCTGGGCACTGGACATGGGGATTTACCTGTTTCCAGATGACCCCGCAACCAGTGTGGCCACCTCAGAGGGTCCTTCCCTCACAAGATAGGGATGCCACCATTGCCCAGCCCCAGGTGCTTTTCAGAGACAGGCTAAGACAGGAGAGTCAAGGAGGCTAGTGCCTGCTCTCTTGTGCCGTCTCCTTTCCCTCTCTCTATTTCTGACTGAGCTTGGCATGTCATAGGCTTGACCCCTTGACCCTTTCCCTCCTCCCAAGCCTCTGCCCTGAAGGTCAGTGATGAAAGCGGATGGGAGCTTGGATGGGGGAGCATGGTATTCGAGCTCTGTCCCCGGGGGAAATTTGCTAAGGGACAGTACCCTATTGTTCAGGGTCTCTCAGCTGTGCCCCTACCCCTTCCCCAGCTCAGCAGAGAAAATAACCAAGGATTTCAATTTGGAGGAGGGGAGGAAAGCTCAACACCCTCATGTGACAGATAAGGAAACCGAGGCTGAGCAAGGTTAAGCCATCCCCTAGCCAGTAAGGAACAGAGCTAAGGCTGGAGCCCTAAATCCCAGGACCTTTTCTCAACAGCCCAGCTAGGAGAGAGTTCTCCTTCTCTGGCTCAGTGGAGAGGAAGCTGCATTCTGGGAACTCCCTTGGCCAGCCCAGGGCCAGGGGTCCTGCCATGCTGCCCATGGGGCTGGCTGTCACAGGCATGGATTCTCCCACATCTTGGTTCCCTCTGTCCTTCCCCTGCAGCCTCCCTACTTCCTGCCCTTTATCCCCTCTATTACAGAAAGGCTGTTCTATAGCTCCCATCTCTCTCTTCCCTTTACCTCCTGCTCCCTACCCCCAGCCCCAGCCCAGAGTGAAGGAAGTGGATGAAAAGGAGCCAGGGTCAGGGGTTAATGAGGCCATTGGGCCTCAAGCTGATGGATGGGCAGAGGCTGTCACTGGGGGAGCTATTAGCAGGCCCCCCAAAGAGGGTCAGGAGCACTGGGAATCCCCTTTGCCTCTTGGGGAGTGGCTGAGGGCTCCTTTGATACCCTTTGAGAGGCTCAGTCTCCAGGGGGAGGCAGCGACAGGGGCCATTTGTGAGAGAGCAGGAGCAGGTCCCGGGTCATTCTGGCTGGTGATGGCCAGAGAGGCAGCTTCTGTCCCCCATCACATTTGGGTTGTGTGGCCTTGGAGAGATCACTGGAGTCAAATAGCTGATAACCAGGTTCTTCATTTTACAGATGGGAAAACTGAGACTTAGAGAGAGTGCTTTGCCCAGGGTCACACAAGAAGGCAGGACTGAAGCAGGGATTCAAAATGAAATCTTCTGATATCAAATCTAGGGCTCTTCTCATTGTAGAATATCACCTCACTTAACTCCTCTGAGTCTCAATTTCCTCATGTGTAAAATGGGAACCCTCATGCTTACATTCTCTAACATCTGGTGAGTAAAAGTACTCCATACACCTTAACATCCAAAGTGACCAAACTTGACCTCAAGGAAGATATGAGCAAATGCATCCCCTTCTTCTTCCCAGAGGTGGAGGGCTATGGGGACAGATCATGGCACCTAGCTGGATGTACGGGCTACCTTTGCTTTTTTCTTTTCCCTGCTGTTGTTTTTATACTTTGTTCAAGGGATGATTCCCTAGGTGGGGGAGAGGGAAGGAAATGAAAGTCATGAAAAAAACAAGTCGATGAAATGTTAAACTTTGTAGTACCATTGAAATAGGGGAAATAACCATTTATTTAGTGCCTACTGTGTGCCAGGCAAATACAAATATTATCTCATTCAATCCTTCCAATAATTCTGAGGTGCCATTATTATCCCCATTTTACTGATGAGGAAATGGGGACAGGAAGGGGTGAAGTGACTTATCCAGGGTCACACAACTAGTGTCAGGTAGAATTGGAACTCAAGTCTTTCAGAGCACTGTGATGCCCCCTAGCTGCCTCCAACAGCAACAACTACAATGATTATCCCTCTTGTTTCTCCCACTGCCCCTTACTTTGGGGACATGCTATTTCTCCCAGCTCCTCGACAACAGATTCTGTTCTGGTTTTGTATGATGAGCCGCTGCACACAGCACCTTGAGTATAACGGGCACTTACTAAACGTTCGGTCTTGAATTGAATGGCTCTCTGTAGAGTCCTGCTTCCAGCAGAACCTGGACTTGGTGCCGCCTACAGATGGGCAGGGGGAGGGCGGAGAGAACTGGGGCAGGATTTCAGGGGAAATTCTTCTGCTTCCAATATGGCTGAAACTTTATACGGGTTAAGTCCATTGAAGTCATGTCAAATGAGAGAGGTCAGGGACAGAGACAGAGAGACAGAGACAGAGGGAGAGAAAGAAAATCACAGAGACAGAGAGAATCACAAAGAGAGAGAGGATCACAGAGAGAGACAGAGACAGAGAGAGAAGAGACAGAGAGAGACAGAATTACAGAGACAGAGAGACAGAGAGACAGACAGAGACAGACAGAGAGAGACAGAATTACAGAGTCAGAGAGACAGAGAGAGAGACAGACAGAGAGAGACAGAATTACAGAGTCAGAGAGACAGACAGAGAGAGACAGAATTACAGAGTC
This sequence comes from Bettongia penicillata ogilbyi, assembly GCA_023548195.1. NCBI lineage: Eukaryota > Metazoa > Chordata > Mammalia > Diprotodontia > Potoroidae > Bettongia > Bettongia penicillata. The sequence continues at coordinate 4,440,271 of JAJHZJ010000150.1, read as the reverse complement.
AGAGAGACAGAGAGAGAGGAGAGAGGGAGAAGGAGAAGGGGAGAGACAGAGAGAGAGAAGGAGAGGAGAAGGGAGAGAGAAAGAGAGAGAGAAGAGGGAGGGAGAATCAGAGAGGTAGTAAAAAAGAAAGAGACAGAAAGACATGTTCGCATCCAGAAAACATTCATCTAATTGAACAAATCCAACGAACATTTCTTAAACTGTCAGTCACTACGTGGAGCGCTGGGAATGTAAAGACAAAAAACTCAAAGCAGTCCCTGCCCTGGAGAAGCTTACACTTGCTCCTCTCATCTTCCTCGGACTCTCTTTGTCTCATCCATTTAAGCACGCCCTATTAACTAGCCATATCTAAGGTGAAGTGATCCAAGCACTGTCCCGGGGTGCTGAATTTAGAAAGTTTGGCAGTATAGAAAGAACAGAACTTAGCACCTGGTCAGCAAGAATCATGAGTTTAAAAACAGAGTGAACCCATTCTTGTCCCCTGCCCTGCTCTACTGTGGTCACTTCAAACAGGTGTGTCTAAACGGCCACTCCAACTCCCCACTGTGGCAGATCATCTCTGCTGCTGCAGACTTAAACTGAGGGGTCCTTTCTCAGCCACTTGTCCCAGGCACAATTAGGCATGACTACCCTGGGTGTAAAGAATTCTGGGTGGCAAGATGACCGTGAGCTCAATGTCCTCCATCGCTCTCCAGCTGGGGACTCTCCTGCCCCCTCCCCACTCTTGTCAGCCCTCTTTTCTAGGCTGCCTCTTTCACGATCTTCCCATGAATCCTATTTTTCTTTCCTCTCACCTTTGCCTGCCTCCCCCTGCTTTTCTCCCTATCTTTCTACTAGTCAGTTGACAAGCATTTATTAAGTGCTTAGTAGGACATGCATGGACCAGCTAGGTGGATAGAGCATAGAGCCTAGAGTCAGGAAGGTTTGAGTTCAAATCCAGCTTCAGATACTAGCTGTGTGTCTCTGAGCAAGTCACTTCACCCTGTTTGCCTCAGTTTCCTCATCTGTAAAATGAGCTGGAGAAGAAAATGTGAAGTCACTCCAGTATCCTTGACATGAAAACTCCAAATGGGGTCACAGAGTTGGACATGACTGAAACAAGTCAATAACAAAAATGACATGAGGGTCAGAGCTGACCCCAAAGCCAGGAAAACCTGGGTTCCAGTCTCACCTCTGATACATAGGGGTGGCATGATGCTGAGCTAGTCACTTACCTTCTCAGTGATCTAGAAAGTTCTCTAAAATGCTTAAGTTTAGGAGAAGGTCCAAGCCCACGTTGGCAGAGGCAGTTTCCTCATTCAGGAATTCCCTAGCCTAATGAAATCACAGTTCTTGTCCCTATTTCTGTCCCTTATTATGGCCCAAGCTCTGTGGTAGGCACCGGGGATATATAAAGAAAGACAAAAAGAGTCTCTACTCCCTTTTATGTGGGAGACAACATGTAAAAGGTGGGTAGACAGAAGATATGGACAAAAAAATATGGAAGAATAACGGGGGGAAGGTACCATCTTTGATCTAAGAGAGTTTTTGAGTCCCATCTTGGCACCCTGATACCTGAGTGGGAGCTCAGCCTCTTCTCTCTCTCTCTCTCTCTTTCTCCCTCCCTCCCTCCCTCTCTCCTCTTCTCTCTCTCCCCCTTCCTCTCTTTTTCTTCTTCCTCTCTTCCTGACTCTTTCTCCCTCCCTCTTTCCCTCTCTCTCCCTCCCTCATTCCTTCCCTCCCTCCCTCCCTTTCTCTTTCCCTCTGTGATGGGAACAATGAGGTGTAGGGGTATCAGGGTGGGGTGGGAGATGCCTGGGAGATCCAGAAAGAATCAGTCCTTTCTTGCTTTCTAGCCAAAGCAGAAGTGGGAAGCCCTCCAAGATCAGATGACCCTGCCCTAGAGTCTGGGCTGGGTCCCAGGGTGAGTGGGCATCTAGAGAATCGAGGGACCAGGAAAGGAGGGCAGAGACAGGGAAAGAGGCATGGAAAGGGGACAATAGGACTTGGGTCTTGTGAATGGGGCAGGGGGAGCATAACCTGAGGAAGGCAAAGAGGAGGAGGGAGTAAATCAAGCTCTGAGTCTGGAAGATGATAAAGAGAATTCTATGGAACAATACAGGAAACAGAGGGTAGGATCCAAAGAAAAGGGATCTGGGAGAGAATGAGAAGGAAGGTGCGGAAGGGAGAGGCAGAGGAAGGAAGTGACTATGTCTGAAGGCTTGAGAGGAAAGGGAAAGGGTGAAGATGGAAACAGAAAAAACAAAGTGTGTGTGTGTGTGTTTGTGTATTGGGGAGTTTGGCAAATGGACATTGGGGAGGGGAAGGGAGAGACAAGGAAGGCATTGGAATCCATAGTCCTCAAGGAGGAGACACACTGCCTGCTCCCTGCCTTGGGTGCATCTTCCACTGGCACCCCTACACCCATGTCTGGAGCATCACTACCCTCTGTGCCCAGTACAGTACCCTCTTCCGCTTGTCCCATTGGTGTGAGTCACTTGGCGTCTCATTAGATCACTGGGTGTTGTGAGAGATGTCTTTGCCTTCCCCTCCTTCAGTGAGAACATCATGTTAAGGGAGCACCAAGAAGTGGGGGGGCATGATCCCACTGACCATGACAACCCCTCCTCCCCAACCCACCCCCCCCATCCCCACCACCTCCCCACTCCATCAATGGGCGCCTTGTTGTCCAGAAAAGGGAATGAGAAGAGCAAATGAGAGAGACAGGACATGTGATCCTAAGGACTTTATTTAGCTGTTTTCCAGGTCTCCACCCCCACCCCCCACCTCTCCCTCTACCCTGGATTGTCAACTCCTCACCACTCAGCAAAAGTGAGAATGGAAGCGGGGGTGGGGGGGGTGGGGGGGGTGAGAATCCAACCCAATGCATAGCCAAGTGGAGCCTTGGAGCAGTTACTGCTAGCCATGGCCCCATCCCATCCACAGAGAGAAAGGCCAGAGATGAGGTGACCCTCAGTGAACCCTTGTTGATGGTCTGTACTATGGGAAAGTAAAGAAATGTCAATTCTGATCTGCAGAGTCATGGGAGAACTTTGAGTGATATGGCACAAGGAGGGGGAGAAAAGGAAGGGGGTGCTTCTCAATGGAGTCACTAGCTCCCAAATAATCCTCCAACCCCCTCTTCTCATTCTACATTCATAATCTTCCACTTTAGTAGCCTGGGGAGTCTTCGGGGATGAGAGATGAACCTTGGCCTTGATGGGAAAAAGAACCACATTCAGGGAAAGGAAAAGGAGTTCAGCACAGATTTTGACCAAGATTCCATTCCTCACCTCTGAGTCTGAGAAGAGCCTCCAGATATCCCACTAGGTCTCACAAAACAGATCCTGGCTCTCCACTGAGGAAGTGGAGAAGGAGGTGTGTGTGTGTGTGTGTGTGTGTGTGTGTGTGTGTGTGTGTGTGTGTGTGCGTGTATGTTTGTGTGTGTGTTGGGGGTGATCTGTGAGTAGTAGTAGTAACTGCCCCACCAGGAACTCAACTGGCCAATTCCAGTTGGTCGATATATCCTCTTCCTTCCTTCCTTCCTTCCTTCCTTCCTTCCTTCCTTCCTTCCTTCCTTCCTTCCTTCCTTCCTTCCTTCCTTCCTTCCCTCCTTCCTTCCTTTCTTCCTTCCCTCCCTCCCTCCTTTCTTTCCTTCCTTCCTTCCTTCCATCCCCCTTTTCTTCCCTCTTTCCTTCCCCCTCTCCTCTTCCTCTGTTCACATAGGGAGTCATATTCTTGCCTGTGGTGCTCTGCCCAAAGAAATATAAATTTTGATCACTGAAACCTTGCAAGATATCTTGGGGTTTACTGGCTAGATTTCTTTTCTAAGGACATGCCTTAAATTATATCACTCTGGCTCTCATTGATTGGTCAACAATAGGTCCTAGCCACTTGGTGATTATTTGGGCTACATTGGCTCAAAGTGAGTATAAATAGCAGTTGTTTCTGTTTTATCCAGAAATCCTGAGGGTCTTCCCCTCCCTGACTTTAGTTTTGTTTTTGACTAGGTAAAAGAGGCTATTCCTCGCCTCATTTCTTACCTAGCCTTAATCACTGAATTGGCATTGCCTCAGTCAAATTGAGACTTGGGAAAAACCTTAGCTTAAAAAAGGGTCAAGGTCTCCCACTGCATCCAGGGACACCTCCAGTTGTCCTAATCCATATCTTGCTACTGGACCCAGACAACTCTGGAGGAAAAGAGTGAGGCTGGTGACTTTGCACAGCCCTTTGTCACTTAAATCCAATTCACCTGCAAGCTATGATATTACCTTCCTGATGTCATGGTCCTCTTCAAGAACAAAGGACATAGAACAGAGTCCTGGCTGTGAGCTAGAGCCACACCTGACCATGTACGGTACCTGCCATATTCAATAAGGGTAGGGAGGCCTGGAGGTACCCAGAACCAGGAGGGAGGTAGAGAAAATAAGAATGGGGGAAAGGAAAGGGAAGACAGAGATGAAAAAGATAAATAAAAATATCTTTTTTTAAAACCAAGAAATAGTCATTTTAAAGTAAGCCAAAGCAGACTTAGGTTCAACTTTGGCCTCTGTCAATACTCATGTGACCTTGGACAAATCATTTAATCTCCTTGAGTCTCCATTAGGGCCTCTGCTCCATTAGGGAGTTGGATTGGAGGCCTCTAAGGTCCTTCCCAGATCTAAGTCTGCATCTATATGGTGATTCCATGGTCCTATAATTCTAGCATCTAAAAAACACATAGATGGATTTTGAGTATATATGTAACAATACCTGGGACAAACTTGGAAAAACAATTGGTGTTTTTTTAGATAACTTTAACCTCCAAATATCTTCCTCTCATCTCCCCCTCAAAGAGCCATCTTTTGATCCTTTGTAATATAGGAGAGAGAAGGAGAGGGAGAGAGAAATAGAAAAAGTGAAAAAAGAGGGAAGGAAAGAGTAAGAAAGAATGAAAGGAGAGAGAAAGAGAGAGGGAGACAGACAAAGAGTGATAAAAAGATAGAGAGAAATAAAGAGGGGGAAGGAGAGAGAGAAGAGAGACAGAATTAAGACAGAGAGAAAAAGAGAAAGGGAGAAAAAAGGGAAGGATAAAAAGAAAAACAGAGAGGAGAGAAAGAGAGGAGGAGAAAGAAGGAAAGAGACAGAAAGAGAAAAGAATGAAAAAGGAGAGAGAAGGGGAGAAAGAGCAAGCAAAAGAGAGGAGAAAGAGGGAGAGAGACAGACACAGAGAGACAGAGATGAAGAAAGAGAGGGAGAGAGAGAGAGAGAAAGAGACAGAGAGAGGCAAGAGAAATTCAGCCAAAGTAACCAATCCATTAACTGGACCTTGACTACCTAGACCAGGACATTGCCTGAATGGAATATAAACTCCCTCAGTTCAAGGATGGTTTCATTTTTGTCTTTTCTTTTTTCTCTCTAGTGCCTGGTACACAAAGCTAAATATGCTTGCTAATTAAGTGATTTATTTGATGTTCCACACCCATAGACCCCCATCTTTTCTGACCATGACAACCTATGCAGGAGACACCTTGCGTATTAAATCATACCCATGGCTACTGACTGAAATGGAAAGGGAAAGTGTTTTCTAGACAATTTAGGAAGAAAAAACCCACTTGGCTTCAGTTATTGGGATATTTCAGGCAGAAGTGACTGAGAAAGACTTGAAGTCTCTGGTTAACTACACAAAGACAGCTGCTTTCCAGTCTTTCTGCAATGGGAACATGACAGACAACCCTCCTCCCCTGTCCCAGGAGCATTCCACGATGTTCATTTATTTCTTTTTCAATTCACCTAGCTAAAGATGACTTGGTTTCCAGATGACTTGGTTTCCAAACATTTCTCAACATTCCCTGAGATCACTGAAGACACCCTAGAGACAGGACTTGCAAAACTCATTGGTGTGTAGACATGGCATCAGTATAAATATTTCCCGTTGGAAAGAAAAAAAAGAGGATTCATCCTGGGCCATTCAGAGAGTAGCCCGCCCCTCTCTCAAGGATGTATCAAGGTAGTATGTCAGTAGACAGCAGAGGGAGGTGTTTGAGGGGTGGAGGTACTGAGGCTCTGTGACTGGGTTAAGTCACAGTAGAGATAAAGTTTCACTCTGGACTAGAGAGAGATGGAGCCCTTGGTCTGTTTCCATCTTTCCTTAAAGCACCTGGGGTTTTGGGTGTACTCACCACACACACACACACACACACACACACACACACACACACACACACATGTCCACATGCATATAGTTAAACAATCCCAATCCCATGCAGTAATGGAAGAAAGACTACACATCTCTGAGTTTCTGATTCTTCATCAATGTATGTGCATGTGTATATGTGCGTGTCCCTGCACAAACAGGGAGACAGAATGGGACCCAAGTGTGGGGAAGGGGAATGATTCAAAATGGTGGCTGCCTCCATCAAGCCAGCTCAGGAGAGAGAAGGAACCATGACTGAGCCATGGTCATTTCTTGCCCCTCATCAGTCATTTGGCAGTTAAGGGATGTGGGGGTAGCTAGGAGGAGGGAGTTGAGGCTGGTGGGGGCTGGGGTGGGGGAAGTGCAGAGAGAGAAAGGCAGGGAAAGAAACAAAAGGTTCCTTTGTAGGATAGAGGGGAGAGGGAGAAAAGGGAGAGCATTACCAAATGCCCAGAAGCCATATTTGTAACAAGAGAACTATTCTCTCCCATCTCTTAGAAAACAACTTGGAGCAGAGAAAGGAGAGAGAGAGAGACAGAGAGACAGAGACACAGACACAGAGACAGAGACACAAAGAGACAGACAGAGAGACAGAGAGAGACAGAGAGAGATGGGAGGGGAGGGGAGGGAAGGGAAGGGAAGGGAAGGGAAGGGAAGGGAAGGGAAGGGAAGGGAAGGGAAGGGAAGAGAAGAGAAGAGAAGAGAAGAGAAGAGAAGAGAAGAGAAGAGAAGAGAAGAGAAGAGAAGAGAGAAGAGACAGAGACAAAGAGAAAGGGAAAGGGAAAGGGAAAGAAGAGGAGAGGAAAGGAGGGGAGATGGGAGAGAGAGAGAATGAGAAGGAGGAGGAGAGGCTGGATGATTTAACCCCATGGGCACAGGGAAAGGGGACTGGAAATGGACCTACTTAAGGAAAGGTGATGGGCTGATTGATGGAGACAGTGGGACAGTTCTAGGCCTGAACTAAGGTGAGACCCTTTTTCCCACCAAGGGTCATTCAGCCTCTTTCAAGAAGATTTTGCAGGACTGGGCAGGTCATGGGTCAGGAAACCAGAGAGTGTCCCTTCTTGCACTCCCTAGACCCATCGACTCCCATTTCAAACCTTTTTTGACCACTTTAGCCATTCCTCTCCACAGTTTTCCTTTCACATCACATAAAACCACACCCTCCTCCTCACCATCCTCCCCTAGTACTTCATCACAGTAGGTGAAGAAGAGAAGGTTCTACCAGAGAAATGCAAGCTCAGGAAATCTCTACCAAGATGGAAAGCAGTTGACAGTGTGTCCACTGTTCAAGGACCAGGGTAGCTAGGATCAGAGGCTTCCCAAGGTCAACACCAAGCTAACCCAGCCATAGCAGCTCTCAAGAACCGTCCACCAAGGTGCAGAGAGGCTGAGGCTCTCTTCTGGAGATGAGAAGATTCACCTAGCAAAGTGCTGGATCTTTAAAGGGTCAAAGGAAATTATCATCTAAGTAGACCATTAGGGTAGTTAGGTGCTGCCTGATAGAGTCAGGGAGATTCATCTTCCCGAGTTTGGATCTGATCTCAGACACTTGCTAGCTGTGTGACCCTCGGCAAGTCACTTTACCTTGTTTGCCTCAGTTTCCTCATCTGTAAAATAAGCTAGAGAAGATACACTCCAGTATCTTTGCCAAAAACAAACAAACCCTAAAAAATCACCAAATGAGATCATGGAGAGTTGGACATGACTGTAATGACTCAGTCTAATAGCTCTAGATGGGAAAGGAACTCAGAATCCAATCCTCTCATTTTACAGGGAAGGAAGCTGAGGCTCAGGCAAGGTAAGCACCTTGCCCCAAATCACTTAGGTAGGAAGTATCAAGTCTTCTCATATAAGAGTTACTACTCTTTCCAATGTGTCTATTCATAACTTTGGAGATGGAAGGAACCTTCTGTCAGGTCAATGGAAGGTCCAAGGAGGACAATGACCATAGTCCATGCCTTTTTTAATAAATAAAGAAACTGAATCACTGAGAAAGTGACATAGGCTGTAAGTGGCAAAGTCAATCTTCTGCCCATCAAGTACACAAGCTTTTCATCAGTTCTCAAACCTTCTTTCCCATCTAGTTATACTTAACTGGTACTTGGGTTCTTGGGTACCATACTTAACTGATACAACTGGCTGGAGTTGGGGATATTCCTCATTTGGTTTGGATACATCCACTTTGAATTTGGATTGGAAGGGTAGGGAATCAAATCTTCTTTCCTCTAGGAAAGAACTAGGATAGTTGAGGCTGAAGGGAAGGGAAGGAGGAGAGAAAATGGGGTGGAGCAGAGGGGCCTCAGGGTGACATAAGAGCTGTCAGCCTCTCTGGGAAGAAACATTAGCCTTTCTCTGCTTGGCTCCAGAGAGCAGCACTAGGAGCAAAGTGGGCAAGGGGCAGCTCAGTAACCCCACATACCTTAATTAGGAGAGAGGTGGAGAAGCTTGGATTTCCTGTTTGTTTTCTTGTTTGGGAGGAAAAGAGGCTGTGATGGATGGATGAAGGAAGGAAGGAAGGAAGGAAGGAAGGAAGGAAGGAAGGAAGGAAGGAAGGAAGGAAGGAAGGAAGGAAGGAAGGAAGGAAGGAAGGAAGGAAGGAAAGGAGGGAATAAGGGAGGAAGCAGTTTTTGAGCTTGGCCAGGCCACCATGGATGGAGAGAGAGAAGGGAGAGAGAGAGAGAGAGAGAGAGAGAGAGAGAGAGAGTGATTCAAGGCTCATCCACAAATTGGTTTTGGGGATGCATGTTTTGGTCCCAGTAATACAGAGAAGGAGCAGTTACAATCCCCAAAGCAGTTGCTTCCCTAGAACTCTGGAATGTAGTCTGGCTCCAGAGGCAATGTAGAATTAGGGAACCCAGGCTGATGAGCCTGAGTTCCAATCCTGGCTGACGTTCTTTACCTGTATGACCTTGGTCAAGTCACTCAGTGTCCAGTCACACCTCAGTCTGTCAGATGAGGGAGTTAAACTGGAGGATCCCTGACTTGCTTCCTTCCACCTCTCAACCAACAATCCCATTTTACAGATGAGGAAGTGGAAGCCCAGGCTGTTGTGAGTGCACTGGAACTTTGGGAAGTGTGTGTGGGGGGTGGGCAGTGTCTTGCTTCTCTTGGCATCCGATGGTGCCCTGGCCGTGCCAGGACCAGGCCAGCCAAGTGGGAAGTCACATGGGGTGGGAGTGGTACCTCCGGCTCCACCCCTGCCCCCCATCCTTCTGTTTTTCCTTTATCTGTTCTTCAAAAACAAGAAAGGAAATCAAGTGGAAACACAAACCTGCCGGTCCCTCTCCTCTTCCCTGGGGCTTTCCCAGCTCACTCCCCACGCCCCCCAGGTTGGATACCTAGTTGGGGGGGGTAGCTGTAACCGCAAACACCCCAGTGGTATTCCACAGCCTCTCAGCCCAGCCCCCAGCTCTGGGCTGTTTGGGTTGGCAAGGACCTGCTGGCACCGGACTTTACCTGGGCCACTCAGGCTATGTGGGGCTGGCGGCTAGCCCACTCCCCTAGGGCAGAATCCAGAAGAACCAGCCCCATGCCAAGGGGTCCCCTAGAGCCAGGCCTGGGCTGGGGGGAATCTTAGCCTAGGCTCCCAAATGTGTCCTAAACTCTCTCTCCTGGCCCCTCCAACACCCCCCCAGTCCCCACTTCTAAGTGCTCTTGGCACTTAGTTCCTCCTGAGGCTGGGGAAGAGCCATGAGGAAACCCCCATACTGGGCACCCCCACTCCTGGCTTAACAAGACGGCACTACAGATGGAGAGCTGGACACTTGATAGCTGTGTGACCCTGGGCAAGTCACTTAATGCCATCTGCTTCAGTCTCCTCATCTCTAAAGTGGGGATAGCAAAAGCCTCCATCTCCCAGGATCAGTATGAAGCTCAAATGTGACAGTGTGTAGGGAAAGCCTTTTGAAAGCCTTCAAAGCTGGTATACATGATACAATTCTCTGAGATGTAGCTGCATCCTCATGATGATCCAGCTCTGGAGATTGGAAAGCCCCCAGCCTTTTGCCCTCTAGAGATCACAGGGATTGCAGAGGTCATCTGGTCCAATGTCCTCAGATTTACAGATGAGGAAACTGAGGCCCGAGATGGTTACAGTGATCCCATAGGATCACAGAGTCATCTAATCCCCTTGTTATAGGGAGGCCCAGGGGTGTGTGACTTATCCAAGGTCACAAGATTCTAGATTTAGACCCACATTCTCGGACTCCCTGGGCCCATTTATTGCTCCAGCATCAGCCTGGAAGGCCGATATTTTTGTCCCAGGCCCCATCTGTGATCAGGCAGAGTCCAGATCAGGGACAGAACTGGAGCAAAGCCGGGGCCCCTGAAGCTGCAGGTCCGGTCTGTGGCATGGCTTAGTGGCTGTCTTTTAGTTTTTAAGTAACTTGTCGTCCTTTGTTGTTCATTTTAACTCTTCATTATCCCACTGGGAGTTTTCTTGGCAAAGATACTGGAGTGGTTTGTCATTTCCTTCTCCAGATCATTTTACAGATGAGGAAACTGAGGCATACAGAGGAAAGTGACTTGTTAAGTCACACAGCTAGGAAGCATCTGAAGCTGGATTTGAACTCAGGAAGAAGAGTCTTCCAGAGTCCAAGCCCAGTGCTCTACCCACTATGGTACCATCTGGCTGTTCTAAATAATTTATTAGTGATCCTTAAATAATAAAATGTCTAATTGAATCTGTGTTTACAGCTAATTAAATTTTTATCTTAAAAACTGACACACAACCTCTCCTTTCCTTAATTTTTGAGGATGAGGTAGAGGAGAAACCCAGAACTGGGCCCCAGTGTTTGGGGCAGATCATTCTCTCAGAGTTCTGAGCTCTGATGCTTCCTTGGGCCCACCTCCGGAGAGTAAGGTCCCTGGTCTAACAGTCCCTTTTGGTTCTGATTTCTCATGCTCTAAGCTCCCTCCCAGTCCTGACATTTCATGTTCTAAAGTCACTCCCCAGTTATGACATCCCCTGTTCTAAGGCTCCTTCAAGCTCTGAGATTCCATGTTCCAAGATCTCTTCCACCTCTGATTAGATTCTCTAAGGGTCTTCTAGCTCAGATATCCCATGTTCCAATGGCCCATTCAGTACCTCGCAGTCCTAAATAAGAGTTCTTTCCACTGTACCCGCTCAGATCAACTACACCACTTTCCTCTGTTAACACTGCTTATTGGAAAGGATTCTCTCTCTTCCTTCAGAGACTTAAAAAAATTATACAGCTCCCATTTCTATGAATTTTCAATGGTTACAAAATGCTTTCCCCACAACACCCCTATAAAGTGGGTAGTGCAAAATATCATTACCTCCATTTTACAGATTGGAAAACTAAGACTCGGAGAACTCATAAAATCATAGGTTTATATCTGAAAGGGAACTTGCAAACTATTGAGCTCAATCCTTTTATTTTACAGGGGAGGAAACCAAGGTCCAGAGAGGATTTGCTTTTTTTTTTTTTTTTGAGAAGAGAATTTTTTTTTAATTTACTACTCATTTTTAACATTCTTTTATTTCTAAATTGACCTCCAAATTCTCTCTCTCCCCCAACCCTCATCCACTCACTGAAAAAGAAAACAATATGTCAATTATACATATAAAAAATTTAATTAAAAAAATATACATGTGAAATCATATAAAACATATTTCCACATTAACCATATTGCAAATAAAATAAAAATAAAGTGACAAAATTATACTTGTACTTACACTCAGAGTTCATTAGTTCTCTCTCTAGAGGTAGATAGCATTTTTCGTCATGAATCCTTGTCGGGATCACTGTATTGATCAGAAGAGCCAAGTCCTTGGCAGTTGGTTATCATGACAACATCACTGTTACTATGCAAAAGAGTCTCCTGGTTCTCTAATTTCACTGTGTATCAGTTCATATAGTTCTCGCCATGTTTTTCTGAAATTAGCCCCTTCATCATTTCTTATAGCACAATAGTACTCCATCACAACCATATCACACAACTTGTTCAACCATTCCCTAACTGATAGATCAAGGCATTTCCTTGATTTCCAATTCTTTACCACCACAAAAAGAGCTGCTACAAATATTTTTGTACATATAAGTCCTTTTCTTTTTTCCTTTGATCTTTTTGGGGCACAGACCTAGTAGTGGTATTGCTGAGTCAAAGGGTATGGACAGTTTTATAGCCCTTTGGCCATATATCCAAATTGTTCTCCAGAAGGGTTAGACCACTACTCCACCAATTCGTTAATGTAGCTATTTTCCCTTATTCCCTTCAGCATTTGTCATTTCTGAGAGGTCTGAAGTGGTACCTCAGAGTTGTTTTAATTTGTATTACTCTAAAGCATAGTGATTTAAAGCATTTTAAAACTATAACTATAGATATCTTTGATTTCTTCTTTTGAAAACTGTCTGTTCCTCCTTTGACCATTTATCAATTGAAGAATGGCTCTTATTTTTATAAATATGACTTATTTCCCTATATATTTGAGAAATAAGGCCTTTATAAGAGAAACTGACTGTACATTTTTGATATTACTTCATTATCTATGGTAGTTTCGCTGATAATCTCTTTTAATTAAGATAATTTTTGCTTTTTGAGATCATGATTGCCATCCCTGCCCTCTTAACTTCAACTGAAGCATAATAGATTCTGCTCCAGTCTTTTATTTTAACTCTATGTGTGTCTTTTGGTTTCAAATGTGTCTCTTGTAAACAACATATTGTTGGATTCTGGTTTCTGATCCACTCTGCAAGCTGCTGCATTTTATGGATGAGCTCATTCCATTCACATTTATAGTTATACTAACTGCATTTTCCCTTCTATCTTATTTTCTTCTGTTTATCTTTCTCTCTTTTCTTTTATCCTGTCCCTCCTCAAAAGTCTGTTTTGCTTCTGACCTCTGTTTCCCTTAATTTATCTTTCCTTCTATCACTCCCTCTCTCATATCTCTTATCCTCTTCCCCTCCTATTTCCATATTGGGTAAGATAGATTTCTATACTCAGCTGAGTGTGTGGGTGTGTATGTGTGTGTATGTATGTATGTATGTATGTATGTATATATTCTCTTCCCTTTTTAAACCAATTCTGATAAGAGTGAGGTCCAAATATTGCCCTGTACCCTGCCATTTTCTTCTCCATTGTAAAAGTTTTTCCTTTCTGTACTGTCTTAATGTGAGAAAATTTCTCCATTCTACCTCTCCCTTCCACCCTCTCCCAGTACATCTCTCTTTTTCACTGCTTCATTTTTTTTTAGATCCCAATATAATTGACTCACATTCATAGTCTCAATGTAGCCTCTTTCTAATTTCCCTAATAATGGCAAAATCCTTAGGAAATACATGGATCATCTTCCCAATGGGAATGTAAATAGTTTAACTTTATTGAGTCTCAAGATTTCTCTTTCTTGTTATCTTTTCATGCCTTTCTTGTGTTTGAATGTCAGATTTTCTATTCAGCTCTAGTCTTTTCATCAGGAATGCTTGAAAATCCTTGCTTTTATTAAATATCCATTTTTCCCTGTACAGATTATATTAAATTTTGCTGACCAAGTTATTCTTGGTTATAATCCTAGCTCCTTTGCCCTCCAAAATATCATACTCTAAGCCTTCCACTCCTTTAATGTGGAAACTGATAAATATTGTGTGAACATGACTGTGACTCCATGATATTTGAATTGCTTCTTTCTGATGGCTTGCAATATTTTTTTTTCCTTTACCTGGGAGCTCTGGAATTTGACTATAGTATTCCTGGTTTCATTTTGGGATCTCTTTCAGATGATTGGTAGATTCTTTCCATTTCTATTTTACCCTCTGGATCTAACATATCAGAAGAGTTTGCATTTATAATTTCTTGAAATATGATATTTAGATGCTTTTTTATGATGGCTTTTATGTAGTCCAATAATTTTTAAATTCTCTCTTAGTCTATTTTCCAGATTAGTTTTTTTTCTCATGAGATAGTTCACATTTTCCTTTATTTTTTTCATTCTTTTGACTTGGTTTTACTGTTTCTTGGTGTTTTGTGGAGTCATTGGCTTCCACTTGTCCAATTCTAATCTTTAAGGAATAATTTTCTTCAGGGAGTTTTTGTACTTCTTTTTCTATTTGTCCAATTCTACTTTTTAAGGAGTTCTTTTCTTCATTGAATTTTTGTGCCTCTTTTACCAATACTGTTTTCTAAGGTGTTATTTTCTTCAGTATTTTTGTGTGTGTCTTTATTTTACCAAGTTATTAATTTTCTTTTCAAAGTTATCTTGCTTTGCTCTCATTTCTGTCCCCAATTTTTCCTCTACTATTCTTATCTCTTTCTTTAACTTTTTCAGGAATTCTTGTCGGGCTTGCGTGCAAATAGCATTTTTTTTGAGGCTTTGGTTTTAGGTGTTTTCACATTGTTGTCCTCTGCATTAATGTCTTGGCCTTCCCTTCCACCATGGTAACTTTTTATAGTCAAGTTCTTTTTTCTTGTTTTTTGCTCATTTTTCCAGCTTATTTCTTGACTTTGAACTTTATGTTAAAGTTGGGCTCTGCTCAACTGAGGGTGAGAAGACACTGTGCCAAGCTTCAGGCTTTTTTGTACTGCTGTTTTCTGAGTTAGTTCTTGGAGTCTTAAAATTATCAGTGCTTCCAAGCACTGGGAGACCATATCCTGAGAGATAACTGGTCACTGCTCTCCTGGTCTGCACTTTGGTCTTACCAAGGAAGAGTCCCTGGTCCCTTGCAACTGAACAGCACTCCTCTCTGCCCTGGAACTGTGACCCAGAATGGTGTATGGGCAATAGAGTTATCAATCAGTGCCAACTTCACCCAATGCCAGCAAAGGGTCCTCCTATAATCTTTTTCTCTTTCACTCTTTTTGTTGGCACTAGTACTGAAAAATTTTATTTGAGAATTATTTTAAAGTTGTTTGGATGGCAATATTGGGAGACTTCATCTGGGTTGCTCCTTCCACTCTGCCATCTTGATCCTATCTATTGAAGAACTTTTTTTTTGCCTTTTCTTTTCATCCCCAGTACTTAGCACAGTCCCTGGCATATAATATGAGTTTAATAAATGCTTATGGGTTTGACTTGACTTGTCCAAGCTCACCCAGCTTGGTAGTAAGTGTCTTAGACTGAATTTGACCTCTGGTTTTCCTGACCCCAAGAACACCTATACCATCTAGTTATCTCTTTAGGTAAAATGACTGGCCCAGGGTCACACAGGTAGGTGCAATGAGCTGGATCGGTTTTCAAATTCAGGCCCTCTGGTGCCAAAGTCAGGTTGTTTTCACAACAGGACTTTACCTTTCCATCCCACCCAAATCACTGTTCAACCTTAGGCTTTGTGCCCTAAAGTCCTCTCTTTTTTGGTTGACTTAATTTACCCTGCTGGTAGGTTTAGTGGGTATTAGTGGGTTTAACACACTTTTCCCAGGGGATCACTTAGCACATCTTTAAACAGAAAACTTCAGTTCCTTAACCCATAAGAGAGATTAATGGTAGACATCTCAGACCTATGCATGGGAACTCACAGGAGCCCTCACATCCTGGCCCAACAAAAGGCCTAGGGGGAGGGGGTGCTTGCTAGTGGCTTGAGCTACCATGTTGACATCAGGCATTGGAATGGAGAAGAGAGGGAAGAGGGTTCCTTTGTAGGAAAAGTGGATGGGACTTGGTGACTGCCTGGTTACGGGAGATGAAGGATTGGGATGAGTCAAAGATGACTCCAAGGTTTGGGGCCTGAGTGACCGGGAGAACAGTGGTGCTATTGATGGGAACAGGAAGACTGGGAGGGGGAACTCCTCGAGGCTTTTTTGGGTTTTGTACATGGAGTCCTAAAATCTTACAGCTGGCAGGAATCTTTGCAATCAGAAGGAAGCACTTGTCCTGGACTCAGGGGGTCTGGGTTCAAATTCTATTTCTCTTATTTACTACCTATGTGATCTTGTCATTTAAATTCTTTGAACTTCAATCAATAACTATTTATTAAGCACCTTATTAAGCACATTAAGCATGTGCTAGACACTGTGCTAAGCCTCATTTTCCTCTTCTGTAAAATGTAGACTAGTTAACCTTTTCTGGTGCTTGTATACCCTCCCCACAAAATCTAACCCTGTAAAGCAATGATCTCAGTCAGTCAGAGGTGCAGCTGGGACTGGGATCCTGGCCTGATGACTCTTACATCACTACTTTTGACACAAGTTAAGTTGGACAATCAGGTAAGATCTGTCCAGTAGACCTCAGTGACCCTAGGCACTTCCTGGATGCCTTTTGCCATCACACACACACACACACACACATACACACACACATTATCCAAGTCCCCCAATATGGTTCTTCACTTAACCCTTCCCCTTTCCCATTAGCCTACACTTCCTCTCCTGTCCCCCTCTCTTTGCAGTCCCTGATACTTGACCCTCAGATCAACAAAGACATTGATACACTCAATGAGGTCTAGAGTGAGGGTGATACCCACCCAGGGCAGAATAATGATTCCTGCTGCCCTGGTCCGACCACAGCTGGAGTCTTGTACCCAAGTTCTAGGTATCATGTCCTAGGAGGGCCTTACCAAACTGGAACTCATCCAGCGGGGGGGTGGGGTGGGGGTGGGGGGGGTGGGGGGGGTGGGGGTGGTGCGGTGACTAGGCTGATGAGCAGAGTGTGAATCATACCCTATGAGCATCAGTCTAGGGAGATAAAGATGTTTAGCTCTGAGAAGAGATGTCTCGGAGGGGAAATGAGAACTGTCTTCCAAGCATTGGGAAGTCTACCATGAGGAAGAAAGCCCAGGCTTTTTCTGTGCTAGGCTATGCTGGTGATACAAAGACAAAAGTGAAGCCATGCTTGCCCTCCGAAAGCTTCCATTCTAAAAGGAGGTGGAGGAAATTCCAGGGTCAGATTTGCCCAAAGGGGCCAACAGAGTATGGCCACAGAACTGAAGCTCTTGGAGGGCCCCAACATTCTCTATCTGCTGACATTCTAGACTTCTAGGTGTGGCGCCAACCCTCCATCCCCCTCTGCATCCTGAATTCTCTCTTTCTGCTCCTTCTAATTCAACGATCTGACAAAGATCTAGCCCAAAGCCCACCACTCTCCCCATGGCATCTTTCTCCAGATGAGCCCACAGTTGGATCTATTGGCTGTGAATCCTCATGGTCTACACCACTCATCCCCCCTTTCCTGCTACATCATTAATCATCTTTTCATTTGTTTGTCTCTCCCACCCTCGTTCTGCCCCACACTATGAGCGACTTGAAGTCAAGGGCTGGACTTCTCTTCCAGAGTTTCCCCTGTTCGGGTACAAGGAAGACATATTGGAGAGAGGCTGGGGATCCCATTGATTTTCTGGGAAGTACCTTGCCACCGTTCGGTCCCCCTTTTCTGCTTAAAACAGGATGCTCCCTCTCTCTAGTCATCCTTCCTCCGCCCCTGCTCCCTCAGCACCCCGGAGGCCAAACCGCCATATCCCCTTCTTATCCCAGGAATGGCCTCACCCACAAGAGGACTGTCTGTGCTGATGCAGAGAGGGGAGGAGATTGTGGTTTCTCCCCAGCCCACGCAGAGGATTAGGATGGACTGTGATAGTATGGGATGGTAACCAGTATTCTCTCTCCAAATCCCCCCCTCCCTTTCTCTTCCCCCTTCCCCCTGACATCATGTGTGAAAATACACAGAGCTAATTCTGAAATCACTTCCACACCTCCCCATATATTGCCTCTATCTTTCACAGAATCTCAAAGCTGGAGCCTTGGGGGTCTCCTCATCCAACCTGCATCCAACAGGAACTCCTAACATACCTCACAAAGTGTCATGGAAGGAAGGGCACTCACTGGTCACCCAAGCAGCCCCTCCCACATGCACAATAGGTATGGGCATTCCTCCTCACTCTCACCATCCCCCCACCCAAAGATCTTCATTTCTTCTTTGTTATTTTTGTCCAGCCTTGACTGACTCTCCATGACCCCATCTGGGGTTTTCTTGGCAGAGATCCTGAAGGGGCTTACCATTTCCTTCTCCAGCTCATTTTACAGATGAGGAAACTGAGGCAAACAGGGTAAAAGATTTTGTCAGGGTCATACAAGTGACCTGAGTTTGACGTTGGATTTGAACTCAGGTTTTCATGACTCCTGGGCTGGTGTTCTATCCACTGAGCCTCATTTCTCCTGCTTACTTCTATAATGCCTTCCCATTCACTTCACAGAGAAGGGAAGTTTTCTCTGACTTCTCCAAGCCACAGAAATCTCCCTCTCTTCTCTAGATTCCTGTAGCCCTTACCAATCCTCCCTCATGGCACTGAGCAGAACCCCCAGGACTCTTTCATCCCATCTCATCAGACTAGCAACCTCACTAGAGTGGGATCTGTGATTCATTCCATGCTGTCTCTCCTAAGGCACCCAGTACAGGGTACTACCCAGAATCGGGGCAGGGGGAGTCATTGATGACTGATGCCAAGGATTCAGACTCCTCGTCTGGAATCCAAGGTCTTTCTCAATCTGGCCTCTCATTTCCCCTTCTACACACACACACACACACACACACACACACACACACACACATACACACATACACACACTCACACACACATCTTTATTTCATATTCATAGTACAATCCTCACAGGGCTAACAGAACCAATGACATGGATATTTCATTCCCACAGCCTAAAATGAAATTTTTCTACAGCAAAATTCATTTTGTAAACCCCTATGAAAAACCTTGTGATACCCTGGAAAGAGTTCTGCAAATGAAGCCTGCACCACCTACAATAATAATGATAGCCCTTTAAAGTTTGCAAAGCCCTTTACAAATATCTCATTTAATCCTCACCCTTGGGATGAGGTAGGTGGTATTATTATTTTACAGTTGAAGAAATTGAGACAGACCAAGGGTAAGTGACTTGCCCAGGGTCACACAGTTAGTAAGTATGTGAGGCTAGATTGGAACTCAGGTCTTCCTGACCTCAGGTCCAGCATTCTATCCATTGTGTCAACCTCAATATGTTGACTTTGGACAGAATGGTTCCCACTCTGAGCCTCACCCTCCCCTTCTGTAAAATGAAGTGAGGAGGGGGGGTTAAAGGAGCCGATCTCAGCGGTTCTTCCCAGCAAGCCAGGCAGGATCTCATGACCGCTCTCGCTCTCGCCTCCAGCTACATCCTCACATGGGCGCCATGGACTTGTGGGCCCGCTTCGTTCACACACTTCTCATATGACCCACATAAACCTCAACAGCAGCCCCATCTGGGCACATGACCCGCCCAGACTGACTTGGGTCTCTCTCACCCCACAGCAAAGGCTCTTCTCTGCTCTACAGAGACGCTGACTTTGAGAAGGGGGTGGTCTGGGATTGGGAGAGCCAGTAGGCCAGGCAAAGGATAGAGGGAGTCAGGAAGATGAGAGGAAGCTTCGGGGATGGGGGAAATGGGGCGTGGGGTGGGGAACAGGCGCTGGGAAAATCTCCCCCACCCAGCACGGAGGGGATCTGGGGGGGAGGGGCCGGGCTGCCCCGGTGCTGTACAGCTGCAGGCCTGCTCCCCAGTGGGCCGCCCTGCTGAAGAATGCCATCTTTGTTCCAGGCTTGAAAGGGTAAGAGAAACACTTACGCATGGTAAATTAGCCCCCAAATGGGTTTCTCTAAAACACCCAATTGTCTCCCCAGGCCTGCAGCTGCAGGGAACTTCCAGGGAGAAGAGGGGAGGGGTTGGCTTTTGGGTGATGGGGGCTGGGGGCTGGAAATGGGGCCATTTCATCTTCCCACCTCCTTCCAGGGAAGTGGACAATTCAGGAATTGAGGAGCTGGAGGCTGCTCTGACCCCCTCCCTCTGCAGAGGAGGGAGGGGAGGCAGGATCGGGGAAGAGACTTGCCCAAGGTCAAACACAGACTGTGAATGGCAGCCCGGGCAGAAGCTCAAAGAGTTTCTTTTAAGTTGTGTCTGGAGCCTTCACACACGGAACAGAGTCTTGTTCAAATTAGGAGGGAAAGGGGCTCCTGGACCCTCCCACTGAAAGCTATCTCAGTGCAGAGATGTGATGTTCCAAGGTCTTGCTTAGGGTCTGGCGTTCTCTGTTCTTAGGTCCCTCCCAGCCCTGACATCCCCTGTTCTCAGGTCCCTCCCAGCTCTGACATTCTAGCATTCTTTCTGTGCTTTCCCAGGTGGAGGCAGTCCTAACACAGCACAGTCTGTCTCCTCCTGACTGAGGGGTCCCAGGAACGTTCAGTCAGAAGCCAGCTGACCCTCTGGGAGTCACTCTGCCCTAAAACTGCCCACACCCAATGGTCCAAAGTCCGGTGTCAGGAGTGGTGGTTGACGGGTGTAGATTAGAAGTCAGAGGTCCTAGGTTCTAGTGACAGCCCCAAAATTGCAGTGTATAATCTTGGGCAAGTCTCTTCAATTTCTTCCTCTGAACTTAACATAGGTATCTGAAAGATGAACCCTCTGATACAGATTGGGACCTCTCTGCGCCTTCAGTCAATGCCATGAGCTATTGCATCATCCCCTGACAGCCCAGCCTCAGGTTCAGGGACCCACTACACACAGACTCCCAAACCTTTTATGACGCCTGCACTGGAAACCTGACGGTATGTGTCAGAGCTGTCAGCACATCTTTGGGGAAGGTTGAGGTCACTGCTGGGACACATTTCACCTCCCGAGCCTCAGTTTCCTACTCTGTACAATGGGGATAATGATAAATCCATTTGCCTGTGGAAACTCCCATCAGCCTGGAGTCAAGCTCAGAGTTGTTCACTTAGCAGGAGTCAGAGGGCATGAGTTTGACTCTCAGCGCCCCCCCTACCCTCCCCCCTCCGCCATTTGACTTAGTCCCCTGGTGACCACTCTCCTCTCTCATCCCCATTTCTCCCTTTGTAAAATAAAATAAAGAAACCATACTGAATCAAGGATTCTTAGACACCTCTGGCAGTCAGGCTGGTGGAATGCATAAAATAAAATTCACAGGACTCTTACTGAACACCTACTGTGTACCGTGCCCTCTGGAGGTATTTCGAAGGCTATAGAGATGAATAAGGCACAAAGGATTGCAAAGAAAGCCAAAAGTTAGTGAAAATAAAGATGTAGGGGCTTTCCCATCCAAATTTACGGATCCCTTAAAATCTCTTGGGGATTTGGGGAGTTTGAATGAAGAACTCCCGGACCAGAGGACCTCCAAGGTCCCTCTGCCCTTCCCTGATGTTCTGATCCTATGGCTGTGGGGCGGGAGCTGTAATAAAAGGGTAAGAGCTGGGATTCCACAATACCTGATCTAACAAGATCACTCCTTCCTTCAAAAACTGTGGGCGCTCCCCATTGCTTGGGAGATAAAATGTACATTTATCATCCTGACATTGAAGGTCCTCTTCAATCTGGCTTCCAACTTCTCTTTGCAGTCATTTCTCACTCCTCTCACTCTCTCTGTGTTCTAGAAAAACCTGCCTATTAGCTACGCTCCAGCCTCCAAGCAATAGCCCAAGCAGTCCCTTCTGCCTAGAGCACCCTCCATTTCTCATCTCTGCCTGTTAAAATTCTTCTTTTCCTTCAAAGTTCCACCCAGGAGCCCTCTCCCATACTGGCCGCATCTTCACTCATTCTCCTGAGTCAAGGCAGGAGAACTGGAATACTCCTTGTACTCCAATGCTAATTCCAGATTCTCTCTGTTCTTCCTTTATTTAATAACTTACATTCCTTTGAGGTCATACTATTCATCTCTACCACCCAATCAGAATTCTGGTAGCTGTTGTCTACTCCCCCTCCATCTTCAATGAGTTGGTTACCTAGTTTTTTTTCTCTCTTCCCCAGCTCCTGCTCTCATATTAAGGGACTTCAACTTACATTTGGTTCTCCCTCAACTACCCTAACCCACCTCCTCAACCTATTCACTTCCCACCCTACCTCAGCCACACACAGAAATGGCCATACCTTGATCTTGCCATCACACAAATGTACCATTTCTATGTTCAAGAGTCCTGAAATCCCCTCATCCAATCATAATCTACTGGCTTTTCATCTTTGCCTTGGTCTTCCTCTAACCCTACTCTCCATCGCACCTGGAATTCCAATCCTCTACGGTCTCTTCTCTCCCAGGTCACTCCACTTGCACCAGCCCCTCTCTCTCCTCCCATTTGGACTTCTTGGTGAACCAACTCAACTCTAAACTATCTTTCTCTCTTGAATCTCTGTTGCTGTTTGTCATTCTTTCCTGAAGAGGACCATAACATCAGGAAGATGATGCCATGACTTGCAAGTGAATTGGATTTAAGCTAGGATGGTTGTGCAAAGTTACCAGCCTCACTTTCTCCTCTGGAGCCATCTGGGTCCAGTGGCCAGATGTAGATCAGGATGACTGGAGATGCTCCCTTTGAATCCGTAGCCCCCTTATTATATCACTGGTTATACCTAGCCAAGTCTCAATCTTAGATCCCTACCATTCACTGCCTACACACATGTGAAAATGGAATGAAGATGGAGAAATTCATGCCACTGTTCTGACTGGGTCCACTATACAATCTCATAACTGTTACATAATCTCAACTGGGTGCTCACTGCTGCCAGGCAATCCTGGTCTATGTCCTTTATCAGCTTACTAGTCCACTCTCCACCATGGCTCTTCCAAATTTTTTCATCTCCCTTCAAATCTCCCATTCTCTCAGATTAGAACCTTGCCTCATATTTTACAGAAAAAACTGAGCCATTCACCAGGAGCTCCCTCTTCTCCTCTTCTTTATCTCCCATCACTCAGATGCCTTCTGCTCCTCTACCATTCACCTCATTTCATGTGTTGAGGTGGTCTTATACCTTTCTGAGGCTACTCCTCTACTCATTCAAGCAACCTCATTCCGCCTCATCTCCTCCAACAGATCGCCCCTCTTCCTTCCCCACTCTGTCACTTATGGTCAATCTCTCCCTCTATACTGGCTCATTCTCTACTGCCTACAAACATACCCATGTCTCCTCATTCAGAAAAAAAAAAAAAACCCTCGCTTGATCTTTCCATCCCTACTAACTCTTTTCCTATTTCCCTTCCTCTCCTCCTGGCTGGTCCATGAAAAAGGCACTCCATATCTTGACTCTGGGCATTTTCTCTCTGACTGTCCCCCATGCCTGGAGCATTCTCCCTCCTCTGCTCCAACTACTGATCTCTCTGGCTTCCTTTAAGTCCCAACTAAAATCTTGCCTTCTACAGGAAGCCTTTCCCAACCCCTCTTAATGGTAGTGCCTTTCCTCTGTTAACTATTTCCTATTTATTTTGTGTCTGTATACATGTTTATATGCTGTCTCTCCCACTGGAAGGCAGGGTCTGTCTTTTGTCTCTTTTTGTATCCTCAGATTTAGCACAATGGCTGGCACACAGTAAGTGCTTCATAAATGCTTATTGACAGACTAGGCACCAAATGGTGACTTTTACATCACTATCTTGTTAGATTTGATGTAAGAAAACCTATCCTAAGGACTCATGGGCCTTGCCATCTGTTCTGCTGCTTAGTGGGGGGTTTCTGACCCTTTTCATCAGCCCTCCACCTTTACTCTCATATAACTCCTCAGTGAGAATGTGAGCTTCACTTTTTCTATCGTATCCCTCATCCTTAGTGCCTGGTACATAGCGAGCACTTAATAAATCCTTATTCATTTATTTGTTCAGCTTGGATTGAGGATACTCTCCTGTAAGTTCAACTGAAAGTACTGCAAGAGAAGAGACCAGCTGCAAGGTACTGAATGCGTTGCCATTCACCTTGAGATTGGTGCCACCTTTGTCCATCACCCAGGACTATTCTGTTGCCTTTAGCAGTGGAATGTTTAACCATCCGAGTTTCTACCTTCCCTAAAACTCTATAGTCACTCCCTTTAGACTTTCTTTCCATTCATGAGAAGATGTAGACCTATACCATTTGACAATTCACCACTGGCATTGAGTTAGGTTGGAAGACTTTGATCTTCGCCAAACTGGAGTGTCTACAGTGGAACAAACACTGGACTTGGAAGTCAATAGACCAGCTTGTGACTGAAACAAAGCTTTGTCCCCTCTCTCAATCTCAGCTTCTCCATCTGTAAAATGAGGGCATTGGACTCAATGGTCTTTAATTTCCTTCTTAGTTATGACATTCCATATTCTAAAGTCCCTCCCAGTTCTGACATTCTATGAACCTTTGAGACTTGCTGGGTGGTTTGGATGACAATAACTGGCAATCTTGAGGTCCCCTCTCCCCATCCCAGCCATCTCCCAACAGACTGTGAGGAGATCGTGTGATTTCTCCCCAAGGGACTCTTGGACTCTGTCCAGCTCTAAGCAGGAGTGGGTCATGGGCTCTCAGCTGATGAAGCATCCCCTAGAGGTCAGACTCCATTTGGTACCAGACCTCTAGTCATGTGATAGATAGGCCAGGTCCCCAAAGGATCAGAACGAGGAGGATCCCTTCCTAGATCACTTTACCTAATTTCAGGGTTTTAAATAAAGGGTCTCAGAAACTTTGAGAATTCACAAAAATGTGAGTCTTGATACAAAAATTCTGATAGACTTAGTCTTCCACATATACACAAATACCTACCCACTCTCCCCATATACATGTATGTGTACCTATTCACAAATACAAATGAACCTATGCCCCCAGGTGGCCACATCTCTCTTCCCTTGTGCTCATCATTTTCCCAACATATCCTTTTCCAATAAACACACATACCTACATCAGTATCCCAATTACCCATCCACATAGTTAAACTTATACAACAGAGAATGGTAGCCCTGGGAGGGGCTTTAGAATGTGGAATGTCAGAGCTGAGAGGAATGTAGAAGAGGGATCAGAACTGACAGACAGATGAAGAATCTCTGGGCTAGTCCCTCCTTGCCTTCCCAACCAAACGCAGACTGCTCCACCAATAAAGCTGAAAAGGAGTTTGGTCATGCAAGAAAGTAGAAAAGAATGACACTAAGGGTCTGTCAATCAGCACTGATTAGGCACCTCTGTGTGCCTGGCACTGCTAAGCACTCCAGAGGCAGATCCTGGCTTTGAGAATCTCCCAGTCTAATGTCAGCGAGCTGCTCCTCTAGATGTTTTTAGTGGCCTTTCCTGTTGATGCTGGGCCTGTTAACATTGCCCAACAACTGAAATCCAACCAAAATGAATCAAAGCCACAGGAAATGGATATTAGAGCATCCCCTCCCCTCCCCCATCTGCTGGCGCAATCGTTTGAGAGGACACGCCCACTCACACCCACGCCCTGGGCACAGAGCCACATAGGTGATGATTGCTCAGCCGGAGATGGAACTCTGGCAGTGGCTCTCCAGCGGGTTCAGAGTGAGGCATTTTCTGCTCATCCCTTCCTTGACCCTCTCGGTCAACAAACACCTTCCTGAGGCTTCAGAGTAGGGTTTGCCCTGTTCTAACGGTGTCTGTTCCTGACATCTCTTGGGGCTGTAAAGCACGCAGCCCTTTACACTTGGAATTTGGTGTGATTTTTACAACAACCATGCGACATAGGTATCATAGGCATTATTATTGCCATTTTACAGAAAATGGAGGAAGCAGAGACTCAGAAGTTAACAGTGGTGACATGGGAAAAGTACTGGTTTTGGAGTCAGAGAACTAGCTTGGATTACCTGTTCTAAGCTCTCTTTCAGCCCTGACATTCATGTTCTAAGGTCTCTTCCAACTCTGACATTCCCTGTTCTAAGCTCCCAGCCCTGAAATTCCATATTCTAAGGTCTCTTCCAACTCTGACATTCCTCGTTCTAAGCTCCCTCCTAGCTCTGACCTTTCCTGTTCTCTGGCCCCTTCCAGTTTTGATCTCTTCTCTCCTTTTCTCTTCTCGATAGAGGCTTTCATCCTTCTTCCAATAATTAGGATTCCTAATCCCCAAACCTCTCTCCTCAGGCTTTCAACAGGGGAGAGATCTCACTCTGGAAATCCTCTACCCAAGCCTTGTAGTAGACAGCAGATATGCCTTTCCATTGGAGCACACGGTCTGAACCTCTTTCTCTTTCCCTGGTTAGGTAGATGTGTGTTCCCATCAGAAGGAAGCCTTATCAGCCCATTTGAGTTTCAACTGGTACCATGGGATGGAATTATCTGAACACTGAGAAGCAAGGGATGCCACCAATGACCCACTCGTATTGGTGAGTTCAGTGGCTAGAGCTCCAAGATTCCATGGCCATGGGGCCATTTCTTCCTAGTAAGTTAATAATGATTCCATTTCACAATTGGCCCTCCGAACCAGGGCCACAAACTGTATCTGACCTTGACCATAGAGTGACACCCAACCTAGATCCCTAAAACAGGCTATACAGAGTGATTTCTGACCCATCCCCCCCAAAAAAACCCCAAAAAAATTACACCACAGAATGGAGATAGTCACTTAATCTTTGTCAGCCTCAGTTTCTCCATCTGTAAAATGATGAGTTTAGAGGATATAGCCTGTAAGTTTCTTTCCAGCTCTAAAAGTTATGATCCTATGATCCTTGATGACACACCAAGCCTAGAGTCAAGAAAACCTGAGTTCAAATCCTGCCTCAGACACTTACTAGCTGTGTGACCTTGGGCAAGTCACTTCATCTTATTTGCCTCTGTTTCTTGATCTGTAAAATTAGATGGAGAAAGAAATGGCAAACCACTCCAGTATCTTTGCCAAGAAAACCCCAAATGGGATCATGAAGAGTCAGACATGATTGAAGCAACTGAACACAAATGACCCTCGCTGCCTGATGCTGGCTCAAAGCTGGCCCGAGACCATTCTTTTATTCAATTTAATTCAGTAAGCACTTCTTATTGGTATCTTTTATGCTGATATTCCCATCATTTCCAAATATAAAATCCTCTCTTTCCAAGAGATGTCTCCATTACACAAGTAATAGAAGAGAAAAGAAGAAAAATAGGTTTAATAAAACTAGCAAAGATACACTCTGAGTCCCATCATAGATGGGACATTTCACACCCCTGACCTCCCCACCTCTACAATCAATAAGCATTTCTTCAGCAGCCTCCTTTGAGTCAAGCTCAATACTAGAGGTGTAAATACCAAAGAAGCATCTCTATCTTTAAGGAAGTAACTCAGATTTCCCCAAAATCCATTGTCCTGGTCAAAGACCGCTTCCTCACCCAATCCACAAATTCATTCCTTCACACTTCTGTCAGTCTCAAAGCATATCCTTGAACTCCAGCCACAGACTGAGCTCTGATTCTGGCTAATTATCTCCCAAAATCTGGGCCTTGGTCAACAAGGCAGAGCAGGCAAGAAGGCTAGACCAATGCAGCCCTCTCCTCAGACTAGATCTGTCTGTCTTGTTCATTCATTTCAGTTGTGTCTGATTCTCTGTGACCCCATTTGGGGTTTTTTTGGCAAAAACATTAGAGTGGTTTGCCATTTCCTTGTCCAGCTCATTTTACAGATGAAGAAATTCAGGCAAATGGGGGTATAAAGTGACTTGCCCAGGGTCACATAGCTAGTAAGTGTCTGAGGCTGGATCTGAACTCAAGTTGACTCAGATCTGGTGATCTATCCATTGCACCACCTGACTACCTTGGATATGTCTGTTAAGAGGGAGAAAAAGTAGGGAAAAGGAGGAAACAAGCATTTTTAAGTGCCTACTACGTACCCAGAACTGTGCTAAGTGCCTTATAAATATTATCTCAGTAATGAAGGGTCCTGTAGACAAGTATCAGGAAATCATCCTTTGCACATGAAGGTCACAGGGTCTTGTACCACTCACTAGTGACCTCTCAGGAGCATAACTGGGGCCTTATTATGGATGGGAACCAGATTACTGACACACTCTGACACCATGCTCCAGAACCCACTTTCAGTCAAATGCTACAAACTCTCTCCATCCCTCAGTAATTAACAGAAAAGGCTCTGGAGTGAAGAGGACTGGGGAAGGATTCTGGGAGCTGGGGGATTTTAGGTGGGAGTTGAAGGAATCTGGGGAGGTCAGTAGTCAGAGAGGGGTTCCAGTTTCTGCTGTAGTGTGACCTTGGGCAGAATCCCTTATCTATTTTTCCAAAACGGTAGCAATATCTGTATAGCTTCCTCGGGTGGTGGAAGGAAAGTGCTAGGGAAGCCTTAAAATGAATCATGAAATTGGGCCTAATCTTTTACAGATGAGGAAACTGAGGCCCACCTACAGAGGTGAAATGACTTGTCTAAGGTCATATTGCTAAGGAGGACAAGAAGTGGGGTGTGCAAGGTTGAACTCAGGTTCTCTAAATCCTAAATCCAATGCTCTTTTCATTGTATTTGTTTTCTAAGATGTCTGTAACTTTTCTAAGCCTTTCTGCATCTAGCCCCCTTAGTTTGAGATGTGTGCACAGTAGGGCAGTGGTGATTCTCTCCAC
Source organism: Bettongia penicillata ogilbyi (assembly GCA_023548195.1). NCBI lineage: Eukaryota > Metazoa > Chordata > Mammalia > Diprotodontia > Potoroidae > Bettongia > Bettongia penicillata. The sequence continues at coordinate 4,411,861 of JAJHZJ010000150.1, read as the reverse complement.
TTAAAAGATGAGAAAGTTGAGGCTCTGAGGTTAAAGCAGCTTGCCCAAAGTCATTCACCAAGTGAATGGCCAAGCTGGATAGAGAATTTCCATTGACGAGCATGCTACTTTTCTAGATGACTCACAGAGTATCCAAGCTGAAGTGAACCGTGGAGATCATCCATATGTTACAAAGGAGGAAACTGAGAGCAGAAGAAGGATGGGACTTGTCCAAGGTCTCAGAGAAAGCTGGTCTCCTGGTTCTCTGAATGTCGCTCAAGCCAATCATAAGCTTACGAATAACCAAGAACTATTGTATCTCAGCTTAGTGTCCGTTGGGTACCATCTGTCACAACATAACATCCAGGTCTCTGTCCCATGATTCTACTTTAGGATCTCCTTGGACCTGGAAGTAGCCTGGTGTTATTGAAGATATGTTGGATGTGGAATCTGGGGGCCTGTGTCCAAAACTAGGCCCATTACATTGACTCTATGACTTTGTCCTGGTCTCCTTCTCATTTCATGCCTCAGTTTCCCCATCTGCAAAGAGAGGTGGATACTAAATCTCAAGCTATTTTCCTCAGTGGATGTTTTGTGACAAAAGTGCTTTGTAATTCATCATTAATGAATTATGATTATATTTAGCATTATCCTTTTTTAGGGCCAGCCTTGGAGGAGGGGACAGATGGAGAGAGAGGGACCCTGTGGATGTCCCCAGCCTCAGTGGGAGGATGGTGGGGGGACCTGGTGCCAGGCATCAGGAGGTGAGGCTGGGAAAGAAGCTGGCCCCCTGCACCCCCATCCCTTGGGGCACCCTGGCCCAGCCCCGTTTCAGGCCCGTCCTTCCCCAGCTGCGGACACATCCGCTCAGGGCCCAGACAACAATCCCAAATGAGTCCCCTCCGCCATTCTCTTTCTTTTGATTCCACCCCCCTCTTTTTTTCCCTGGAGCATATCATTACAGTAGAAACAGAAAAGGATGGGACAATACAGGCATTGATGAGGGGGAGCCACCCCCTCTGGCTGCCTCCTCCCCCCCCCCCCCCCCCCCCCCCCCCCCCCCCCCCCGCCATGGTGCGTGCCAGAATTTTTTCCACCCGCCCAGGGCTGAAATCTCTGCCAAACAACCTCAGCTAATAAACAAGAGGAACCAGATAAACCGGGAACACAATAGAGGGATTTGTTGGCCCTATAGATGGTGGAAACAATGTCAATGTCGCCTCAGCTGCTTTGGGCCAACAGCCCCCCCAAAGGCTCACCGATCTCTCCTCCTCCTCTCTAACCCCCAGCTCCCAACCCTGCCACTGTGATTTACAAAAGGTCAGAGTGCATCCCATTTTAAGGGGCCCCTTCCTTGTCTTACTTATTAACCCTTCTGGGACAATGGCCTCCTTCTTTGGGACGGAGAAAGAGGTAGGGATAACATGAATAGTACTTCCTGGAGGATCATGGGGCTCACTGGTGCATATCATGCAGGCAGGGACTCCAAACCCAAAGGGAGGAGCTGGCCTCAGGTATCTTCACAGAGGTGAGAGTGCAAGCCATGCTGGGGCTAGTTTCTTCCTCTTTCACAGCCAAGGGAGAACTGTCTCAATGAGCCTGGTCAGCCAGCAAGCAACAAGAGTAACTGTCAGCATTGAGGGTCTGGGATAGGCCACAGATGATGGGACTGACATGAATGAGGTCATGGGTTAGGCCAGTGATGATTGTGTTAATAACATCAACAGGAATCTAAACATGGTATCCACTGGGAGGCAAGGCAAGGACTGTGATGGTGGTGGTGATAACAATGGAGTCTGGACAAGGCCATAGATGATGGTGGGGATAACAGCAAATTCTAGACAAGGCCAGTGATGGTTTCAACATCCATGAGGTTTAGACTGTACTAGTGGTGACTCCCATGGGCAAGGCCAGTCATGATAGTGGTGACATCCATGGGGGTCTGAGCAAAGGCACTGGTAATGATTAGCATCAATCAATGTTGGTCTGGGTTTGATCTAGAGCAGTGAACCTGATAACAATTTGGGAAAGATCCCTCTCCAACAATGATGGGAACAGTGACCAAGGACTAGAAGATCTAACTGCCAATGGAGGAAGTGATTTCAGAAAAGAAAACAAAGGAGGCCAGGTCCATTGCCCATGGATCAGGTCAAAGGTTCACTGTGGCAACAGGTCTGCAAGTCACAGCAGGTGTATCACGGACACTACCTACACAGGAGTGAGGAAGCATAGAATCTCAGAGCTGAAAGGAACCTCAGAAGCCATCTTGTCAACATCTACATCCAGTCCACTACGAATGTATTTTCTCATCTCAATTGGGTCCTCACTGCAGCAAGACAGCCCTTTAATCCTCCTTAACTGAGTCTCTCTATCCCACTCTCCACAATATATGTTCCAAACCTTCTTTTCTCTCCTCAAGCCACCCCCTACCCTTACTCAACCTTACAGCTGAGGATTTCAACTCATACATTATAGAAAAGACTAAGAGCATTCTCCTTGAGCTCCCTCATCTCCTTTTCTCTGCATCTTATCACTCCTTGACATCCTCTTCCATCTTCTTTTTAACTCTAGTCTCTAATGAAATGATCCTTCTCTTTGCCAAAGTCAATGGCCCTCTCCATGTGTCCTTGATCCTATCTATCTATTCCTCTCATCCAACAGATTGTCCCCACAACCATCCCCATGTCTTGATTATCTTTCATCTCTCCCCATCTACTCTTTCCTTCTCTGCTCCCTATGAAATATGTCTAACTCCCCAGCTTTAAAAAACTTTCACTAGAAGCTACTATCTCCTTAAGCTATCATCCGATAGCTTTCCTCCATTCTTCAGCCAAACTCCATGAAAAGCTATCTATTCTCATGGCCTCCACTTCTCCTTTCACTTATTTCTCAACCTTTTGTAATCTTGCTTCTGACCTTATCACCTGACCTGAACTGCTCTCTCCAAATTATCAATGATTTCTTATCCAATGGCACTTTCTCAGTCATCATCCCTCTTGACCTCTCTGCAGCCGTGGACACCGTTTCTAGCCATCTCCTCCTGGATATTCTCCCCATCTCAGTCTTCTTGATACAACTCCCTCCTGGTTCTCCTCCTCCTGACTGACCACATCTTCCAGATTATGGTCCCTTGGTGGTGACCAAGGATTTGGCAAGGGCTTTCGCTTCTCTCTATATGCTCAGTAACATCATCAACTTCCATGGATTTAAGTCATCTTCATGCAAATGGCTCTCAGATCTACAAATCCAACTCAAATATTTCTCATGAGCTGCATCCAGTCTTGCATCAGCAATTGTTTATTTGATATTTCAAACTGGATGAACATAGTCACTTCAAATGCAAGACATCCAAAATGGAATTTCTCTTCCTCCTCCTTCCCTCAATCCCACCTCTTCTCCAAACTGCAGGTTTTGTCAAAAGCACCACCATTTTTTTTCAGTCACCTAGGCTCTAAAGTTTGGTGTTTCACTCTCAGCTTCCCATTCCCTTACCCCACATATCTAATCAGGAGCCAAATCTTGCCATTTCTATCTTCACATATGCCCATCCGACCCCTTTCCAGCTGCGTCACTGGCACTAGTGCACATTTTATTTCTTCTTTCCTGGACTATTACAGTAGCTTCCCACAGATCTCTGTTCCAAGTCTCTCCCCACTTCAAATCACCCTCCACCCTGACACCAATGGTATTTTCCTAAAACACAGTTCAGTCCACATCACTCCCCTTTCTCAAGAAACTCAGATGTTATGTTCCCTGTTACCTCCAGCCTCAAATAGAAACCTCTCTGCTAGACATGTATAGCTCTTTACAGCCTGGCCCCTTCCTCGTTCTCCAAAATTATTGCATGTTACACTCCCTTCATGTGCTCTCCAATGTGGCTTCTTACTGCTCCCCACATACAGGGCTCCATTTCCCATCTCAGAGATGCCAGGGCACCAGTTATCCCCTACATCAGAATTGTATTGTTTTCTCTCTTCTGCCTCATCTCTTTCAATTCCCACCTCAATTACTACTTTCTGCATGAAATCTTTCTGGATTCCCTAGCTTCTAGAGTCTTCTATCCCCTCCCCCCCAAAAAATTACCTTTTATTTATTTGGGATATCATTGGTATAATTATAAATATATATGTAATATAAAATTTGTATAAATATTATATATATAAACACATGCATATGTGTCCCTGATGGAGAGTCAGCTCCTTGAAGACAGGAGCTTAATACTTGCTCTTATTTTTACATGCCTGATACCCAAACCAGTGCCTGGCACTGCCCTTAAGGTTGAGGAGATGAGCAAGGGTGTGCTGGTAAAAATTTAACAACCAATCCGGGGAGCGGAGGAGCACACTTAGATATTCTATGTGATATTCACATTTTTTCCCATGGCTTTCCTAAGTCTAGAAAAATCACCAAAACAATAAACTCAAGTTCTGGTTTGCAGCGTTTACCACTTTCTGAGGTGGAAATGCTTCATTGACGATTTAACTATTGGCTCTCGAGCCTCCAGGAGCCGGCTCCAATACCTCCTTGGGTGGGTGATCCAGATGCTAGATATGTTCTGGAACATTTGGGGTGGAGTTCTCCCTGGCTTCATGGCTCTCTTCTCTGATGATTGATAGTAATGTGAGGGATCATGGGAACCCAGAGCTAGGGCTGGAAAGGACCACAGACATCATCTGGTCCAACCTACTCATTTTACAGATAATGAAACAGACCCAGAGGGGAAGTGATTTCCCCATGATCACATAGGGAGTAAGAGATAGCCGGAATTTGAACTCAGGGCCTTTGTCTCTGAACAGTTAGGTGACTCAGTGGCTAGAGTCCCAGGCCAGGAGTCAGGAAGATTCATCTTTGTGAGCTCAAATCTGGCCTCAAACACTTACTAGCTGCGTGACCTTGGGCAAGTTACTTAACTTGGTTTGCCTCAGTTTCTCTAAATGTAAAATGAGCTGAAGAAGGAAATGGCAAACTGCTCCAATATCTTTGCCATAAGAAATATAGAAACATGTGTGGTTTTGCTAAGTCAATATGTGACTGTGTGAGTCTGAGCCAGTTACAACATCAGTTTTCTCATCTGGAAAACGGGGAGAATAAACAGTACCTACTTTTCAGGGTGGTTGTCAGAATAAAAGTAGATGATGGCAAAGTGCTTTGCAAACCTAAAGTGCCACATAAATGCTACCTAATGTCATCCTACCATTTTCCTATCTTTCCCTCGTTACACTGTTAGCCTCCCCCCGAGCTTGCCTGGAGCCCATTTGGCTCCCCTGGCTTCTATAAAATGAAGGGGTTGGCTTCTTGGGCCTCTGAAGTCCTTCCTAGCTCTAGAGCTGTGATCCTATGAGTCTGTCTGTGTGATGTTGGGCAAGTCATTTCACCTCCATGGCTTCAGTTTCCCCTTCTGTAAAATGAAGGGGTTGGTTTACTTGGCCTCTGAGGTCCCTTCCAGCCTAACATCCTTCTTCCTCCATGCACCTTTGGAGCTTTCTCCAGTGCCCAGAGAATTCCTACAGGCCAGACCCATGAGACATGAGCTTCAGCTCGTCCCAAGCAACTGGAAAGGTCTCTAGTTACTATAGGCCTGACAAATGCAGGCCTGTTTCTGGCACACCGAGACTTCTGAGAAGCCTGGCTCCAGGAGGCCTGCCACCGGGGCATGTATGTTAAAAACACAGCAGCTCATCAAACCATCCCTAAATATATGGATGGGCTGGATTCTGTATTCATGAGCATAGCCCCTGGGAAACTCACAAAGCCCTGAAGTATTTATAGGAGAACAGGATATAGAAACTCAGAAAGAGTCCATGGATATGAGGCCATTCAGAGTGCAGAGGAACATAGACCCAGAGGGGGAAGGGATTTCAGAGGCCCTCTGAGTCCAATTCTCCCATTTTACAGGTGGAGAAAGTGAGGGTCCAGGGAGGGGAAGTATGACAGGTGGGATTCTAGAACCACAGCAGTAGAGTGGGGGAACCTCAGAATTCCTACTGAACCTACTCCAACCCCCTCATTTTACTGAGTAGAAACTGGTGCACAGAGAAAAAAAATGACTTGTCCAAGGTCACCTATGTAGAAATGACAAACATAGGAAGACCACAGGTCTAGAGCTGAAAGGGGCTTCAGAGGCCATGCAGTGCAACCTACCCACTTTACAGATGTAAAAAGTCAGGTCCCACAGGATTTGAATCCAGGTTCTGTGATTCCTGAACCAGAGCACTTTCCACTGTGCCTAGACTGAGGCATGCTGAGTTTTTGGGTCTGTTTTTTATCCATTTCTAGGGCCTGACTTAGACCATCCTGATTCAAGTTTTTCACCCAGAAAACAACAGGAATGATAATGTGGTTTGTTTCGGTTTTTACAGACTTGTTCTAACAGTAACCAAGGTATGTGAGTGTTTGGCTGGAGCCCGCCCACCCACTCCCCACTCCTGGCCCCCACCCTCGGTGTGACTTCACTGGCATAAAGAACTCCAAAGGAGGAAAGGTCCTCAGTCAAAGCAGTGAACACCTGGTCTTCAACCTATAACCTTAAAGAGTTCCCTGGGTGATGTGACTTGCCCAGGGTCACACAACCGGGAGGTATCAGACAAAACTTGCATCTAGGTCTTCCTGACTTCAAGGCTGGCTCTCCATCCACTCTATTGCTCATTAGTTACAGTGAGAGGTAGAGTTTGGAAAGTACTTCTCTCATCACTGTAGGTGTGGTACAAGCAAGAAATTAACAAACGTTAATTAAGGACCTACTGTGTACCAGGTACTGAGCTAAGCCCCACGGATACAATGGAAAGTGAAACACAGTTCCTGACTTCAAGGAAGGAATTTACATTCTAAGGGGGAGACAACACATAAACAGAAAATAAGTAAGCAGAAAATGAGTATGAGGCAATCAGAGAGGGGGAAGAGAGTAACAGCTGGGGAAATCTAGGAAGACTTCATGTAAGAGATAATGTTTGGGCCAAGCTTTGAAGGAAACCAAGGTGCTAAGATTTGTTTTTTAGCAATTTCTAGGGCCTGACTTAGGCCATTCTAATTCAACCAAGGTTGGGGAGTGGGGATCTCAGGAAGAAGAAGGAATGCATTCCAAGTCTAAGAAACAGCTAACGACCGATGTGAAGACAGAGTAAAGGAGCCAGTTGGGCTGGAATGTAGAATGAGTGAAGGGATGGGTGGGTGCTGGAAAGGTAGCTTGGGGCCAGGGCCTAAAAGCCTTCGAATGTCAAACTTTCCACCAGTGGTGCTCTAGGCCAGTGCTGTCAAACTGAAACAGAAACGAGCCACTAAAAGGATCCCTGTGGGCCACATATTGACTTAGCAAACCACACATGTTTATATATTTCCTTTATTTTATTAATACATCAACATGTTCTAATCAGAGAGGAGCTACATTTGAATATGGCTCAGGAGAAAAGCAGGAGTGCTTCCACCTAGGCACTGACTCTGCACGTAGGATTTGAACCCAGCGCTGTGTGTTATTCCCGCTCTTCTCTCCACCTCTATCTCCAGTCTGCTTTGGATTTGCCCACCCGGACATCCTGGATCAAAGTCACTGGCCTCGTCTAGAATCCTGAGCTCATTCTCAGTCAATCAGGAAACATCTTGATTGTACTCCACAAGTATTACTCTTTGATTGCTGATGACCAGGTATGTCCCACAGCGACTGCTGCCACCTTTTCCTCCTCCCACAACGAAGGGAAAACCAACCTTCCTTTCACCAAGCACAAGGATCCCTTCCAACACTGGGTCACCAGTCGGGCAATAAACATTTATTAAGTACTGGGGATACAAAGAAAGGCAATTCCCTTCCCTTGACCTCCCCTGTCTTCCCTTACCCGCTATGACATACCCAAGGAGAAACCCCCAAATCAACTTCCTGTCTGTAAGGAGCACACGTTCTACTGGAGTTCATGACATCCATGAAGAATGTAGGACACATCTGGGCAAAATTCCCACTGGCAAGTAAAGCATGTGCCCAGTATTGTACCGGATCCTGAAGTAGTGGGATGGCAGGAGGTTGAGGAACTAAGACAAGCTATGTCTGACATATAAGGTTTGCAAAGCACCTCCCATATATTAATCTCCTCATTTGACCATCCCTGAAATAGTCCTGCGAGGCTCATATTATCCTGTGATAATAGGTGAGGTGGCATTACCCCCATTTTGCAGACGAGAAAACTGAGGCTGAAAAGGATTAAGTATTAGTAACACGGTGCATTAATATCAGGTTGGCCTGGGAACTCAGGAGTGGTCTGAATTAAAATCTTACCTCAAAATTCTAGCTGTGTAACCCCAGGACGAGTCTCTCAAGGCTCGGTTTCTTCACCTGCAAAATGGGATCAGCTTCTCCTCCAAGCACTCATCCCAAAGGGCTATCGGGAGGTTCAGGTGGAATTGCAGATGTAAGATGCCTTGTGAACCCTAAAACTTTGTATGTGTCTGATAGTTAACCAGTATGTTATGTAGTTAAGGTACATACTATGTTGTTACATCGTGCATTACATTGTCTATGTTATGTTGTTACATATTATGTTATATTACATTATATATTTATCCTATCATATTGCATCATTATATATCATATTTGATATATTATATCACATAACTTACATCATATCACATTTGATATAATATTGTGTATTATGTTATGTTATATATATATCTTATAGTACAGCATAGAATATTGTATTATGGACAGTTATGCTGTATTATAATAGAATATAACCTGGGTTCAAGTTCACTTGTGATGCACACTAGCTATGGAACCCTGGCCAAATTACTTGACTCATCAGAGCTCTAAGCAATTTTTAAAGATTCTAGTTGCAGAGCAGATGCCCATCCGTGCTGATAGAGGCATCTTCTCCCACCAGGGAATCCCCCCTTCCAATAGATTCACAGATCCATCCCTCCCAGGGTCACTGGACAGAGCGCCAAGCCTGGATCGACCCAGAAAAACCCAACTTCAAATCCAGTCTCAAATACTTATTAGCTATGTGATCCTGCACAAGTCACGTTTCCTCAGTTTCCTCATCTGTAAAATGGGGGTGATAACAGCACCTATTTCCCAGAATGGGAAAATTATAATTGTAAAGTGTCTGGCCCATAGTAAGTGCAATATAAATGCTAGTTTTTGTTATTATTACTGTTAAACAAGTTGTGAAACATGCATATAAGGGAATGAATTATTGAGATGCTGAAAGAAACAAAGAATGTGATGAATGAAGAGAAGGTTGGAGATTTATATGATGCAAAGTGAAAGAACCAAGAAAATACCACACACAAAGTCAATAATGTAAAACAGGAACCCACAAAGTCTCTACTGAGTGCTCTGTAATTATTGTGATAGAACTGGGACAAAAGAACAAATTTAAGAAAACACTTCCCTCTCTTCTTTGCAGACTTGTGGGATGATGGATATTAAACACCGCGCTTACCATCAGATGGAGTTGATGAGTTGGTTAGTTTTGTTAATCTGATTTTCTCTCTCTCCTTAGCCCCTCTCCCCTCCTTCTTCCTTCCTCTCCTCCTCCTTTCCTTCCTTTTGTCTTCTCTTCCCTCATCCTTTTCTGTCTTCTCTCCTCCTCCTCCTCTCTCTCATTCTTCTCTCTGTCTCTCTCTCTCTGTCTCTATCTCTATATCTGTCTCTCTCTGTTTTTCTCTGCCTTTCTCTGTCTCTGTCTCTCTGTCTGTCTGTCTGTCTGTCTCCCTCTCTAAAAGTCAAAGATATCAATTTTTAAAATTTGAGATATTTAGTCCAATCTCCCATCCAAGGTAGGTATCTTTTCCTTGGCTTCCCTGATCATGCTGAGATCTGCTGAGGAGATTCATTGATTAAGCAACTGGTGCACCACACACAGTGCTAGGCTGGGAATGCAAAGGCACAAAAAACAGTGTGAAGCCTCGAGAAGCTTCTGTTCTATCACCATCAACACCAGATATCAGAGGGGAAGGGCCAGGGAAGGGCTCCAAACAGATGGTGCAGCAGATATTCAGAGAAGGCATAAGTAAAGTTGGATACACTCTCACAAAGTTGGGTTGGGGGGCTAGACATGGTGGGCATATTCAGGGAAGGGGGGAAAAAGGCATTCCAGGTTGGAAAAATGGACGTTTCCCAGCTTCTGGTACTTTATCAATATTGTTCAAAGTTTTTAGTATTTATTAAGTCATTAGATGCTTATTGATCATTTATTAAGCATCTAGTGTATTCTGGGCATTGCTGAGTGCTGGGAGAGAGAAAATTTAGAGAAAATGCAATACCTGTTTTCATGCAGCTAAGAGTCTGATAGGGAGAAAAGATACAAACGCGATGTCTATGATAGAGAGATTATGTAATAAGAGCATTAGAAATCTACAGAGTTCTGAGTGTGAGGTCCAAAAGAAAGGTTCACTATTGACTGAAGAAAGCAGGGAAGACTTCTTGGAAGAGATGGCAGTGGAGTTGGGCTTTAAAGAATAGGTAAAGAAGGGAAGGCATTCCAAGCATAGGGTATGCCATAAGCAGAGGTGTGGGGGCTAAAAAAAATAGCAGTTTGGGAATAGAGTTGCCCAATTTGGCTGAACCATAGAATGTGTGAGATAAGATAAGGCTGGAAAATAGAGTAAAATAAATTGAATCAGATGTTTTGCTCTCCAGGCAATTGGGCTCCAGCATACCCCAAAAGGTTCCCAACCTGCTCCAGGCCTTCATGACAGCTAACACTTCCAATAGCTTCTGCTAAGGGCGAAAAACAAGCAAACAAACCAATAAAAAGTCAGGGGCTGAGACATCAGCTGGAGTCTGACCTCAATGAATCGGTGGGCAAATTCATTCATTCATCCATTGCACCTTACTGACCCACTCAGCGCTGGAGGAGATCACGAGAGTAAAAAGACATGATTGCTGTCCTCAGAGAGCTCAGTTTAGTAGGTATCATAGAGCTTAGAGCTAGAAACAGCCTTAGACATCATCTAGTCCAATTCTCTCATTTTACAGATGAGAAAACCAAGGCACAGAAAAGCCTGAGATCACACTGTAGTAAGAGACAGAACCATGGGAGGAAGTCATGGGGCAACGTAAAGAGTGAAAGAGATTTGGAGACAGAGTTGAAATCCAGCTTCTGCTACTAAATACCTTGTGATCTCACCACCCCTCTCTGGGCTTCAGTTTCCTGAGGGGTACTGGGCTAGAAGACCTCTGGGATCCCTTCTGGTTCAAAGGGATGCTCGAATGCTCCCATAATCCAGTGTGTAAGAGGTGGGAATAGAACCCAGGTCTTCCTTGCTGATCACGCAGTGGCTAGCCCAGGACTGTACACAGAGTGTGCCTCCAGGATGTTCTAACTGACTCTACCTTTTGCTCTTCTTTGTCTCTCCCATTCTCTTTCTCTTTTCCTCCTCTCTTCCTCCCTCCTCTGTCCCCCATCCAAGGCCTCTACATCCCTGCCACTCAGCAAGACAAAGTCTTGTTAGCTGCCCCTGAGCCAAAGAGGGGATGACTAATATTGGTCTAGGGAACCATATGGGAAAAAAAGATCTGCTCCCTCCCTCCCTCCAATGATGGCAGAAAAAAGAGGTTGTATTTGTACCCCCATATGATTGAATTGACTAAAAAAAAATGGAATCTCAAAATATTTGGTGGGTGGAAATGATAGGCCCAGTCTAAGAACAGAAGATTTGAGAGGGATAAACATCAAGTCCTAGGGTTCAAAAAAATCAATTACATAAGCAAAGAATGATGGTAGAGGTACGACTAGACCAAAATGCCTGCGAAAATATCTGAGGGTCTTAGTGGACTACAAGTTTAATATGAATAATGTGAAAGAAATGTCTCAAAAACTCCTGCAAACATAGGCTGCATTAAGAGAAGCAGGATTCACAGAGTCTTACTGCCCATGCTCAGGTCTCACATGAAGGATTGTGTTCAGGTCTGAGAACAACATTTTAGGAAAGATTCTGGCAAATGGGAGAAAGGGAACTAGAATGCTAAAGGGACTGGAGACCAGGATGTTCCCTGAAGTTCCTTCTAACCCTAAATCCTATGATCAATGTGAGGATGAGTTGAAGGAGCTGGACATTTTCAGTCTGGAAAAGAGTAGACTCAGGGGATATATGTGACTTGTCTTTGAAGGGTTACCATTGGAAGATTTGTTATTCTTCAATTTAAGATGGGAAGATTTTTCTTTTTTCTTTCTTTCCTTTCTTCTTCTTTCCCTTCCCTTCCCTTCCCTTCCCTCCCTCCTTCCCTCCCTCCCTCCCTCCCTTCCTTCCTTCCTTCCTTCCTTCCTTCCCTTTTTTCTTTTTTTTATTTAACTTTTTACATTCATTTTCACAAAATTTTGGGTTCCAAATTTTCTCCCCTTTTATCCCCTCCCCCCACCCCAATACCCCAAGCATCTAATTTTCCCTATCACCAATCTGCCCTCTCTTCTATCATCCCTCCCTTCTCTTGTCCCCATCTTCTCTTTTGTCCTGTAGGGCCAGATGACTTTCTATTCCCCATTAACTCTATTTCTTATTTCCTAGTAGCAACAACAATACTTAACAGTTATTCTTAAAATTTTGAGTTCCAAATTCTCCCCATCCCTCCCTCCCCACCCGTTCCCTTTGGGAAGGCAGGCAATTCAATATAGGCCATATCTGTGTAGTTTTGCAAATGACTTCGATAATAGTCGTGTTGTGTAAGACTAACTGTATTTCCCTCCATCTTGTCCTGCCCCCCATTGTTTCTATTCTGTCTTTTGATCCTGTCCCTCCCCAAGAGTGTTGACTTCAAATTGCTCCCTCCTCCCATTGCCCTCCCTACCATCATCCCCCCCTCTTGCTTATCTCCTTCTCCCCCACTTTCCTGTATTGTAAGATAGGTTTTCATCCCAAAATGAGTGTGCATTTTATTCCTTCCTTTAGTCAAATGTGATGAGGGTAAACTTCTTGTTTTTTTTTTTCTCAGCTCTCCTCTTTTTCCCTCCACTAAAAAGTCTCCTACTTGCCTCTTGAATGAGATATAATTTACCCCATTCCATTTTACCCTCTTTCCTCCCACTACATTTCTCTCTCACCATTTACCTTAATTTCTTTTAAGATATGGTCCCATCCTATTCAATTCACTCTGTGCTCTCTGTCTCTGTATGTGCATGCATGTGTGTATGTGTGTGTGCATGCACATGTGTACATGTGTGTGTGTATAATCCCACCAACTACCCAGATACTGAAAAATTTTAAGAGTTACAAATATTGTCTTTCCATGCAGGCATGTAAACAGTTCACTTTTGGTAAGTCCCTTATGACTTCTCTTTGCTGTTTACTTTTTCATGCTTCTTCTCATTCTTGTGTTTGAAAGTCAAATTTTCTTTTCAGCTCTGGTCTTTTCATCAAGAATGCTTGAAAGTCCTCTGTTTCATTGAAAGACCATATTTTCCCCTGAAGTATTATACTCAGTTTTTCTGGGTAGGTGATTCTTGGTTTGAGTCCTAGTTCCTGTGACTTCTGGAATATCCTATTCCATGCCCTTCGATCCCTTAATGTAGAAGCTGCAAGATCTTGAGTTATCCTGATTGCATTTCCACAATACTGGAATTGTTTCTTTCTAGCTGCTTGCAAGATTTTCTCCTTGACCTGGGAATTCTGGAATTTGGCCACAATGTTCCTAGGAGTTTCTCTTTTTGGATCTCTTTCAGGCGGTGATCGATGGATTCTTTCAATAGAAAGAATCAAACTTATTTTGCCCTCTGGTTGTAGAATATCAGGGCAGTTTTCCTTGATAATTACATGGAAGATGATGTCTAGGCTCTTTTTTTGATCATGACTTTCAGGTAGTCCCATAATTTTTAAATTGTCTTTCCTGGATCTATTTTCCAGGTCAGTTGTTTTTCCCATGAGATATTTCACATTCTCTTCCATTTTTTCATTCTTTTGGTTTTGTTTTGTGATTTCTTGGTTTCTCAGAAAGTTATTAGACTCCATCTGTTCCATTCTAATTTTGAGAGAACTATTCTCTTCAGTGAGCTTTTGAACCTCTTTTTCCATTTGGCTAATTCTGCTTTTGAAAGCATTCTTCTCCTCATTGGCTTTTTGAACATCTTTTGCCAATCGAGTGAGCCTATTTTTCAAGGTATTATTTTCTTCAGCATTTTTTTGGGTCTCCTTTACCAAGGTATTGACCTGTTTTTCATGCTTTTCTTGCATCTCTCTCATTTCTCTTCCCAGTTTTTCCTCCACCTGTCTAACTTGATTTTCAAAATCCTTTTTGAGCTCTTCCATGGCCTGAGCCCACCGGACATCCACCTGGGATGTCTGGGATACAGAGGCCCCAACCTTCACGTCTTTCCCTGATGGTAAGAATAGTTCCTCGTCATTAGAATTGAAAGGCGGGAACATCTGTACCCCCTCAAAGTAGCTCTCTATAGTCTTATTTTTCTTCCCTTTTCTGGGCATTTTCCCAGCCAGTTACTTGAGTTCTGAGATTCCTGTCCACCCCTGCCTAGATCCGCCCAGCTAGTGCTTGGGGTCTGAGATTCAAATGGGCTTTCTGCGGCAGGCCCTTTCTTTCTTTTTTCTTTCTTCTTTCTTCCTTCCTTCCTTCCTTCCTTCCTTCCTTCCTTCCTTCCTTCCTTCCTTTCTTTCTTTCATCAGAATTTTCCAAAAGTTGGAATAAGAAGGCCTCAATAGGTAGTGTGTTCCTCAAAATGACCATATATCACAAATACTGCAGAGGGGTTCCTATATTGGTGTTAGTCACAAGGTATCTTTCAGATCTGAGATTTTGATATCCTATGATTCTACTGGATATATTGAAATAAATTCCAAAGAATAGAGAGAAGCTTTCTCCCAAGTTGAGACTTGGTCAGTCCAGTCAGCTTGGATAAGATGATCCTGGAGAAGGTGACCTCAAGCCACTGCTATTCCAAGAATCTGCTCTATTTAAATCCTTCAAGAGCCATTCAGACACCCTCAGACATGCACTCACTCAGACTGTGTCTAAAGCTTAGCTCATCGTTTCCCCACCATTTAAAATAGCATCTTCCTGTGAAGCATCTCCATCTTCCCAATTATCCAGGCTCAAAGTCTGAGTCATCTTTCTCTTCCCTTTAGAATTTTAGAGCTCAAGCTGAAAGGCATCTCAGGGGCCATCTAATCTAACTCCCTCATTTCACAGATAAGGAAACTTAGACTCAGGAAGATAAATGGATAAATGTCCAGGATCAGACAGGTGGTAAGTTTCAGAGGTGAGAGCTGAATCCAGATCCTCTGACTCCCAAGCTCTTTCCTCATCCTTTGACTCAGCTGCCAAGTCTTATTGATTTCTTCCTTTATGATATCTCTTACATTTGTCCCCACTATCTTGCTCCCTAATAAATCTAGAAAGGTAAGACTGAGTAAGCACCTCTGATAGCCTGGGAACCAGACTCCAACATCCACCAAGCAGGTTACCCAGAGTAGATCTGCTTTGGGTCCTCACAGCAGCCCATCCCTCTGACCACTTAGACTAATAGGTAAAGAAAGCCAATGGTTGGGTTCTTATGGGGTGGAAGTAGGGGTGATGGAGTTGTCTTATGTTGGAGTCTTGTTTCCATGAATCAGTAAGCAAATTCATTCATCCATCCATCCATCCATTTAGTCTCTGCTTCTATTTTCTCCTTTATCATCCAGTCTACACACTCAACCATGCAGTTCTTCCCTCTGAACACCTTATTTTCCAGCTCAGCAATCTCCAATGTATCTACAACATCCCAGTTCTTCAGACCAACAGTCAAGTTTTACAAAAGTTGGAATAGGGAGCCTCAATAGGTAGTGAGTTCCCCATCACTGGAGGTCTTCAAGCAAAAACTAGATGATCACGTCTCAGAAAGACTGCAGAGGGGTTCCTTTCATGAAATGCTCCCCACCTCTCACTCCTGCCATCTTGGACCCTCCAACATGCCATGTCTGTGGTTTGGCTCATGAGGCTCCCTTTTCCTGCTATATCTTCTCCCCACCTTCAAGGCTCAGCTCAAGTCTCCATGCACTCTCTCCTCAAGCCCTCAGGCATCAGGAATTTCTCTCTTCTCTGAATTCCTGGAGCTTTTAAAGTCCTTCCCAATCTTCCAACCTTTTCGTAACCTGGTTTTGGTAAAAGAAATCCTTTGGGCCCTTGCTTATTTCCCCTACTAGAAAGTAAGGCCCATGAGGGCAAGCACTATGTCTTGTATGGTGTCAACAGAGCATAGTGAAAAGGACACTGAACCTGGAAGCAAGAGAGACTCGAATTTGAATCCTGCCTCTCTAACTTACTTGTGTGTCCAGAGTCAAGTCATTTAACCAGTCTGAGCCTCAGTTGAGGTTGAGAGGTCACTAGGAAAAAAGTCACTAGTCAAAGGAAAAGGACTCTGAAACACAATATCAAAGCATCTAGAGCAACAAGCACTTATTAAGCACCCTACTGTGTGCTAGGCACTGGGCTAAGTGCTAAGGATACAAAAAAAGAAAAAGGGCAAAAAACTGTCCATGCCCTGAAAAAGGGAATTTATAATCCAATGCCTTCTAACATTATCTCCAATTTATTCTGTACATTTCCTGTGTGTAGAGGTCTTTGATGATGTCTCCCCATTAGACTGTAAGCTCCTTGGGGGCAGGAATTGTCTTTTGCCTTTCTTTCTATCCCTATCACTTTAGCACAGTGCCTAGCACATAGTAGGTCCTTAACAAATTCTTATTGACTTAATCTTAGAAATTATCTAGTCCAATACCCATTACAGATAGGGAAACTGAGACTCAAAGAGAGACAGTGACTTGTCCAAGGTTACTTAGGTAGTAAGTGTCACAGCTGGGATTTGAACCTCAGATTCTAAAACTAGAGTTCTTCCCACTGTACCATGAGAAACACAAAAGCATATGCATACTCAGGCATCCATATAAAACACAGAGAATATGTAAATATTTCATACACACATGCTCAGACATAACCCAAACACATTCATATACATAGACACAGGATTGAACTGGTTTCTGTAAGACCAGATTATCTGAAAGTTATCCTCCTATCCATCTTTTTATCCATCTATCTATCTACCCATCTATCTACCTCTTTCTATCCATCCATCCATCCACAGCTTCATCCAACTATCTATTTATCTATCTACCTATCTATCCATCTGTTCATTTATCTATCCAACTATCCATCCATCTATACATCTATCTAGCATCTATTTATCCATCCAGCCCTGCATAGGGTTACATACTGAAGAGATAACCCTGGCTCCAAGGTGGTCCCAGGAGCAAGGCCAGGTTCGTGGGCCTCAGGGACAGAGAACAGAGCATTATTAATTCAATTCAATAGTTTAATTAGATTAACAAATTAAACCCAGGAGGCAGATGTAGTACAGTGAATAGAGGACTGATTTCCCAGTTTCAGGAAGACCTGAGTTCAAATCCTCTTTATCTAAATGATACATCTTGGCTATGTGGTCTTGGGCAAGTGATTGCTTAATCTCTTAGTACTGCCCCTTCTCTGCCCTCCCCCTGCCCCTGGCAATGTTATAAGTCCAAGACTACATTGCAAAAAAGATATTGATCTATATCAGTAGAATGGACTTCTGACTGGTGAAGTCCCTACACGAAAGAAATCACAGGTCTGGACCCAAGAAAATTAACCTCTATGAGTCTCCGTTTTCTTATCTCTAAAATGCAATAGTATTATACTTAGAGCACCTCCACTGTGGTGAGATCACTTAGTGAACTTCAAACTAGACAAGGTAGATAAAGTACTTTACATCTTAATGCACTAGAGAAATGTCAGTTTATTATTCTCTCTTTTAGGATTGCTCTCTCTCCCTCCTCTGCATCATTAGTCTCTTCTCTTTCTCCTCTTCCCTTCCCTTACCTACTATTCTTTCTCCTCTCTCTCTTTCTCCCTTTCCTCCTTCTGCTTCTTTTTCTTCTGCTCTGCTTTCTCTGCTATTATAGCTTTTTTCCTGTGGCTGTTGCTGCTTTCTCCGTGTCTCTGTCTTTGTCTAACTCTGTCTCTAGCTCTAGTTCTTCATCAGTGCATTTCCTTCCTTTGCTTTGATCTCTTTCTTTCTCTTTATTCTCTGTGACCTCTCTTCCTTCTTTTTTTCTCTTCCTGTCTCTCAGTCTCTGTCTCTGTGTATGTTTCCCTCTCCTTTAATATTTCAAGGGTCTGTAATTTTGCTGTTGTATCGGTCATCTACAACCTCCTAACTTAAACAGTCTTCAAGAAAAGCTGCAACCATACAAAGAAACCCAGTGCAACCAAGATTAGGAGGGAAGCAGAAAACTGGGAAAGCAGTTTTATGACTAGTGTCTGTGATACTGAGTCAAATTTACAAGAATACCAGTCATTCTCCAATTGATAAAAGGTCAAAGGATATGGACAGGCAGTTTTCAGAGGAAGAACTTAAAGCTATCTATAGTCACATGAAAAAAATGCTCTAAATCACTATTGATTAGAGAGATGCAAATCAAAACATCTCTGAGGTACCACATCACACCTATCAAATTGGCTAACATGACAAAACAAGAAGATCATAAATATTGGAGAAGATGTGGGAGAGTCCATTGTTAGTGGAGCTGTGAACTGATACAACCATTCTAGAGAGCAATTTGGAACCATGCTCAAAGGGCTACGGGAACATGCCTACCCTTTGACCCAGCAATATCACTTCTAGGACTGTATTCCAAAGAGATCATAAAGATGGGAAAGGGTCCTACACATACAAAAATATTTATGGCAGCTCTTTTTGTGATGGCCAAAAACTGGAAATCAAGGGGATGCCCATCAATTGGGAAATGGCTGAACATGAATGTAATGAAATACTATTGTGCTACAAGAAATGATGAACAGGAAGACTTCAGAGAAGCCTGAAAAAATTATATGAACTGATGTTGAGTGAAAGGAGCAGAACCAGGAGAACTTTGTACACATCGACATCCACAGTGTGTGAGGAATTTTTCTGGTAGACTTAATCCTTCACAGCAATGCAAGGACCTTAAAAATTCCCAATGGACTCTTGAGGCAAAACACCTTCCACATCCAGAGAAAGAACTATGGAACTGGATCACAGAATGAAGCAGACCATTTTCTTTTGTATTATGTTTGGTTTGATTTTATGGTTTCTCCCATTCATTTTAATTCTTCTATGCAACATAAGTAAGGTGAAAATGTATTTAATAGGAATGTATGTGTAGAGCCCATATAAGATTGCATATTGTCTTAGGGAGGGAGGGGAGAAGGAGAGGGAAAGGAGGGGGAGGGAAAGGAAAAAAATCTAAGATATATGGAAATGACTGTAGAACATTGAAAACAGATAAAATAATTTTTTAAGAAAAGAAACATTTCAAGGGTCTGTACTTTTGCTGTTGTATTGGTCACCTACAACTTCTCTGTAACTTAGATGGTCTTCAAGAAAAGCTGTGGCCAAACAATTTCTCTGTACCCTTCCCCTCCAGGCTCCACCTCTCCCAGCTCAGCTAAGACCCACAGGCCTTACTTCATCACCCATCTCTATATCATCCACCTCTGTTATCTCCATCATCTGCCAGGTTATTATTTGCTCATCTATGTATCTGTTTTCCATCTTTCTTCATCTCTTCTGTTCCCTATGTTTCCTCCCTCAGCCTGGGATCCTGAGTCTCTCTCCCAGGCTCAGAGCTGATCTGGGCCACCAGCCCCTTGCCTTGCCTTCAGGCAAGCCTTCTCTCAAGCATCAATTCCCAGCCTCTCTTACTCCAACACCTAAATGTGCTTTCTGGCCTTTGTCTGTTTTCAAAGGAAATGCACTGAAATTATTTTCCCTTTGAGAATTTTATGAGGATC
Organism: Bettongia penicillata ogilbyi; assembly: GCA_023548195.1. Taxonomy (NCBI): domain Eukaryota; kingdom Metazoa; phylum Chordata; class Mammalia; order Diprotodontia; family Potoroidae; genus Bettongia; species Bettongia penicillata. The sequence continues at coordinate 4,392,105 of JAJHZJ010000150.1, read as the reverse complement.
TTATCCCCCCTTCTCACTAACCCCTGTAGTGACCCTGACCTAGACTTGAGAATTGTCTGGCTAAGTTTTTACAAATGAAAGGGGGTGGGGGTGCATTGACATTGTCCTCAGAGATATCTAAGAAGTCTGCCATCTCCCTGGGGAAGCCTTTGGTAATGACCTCTCATCCTTGGGGTGAAGGGAAGAATGAGAAAAAGGACAGGAGAAGAGGAAGGAGTATCCCCCATCGCCAAAAGAAATTAGAAAGGAATCGCTTCCCATCAACGTGAATATTCACAGTGGACCCCAGAATAGGGCTGAGAATGCAGCATACACCCTTTCTAATTCTTGGAGCAGAAGGACGATGGACATAGAACGTTGTTTATTTTATCAAACTCTGATGAAGCTCTGATTAGTTTAGCTGAATGAACTGTTTTTCCCCATCTCTTTCTTCCCCTCTGTTACTAAGGAATGGGGTCAGCGAGGTGGCACAGTGGGTCTGGAGTTGGGAAGGCTCCTCTTCCTGAGTTAAAATTTGGCCTGAGATAGTTACTGGCTATGTGACCCTGGACAAGTCACTTAACCTTGTTTGCCCCTGTTTTCTCATCTGTCAAATGGGCTGGAGAAGGAAATGGCAAACCCCTTTAGGACCTTTGTCAAGAAAATCCCCAAACGGGGTCACAAAGAGTCAGTCATGACTTAACAGCAACAGAAACAACTAGGGAATGGAGGAAAATAGAGGTGATGCTTTTAAAAAATCACTTTTTTTTTTTAAGAGAACAGAGCAATAGAAAGAAAACAGGACTTGGAAGCAGGAGAACTGGGGTTCAGTCCTGGCTTTGTCACTCCAAAGGGCCAGCCCATACCTGAACAGGTGTTGTTTCTACAATTTCCTCAATCATTGGCCATCCAGCTGCCATTCTACCTCCAGTGATGGTGAACTCACTCCCCATTCGACTTTGGGACAGCTCCTCGTTAGTACCTCAAGATTAAATGTGCCTCTCTGCATAGGCAGAACAAAGCTCATCCCTCCTTGGGGACGTGGGTTATTTTTTTCCTTTATATCCCATGTGGGCATAAGGGATATTCATTGAATTGAATTATATTCCATGGGACAGTCAGCCTTTCAAATACTTGGACAGGTATCATATGCCCCATCCTTTCTCTTCTACAAATTAAAAATCCCTAACTCCTTCAGTCAGCTCTCCCATTGTCCTGATAACCTAAACACAGCCCAGTTCAGCAATATCCTTCCTAAAATGAGATGGCTAGAACTGAATTTGGTCCTCCAAAAGTCATCCATCCAGAGCAGAAGAAGGCATCATATCGGCTCCCAGGCTTTAGATGTTAAAACCTCTCTTAACAAAACCTAAAATTACAGCAGTTGTTCTTTTTTTCTTTTTTCTGACATCTCACACCACTGACTCATATTAGCTGACTTACTAGCTATGTGACCTTAGGTAAATGATGTCTCCTCTGGTCTGCAGTTTTCCCTACTAAGGATGGAGGAGAGGTGTTAAACTTCTAAAGGCTTAGAACACAGTCTCAGAAGGTAATGGAATTGTAGCCCAGGAATAGACAGTCCTCAATCAGACCCCAAGGGAACCAGGCTTAAACTTTCCCACCCATTATTGACAGAGACAGAGGGCTGAGCTCTAGGGATTATGTGTAGGGGGGAAGGATGGAAGGGAAAGACTTGAGGAAGGGAGCAATGAGCAGACAGAATGCCCACTGTAGCTAGCACAGATGTTTAATAAATGCTGATTGATGGAAATTCAATGGAGATCAATGGAGATCCATTGATGGAGCAATGGATGAGGGAAATCAGTGAGAAGAAAGGGAATATACAGGATTACTCAGGTTTGCACTGTGTGCTGCACACAATAGGTACTTAATAAGTATGGACTGGTTGGTAGATTGAGGAGGGAATCAGTGAGCTGGCAGGAAACCCTCTGGGGATAATTAGAGAGTAGACTTGGCCTATGCAGAGGGGAGAATCTATGAGCCAGATAAGGCTAACAGAAGAATGGTTCTACTCTCAGTAGGTGCTTAATAATTGCTGATTCATCAGTTGATTGAGAAAGAATCATCAAACAGACAAGATACAGACATGGGACCCAAAAGACAGAGTCCTGAGTGACCACTCGGCCAGGCTGACAGTAGAGATGTTGCCATCCTGGGGTTTTGGGGGTAGGGGGTGGGCAGGACGGTATTTAACCTGAAAAAGTAGGAATGCCTAAAGTCCTTGTAGCTCATCAGCCATGGAAGGCTCTGATTACCAGCCGGACTCTGGGCCTCTCTTCCCCCGCCCCGTCTGTCTCTCTCTCCCTCACATTCCTCCGGGAGTTGATCAGGGCTTGAATGACACCCCAGATGAGTCTTCACTATTAATTCCCACAGACAGAATGGGTCCCTTGTTCTCTGGTTCCTCCACTTGGAGAGGAATGGCCAGCACCAACCCAAGAGTTAACCCTTCTTCTGGTTTCCCCAGCGCCTTGGCCAAGGCTGGTGAGGGTGGAAAGAGCCCCTGGAGTGGACTGGAGGTCTATAGGGACTTCAGGGCATCACAGGGAGCTCTCAACAACCAGAGTCTCCCCCTCACCACATCAGAAGCCAAGGTCCCACAGAGAAAAAAACAAGGGACACCCCATTCTTCCTTTTGGGGGGCCTCTAGGCCCTCAGGGAGGTCTGTCGGGCTGTGGTCCCAGACTGATGACCCCCTAGGACCCTAGGGCCTCAGCTGAGTCCCCTCAGGCCTCTCTGGTCCACTGTGTGTCCCCTAGAGGTGGGGGACTGGCATTCCCTGAACTCAGTCCTTCACTCTTACTCCCATACCAGAGGGGGTTAAAAGCACAGACAGAGGCAGGACACCACCTGCCAGGGCAGGTACCTGAGAAGAAACACTGGGGCCCAGTGGCTCCCTTGGATCCTCCAAGGCCCCCAAGAACAGAGGAGAAATTGCTCAATTTAGCACAAAAAAAATCCCCTTCCTTTCAATTCTGTAACTCTGCCCCACCCCACCACCTCCTCCTTCTCTGCTTTGCCCAGAGGGAGGCAGAACCATACAATATAGACAGTCAGAGCTGGAAGGAACCTCAAGACACAGTGTTGGAGAGCCAGTATGTGCCAGCACAGGGGGTGCTGGATTGAGTCAGGATAGTTCACCCATTTTACAGATGAAGCAGCTGAGATTCAGAGAAGGGAGATGACTTTTCCAAGGTCACACAGTAAGTGGTTAGATGGAGACTAGACTCAGTTGGCTGGCTCAGGAACCAGTGTTCTTTCTATAACACTTGGCTGCCTCCCTTATAAAGGAACCCTTTCCTTCCCACATGCCACCCCCAGAGCCTAGCCAGGCTCACCCCAGCTCTCCTGGTATTCTACCCAATCTGGGCAGTAGGCAGTTGGTGACCCCTCCAAGATCTCAATGGAGAGGAGACGGATCTATCCAGGATGGACTCTCCCCTCCTTTCCCTGACCTTCCACCACCTTCCAGAGACCTGGAGGACAATGTCATGGGGACTGGGGCCAAGCCATCTGACTGGAACTGGACCAGGTTCAGGGGATCAGCCCCTGCCCTGCCCACTTCCTCCTCTGCCTGGCTCAGCCCCACAGGCACAGGAGCTCCACTGGGCAGCCCTCTTCCATGGCCTGATAAACCTGGTCTGGGCAGAAGGGAAGAGCTGGGTGCCAGCACGCCTCAGTTCCTTCAGAGACCTTAGGTTTTCTCACTTACTAGATTCCAAAACTAGATGCTCATAATGGTCCTCCCAGCCCTGACATTCCTTGTTCTAAGCTAACTCCCAGTTCTGACATTCCTTGTTCTAAGACCCCTCCCAGCTCTGACATTCCCTGTTCTAAGGCCCCTCTCAGCTTATATAGTTCTCCATAATCCTTTGATCCCTGGACCTCAGTTTCTTTATAAAATGGGGATTACCATGAGCCATGCTGAACTCTCAACATTGCCCTGAAGATGAGACCTTTCAACGGGTCACCCTTGTCTACAGGACAAAGTTCACACTCAGGGTCCCCCACCATCTGGTTCCTACCCTCCATTCACAGAGGAACTTTCTTGGCTCTAGGCACAATGGTGCCTTCACTGTTTCCCAAACATCAATTTCCTTCTGGGGTCCATGCAAAGGAGACTCCTGCTCCCCCCGCCCCCTTGCCACAACGCATGTGCAGGTGTGCCCACACACACATACACCCACATTCCCATACACCCCAGTACCTTGGCGGGCAGTGATATTAGGAACCCCGGCTACTCTGCCTGAGCCAAACTAGAGCTTCTTGACCCAGCCCAGGTCTATCCTGGAATGCTCTCTTCTTGGCCCAGTTGCTGTCCTACCTGTCCTAGGCCCCTTTACTCAGCCCTGTCTACAAGAAAGACCTCCCTTCTCCTTTCCTTTCCCTCCCCTCCATAGCCCGGGGTCTCTGGGGCCCTCTTTGATCCCTTAGCCCTAATCATGATCTGTCCAAATGTGTCTCATCTCCCTGACCAGAATGTGAGCTAGTTCCCTGAGATCTGAGACTGGCATACAGTAAGTACTCCATAAACACTCTTTCCATTGGTCAGCATCTGTTGAATTCAACTGACGAATGTCTCCGCTGGGTTCCCACAATAAATATGAAATCTCTTAGCTTGGACCTTCCTGGCCCTGGGCCAGTCCCAACAGTAGTCCCGCTGGACCCTCCCCAGGCACTCTGGCCTTCCCTAAAAGGTTATTTTCCTTCTGTTTACAAACCATATCCCCATTAGAATATAAACTCCTCAAGGGCAGGCGCTGCTTTTGCTTTTTCTTTGTTGCTCACAGTGAGCTCCAGTGAAAGCTTCTTGGTTGATTGGTCAAAGAAAATGACTCTGAAAAGTGAGGCTGGTGTTAGACTTGGGGTTGCCCCCAAGGTTCCATCAGGAGTCGAGAGCTCTCCCATCTCCTGGGACAGCACAGAAAGCAGAATGTACCACCATGGATAGAGGAGGAGGCCGTGCCTAGCTCAGGCCGCTTCCCAGGCTCCAACTCATTTTCCCTTTCACGCTTTCCCTGGGTGGACTTAGACCCCCAGGAAAAATCCCCCTTGAGCCAGTCAGAGCAGCTTCAGCACAACCATAGGGCTTGAGATTGAGAAAATGTGTCAGCCTGGAGGGACTGAGGTCCCCTGGAGAGGCCAGGAACTAATGATGGGATTATGACCTCTCTCATTCTGTACAACACACACACTAAATATCTGCTGGGTGCACTTTACAAACATCTCACATGATCTAAGAAGATACAGGCTGACAGACCGAAAAATGAAGTGGATGATAGGTAAGAGGATGGAGCGGTGCAGAGAATGATGGATGAGTGAGGAGGAAAAGGACCTGGGTCCAAATTCTATCTCTGAGAGGTGACTTCAGGTAAGTCGCTCCTTTCTGTACCGCAGTTTCCTCATCTGCAGGATAAGGAAGTTGGAGTGGGTGGTCTTCCAGCTCTAAAGCTGGGGTCCTTCTGGAATGGGAGGACAGCAGCAAGAGGGGCAGGAGAGAAATACATGGGGTGGTGAAGATGAGGAGGAGGGGAGCAGTTCTTGAAGGCAGAGAGACCTCCCATTTCTACAGGCCTTTATGAAGCATTTTAGCAGACTGCATTTGGACAGCTCTGGGAGGTCACGCAAATAGGAAACAGCAGAGGTAGTTCTGTCCAAGCGATCTAGACCATGTTTTGAACTTTGTGGGGCTTTATCCAGATGCCCCCCAAATTTCAGGGGCTGCTTGAGCAGTAGCTATATCAGGGCTTGATACCCAGGTCAACCCCAGCCCAGGTCAGGAGCCAGGGGCATGATTTCTGTCTCTCTGACCCCCCCCACCTCCCCCACCCCCCCCCACCCCCCCACTCCCGCCCTCCACTACCCAGACCTGACATTCTTCCCTAAACCTTCTGGCTGATGTGGAGAAGTCTGAGCCAAGGCCCCAGGGCTTCATGTTCAAAGCCAGAGGTGGGGGTGGAGGGTGGGGCAAGGAGGTAGGCAGGAGGGGCCAGGGTGCTTCCTGTCTGCTGGGTCCCACTGGATGCTCAGGGCTGGGTCCCCCGGGGCACTGCTGTCTGAAGTAGGAACATCTTTCGGCCCAAAGTGGGGAGAGTCGAGCCCAGGACAAGCCTAGATCCACCAACATTGTCGCTGTCATTCCTTGGTTTGGCGTCAACGTTCGCCTCTTGCATTCCTGGTGCTCGGGACCTTCCAGGACTCTAATGCTTCTCATCCCAAGGTTAGATATGCCCCTCACACAGGGGAACTGAGTTCCAGGCCCACCTCTGCCACTAAGCAGGGCCTCAGTTTTCTCATACATAAAATAAAAGACCAGACAAGATCATCTCTAAATTCACCAGTAGTTATTACCTTCCGTCTTCCACCATCCCTTCCAGCCCTGACACCTCCTGTTCTAAGGCCCATCTAGTTCTGACATTTCTTCTTCTAAGCTCCTTCCCAGCTCTGACATCCCCTGTTCTAAGCTCCCTCCCAGATCTGACATTCTTCAATTCTTTAATTTGTTAAATGCCCCTGAGCCTCTGATTAACACCGAGTGCTCCCAGCTCTGAGGTGGGAGGTGGGAGGTGGGAGGAGGTTTCCCAGCCTGAAGATTCTGCCTCATGCAGAGACAGAGAGAACACAGAGCCCAGACCTGAAGGTTCCAGGATCTGACTCTGAACCGTTCTTCTGCACCCCTGTCTCTGCTTCCCTCTCTCCTTCTCTGTTCAGAAGCCTCAGGTGAGCGTCCCTTGTGGCCTCCTCCAGGAAGCTTTCCTGATTAAACTGCCCAATGATGGCTCCTTTGTCCCTCATCCCACAAACCCCCGGGTGCTCAGTCCTCGTGGCCCTTGTTTCTATATTTCTGCTTCATGTCCCAGATTCGTTTTCATGGGTTCTTTTCTCATGTCCTCCGCTCCACTCAGGCCCCTGTAGAACATCATGTTTTAAAACCACTCTATATTCTCCAGGCCTCTGGCAGGAGTCAGTGAGTCAGGCAGCTTGTAATGAGCCCCTTCTCTGTTCCAGGCCCTGCGCCTTGCACCAAGGATGTCTGAGATCTTTGAATCCTACTCCTTCTATTAAACATGAGAAAATGAGGCACACAGAGAGAAAAGGGCTTGCCTGACAGCAGAACACGTTCTAGCAAAACTGGGACTCAACACCAGGTGTCCTGATTCTCAGTCTAGAACTCTGTGTACTACCCCACCTCTGCATCACCTAACAATGAAAGCAAACTTCTGTCAGGGATTGATCTTTGATCCCTTGGGGGGGTGGAGGGGAAGTACTGAGCATTGCCCACAACCTCAGCCAATAACGTACTGAAAGGACCAGATTAGGGGTTTTTACCCAGGAACCACTGACCGAGGGGTCCGTAAACTTGGATGAGAAAATAACTAGCTACAACTTTTTTCAGTAGAATTGGTTTTTTCTGCAATTGTTTGTCTTTTAGTTTATGCCTTTAAAAACAGGATTCTGAGAAAGGCCCAGTTCACCAGAATGACTGCCCAAGGCATCCTGGTCACTCACCAAAAGGTGAAGGGCCCCTGGACCATATGCTTCCTGGTCTTGAGCCTTGGGTTCATCTCCAACTCTGTTTGCATTCAGCTCCTCACACTTGAAAGGAGAAAGATTTCTTTGCATTTGCATTTACATTGACTCCTGAATGTTAGCCAACCCCTCTGGCTAATGACAGACATTAACCTGCAGTTAACATTAACAGTTATAAATACAGACATAAGGACTCACATAATCACAGACATGGCTGGAAAGAACCTCGCGGATCATTGAATTCAACCGCTTCATTTCACACAGGAAAAAGCTCAGTACGTAGAGGTATGTGACTTGACTAGGGTCACCCAGTGAATGGCAGAGCTGAGATTGGAGTCCAGATTTTGGGCCTGCCCAGTCAGGCACACACTCTACTGAGGCCAGAACCATGTCCCCTGGTACATGAAATTCATATTTATTAATCATGAGTACACCACAAAAATGCAAAGAATAAATTCCATCCCAAAGATGAAATAGGAAATGATACCTTTCCCAGCTCCTTTGCAGAGGTGGGGGTCCACAGGTGCAGGACATTACATATAATGTCAGAGTTTTTTCATTATATTGCTCAGTTTTGCAGATTTTTTTCTCTTCCACTTTTTTTTAAAGTCTTTGCTATAAGGGATGGATTTCTGGGAAGAAAGTGGAAGGAGCACAAGCAGAGAATCTGGGTCACCTCAAAACAAATCAATAAGCAAAAATCTTATTAAGAAGTAATAAATGAAATATAATACATCAAGAATCTGTGACTTGGTCTATATGGGCATGCCCTCCACCAAAGCATATAGAGAGCGACTCCTCCTTGCCTTTGGAAGGTCTGGTTGAGCTACCATCCCCACCTTGATCCCCCAAACTACTACCTAAGGACCAATGTTTCTGGTGATGAGGCTCTCTGAACATAACTTGGCTGGTCCTGGGATGATAGACACACAGTCTACTGGTGGGTCTCTGTTCCCCATCTTTCCAACTTGGTAATGCCTGCCTAAAGTTGGGTTCTGTTGGTATAATCTTCAAGTAGTGGAGCAGTCAGAGTTCAGGATTGGAGCTAGGAAGATCTGGGCTCAAATCCCAGCCCTGGTGACTTTCTAGTTTTGTGATCTTAGGTAAGTACTCTAATAACCCCCACCCTGGGCCTTAGTTTCCTCTTCTGTAAAATGAGGTTGGACCAGGTAATCCCCTGCCATCTCTTCCATCTCTAGAACTATGATCATATGAATTCAGGTTCAGCTCCATGGTATGCTGAGGCACCAGGGGAAACACCTGAGTGGAAGATTCACCAGAGATAATAAAATAACTCACATCCATGGAGTGGTGTCAAATATATGATCTCATCTGAGTCTCCCAACAACTAGACTAGGTCTACAGGTATCATTCCTTCCACCCTAATCAATCAATCAACATTTTTTGAACACCTACTATGTGCTAAACTCTAAGGAAACAAACCAAAAAAGGCAAGAAGCTTAGAATCTAATGAGAGAGACAACAAGCAAATAAATTTGTACCAAAAAGTTATATATAGGATAGAAATATTTAAATACTTAAGAGAGAGAAAGCAGCAGAATCAAGAGGGGTTAGGAAAAACCTCCGTAAAACATGAGAATTGTGCTGAGGCTTAAAGGATGCAGAGGATTCGATATTTGCTCCTGGAAGAGAGAGAGAGAGGGTCCGCACCAGGTTAGGGCAGTATCAGAGGAGAGGAGGAGGCGAATGCAAGAGATGTTACCAAGGTTAAATCAAAGGGCCTTGGCAGCAGTTTGGATACGGCATGCGAGAGATAGTGTGGAATCCAGGATGACTCCGGAGGGACTGGGAGGATGGCGCTACCCTCTACAGTAGTCAGGAAGGCCTGGCCTGGGCGGGGGCACAGGAGCGTGATTTATGGAGAAAGATAACGAGCTTTGTTTCAGACGTGTCTACTGCACATATGGTTCAGGACGTCTCAAAAACCATGGGAGATGGGAGATTAGCAGAGAGTTCGAGGCAGGATAAGGATATCATCAGCACAGAGATGGTAATTAAACTGGTGGGAGCTGATGAGGTCACTGACTGGAGGGGTATAGAGGGAGGAGAGAAGGCCAGAGAGCCTGAGGTGGAGGAGGATTCAGCAAGGTGACTAAGGAGATGTCAGATAGGGAGGAGGAGAATCAGGAGGGGGAGTGCAGGGATGGGAAGGGGCTCCAGAAACCAGAGAAGAGACTATCTTCTCTCTAGGAGATACTGATCAACAATGTGAAAGGCTGCAGAAAGGACAAGGAGAATGAGGATGGAGTAAAGGCCGCTGGATTTGGCCACTAAGAGATCACAGGTCACTTGAGAGAAAGGAGTTTCAGTGGAATGATAAGTTCTGAAGCCAGATTGCAAGGGGTTAGGAGAGAAAGAGGAGGCACCTCTCGTAGATAGACATTCATCCTTTTCATAAAGGGCAGAAGAAAGACAGGATTATAGTTACTGCAGCTGGAAGGATCAAGTGAGGGTTTTTCAGGATGAGGGAGATATGGGCATGTTCATACGCAGAAGGGAAGGAGCCAGTAAACAGTGAGAGCAATTGAAAATAAGTGAAATAGTGGGGATGATATGGGCCAATCTGTTGGAGGAGACAGGATGGAATGGAGTCACTTAAATAAGTAGTGGGGTGAACCCACTCCTTGTTATTAAGGGGTAAGGCCACCGTACCACGAGAGGTAAGGGTAAAGTGACAAAGGGCTCCTGAGTGATAGGAGATAAGGAAGAAGGGAGAAGAGGAAACTCATGGTCAATGGCCTCCATTCCAACATAAATAGGAAGTCTGAAGAGGGATGAAAATGCTTACAAGAGCCACCATGGAGAGTGACGGCGTGAGTACATGAAGGAGCATCAGTGAGGATCCAGTGGAGATTGACCCAATCAGAACAGTTGTGGGATTTTCTACATCTTTATTCAGCTGCGCGTATGTTGGAGCAAAGGTGACAAACAGTGTGAGTGATCCAAAGCTGATTAACCCAGTCGGTGAAATGATAGATAGTTGAAGGATTCAAGAGAGGAGGATGGTGTAGAGTTGAACTGGTTCATCAAAGAGTCAAGATAGAGAAAAGAGGCAAGAATTGTTAGTGCAGGAAAGAAAACCTGGGAGAGAATTGAGGAGTCAAGGTACAGATGTCTGGTACAGATGAAGAGTAGTTATGTAAGGGAAAACAGAGGAAGAGGTGAAAAGCCAATAGATTATGGCTGGATAAAGGAATTTCAGAATTCTTGAACATAGACTTTGTGTGATGACAAGATCGAGAGTATAGCCATCTTTGTGTGTGGCTGAGGTGGAGTGAATAAGTAGTGGCTCATGGGAAATGAGTAGGTTGAGGCACTGAAAGTTTAGGGTGTTCGAGGGAGAGGTAATAAGTATTGATATCCCTTAGGATGAGGGCAGGAGTTGGGGAGGAAAGAAAAATTGTGAGCCACCGAGTGATGAAGATGTCCACTCAAGTCTGTCTCCAGTAAGGAGGCAACCATAGTCTCTCAAAGGCCAAGGAAGTATAAAATACAAAGACTGGAAAGACTTAAAGTTGATCGTTCCAATTCTCCAAGCCTGTAGACAAGCCTAGCTTGGCCAAGTGTGGAGAGCTCATGACCAGAAGCTTGGCCACTGAGCAATGAGTTTGTTTAAGCATGGTGGCTCCTGCAGATTGCCCACCAAAATGAAGACACATTGAGATCTGGATGGTTGGACATCCTGAAAAGGGAGATACACAAAGTATATGTCACTCGTCTGCTTAAGAAACCCTTGACATAGGAGCAAATACAAACTCCGGCATTTACAACTCTTCCTCGCTCCAGTTTCTCTTTGTAGCCTTACTATATATCTTCCTCTTCCATGTTCTCTACAAACCAACCAAACTGACCATTCTGTCATTCCTCAAAGATAATACTCTCTCTCCTACCTCCCTGACTTTGCACTGGCAATCCTCCATGCCTGAAATGCCATGCCTCCTCATTTCCACTGCTTACAATTCCTAGTTTCCCTCAAAGCTCAGCTTCAATGCTATCTTCTACATGAAGCCTTTCCTGATCCATCCCTACTAGCTATGCCTTCACTCTTCCCCAAAAAATTACTATATACTTACTTTGCATATATTTTGCACATATGTATACATGGAGAGATGGTGTAGTGTAGGAAAAGGACATCACTGGGCCTGGATTAAAATCTCAGCTTGGCCACTTATGATCTCTACGACCTTGAGTAAGTCACTCTTTCTGACCTTAGTTTCCTTACTTGTAAAATGAAGGGATTGGACTAAATCAGGGGCTCTTAACATGGTGTCTGTGATCTTGTTTTCAAAAATATTGATTGCTGTATTTTAATATAATTCATTTCCTTTGTAATCCTATATATTTTATTTTATGCATTTAAAAATATGATTTGGAAAAGAGCTCCACAAGCTTTTCCAGGTTGAGTGCCAAAGGGGTCCAGGTCATAAAAAAAAGGTGAGGAGTCCCTAGATGAAATGACCTTTAGATGTCTGACCCTGTGTTGTTTCACCTAGTAGACTGTGAAGCAGGCAGAGACTGGCTTGTCTTTGTCTTTCTTTCATTCGTTTCCCTATTTTCTTACAAGGTCATTAACAGAACTATATATCAATTCAATTCAATAAACATTAAGTACTACTATGTGCCAACAGATCAAAGAAAGAAAAAGATTCTATATGTATGAAAAAAACACATATCAGCTCTTTTTAAAAAACTGGAAACTCCAGGGGTGGCCATCCACTGGTGAGTTGGGGTATCTGAATGTAGTGGAATACTGGTGAGCTGTAGGAAATGTAGAGATGCTTTCAGAGAAACCTGGGAAGACTTGGATAAACTGATGCAGAGCAAAGTGATTAGAACCAGGAGAACACTTTATACAAAGACAATATGGTAAAGACAAACAACTGTGAAAGATTTAAACACTCTGGTCTGTCTAAAGTGAATTTAAAGTTACCTCCTGACAGAGAGGAAATGGATTAATATACAGAATGAGACACATATTTTTGGAAATGACCAATATGGGAGTTTGTATTGCTTGACTATGTTTGTTTGAAAGGTTTTGTTTTTCTTCCCAGTTTGGGAGTGATGGGGTAAGAGGGAAGGGGAAAAAATTCGATAATTGAAAAAATCAATTTAATTTGGTGTATTCCTAGCTTCTAGCATTGTGCCTGACATATAGTAGGTAAATGTGAATTGACTGAAGTAAGTTCAGAAGAGGAAATTGAGGCTCAGAGAGGTCATGACTGGTCCATAGTCATCCAATTAATAAGTAGCAGGACTGAGAGTGGTAGCAGGGTTGTCTGACTCCAAGTCTAGAGTTATGAGTGATAGAAGGAATCAGTTTTCCATCCCTTCCCCCACCCCAAGAAAGTACATGGAAGGAGAACTCAATATTACAGTGAAGGGGATTCTGTTGGGACAACAGGAAGGTGAGAAAGAGAAGGCTGTGTGATCCAGGAAGGTGGCAACATGTTCTCAGGTTTCCAAGAAGCAGACAGACGTCAACCCTCCCACTGCTCAGCCGGAGTGGCATGAATGTTGTTCTGCCCAATCCCAGGACACCGGAGGTGCCAGCCTGCTCTGGCTCTGTACGATCCCCCAGAATCCCCCTACCCCTCAAGGGTACAGTACTGAAGAGGACAAGAGCCTCTTCCACCTTCAAATACCTTCCTCAAGGAAGATCCCTTGGCTGATCTCCGTGGATAGATTCACAGATTGTTGTTCCCCCTTCATTCTAAAAGAGGAGCAATGCTAAACTTGGGAGTAAGGGAGTTATTCCCAGGGTGGGAATCGTGCCTCAGACACTCCCTAGCTGATTGACCCTGGGCAAACCACTTTCCTTTTATGGACCTCAGATTCCTACTTATGAAGAGAAGGGGTTGAACTCAGTGAAACCTAAGGTCTCTTCCATCTCTAAATCTAGAATCCTATGGTCTCTCTGAGCCCCAAAGCTGGATTTGGAGACCATGATTCAAGTCCCAGCTCAGTCACTTACTGAGAGACCAGGTGTGACCCTGGAGAAGTCATTTCCATTTTGTTCATCTGTAAAAGGGGATAATATTCATACTGGGCATTTGTGATGAAAGAACTTTTGAGAGCTGTATTTACCCCATATTTGGCAGCTGGCCTCTAGACTTCCCTGTAGGGCCGTCCTCCCTTGCTCATAGGGACCAGGATGGGATACCCCCCAAAGTAGGGGTTGACAGGAACTGGATTAAGTTCATTTGAATTCCGCTTTACAGAAGGTACAACGGGGCCCAGATGCAGTGGGAGGGACCCCTAGTTGCAGCCTTCTCCTTAGAGGTATCATGCAAGGTTCCTCTTTACTTTCTGCCATCACCAGAAGAATGCATTGGGTTTGGGGCACAGAGGAATACCTTCCTGATCAAGGCACTCCCTCCAGTACCTAAGTCCCCAAAGTCTTACAAATGCTGACTACTCAAATTGCAGATGATAATAATGGTAATAATTAGCAATTGTGAAGAGCTTTAAAGTTTGCCAAACATTTTATGTAAGTTACCCCATTTGATCCTCACAACCCCAGGAGGTGTGTGTTGTTATTCCCATTTTACAGATGAGGAAACTGAGGCTGAGTATCAAGAACTTGCCCAGGATCACAAAGCTAAAGTCTGAGGCAGGATTTGAGCAAAGGTCTTCCTAACACCAGGAATCTCTTCGTTCTGCCACCTAGCTGTCTCATGTCCAAGCCCCAGTACATGCCAACAGAACATACAATCGACTCCTATATGGGCACCCCTAGGGTTAACAACATGCAAACATACCACCCCAAAGCCCTCAACATTGCCTCCCCATTCCCCACTAATCTCAAATTCAAAAACTCCAAGGTCATTAAGCCTCAGGTTCAAATGACAAGCTTCCTACCCAATACCCCATCCATACATATCCCTTGAAACACACCAAGCCCAGAACACTGCCTTTTCTCTAACTCTTCCCATTCTCTGACTTGGTCTTGGAGCCCCCAGCCCCAGGGAAATCATTCTGACTCTCCTCATTCACCCCTGAACCGACCCTGGATGGGTTGAGGGGATGCTCTAGGGGTGGGGGATGGGAGGGGTGGCCATTCACAACCTCTGGGCACACCTATGGGAGCCTATGGGGATCAGGGTGGGGTTCAATTTAAGCAAGCCAAGCCCAGCAAAAACAAATTAGAGGGGAGGGGACCAATTGCTGGCTAATCCTCCAGTTACAAAGGGCTCCTTCACAGACCAGAAAAGATAGAGTGAAGGGGAGGAGGAGGAGAGAGCCACTGGAAATTATAGGGTTAAAAGTCAAAGACCCTGAAGGAATGAAGACAAAAAGCAGCCCAGGGCTGGCCATGTCAGTCCAGAGGAAAGTAAGAGGCAGTTTACAGACATCTCTCAAGAGTGCAGTAGGTCATTTTGGGCCAACCTCATTAGTAAATGGAAAAGATTCATAGAAAGACACACAAAAAAATTCAGGGCTGCAAGAGACCTTAGAACATGGGATGGCAGAGCTGGGAGGGACCTTAGAAAATGGAATGTCAAAACTGGGAAGGACCTTAGAACAAGGAATGGCAGAGCTGGGAGGGATCTTTGAATATGGCATGTCAAAACTGGGAAGGATCTTAAAACAGGGAACAGCAGATGGAAGAGAATGGTAGAGCTGGGAGTGACCTTAGAACAGGGAATGGCAGAGCTGGGAGTGACCTTAGAACAGGGAATGGCAAAGCTGTGAGGGACTTTAGAAAGCAGAACAACAGACTTAGGAAGAGACTTAGAACATTGACTTTCAGAGCCTAGAAGTACCATAGAACATCAGCTGTTGGACCAAGGGATCACCGAGCTCTGCTAGTCATTTTTGAGACTCTCAAAGAGGGAGTGACTTGCCCCCTCGATGAAATCAGTGACCAGCTGGCATTGGAGCCTTCTTCAAGGGTTGGGGACACCTCCTTTCACCTCCATCCTCTGCAATTCCTCCATTTAATGACAAAGGATATTTCAGTCATCTCATAGTGACCAAAAACCCATCCTTAGAAACCGATCTCTTTGACTTAGGATTCCTAAGATTCTGTGCTCTGTTAAAATGAGGAATGGGAGGGAGGAGAGCCCTGGGATCTTATCAGTCACGGACACTTGGACCCTTTTCTGGGAGCATGTGTTGTGACTGGGCAGAGAGAAGAGGAAGAAACTGAGGGAACTGGAAATGGGGGTGGGGAAGGCTATAATTTGTTTTTCAGCCATTCCTGGAGAGATGTTGCTTTGGGGTACACTCCTCTTCCCTCTGTACCCCAAACCTCTACAGGGGCAGATGCATGGTTTGACTTTGACCCCCAAAACAGGGCCAAACCCATATCCCTCAAACTTGGCCTTCTAAAAGAAATGAGAATTTCTATCCTTTCTTCCTCCCCAAAAAGATTGATTGGTCCCTGAGATTTTGGGGGAGGGTAATGGGGGCGGGCTGCAGAGACCTTCAGGACCACAGAATCTTAGATCTAGAGCCAGAAGACACCTCTGAGGCCACCTACTCCAATTCATTCATTTTGCAGATAGGGAAACTGAGGCCAAGAAAGTTAAGTGACTCGTCCAAAGTCACACCTATAGGTAGGATTTGAACCCAGGTCCTCTAACTCTAGAGACAAAATATGTGGAGTCAGAAAAGGCAGCCTAGGAATGGGGCATTGCAGGGGTTGGGGACAGGTTAGCAAGAAGTCTTTTCTCCCTACCTCTAGTCATTCTAGTGACATTTTCACTCCCTATGCCCACTCTGCACACACACACACACACACACACACACACACACACACACACACAAACACATACCACACCTCCACCAACCAATAATTCTCTTGAAAATGGAAAAACCAACCTTTGGCAGTATATGGTCTCAATCTGATGGTCAGGGGTAGGGGTTCCTCCCAGCTCAGGACCCTCCTGAGCCATCACATCCACCATCTACCCTCTCGCCAGGAAAGGGAAGGAGGAGTACCCCAAAGAGGAAAAGGTCAGACGCACCCTCCTTCCTCAGCCTCCCCCAAACAGGAATCTCTCTTAGCCCTGCCCTACCCCAAGGCCCTGGGACTGAGGGCCCCAAGAGCTAAGGGGAAAAAGAAACGGAAAACAGGGGGACCCACCGGGAGCAAGAAGCCAGGGCTGGAGGCTGTCAGCAGCAGAGGGATGGAAGGAGGGAGAAAGGGAGGCCAGGCCAGAAGGCTGCCTCTGGCTGGGGCGCTTGTCCCATCGGTTCTGAGGCTGGCCCGCCGGCTGCTCTCAAAAAGCTTTTTATGTGAGAGTGTGTGTGTGTGTGAGTGTGTGGTGTATATCACATGATTACTGTTCACCTGTATTTCGAACAAAGACGGCTCACTGTTTCAAGGCCCCAAACCCGAGCCCAGGCACAGGGAAGAAGGGCGGGTAGAAGGGGTGGGGGTTGGCTGCACTGGGGGTGGTGTCGAGGAAAACTGGGGGGGGATTGTCAGAGTCCAGCGAGGGAGAGAAAGAGAAAACCCTTATCAAACTCTTAATTCATTGGGCTCCTGAGCCTTGACACACTGGTCTGATTGTCTGGTTCGTTGTGTGTGTGTGTGTGTGTGTGTGTGTGTGTGGTGTTACAGTGTCTATCCCCCCCTTACACACCCCCTGGCCTTCTCTGTATGTGACTCTTTCATTGTGATCCACTCCCCCCCAAGTCTGACCTTCCCTGGGCATGGATTGGCCTCTGCCCCCTGCTCCAGACAGAACCCCATAACAGAAAGTTATCTGGTTATCTGGTCTTACTCAGCTACTAGTGGGGTACTCAGGTGTCTGGGATTCCTATTCCCTGCCCCAGACTCCCCACCTCTCCTTCCTCCTCCTCCTTTTCTCCCCCCTCCCCTTTCTTCCCCTACCCCAAGCCTGAGGGTCATCAGGACATTCAAGGACTGAGCTTAGATACCAGAGTGTGGTAGGTTTTGGGAGAGCCCCAGGGGTAACATTCCAAAGGTCCATCTTTGGAAACCCAGAAGAGACCAGGTACCATAAGGGCAAAATAAGAGAAAAAAGGACAGGCAATTTGGCAGAACGAGAGTGCTTGCACGGGTCACTGGACTTGGGTTCAAGTCCTCCTCTGATACCACCTGTATGACCCTAAGCAACTAAGTCTCTCTGGGCCTCAGTTTCTCACCTGTAAAATAAAGGATTTGGGACTAAATGATCTCCAAAGTCCCTTCTAGGTTCCTAGGATCCAATGGGGAGTGGGGAGGAGACAGAATGAGGGAGAGTAAATGAAGACAGGAGACAGAAGAGAGAGCTATAGAGAGAGAAAGGGGGCATGGAGGGATGGAGGATGGTCCTGGGAAAGCAGAAACAGGAAGAGACTTCTAGGGCCAGGTGAAGAGCAGAGGGAGGGGAAGGCTGAGTAGAACCCTGAGTAGCCCTCCCGTTCAAATGGCCCAAGATCACACAGTGACTCAGTACCAGGGCCAGAGCTATCTACAATGTTCCGAGGTTCCCTTAGCTAGCTGCTTATGTCTCTCCTTCACCTTGTACCCATACTCCTCCCATTCACTTTCTCTGTGGGGAGTTAGGGCTGGGAGCCTCAGAAGCAGGAAATGGGGTGGGGGGCTGTCTCTGCCCTCCCCTCTCTCTTCCAGAGCCTGTAGAGATCCTTGAATCCAGGCCCATGCACCAGAAATTCTGTTGAGGGGGGGACATCCACTGACTTTAGAGAGTGAGAATTCCATCTCCTACTCCCCTCCCCCCAATTTATTCTTATAAGCAGCTATCCCTCCCCCATCTTAATTCCCTGGCAGGACCAGAGAGGAGGCATGTGATGGTGACCCGCTGGCCACACCTCTCTCCCGACCCTACTCATCCCTTCCCCCTTGCCCCAGGTTAGCTCCACTAGTGACCTGGACACAGGGAGAGGAGTCGGGAAGGAGGGGAAACAATCAACTCAGTGTTCTCAGACCACCTCCTCAAGGGCTCGGAAGCAGATCTTACACAGGCTCCTCCACCCCAACAGGATCCCCTCCATCTCTTCTGCCCAGGGCCTAAGCATAAGAGACCCACATCCATAGAATGTCAAAGCTGGGAGGGGCCTGAGAACAGGGGATGTCAGAGCTGGAGAGGAAGATTAGAACAGTAAATGTACAAGATTTGATCCTGAGTCTTCTGTCCTCTGATCTATAAGTGTTCATTACTCCACACTATACCTCAATGACCCCTTGGTCCTTCCCTTCCTTCCTCCCTCCCCCATCACAGCACACCTCAGGCTTGGCAGGAGGTCAGCCCCCTTTCACCCAGGCTCTGGGGCAGTAGCTACTTCAGGACCATTAGATATCCCACCACAAATGAAGGGATGGTCCCCCCAACCAAAATTCCATCTTCATCTCTAACCCTAGGGCATCCTGGAAGTTGTAGTCTATATCACATGCCCAGAGATCTGGGGAGGGCCTGCTAACCTAAGGGGAAGGTGGAAGCTCTCCACACTTGGCTTTCACTGTCCTGGTCCTTAAAACAAGTTAGAGTCCAAGATCTCCCTTCTGGGGGCCTCAGTTTCCTTTTCTGTTAAATAAGGGAGTTGGATCAGGTGGTCCGTCTCAAAGTCCTCTCCCAGCCCTGACATCCCTTGCTCTAATCTCCCACCAGCTCTGACCTTTCCCCTGTTCTAAGTTCTCTTCTAGCACTAACATTCTGGGTTCTAAGCCTTTCCCAACTCCAGCATGCTGTAGGTCTGTGATCACTCAGCTCAGCCACTACCTGAGGCACTGATCCCCTAGTCTTAACCCAGAAAGAGATGGCCTCCCCGCACTCCCACTGCTTCATTCAGGATAGCTCCCATGCACCAAGGTTGGGGGAAGGGGAGCAGGGTAACTGGACCCCAGGAAGGCCCTTTGAAATCCCTTAAGCCACAGGGCCCCACTTCTCAGGGACATGTCTTCATCCCCAGGCCACAATCTATATACAACCTTGGCACCCCAACTGTTGCCTCCGCAAAAGGAAAAAGGAGAAGAGGACCAGGGATGGCCAGGGGCCTGGGGGGACCTGTAGGAACCCCACGGGTTGGGATAGCAAAAGAGCAAATGACTCCACCTTCTGCCCTTCCTTCCCTCCCTCCCCCCTCCTTCCTTCCCCAGCCCTCAGCAGCCACAGTCAGTCAGTGGCGTCCAGCCGGAGTGGTGGTGAGCAGAGCGAGCTGGTTTCTCTGCTGCATGGCAGCAGACTGAGGCCCTCTGGGCCCCCCAGCTCCCTCCCCCAGAACCCAGAGGGACCCCATCTTCCCCAGCCTGGAGCTGGACCCCAAGCCCTGGGATCCCCTGTCCATCACCCCACCTTGGGACTTGCTGCTCCAGACGGGACCCGGAGGCCGACCGAGGTGAGCTCCCTCCCTGCCCCATGCCTCTCTCTGGACCCTCCTCCCAGCTCGCTCCTTCTTCTGCCTACACCAGCAAGGGGAGGCTGCTGGAGGCTGAGGGGGGTCTCCCATCCATTCTGTTGCCTGATCCCCTTCACCCAGATGGGCAGCAGGGTGAGAGGGAGAGTACAGAAGGAAGTGGGGAGTTGTCTGGCCCTTTTCCCTCTCTGCCACCTGCCTGGTGCCCCTGCTCTTGTCTCGGAATCTTGGTGGTGGATGGGGGAGGCTGGCGGGAGCCTCGGCCCCGTCCCTCCTGCCCAGATGGGCATCGCTGAGAGGCAAGAGGGAAAAAGGTGAGAAAATGGGAAATTCCCAAAGAGAGAGTCTATTCTTTTGGGGGTCCGTTTTTCTCTCTTGCTCTCCACAAACCACCACCTGAAAGCAGAAACAAACAAAAAAATCCTCAAATCCACCCACACCAAGAAACGGTTGGGACAGGGTTGGGGGGAGGGGTAGGGGGAGGAGGTCTTTCCCTGTCTGGGAGGGACTTGCAGGGTTGGAGTCAGATCCCCTGGGCGGCTGGGGCTGGAGTTCACTCTCTGCCACCCAGAGGGACCTGGGGGGCTGACCTGGGGCTCTGGCCCTGTCTCTCTCTCTCCCCTCTGCCACCCAGTTGGGCTGAGAGCCAGGGCTGGGGGAAGGGAGGACCTGTGGGTGCTCCCCAGGAAGGCACTCCTGCTCCATCTCTCTCTTCCCTTTCTAGTCCAGAGGCAGAAGTTTTCCCTGGCAGAGGGGCCCAGAGGAGGAGGACGAAGAGGAAGAGGAGGTAGAAGGCACAATGAGTGAGGAGCAGGACCTTTCAGAGGTTGAGCTGAGCCCAGTGGGCTCTGAAGATCCCAGGTGCCTGTCGCCTGGAGGCCCCTCCATGGGACCGGATGGTTCAGCCCTCCATGCCAGCCCTGGGCCCGGGGAACTGGGCAAGGTAAAGAAGGAGCAACAGGACCCCGAGGTGGACGACGACAAATTCCCCGTATGCATCCGGGAGGCTGTCAGCCAGGTGCTCAGTGGCTACGACTGGACCCTGGTGCCCATGCCTGTCCGAGTCAATGGTAGCAGCAAAAGCAAACCTCATGTGAAGCGGCCCATGAACGCCTTCATGGTGTGGGCACAGGCTGCCCGGAGGAAACTGGCCGACCAGTACCCACACCTCCACAACGCAGAGCTCAGCAAGACCCTGGGGAAGCTGTGGAGGTAAGTGTCTAAGGGTGGGTGGGCATAACTGAAGGAAGCAGAGGGGATACCAGCCAGGAAAGAGGGCGTAACCCCCTTGCCTGGGGTCCCATCCCATTCTTGGCTCCCCTTCCCAGGTTCATGGGCTCTAGAGCTGGGATGGAACTTTGGAAATCATGTTGTTGACAGTGAGGGGAAACTGACACCCAGAGAAAGGAAAGGACTCGGCCAAGGTCACCCTGGTACTAGGGTGGCAGAGCCCAAATTTGAACTCTGATCCTCTTACTCCAAATCCAGTGTGCTTTCTGCTCAGCCATGTAGCTATCTTCTCTCCTGAGGCGTGGGTTGGGATATAAAGGAGCCTTCTTTGTCTCCTTCTCCCATGTACACACCAAGTTCACCTGTCCCTAGAATATTTGAACCCAAGGCTCTCTGGCAGCTTCTGCCCCCCAGGCTAGAGTCAACGGAGCCACCAGCACCCTCTGGTGGTTGGTATTCTATTCAGAGAGGGAGGAGGGGACTAGGAGCTTTGGTTGGGTTGGGTTGAGTTGGGGACTCTGGGTGGATTCAAAAGGCTACAGGGTCCCAGAACTACAAGCTTGTCAGGGTCCTTAGAAAGCAACCATCTAGTCCAACCATCTCATTTTACAGATGAAGAAACTGAGTCCTCACACCAGACATTTCCCATTCATGAAACAGCCTTCTCTAACAGCTGAGTGCACCATACTTTCCAACCTTGAGAACAGAATAGGGCTGGGGACTAGGGCAGTGTGGGACAAAAAGTGCCATAAACTGGACAGAACCTCCAGGGATAACTGAAACCAGAGCCCAACTCCGCCATTTATTAGCTGTGGGAGATTGGACAAGCAGGCTAACCTCAACCTTTTGGGGTCTCAGTTTCCTCATCTGTAAATTGGGGGGAGCAGTGGGCTAGAGAACTCTAAGAACCCTTCCAATTTTGACAGACTGTGATTTGATGACCAAATAAGGATGGGGATGGGGTGTGTGTGTGTGTGTGTGTGTGTGTGTGTCTTAGCCAGGGACAATCCCAGGCAACCAGGAATTTAAAGGAGAGAAAAATCAGTAAGGAAAAATAGGATGTCAGAGCCATCCCCACACACTGGCACTGGGCATATCCACCATGCTTGGTCTCAGAAAACCCAGTTCCAATGCTCTCATGGCACCAGTTGGCACAGGCTTCCCCAGGCCTGTCTTCCTGATCTCCCACACTGTGCATCCTTCTTTCTACTCTCCAGTATTCTTAGGCATCTCTTTCTTAAGCCCCAGAGTTGCCCCAAAGGAAGTGCCAGGCACCTACTCCTATGGCAGCGATGGAGTTTTACAGTCTGTCTGTAAAATATCTGTAAAACTCTGCCCATGCCCTGGCGCCCTCCCGCTAGCCAGCCTGTCCCCAGGACACTCTCAGGTCATCCTCCCTCCTGGGGCCATCTTCTCTCTAGACCCTCCCCAGAGACTACCAATTTCTTCCTTCTCTCCCTGGCAGGCTCTACCTCCACCCAAAGGCTAGGTGGGGGACAGCAGTGCCTAGGATGGCTGTAGGCCTCCTCATCCTACCACCCCAAATAGGGGACTCCAGCCTAGAAGGGAGACTATATCACCTCTTCCCCTGCTGTCCCACCCCCAATCTGTATCTAGAAAAGGGGAGGTCTTTAGATCAGGGGAGCTGGGTGGATCCCTGCTGGCGCTCTGCCCTATCCCACAATCCCCCATCTTGGTTCCCTTCATTCCAGCCCTGAAATCATGCGCTTGTGCTTTCAGAGTGTGGTAGTAGGTCCAGCAAGGAGACTAGAGTTGAAAATTGGGGTCCTAATTCCGAGGCCCATCATAGTGAGGACATAAGCAACTCACTTTCCTTCTGGGCCGTAGTTTTCCCATTTGTAAACCAAGGTGTTGGCTCGGTTCTGCCATTCCCTGTTCTAAGTCTGCTCCGGACTCAGACATCTGTATTCTAGGGTCTTTGCAAGCCCTGGCATGTAAGAGGGTACAATATTGGGTCCCAGGGGCATTAGCCCCAAAATGTTAAGAGCGGGGAGAGCTCACTCCAGGCCTGCTCCATGCTGCAGTTTTCTGAGAGCCCTGTCTCCAGTCACCTGGACCTGGGAGTGTCCCTCCATTGCAGACCCAAGGCTTGAAGGATACCAGGCAAGGGGGGGTGGGGACACAGAGACCCCTGGGAGCTGCTTCATGACCCAAGACCCTTTGGGATAGCCTGGCTGGGGTGCTGGGGGTCCTCTAACTGAGTCTGATGTTCCTCTAGGTGGGTGGATATTAGCCCCTAATAGCTGGTCAGGAAAGGGTATGAGAGAAAGGGAAGAGGAAGGTCAGGCTCAAGGAGTGGCTGTGGAGCTGGGGTGGGGGGCTGGCAGAAAGCTGAAAAATACAGACCACCACTAGCTGTGAGACCCTAAGCAACTCTGGGGACTGGATTCAAAACCTACCTGGGTTTCTTTCTACTTGTGTGATTTTGGGCAAGTCATTTAGGTTCCTTAGTTTTCTCCTCTGTAAAATGGGGACTGAATGGTTGTGGAGGTCCCTTAAGCTCTCATCTATAATCTAATGATCCTGCTTGCACCATCTGCTACTAACTTCACCAGACAGGTTGGAAAGAAAAGAGTTGTTGAGTGATAAACATTTATCAAGCACCTACTGTGTACCAAGTTTTGTGCTAAGCATAAGGAATACAAAGATGGATATATACCAGTCCCTGCCCCTTGAAAGGCTTAAGGGTAACTACATAAGATACTCTGAGCATATATAAGTGCATATAATAGATACTAGGGGTGGGGGGAAGAAGGGGGATTAGGGAGGCTTCGTGCCTAGAGTGTTCCTTGAACCGAGCACTGAAGGAAACCAGGCATGTGAAGTCAGTCCTTCCGTAGCCTTCCAAAGGCTGAGGATTCATCCACCCAATGCCCACCTCCAAGTTTCCACCCTCCCTGCCCTTCCCACACTAGATTCCCCCACCCAGGAGCTGACCGAATGGGGAAGACTCAGGTCCTTGTTGGACACAAGACATATTCCCACCTCCCCAGTCTACTGCCCCTCGTCTGCTAACCAGACTCAGAGGAAGGGTTGGGGTAAACCAGAGTAGGGAATGAGGAAGGAGAGAGCGCTGGGAGTGGCTGTAGCCCCAGGGCAGGGCTGGGGGCGGGGGAGCGGGACGGTGAGGGGGTGCTGCCAGGCGGACTCTATTGGGCAGACACTAGGGAAACTCTGTTTACTTGAGGTTTGGGGGTAGCAGGCCAGGAATTGGAGTTCGACGGCCAGTCCGCCAAACCAGGGAAGATCGGAAAGTGAAGCTATCCAGCACCCCCTGAGCTCCTGGGAGCCCCCGGAATTTTCAGAGAGGCTTGCTCACTCAGGACCCTGGGCGACCAAGTCTAATGGACGAGCCCTAGGAACATCTCCCTTTTCCCACCACTGGGCGATACGCAGAAGGGCTAAGCTGTCCTGGGTCTGGCGGAAGACACCCAGGCTGCTAGTGAGGGAGAGAAACAGCGAAGTTGCTGGTGCCCCGCAAGGACTCTGCCTCCCCAACCCAGACTTCCTTCCTGGAGTTTTCTAGAAGTGAGGGGGGATAGGAGGAGAAAGTCTCCGACCCCCCTGATGGCCCCAATACCCTAGAGACCCTCCGACGGTCCCTTTGCCCCAAAGTACAAGATGGGAGCATTAGGAGTTGGAGAGAGCACAAAGGCAAGTCGCGGGGCTGGGGGAGCTTTGTTGAAAAGAGACTACTTCCCTCCTCCATCCCTCCCTCCACCAGGACATCTCAGACATAGCTTTGCTTCTTGACCCCAATTTTCTGAGACCCTAGCTGCTTAGAAGCCGGGATTGGCATCCATTAGAAATGGGGACCTAGAGCTGGGGAGGGCCTTTGCCCAACTCCTTCCGTGCAAGAAGGAGGCCCCTTAAGTAATTTGGCCAGAGTAATGCATGATGTAGCAGAGATTCAAACCCAGGTTCCCTGACACCCGGTGGCATCGTTTAGCCGAAGGAAGTATGGACCTGGCTTCCCAGTTCAAACCTCAGCTCTGCCACTTGTTCCCTGGGTGAATGTGGGCCTCAGTTTCCTCACCTATAAGATTAGGACCATTAGACAAAATGTCCTAGACTGTCCCGTCCAGTTCTATGATTCTGAGATCCTTCTGAAAACACCAGGATGGCAGCCTGGGGGGCCAGGCAGACACCAGTCAGATTTAGGCTGAGGACTGGGGTTCAGGTAGGGTTGGGGTTAAGGGATATGGGGGAGGGGCACAATGCTTCAACCATCCCCTCCAGCTGACATCCCTTGCTCCCAATCTCTGGGCCCCACTCCGTTCAAGTGGCCTCAAACTCAGATCTCAAGACTAAGGACAGGTTGCCTCATTTCCCCATCTATTCCCACCCAACCCCACCTGAGGAATCACAAGGATATCAGGTGAGGGGGGCTCTCCTCTCTGTGCTTAATGCTGGGACTGTGACATTCCTATACCAACACCCCCATTTCTACAGCCATGTGGTGCAGGGGATGGAGCACTGGACCTGGAGTGAACAGAGTTCAGATCCTGCTTCAGACATTGACTAGCTATGACTCTGGACAAGTCCCTTAACCTTGGTCTGTTTCCTCATGTGTACAATGTGGGTAATAATAGCCCCTGCCTCCCAGGGTTGTGGTGAGGATCAAATGAACTACCAGATGGAAACTTTAAAGTGTTATATAAATACTGATACTATTGTTCTTAGCATCAGCTTTATACATTCCCCTGTCAAGGGTTAGAATGAGACACTGCATGTTAAAGACACTTGCGTTAAAATAATAATGATAATATGTCCAGAACACTTACTATCTCACTTTTCCTCTTGATAATTCTGTCCCTCCCATTTTGCAGATGGGAAACTAAGGCTCAAAATGTTAAGTGACCTCACCAGGATCACACAGGTAGGGAGTGTCTGAGGAAGGATTCAAACTCCAGTTTTCCTGACTCCAGGGTCACTATTCTGTTACCCCAGGATGCCTAGGCTCAGTTCATTACTTTTCTCAATGGACTCTGCACACATTCCACATATCTTGATGGCACTTAGCTGGGCAGCAGATATCAGGGACTGGGGGGCAAGGAGGGGGAACAGTGTAGGATTCACAGCAGTGATGGACCTCAGAGGTATTTTAGCCCACTGTCCTAATTTTATAGAGGAGGAAACTGAGGCCTGGAGAGAAGGGATTTGTCCAAGGTCAGTCAGGTAGTAAATGATATGGATGGGACTCCAGTCTGGAGGTGGGGGAAGGGACAGAGGAAGCTGGTCTCTGGACCAGCTCCTGGAAGCTCAGAGGTTTAAGGCTCAGGAATGAAATTCTCAGGAATGCTGGCTAGACAGGGATGCCTGGCATGACCACGCCCTCACACTCAGGCGGGGGGGGGGGGGGGGGGGGGGGGGGGGGGGGGGGGGGGGGGGGGGGGGGGGGGGGGGAGACGACACAAGGCTAGTGGGGGAGGTGCAGGAGAGGGGGGAGGCACAAAGCTAGTGGGGGAGGGGGTATCTCCTAAAGAAAAGGAACTGGGGTGTGCTGCCCAATGGGTCGCTTCCAGGAGAGATTAGCACAGCAATGAATATAAGTGGCCTTTTCTCTACTGACTTGGATCCTTGTGCCCCATCCCCAAATCTCTGCCCCCAGAGTTAATTGGGGGAGGGCCACTTCCACATATAGATCCTCCCTTCCCCCCCTCCGAAGACTTTGGGATGGAAAGAAAGGGAAAGTTCCTCTAGTGATTTTCCCTTGGCTCTCTCTGCCTCAGCTCTCCAATAACCCCAAGTCTCCACATGAGTAGTGTGGGACACTGATTAGAACACATGGACGGACCAGGGTAGGAGGAGGCTCAGGTCACTCAAGTTCCTTATTCCCCTCTGTTCAACTCTTCCTCACCCAGTCCTTTCTCATAATATGAAGAAAGGATTTCTCTCCCTAGTTCATCCCCACTCCCTACAAGAGCTGGGAAGAACCCTTAGACAATATCTAGTCACACCCTCATCTCACAGATGGGAAAATTGAGACTCAAGGAGGGAAATGACTTGCCCAGGCTGGTGAAAGAGCAGAACTGAAATTTGAACCCAGGTCCTTTAACTCCACATCCAATGGGTTTTTCTCACTGTGTGCATACAAACATTGGCTCTCACTTACTGAGGCAAACACACCCTGACTAAAATGGTCTTGCTTGGGATGGAGCCCGTTGGATCCAGGAAACAAAACCAGCTCCATCTTTGGCCCTTACCAAATTGCTGACAAGCACCCTCCCACCCTCCCCGAAGTGAGTATTTCCTAGCCACTGAGAGATGTGCTAAAAAACCTCTGGGAGGGTCTCTGGAGGCCCTGTCCTCAGAGGTAGCATGGGTCAGGGACAGGACACAGGGAATCACAGATACACAGACTTTGGTTCCCTGGGTCAAAGTTTCAGAGCATCAGGGAGATGGGGAGGTGGAGGGGAGGACCCCTCAGAATCACAGGATCTGAGAGCTGGATAGCACCCCATCCTTTCACAGAGGTGAGACTGTACCCTAGACAGTGGCAAAGTCCCCCCAAAATCCTTGCTCTGGTCCCCAGGCTCCTGTCCTTCTTTCTGCCCTTCCAAATGAGAGGCAGGACAGGTTCCTCAGAGCTGACTGAGCCCAAGTTCTGCAAACTGGGAAGATGACTGAGTATCCAGGTTCCCTCAAACCCTAGGGTGGCTCAAAGCTGCTCCAAGTTTTCCTGGCACTCCATTCCACTTTCTCTCAGTTCCCATCCCTCCTAACATTCCAGTTTGGGGTGGGGGATGGGGGAGAGAAAAGAAGACAAGAAAAGATTGGGGAACATAACTTCAAGACTCAGTGACATCTGAAAGTCTGATGCCCTCAGATTCCAAGGTGAAGAGTTAAAAGGCCAGGCCCTTAGTAGTAGCAATGAAAACAGTGATTATAAAATAATAATAAAAGCTGGAATCCCTATAGTGCTCCAAAGTTTATGAAGACCCAGCATAAGATTTTAGATTTAGAGCCCATGTAGCTCAACCATCTTGCTTTATAAATGAGGAAACTGAGGAAAAGAAGCTAAGAGCCTTGCTCAAGATCACATGGGGCAGAATTCGAACCCAAGTTCCCAATGGCTCCCGTTCCTGTAGGGCACCCACAGAATTTCTTTCCAGCCCCACAACCACCCTTCGAGGCAGGGCCTGCAGGATTCCACAACTCACCTTCTGTTCTCCCCCCATGCTCCTCTCCCCCACCCCGCCTCCTCCCTTCTTCCTCCCGGGCCCCCAGGCTGCTGAATGAGAGCGACAAGAGACCCTTTATCGAGGAGGCTGAGCGCCTGAGGATGCAGCACAAGAAAGACCATCCTGACTACAAATACCAGCCCCGGCGCAGGAAGAATGGAAAAGCAGCCTCGGGGGAGGGGGAGGCCCCAGGCGAGGGAGAGCCTGGAGGGGCGGCCGCCATCCAGGCGCACTACAAGAACTCCCACCTGGACCACCGGCACCCCGGCGAGGGCTCCCCCATGTCCGACGGGAACCCAGAACACTCCTCAGGTGCGGCTTGGTCCGGAGGGTGGGTGATGAGCTCCGGGGGGAGTGGAGGGCGGAGGGAACACCGCGGGGGGCGGGGGCACGGCACTGCACTGCGAGGTTGTGAGAATGCTCCCCAGTGGCAGAGAGGCGGGCCCAGAAGCCCGATTGGCCTTTCTCGGGGGCATGAGGGAGAGGAAAGAAGGCGCGAAGTCCTACGCTGCCCTGGCCTGGCTTCCCCAGAGGTGCTCCGTCATCCTCCTGGGGAAAGAGCGGCCGGAGCGGAGGTGGCCAGGAAAGCCGAGGCCAGACCGAAGGATAGGTCAGTGCGTGTAACAGGAGGACATCGTCTCTGATCTTTACGGGGAACACAGTCCGTGCAGGAGAGCCCAGGTCTGATGAGGGAGCCCAATGTCAGGAAGGTGCTGCCCCTGCCCCCCCTTCCACACAAGGCATTTCAATCTCTTGGACAGCCCAAAGGGGCTGTCATCTTTATTGGAGCCCTCCTCCTCAGTAGGAGGTTCTAATGGAACAAAGGGAGATATGCAGTCCTATCCCAGAAAGATGAGACACAGTCCACACTGAGGAAAGTCCTCAGGGTATCCCCAGCCTACCAGAGGCAGACTGCCCCCATTCCAATAAAGGAGGCACAAGATGCTCCTGGCTTAAAAAAAATCCACTCAGGATTCATCTGTTCCCGTATTTGGCTCTGATAGAAGAATTGAGAGCTAGAAGTTTCCTTCCTTGGGGACCCCCTACTCCCAACCCATTTCACAGACAAGAGAGAAAGAAGGGAAGTGTTGTATGCAAGGTCACACAAGTTAAAAAGGAGCAGAGCCAGAATTAAAACCCAGGACTGCAAACTCCAAGGCAAATTCCCTTTCCTTGTACCCTGCAACCTTCTATAAAATGGCCTGACCATCTCCTCTGAAGCTGGCTTGGCTCCCTAAGCGCTATTCAGAGGGTGGGCAGAGTGACTAAGCCAGAAACATCCCTAAGACATAAACAAGGTTGGGCAGACAAAAGGCAAACCTGCGTTCAAAGAGAGAAGATGTGTCATTAGACTTGCTCAGCCAGTGTTCCTCATTCCCAGCTTGTGCTGGAGAGACAGAGAGAGGAGAGTGAGACAGAGAGAGAGGTAGAAGAGGGAGAGAGGGAGACAGAGAGAGGAGAGAGACAGAGAGACAGGTAGAGGAAGAGCGAGAGTGAGAGAGAGAAAGAGAAAGAGAGAGAGAGAGAGAGAGAGAGAGAGAGAGAGAGAGAGAGAGAGAGAGAGAGAGAGAGAGAGAGAGAGAGAGAGAGAGAGGGTTAAGCCTATGAATACCTGGAGCCAGTCTCTATGAATACCTGGAGCCAGTCTACAACTGAGCATCTAGTGATGCAGTGGGGTGAACCTAAGACCTTGCTTAGGAAGACGAGTGTGCATGGTCAATTCGGCAGACTTCCTAGAGGAGCCAGTTCTGAGCAGGGACTTGAAGGAGGACAAAGAGGAAGGGAAGAGGGAGGGCAGAAAAGGGAGTCATTTGAGTACCTACCAGGTGCAAAGC
Organism: Bettongia penicillata ogilbyi; assembly: GCA_023548195.1. Classification (NCBI taxonomy): domain Eukaryota; kingdom Metazoa; phylum Chordata; class Mammalia; order Diprotodontia; family Potoroidae; genus Bettongia; species Bettongia penicillata. The sequence continues at coordinate 4,361,954 of JAJHZJ010000150.1, read as the reverse complement.
TGCCTGAGAGGAGGGAGGGTCTGTGGAGGAGAAAAAACAATTCAAGTCCAATGAGGCCAGGCTAGAGAACTTCGAATGTTGGAGGGACATAAAGAATCAATGGGTAGAATTCAGTGAGTATTTATTGAACACCGACTGTGCCGGGCTTTGCTCCCTACTGGGGATTCAAATATGGAAAAATCCAAGAAGCAGGTGCCAGCCTTCAGGGAGCTTTTAATCTGCTTGGGGAGGGGATCAGGATGTAAACAGATAACTCTCCAGTGCGAGGTAGGGGTGTGGGAAGAGCATAGAAGAGAGCCGGATGCAATGCTCTAGAAAAACTGGAGGAAGGAGGCCACACTTTCTGGACAAGGAAGCTCCAGTCGGTCAGGCAAGTCAGCTGTTTGTTAACTGACTGACTGATTGAATTTCTAGCCAGGAAAGTTACCGGCGCTTCAAGTGTACTCCTTCCTGAGTCATGAATTCTGTTCACCACCATCACTTTCTTAAGTCTAGATGATCCACAAAACAAAAATCAAGCCCTGATCTGTGGCATGTGTGGACTTCTAATGTGTAAGTGCTCCCTCTTGAAGACTTAACGATCAGCTTGCCCTTCAAACCGGCTCTGGTAGACTCCTGGTAGTCTTTAGTTAGATCATGAAAGGACCTCTGAGGTTATTTTGACCAATTCTCTTACTTTACAGACCAAACAATAAACATTTATTGAGCACCCACTCAGGTCCCTCAGAGGAAACAAAACTGAGATAAAAATGATTTCTGGAATATGGTCCAAGGAATCACTGCTTATATATAGTTCAAATGTGGAAACTGAGACCCAGAAGCGAAGTGAAGGCCCAGGGTCTGGCAGGTATTAAGTAGCAGAAGTGAGATTAGAATTTCTGAGGCAGTGCATTCTATGGGAAAGTGAACAAATCATGGTTCTGCCATTTACTAGCTCTGGGCAGGGCACTGGGTCTCAGCTTCCCCATCTGTGCAACGAGAGAAACTGCACTAGTGGGCCAATAAGGTCCACTCCACTCTATAGCAATGAGCCCCAAGGAGCTCATGGAGTGAGCAGCAGTGCCTGGCATTCCTTCCAGCAAGGCTTCCTAGCCTTCATTCTACCAAGAAAATAAACCATCAGACTTAAGTGTGATCCCACTAACTCAGTAGAATGTAGTGAGGCTCACTAACATCAGCTATTTGCCAGGCAATGTGATGAGTGGCCAGGTATGAAGCCAGATCAGACTGAATCCCAGAAGCCTTAGTGCAGAGGGAGGTCGTAGCAAGAGAAACGGGAGCCTGAGCTGCTCCCTGAGTCAATCAGTCAATGACCATTTATTAAATATCTACTGTATCAAGGACCTGGGACTGTAGTCCCAAAATCCCTGCGCTCAATGATCTGACATTTTAACATGGAGGGACAGAAAGGGGAAGGAGGGAGGAGGCCACTGTCTTCTCCCATTAGGATATAAGCTACTTATTTCCTAATGCTTTGAAGTTTCCAGAATCTTTGTTCACAAGAACCCCTGAGATAAGTCCTCCAAATATTGCCATCACCAGTTTACAGGGGAGGAAACTGAGGCTCAGAGAAATTAACCTGTTTGCCCAACTGAGGCTCAAATCAAGGAAGGCTGGCTCCGGGCCCTGGCTATTCCTCGGCCCCTCACCTCATTCCTTGCTGCTTCCCAAGGTAGTTTTCAGACCCTGGTCTGCCATCTTCACCCCCTGCTTCAGGACTGATCCAGCTTTGACACAGGGGCCTGCAGCAAGCCACTGAAGAGGAAAGGAGTTGGTGGTGAAGTAGCTGGAGCCCTGGATCTAGAGTCAGGAACACCTGAACTCAAACCTGCCTCAGACGCTGCCCAGCTCTGGGACCCTGGGCAGGTCACTTTACTTCAAACTGCCTCAGTTCTTTCAGCTGTAAAACTGGGATAATAATAGCACCTATCTCAGGAAAGGCTTCAGGTACAAGAGAAGGCTTCAGTTCTTGAAGAAAGAGAATGGTCTGAATTCAAGATGAGGAGGGAAGGCATTCCAGGCATGAGGGACAGCCAGGGCAAAGGTATGGAGTTGGTAGATGGAGGGCCTTGTATAGAGAATAGTAAGAAGGCCAGTTTGGTGTCCCAGAGTTTACACAGAGGGAGAGATGTGTGAGAACAAGAGTAGCTTGGAGTCTTTCAATGTCAGAGGAGTTTGTCTCTAATCCCAGAGGTTTCCTGAACCCACAACCTACATGACTCAGTGTTCCTATTTTCTCTCTTCTCCCTCCACCCCCAATCCTAGGCCAGAGCCATGGCCCCCCCACCCCTCCGACCACCCCAAAGACAGAGCTGCAGTCAGGCAAAGCAGACTCAAAGCGGGATGGGCGCTCACTGGGGGACAGTGGAAAGCCCCACATCGACTTTGGAACCATGGACATTGGTGAGATCAGCCACGAAGTGATGTCCAACATGGAGACCTTCGATGTGGCCGAATTTGACCAATATCTGCCACCCAATGGACATGCCGGTCACCCTGGCCATGTGGGGGGCTATGCCACGACCAGTTATGGGCTAGGCAGCGCTCTGGCCGTGGCCAGCGGACACTCAGCCTGGATCTCCAAGCCGCCCGGTGTGACCCTGCCTGCCGCCTCACCACCTGGTGTGGATGCCAAGGCCCAGGTGAAGACGGAGGCCTCGGGCCCCCCAGGCCCCCCCCACTATGCAGACCAGCCATCCACCTCCCAGATTGCTTACACCTCCCTCAGCTTGCCTCACTATGGCTCTGCTTTCCCTTCCATCTCTCGTCCCCAGTTCGACTACGCTGACCACCAGCCCTCAGGACCGTACTACGGCCACTCGGGCCAGGCCTCTGGCCTCTACTCAGCTTTCTCCTACATGGGGCCCTCTCAGCGGCCCCTCTACACAGCCATCTCTGACCCCAGTCCCTCAGGGCCGCAGTCCCACAGTCCCACACACTGGGAGCAGCCTGTGTACACGACGCTCTCCAGACCCTAGAGGGGGGCTGGGACCCCACTGCGAGACCCTTCAGGAGGCTGCAACCCCCTCCTCAGCCCTCGATCCTCTTGGCCATCAGCCACAGAACTGGTGGGGGCTGTGGAGGCCAAGGACTGCCAGTCATATCTTCAACCCTCTCACCTTGATCACTGTCCTCCTCGCCTCCCCTGGTCTACATGAGGCCTTGTCCACCCTGGACCTCAGTGGGATACTCTTATCTAAGCCTGTTATGGCTTGAGGGTGGGTACTGCAGCCCAATTCCTTTCTTCCTTTGGGCCTACAGACTTTTGCTTATCTATGTTGGGGAAGGAGGATGTCCATCCTGGAACCCACATGACCCTGTGGTACCAGTCTAATACACAGGCCTGTCCAAGGACCTGAGAAGCTCACCACACTGACTGACATGGCTGTGGGGGAGGCAGAGACCCTCTGAGAGCTATGTGAGTCAGCCATGTGTGCAAGGGGATGGAGGGAAGGTTCACGGGGCCTACCTTCCCCTGCAAACTGATTAGACATGGAGGAGGTCGTGGAGAGAGCCCTCTTGGCATAGATTCCGTACCAATACCCTTGCTGCCTGCCTAAGCAAGGACAAGAGACTCTATCCTCCTTCCTTTGACTTTCTTTGCTAAATGAACTGGGGGCTTCACCCCAGGCAGTGATGGGAAAAGGAGTCACCAGGGAAGTAGGGAGAGGATTTAGAAACAACTAACGAAGGGGTCATCCCTGTCCCTCCCACCATGCCTGCCCAACCAAACTGCCAATCCCCCATAGCTCCCACTTCCTTGCCCTGGTCCCAGGCTCCTAGACTCCCAGATTGAAGAGGTCGGGTGAACCAAGTGGTCCCAGGGAAAGGCCAAGGCCCTTGTGGTCTGGCAGCCAGGACCTCCCTGAAAATATCAAAATATTGATGTATACATTCTCCTCTCCCATGCATTGGCCCTATCCACCTGGTCCCCCACTCCCACCCCAGCCCCAACCCACAGTGTTTGAAGAAAATATGTAGCTGTGTCTGTACCCCTGTGCCCAGGTCCCCAGTCCCTGTCCACATATAACACATTCTTGCCCCTCTCCCCCTATTTATCTCAGTAGTCCCTTGCCTACTCCCCTGCCCAGCCCCCATTAACTCTGCATTAAGCAATCCAGAATAATAAAATTAAAGGTTTCAGTTACTGGCCTCCCAGGCCTGGCCTTAGTCTGTCTATTGGGGATAGGGCGGGACAACAGGCAGCCCTTAGATTTTAGGGCCACAGAGTGGCAGAGGAGAGAGAAAGCTCTGAGGTGTTGGAGCCAGGGAAGGGGCCAGCTGTCTGTCACAGGCAGAGGCCTGAGCCCACCAACTTCTCCTGGTTGGGATAGAGACCGGGAAGCGATAATGTGGAGACAGGCATGTGCAACACACTCATGCTCACACACTGTTCATACACAAGGACACATTCCTTAGTGCACACTATTGCTCACCTGCACACAAACACACTCACACATACACACGTTCACACATGCTCACACACATCTCCAGCTATGGCTAAGTCAGAAGGGGCTCCTTTAGGGGATATTTCACTGTCTCCCCTCCACCTTATCATATGAACCCTCCTCTCATCCCTGCCCATTACATAATCTCAGCGTTGAGAAGCCCCGAGCTGGTTCAAAGGATCCGGAAGTCTCTGAGTCTATTCACAGACTGCTGGGATAAAGAGCTCATCAGACTGGGTCCTCGGGAGCCCAGCACCCAGCTGCCCTGCATGACTGCAAACCACCTGGCCCAGGTGAATGACATCCCCATGTCATAGAGGAAATGGAAGATGTGATTACTGAGCCATTGTGAATGCAATTAAAAGGGGATCAGAAACACAAGGTTGGAGGACAAATGTCCCAATTCATAAGCAACTGACTCCTAGATTCACAGGAACAGACCCTTAGAGTTACAAATGCCCCTCAAAAGACACTGAGTCCCCTCCCTGCCATCTCACAGGGGAGGAAAATGAGGCTCCAAGAGATTAAGGGACTTGCCAAGGTACATGAGGGTGGGATTCAAACCCAGATCTCTGATGCTCAGTCTAGTGATCTATCTACTGAGATATGTTGCCTTGCTCTATAAGTTTGGCTTAGGGTGGAATCATACCTTTTCCAGGCACAGATTGAGATTTAGAAGAGGTATCCTAGTGCCTGGCACATAGAAGATGCTGGTTATCACCAGCCTCCCACCAATGCAGGAATTCCTTTTACTAAAACCCTGACCAGTGCTCATTTAGCTTGAGTACCTCCAGTGATGAGGAGCTAACCACCTAACAAGTGGCCTGCTCCATAGATCTTGCTCAGAAGTTATCCTCCTCCCCAGCTGCCAATTCTGCTCTTTGGGGCCAAGTAGAATTAACCTGACTCTGCTCTCACGAGACATTCCTTTCATGATTTGAAGGCTATGATCATAGCCCCCAATATCTCCAGGCTAAGCTTCCCAAGACAGTCACATTGTAGGGAGTGGGAGAGCCAGAAAGACAGACTGGAGAGAACCAGATGAAGGCTTCCAGTTTGTGGGGTGAATGGTCAGTCAATGGGGAATTTATGGAAAAGCATAGAAAAGAATCCCTGAGCCAAAAGGCCCAAAAAGTCTGTGACTTGTCCTGGTGTGCACTGGTTAGTCAGGGAAGAGGTGAGATAAAAACAAAGCCAGTGAACCAATGACACTACCGTGTGGTGGACAATCATGGAGTTGGGCTCAGGAAGTCCCAGGTTCAAATCCCAGCCATGCCATTTGCTAGCTGTGTGACCAAACTAACAGTCCTCAATGATCTAGCATTCCACTGGGGGAAACAACGATAACACATGGAAGTAAAAACAAGTATTTCCTAAGTGAGTACAAGGCAATCTGGAGGCCCTAGAAGAATCAGGAGAAGCTTCCTAAGTCACTTCTCTGGGGCTTATTTTCCTGATCTATAAAATGGGAGTAATCCACACTACAGGGCTGCTACAAGGTAGGCATCACAAGATAAATCATTATTACTATCATCAAGCCTGCTGTCAACTAAACCCCACTCAATCTGATTTTTCACACAAACCACATCTAGACCATGTAACCCCATCTTCTAGTTGCTGACTTTTTGGACCTAACTGTAAGACTTGACATTTATTTATTCCTGTTAAATCACCATTGGGCAGAAGTAAACAGATCTTTCCAAGTCAAATCAATAGACATTTATTAAACACCAGCCAAAGCCTTTTGGGATCCTGTAATTTAAGCTATCAGCTAGCCCTCTCCTCCATTTGCCCCTCCAATCTTGGGTCATCAGAGTATTCAGTAAGTACATGGGAATTTGGTTCAACTGCTCTGCAAAACAATTTGAAATTATGCAAGACAAGTGATAATTAGTCATTCCCTTCCACCCCACCACTGGGACTATATAATGCCAGGATTGCTGACTGCAAAAAGGCCCACGGGTATAAAAATGTTCACAGCAGCATTATTCGTGATAACAAAAATAAAATGCATCTAAAGATCAGGGAGGGGCATGTGATGGAATGGAATGGAATAGAATATTAATTTGCCATGAGGAACAATGACCAGAAGAATTCTGGCCTCAGACTTAGCTACGGGACCCTGGACGAGGCTGAAGACTTGTATGAACCTATGCAAAAGGAGGATTGAGAAATTTTTAAAAAACAGCTTACATAAGGATGGAAATAAATGACCGAATGAATGAAGCATTTATTAAGTGCTTCCTGGGTGCAAATAGAAAAGTCAGTCCATGCCCTGAGGAGCTTCCATTGTAATTGTGTAACTGGAGAGATAACCCAGAAGCGAGATTTCAGCTGCAAGTCTCACAGACTCATCTCATGATCCTTCCTCCTCAGTGGCAAATCTAAAGGTCTCTTCTTTCATGTCCATACCACCAACAAAAATCATGTCAGTTTCTGAACCATTTTGACAATAATGCCAACATGGAAAGACAAGAAAATTCTGAATTCAATCATCAGTATTTGTTCAGAACTCCGATTAAACATCCTTCATTTTCTTTCTTTCTTTTTGGGAGGCAATGGGGTTAAGTGACTTGCCCAGGGTCACACAGCTTGTAAACGTCTGGGGTCACATTTGAACTCAAGTCCTCCTGACTCCAGGGCCAGTGGTCTATCCACTGTGCCACTGGCCGTTCTTCCTCCTTGCTTTTTAACAACTGATAGAACTATTTTCTTCTGGAATTTATTTTGCAAACAGGTTGGTTTGGGTGCAGATTGGGAAGTGTGTTGCATCAAAACCAAGGAAATAGTCGTTTGATAGGCAGGTAATGTATGCTTTCCATCTGAGTCAGGACAAAGGATAGTAAATCAGCTACTTTTTCCACAGGAGAGCCCTTCAAACCTGGGAAGATGGTGAGCCCATCTTACTCCTTCCTGGTTGGTTTGTTTCTTATAGCAATAATAACCCACATTTGCTTAATGCTTTGTAATTTACAGAATCTTTGCTTACAAGAACCCATAAGTCCTCCACATATTGCTACCGCCACCTTACAGGAGAGAAAACTGAGGATCAGAGAAATTAGCCTGTTTGTCCAACTGGGACTCAAACCAAGGAAGGCTGGCTCAAGGCCCAGTAGTATTCCTCACCCCCTCCCATTCCTTGCTGCCTCCTAAGGTGGGGTTTTCAGACCCTGGTCTGACATCCTTGCCCCCTACTCTGGGATTGATCTAGTTTTGACACAGGGGTCTGCAGCAAGTCACTGAAGGGGAAGGGGGTTGGTGGGACGGTAGCTACGGCCTTGGGTCTGGAGTTGAGAAGACCTGAACTCAAACCCAGCCTCACACACTGACTAGTTGTGGGATTCTGGGAAAGTCTCTTTACTTCAAGCTGCCTCAGTTTCCTCAATTGTAAAATGGGGATAATAATAGTACCTACCTCCCAGAGCTGTGAAGATAAAATGAGATAGTATTTTGTACAGTGCTCTTTAGGGTTAGGGCCCTAACCCTAAAATGTGCTCGATTGTAGGCATTATAAATGTTTGCTTCTTTCCTCCCTGTTAAATTGTTCATTCCAGGTTAGCCTTAATCCATAAACATTTAATGCTGGAAGGTTCCTTAGGGACAACCTTGCTCAACCACCTTGTTTCGTAGAGGAAAAAATCAACCACTTAATAAGGATCCATAACATGCCTGGCACTGAGCTAGTGATCAGAGACACAGACAAAAATGAAACAGTTCCTGAAAGCAATTCATAAAGAGAGAAGTATATCTAAAATAAACAAAGCCATTTTGCAGGGGGCAGCCAAGTGGCACAGGAGATAGAGTGCTAGGCCTAGAGTCAGGAATACCCAAGTTTAAATCTGACCTCAGATGCTTACTAGCTATGCGACCTTGCCTCAGTTTTCCCATCTGTAAAATGAGCTGGAGAAGAAAATGCCAAACCAATCACTCCAGTACCTTTGCCAAAAAAAAAAAACCCCAAACCACAAAAAGTCAGGTCAACTGAACACAATTTTGCAGGGCAAGTACTAGCAACTGGGCAGGGTGGGGAGCTCCAACTATTCCATCCAGCTGTAAATCTAACAGTCTAAAAAACATCTATGTTCTAGGGGCAGCAGCCTGAGCCCCATAAGGCTTACTTGCATTAGATTACCTTTATCCCCTTTTCCTATCTTTTCTAGAAACTTCCCGAGCCCATCTTTGCATACTCTTCTTGACTGGCAAGTCATCCCTGGTATGTCCATGCCCATGGCATCAGAAAAGGGAACCAATCAGATTTGAATGAGAGGCATCTTGGCATGGACAGAACGATGGAGTTGGGAGTCAGGACCTGGATACCAATCCCAGCACCTCTGATAATTCAACCCCAAGCAAGTCACTTTCCCTTTTCTTTATCCCATCTGTAAAATGGGAATAATAGCACTTATCTCAGTGTTCTCATGAGAAGTTAATACATATAAATGTGTTTTTGAGACGTAAATCGCTGTAGGAAATAGCAGATATGATGATGGCAGAGAACCTTCCCTCACCCTATAAAACCTCCTGCCTTCAGCACCACTGCAAGCTGCCCTGGCAAAAGATGAAGAAGCCAGGTGATTCACACAGTGACCAGGGAGTTGAGAGCATGGCAGAAACAGGGCCTGCCATGTCACATGGCAGCTTCTTATCGACACATCCCCACTTTCTTCCTGCTGTGGCATGACAACTATTGTGGCCAAGTCTCCCTCCCTTTCTGGTAACTGAGACCCCGATGTCTTCTCTACCCTGAACCTATTCTTGCTCTTGCCTCCACGTGATTCATGAATTTCAGATGTTAGCTTTTCTCTTGAGTGAATTAACCTTTTCCACACTGAAGGATTATCACCTTACTAATTGCTGACCTTTCAGATTCTGTGGTAGAACCCTCACTTAAATTTCATACCTGACTGGAGTACTATGTAAATGTACTCTCACCTACTCCACATTTATCCATACAGAAACTGTGATGAATGTAAGACATGCTACATCTCCAGCACTCTGACCACCTACCAGCCTAACAGAACGGGAAAGGTGACTCCACTAAGCATAAGTTCAGTGAATCCATGCTGGCTCCTAGTGATCACTGCTTTCTTTTCCAAGTGGCCAGAAACCATCAGTTCATACTTTCTGGAAACTACTTTTTCCACTTCTTGAAAATCAGAACATTTATCCATCCTGAAGTGTTTCAGTATCTCTCTTGGGATCCATGATTTAATTACTGACAATCACATTTTCAATCTTGAACATGGTGTTGTGTACATTGAGTTGCTTAAGTTTTTGGAAGAGCACTTTATAAATCAACAAGTGAACAAGCATTTATTAAAAGAAGTTGGGGGTTTGCTGGGAAATGCCTCACTATGTAAGAATAAAATGTAGCAATTTAAGCATTTTGCTTAAATTTGTTAAAAGAAAAAAATCACTGACAGATTCTGGCATCCCATCTAAATTGTTGCTCATACAGTGAGAGTGAGGTATGGAGTCAGCAGCCCAAGAATGATGCCTCAGTTTGCTGGCCTGGGAGAGATTGGAGGTAGCTGAAGATACTAGTTGAAAGAGGGGGAAATGGGCAAAACTTGAGGCCAAGAAGTCAGGCACTGTGTAAAGACAAGTGACCCCAAGGAGGGAGGTGGCCAGAGAAGGGGCTCCATGTAGTTTCACACAGAAGAGAAAAGCTGAGTGAGTTTCAGGTGAGAGGGTGAAGGGACTGTGTGTCAAACCACGGAGGAGTGTTGATAATAGCATAAGATCCATTGTTTCTGAATGGCACCCAAGAAGGGACAAAACCCATGGCAGGCCATCAGAGAAACAAGGCTCCCCCAGAAAGTTGTGGAGGGAGAGCAGCAGAGACCAGTCCCAACTCTCTGCTGGCCCCCTGAGGGTTAACCTCCCCCCACATCTTGTCCAACTATACCACCCCCCTGCCACCCCAACCCCACCTCCCTTTAATCACATCTGATACTGAGCAGCCCAGCAGGGAACAAAGAGGCCATTTAAAGAAATGGGGCCAAGAAAATGACCCCCGCACTCCGGGGCGGCGGCCTGGGATGCCTGCACAAAGGCGGCATTTCAGGACTGAAATTTCAGCGCCCGATGTGATTAAAGGATTCCATGAGCTTGGGATGGGGGTGGAGGGTGGGTATTGGGGGGTGCAGGGGGCGGGAGGGAAGGGCCAGAAAGGCCAAGCTCAGCTCCACAGATTAACCCTCTCCCACCTGGACAGCCATCAGTTGCCTCCTCCTCACCCCAAAAAGGGCTGCCAATAACTCAATTCAGCTCATTCCTTCCCTCCCCATACTGGCCAAAGCAGGCTAGGATCCTTCCAATTCCTAGGGTGAGGCAAAGTGCAGGGGACAGCAGAAAGGACCAAGGGATCCCAGGGAGCTTTTTTACTCCTCTGGGCAGGGAGGAAGTGGGCTCAGTCACCCCACGCCACCTCTGGGAGGAGCAGAGCATGGAGGTGGCACTAGGGGGTGGAAAGGGGAGGCCCTGCCTCCCATCAGAGAGAGGGAAAGACTTCTTTCTGTGGCAGGAGCAAGGCCAGGACCTGGCTTCTACCTGCGACCTGCCCTGGCACAGAGAAGGTTGCAAAGGGAAAGGGGAGGGCCCACAGGGGTATACCAAGGGGAAAACGAATGCCAGACCCTTCGCTGGGCAGTTGATTTGTCCAGGGTGCTCCCAACAGGGCCAGGTGAGGAGCCGAGGGAGGTGGGGGGAGGCCCACTCTGGTCCTGTGCTTCCTGCTGGGATGCTTCTCCTGAAAGGGGATCCCGATGGCTGATAAGGGGCTCTGGGCAGGTCCTCAGGAAACAATGGATGGCTTGATAAGAAGTGCTCTGTGATACTCCTGAGAAGCCCCCAGAGTCAGTCCCCATCGGAGGAAATTGGAGGTTTCCATGGCAACCAGCTCCCAGGGCACAAAGGCTGGTCTGTCTGCTGGGGAGGCAGCTGAAGTGTCTCCCTCCCTTACAGTGGCCATGGGCTCCTGTGAGCAGGCTGGGGAGAAGGAGCTGGGGGGGCGCGTGCAGGGGCTGGAGAGGTTCTTAGAGAGCTGATGGTGACAGGACCGGGGCTGGGGGCCAACACAGAGCCTGGCACCAGCTCCCAGGGGCTGGGCAGGGGCACCCAGGGGGAGGCAGCAGGAGATGGTGAATAGGCTTTATTATCCATATAGAAAAACAAACAGAACATGAAAAGTGCCAGGGGCTGGGCCAGATTGAGCCAGGCCAGGACCGGGGTTCAATCCGTGATGATGAGCTCGTCCACACCCCAGTCTTCATAGCTCCCATCAGGCAGGTAGCGGCGGATGATAATGGGGATTTTTCGAGCCCTGTGGGCGGAAGGAGAGTCTTGAGAGACAATAAGCCCCTACTCCCCAGGCAAGGGCAGGAGCAGAAAGGGCACGGAATGCCAAAGTGAAGAGGGTGAGGCCAATGGAGCTAGAAAAGTTCTGTCTTTGAGGCAGCCTCATCCTATACAAGGCATCTGTGTGGGACTGCTGGAGAGATGAGGAGGCCCAGGGGGGTACAGAGGCGAGGGGCAGGAGCAGGGAGGGGAATCAGGGGCTCTCAGAAAACTCACTTGAGCTCTTTCATGGCGATGAGCAGTGGGTCAGTCTCCCCTTCCAGCTCCACCATCACAGGGGCACACATTCTGCAGGGACAATGGGACAGCATGGACACACTCCCATAGAAGGGAAAAGAAGAATAGGATGGGTGTGGAAGCAGAGACTTCAAGAGGAAGCACCTGAGCTGGCACCAGTGCAGCAAAACAGTGAGCAGCCCTGGGTCTCAGTTTCCTCATCTCATCCTCTGAGAGTCTGGGTTAACCCTCCCAGATCGGAGATTCTGTTCTCTATATTAACAACCTCATTTCTAAGGTCCTTACTGGCCCTGGTGACATCCTATAACTGTGGATGAGGAAGACATCACAGGAAAGACCTTTCACTGAAGTATGGGCAGGATTTGGAAAGTACAGCCAGGCACAAGGACAATAACAACACAGGGCTGGGAGGTGGGCTCCTTCTCTGAGATAACACAAGCCTGGTCATCTCCATTTTACACACGAGGAAACTGAGGCTCAGCCAGGGTCACCCGGCTGGTCGGGCTCACAGATGCCGGGCCTCAATGGGTCCATTTCCCCCTCTGCACAATGAGGAGGGTGCCCAAATGACCTTTTCAGGTCAACAAGTAAACCCTCAGTCCAGGAGAAATGCCCAGGGCCTAGGTGATGCCCAACACATATCAGCACAAAATTAACAATGGCTTATCCACTGACTGACGGCCCTCAGAAATGGCCCTATCCAGCCACTGCCCTGAGACCACCAATGAGATGGGGCCTTTGTTCCTGCTCTTTTACCTACCTAAAAAGTCACATTTAGGTATCTCCCAGGCCCACCATCCTCCTCACGCCACCTGGATGGCCCACCTCCTCCAAGGGCTGCTGTTGCTGCCCACATGCACCTTCTTGCCCTTCTCAGGACGACACCACACAAGGCCCCCAATTGTGTTTTAGACTGATGAGTGTCCTCTCTTCCCAATATGATCCCAGGTTCCCTTGGAGCAGGGAGTACATCTTATTAATAAGTACAACTACCTTGGAAGAAGGCCAGGTTACAAGTCTTCCCACTCCCACTTGGAAGATGAGGAAGCTAGTTCTGAAGGCTTAAGGGCCTTGCCTAGGATAAGCCAGCTGCTCTGGAACTAGGGCTGGCAGGCCCTGAGCCCCAACCTCCTGATTCCAAGCCCACGGCTCTCATCCAATCTTCTCTTTCCCCCTGAATCACAATGTGAAAAACAAACCTCTGACCCACACCTTATATCCTATTCTACAACAAATTCAAAACAGACACTTGATCTGAATATTAGAGCTCAACTTAGAAGAGAAGCAATATGGCATCATGGGAGAAGCTCTAGTCTGCCTGGCCAGGAGAGAACGCAGCAAGAATCCCACCCCTGAGCCTCAATTTGCTCATCTATAAAATGGAGGGAATGGCACCAGCATTTCCTCCTTTACTGGGCACTAAGGCCTGGGCTTGTGCTGAACAAAGGAAACTCACACCAGCATGAGAAGCCACAAAGCTGGAGAGGCCGTTGGGAATTTATGTAGTCCAGGCCTCTTCATTTACCGGAGAGGGAGCCTGGGCTGGAGACAGGAAGTCACCTGCCTGCAGTCACCCAGGTTGTCTGGTTCCCTCGGGTGCCACACAGAGTCCTATACAATCAGCCCTTGTCCCAGCTGCCCGTCCTGCCAGGGCTCCTTCTCTCACCCCAGGGAAGGGGTGGACTGTGGATGTCCTCACCTCTTCTCTCATTTCACAAGATCAGAGGAAACCTCAGCTGGAAGGAACCCCTAGGGGACAGCAATTTAGTCATTCTGGAGAGCAAACCCAAGAGGAGATGGCCCGAGGTAAGTTCCTCCCCAGGTCTGGGCCCTACTTCTCCTGAGGAAAATAAGGGGGATTTAACTAAATGCTGCACATCATTCCTTCCAGGGCTGATAAGCTAGGAGGCCTCTGCGAGAGCAGCTCCAGTTGGACTCTCTCCTAGTGGCTGGAGGAAGCACCATCTTTCAGACCCTAAGGTAGCCAGACAATGCAATTAGCCCAGTAGAGCTGATGGAGGGAGAAAAGACAAGGCAACTAAACTCTGCAGAAGTCTTGGGGCCCCAAGAGAGATGGATGAAAGACTAGGGTTCACCAGGGAAAGAAGATGCCCCTTCCTATCTCTACTGGCCAGATTTCCCAGCAGGGTAGGGGCTAAGCCTTTCTGGCCTAAGCAGGTTATACCATGAAACAGCCTGGCCCAGGAGCAATTGTAATAGGGAGGAAGATAATGGCTGACACTTAACTTGAGCAATGGATGATTTGGGAGGCACTTTACAAAATGGTTTCTCATTTAGTCTCAGAAGATCTCACCTTCACCTAATTGTTACTAATGAACTTTGTGACCTTTGAAATGTCATTTCTTCCTGTGGGTCTCAGTCTCCTCTTCTGTGAAATGGGGGGGGGGTTGAGCCAGAAACCAAGCACTCTGCTAGCTCTAACACCCCATGATGTAAGATTCTGCCTCGGGCACCTCAGGCAAGTCATGACACTTCCACAGGCCTTGGTTTTCCCATAAAAGGAGTGGACTGGGCAAGATCTGGGGTTCCTAGACTGGTGGGGGAGGGGGCTCACATGTTCATATTCGTACTCACTCCACTCACTCTGGGCTTTATTTAGATCAAACAAAATGAAGTGTGGCTAATGAGTTTTGTGATGAAGCTTTTATATGAAAAACGTTTAATAGGAAAAAAACAAAACTGTTTCTGTCCGTTCAGTCTGGCACCTAGAGTTGAAGCCTTCATTTCCACCAGACAAAGGATTTCTAAAAATCAGTGCCAGTAGCCTCTCAGCAGGTGATTTAGTCTTAACAAACAAGTGCACAGTATATTCTGAAGACTATTTTAAAGTCTTGAACCTGGGGATCCACAACATAAAAATTCATTTAGAGGCACTATAGGGCCTATAGGATAACATTTCCTACAACTGTGAATTTTTTTATTTAAAAAAAGTAACCCTCGTACATGGCAATGTACATACTCTGCAATGGGGTACGATGAAATGATGTCTAAGCTCACTTCCAGCTCCAAGGCCTAACAGTGCCTGCAGCACGGGGCAGTGACCACCAGGTGGCGCACCACAAGGCGAGAGAAGGAGCCGATTTGTCCTACTTGGCAGCGACCGCCAGGTGGCGAGGCTGGAGCTGGCAGCCCTTGCCCACCAGCCCAAACCCATTCCAAGGAGGCTGTTAACCTCAATAAGGGGTAAGGAGCAAACCCATGGATAATTCTTCTGTTTCTACTTTGATTCCCAAGTTAAATGTCAGTTTAAACTGAGTTTGCTCAGTCCATGGCCAAGAACATCAATCAATCAATCGATCTCTCCTTGAACTCTCCCTCTGAGAAGGACCCCATGCTGGACACCTGACAGGACACAGAGGTATCTAAGACCAAAGGAACCGAGAAAGTCTAGAGAAAGTCTAAAGAACAGCCTTAAAGGAAGAGTCCAGATTAACAGGAAGGCCCTAAAGCCTGTGCCGCCCCTCCCAGCTCAGAGTCCTACTTTCACATTCATGTCAGACAATTTCAGAGATGGAAGGAAATGCAGGTGTTCCAGTATAACCTGAGCCTCTACCTGCATTCTCCTATGATGGAGACCCCGTTAGCTCCAAGGCAGGCTCCTCTACTTGGGGATGGATCAAACTGCTACAGAAAATTCTCCCTCCATGCAGCTTTATGGGCTCATGAGTCAAAGGACTTGGGTGTGAATCCTGCCTAACAATTACTACCCATATCACCTGGGGCAAGTCTCTGGGATGGACTGCCTCCTCCTCCGTAAAAGGAGCAATTGGCCCCAGAGGTTCCCTGAAGTCTGAGCCTCTTGATTTGACAGAGATCTAAAGGGCCCCAAAAGTCACAGAAGCAGTTCAGAACCCCACAGAGAACAAGGGAGAACCACCCCACCCTCCAGTGCTCTACCTCCCACACACTGTTGCATCATTTTATCATGTCAAAATCCACCTCTCTATCTCCTTTACTCTTCCTTCTGCTCTCTGAGCCCAGAGAAGCTAGCCCCTCCTGCCCATCGATTCTTCAGATACTGGAGGACAGGCATCACATACCTCCCCCTACGCCAAGTTTTCCTTGCCCCTGTTCCTTCAACCAGACCATCCTGCACCTGCTGAACAAGCGCTAGGATGTCAGATTCTTCCTAAAACGTAGCCTCAGCATGAAGCCAACCCTGTAGATGTGACCGGGCCTGGGCAGAGGCTGCTCATCTGCTCCCCATCTGCTCCCCTGGGCTGACTGCTACGCCTCCCTCGATAGATCCTCAAATTCTCTGGGCTCTTCTGGCAGCCACATCATCATACTATTAATGCTAATGAAATTACTAACATTCCTGCCCCCCAATATTTTCAAGTGATGTGGTTTAGCCACACCCTTCTTGGTCTGAACATCCTTAGCTGACAATTTTGAAAACACAGAGGGGGTTAAATTAATTTCTCTCCATCTGATCTTGTTAGACTCAGCCACATGTCTGTCATCCCTCCCAGAACCATGTCACCTACACATCTGACAATCACACCTTCATCCAAATCGGTGACAGAAAGGCTGAACAGAATGTGGCCAAGAAAAGATGCCCAGGCACTTCTGTAACACCTAGAAAAGACAGTTCTTTTCTGTCTGGGGCTGTCAAATCATTCAACATCAATAACTGATGATTCTGTCAGAGGCGATAACACAAAAGAACAGGCCCGGCATCTACTCTGCTGCTGATGGGACACGTCCATCTGATAGGCAGCTGAAACCTTCCCTCCATAAAGATGTGAGCTCCTGGAGGGCACGGGTGACTATTCTGTGTCTCTGGTACTTAGCAGTGATTTGTGCAAAGGAAGAGCTTAAGAAATGCCTCACTCACTCACTGATTCATTCATTCACTCACTGATTTGTTCCTACCACTTAGGTTCTCGCAAAGACAGACTCCCCTTTGTTCCTCATTCTCATCTTGCCCCTGCCTTGCGAAGTCCCTTCCTTCCAGGCCCCAATGAAACCTTCCAGGGGAAAGCCATCTCTTCCTCAACCAATTTATTCTCCTAGTTTTTCCTTGCATCTCTACTATGCACTAATATCATTTATACCAGTTCTCTGTGTACTCACTCCACTTAGACCACAGGCTTTTTTCATTCATTAACCCATCACTCCATAACCATTTGTTAAATACCTAGTACATGGCCTCAAGGCTGCAGGCCTAGAAGGTAGAAGCACTGTGCTGGGCACTAGAGACATGAAGGCACCCGTCCCAGGATCAAAGACTCAGAGCTGGGAGGGGCCTGTCAGGTCATATGAGGAAGCTGAGACCAGAGAAATAAAATGACTTACTCCAAGTCAACGTGAGCCCTGGGCCTTTGACTTCTAGGTGACTTTGGCAGCTGGTGGTGCAGTGGATAGAACACAGGGCTGAGTTCAAGGACAACCTTAGACACTTACTAGCTGTGCGACCCTGGGCAAGTCACTTCCCTGTTTGCCTCAGTTTTCTCACCTGTCAAATGAACTGGAGAAGGAAATGACAAACCACTCTAGCACCTTTGCTAAGAAAACCCCAAGTGGAATCACGAAGAGTCGGACACGACTGAGACAACTACACAACAAAACCTTGCACTTCAACTCTGTGTCAGTTTCCTAAGATCTCCTTAGTGGAGAAAGGCCTCTGACAAAGGCAGGTTGCAATCCATTAACAGCTCAGTTGTCACTGAGAGGACATCGTAGCTACAAGCAACAGGGCTGGACAAGGCCATGAGGGATGCATTTGGACCCAAGGCTTCCGGACTCTCAAACTCATTTTAGCTCCTGTACTCTTAACAATGTCAGTTGAACTGAGATGTCAATGGGGTGCGAGTGGGGTGGGGGATGAGCAGTGAAAGGGGGATTTCTACTTACGCAATCTGCAGGGCCCGGGTGCCAAGGACCCGGGCTCGCTCATACTTGGTCATGTAAGGGGTGGTGATCCTCTTCTGGTTTGCCTGCTGCCGTTCCCCAGAGGGAAGGATCTCCACATTCTCCTGGCCCTCCTAGGAAAAGAGGGAGAGGAGAGTGGGAAGTTTCCTTGTAGGTGTAAAAGGTCAAAAGCTCAGACCTAGAGGCTCCTGGCAATTTCAACCAGAGATCATGGTGAAGTAAGACTTCGAATCCCCCCAACAGAAGGCTGGGTCTATTTTCCAAGTGAAGTAAACCACAGAAGTGACAAGTTTGGAGGAAGAAAAGCTTAAAAATATTTTGGCTGCCAGACCAAAATTTTACTGAATGGCCACATCACTGGTCAAATGGAAATGTACTTCTTGTTGTGAATCCCCTGGCCAGCTGCCACATCCCAAACCTAGGGAAGAGGCTGGTCTTCCAAAGTGACTCTGTCCTAGACCTGTCCCTTCCAGATGCTTCACTGTAAGAAGGGACTAAGAGCCCCAGCAGCCAAGGACAAAGGACGGGATGAAAGCCTGCAGCCGGCTTGTCTGCACACAGGGCTGCTGGTTTACAGTGGGGAGAGGGGGCTGTTCCACTCAATGCTCAGTGACTTTGTGGTTCCAGGTGAGAAGAAGAGCCATGAACTAGAACAATACCATGCTCTGCACCCAGGTGACTGGCACCCAGCCCTGGCCTCAGTTGTGCTGTGGCAGTAAGAGCCCATGGGAGAAGTACAGACCTCCTCAGGATTCTCCAAGTCATCTAGACCCTCATCTTCCTCCACGTCATCAAAGTCATCGCCATCATAACTGTACAGGAAGAAAGCACGAGTGAACCTGGGTGCTCGGACAGGGCCAAATACCCTTCCCCATCTCCCCCAATTCTAGCCTGGATCTGCTGGGGCAGTGGAAAAGGCTGCATTTGGAGCGGGAGAAACTGTTTTGGAACCCGAGCCTGGTCACTCAGCAGCTGAGCAACACCCACCGTAAAAAGAGGGAGCTGGATGAAGTGAGCCCCGGGCCTTGGCTTTGGCATCTGTCCCTCATCTGGCCTCAGGTTCCTTCACTACCTGCCAGGGCCTGCGCCAGGCACTAAGAAGACAGAGACAGAGACCAGGCGCTCCGTGCCCTCATTCTACAAGAGGAAACAACAGGGCCACACACCAGAAGCCACGGAGTCACAGGCCAATGGAGGGGAAAGACCTGCCCAAGATGATCCAGGGGTCAGGATCCGGGACAAGATGTGAACCCAGGCTTTTCTGACCCTAGACCATGATGCCTCTGTGACTGCCCCTCTTCTCATCCTACCTTCCAATGCTGAGCCCTCATCTCCCGGTCTCCCTTCCATCTCCCTCCTTTTATCCCGCTGTCCCCCGCCCCTCCCTTCTCTCCATCTCCCCACCCGCCTTCCCTCCGCCTATCCCCCTCCCCTCGCCCCATCCTCGGCCGCTCTATCTGCCCCTTCTCCGAACTCACTTGTCCTCGTTGTCAGACATGCCTGCGGAGCCTTGGGCTCGGGCCGAATGGTCGCCTTGGCCAGGAAGAGCTGCCTCCCAGCAGAACCTTCTTCACAGAACCCGACCAGCCCAAGCAGCCCGGTCCGGCCCCACGCGCGGCTCCGGCTCGCGCCACTGAGACCAAACTCACGACCTCCAGCACCCACTTCCGGACCGGCCGTACCAGAATACCCTGCGCCTGCGCAGTGACCTTAGGATATACGGAAGTTCCGGTAATAGGCCAGGGGGCGGAACCTCGAGCTCTTGTGGCGAAGAAGGGCAGAGAGGTCAGGGGGTGGAGCCTGATGCCAAAAAGGGGCGTGGGGCTGCCGTTGTCATGGCAAAGAGGAGCCGGATAGCCCTGAGCAAGGCGCGCGACCGTTCCCTCGGTAGCCAGAGGCGGAGGCGGAAGCAGAGTCGGGAGCTCTTGGGAAGAGGGGACCGAGACCGATCCGGTGCAGTGACAGAGTCGAGCCGGGAGGGGAAGGAGAGCCAGAGCAGAGGACCTGGAGAGGAGGAGCGGGTGTTGCCATGGCACCTGGAGGCGGGGCCTAGAGGGGCCGGAGGAGGCAGGGGCCGGAGGCGGAAACGGAAGCGCTGGGGAAGGGGCGGGGCTTGAGGGGAGGTGGCTAGGCCATGCGCAGGAGATGCCAGGGGCGGGGCCCAGAATGTTCGTGAAGGGGCGGAGCCTGAAGGGAGGGAGAGGGCTCGGCCGTTGCCATGGTACCGGAGGCGGAGCCTAGAGCCTGGGCGGTTGCCATGGCAGCGTAGGCGGGACCAGGGGCCCGGGAAGCTCGGACCGGGCTGAGGGCGGGGCCTTCAGCAGCCGTTGCCATGGTAGCCGGAGGCGCCGCTGCTCGGAGCCCCATGGACCCGTTGGGGAGAGCGGAGCGGTCCGGATCCCGTCCCTGGGGGAGAGGGGAAGCCCAGGGCGGGTGGCCGTGGGGGGCTTGTCACGTAGCACCTCCCCGACAAGGTCGGCCTGTCGCGATCGTCCCAGCACCGTAAGGGCAAATTCCGCTCTTTGTGTCGCGGAGGGTCGGCTGCAGGGATCGCCTCTCTTCGTCGCCGCCAGTGCAGCCTGAGCCCCGCGGCTCGGGCGTCTCCGGAGAGCGGGAGATGATTCCCTTCAGGCCTGGCCTGGGGAGAGCTGAGGCTGGACTGCTCGGGGTCAGAAGAAACCCAGAGCTACAAGGACCTCCAGACCACCGAGGCCAACCCCCCGGCCCCCCACTAGGACTCCCCCATCACTACGTCCTGCTCAGCACGATTTTTGCCCTAGGAAGTAGCGAGCTCCCTATCCCTGGAGGTCTTCGAGAAGTCCAAACTTGGGGGAGATCAATGACACTATGATCCCCTCCAACCCAATCCTCCAGCCTTCTATTTTCCAGTGAGAGGGAACCTTTTTCCTTTTTGAATAGCTCTGTTAGGGGAGTGTCCTGATATCAAGTCTAAATCTGCACCCATGACTCCTATTTGTCAGACTGCCCTCAGAGGCTGAGCAGAACCAGACATCCATCCGTAGAATGACCATGGCATTTCCCTCTCCCAAGACCTACTTCCACCCATCACCAGACCTGAAATCTCTTCACTGCTCAATGGCTTATTTTAAATAAGTCATCGTTCTCCCCAAGCCTGTTTCTTAGAAGAGATCTCCTTCAGCTCCCAACATTCTGGGAAGGCTAGTCCTAAAAACCTTTCTTTTCCACTTGTAGGGTTTTGCCATGGCAGCAAAGGGGAAATCAGGAGCTGTGGCCAAAGGTACTGGCTTCTGGCACTCACCCCAATCCAGCTACACCCCAGAAACCTGTCAGCTGCTGAAAGGTCAGTGGAGGGACAGCTCTGAAGGAAGGGCTGATCAGGACAGGGCCCCGGGAGAGCTGGAAGCCCAGTGGCTCTTATTTCACCTGCTTCTTTTGCAGTGATGATGGAGGAGTCCAAACTCACCAGCTTCCAGCAGCGGCAGCTCATGGATTCGATGAAAAGTAATTTGAAGCCTTGATCCTCCTCCTGCCCTTTCAGCACTCTCCTCACCCCTTAACTAGAATGGCACAGTAATGGCTGTCTGTACAGCCGATTAGGCACTTCTCCCATAGTGTCTAGAGATTCCTTTGGGAAGTAATGTGTCATCTGTGTATGGCTCATTTTTCATATCTATAAACTAGTCTTGGTCTTTTGGGGAGGATGGTGCAGATTTCGTCTTCCTTCCATGAAAATCACTGGCCTAGTTGAATTAAGACATTTGGGAGAGCAATCTTGAGGGAATTCACTTCTGTTGGCCTTAACTTTCTCAGTAAAGTGGGAGATGGGTCCTCTGTTGAATGTTGCAGGTGGGTTAACTTGAAAAGGGAGATAAGATGGGACTGGACCTCAGAAGTCATCCAACTCTGTAATTCTGTGGGACACATTCCATTCCAAGACAGTTCTCCACAATCTGGCCTGAACTTGACTGTCCAAACCTTTTTCCCACTGCCCCACTCTGGGGAATCCTCCTCCGCAGCCAAATAGGCTCCCCTTACATTCCATGGACATTCTTCTTCACCTCCCAAGTCTTTGTCCCACTCCCCTTATCCAATTTAAGACTATCCATATCCCACCTTTTCAGTAAAGTTTTTCTGGCCTAGGCTGTAGCCTTGGTCTCTCTTCACCCCTTTACCAATTGGTACCAATTACCTGGACCATTCCTAAGGCTAGGTACAGGGACTGGACCTGTAATTTCTTTGATAAACTTCTCAGGTGAGGACACTCTCTCTACCTCCTCTGCAACCTTAGGGAGCTATTGAAATCATAGAGAGGGCTACCCAGTCAAAATATCAGTTGTTACTATCCCAAACTACCCCACTAGGCCTTGCTTCCTGTCCTGTGCCACTCCCAGGATTACAGATGTAGAGTTGGAACCTCTGGGAGCATCCATTCCAGCCCCAGTAAGAAGCCAGGATCTGAGCTGGGGTCCTCTGTCTCCAAAGTTGCTACTTCCGACATCCTTCCTTCCTTACCAGACTTTGATGGCAGGCCCTTTCATGGTCTTGTCATGATAGATGTCTGTCTTTGGTATCTGTGGATCCCCCACTTCCCTCTGCTCAAACTCAGTGACACTGGGTCGCTGATTCTTCCAGCCCACAGTTATGGAGGGCATGCTCAAGGAAACCCCCAACCTAGGTGCTAGAAGCAGGACATAAAGACATCTACATAGCTCTGCTCTCTGGGAGCTTCCAAACTAGTAGAGGACCACAGTTAAACAGGACGGACATCAGTTTAAATGCATTAAGGAGTTGCATAGTTTAATGAACTCTACAAGGCAAAAGGGTGTTGCTTCCAGGGACTCCCTGGAAGAGTCCATGACTTGGGTCTTGGAGCTGCCTCCCAGTTGGAGGCTCTGGGGTACAGCAAAGGCCCAGGGGCAGGGGGCATTCTTGCATTTCTTTCCATCTGGATGCTCTCCCTTCCTAATCCTTAGTAGAGATCCAAAACATATTTGCCAATGGGAAAGAAGGCATTGAGGGAGAAGGGCTCCCTGGCCCTTCCTCCATATCCTCCTCCTGCCCCCAGTCTCATCTCCTCTGCTGACCTGGACAGGACTTTACACTGGTGCAAATCTGCCACTGGAAGTCAATCATCTCTACTGGACAGATAGAGAAACTGAGGCTCAGGGGAGTAGGCTAGGAAGTGGCTGGTCATAGGCAGGACTCCTGGTACCTAGGTCTTGGACTTCTTTCCATTCTGGTCTCTCCCCAGGAGGTGAAGCGCTGCCCTCTTACTGCAACCCAGTATCTAGCCAGAAGCCAATGCCCAAACGAGTCAACAGCCTGTGTCTGCCTCCTATCTTGGCCCCAAGGCCCCATCTCCGCCCTGCTGAAGTCTGCCAGGCCAGTGAGGCCTACATCCGAGACCAGTTCAAGCCAAGACCTTGTCGTAAGTCTTGAAGCCCTGGGCTCCAGAATAAGGAGATGAGGCACTGCCAACCTCTGCCCTGGCCACGGGCACAACTGAGGACAGATACCGAGACAAGGCAATTTCCTTGAGTTTGCAAGATTCTCCTTAAAATGAACCAGAGAACTGGGCAAGGTCTCCTATTCCAACATGTGCAGCAAATGCCTCTTGGAATGAGTGATGCAGGAGGGGAAAGGGGAAAACAAAATCCACAAAACTTATGTGTCCCAAGAAGATTTATTGGGAGACAGTGGTAAGATGAGCAGGGCCTGAGGGTGAGGCCAGAGCAACTCTCCTCCCTCCTCACCTCACCTCAGCAAGGCAGAGGCTGTCAGTCATCCTTCCTTCCTCCCTCCCTGAGCCTTGTTCTGAGAGTGGGTCTCCCATGTGAAGGTCTGCTCCTGTCTACATCACCAAAGCATCACCTGGCTCTTGGGCACCACTCGCTGCCCTATCTGTGCCTTCCCCCCTCTTCTAGTGAGAAAAATGCCCCAAGGGAGCCTGAGTACGGGTGCCCATTTAATCCAAGGATGTGTGCTGTTCTCCCATCCATCTCTCACACTTGGATCCTGCAGGAGATATAGAGAAGGAGAAGGAGCGGCTCCAAAACATATTTGCCAATGGGAAAGAAGGCATTGAGAAGAAGAAAAAGAAGCCATCTGTTCGGCAGACCGAGCTTCTGCCCTTGGACCCGGAGCCAGATAGATTTGAAGAATGTAAGGCACTATGAGTATGCCTGGGGCCCACAAGGGGATCCTGACCTTGCTCCTGGGCCACCTCAAGCAAGGCACAGCCCATCTCTGTCACACAAGTGGCTTCCAAGGTCCCTCCCTGCTCTGAGCCTTGGCACCTTTGGCCAACTGTGATGTCATAGGCCAGGGCAGGGGAGAGAAGGGATTCTTGGGCGTGGGAAGAATGCAGCCTTTCCTATTTCAGGCAGGAGGGATAAAATAGGAGGGATGAACAGGATGGAGAGTTTCCTGTGTGTGAATGAGTTTTCTCTCCTCTTCAGTGGTGAAGGAAGTCCATGAGAGGCAGGAGTTCCTGGCTGAGATGGAGGCCCTCGGACAGGCCAAGCAGTACCGAGGAATCATCCTTACTGAGATCTCACAGGTAGGACCCGCTCTGGATCCCACGACCTGCTCACACCCCTCTCCCCTGACCCCCCCTTTGTGCCCCACCTTCTGCAGAAGCTGCGAGAGATGGAAGATATCGACCAGAAGAGGAACGAAGACCTTCAGAAGGCCCTACCCAAAGCCTCTGCCTAAGAAGCCAACGCCGTGCCTGGGGCAGGGGCGACAGCCAAGATGCCAGTCACCATCAGCTTGCCCCTTTGTAGCCCGCTGCACTCCAGGACACCAGTGTCCTCCAAACACACACCTGGTGGGAGCAGAGATCCCCTCTCCTTGGAGAGGCCCCACTCCAGAATGGCTGGCTGGCTGGCCAGAGCCCAAGAGACAGTGCCCAGCCTAAACCCACCACTGCCTGTGGGGGAGGGAGCCCCCATGCTTGAGGGAGGTCTCATCCCAGTGGCTCTGTGCTCTAGGGAAGCTCAGGAGAAAACCAACTCCTTTGTCTCCCCTACTTCAGGCCCCACTTCTGACATGTCCCAATGTGGTTTGGAGTTGCTTTAGCCACAGGGGTGGAAGACCAATAAAGTTGTCTTGGTCTGAGTCTTGGGCAAAGAGCAGCCTTGTTTCTAGAGAAGGAAAACCTCATGTTAGTCAGAATTTTAGCACCCCAACTACTTGGGAGTCAGGAGCTAATTAATAACTGATCTTTGTCAGAGCTTTAAAGTTTTGCAAAAACCTCTTCCCCACCCAGTGACCACAGAAGCAGAGCCATTTAGGCAGCCACTTCCAGAGCTAGCCAAAAGCACAACCCCCGTGTCTCCTGGCTCCGTCCTCACCATCCTTCTATGAGGCAGCCCCCACTCTAGCTGCCTTCCCTCACTCAGACTAACCAGGCTTCCTTGGGGGAGCTCCCTCTGCCTCAGATTCTGGGCCTTTCCCCATCGAGGCTGCCCCGTCTGGGCACTCCAGCCAGGGCAACCCTGTGCCCTCAAGGTGGTCTGCTCAGGGTTCTGGCCCTCATCCCAAGAGACCTGGCCTTTCTCAAGCAGCATGAGATTGCCATGACACTTTTGACGGCCGTCACCACACGGTTGACCCTGCTGTCCAGTCACACCCTAAGAGGTTCTTTAGACAAACTGCTAACCACATCTCCCCCCAATACCTGGTCCATCTGCCTGTCACAGTCTCTTCGAATACTGCCTGAGCTCCACCCCCCACCCTATGGCCCCCATCCATGGATGCACATGCTGTCCATGCCTATCTCCAAATCACAGATGAAGTCCAACAGGCCAGATGCCTGGCGATGGCCACTTGGACATCCTCAGTTCTCAGAGGCATCCTGCCTCCAGCACTGGACCCTCCTGCCATGGCAGCATTTCAGATATTAATAGGTCATGTTTCTGTAGCAGTTTAAGGGTTACAAAGTGCATTCGACCTAGCGCAAATAGCGCAGTTACCATTTCCCAGCTCAAGCCAAGATGCTGCCTAGGCAGGGACAATGGGCAGCATCTAAGTCTGGGTGTCTCCAGGGCATTACATACAAGAACAAAGCTGAGCAGGTATCGGGGAGGGACACCAGCCAGGGAAGTCCAGAAGGCTTCCCACTGGCACTGAGGTCCCAGGCACACCTCCCACCAAGATACCACAGAGAAGGTGTGGTCATCTGTCCAGGACAGGTGGGAACAGCAGGACAGGTGGGCACAGCTGGACAAGCACTGGAGGTGGTATCTACAGACCTCGGTTCACATCTTTGGGACATATGAACCTGGAGTAAGCCTCAGTTTTCCCTCTCAACCGGCTGAAGGAAATGGGAATGTTTAGTCTGGAAGACAGGGGCGGAGTGGCAGTGGGGCATGAATGCCATCTTCAAGGATTAAGGAGCTGGTATATGAAGAGTCAGACAGCAAACAGTGGTCCAAGAGGCAGGTTTAGGCTGGATGTCAGGAAGGTCTGCCAGCAGAGGCTGGAGCAGCACATGTCAAGGATACCAATTCTCCATTGGGCTTGGATAGGATCAGATGGCCTCCAAATTCCCTTCCAATTCTGACATCCTAAGATCAGCTT
The DNA here is from genome assembly GCA_023548195.1 of Bettongia penicillata ogilbyi. Classification (NCBI taxonomy): domain Eukaryota; kingdom Metazoa; phylum Chordata; class Mammalia; order Diprotodontia; family Potoroidae; genus Bettongia; species Bettongia penicillata. The sequence continues at coordinate 4,335,450 of JAJHZJ010000150.1, read as the reverse complement.
GATTGATCTTAGGGGTCCCTCCTTGCCCTGACTCCAATCTTCAAATCCTGCCAGTCTGAGCCTCTGGCCAACAAGGGTTGGCCTCAGGTGAAGACAGGAGACAGGAGTCAACAGGAATGCTCGCCTGGTTGATGTGGCATCAGGGCACACCAGGCAATCGGAAGGGTGGCACATCCAGCATGGACATCTCAGCATGGGATGGGGGTAGGGGGAGACTGAGCACCACTGAGCTCCCTCATCCACAGCTGCCCAACATCGTGATAGGGAGTGCAGGCCAGAGGTTAAAGCAGCCTGATGTACAAATCACCAGGGGGATTCACTGGGTGGCAAATTTAATTGGGTTCCATTTATTTTGGGGAAAAGACATCCCCAAGATAATACAGAGTGACCTTTCACTGAGCTCTATGGCCATGCCAGCAGGGCCCTAGAGGTCACTGGGCCAGCCCAGCTGTGTAGAGTGAAGACACTGGCTCTGGAGAAGCTGAGCAGGACAAGAGGAGAACTCAGAGAACAGGGGACCCTTCCCCTTCTTGAACGGATCCATTCTGGGGGCTCCCCTGCCCATAACGAAGTGGAAGAAGCCATCGGCTACACCTGTGACATGTGACAATTAGAACCCAAGTGACAGGGATTGGCAAAAGCCAGGCTCTGGCCAGGAGCTCTCTGTGGGACAGGAGGAACTGAAAAGCTATCAGGAGAAGAGAGAGGGATTGACTGTGAGGAACCACTTCCTGTGGCCTTCCAGAGTTGTGAAAAGGAATCTCCTGGTAGCCCCTTCTATCCCTCCCTCTGCTATGAGACCAACTGAGGCAGCCCCCACCTGATCACTGAATAAATAGTTCCTGTGGGATGTGTGCACACGTGTCTGTGTGTGTATGTGTGCATGTCTGTGCACATGTGTGTATGTGAGTATGTGTATGAACATGTCTGTGTGTATGTGTGTGCACGTGTGAACGTTCATGTGTATGGACTGTGTGCACAGGTGTGTGTGTGCATGCAAACATGTCTGTGTGTTTATGTATGTGTGTGTCTATGTGTATGTCTGTGTTGGGGAGGAAGGGGGGGCACTTCTGCCTGAGGCCTCAACCATGGGAAGCTTGGGAAGTACTGACCCTTCAAAGAAGTGAGGCTGGGGGTAGGACAGGGTAAAGAAGGGGGCCCAGGGGGCAGCCCCAGACCTCTGACTGCTCCGTGAGTCAATTATAACAGTAACAACACCCATGAAAACACCACTGAATAAATAGTGTCTACTTCCCGCTGCTGTGTGCCCTGACACCCACAGCCATGGAAAAGAAAGGGGGGGCTCTTTGGCCCAACTTAGCCTGAGGATGGAGAGAAGGGAGAAGCCTTACAGGGGCCACCCTCTGACGTCCTCGCTGCTCTCGGAAGCCCCCCAAAGGCAGGAGAACAAGAGCTGGCCCAAGCAGGGAGGGTGCCAGTGGGCTGACCGGAACAGGCAGCCGCACGCATGTCTCCACACTGCTCCTAGCTCTTCTCCTTGGGGGACTTGCTCTTAGAATCATGTTTGTTTCCCAACATCTTCAGCACCTTCATGGTCTTAAATTTGCCTTTCTTCTTCATGCTGGGATCGGCCTCCTTGTGAAACTCTGTGGGGGGAGAGGAGGAGAGGAGAGAGGGCAGCTGGTACCAGTGGTGCAGAGGCGCATGGCTTCCCCGCCGGCATGGGAGGGTGAGGAGCCAGCTCAGGGGCCAGGCAGCCTCACAGACCCCATGCCCATGATGATGTGGGTCTGTCTGCGTTCTCTATATACTCATCTGACTCGACAGGAGGGGAGGACAGGCATAGGCACCATGCGCATGCTGGATCCTTACAACAACCCTGCAGGGTAGGTAGGTGCTGTTACAACCTCCATTTTACAGATGAGGACACTGAGGTAAACAGGGTTAACTACCTTGCCCAGGTAAGTGCCTGAAGCTAAATTTGAACTCAGGTCTTCCTGATTCCAGATACAGTGTTCTATCCATTGTACCATCCAGTTGTCCCCACACATTCACAAAAGACATGCATATACATATGTGTGTGTATGTGTATGTGTAGGTGTGCATAAGTACACACTCACACACTATACTCACACACATACTACACACATACCACACACACTATACTCACACACACTACTCTCATACACACACACTACGCTCATTTACACACACACACTACACATACACACACTACACTCACACACTCTCTTAAGGTCACCACACCCAGACCCAGGCCCCTGACTCCTCAAGGGCCAGTGGGCAGCCAGGCACCAGCTTCCCCATTGAGGATGGGGTACTAGACCCCCAGGGGTCCTGATCACAGAATGGGAGCCCCCGAGACCCACTCACCTTTCTTCCTGATCATGGCTTCCAACATCTTGTCCTCCTCTTCTTCCCTGAGTTCAATAAGAACAAGACGGGGGTGAGAGAAAGTCATGGAGGGAGAGAAGGAACTACAATAAAACTCACCACTGCCCCTTCCATGCTGGAAGGGCCATCAGAGATGAAGTCTCTTGGGAGACCTTGGGAGGCATTGGGAGAGAGGTGAGCAGGGGCCATGCTGAAAATTCATGGAGAGGGAAACTGAGGCTCAGAGCCAGGTCAGAGGCCCAGGGCCAGCTGCCCAGCTAAAAAGTAGAGGACAGAATGTTGGAGCTGCGAGGGCCCTTCCAGACCACTAGGGCCGGGATTTTTAACCTGGGGTCTACGACCTTGCTTTTTAAGGATGGATGAATGGATAGAGAGACAGAGGGGGAGAGACAGGGACAGAGACCTTCCAGTATGATTGCTTTCCCTTGTAATGCTGTGGAATGAATTTGAAAACCTGATTCTGAGAAGCGGGACATACATGTCACCCATTTGCCAGGAGTCTGGGACACTAAAAAGATGAAGGACTCTTGATCTGGTCCAACAGAGCAGGAAACTGGGCCCCATAAGGGTGATCTATAACTTGCCCAAGTTGTTCATTCACTCAAAAAATACTTTTTCTTGGAGTTCAGTCACTTCAGTTGGGTCTGACTCTTCGTGGCACCATTTGGGGTTAATGCAGTGGCTTGCCATTTCCTTCTCCAGCTCATTTTACAGGTGAGGAAACTGAGGCCAAAAAATGGAGTTCAGTGACCTGCTCAAGGTCACACAGCTAGAAAGTGTGCTACGGCAGATTTGAGCTCAGGCCCAGCGTTCTGTGCACTACCGCACCACCCAATTTTCCTAAAGTCTTAGTGCAGTTTTAAGTATTAAATCAGAGGATTTAGAGCTCAACACGAACACTGCAGGCCATGCAGAAGTACATTTATTTCACAGATTAGAAAACTGAAGGATTCCCCAACTGATAAATGGTCAAAGGATATGAACAGGCAATTTTCAGGGGAAGAAATCAAAGATATCTATAGTCATACGAAAAAGTGCTCTAAATCACTATCGATTAGAGAGATGCAAATCAAAACAACTCTGAGGTACCACATCACACCTGTAAGACTGGCAAACATGACAGAACAAGAAAATGATAAATGCTGGAGAGGATGTGGGAGAGTTGGAACACTAACTCATTGTTGGTGGAGCTGTGAGATCATCCAACCCTTCTGGAGAACGGTTTGGAACTATGCCCAAAGGGCTACCAAAATGTGCATTGACCCAGCAATATCGCTACTAGGACTGTATCCCCAAGAGATTATAAAAATGGGAAAGGGTCCCACGTGTACAAAAATATTTATAGCAGCTGTCTCTGTGGTGGCCAAGAACTGGAAGTCAAGGGGATTCCCATCCACTGGGGAATGGCTGAATAAATTATGGTATATAAATGTAATGGAGTACTATTGCGCCATAAGAAATAATGAACAAGAAGAGTTCAGGGAGGCCCGGAAGACTTATATGATCTGATGCTGAGTGAAAGGAGCAGAACCAGGAGAACTTTGTGCACAGCAACGACCACAGTGTGCGAGAGTTTTTTCTGGTAGACTTGGAACTTTGTAATAACACAAGAACTTACTAAAAAAAAAAAATCCCAATGTCGGTTTTCTAAGACAAAATGCCTTCCACACTCAGAGAAAGAAATATGGAAGTCAGTCGCAGAATGTAGCAGATCATGTTTGTGTGTGTGTGGGTTTCAGTGTATTATGTTTTGATTTGTTATATGATTTCTTCCATTTATTTTAGTGCGACTACATAGCATGACTATAGTGAAAATGTGCTCAATAGGAAAGTATATGTAGAACCTATACAGAATTGTATGCTGTCATGGGGAGGGAGTGGGGTGGTGGGGGAAGGGGGGGGATAAAATCTTAATTTTAAGGAAATGATTGTAAAACATTAAAAAAATAATAAGAAAAAAAAAAGAAAACTGAAGGACAATGTGCTGTGTGAAGAGCCTGTAGTCGGTGCTGGCCAGTCATGGTGTCTCAAGATTACCTGGAGGTGCCCTGGGGAGCCTTTAAGAAAGGGCAGTGATGCCTTTCTGGTGTCTGAAACTCAGCCCTTTATTTGCTGTGACCCACGAGAGGAATGATCCTTTCCCTCTCCTTTTGCACCATCGACTACATTCCTCAAGAAACCATGACCAGCATACAAAAACAAAAGTGCCCAGGTGCCAATCACCCAGCCTGCCTGGGACGAGGAGGGGAACAAAGAGATGTCTTGTCATTAGGGTTTTGTCTATATCCTTTCAGTAAATGCCTTTGCACCAAGCCTACTGTCACTTGGGACTGAGTAGAGGTAAGGTACACACGGATGGGGGCTCAGGAGCATGAACCCAGAGAATTTCTTGAACCTGGAGCAGCCATCCCCAGGGGACCCAACCTGCAGACACAAGTTGCTAGGGAGAGTCAGAAGAGGGGAGCGGCTCACCATTTGCCGCCCTCCCAGTCACTGGGAACACAAGGTCCACTCTCCCTGCCCCGCAGTCTCACCTCTGCCTGTCTTCATCCAAGCAGTTCACTATGGCATTGCGCTGCTCAATGAGAGTCACCAGCTCCTGCATGAGTACTTTCTCCCTTCCATGGTCTTCCTCTGTCCAGTCTTTATCTGCCCACAGAGGGGAGGAGACAGCAACAGAAGCTCAGATCAAGAAGAGACATCTCCAAGACCATCTGTCTGACCCATGCTGGAGGAAAGCAGGGCTCCCTCCAGCAACACCTCCTCCAACAGGCAGGCTCTCTGGGTCTGCCCTTGGATACTTCCAGTAATGGAGAGCTCCCTATCTAACTAAGCAGCATGGCCCACGGGGAAAGGCCATGGGCATGGGAGCTGAGGGAAACAAGGAGGCCACGCCTGGCTCCTAGCTCTGGCTACATGCCAGCTGTGTAACTGGACAAAATCACCGGGCTTACAAACTACATCTTGGAGTCCTCGGATCCCAATCCCCTCATTTCATTAGTGAGGTTAGGTGACATGCTCAGGGTCACACCACTAATAAGGATCTGAGGCAAAATTTGCACCCAGGTCTTCCTGACTCATGAGTCCAGTGCCTTCTTTATTTCCATTCAGCCTTCTTCGGCCCCAGCTCTGAAGCAAGGCAGTTCTGGCCCTGGCACCAAGTGTCGGGGGAGCCACACTCACCTGGTTTGTTGAGGAGACACCGCAGCTCGTACTCCACATCGGCCTGGCGCTGCTCCAGATTCTGCTGCTTGAAGCTGCCAGGGACAGAGAGAAGAGGCCAAGAGCTGGAGGGGATGCCTGGTGGGAGGGACTGGCCAGGGACAAGAATCCAGCAGCTGCCCCTCTCTGGAAAGGCAGGGAGGCTGCACACACACACTGTCAAGGCTAGAAAATGGTTTGTTCCACCTCTCTTCTTACTCTTTGTTACAAGGAATGGGAGGCAAACCAGGAAGATCTGGGTTTGAATTCTGCCTCTGACTTCTCAGTGCTCAAGGCAAAGTCTAGGGCTAGATGCTGCAGAGTAGGTGGTAACATGCATAGGAACCTTCCTCCCCTGGGAGTTCCCCATACCAAAACCAGCACAGTCTAGTCCCTATCCCTACACAGGGCCTGGCTCCCTGGGAAGCAAGTAAAGATGATGTAAAAACAGGCAAACAAAAATGGCCAAGGGCAGATCTTCACGTGTATGGCTGTGGAGAGATCTCTGTGTTCTCTCTCTATCTCCTTCTAGGTCTCTGGGTCTCTGGCCTGGAGGGTCAGGACGCCTAGGGGTGATCCCTCCTAGCCCCAGAGCTTAGGGGATGACCCAAGGGAGCAGGCAGGGGCCACCAGCATCAGTGAACTCACACGTAGATGAGTTCCGACTCCCGCCGGACCAGCATGTGCTTCTCGTGAATAAGCTTGAACCAGTCCACCAGAAGGTCATCTTCATGGCCAGCTACAAAGCAGAACACACAGTAAGGCCAGGGGCCAGCCTCAGAGACCCAGGGTCACTGCCCATGGGGGAGGGGCCTCCTACGGAGCAACATCTGGAGGCTGACACTGGAAAGCAGTTGCCAGGCCCAGGGATCTGGGCAGGCATCACAGTGCCAGCCTCGAGGGGACTGCGGATTCTGAGGGGGAGGGGAGCATCTGGAAGCAACCCTGACAGACCTGTTTGTTTCAGGAGGTCACCCCACCCCAGATGGTTCAGCCAGGGACCAAAGAAAGGGAATTCCATGCCCCAGGCAATACTCCTTCCCCATGCTGGGCAGTGCTCCCAACCATGGGAGCACCAGGGATGGGACCTGGACTCCCCTCTGTCACAGCCCCAGCCTCCCCCACCTACCATTTTGCCCACTGCGGAGTCTCTCCTCCAGGGCCACCCCACGATGCTCCAGCTGGTCTAGTTGCCGCTCAATAACATCCATCTCCCCATAGAGATCCTCCTCTGGAATGTACTGGTCAGCTTGGACCTGCCCAAAAAGCCCCTGGGTGAGGACCCAGGGAGGGGCAAGGGGAAGGGGAAATGGGAGGGGGAGGGAGAAGTGGGAGTGGCAGGGGAAACGGGAAGGGGAAAAAGGGGGAAGGGGAAGGGGGAAGGGGAAGGGAAGAAATCCTCTTCTCCAGCTGGCCCACCATCTGTCTGGTCACTGAACCCTAGGAGCCAGCCACAGCTAGAGCAAACCTAGCACCCATGTCCAGCTCACTCTAGAATGCTCTGGAACAAAAGCATCCTTAATGATAGGAGGAGAGAGGAGACTAAGTGAGAGGCACTGTGAGTCTGAGTTCAAATCTAGCTTCCAGTACATTTAGTAGCTGGCTGCCCTCAGGCCTGTGAACCCATCAGCTGGCACCAGGGTTGCTGTCTCCCCAACAAAGCACAGCACGGTACTAGGCACACAGTTGGTGCTTCATAAATGTTTTTTCATTTTTGGCTGGACACACCCTGAGGCCAAGTTCCCAGACTGCGGCTACAGCCCACATTCACAGAAGTCCCTTCGAGGATGGTCCCCAAAAGGAGCCTCCCCGCCTGGCCCGGTACCTTTCGTTTGATGAGGGGGAAGCCATGTCCGGGGGCCGGGGGCCGCACAGGCTTGCCTCCTCTCTGGGTCTTCTTCACGGTTGGGGAGGACATGGGCGATGCCTTCCGATTAAAAGGATTCTCTTTGCAGGAGGACTGAAAGCAACCAGACATGGGAGTGGATGGGGAGATGAGCATGGGCGGCTCCCCTGCCAACTGAGACTTCGCTTTCTGGACAGACCTGGTGGTGCTCTTCTAGAAAGCCGACCCAGCAAGTCACTCCTCAGCTCTGGGAACTGCAGTGGCTCCCTACTACCTCTGACAATCTCCCCCATCCTTGTCCCCCAGGCCAGCCATCTTGGCCCTGTGACCTGACCAGGACCCTCCATTCCCCCCAGGGAGGCTTGATCCCGCCTCCTTGGCTTCTCATCCTAAACTGAACTCCAGGGTCAGGATCCCCCCAAGCTACAGCACCTGCTCCTAAAGGCAACTTTGACTCATCTAATTATCTGGTGAGTGTGGCATCTCTCCTGGGAGAATACAAGCCGCTTGAGAGCAGGGCTGCTGATGTGGTGTTGGTATGCTCAGAACCTAACCTGGAGCTTGGCACACAGTAGCCAAGTAGCTAACACATGCTGAGAGAGTGACTGCTCAAGGTCACACAGGGAGGAGAGCAGGAGGAGGAAGACAAAGTAGGAAAGGTAGCATTCGAATCTGGTCTTTTGCTACTCCTGGGCCCCCACTGCTCTGACCATCAGGTTCTAGGTGCTACCAGGAAGACCCCCACACACATACACACCCCAGCAGTTTCCAGGAGACCCTGCTCCCCGCTCTGCCTCATCCCATCGTGCAGCTTGGTTGTGGTCCCCCTGCTGCTCCCCTGCCTCCACCCAGGGGGACCTCCCTCCTAGGGGAACCTCATTTACCGCTGACCTGGGCTGTTTAAGCCCTCTCCAGAGACCCCTCCCTGGCACACTCCTTTTGGGAGAGTGCCCAGCCCTGCTGTGGATGCCCATTGGGCTTCAATAACCAGCTTCTCTCCTCGTTCTGCTTCAGTTTCCTCAACTGTAAAATGAGATACTACTAGGACCTGCTTTCCAGGACAGAATGTGTGTACTGCTCTCAGCCCAGTGCTGGGCACATAGTAGGTGCTTAAATTAATCTTTCCTTCCTTCCTTCTCTTCTCTCCTTCCTTCTTAAAGCCAAAACTTGGGGTGAACAACCTAACCTCAGACTGGAGAAGGCTCTGCCCATAGGATTACAGAAATCTGGGCCTGGCCTGTGGAACAGAGGCCCTGGGTTCAAATCTTGTCTCTCCCCTCCCCTGGAGGAGGGTGGCCCTTGGCAGGCAGCTCTCCCTCTATGATCCTGTCATTGACTGCCAGGATGACCCCTTTCTGGGACTCAGTTTTCTTCTCAGGACAATGAGGGGGCAGGCTCTGACTCTGAGGTCCCCGAGGCTCCTGGGCAGGAAGTCTGCCCCCCAAGGAGGGAGGAAAGCCCTGCATGTACCTCTTGGGGCGTGGGGATGGCAGGAGTCAGCCCCCAGTGGCTGGTAGAGACACCTGGCCCCAGGTGCTAGGGACAAAGGCGCCTCCACTGCTATGTGAACACTATCTGAGCCCTTTCCAAGTCTGATCAAGCAGGACAATGGATCAGGCCCCATATGAGCATCCTGTGCTCCCTCAGGCTTGTCTTAGAGGAGAAATCCAGGCTAGGGGAGGGACAGAGGGAGGGAACGAGGGAGGGAGGGGACTGGAGAAGGGGAGGGAGGGGAGAGAAGAGGCAGAGAGAATGAATGGGCCATGTCTTTGAGCACTAAGTCACACAAACAGCCTGGGCCTCAATCTCCTGGTCTGTAAAATGCACCCCGGATCACAGGCTGTGAATACCTGATCTCTTCTTGGTGCAAACTTGTGATTTCTCCAGCATAGGGAAGCTCCCTTCACCTATACAGATAGTAGCTCCTCAGTAATGCCTAGTCTTAGAGATTTGTCAGGGCCACTGAGAGATGAAGTGATTGGCCCAGTGTCCGACAGCCAGTGTGTGTGCCAGCAGGACTCGAACCTAGGTCATCCTGAATGAGTCCAGCTTTCTGACCCCTGGCCCCAGAGCAGACAGAAAAGGCCCAGGCTCTCTCTCAGACCTGGGACTGTGAAAGGCCTTGCCATGGACACATTCAGAGAATCTCAGAGCCTCTATTCCCTCCCTATAAAAGGGGAAAACTGTTCCTGGTGCTGGGTCTCACCACCAGGCTTCCTTAGGGTCCCACACCCAGCAGAGCTAAGGATAACTCCACTTGAGGGTTCACAAGGCACTTTACAGTGTCCCACTGGCCCCCCACAAGCAGGAGAGGTAAGAGCTATCATTATCCCTACTTTGCACATGAGGAAACTGAGGCACATGGGGGTAGGGGGGACTTTCCCAAGAGCACACAGTTAAGTGGCAGAGCTAGGTCTTTATGTGCATCTTCTCCATCAGAGCCTGGTCCAGAGGCCCAGCTGCCTTTGGGCTAACAGCTGCCTGGGGATGGGAGGGGACAATCGGCCAGGGCCAGACTCACCTTCACCTGCAGCTGGGGGGATGGAGGGCTCCTCTCTGCGACCAACAGGAGTGGGGTGGGGGCAGCCCCGACACAGGGCTTGGCAGGCTGTGGGTTCGGGGTGACCTGGGCACAGCTGGCAGAAGGGCTGGCGGAGGCTTGGTCCAGGGAGGGCTGGGTTATCTCTTCGGAGGAGGAGAGAGAAGATGTGGCTGAGAGGCTGGTGGGGGCCCCAGGGCCGTGGACAGTGGGCTCGGAGGAACTCTTGGGCACTGACGGGGGCTCCAGTTCCACAGGGGCCAAAACCGAGCCCTCCGAGGACAGGCTCTCCACGCTGCGGGCCGGTGATGGGGTCGAAGAGGGCGGCTCTGAGTGAGAGAGTCGAGGTGCAGGGAGACCGGCAGGGTGCAGAGCTGTGGGGAGAAGGAGATGGGGATGAAGAGAGTGAGGGGTTTGGGGTGATAGGGCAAGGGATGCCCAGAACCTTTGGAAGACAGCCTAACATAGCATGAAGAGCCCTGGATCAGGGGCTAGAGGACCTGGATTCAAATCCTACCTCTCCTCATGTGACCATGGGCAATCGCTGCTCTGTACCTCAATTTCCTCATCTGTAAAGTGGGAGATTGGCCTCCATGGCCTCTGAGGTCCCTTCCAGCTCTAGGCTCTATACAAAGATGGATACAGAAGGTCCAGCCTGCCTGCGGATGGTCTCTTCTCTGTGACGCCACAGAAGAATAACGGAGGGCTGGGCCCTTCAGGACACGGGCAGGAAGGCCCACCAGACTGCCCACACCTTGCTCCAGCTTTGTTACTGTTTCATTAGTGACTAGATCCAGTCTTTAAAAACCTCGGCTTTAAAAGTTCTTCCATCCCTCACCACGACAAACTGTGTTTCCCTCCCCCTACCCCGACTAGTACAAGCTCTGGCAAAGAGTGTGGTGTTGGAGGAAAGATTGGAAACTCCCTGAGGGCAGGAGTTGGCTTGGGTTTGTCTCAGTATCCCCAGCACCCAGCCCTGTCCTGCCCAGCATACAGCAAGTGCTTAAGAAATGCCTGCTGGGCCTGTGTGGCAATAGCCAATTTGGGCCCAGAAAGAGAGATGAGCTAACAGGCCTCCATTCCTCCTTGGCAGAGGTGGGGGGCTAGGGTCGTAGAATATGGCATATACTGCCAGAATCCTGATGTTAGTGGAGCTAATGAAGGTGATGTAAAAATAAAAGATTCATGAGGGGTTTTTTTAAGAAAAAGAAAATCCAAGTGAATTTGTGTCACAGGAGAATGGAAGGCCCCTGAGGGCAGGAACAGCTGCAAAGACCTTCATCGATGCTACTGACTTTTGAATTCAATTCCACCAAATAGTCAGCTAATAAGTAAGTATTCATTAAGCGCTTGCTGTGTGCTGAGCACTGGGCTGGACCCTGATCCCACCCCTCAACAAGCTGTTATTGTCTTGGCAAAGGGAACCTTTACATACATTGAGAGTAGACTCCAAAGGAGAGCCAGGCACGAGGAGAGGGGGAGACAGGATGGCCAATGGTGGCAACAGCTTTGACTCTGACTAGCTTTAGGATCACCAGCAAAGTGCTTGAGAGCTCTGAGACACAGCTTCCTCATATGGAAAATGAGTACAGTCACTGCTGTCAGCCACCTCACAGCATGTGGGAGGAAAGTGCCAGGGCAACTCTTTAATTGAGGGAGGGGTGTGTGTGTGTATGTGTGTGTGTTAGAGAAAGGGAGAGAGAAAGACAGAGAGAGAGACAGAGACAGAGAGAGGGAGGGAGAGAGAGACAGAGAGACAGAGACAGAGAGAGAGACAGCTAGAGAGAGGGAGAGACAGAGAGAGAGAGAGACAGAGAGAGAGAGGGAGAGAGAAATGACAGAGAGACAGAGAGAGACACAGAGAGAGACATAGAGAGAGACAGACAGGCAGAGAGAGAGGGAGGGAGAGGGACAGACAGAGAGACAGAGAGAAAGACAGAGACAGAGAGAGACAGAGAGAGACAGAGAGAGACAGAGAGACAGAGACAGAGAGAGAGACAGCGAGAGAGAGGGAGAGACAGAGAGAGAGAGAGAGACAGAGACAGAGAGAGAGGGAGAGAGAAATGACAGAGAGACAGAGAGACACAGAGAGAGACATAGAGAGAGACAGACAGGCAGAGAGAGAGGGAGGGAGAGGGACAGACAGAGAGACAGAGAGAAAGACAGAGACAGAGAGAGACAGAGAGAGACAGAGATACAGAGACAGAGACAGAGGGAGAGAGGGAGAGAGAGACGACAGAGACAGAGAGACAGAGACAGAGAGAGACACAGAGAGAGAGACAGAGAGGGAGGGAGAGACAGACAGAGAGACAGAGAGAGACAGAGATGTTTCCGTTATTTACTCATTGTTCAGTCATGTTCAACTCTGAACCCATTTTCTTGGCAGAGATACTAGCATGGTTGGCAACTTTCTTCTCCAGCTTATTTTACAGATGAGGAAACTGAGGCAAACAGGATTAAGTGACAATGAAAGGGTCATACAACTGGTGTCTGATGCCAGATTTGAACTCAGGTAGAAGGGAGAGACATCAACAGAAACAGAGAAGAGAGAAGAGAGAAGAGAGAAGAGAGAAGAGAGAAGGAGGGAGGGAGAGAGAAATACATGAAAATACCTACAAAACAACACTAAGTGAGGGGGGCTTGAGAGGGGCTTCACACGGGGCATTCTTGACAAGGTCTCCCAGGGCCTTGAGGTCAACATATATTCCAATGCAGAATGCACTGGAATTCCCTCTGCCGCTGACCACCCAGTCTCTGCTTGGAGGACCACCTTTCCCAGGATAGAACATTGCCTTCTTATGGCTCTGCTTACATGGATTTCTTGCCCTTCCATTGACCTCAAGCCTACCCTCATGTAGCTTCCCCTCACTGTCCCCAGTCTGGCTCCACTGGCCCAGTCTGGCTAAGTCCTTTTGTCTTTTAGTGACCTGGCTGGGGGAAACAAATGAAAAGCAGCTTTGGAGGAGCCCCTCTTGGAGATCTTCCACACTACGCAGATACCTTCTCTCACCAGGATGGACAAGAAGGGAGGTGTGAGTGACTGGGCAATGTTCTGTTGGATAATGGCACCCAATGGAGCAAGGAGAAGGTGCCGAGGCCTCCTTTGGGGGAATAACTTCCCCAGACTGCTCAGAAGCAGACTGACCACACCAGGGGGCCATGGGGACAGAACCCAAGACTGACCACACTGGGAAGTCAGAGGGATAGAGCCCTGGACTGGCCATACCAGGTGACCACAGAAACAGAGTCTCAAACTAGCTATACTAGGGAGCCACAGGGACAGGACCCCAGACAAAGCAAAGGAACAGGGCCTGGCTCTCAAACCCCAGGACTTGCTGAGTCATGAGCTCTTGCTTCTGTCCAGCTCAGGAGACAGAGCCCAGAACGCCACATGAGAAGCAGGAGGAGCAGATCAGACAGAAGAGCAGGGACTCACCAAGGGGGGAAGCGCTGGGTGCTCGCGGAGCTGGCCGCTTTTTGGTGCGGGGGCTGCTGGTTGGGGTGATGCCATACCAGGGATGCAGAGTCTTGGGGGTTTGCTCGGCAGGGGCTGGGGTAGGCGAGGCTGCTGCTTCTTTGTCTTCCTCTTCATCCTCAAAGGGGTTGTAGGGCTTGGGCTCTTGTGCAGCTGGCAGGCTCTCTGGCTCCACAGCCAGGCTCGATTCTCCTTGGCTCTCTTCCTCCTCAGTGACCTGCAAGGGTGTCTGTGGGCGGCTGCTGGGTGGGAGTGGGGCTGGCTTCTTCTTGGGCTCCGCCTGTACTAGGGTGATCCACGGGGGGTCCTTCTTCTTGGGGATGGCAGCTCTGGGAGGAAGCAAAAATTAACCTATCCATCAACCAGCATTTGTGAAACACCTATGTGCCGAGCACTAGAACTACAAAACATGTGATGCAGTGCCTGCCCTCCAGGAGCTTATGTTCTGTTGGAAGACATAAATAAACACACACGCAGAGAACACAAGCACATCATGGTGTCGTCCACTGGGAACCGGCCTCGAATCAGGAAGACCTGAGTTCGAGTTCTACCTCTGCCACATACAGACTGTGTGACCCTGGGGAAGTCACTTAACTTCTCACCCTGGGCAACTCTTTAGGACTATTACGTCCTAAGAAGGCACAGACCTGCTTTGGTATGATGGAACTTCTTACCTGGGTTATCAATGGCATCACAGACCCAGCCCTTACCCCATTTAGAACTGACACAAAATGAACACAGGCTAATTCTGAAAGGATGGGCACTAATTAGCAGCCTAAGTAATGACAAGGGGATCACAAAAGCTGTGGATCTCCATTTTGAAGGAAACCAAGGAATCTGAGGTAGAGGCAAGCCAGACTCAGCAAAGGCAAGGAAGTGAGGGAATAAGTGAGGAAGAGTGAGTAGGCCAGTCTGGTCTGAAGAGAAGTAATGTCCAGGGAGGACTGGATGCCAGACAGGGCCCGGTTGTGATGCCAAACAGAGGAAGGGAGGAAGGAAGACACTCCTGGAAAACTCCCAGAGGCCTTGGGGGGGCAGATGGCCTAGCAGCACCACCGGAGTTCTCCCTGAAAAATGGCTGACAAGCCTTAGTCTGGGGGCATCTTCCTAACAGAAGTGGAAATCAGCCCTTTTGTACCTTCTGCCCACTGTTCCCGGTTCCCTTCTCTGGGCCATGCAGAACCAGCAGAATACACCTCCTCAGGATGTCCCTTCACATGCCTGAAGGCAGCTGTACTAAGTCCTTCCAGAATCTAGGTAGACCCTAGTGCCCTGCACCAGGCCAGCCCCCACTGGACCATCCCACTAGGGAAGCCTTTCCAGGAGACACATTTCACCCGTGGCCCCTCCTCCCTTTCCACAACTCTGATCCTGGCTGGTCAGTCCCCCTCTTGTTTCATCAGCGTGGGCACACCCACCCCTCCCCACTGATACAGGCTGAACGGCTCCATGTCTTCAGGAGGTACTGGGGGCCAGCCTTCCAGGGATGAGACTCATTTGGCCCGAGTCCCACAGGTCCTTGGCCAGCAGGGTCCATTGCTGGACCTGGACCTCGAGCCCTTCCAGTCTCCTGACACCTGCTGACTAGATGTATCTTATAGACTGGCACAGGGGTCACTAGCCAAGTCCAGCAGCAGGGCCCCCAGATAAGCCTGTCTCTTGAACAGACATGAAAAAGAAAAGCTGCCAGGCTCCTGTCTCCTAAAGACATAAGGAGGATGCAGCTCCCCGAGTCCAGGTCTATCTCTCCCAGGCCCCTGGTTCTGAAGGGGCTCAGGGTTCAGGGCAGCCCCCTGAAGTATGGGTCCCCCTCACCAATCAATGACTTGGGGGATGGGCTAGAGAACATACCGCTCTGAGGCCTTGGGTGTCCCTCTTGGTGTGGGGACCGGGGGGCTGGATTCATGCACCCTTCCTAGGTGGAAAGCAAGAAAAAGACAGGTGTTCATTGGTTGTAGTGAGCAGCCCCCTCCACCCGTGGCCCAGCAGCCTGTATTTCCTGGAGCGGGGACTCTCTCCCCTGTGAGGTCACAGGCTTCTATCCCTATAGCAACTTCCTGGTCTGGAAAGGATGGAAGCCCAAGTCACAGCATTCGCCCAGAAGCTGAGAAGAAGAGATGTTCAGGGATGCCTGCAAACCTAATCCACGTTGCAAATAAGGAATGAAATCCAGGTCCCCAGCACCCAGAGGCATCCGCTTTTAGCCACCCCCACCCCTCCCAGTTCTAAGAAGAAGCCCAGGGGATTCAGTGTCCCAGTTCAGCTCCCAGAGGAGGGAGGGAGGCTGGCTGAGTTAGCCTCACTTCACCTCCCCTGCTCCTGAGGAGGAGGGCACCAGCTACAATGTTCCCCTATGCCAGCCACCAGAAGGGACTGGCCAGCCTGCATCAGTGAGTAAGGACAGAGCCCAGTCAGTCAAGATGTCACAACACCACTGAGGCAGAGAGAGGGCCTGGGACTGCCAGGGGGCAAGGAGGTCAGAGGAAGCCCAGGCTCTAAGGTGACCCAAGATCACACAGTGCCGGCATGAGAACCTCGGGCCTCTCAGGACAAGTCTGACTCCTTCTGCCACAATGTCTGCAGACAATATGACCCAATGGACCAAGGCCAGAGTCCTGGGTTCAAGTCTTCACTCTTGCCACACTGACTCAGGGGCCCTAGACAAGTTATCCTCTCAGTTCCCCCAGCAACTCGCTGTGTCTACACGTCACAGAGCAGGTGCCCATGGGCAGCCAGGAAGCAAATCTCTTTGCTAGGATCTCCCTACATGAATGAAATTGCAGGTCTCCAAGCAAAAGAAAAAGAAAAATGCTGGCCAGGAGTAGGCAATAGCTCCCAGCAAACCCAAAGAAACAGCTTTAGTCAGAACCATGGCCGGGCAAGTGACGGCATCAAAAACTGGCTGCTGAAAATGTAGAAGATGGCAGATATCAAGGACTTGTGAGCTGGTCAAGCTGCCAGCTCTTGGCTGTCACTTTGGGTACTGGGCCCTGAGGGAGGGGCTGAAGAAAAGCAGGTAGAGGGAAGTCTGTGCCGGCCACTCTGGCATGGGAGCAAACTCAGTGCCAGAGCCACCAAGTCACCACACATGCTCAGGGTCCTCCTCGGGCAGAGGAAGAGGCTGGCTGAAAAAGCCTTCCCAACATCAAATCTATGAGTCTACCCCCGGGTACCCACCTGGGCAAATCCCAGCTCTTTGGGATTCAGTCTTTTCATCTGTAAAATGGGAATGAGGGTGGGGGTGGGAGGGTGGAATCTGATCATCCATTAAACAAGTGTTATTTATTTGGGAGCTGCTGTGTGCCAGGCCCACCAGGAACCTCGAAATGAGTAGAACAGCCCCTGCTCTCCAGGAGTGTACTGCTGGGGCATATGGCCAGTACACACAGAAGTAAATACAGACCATCTGCAAAGTGATACAGAATCATGGAGGGGAAGAATTAACTAGAAGCAGCTGAGTGGCGCCAGGATGGAGCGCTGAGTCTGGCTCCTGGAAGACCTGAGTTCAAATCCTGCCTCAGTTTCCTCCTCTGTAAAATAAGGGGGTTGGACTACTGAGCCTGAGGCCCTTCCAGCTCCCTATGTTGCTGGGCCTCTTGGGCCTCATAGGGGCAGGGGGGAAAATGAGGAGGCATCAAAAGTTCCTTCCAACTCCAGACCTGGGCCCCCTCAAGGGTCCTTTGGGCCTTGGGCTCTGAATTGGGAACAGGCCAGTGCCAGTGAGCCAAGGGCTGGTTGTGGCCTGCGAGCCCACCAGGGGGCACCAAAGCCTCCCATGGCAGTAGGGCCATGGTAGGCACAACCAACCAAGCACATGGTGCTTCGACCCAGGGGAGACTGGAGGCCAGGAAGGTGGGGAGACAATAGGAGAGAGAAAGAAGGAAGGAGGAGAGGAGAGAAAAAAGGAGAAGGGAAAGTCAGAAGAGAGAGGGAAAGGAACAGAAACGAGAGAAGAGGGAGAGTAGGAAGGAACAGACATGGAGGAGAAGGAAAGAAGGAAAGGGGAGGGGGCAGTGGAGAGAAAGATGGGGAGACAGCCAGCCCTGGAGCCAGGACCAGCTGACCCCAAGCCACACCTGATCCCTCACTAACTCCCATACAGCCTTCACTCGAACCCAGGAGCTCAACAGTCTTGACCTCACCCTGTCCCCAGCCCCTAAAGCGATATCTAAATTCGGGGGACAATCCAGAGTCCAGCCAGACTCCCACACCTGGGCGCTCAGTGCCCCAAGATGCATATCGAACCCCATCATTCTGGACGATGACTTTACTTGAGCTTCAGTTTCCCAGTCAGCGAAGGGGAGATGACAACGTTCACCCCGCTCCCCTCACTGTGCTGGGGTAGAGACCAAAGGTGCTAATGGAGACTTGCCAGACGAATTACACAAAGGTCACCGGGCATGTGCCCAGGTCGGATCTACTCACCATTCACCAGGCAGCCACCCTGCTCTCCGGGGCTCTCCCCCTGCACACTGGAGCGGGGCCGAGGGACTGGCTGGGGGCTAGCGGATGAGGCAGACGTCTCCGAGACTTTCCTTGGGGCAGGGGTTGGCCGGATGGCTGGTGGAGAGGCCAGCTCCTGTGGCTTACTGGGGAGCGGGGGCTTGGAGCTAGGCTTTGGTTCCTCCCTATCCCTCCTGGAGATCAAAGGGTCTTCACCATCCTCCCCTATGCCAGCTGCCTCTGTCCCATCTGCCACCTCTGGGTGCTGCGGGGCTGCTCTGGGCCTGCCCTCTGTCCACCCCAGAGAGGTCAATTTGCCCCGGTGCCGGGTGCACACAAAGGTGCCTGCCTCTGGCCCGTTCTTGTAGGCTCCAGGAAGCAGGGTGCTGGAGCACTCCTTACATCTGCAGGAGAGAGACAGTAGTGAGCCAGGGTAATGCCCTGGCCCCAGGAGTCAAAGATCAGGGGATGGGCAATGTGGAGGAACTTCCAAGGTCACTGAAGTCAACCCCTTCATTCAGCAGAGCCTGGGACTTTGGACTTAAAGCTGGGTCTCCAAGTTTAGCACTGCCCAAAAAGCAGCAAGGGATCTCCATCCCCAGGCTGCCACCCCCAGACATGTCACATGTAGCCAAGGATCTCTGGAGTGGGCTGAGATTGGATAACCAGGAGGCATGTGGCCCCCCGCAAAGACGCATGCTGCCCGGCCCACTTCTCCACGCTCACCTGAAGCACTGGCGGTGATAGAGCTTGCCCTCCACCAGGTACCGCTGCACCAGATGGACGTGCAGCTGACAGGCCGTACAGGAGCTGCTGGGAATGCCCTGCTCTGCCAGACTTTCAGGCACTGCCCCGTGCTCCTCCTGGGGGAGAGAGTCAGCCCCCCAGGGCTGAGGTCAAAGTCGCCTCACCCACCCCCAGACCCCAGGGGTGAGGTCAGAGTCCCATCACCTGCCCCCAGCCACCCAGGGGTCCTGCCCAGCACATTCAAGGTTCATCCATTCAGCAAACATTCATCGCCCTCCTCCTGAATGCAGACAGGGAGGCCTAGAGACAGTCCTTGTCCTCATGGGGTGCAGTTTATCGAAGGAAGGAGACACCAGGCCAGAGAACTCACATAGTGCATCTCTGACCCATGCTTGAGGAGGGGCAGTGTCCTGACACCACTGAAGACCGAGAACTACCTGAGGGATGCTGAGGGGTGAAGTGAAAATCCCACACACAACCACATTTTACAGACAAGGAAACTGAGGCCCAGAGAGGGGAAGTCACTACATGACTCACCCACAGTGGCATGAGTAGCATCCTAGCTCTAGATCTGGGAGGGAGCTCCTCAGAAAGCTGAGGCCCAGACAAGGGAAGTGGGCATCACAAACTCAGCCTACATCAAAGGAGGGTACTCCTGCCTCTATGGCTGGATAGTGACACAACACAGGGCCTCCCAGGAGAACTGGGATGGGGAAAAACAGATGGGATGCGGTTGAGGGCTGAAGCTAGCAGAGGTGACCCCTGAACTGGGGCAAGATTGGTGCTAATGAGGCAGAGAGAGGCCTCCCAAGAAGGGACAGGTGCAAAGTGAGCACCCACGCTGGTGCCAGTCAGGGTCTGCATAGCAGAACCTGGGGTCTGGGAGCTCATCAGAACACTTCTTAATGGCACTTCAATGAGATCACTGCCCTTCCGATCCACTGTATATGATTTTGTGTATTTAAAAATACTGCTCTGCTCTGTCCAGGGCAGAGAAGCCCCTGGCCGTGACTGACTGTGCCCTTTGCCAAGCCTGCTTCTGCCCAAGAAGTGGGAATTCCCCTGGGAATGTCACGTCTGAGCTCCCAGGCCCATAGGGGAAGTGAACCTGCTGGCCTCCCTCACCCTGGGGAGCAGGGGGACCTTCTGGCCTCACCCCATCCCCAGGGAACCTCCTTCAACATTCCCTCCACCCCCCTGAGATGACCCCAAGGAGGGGCACCTGTGACCCACCTGGATCCTGCTACCTTCAGCGTTGGTGCTGGGAGCTGCTTCAGGGGAGGAAGAGGAAGGAGTGGCCGGGTATTTCCTGGGTGGCGAGGCACTGGCTGGGGAAAGACCGAGAGGGAACCGGCTGCTGGCAGAGACCTCAGACTGCTGCTCAAGGAGGTGGGGCCCGGGGCCCAAGGTCTGGAGTCCAGATGCACCCCCTCCTCCCCTTCCAAGGGAAAGAACACTCCACCCCCAGGGAGAGGAGAGTGATGAAGGCCAGGGGGGTCCTCAGGGTCCCCCAGAGGTGCCATGGAGAACAGGAGTGAAGCCAGACAGAAAGGACCTTTACAGATGAGGAAATTGAGGCCAAGGGAGGTCAAGGGATTGGCCCAGGTCACACTGGGTGATCAGAGGTGAGACCTGAACCCAGGTCCCATGACGCCAGAGACAGCGTTCTGTCCAGGACACTTCCAGAAGTGGGCAAAGGGGACAAAACCCCAAAAGAACAAACGACCTCAAGTGATGGCCTATCTGTCTGGATGTAGAGGAGGGGGGATGCATGCTTCAGACAGGGCGTTGGACAAGATGACCCTGATGACCCCAGCGGGCCCCACAGTGTTCTGATTATCAGTCCCCTCCTCCCCATGGCCTTTCTTTGTCCCCCCAGTGATGAGCACAGTGCCTAGCACATAGTGGGTCCCATCCCAGATCAGATCTTCCATCTGGACACCACCCTAGGAAATCCCTCCCCTACCCTCCGCCAACCCCTCTATTCTACCTTCCAAAGGGGGAATGGGGGATCAAGGGAAGCCTTTGGAAATAGGCAGGGGGCCCAGCCTGAGGATGGATGGGCAGTGAGAGACCCCAGAGTGAGCCTGGAAGGAGGCTGGGCACTCACCTTGGCTGGAGCTGGTAAAATGGTTATAATACTGAGACACATAGGTCATGATGCTCAAGCAGTCGGGCACACTCATGGACACCATATCGTTGGGATCCAGTAGGGCCGGGATGCCCAGCTCCCGCTCTGCCACCTCAAACGCCTAGAGGGAAACAAGAGTCAGCCTGAAACAAGACTCCTGGCCCCCTATCCCCCACCTGATCCCTGCCAGGGCTCTCTTTGGCTCCCAGCCCCACAAACATCACTGTCTACATTCACCCAGCAGCCAGGAGAGGATAGGGAGGGCTGCTTCTGGGAAGGACTGAACAGCCTACTTTCTCAGACACCTAGAGGGGGTGGGGACAAAGGAAGAGAAGGGGGGAGCAGGGCACTCCCATCAGAGACCCCACCCCAGGAGTCGCTTCAGTCCCTAGCATCCAGAGCCCAGAGCCAGGCTGAGGGGCACCATGGAGGCAGGGAGGGCCTGCCCCAGATCCCAAGAGGACCCCCGCCTTCTCTCCCACTTTTGTTCTAGGGTCCATCTGTCTGGGACTCACCAGGCGGTTATTTTCATAGACATTGTCCTTGGAGAGCGAGTCAAAATCTCTGGAACAGACAAAGGCGAGAGAGTAAGGGATGGGCTGGACAGGACTCAGCAGGTTTGGTGGGGGTGGGGGAGTCAGGGACCTGCCAGTTGCACCGGGTGCACCTGGCACTTACAGACCCCTTTCCATTTGTACAAAGCCTAGAGGAAGACACCCTGAGTATCCTAAACACATACAACTTTAGAGGTAGAAGAGTCCTTAGGACACAGAGTATTAGACCATAGAAGACCTTGGAACACAAAAGGTCAAAGATGGGAGGGGCCTAAAAACAAGGGATGTCAGAGATGGGAGGGGCCTGAGAACAGAGGGTATCAGGCCTGGGAGGGGCCTGAGAACAGGGGGTGTCAGGCCTGGGAAGGGCCTGAGAACAGGGGGTGTCATGGCTTTCATGAACATGAGAAATCGTTCTAGCATTTCAGGGACATCCATCATTCCACCCCCTAGGGATCTGAGAACTGGGAGTCAGTGCTTCTAAACTCTGATCATGAGTCCAGAGCAGCCCAGGACATGGACCCTGGTGTACTGGTTCACATCCTTCCCAGCACCACCTCCTGCTCCCATCTCCCTTTGGTGACTAGGGGCTCCGGCCTGGGGCTTCGAGGGCCCCCTGAGCCCTCCACCACCTCTCTACCCCCTGTTTTCAGACTGGTCACTGCGGTCAGGGAAGGGCGGAAGCTCTTTACCACAAGGAAGGTGGGTTCTCCAGGAGAATCCTGATTAGAAAACCCTGATTAGGCAGCTAAGGTGCAAGGCCCTGGCTTGGGCAAGGGAGATCCTGAGATAAACAAGGGCCAGGCCCATCTCTTGTCTCTTAAGAAGTTTGATACAGAGAAAAGCACATAGATGTAGACCAACTGAATTCAAATTGTGCGACTTTGGACAAGTCATTTCTCTCTCTCCCTGGGTCTCAGTGTCTCCATCTGTAAAATGAGTTTAGACTAAGTGGCCTCCAAGGCCTCTTTCAGCTCTGTTTATCTATGATCCCAGGCCTAGCGTCAGAAAGACCTGAGTTCAAATCTAGCCTCTGACATTTACTAGCTGTATGACTCTAGGCAAGTCACTTAATCACAGTCTGTCTCAGTTTCCTCAATTGTAAAATGAAAACAAAAACTGCACCTACCTCCCAGGATTCTTGTAAGCATCAAATGAGACCCTTGTAAAACATGTAGAAGCATCTGGCACACAGGAGGTGCTTAATAAATGTACCTTGTTTCCTAACCCTATAAGCATGATTCTGCTTGGATCTGATGGCCTCTGGGGGTCTCTTCCAGGGGGCTATTACACTGAGTTTGGCAGTGATGGGGGCTGTTAGCAGGACTCCAGATTCAGGAAGAGTGGAGGAAAGGCAGGCCCCTTTTAGCTGGGGGTCAGGTGGGGATGGGGGCAGCAATTCAGGGAGGCCTCCAGGAAAATGTGGCAGCCAAGACTTGAAGAAAGCTGGTTTTCATAGGCTGTGGAGCTTCAGTCAGAGGGTCACATAATCAGACTTAGTCCAGCCCCCTTTTTTTTACAGAGGAAGAAACCAAGGCTTCAGTGACAGCCCTTGTAGACTGGGGGGGAGCAGAGTGAGCATTTTCTTTCTTCCATTATCTCTAAACTGTCTTTGTTCGGTGCACTTAGATGGGCTACCTGACTCAGTTCCCCCAGAAACATCCCCCACCACAGGACAGGGAGGGATGAGAAGGGGCCAAGGGCCCCATGAGAGGCCTCAGTGCCCTGGCCCAGCCCCGCAGGCAGTCACCCACCTGGGCTCTCGGGTCCTTAATCCCCCACAGCCCCAGCAGCTGTCTGCACTTGAATGCTCAGGCCCCTGCATCATTTTCTGACTTAATTGTGTATGTCTCATCCTCCCTGCCCAGACTGAGCTGGTCTGGTAGGCGGGGAGGGGCCAGGGCTGGGGGTGGCATGTGGTGCACAGATCTGCAGGTGAGGGCCCTGTCAGGTGTGAGCAAGATTGGGGGGAGGGCAAGGGTGGGACAGAGGGGCTGCTGTTTCTCTGGGGACGGAAGGGTCTGAGAATGGGTAATGGCAGAGCTGGGAAGGGCCTTAGAACCCAGAATGGCAAGGCTAGAAGCGGACTTAGAACAGAGAATGGCAAAGCTGGGAGGGGTCTTGGAACAGGAAATGTAAGAACTAGGGGGAAGGTAGGGTTGGGCCTTAAGAACAGGGGATGTCAGAGCTGGGGGGAGCTTAGAACAGGAGATGTCAGAGCTGGGGGAAGCTTAGAACAGGAGATGTCAGAGCTGAGGGGGATCTTAGAACAGGGGGTATCAGGGCTGGGGGGAAGCTTAGAACAGGGGATGTCAGAGCTGGGAGGAAGCTTAGAGATAATTCTTTCCAACAACATTTTACAGCTAAAGAAACTGAGGCCCAAAGAGGGCTTCTGGGACTTCACTTCCTTCTAATCAATCAACTCATACAGTTGCCACCCTTTGCTCTGAATGGAGACGGCTAAGGAGCCCATCCATTCTCCTCATACCCTTCCTGTGACTTTGGGGCCACTCGGTTCAGTTTCTGTACCTGTACAGGGAGCATCTGGCCCCAAAAGCCCTCTCAGGTGCCTTCCACGTTAACAGACCTAGAATTCTGAGACTGTCTCTGCCAGCCCTGGGAGGCGCCGCAAACACCTCCCCTTCCCAGCCTGTTTTTCCAGCTGAGCCTGGAGCCTCACTCACCTAGACCCTCTCCCTCCCCCTCAGCTCCAAAGCCTCTCCCCTTCCCCCCTTCTCTCCATCCTGGGCAGCTGAAACCAGCTCTGCCCCCCCACATCAGGCAATGCCCTTGTAAGGCCCTGGTGTGGGGGGCCTGGGAGCCTAATGAGGCTGCACATAAATGGGCACTGCGCCAAGCCCCAGGGCAGCTCCATCCATTCCCAGCAAGCCTGGTTTCCTTTCCTAAACTGGAGAGATCCGGGCTTGTTTGGTTTTTATTTTGTTTTCCAAGGTGGGGAGAAGGAGGGTTTCCTGTCATTTTATCAATAGCAGGAACTCATCCCAGTATGGAATCTCCCTCCACTGATGCAGACTGGCACAAGTCACTTCACCCTGTTGCCTCAGTTTCCTCATCTGTAAAGTGAGCTGGAGCACAGAAAGGCAAATCACTTTAGTATCTTTGTCAAGAAAACTCCAAATGCAGTCACAGAGAGTCAGACAGGACTGAACAGCAACACTTAAAAATACTGTCTTAGACTAAATTCCTGGGGGCCCTGAGACATTAACCCACCCTCCCAGGGCCCCACAGCCAATATGTATCTGGGGGCACTTGAACCCAGGCCTTTCTGATGTCCAGGTCACCGTGCCAAGGTGTCTGTCCCCAGACTGTATACCCAGATTAATGGGAAAAAACCTACAGTATGGGGTTGTGAGAGGCATATTGGAAGATTTGGATGCAAGAGGCCCTGGCTGCTGTCCCTGCTCTGACATTGAGCCTGTCCCACAAATACGTATGTGCCACGCACCCAACAAGACCTGGCTGCACCCAGACATTTCCCCACCAGCTACATCCCCCAGCAGTCTGTAACCAGAGCAAGCTCCCTGTGCTAGAGAGCCTTGAGCCCCACAGACTGCTCTCATCTGCTCCCCTTACTGCACCTTACTATTTTGTCCAAGACAATATTGGCCTAAGTTTCCTCCTTACCCACAGGGGTAGGACAGGGGCCTTCAAAGCCCTTCAAAGTCTCACTCAAGGATCTCCCAGACTACCACTCCCTATGGGAGAGGCCTAGACCCCAGAGGAGCCTCTCCCTTCCCAAACGGTTCATTTATTCAGGGGTGAGGATGCCAGGGCTAGGCAGAGAGGGAGAAGAGGTCTACACACCTGGTGGAAGCAGGGCACAGAAATGCCCTTTAACCAGATGTTGTGAAACCAACTGACTTTTTCACACACATACACTCACACACACATACACACATTCACACTAGATACTAGGCACTGGGGGAAAGGAAGGCAAGAGAGAATTACCGACTCCTATTGCCAGAAGACCATCAGGGACCATTCACATTGGCACCTCTGACATACAGCCTGGTGTGGCTTGGAACAGCACCAGGAGATCCCAGGGACCAACCTGCTCTGATACTTCCTAGGACCTCAGGCAGGAGGAAACCAGTGGAAAGAAAGCCCTGGGTTTGGATCCTAACTGCCATGATTTGGTCCCTTGGGCACCTTGCATCTCTGGTGTCCAGGTTGGGAGCTGAAAGCTTATCAGCAGCAGCTGAGGATATCGAGCTAGAACGGACTTCAGTGGCCAACTCTCTCACTTTTACAGATGGAGAAACACAGGCCCAGATAAAACGACTTGCCTCCTCTCACAGAATTCTGGATTTTTATCCTCATTCACTCACAGATTCTTGCCCTTGCCCATGAGAATGAGGATGGTCAAAGGGTCAGCCTTTCTGGCCCAACTCCGCCATTGATCTCAGAATCTTAAAGATTGTCAGGGCCAACACTATCATTTTATAGAGATGGAACAGGGAGGCTGAGGAAGGGAAGGGACTTGCCCAATGTTGCCCAGCAAGCTAATGGCAGGGCTCTGAGTTCCTGGGCCACTCCCCCCAACCCCCCCCACCTCCCCCAGAGTGCTTTCTCTGTGCCAGATTGACTAGTTCTGAGACCCTGATCGGCAGTGGAAAGGACCAAGCAGGGCACCTGAGTTCTGGTCTCAGTTTGCCCCCTAATGGGCCATGTGACTCTGAACACAGTCTTAGGTTCAGAGGTCTTCCCAGGCATCTAACCCAACCTTGAATTTTTACAGATAAGGAAACAGAAAATCACACACAGCTGGCAAGGCCTTCAGAAGCCCTGGAGCCCAACTCCCTCAGAGAGTGCCTGGGGTTCAAATGCTACTTCTGACACGTGGGACCCTCAGGAACCCATTCAGGCTCATCAGGCCTCAATTTCCTCCTCTGTAAAATGCTGGGGTTGGGCTAGTGGCCTCTGAGGCTTCCTCCAGCCAATAAATCCAAATCTTAAACTCTGTCTTCTATATCGGAGGTGTCAAACACACTGCCCACAACCTTCCAGAGTACAGCCAAGTCAGATTAAAATCCAACTGGGAAATATTTAACCAAAAAAATTGAGAATAAAACGTAGATAGCATTAGATTTTAAAACTAAGTTAATCTGTGGCCCACAGGGTTTGACCTCAGCAGCCTGTGCCTTGGGCCCCGGGTGCCCCATCTGTACATACACAGTTTGGACCCGATCTCCTAAGCCCTGCTTCCAGCAGGCTGCTCCTGCCTCCAGGGTGGTAACCCATCTGCTGACCTACCTGGGGAGAGTGACCTCAGGAAGCAGCCTGGAGGATCTGAGCAAGGCTTCAGGAATCTGCCTGGCTGCTCAGCCATCTCTCCCTCTCCCACACACCCACACACACACACACACAGACACACACACACTACACTTACACAAACTCACTCACACACACACGCTACACTTACACAAACTCACACACACACACAGACACACACGCTACACTTACACAAACTCACTCACACACTCCCATACCCTCACACCACACACACTCACTAGGCTCTCACACGCCCTCCCAAAGGCAGGACGAGGGGTGCCATCTCCCCGACGGGACACCCCGGGGCGCTGCCCGCTGTCCAGCGCCCTGGCCACTGCCCCTACAGCCTGGAGCTCGGTCCGCACGGGGGGAGGTCGGACGCGGGGTTCCCACGGCCTCCTCCTCCCCGCTGATGCTCCCGAGCCCCCCCCAGCAGGCCCGGTCCCCCAGCCTTCCTCTCCCCGGCTCGGTGGGGGCGGGCGCTGCCCCCCGCCACCCCGCACCCCCATCTCCCCGCGCTCACAGCAGCTCGGGCCGGTGCCGGTGCAGCAGGGCACAGAAGGCCAGGCCGTCCCGGAAGGAGCCGCTCAGGTCCCGGATCTCCACGCCGGGGTAGCCGCGGCACTGCTGACGGCACCAGGCCAGCAGCGCGGCCCGGGGCCCGGCCATGGCCCGGCCGCCGCCGCCTCCTCGGACTGGACCCCGCGGGAGCCCCGCTCCGGCAGCTCGGGCTGGGGCTCCAGGGCTGGGTTCGCGGTCGGGCTCGCGCTCCTCCCCCTCCCCTGCTCCCGCCCCTCTCCCCGGTCCTGCTCAGACCTGTCCGGCCCCGCCCCGCCCCGCCCGGCGCTTACTCACACGCCCCGCCCGGCCCGGCTCGGCTCCCTGGGCGGGGCAGGGGGGCCGAGGAGGTGGGGGGACAGGGGGCCCGCCGCCACCCCGCATCTCCCGCTGGAAAGGCGCCGCCCACCTCCCCCGCTCCCTCCCTCCAGCCCCGCGGGGGCCCCTCCACCCTCCAGGGAACCCCCCCGAACCTCCGGGGTGCACGTGCCCGAGGGATCCCCCGGGGCTCCAGACCGCGCCGGGGCTCACCGACCCTGACGGCTCCCCGCTGCAGAGAGGCGCCGCCCCTGCGCGGATACCCAAGGGACGGAGCCCCCGACGTCCCCACCATGACCCGATAAACCTCCTCGAGGCGGGCGAGAATACGCTTTACACCCTCCTGAGGACCCCCGCCCCGAGCCCTACCCCCCAGGAGCCTCCTCTCCTCCCAGGACCGGGAGCCCGGGGGTGAGCTCCCGCAGCTCCTCGCTGGCCGTCCAGGATCCACAAAACACCCCCCTCCTCCCGGCTTCCGCTCCCCAGCTAAGCCTGGTCTCATCCCTGACCCTAGACAGTGGCCCCCCTAGGTGAGAGGCTTAAAACCCGCACGGAAATAGGGGATTCCGTAACCCCCTGTCATCGATGAGTCCGGAGTCCAAGGATTAGCTCTACCGCTTACACCTTACATGGCCTCTCCAGGCCTCCGTTTCCCCTTCTGCAAAATGAAAGGGTTGGATTGGTCCCTGAGATCTCCAGCTCTAGCTCTGTGGTCCAATGACCCTAACCAAGTCTTCTTTCCCTCACTGAGTCTCAACTTCCCCCTCTGTAAAATGCATCTTAAGATCCCTCCCAGCTCTAAAAACTAGGATCGTCTAATGACTGCTTAATACTGTGAGTATAATGCTATGCTTAATACTATACTAACAAACATTTACCCAGGACTTACTGCTAATGTGCAAAGCCTTGGACCTACCAAAGTGAAAACCAGCAACAGTCTTTGCCCTGAGGAAGTTTAATAAGCCTAAGTGTGGGGAAGCAATAACATACACTTGAATTAGTATAGGACAGAATGTCCTAAAAGTCTTAGTGCCGTTTAAACTCATAAAAAAAGAGCGAGTGCATAAGCCGCACTTAAACTTTTGGGACACCCACCCTCGTATTGCAGACAAAAGAGGGATAGAGACAAAATGCTTCTTTGGTTTGGGCAGCCCGGAAACTTTCAGTTGGATTAGGACCAAGGAAGCCTTCCTAGACAAGGTGGCCCTAGCTGGACTTTTGGGGAAAAAGTTGTCACCAGGCCAAGCTGAGGATGGAGCACTTTTCAGGCTGGAGAGGGATAGACTGTGCATGCATGAAAGGGATAAGCTGAGAGCTATGGTAATGCTCCTGGAGTGGGCAGAGGGAATATTGTGAAAGAAAGCTGGAAAGGGGGATCGGAAGCCAGGCTAAGGTTTTTGTATTTTATACTCCACTAGACCATCCCCGTAACTTTCAGAACCAAAGTTCCCCTCCCTGCCCTCCGCTGTGCTTGGCACATAGTCCAGGCTTAAAAAATGCTTTTATTTTCATTCCTTTATCCTGGAGGCAAGATCAAACCAATGAAGTTTAAGGAGTTAGGGACTGACCTGGTCAGATTCATTTGGGGCCAAGTGCACCTTTTTTATGAGTAGTAGATGGTTCTTGAAAGTCCCTGAGACTAAAAACTATATCCTACTGTCGCGTAGCAAGGCTGGTCATTGGATTAGTCATACACTGTCACCAGGGACCTTAGAATCTATGCCCTAGATCATTCTTGGTTTGTCTTATCTCCAGGTCTATGATGAACGTCGAACAAGAGAATGGACAAAACCCAGCCATTATAAATTGTAAAGCTCCACACCACTACTAATAACAATGGCTATGATAAACTGTAAAGTGCCAAACCACCAATAGCAACAAACCACCATTTATAGCAAGTCCATAGTATTCGAGTAGGGGGAGAGAGTTGCCCACAGTTATAAGATCAGAAATCTAAAGCTGAAAGGAACTTCAGTATCCATCTAGTCCAGGTGTGGGGAACCTGCAGCCTCAAGGCCACATGTGGCCCTCCAGGACCTCAAGTGCAATCCAAACTTCACAACACAAATCCCCTTCATAAAAGGATTTGTTCTGTAAACACTGACTCAGTCAAAAGGCTGCACCCGAGGACAATTCTAGGCCAACATCTTCTTCAGTTTACAGAGGAAACTGAGGCTCAGGGAGCTGAAGAGATTTGCCCAGGGTCACTCAGGTAATAAATGCCAGGGATGGAATTAACAGAGATGGAGCAGCTAGGTGGCTCAGTGGGTAGAGTACCAGGCTCGGAGTCAGGGAGACTCATCCTTGTGAGTTCAAATCTGGCCTCAGATACTTACTGATTAGCCGTGTGACTCTGGGAGAATCACTTAACTCAGTTTCCTCATTTGTAAAAAGAAATGGTAAACCACTCCAGTAGTTTTGCTAAGAAAACCCCAAATGGGGTCATAAAAAGTCAGACAGGACTGAATCCAACTAAGCAACAACATGGAATTAGCACTCAGACCTTCTGATTACTAAATGAGGTGTTTTTCCCACTCCACTAACTTCACCTATTATATTATCATCACTCCAGTGATGTTATTTGGATGCATCTGCTGAGCTGTGCTCCCAATCCCCATTTAGGTTGAGCAGGCAGCTGAGTCGGGAGAAGCCAAGTAAGTGAGCTCTGCACATGGATTTACTGGAGATGTTTCCCTAGCAATTATCGCATTTGTGAGGTCTTTAAGCCGAACGTGATGTCACTACCCAAAGGACAATAGGACTCCTTAAGTCCATTAAACCAATAGTCATTAAAGTCTGTGCCCAGTGCCATGCTAGATACAGAAGACACAGAGGAGAAAATGTGCTGCTCTCCAACATCAAAGCACTTACCACTCAAACACGGGAAATGACCTGAGCAGGACATCAGTCCTCACCATGCTACCAACAAATGAGACCAAGAGAGCATAGATGCAGAATCAGAGGGCAGAGCCAGAGATCTTTCCACTCTACAGCAGATAATGCCTGTAGAGGCTATAATGTGATTTACATGTATGGTACAGTGGAAATAGTGCTTCTTTGGGTTAAAATCCTTCTGTCACTGTCTATCACTATATCTCTGAGTCTCAGTATCCTCATCCATAAGATATTGATGTTGAACTCTGAGGTGCCTTCCAGCTGTAGGGTCTTATGACTTCTCTGGGCCTCAGTTTCCCCATTTGTAAGAGGAAGGGTTTGGACTAGAAGGTTTCTGAGGTCCAATTCTGTTTTCCCTTCTTAGGATATCTGTGAGATTGCAGGCTCCTGCTCTCACAACCCTCCAGGTCTAGATCTGACATCCTCTTGATGTCCCTTGTGACCTAGCTGTGTGGCTTTGGACAAGGCTTTTGTTTCTCTGGCCTTTGATTTCTTTACCTGTAAAATAAAAGGAGAAGGTTGAACGAGGTGATCCAGCTCCAGGCTGAAGAAATACAGTGTGACTTCTGTAACATGGAAATCTGATATGGCACTAGTGGGCACTGGGCACTGATCCAACCCAATGAGCGCTTAGTCAGTGCCTACTGTGTGCCCTCAGAGGCTCCAAGTTGTAGAGCAGGTGCAGGTCTGTGTTTGTAAAGGAATTTTCCTCACTGGAAGTTCCCTCTGCCAGTGAAATCACAAGTTTGGTTAAAAAACAAATTCTATTTGCTGGAGAAAGAAAAACTAAATAAAACAAGTCCCAAGTGTCCTGGAGAGCCCTTTGGAAACCTTAAAGGACTCAAGAAACGGGGTGTGGGTGGTTTCTCCCTTCTGGCCCCCAAGTCAAAATGGAGGGTAACGAAGGAACATGAACCTGTATGTAGAGTCCAAATGCATCAACTCTCTTTTTACAAACAAGGAAACTGAGGCCCTCAAGGTTCATAGGATCATAATTCAGAACACTTCCAAGGTCCCCTTAACCAGTGCTCTCATGCATCAGAAGCAGAAGTGGAATCTAGGTCTCCTGACTCCAAAGGCAGTGTTCTTTCCATGGTACAATTGACCAGAATTAAATTGGAGAAGGGAGTAGTTCCTTCAAGCTGCGGTTGATGACAGAAAGTGGGGGAGGCAACAGCTTGGAGGATGGGAAATAAAGGCCTTCGACCTGCCTGCCCTTGGATCTTCACAGCACCAGCAGACCTCTCTCAGAAGGAAACAAAGACACACACACACACACACACACACACCGAGCAGTGGGTTCTCCTACTTGCTTAGCAACTCATTAACAACCCCCTTGGTACTTTGTCCTGTCCTGACCCAAAGGGCAAAGCAGATGCTTATCAGGAGAAATCACTTTGCCAAAGTCACACCATGAAATGGGGGACAGTGTGACCTGAGAGTTCAGTGTCCCGTGGAGCACTTCAGGTCCCCGGAGGCAATTCATTTTCTCTTCTCAGGATACCTGTGAGATACAGATTCATACTCCTTCCCATACTCCTCAAAGAGCAGGCAGTCATTAATCTTCTGATGATACCAACTAACATCTTAGAGTGAGACTAGAAAGAATAAATTATGTATTCCCATTTTGGATGGCTTTCTTTGACCATCATCACATCTGAACCTGGCAATAACTGACTTTCCTGGCTGTTTCCCCTTCCTGGGCCATCTCTGATTCCTCCAGCACCCATAACCATCATCATTTTCACCCTCACTATTAACCAGCATTTAATGAGCACTCACTCTGAATTGTGCAGGCATTGATCCAAAGGATGGACTGGGTTTTGTTCTAAGTGCTATGCCACAAAGCATCACCCCCTGAACAGCAATATAGGGACAGTGGATAGAAAGCTGTCTTCCAAATCAGGAAGGTCTGGGTTCAAGTCCTGACACACCCTGGCTGTAGAGCCCTGGGTACCTGTCAGTGCCCTCAGGAACCTCTCTAAGATTATAAATACCAAAGCTTTGGTAGAAGAAGTAGATTCCCCCCTGGGAGGTCCCCACCCCAGTGAAGTCACAGGTCCAGACCATGAGGATTATGCCTGAATGGGGAAACCAAGGCACAGAGCTGTTCAAAGGGATATGCCCTCCTTGGAGTATTGAATTCTGAATGGATCAATAACTGAGCCCTCTGAAGCCCAGGGAACAAAGACTATTAAAACTATCTGTATGGGGTCATAACTCAAGCCTCTTTTGTTTAAAAAAAAAAAAGTCACTTTAATAGAATACAAGCTTTTCATTGAATTATGGGTTTTTTCATTTAAATTTATATTGCAAGGTTGACACAAAAAAATAAAACATTAATCCTTTCTTTTTAGGATGAGGTAAGGATTTGTAAAATAAGAGAAGAAAAATGAAATCCAGAAAATGCAAATATTACATCAACTGTGGATATGATTCTACAAAATGAAAGATTGAAGAAAAATGAAATGTGAGAAGAAAAGTGATTCATCTCAAGTCTCCCAGCTATGTCATTAAGGGTGGTAGAGCAGGGATTAGAATCCAGAACCTGGTCTAGGGCTCTCTCTGCACCTGCCTCTCATTCACTATTCCAGCTTCCACAGTGGGATGGAGTATCTGGCTCAGGGTCCAGGAGATCTCTGTTTGAGGGGCAGAAGCTGTGTAATACCCTGAACCTCAGTCCAGGAAAATGGAGATCCTTATATTATCTGCCTTGTAGGGTTATGGGGAATAAAGTTCATAGGATCCTCAACCTGGGGCTGGTGGGAGCCTCAGAGGCCACCTCCCCCACCTCCTTCATTTTAGAGATAAGGAAACTGAGGCCCAGAGATGAAGTATGACAGCGAGAGAGGCAGCGTTTTTGAAACCAGGTCCTCTGACTGCCAATCCGTCCACATTTCACTGTACCATGTCACCGCTCTCATTGCGTCTCTCAAGCATTTTTGAGGAGGCAGCCTGGCTTCCTAGATAGAATGTTGGACATAGAGCCAGGAAGACCTAGGTTTGAATCTGACTCCTGACACAAACTGTACGACCTTGGCTGTAGCCTCAACTTCCTCACCTGTAAAATGGGGATCATAACACCTACAGTGCTTCTCTCATCTGATTATTATAAGGTTTCAGACGAGATCTTGTAAGAAATGGTCTTTAAAAATGCCCCTCCACCAACACACACCATTGTCTCTTCTACTAAAAATAAAACTCTAGCTCCTCCACTCCTGTCTCCTCTCTGACTTTGTCCCATCAGTCATCACCTTTGGGCTGGAAGGAAGTGAATCATGGCAGACTCACTTCATTTCCTTTTCTGGCTCGATAAGTAGACTGGCTGGTGGATCAGTGGGTGCTGTTGTCATTTATCCAGATTTCAGCAGAGCTTTGATGAGGTCTCTGGCACTAAGCTTGAGATGAAGAGACATGGACTGGAGGATGAGATAATTACATAGACTGGGAGCTGTGTGCATGACTCTGCCCAAAGATGGGTCAATGTCAATTTAGAATGGAATAGAGAGATCCAGGGAGCCAGACTTGGCACCAACCTTTTTTTAAATCAGTGATTTGGATGAAGGTATGGACATTATATTAGTCACATTTGGAAACAGTACAAAACTAGGAAGAAGCTTAGCTAATGCTGGATGATAGATAGGGTCAGGAGCCAGAGACATCTGGGTCAGAACTAAGGAAATGAAATTTGACAGGGAGAGACAAAAAAAATTCTATATTTGCCTTGAATGAGTGAACAGATGACTGGGAAAAGCATTTAGGGTTATTAAAGACTTAGCACATACCAGGACCTGTTAGCCATGGGTATACAAATGCAAAAAGCAAAGCAAAGCAGTCCCTGCTTTCGAGGAACTTAGGGCATTCTCTCTGACTCTCCCCCAGGTTTGGAAGGCTGTCACTCCTCTGCTCTAGCTAGTAACCTCTCTGGCTTCCTTTAAGTTCCAACTAAAATCCCACCTTCTGCAGGTATCCCCTTTTCCCTCCAGCGCCTTTCCTCTGTTAATTATTTCCTGTTTATCCTGTATATAGCTTGCTTTGTATGTATTTGTTGGCATATTTTCTCTCCTATTAGATTAAGTTCCTTGAGGGCAGGAACTTTTGCCTCTTTTTGTATCTTTGATGCTTAGCACAATGCCTGGCATATAACAAACACTCAACAAATGTTGATTGGCTGATGAATTCACTGACTATAGAGGAAGGAAACAGATAAATGAGAGTGATGATGGGGAGGAGAGCTATTCTGGTCTATCACAAGGATGGTGAGGGCTGCCATCTTTCCAGGAATGGCACTGTTAATTCAATTAATGTGGGAGGGCAGGGTAAGAAGGGATTGAAGATCATGTAGGTGGATTTAGATCTGCTAGATGGGGGAAACTTTCACCAAACAAGAGCTTGGGGCCCATGGGTGGGATTTGGAATGTTGGACTGGAGGTAGAGACTGGATCCAGTGGATCAACAAGCATGTTTTAAAAAAATGTTCTTTAAAAATTTAAATGAACAAAAATCTATTTTCTCCCTTTCCTACATTCTCCTACTACCACACCAACTGAGAGGAAAAAAAGCAAAGAAACTCAAACCATTTGTAACAAATATGTATAGTCAAGCATAACAAATTCCTGCGTTAGTCATGTCCAAAAAATATGTCTCATGATGTACCCCAAGTCCATGAGTTTTTTAGGAGGTGAGCAATGTGTTTCATCTGGAATTGTGGTTGGTCATTATATTGACCAAAGTCTTTAAAAGGCTTTCAAGATTTTTAAACACCTATTCTAGTACCTTAGGGAAAATGGCATAAAACTTAGATTTTAGCTCATGTCTAGGGTCTTTCAAAAAAAAGGAGAGAGGGTTTAAAAGGTATTCAGTGTATAATATGCATCAGGTATGGGACAGATATTTATTTCCTACATGCAAAAGAAATGCTAGACATTAAACATTTAGAAGAACTCTGACAGAAAGACTTAAAAAATAGGATTCAGTAGCTTAAGCCTCTTAACTGTTATACTTTCTTAGGAGCCTGATAGTTAAAATTTCTCTTGAACATAATTTTTCTGGACTGTGAAGTAGGTACTTTATAATACATTTCATCTTGGCTCTGCTTGACCTTTCACCTTGGCTTGACAATCTTTTGTCAAGTTGGACCAAGTTTGGGGGTCATCTTCTGGTTGGTGCTCATGTGCTCTCACAGGTCAATTAAGAGTTGTGGAAGATTCGTCCTGTAAGTCCTGACCAAAGGACCTAGGACCATCCAACCTCTTGAACTCACAAGGTGTCTTTTGGGGCCAGGTTGGTATATCTGTAGGTCAATATTCATTCACTGAAGATCAGGGGAAAATAATTACCCCTAGGTAGGATGTGGGATTTATACCTGTCATGTGCCCATAACTGCTGTTTCTACTGAGGCTGAGTTAAAGGGTAGCTCATCTCTCCTCCTAGTAGAAACATGGAGAGTCCAAGGAAGAGGAAACCAGGAGCAGAGTCCCTTCCTTTTTCAAGGTTTACAAAGTCATCTGTTCTTCCTGCTCAGTAGCCAATAAATGAGTTGTGTCATCATCTTGAAAGATAGGAGTCCTTCAACCAAAATCACAAGCATGTCCAGTTCCCCTTTCCATATTAGATCAATTTGCATTAGCTTTCTTGACTCACAGTGGTCTTGGAGCCTCTCCACCTATTAAATGTTTGCTGAACATGTTAGCTTTCTTAAAGAGACATAAAGACTACCTGGAACCAAACCTTGAAAGATGCCATTGCTTCCAGGACTGTCCTCCTAGTTCAGTTACAGACTCTCTCAGGAGGATCCCTACCAAGTGGGTCATTCCTTAAGCACACACTTAGAACATATTGTTTAAATTACCAACTTCACCACCAGCCACAAAAACTGTCACATCAACATACAAAACAAGGAGGAAAATCTTAGGTCAAAGCTTCACCAGTTAAAACACTTCCACCTCCAGGAAGGAACCATGTTTTTATTCTGAGTCTCTGTCCAGTTTCCATCACTTTTGTCCTGTTCCTGCCTTGCCTAGCTGGAGTCGGAGATGATGAAATTCTGATTCTACTGAATTCACTCTGTATCCTTTCATTTGAAGTGAGGAAGCCATGAGTTCAAATCCTGCCCTGGAATTAGCTATGCAACCCAGGGCAAGTCACTTACCCTTTCTCAATCTCAGTTTTCTCATCTGTAAAATGGGTAATAACAATCGCCCCTATATCCCAGGGTTGTTTTGAGAACCTGTGTGAGACTACATACTTTCACAATACTCTGCAAACTAAAGTATCAGATAAATTCTCACTATTAGTCCGTTTCCTTGTAGGTTTCATATTGAAAGATTTTTAATCAGATTGTAAAATTCATCACATGAATAAACCATAATTTACTGCCATTCTCCAGTTGTTGGATGCAGAGCTTTTTTTTTTTTTGGTTGAGTTTTTTTGTTTGTTTGTATGGCTGGTTTGGGGTTTTATTTTCTGCTAAACTAAACAGGGCAGCTTGAAATATTTTTGCAGTGAGAGGTATTTTTTCTCTTCTCATGAGGTTTTTGGGACAGACTCCTGGCAATGTAATCTTTCTTTCTTTCTTTTTTTCCTTTTCTTTCTTTCTCCTGTTGGTTCAGATGCTTTCTTCAGCCTCGTTCATAGTGTTAAGAAAATGAGTTGGTGTTCTCCTCTGGTGTTATCCCAACTCTGCTTGGCAAGGAGCTCCAGAAGCTGCTGCCAAAGTCAGTTTCCTATGGGAGAGACAGAGAAAAAGGAGACCTAGCCCCTTGCCCTCCAGGAATATGGATGAAGGAAACTGAGGTTCAGAGACACCTGCCCAAGGTCACACAGGTTAGTGGGAATGGGGAAAGAGGAGCATGATTAAAAGGGATTTATGGAGAGAGGAAACTCCTTCTAACTTGAGAGTGTCTGACTGGAGAGGAGTGAAAGGAAGCCTCACCTGGAGAGGGGAATGAGGGAGCTGTCAGACCCCAGGATCAAGAACTTCTCAGGTCTGAGAAAGGGAGCTCTGTAGTAACTGATCTTCATATACGCGTCAGAGCAGGGGTGGGGAACCTGCAGTCTCGAGGTCACTTGTGGCTCTCTAGGTCCTCAAGTGTGACCTCTCGACTGAATCCAAACTTCACAGAACAAATTCCTTAAGAATTTTATACCCTTGTGCCCAAGTTTTCCAGATCCTTTTACATACCAACTCCTTTCACACAGCTAGTAAGTGTCCAGTTCTCTAATGACTATGCAAACAGACATTGTTTGTACCACTTGGAGAAGCCCCTCCACCATCCTTAGTTTCAGTTCCCCTGGACTAGACCCTCTAAGGTCCTTTCTGCCTCTAGAGCCCATATCCCATTCTCTGTGGATGGCTTGGGCAAGACACTTGACATTCCTGGGCCTCAGGTTCCTGTCTAAAAGAGGAGGGGGTTGGATTGAATGACCTGGGGTGTCCCTCCCTGCTCTGACTTCACAAGGTTACTACTTCCTGGGGCCATGAAGCCTGTTGACTCTCAGCATCTTCTTCCCAGAGCAGCTGGCCCTCCGAGCCAAGGTGCCCCAAACAATGGCAGCATTGTAGAGTCTTGGGAGCTTGGGGGAGGAGGGGACCAAAGCCTGAAGTGACAGCAGGAGGTGTCCTGGGAGCCTCAGGAGGGCAGGAATAACACAACAGGCAGCTTCCTGCCATCCCAGCTGGGTTCTGGAACTGCAGAAAGTCCTTAATATGCAAGGAATAAGGTCAACCTTGAACCTAAGGTTGGGATGAGGGGCAGAGTTTTGTCAGAGTACAGAGGGCCTCAGAACAGAGAATGTCAAGACTGAGAAGGGCCTTAGAACAGGGGATGTCAGAGCTGAGAGAGGTCTTAGAACTGGGGATGTCAGAGCTGAGAGGGGTCTTAGAATTGGGGATGTCAGAGAGGGAAGGGTTCTTAGAACATGCAAGGTCAGAGATAAAAGAGAACCTTAACACAAGGCTCTAAGAACATAGAAGGTTAATGTCAGAAGGACCTAGTTGGTAGATAACAGAACTCACAACTCAGACCTTTATTACAATATCTATTGGTGGCTTTTGTTTTTCTATCACTTTCACTGGTGAATCTTTTCCTCTTCTTCCACTAAGTCCCCCGGTTGAAACAAAGAATAAAACAGAAGGAAAGAAAGACACAGAAAAGCTATCAGACTTTGAAGATGTTCTTAAGCTTGGGTCCACTCACTCCCCCAAGGGGACTGTGGGTAGATTTCAGGGGGTCTGTGAACTTGGATGGGAAAAAAAATAACAGATTTATTTTTACTAATCTTTATCTGAAATTGAGCAGTTCCTTCAATTATAAGGACCACCAATATGGTTCTGAGAATGGGTCCATAGGCTTCACCAGACTGGTGACTGGAAGAGTCCAGGACACAAAAAAGGTGAAGAACTCCTGCTCTGAGTCGATCCCCTCCTTTTGCAGATGGAGAAACTGAGGCCCAGGGAAGGGAGTCCTACAAGGTATTGCAGAAGCAGGGCAGAAAGCAGGTTTCTCATTTTCAGCCAGCAGTCTTTTCCTCAACCTGTGATACTCCCTTGACCCACACACATACACCCCTTCCTCAGCCTGAGCTCCTTTTACCTTTTACCCAGTGTGCCTGGGTAAAGATACCTGCACTCTCCTCCACCTCCCATCCATCCCACAGCTCACCAACCCTCAAGGAAAAAGAAACCCTTCCATTAATATCCATTGCCCTTCAGTCTGCCTCCCATTGAACCCTAATAAAATC
Organism: Bettongia penicillata ogilbyi; assembly: GCA_023548195.1. Taxonomy (NCBI): domain Eukaryota; kingdom Metazoa; phylum Chordata; class Mammalia; order Diprotodontia; family Potoroidae; genus Bettongia; species Bettongia penicillata. The sequence continues at coordinate 4,296,336 of JAJHZJ010000150.1, read as the reverse complement.
CTTTGATGTCTCAGGGTTCCCCTCACACAACAGGCTCTCTGCACAGGCTGCCTCCAGCTAGGGAGGTACAGAGGTCAGAAGCTTGCCTTGGGCTACCCAGCAAGTCTGCCAAGTACACCTCAGGCTGCCTGGTCACCAACTCAGAGCTCAGGGTCACCATTATCCTTCAACCATTTACACCCTCTGAATTTTTAACTGCTTCTAAAACACAGGATAGAAAAAAAAATTAATTGTCATCAGCTCCAGGAAGGGGTGGCCCAAGGAGAGTGGTGTGTGTGTTTGTGTGTATGTGTGCCTCAGTTTCCTCATATGTAAATTAAAGGCCTTTCAATTTTTAATTAGAGGGAAGGGGATTAGTAATAGTGATGTCAAAGAAAGGAAGGTCATTAAAGCAGTTTTCAGAATGCCCAGAAGAAAATAAAAGGAATCATAGGCAATGAAAATTAGAATTTATTATAGACCTTTTTCTTAAAAATCTAGACTAACTGCTTCTAAGGCTCTAGAACTATGATTCTGTGTAAAAAGGATCATTAATTAAAGATTGAAATTTTATTGTATAAATAAAATCTATGTAGCCAAGAATAGAAGGAATGCGGAAAATTGGGGGAAAAAATCTTTCCTCTTTCAATGTTTCAGATAGGATGTGACTGGGTCGGAATATTGCTGTGGTGTAGGAAATGATGAGCTGGTGGATTTGGAAAAACATGGAAAGACTTGAACTTGTGAAGGAAGATGCCTTCCACCTCCAGAGAAACAGAGGACTAGTGGAAATCAGTCCAGTCCAGTCTTACACATAAGTGTATGAGTGTCTATGTGCATGTTTATAGATATCTATGTGTATGTATATATAGCCACGCTTAATTGTAGCCTTCTTTGGGGCGGGGGGGAGGGAGGGTAAAAATAAGCTAAAAGGAAAACTCAAACTAGAAAACTAAAAAGGAGGCAAAGAAAAGCTAGGAAGCTTTGAGTATTTACAAAAAAAGTAAAGAAAAAAAAAAGAAAAGTGAATGTCCAAATACTCCACCTGGAAACCAATACTTCTCATGAGCACCAAGTTGTGTGATGTTGGCTCTGTCTCATCTGAACCTCACACCAACCCGTGGGGCCCATTTCCATTACGTAAATATAACTTTCCACCAACTTCTTCTGTAAAATGGAAGGTACTGAAAAAAGAAATCTCTCCCCCAAAATATAACCAAAATTATATGAAAATAAAAGGGAAAATGGCATTCAGAAAAGGTATGAAAAGTAGTATTCAAAATATTGACAAGACATGAAATTTAAAAGAATAGCCATTCAAACAGTTATCAAAATCCCAAGAATGAAATAAAAACCAGGTGACCCTCTCTTTACACAGCAAGTGTGTTCCTGAAAGGTATAGAAATGAAATGTTTGTAAAAAGTGGAATCACATTTGAAATGTATGGTTGAAAGATGTCTTCTGTCTAATTTTGGGGAAAGTCAAGAATTGCTCCCCAATTTTTGAGTGTGAAGAATCGTGTCTAACGGTTTTCTGAAGGGAGAGCACAGCCTTTGGCTTGAGGAGAAGCACATCTCCCAGTTAGATTTCCCTCTTGAGGTGACAATCCCTAAAAGTATTAGCATGTGGGTTCGTTTTTTCATCATTCGTAAGCTGGCTTTCTCACCTCTCACTGAACAACCAAGCTCAAAATTTTGTCTTGAATTTCTTCTTCATCTGCCACTATCAGTGGAAGCACAGAAACTCAGAATTGAAAGAGACCTCCAAGGTTCACAGGATAATAAATCTACAGAGAGAAAGGAAATTAGAGGTCACCAAATCCAACCAAGGAAAATGAGCACAGAGAGCTGGAGTCACTGACATCGAATGAAATACCTGAACTCAGACTTCCTTGGCTCTAAGTCCAATGCTCTATCCATTACATCAGGGATCTACAAACTTAAAAAAAAATAGATATTTTGATAACTGTATTTCAGTATTATTGGATTCCTTTATAAACCTTATGCATTAAAAACATGAAGAGTCAATAGGCTTTACCAAGATTGTCAAAGGAGTACATCACTCATACACACGCACGCACACACACACACACACACACACACACACACACACACACACACACAACTAATTTAAGACAAAAGGCATTCATTGAATATACCAACTATGTGCCAGAAGCAGTTGGGTCGTGCAGTGACCTGGAGTCCAGAAGACATGAGTTCAAATCCAACCTTAGATATTTATAAGCTTTATGACTTAGATGACTTAGATTTATAAGCTCTATGAAGCAAGTCACTTCACCCTGTTTGCCTCAGTTTCATCTGTAAAATGAAGGGATTGGGCCAGGTGATTTCCAAAGTCCCTTCTAGCTCTAACGCTATGATATGAGACTGACCATCAAAAGAGTTCTGAATCTGGAGTCCAAAGACCTAGATTCAAATTCTGACTTGACCATCATGAAGCAGAGGAAGTCAGCTACCTTGCTTTCAGGGGCGTCCTGGGGATTGTTGGGAGAGGGTTCCTGGCAGACAGAGAACTACACTCAAAGACTGGAGGTCTAAATTAGCTTCCCATCCCTGATACTAGCTGTGACTGACTCTGAGCCTCAGTTTTCTCATCTGTAAAATGGGGACTGTAAGTCAGGCACTAGCTGCCTCTCAGGGCTATGCTTGATCAGAAAATACTTTGCAAACTGTCATGTTCTCTAGAAATGTTATTCCTGTAAGCCTCTTGGGAAGATCTCTAGGAACACAGCCAGGAAACCCTGCCCTCTTCTCCTCCTTTAGAGAATGACTCTGGGCCAAGGTAGGGGGGCCACAGGCTGGAGGAGGCCACAGTGACTCAGGGAGTCAGCTCTTGGTTTATCAAAGTGTGGGACAGTTAATGCTACCAATGCCAAGTGTCAGAGAAGGGAACATTTAGCACAGTGAAGCCAATCCTTATCTCATCCAGTGAGCATTTATTAAAGTTCTAGAGTCTGTTCTAGGAGCTGGGGACACAAGGATGATATAAAAAACAGTCCTTAACCTCAAGGACCTGCCTTGGGGAGGCAGGGTGTCAGGACAGAGAGGGAGCTTAGAACAGGGGATGTCAGGGCTGGGACGGGTCTCAGAACAGGGGATGTCAGAGGGGGAAGGGGCCTGAGGACAGGGGGTGTCAGGGCTGGGAGAGGTCTGAGGACAGGGAAGGTCAGGGCTGGGACTTTCTCTCAGGTCCTCCTCCTCCTCCTACTGTCCCTGGCTTGGTGAGAGTCCTCCTCAGGGTGACTACCTCTTGCTCAGCTCCCTTACTCCCAGTTCCTCCCCCTTTCCTCATTAGCATATAAGCAGCCTGGGAGCAGGCATTGTCTTGTACCTGTAGCCTCTGTGAGCCCTTTAGCTCAGGGCCTGGCTTTTCCTGACTGATTAATAAAACGTTTATCTCTTTTCCTTTGCTTCCCCCTCCCAGAGGATCCAACATCCTTCCGAGGATGTCTTCCCTGTCTATTTTCTAACCCAAGAGAACAGCACGGGTTGGTGGGTGAGCCTGGCATGCTGGGACAGGAAAGAACATCCAGGTACAAGGGCAAGCTGCTGGGAAAGAAGCCACCCAAGTCACGCCTCAGGCCCAGGGTGCCAGTCCTTGATGTGGTGGATGGTGCAGAGATTCGAGTTTTATCAGAAGGCGATGTGTAACCTTGAGTAAGTCACTTGACACCCTTTGGCCTCAGTTTTCTCATACCCGGCATTCCAGGGCCTCCAAAACCTGGTGCCCATTCATCTCCCACCTGTTACCCCAAACCAGGCTACCCCCTCCCCGCTTTCGCAGCTCATCTTTGTGTACCCCATCTGTATACTGAGGTCTGTTCCATTCAGAAGTCACCTCCCCACTGAATATAACCTCAACAGCCCAAGATGGCCCCCCTCCTTTATCTGTGTTCCCAGCATATAGCATGGTGCCTCAAACACGGTGATGTTTAATAAAATGCTCAATGAATCAATTGATCAATCGATCAATCTACTCCGATGGCCTCATTTGGTTAGTGAGGAAACAGAAGCTGGTATAAGGCAAATGGTAGGACTAGAATTCAAACCCAAGCCCGACTCCAAGCACATCTAGGGTCTTCCCCACTACAATAGTGGTGTCTAGTTCTCTCCTCTCCATTTCACTGACAATATTAATCCTTCTTACTTATGTTTGTATAACACAAAGGTTTGCCAAGTATTTTATACACTTGTCTTATTTGGTCTCAGATGAGAGACACTGAGACCCACTGAGATGAAGCCCCAAGTCATACAGAGAGAAGGTATCCAGGGTGGGGACGGAATCTCTTCCAGCTTCAATATTGGTGATTTTTCAATGAAGCCAAGCAGGAGGTTTACTTCTCCTGTAAGGCCTCTCCATTCTCTCCTCCCCACCACCACCTAGGCAGTAAGGACCCTCTGATAGATTTATTTTAGTGAGGGGGCAGATCTGCAATTTCATGGGTATTGATCAGGCATCGAGCACGGGTCAGTTACTGAACTTGATCCCAGTCTTCCGACCTCCAAGGCTGACCTTCCTCGTGGCCCTTTCTTTGTACCATGGTCTCCTTTGGCAGGCAGGTGAACCCCTGCTTAGAATAAGGTTTTTAAGAAATTCGTAACATGTCCTCATTTTATGCTAAATTTAAATGCTAAATTCTAGCACTGAAATTCCCACCCAAGACTGCTGACCTCCTTAAAGTCCTCCCCAGATTGTTTGGTCCTCAGGTTAAGATATCTGCTTAGTGCTTCCCTGTGATGCTAATCAATAATCTGGGGGAATCTCTCATGGTCCTGATTCCTATCTGGCCACTGGGTCCAGATGGCTCTGGGGAAGAAAGTGAGGCTGGTGACCTTGCACAGCCCTGCCTCACTTAAATCCAATTCACTTGCACATCAAGGCATCTACCCTGGAGGTCATGGTCCTCTACAAGAAGGAAGGACAATGTTCCAAACGCAGGAGATAATCATAAATGTGCTGAACTGAATCAAGGTTGGATTCGTCTTAAATGGTCTCTAATCAGAGAAAAACAGCCAAACTTTTCCTGTATCCAGGACAGGGACCAGGGCGCTCAAGTTGCCTCCCAGAGGGACCCAGCTCAGGACAGTGGAATGTGGGAGGCTGGGAATGGGGCGGGGCCTGGGGAGAGATTGGGAAGTTTAAGGTTCTGGACTTGGAAGGTGGAGCCAAAAACATGAGGAAAAATTGTTTGTAGGGAGAGGGTGACAGAGGAATGCCGGTCAGCAGGAAGCAAGGCTTCCTTCACCTTCTATAGGTCTGGGGTGATCAGTCAGTCAGCAAATGAGCATGCATTAATTGCCTACTATGTACCTGGCTAAGCACTCAGGATGTGAAGGCAAAAGCAGTCTGCCTAGGAATGACCTCAGAGATGCTCTCATCTAAACTTCTCATTTTATTGAGGAGGAAACTGAGGCCCACTCTCCCCCTCCCCTGCTTGGAGACCTTCAGTCATCTTTAGACTTGCTCTGACTCTCACCAGCACAGGCCCCTCTGCTTCTTACTCCCCTTCCATTCCTGCCAAACTGGCGCCAGCCTTGCATTCACCTTCCACCCCTGGGTCTTCGTAGAAGCTTTTGTAAAGGCGCAACTTAGGAGAGGCCTTCAGATTTCTCAGAAGTTACTTCTTAATGTATATAGTGGACCCTCCCCCAGCAGTAAAATGCTAGTCAGGAAGGTTTGCTGGCAGGACCTGGTTCTGTTTTCATCTGTTTCCCCAGAATGTAGCCCAGTCCCTCACCTGCAGAAAGCATTTCTCAGGAAACACTTGCAGGATCGGCCCTGTTTCTCATTCCCACAGCCCATGAGCAGTAGTGAACCCGAGCTAACCTCACTGCTTCCTCAAGTGGAAAGTGAGGCAATTGTGAGAAAACCACTTTCACAGACATGGGGTGCTTCCTCAATGCAGGTTACTGTTGGGACCTGAACCCCTTTTCACACCAGGCTGGCTCAGACCTCCAGGGCCCCACAGGAGTACAGATGTGCTCTTGGCATGTGGAGAAAGGTTCCTCCTCTCCCCTTGATCAGGAAACCACTCAAAAGTGCACCTTCTTGACCTGGAGGATGGTCCAAGTCCAGGGGCCTGGACCCTAACCCAGCTTCCTCAAACATTAGAGATCAGTGGTCCTGAGTCCTGGGTTCTGATGCTGCCTGGCCTGGACCTGGCACAAATTTCAAGCTGTTTCCCCCTCTTCAAGTGAGGGAGCTGGAGAAGCCCCCCAGCAACAAAATGGGCAGGAGGATCATCCAACTCCTTCCTCCTTGCAGCACAGGCTTGATGCCCAGCCTTCCTCCAGCCTGTGCCAGGCAGAGTGGAGCACAGCCAGCCCCCCTCCTACACATGGCTGTGCCAAGAAACCTTTCCCAGGCCTCTGGCAGATGGCCCAAGCCCAGCCCTCTGGGAACAGACTGGGCCTGTGTGACCGCTGCCCACAGTCTGCTGGCTACCCTGTCTAAAGCTGGGAGAACTTTGGAGGTCACTGGTCTGATGAGGCCTAAAGGGGCTTGGTCATGACATGTAGAGACAGATGGAGGATTTGAACATGAGTCCTACTCTAAAGCTACTTTTCTGGGTGGGAAGGGCCAAGGGAAAGATATCAAGAGAGAGGATGCCACCTGCACATGCAGGCACAATTTTTGCAGGAATCGCTAGGCATCATATCCCAGGGAGGTTCCTGGCTGGCAGTACAGTTATGTCAGCTGGCACAGTCTCTGGTTCACAAGTAGGCACTTAATAAATGTTTATTTCCTTCCTTTCTGAAATGTTCAGTGCCCAGGACAGGTGGCCAGGATTAGGAAGATGCAGGTGAATACATATCATGATCTTTAATAAAGTAACATTAAAACTAGTTGACACTGGTGTAGCACTTTACAATCCCACAGCACATTATGACATGGTAAGCAAGGCACTTGACTTGGGAGTCAGGAGGACCTACAGCACAACTTCCTAGCCATGTGCCCCTGGGTAAGTAACTCAACCTCCCCCAAGCTTGGTTTCTTGTCTGTAGAATGGAGGGGGTGGCCTCCAGTGCTTCTGGGGCTCTCTTCCAGCTCCCATGACTCCTATGACATTGGCACTGGCTCAGGAAGCCTGGGTCTGAATCTGAGTTGTGACTGTGGGTGACAGATCTTTCCTCCTCCATGTCTCACCTTCCTAATCTGCAAATTGAGAAGGCAAGACCAGCTTTGCCTGGTATAGTAAACTAGCCAAGTGCTCCAGAAATGCAGGGACAGGCTCAAGGTCATCTGGCCGGTGGGTGTGACCTTTCTCTCCCGTGTCCTGTGTACACAGCCCTGACTCAGGGCCAGGAAGCCCAGAGCTGCAGGGACTTAGAAAAGACCAACCTTCCATTTCCAAGCCCTCAGCAGAGGATCTGGGTCACTGAGGAACGGATCACCTGGTGCTGTGGGGGTTGGCTGAGAGGACCCAGAACACAATCCCTGCTCCTGGAGCAGGGGAGACCAAGTGGCTATCCCAGCTCAAACATCCTGCAGCTATACAGGGCAAGGATCCCTCTCTCCTGGTCTACCAGGACATCTCCAAACAGAAAGACCAGATGTAAAGGTGTCCAAGGCACCCTCTACTACTAAGGGCTTGGGGAGCACTCACTGCGTGCAGGGCACCCATGCATCTGTCTTCGCTGCTGGCAGGGCCACAGAATTCTTTTCTTATGGCATCCTGTGAGCCACTTAATGGTAAAAGTGCTTATTTCCCTTTCACAAATGAGGAAACAAGGCCAGGACGGGGAAAGGCCTTTGTGAGACCACAGCTGGTGAACCAGAGCCAGGACCAGGAGCCCAGATCTTGGGACTCCAGACTCTGTACACCCCAAGACAAGCACCTGATAGTAACAACATGACCACAACCCAAACCTTATCAGCTACCAGCTATAGAGGGTACAAGATGACCACCTGACCATGCCAGCAAGGCTCAGTTCACAAGATCGAAGTGACACCATACCTGACAGGGCAGGGGAATAAAGTCTGCTGGGTCTGGGTTCAAAACCTGGCCCTATCCCTTTTGGCTTTTTAGGTATGGGCCTCAGTTTACTCATCTGTGAATGACGGACCCCTAGATGACTGCTGAGTCCCTCTCTCTAACTCTCTCTGTGCCATCACTGGGACCTTAGCTTCTAACACCTTATGGGTATGCTTGGTCTCTGGGGGTGGCTCTGATAGGGAGAGGCTTCCAGCCTACAGATGTGTATTCCACCAACAGATCGCCCGAGAAGTGGCTCATCTGGGTCTGAGAGCAGGGTCCAGTCGAAGCTTCTCCATCATGGCTCCTGAGGAGCCGAGTGTGCGAGGTCTGACCTCTGCCAGGACCAAGGATGGGGATCGTGGGGGTTGTCTTCTCCAACAATGACTGAAAAAAAATCTCACTCCAAGAGGAACATCTCTTCCTGGGATTTATTTAAATGTTCGACCCCAGTAACTATGGTCTGCTGGTCTGGGCGAAAATGTGTTGCCCACCTGGATATCAGCATCCACAGGAATTCTGGATAAATGTGGCGAGACATGGTACACACTCAGGGTCTCTGGCCCATCTTCTTTAGGGTTCGGTTGAGCTAGAAGGGAAGAGATAAGGCAAAATCTGAGCCCTCTACATGTCATCAGGGAGGCCTCTTGGGGTCCTTGCCTCTTCTAGGGTGAGGGAGGGGAGCTGCTCTTGGTTCTGAAAGCCCAGACCCCTGCTGCAAGGAGCCTCAAGGGTCCTCAAAGGCCATCCAAGAACCCACCCACCTCAGGTCTGTGTGGATGGCCCTCTCCCTGGAGCCAGGAAGTACTCCCAAGGAGTCTGGTCTGAGGAAGAGGAGGTCCTGTACCATGCAGCAGCCAAGTAAGCCTGGCTCATGGATTTAGAAGGCTGTTGCCTACTGTCCAGGTCCTACTGAAAGGCTGCCATGAGGAGGCCATCCCCAGGTCGGGCCTCTTACCTCCTCAAATTTATGGATCTGTCGGATGAAGAAGTCTCCGTATCGGCGGGCCACCTTGGTATCAGCAATGTGGATCATGTCCTGAGGGGAGGCAGGGAGAGGGAGGCATGGGGGCAGGGCAGAACCGGACAAGAGGCCTGCCAAGAATCTAGACCCCTGGTGACACCGTCTCTGCCCAATGCCAGAAACTCCCCAGCCCATGCAGCCACGGCAGGGTCAGGCTTCTAGCACACCTGAGAAACCCTGTCCAAGACATGAGGCTCAACAGCCAAGCTTCACCTTTCTCTTTCTAAAAAAGGAACTGACCCGTCTGAGTCTCGTAACTTCAGCAATATGGGGGATAGGGATGAAATGAAGGGCCGCACGGATATGCTTTTCTACCCCTTAAGGTTCAGTCTCCTTTGTACAGAACCATAGAATGTTGGGTAGAAGCGAAGGGGTCTCAGAGCCGAGTGGGTCATACTTCCCCCTCTCCAAGCAGAAAGCTCTCTCCAAAGGACTGCCCCCTTCCCTCCCCTGGGGCCATCCAGCCTCTGACAGGAAGCGGGGGACATAGGACTGGGCTTGTCATCTTCCTCCATTCTGTACAGTGACTTCCATACGAGGCCCCTCTCTCCAACAATCCTCAAGCAACACAGGTGATGATGCCCTCCCCATTCCAGTCACTCTCTCGGTTTATTGTCAAGGTCTTAGTGGAGCCAGGACCCTCCAGGAGTGGCCTGGACACTGAACACACTGTCTCCATAAGCTGCTTTGAATGTCACCTGGGGATCATTCCCAACCCCTCCCCAAAGTCTCCAAGGGCCCTTGCAGCCCAGGGCTCTGGGGCCTACCTTGTCGATGTAGAAGTCCACCTCAGAGGCTGACTGGAACTCTCCATCCAGAGCCGAAATGCCACTCGTCCACACCAGGTTCTTCATCTTGTGCTTGAAGACCAGAAGCTGGATGCGGAATTCCTGCTCAGTGAGGTCCAGGAAGCCGGCCAGTTTGGCCACAGGCATGGTGGTGTACAGCTTGAGGAAGCTGCGGATGGTGGAGAGCTGGGCCTGCTGCTGCACCTCATCTGCAAACACCTTCAGCTGCTGCAGGAAGGGCTCCTTGTGGTAGTTGGGGTGCACGTTGTCGTAGTTGGGCACCACAGGGGACAGGAACTTGGGGCACGAGTAGCTGAACAGCTCCTCGTACACCTGTGGGTCACCCTTCTGCATGCGCAGCATCTTGTCGCCGTACTTCTCCCGCAGCTGCAGGTGGATGCTCTCGTCGATGCGCATGGGGTACATGGTCAGGGCAATGGCCAGCAGTGCATGCATCTGCTCGTTCTGCTTGTTGATCTGGTTGGGCACAGGAGAGACAAGATGGATCATTAAGGCCCTACCCAACTGCTCCAGGGGCCAAACTGCCCTGGGAGCCTGATCACTGGGAGTCAGACCACCCAGGGATCTGGATGCCCTGGGAGCCTGACCACTGGGAGCCCCCTACAGGCCATGGCCAGGACATAGGAGGTGCCTGGGCCAGTGGGAGGACTCACTCACCATCTCATACTTGTATGTTGTCCTTTGGAACATGCTCTTGGTCCTCTGGATGTAGAGCAGGATGTTGGCAAAGACACGAATGGCATCCTGGTATCGGCGCATCATCAGATAGGCAAAACCCACGTAATAATAAGTGGTGACCTGGCACTCGGGCACCCGGGAATACATGCTCTGGGAAGGGAGCAGGTGGCTATGAGTGACTATGGCCTAGAAGGACTCAGCCCCGGGGATGGCAGCTGGGGGACTGGAAGTGGGAGCTGCAGCCCCCCTCCCTGTCTCAGTCACAAACTTCTTGAACCTGACCCTGGAAAAAGTGTTGGTCTCCAGTTGAGCATGGCCCAGACCCCCTTCACACTGTGCTCTTCTCTCCTTCCTCAAACACCACAAGTGTTACAAGTCCCCATGAGACAGAAATAGGCTGAGATGAAAAGGGTTTCTTTTCTCCTGGTGGATAAGCCCAAGCATCTACACCTGCATTCACTGGTGTTTACACAGGTTGAGACTCCTGGCAGGCCAGACTCACTATAACCAGGAACCTTGTGCTCAACATCACACAAGTGGACACAGGCCAATGCCAATGGGGGCAACGGGCCCACGTCATGGGGCCTGGGTTCTCGTCCCTACTAGCCAGGAGGCCAAGTGCCTTGAGTGTCTAAGCATCTGAAACAATCACTACCAGCTAATTCTATGATATTCTGCTTGGGAGGAGAAAGGCAAATCCTCACTGAGACATTGGAAGGCATGGACAGCGTGTCCCACAAGTCTTGGTGCTTAAAAAAAATAAAGCTATTAACTCGCTCATCGACTGAAGGACAAGCTTAGCACTAGGATATTCACTGAGGCCCCAGGACGCCAGAGAGGAACCCGGATCTCTGGATCATTCTCAGAACGACCCCTGCCCCACCCCGGGGGTACCTTCTTGTTAAGCTCAATGTTCTCCAACACCTTGATGGCCTGGTAGTAATCCCCCAAGAGTGAGTGCAGCCGCAGCAGCCCCACCAGGCTGAAGTAGCCAAGCATCTTGTAGAGGGAGTGCCGGCCATACTCGCCAGCCACACTCTCAGGGTCACCTGGGCAGAGGAGGGATGATGCCTTCAGTTAGCACCTGCCTACCATGGGAGGGCACAGGGAGAAACAAGTGCCCTAGCCACTGATGTAGGGGAGCCGAGGTCCTGGTCAAGGTCAGGCAGCGTGGGCCACTGACAAGCAGAAATGTTTGGCAAAATAAATGTGCTGCCGTGATGATGTTAACTTGGGGCTCTCTAGAGCATTCTGTGGCCTGCTAGGGGCCTGAAAGAGTATGACACCACTGGGCTAGCAGCAGATGTGAGGCTAGGGGTGAAGAGCCCTGGATCATTCCAGTCAGGCCACTGAAACCCAGAAGATGCTGAGACACAGGAAGGGTGCCATACCTTCTGTGTAGGAGCCAGACTCCTTTTTGGTGCCTGCCCTCCCCTTCAGTGCAGGGAGGAGCTTGAGGGGTCAGATTCTGCAAAAAGACTCCTACAGCAGATCATTCTAACTAGCAGAGGAGCAGCCTCCAAGGACTCATCGCCTTAGCCCTGCTCGGGAGGCCTGATGGGGACCCAACGAGCCTCCCTCCCCAAGTCTGTACAAGAGGACGTGGCGCTGTGTGTGAGGAGCCTCAGGGAGCCCCAAGCACAGGCCTAGCATTCCCAGCCTCCCCTGCCCTGGCTGCTCTCACCTCCACTAGTGTAGACCTCCAGCTGTCGGTTGATGTTGGATTTGTCCACTAGGGAGTGAAGCACATTTAGGACACTGTGGACGTTCCAGATTTTGGGGTTCGAACGAAGAAAGTCGATCTCCTCTTCTGATTTTTTGGCAGTCTTGCATCGGTACTGGCTGAAAGATTGAAACTGTGGGGGGAGGAAAAGCCCAAAGGGCAAGTCACACAAGAGGCCCTGGTTACACTCTGTGGAGTGTGGCTGTCCCAGCACATGGAGCCTTCTTTGCTTCTGGAGGACTGTAGCCTTCTAGCTTTCTTCGCTAGCTGCTGCTAGCTGTGACTGACTAATGCATCTTTCACAGGCAGCTAAGCCGGGGTCATCTCTCTGTTTTTTCATTAATTAAAAAACAACCAAAAAAGGATTCCGAGATCAAGAATAAGTGACAGATCACTGAATATTGGCATTTTGGTTTAGTTTCTTAAGCTCATGGAATACACGGATCCCACAAAGAGCCACCGGCCCAACTTGTCAAACCATCAAAGGGATGAAAGCAAACTTGTGTCTGTCACCAGAGGAGCTGCACGTAGCTCACCCTGGACAATGAAGAAGCTTTGACTCTCCATGAGAAAGCTGCTGGATAAAGCCCAGCCCCAGCTTGTCCTAAGAAGGATAAACTTGGCTGATCCTCTTACAATCCCAGAGACGCATTAGCCAATTAAATCTGTAACCAGGATGACATCTGGCAAAAGAGGGAGGGCATGCAAGCCAAGGAAAGAAAAACAGGCAAAGAAACTGGAGAGAACTGGGGCTGGGAGCCTCCTCTGAAACTCTGCCCTCAGGCTCTGTGGCCTAACTGTCCTCTGGACCACTGTGTGCATCCTTCTTCGAGAAACTGATAAATTAAACTGTCTAATGAGAAGATGCAGCACTGCCTGAGTGACATCTGGAGCAGAGGGAAATGACTGATAATACCCAAAGGCTGGGAGTCTATGCTCCAAGGTGCCTTAGTTGCACTCAAGTGGTTCCCTGGCCAGGGACTGATGACCAATTACTGGGATGGAACTCCTAGCTCTGCTCCTTTAAGGGGATCACCTAATCTCTCTCTTCTCTTCTCTGTAAAACAGAAAGAAAATAGAAGAGGGCCTTGAAGATCCGACCCAGTGGCTCTATGTCCTAAGGGAAAATGTGTCCAGAACTTCAGGAGCCACAATGTTCCATGTGATGACTGTCTGGCTCCCTGGAGGGCAGGGATCATCAGCATATACTCCACCTACCTTAACCTTATTACAGGAGAAACTGTGGGGTATGGGTGAAGGAACACACAGGGCATGGGACTTACTGGGAGAAAGCCTGCTTTGGGCTCCAGCTCTTGAGGTGACCTGCAAGACTTCAGACAAGTCCGTTCCCTGCTCTGGGCCTGTTTGCTCATGTGGGCAGAGATCAGATAGCCTCTGGGGCAGGCCTCTAAGTGCTTGCTTGGGCCCACTACTATCAACCCTGGACAGGCCACAGCTGGGGAGAAAAGACGGGGTGTGTCCCTCCTCATCCCCAGTCAAACAGGGTAGGATTGATCCTATCACAATTTGGAGCCCAGCTCCTTCACCTATTAATAACTGCATGACTCTGGGAAACCTGGGTGAGCCTCAGTTTCCTCAGATGTAAAACCAGGATGACTTCTCTAAATCTCCCAGAGTCATCCCAAGGTTTAGAAAAGGTTATGGGCTCTCATGACACAGTGAGTGTCAGGTGCTGTGACCCCTGCGTTTCCCATTTATGAACTGGGGATGACCCTGGCCTGACATCCCTCCCAGAGCTGCCGTGGGCTCTCCCAAAGTTGTGTGTAGTGGTAACAACAGATCATTTCTGAACTCCCTCCCCAAGCTAAACAAGGCAGAAGGGCTGAGTCCAAGATTCTCACTGATCTAGCTATCCTCTGACAGATACTGGGGACATCCTCCCAGGGGAAGCTCAGAAGACAGGGCTGAGGGGGTGGACTGTTCTGCCCCAGCAGGTACCTGGTAGATGAATTCATCGATGATATCCCACAGCCACTGGTTGGGCAGCTCAAGGGGGGCAGGGCCGTCAGCATCTGCAGAGGACAGACAGCAGTGTTGTCATCGAAAACAGAGGGAGATCAGGCATCAACCTCCCATACTCCTTGAGGCTGGGGACCATCCTGGGGAAGGGGGCTCGCTAACTGGGGAACTTAACCATCATAATCAAGTCAATCCAAGAGAAGTTAATTCGAGCCCTCACACACTAATCACGACATGAATTGAGTTGCTGAAAAGAGCTGGAGCCCCAGCGGGCCACCCTCCCCAAGCCCTCCTGGGGGGGGGAGGGCAAGGGGGAGGTCCTTGACTCACTGAGGATGTAGTTGAAGAGGTTGCAGTAATTGTAGTAGGATTCAAACCGCTGTTCCAAAGAAGGCCCGCCCTGGAAAGATAACGAGGATTCACATTTAATGATTCCATTAAATCTAACAATCCTTTGCTAGTCTGCTGGAGATAAAGCTGTTGGCTAAATGCCCAATCCACAGTGAGAAGAAGGGGTGTCACCCCACCAGTGAGGGAAGAGGGCATCACTGCTGGAATCCGGAAGGAGCAAATCAATGGAGATGGGAAGTGAGGAGGGGACTCGCAGAAGCAGAGCTCTGGGGGATTTTGGAGCACATGGGCTATCAGGGTGGCAGCAGCAATCACCCACACAGGAGGGCACAGAGAGGCTCAGCAGCTCTGCTATGTTTCTGGCCGATAGGCTCATGATTACTTCTGGATGGGATCACACCCCCCCCACCAGGGGAACATTACTGTAGCATCTTGGAAAATGTCCCCAACCCCTCAAGCTGAGACAGGCCAACAGGACCAAGGAGAAGGGAGACCTGTGGCTGTTGCCACAGAAACCAAAGAGGTTTGTGGCAGGATCTATCACGAAAAGAGGAAGCCAAAAGCTGGTGGCCCACAGCAAATACTCACACTGACTTTGGCATAGATGTGCCTGTAATAAAGCTCCTTATACAGGATCAGGAAGACAGCATCTAGGAGAGAAGGTAGAGGCCCGTGAGGTTCCCCAGGTCTTGGGGGTGGGTGGTTCTTAACCCAATCACACAAGATGAAGCCTGCTTCTGGGAACACACCCAAGAACACAGCACTTCCCCCAAACTCCACAGAACACCAAAATTGCAGACCTGAGGAGGCTAAGCTGCCTCATTTAAAGCAGATGGGATGTGTCTAAGGTGACTTGACGGTCACATGGGATGGTGATGGCACAACTTTGCCAATGACCAAAGTCAGGGTGCTGCCTGCGATTCGGCATGCTGAAGCCCCTCAATGACCATCAGAGCAGAAAGGGAGGTGAGCTGGGGGAAGGATGGGAGGCAGTGGCCATTCTCCTCTCTGTTAACACTCCTCTGCAAAGGAGGCTAAGCCCCTCCTCTGTCCCAAGAGATAGGATCTTAACATCCTTTCTCTCTGGTTCCAAAGCAGCCATTTCATCCATAACCGCCCAAGATTTTCCTTGAAGCAGGTGATCTAGTGGCAACTTGTGCTAATTTAATTCTAGATGATTAACTAGTTACAGGTAAAGAATTTCAGGCTCAGCACTAGTAGTTGTAGATTCCAGACTATCTTCTGTTTTAGGAGCAATTCCCGTCTAGTTCTGATCTCATCTGTTATCTTCTGACATACAAATGTCCTTCTTTTCCATTACCCTGCTCGGTTTCTGAGTCGGAAACTTTTATTCTGGTAACTGTAAATTCCACTTGTATTTAGAGGCCATCTTTAGAAGCTCAGAGTCCATGCTCTGAGCACATATAATAAAGGTCACTTCCTAAGCTGCTTCTGTGTTATGAGTGGAAGCAGCAGCTAGCAATGAACCCCTGGTCATCTCTCTACCAAGCTGATGGATCGTAAAGGGTCAGTGACAGGTGGAAAGATGGCGTCTTCTAGCTCAGAAATTCTCCCTCTGCTGGGCACTAGGTAAAACTGACCTAGGGAGACTTCTGGCAGGGAAAAGAGTTCTCTAACCACAGAGAAAGTGGTTGCAGTCCCTGGAAAGTCTAGAGACAAAGTTGGTGCTCTTTGGCTGTTTCCATTTCAGCCCCTCCTCAAGATTCTCCTCCCAGAGGAAAAGGAGCAGGGCCTCAGGCAGGGTCTGCACAAGTGCCCCAAGCCTACCGTTGCCAACTTGCGGGGCGATGGCCTCTGCTTCTGGCCAGGGAGTATTTTTGAAGAACCTTTCAGTCAGCTTGGTCCAGCTAAAGGAGACAGAGGGTGGGAGAGGGAGAGGGGAGAAAGAGAAAGGAGAGAAACCAATCAAGCAAGAAAATCTGCACCATGAAAGAAAAAGTCTGTTTTCCGCATTTTAGCCGGTATCTGTCAGAAACTTTCCATTAACATCCCAGCATTCCTTCTAAGAGAGATCTAAGTGGGTAGTTTCTTCTAATTTAATGAAACCACCGCTGCCAGGGACATCCACTTGTATTTTCACGGAACAAAACAAAACTCCCAATAAAACAGGAGCACCAAGTTCTGTCTTAGGGCTTTTCATTTACAGAAAAGTGACTTTAAAGTCTAGGCACCTTTGCCAAAATTGCTTCCTAAAATCATCCAGTGGGGTCACAGATGAACCAAGAGAGTCCAAAGATATCTCTGCTTGGCCACCACTCCAATCTTAGGTCCAGGTAATAGGAACCCTTAGGAAACTTGGGTGCAAATGTAACCAGGTCTTTAAGGCTGAACCAAACCAAGAGCTTCAAGTTAAGCTTTGTCTTTCTCAAAAGAAGAAAAGGAGATTTTGTGGCCCATCTGCTGCCCCTGTTCATCATCTGCTTCTCCTAGAAACAATTCTCTGCTGTCCCGAGCTTTCTTGGCCTCCCTACCCTCCTTCAGCCTTCAGGGTCACCCAGCTACTAAGTGTCTGAGGCCAGATTTGAATTCAGGAAGATGTATCTTCCTGCCTCCAGGTCCGGCACTCTATCCACTAGGGCACTACCTAGTTGTTTATGTATCTCTGTGGACATACATGTGGTCTCCCCATTAGGATGTTAACTCCTCAAAAGAATGGAAGGTTCCACTTTTGTACCTGTATGCTGAGTGCCTAGTGGTGCCTGGCATATAGTAGGTGCTTAATAAATGCTGATTGACACCTCCACAACACCACACATTTTAGTACGTATTCCTAAGAATAACAGCTAGTCACCAGCTAGAATTTAGAGCTATTTAGAGACCATGTAGCTGGACTCTTCTAAGGTCCAGAGTGGTCAAAGGAGCCACACATAGCACTTTAACTTATGGAGACTAAGCCAAATGGACAGGAAAGCCTGGGAAGCCACTGGACCAAGCCAACCAACCAGCCCAGTTTGAGAAGAAGTACAGTGAGGGTAGACCTGTCTAGTCTAGATCCCTCCCAGGGACATAGGAAGGAAAGTGCTCTGTACAGCCCAGAGTGGGAGAGGAGAAGTCATCCCTGGCAACTATCCACACCTATTCTCGTAGATGTCCTGGATCTCATAGACTTTCTGATCGATGACATCACTGGACACCCGGCTTGCCTGAAGCTCGTAGACTTTCTGGTCAATGAGGTCGGAGACTGTTTTATGGAAATATTGGATAAAGTTCTTGATGACTTCTGGAATCACTTGGTAGGTCTGCTGCTCATACTGGCGTTCATAGGCCAGGTCCTGTTTCGGGTCCCCTTCAGGTCAGAGAGGAAAGAAAGAATGAGACCATCGATGGCTCTCAATCTCTGCAGAGCCAAAAAGGAGCCTGAGAATCCCCAACACCTGGAGCAAGAAAAGGTTTGGAGTGAACCTGAATTACAAAACTGATGGCAGATAGGACCTGAAACCTAAAAAGGAAAAGACCATTATCTCTAAAAGCAACCTGGCCCTGAACTTTCCCATGGTGGCCTGAAGCATCTGGTCCATCCCAGCCTACCTAGATACTCAAGAATCCTTTTAACTACCCTTTCACTGTGGCTCTCCAACCCAGCCCAGACCCCCTAACTCCTTTTGTTGTCTGCACTTGGCCCATCCTAGACTATTTATTACTCCGAGGTCCATTCAGATCTTTTCAATGATCCTTCTTACCTCTTTTTGTATATAAGTATCAGTCCCATCCCCATCAATTCACTTAGAATAAAAACCCCTTTTTTGGCATCACAAATAAACCTTGTTATTTTGACTGAAAGAAGTCTTGAGTGACTGAACTCTCTTCAGGGTTCCTTATATTTTAGGATTCGCAGCACCCCAAACCACAATAGTAACCAGCGTTTATGTGACTTAGGAACAGCACCTTTCACAAAAGACTTTCACACAAACTCCACGATCACCCTAAACAAACAACATTAAGACTTTTACAACTTCTGTCATCAAGTGAAATCATACAGAATGATGTGTAATTATTCCTCAATCAACGGACAAGGATTTATCAAAACATCTGGTTGTCTGGCAGTGAAATTACAAATACAAAAGAATTAGACACAACAGTCTCAAGAAGCCTCTATCTTCTCCACCACACCCCCAGCTCCTTGGGGACAATGACTGAGTTTCCCCTAAACATCAGCTACCCCTCAGCAACAGTGGAGCTTTCCATCTGCAATGAAAACTGAGCAAACACTTTTTGGTGACTGTGGAACCAACAGGTAGAACCTGGTTTCCTGGACACCCCAAAGGCAGCGACTTGTCAATGGAGGCCTACTTGAGGGTGACTCCGGGCTGAAGCTGGTGCTGCTGGGCAGGCCTGCTCCTTACCTGTGTGCATGTCATAGTCGCCTGGGTAAGCGTAGGGATCATAGGCAGCCTGGAGGAAAAGAAGGAAAGAAACCCGCCTCATTCACTCATAGCCTGAAGCCTACAGAGCCTTTGCCTCCTCACTGGTTTCGCTCCACGGCCAAGCTGGGGGGGCTGCACCGAACTAGTCCGGGTGACAGGTCCGGGGGCTCCTTCCATTTCAGGGACAGAGAACTTGGGCAGAAACCCAGCTCTGGGACTGCGGAGGTGGGAGCAGCGTGGATGGAGGGGGCGCCCAGAGGGGACCGGCCGCGGGGAAAGGGAGGGAGACGCTGGCCAAGCAGCAGGGAGGACGGAGAGGGCAAGGGGTTCGGGCCGGACTGGGCGCACGCTCAAGAGGAAACCGAACCCCTGTCCTCCAGAAGCTTCCCAGCCGCTGTGAGGGAGGGGGCCCGGTGATCCCCGAGAGCGGGGGTCTCCTTCGCCTTCCCGGGCCCCTCAGTCCCCTTCCCTTGAGATCGCGCCCCCCGCCCTCCCCGATGGAGATGGGAGATCCCGGAGGAGCAGGGACGCCCCCCGCAATGCCTGGCACGTGCCCACTTCTAGAGGCGGAGGAAGGGGGGCAGCTGGGAGAAGGGTCAGGGCGTTCTCTTTTATTTAAAGGAAGAAGGGAAACAGACTAGACGGAGATGGGTGGAAAGGGAAAAGAGAGGCTGGAGGGAAGAAAAGAAAGGCGGGTGGGGGAAGGAAGATGGAAGTTGGAGGGCGAAGGGTGGAAGGGAAAAGAGTGGGGGAGGGCCCCGCACCTCACCGCACGCCCACCCCCTGGACCCCTGAAGGGACCCAGGGAGCAGGGACCCCCATTACCTCATTGTCATAATCCTCAGCTGGGTAGGACATGGCGGCGGCTCAGTCTCGGCTCAGAAAAGGACCGAGCAATCGTGCGACGAGCGCCGGCGGCCCGAGCCTGCGCAATATTCCCGGAAGCTGAACCGACGCAAGCACACTTCCGGGAGAGTCGGCCAATAGAGTCCGCCATGATGAGAGTGGCGGAAGTGACTCGATTTTAAGCATGCTTTTCCCCTCCAGCTTCCCAAGTGAGAGCCTGAGATACGGCAATGTTGCTTTATTGTTTTATTGTGTCAGCAGAGGACAACAAATCAATAGTTATCCAATGCAAGAAAACCCTGGCCTGACACACCCAATATGGAGGGCCCTCCTCCATGCCGACCACCCCGTTCCAGCGTATTAGTAAACGCAGACGGAGGTCTCCTGAAAAGCGCGTTTAGGTGTTTAAGTTGCGCCTGCTTCTATCACAGAGGAGCCAGACACAAATAAGGGATATGGATTGAGCGCTTGGAAGAATCTTATGGCTCTTGTTTATCCCCTTCAATGAACAGAATAGAGAGATGAGTTTCTAGCCCTTCCCTTGGAGGCTATAGAGACTGGAACAGGCGATAGCCACGCACAGCCCCGGCGCAGGCGGAGGTGGAGAGTCGGAGGGGTGGGGCGGGGCAGAAAAGCGTTGATGACGCATGTGTTCTACGCTGGGATCTGCGCAGAATCCCCGAGTTCTAACAGCGTTTCCCATCCTGTGAGGAAAGAGGCCTTATTCCTCAGGACACTAGTCTGAGAGAGATGTACCAAGATGCTTTGGGGAGAGGGAGTCCGGTTCCTTGGGAGTCTGGCTGGAACTACATGTCCCACAATGCTCCGGGGCCAGGGAGGTCTATGCCTTACAAAGTGATGGGGAACCGTTTTAGTAGGTCCCTCCCCATATATCCCATAATGCTTCAGGGCTAGGGAAGACGAGGCTGGTAACATATCCCATGATGCCTAAGCATGGAGTGGGGGAGGGGAGGGCGTGTGTCCAAACAACATATCCCATGATACTTTGAGACATCCTTATTTGGGCGGGGAGGCACCAGGTTTGAAAAGTCCTGGGAGGGATTTGAGGCCCACGCCCACATCCCCTCCCCCCATTTCCGGGACTTTGCCCAGGATGCCTCATTGTTTCCATTTGTGAGTCAGAAGCTTCTTCTCTGCTCTTGCAGTTTGTCCCTCTTGGATCTGAGTTCAAATTCTGCACCTTTGCCAGTGTCTCGCTCTGTGACCCCTGGGTAAGATGCTTCCCCCTGGGCCTCAGTTTCCCTTTCTGTAAAATGAGTGAGGAGGACGCCGAGGTGTCTTCCAGCTCCACACGGACCCCCTGAATCGCTTCCGCTCTCCAGGCCTCAGTTTCCCCTTCTGTAAAGTGGACTGGGCCGTCTCTGAGAGTGACCCTGCACCTTCTCCCTCCAGCCCGCTCCGGCTCCAGCTGTTAGACACGTGCTCCTTGAGGGCAGGAGCTGCCTGTTTGTTTTATATTATGTTAGGAGTTATAGTATTCTATAAGTGTAGAACATATAAATAACATGACATGGCACACAGTGGGTGCCTACTAAATGCTAATGGCTTGCCCTGGTACTCCTGCTCCCCCTTTGCCTTACAGTCTGCCCTGTCCAGTGACCGGGCTCCTCCCCCACCCCCTCCCCCGGGCTCCAGGAGGCCCTTGTCCTAACTTTTTAGAGCCGAAGTGTGGGCTTCCTTTCGGACCGGCTCTGCACATCTGGGTCTCTTTCTCAGCCTGACCTCCCGGCTCATCCTCTTTCCCCTTTTCACTTAGATTGAGGTTGGTTAAAAACTTTTTAGGGAGCTCACCCCACAAGAAACCCTGAATTACCCATCTTTGGTCCCCTGGTCCAGCACTGTTGATATACATATAAAAAAAAATGCAAAATGTTGGGGCTCTCAGCCATTGTGGCCTCCCTATGGCCAACTAAGTGTTTTCCCTTTCATTTCTTCTCAGTTCTCAACCTGTGACTCAGAAGCCTACCAGACTGGTCACCTCCAGACACCTGGTGCCCCTTGTAGGTAAGAGATCTTTTGATATCCCTCAAGTGGTTTCAGGATTAAGCTGCCTGTCAGGCTAGAGCCTCATCCAGGTTTAGAGCATTTCCTTTAGGAATTAGCTTATAAACCACTTTACAAGTGCCTGGGGCTGTATCTTGGCCGTATCTGTAACCGCCTTTTACATTACAGGTTGCAGGCACTAACACCCTGACAAGGATCTTTCTCCTTTCCTTTGGTCAGAGTCCTGGGACCAGGGCTCCCAAGAAGTCTTTTGTCTTTGGGCAAAAGGTTAAGTGTGTGGCCCCAACTCTGCTCTCCTCTCCAGATATAGGGTATGGATGTGCCACCCAGAATAGCATACCTGTTGGCTCTTGGCACCTGTGGTAGTTCCACAAATCCCGTGGTCAGCCTTCCTGGGTTCCCTCCTGGCCCCCTGAAAGGCATGAAATCAATGTCCTTTCTCCACACTGTTTATTCCAACTGATTTAATGCATGTGACCTTGTTCTGTGTTCACATAGAGAATGGCTGAGAGTCAATTTTGTTTGGACAGAACAGGGTAACCAGGTACCCCCAAGATAGGACATTATCCCAGTTGAGTATTAAACCTGGTTCTTGATGATCTGTAAAGGTTCCAGCCCAGAGCTCGGTTTCTGTCGATCAGGGTTCAAGAGGGATTGGTGAGGGCTGAGGTCTGGTTGCCCAACGTTCAGGTGAATCTGAGATGGACTGTTTGTTGGACAGGTGGGAGGAGCCTCCAGAATGGGGAATCTCATGACTAAGGCTGACAGAGGAGCCGTTCCAGAGGAAGGAACGCCAGCATTTTATATGTACACCCACTACCAGCCTAAGTGCTGCAGGTTTCTGCTTGACTGGAGTAGGCTCACGAGAGGTCAGAAGTACTCTCTGTGGTTTCCCAAAGAAGGATCATTTGACTTGAGTATAATAATGCACCTGAAGGAGGTCCTAGAATCTCAAGGCTCTAAAGTCGGGCGAGGCCAGTGGAAAGCGTTCGTTGATTGGCAGACAGAAGCTTCTCAAAGGCACCAGGCTGCTCAGGAGCAGCATCATAGGGATTACATTGAGAAACTGGAAGACAAGATTCGAGCTTTTGAGTCTTTGAATCACTCTCCACCAAAACAGGAGATGCAGGGGGTTAGTCAGGGGCCCTTGAGTTCTCATGAAACTCCCCAACCTCCAGCTCCAGTCACTGCCCCTCCAGTGCCAGCTCAGACTCCAGCTGTTACCCCTCCAGTGCCAACTCAGGCTCCAGCTGTTACCTCTCCAGTGCCAGCTCGGGCTCCAGCTGCTTCTCCTGCAGTGCCAGCTCAGGCTCCAGCTGCTTCTCCTGCAGTGCCAGCTCAGGCTCCAGCTGCTACTCCTGCAGTGCCAGCTCAGACTCCAGCTGCTGCCCCTCCAGGGCCAGCTCAGGCTCCAGCTGTTACCTCTCCAGTGCCAGCTCGGGCTCCAGCTGCTTCTCCTGCAGTGCCAACTCAGGCTCCAGCTGCTGCCCCTCCAGGGCCAGCTCAGGTTCCAGCCATTGCCTCTTCCATTCCTTTAACTCCCCCTCCTTCCTTTACCCCAACACCTTTTGTAACCTTAGATGCTGAAGATTCTTGGATCTATACTCGCAGGCCTAGAGTGGTAGAGTACCCAGAGTGGAGAAGATATTCAGGTGACTGTACTACTTTTAGGTATGAGGATTTGTATGACCTTGCTATCAAGCTCTCCGACATTGAGCAAGAACCAGTAGAGTTTAAGAATCAGTTGAGTTTTATTATTCATGTTTTGAAGCCCACCTGGGCAGATATGAACAGACTGTTGACAATTGCGCTGCCCACAAAGGTCAGACAGCGCCTCTTTGATATGGCTCTCTGGCCCATGGATGATCCTGGAGAAGGGCCGTACTTGGTTTGGCTCTGGCGGTCTTTACTCAATGCTATCCTGCTGGTCTGCCCCAGAAAATCTGATTGGGGGAAAATTATATCCTGCAAGCAAAAAATGAATGAGCAGCCACACGTGTATTTAAATCGCTTTACAGAAGTCTTTGAGGAGCATTCTGGCATTGAGGACCCAGACAGTGGTGCCACCCAGGGGATGGCCCTCGCTTTTGTCCAAGGTCTCCTTCCCCAAGTTCAAAAACAGCTGCGTACTTTTTGTGTGGGATGGGAAGAAAAATGTGTCCATGAACTGGCAGCTCTAGCTCACTACTACTGGCAGCTGGAGCAGGAGAGGAAGATGATTGTCTGGCAAGGCCCTAGGAAACGACGTCCTAAGAAGTCCTTTGACCCTTCTGCATGCTTTTACTGTAAACAGCTTGGTCATTGGATAAGAGAGTGCCCTTATCGGTTAAAACGCCAATACCAGTTTAGCTAACTGGCACATCCCTTCAGGATCGCCAGAGGGACTCACACCTTAAAGCCCTGACTGGAGTGGGGCATCCAAGCCCATTCTCTGAGATATGGCTCCTCATCAGGAGAATTGTTTTCTGTCTTCTTTTGTAATTTCACCTTCTGCCTTAAATGCCTAAACTCTGGGGAAGAACTTTCTATTCCAAGATTTTAATAATGCCTAGCCCAAGGGCTAGTGGTGAAGGTGTTCTTTGTAGCCCCTTGGTGCCTGGAGATAACAGATTTTGTCCTTAAGCAGAGGAACAAAGGATTAAAAAGCCCTCACTTGTCAACCCTTTCAGCCAGAAGCTGTGAGACCTTGAAAGCAGAAACTGCTCTCTAGGCATGAGAGATGGGCTCCTTGCAGACAAAAAACAAACAAACAAAAAATTGCTTCTGGACTGTCTTGAGGGAAAGGTTTTGACCTGTTACTGTGCTTCACCCTTACCTTGGAAACACTTGTTCTTGGCCTTAATTGTAGATCGTGGGTCTTTGTGTAATGAGGAGGACCTTTTGAAATTGTTGAGACCCCTTGCTCATGGTCTGTGCCTTCAAAGGAATCCATAGTAAAAGGGGTTGTTGCTAGATCAGCAGCCTGATATATAAGGGCCTATCTGGCATGTCTGGTACTCCTCCCAGATGACTGACCCGTTCTGGGCTTACCCTTGATAATATTTAATATGAAGTTTTGGAATAATCTCTGTCTTCTCTCTGAAGCAAACTCAGAGAGTGCCTCTTCCTGTGTCAACAAAAGCCAGATAGGACTGACTTGGCATTCCTTAAGAGACCTTTAACCTAAGATACTTTTTCCGAATAATGGGACATTTTCCATATCTTACTATTTTGTGGACATATACTATGTTATGGCATATTAATGGTAAAGAAAACACAGACATCTTGGGTCGTAATTTCTGTTTGAAACTTTGTCAGACTGTTATCTTATTGTATTTACAACCTATGCAATTAAGAAATTCCTTTCTAATGGTCTAGTTAATCACTTATGGAGACCATAAGTCTGAAGGACACAGAACACCTTCTATGTCCTAAAACAGATTTAAGACTGACCAATTTTTGTATTAGCAGTCAGATAATGTATGGCTCCATAGTATTATGTAACCATTACTTTAGGGGGAATGAATTAAATAATAAAATGTATGCATTTAGCCTGTTGCGTTTTCTTTAACCAAACTTTCAGATCAACACCCTGTTGGATTGCTGGAAAGGAATGGGAGCTGCCTGACTCCACTGGTCACCTTCTCCCCAGCCTCCTGCCTGTGGGTCACTAACCTGGCTGGAGTTCCAAGGCAGTGCTTAACTATTTAGAAAAAACCACAGCATGTGTCTGGGAGCAGATAGAATGGAGGGGGTGTTTTCTTTTTCTGTAATACTTGTGGGAAGTCATTCTGTAACTTTCTGACCCAGAGCTGCCACTAATGATTCATTATTATCACCATGATGGCCTGGTTCCTCATCTTACAGTAAATTCCTCAAGTATTGTAGGAAAACAACTAAATGCCTTATATGCATCTTAGTGTCGGTCTGTACCCCGAAATCCGCATGGATACAGGTCAAGGGATGGAAAAGCCCCTTTTTTTAGTTAAAATTTATTTTTTAGTCAACAGAAATCCACCTTTTCTCCCTCCCTCCAAACCCCCCCCCCCCCCCAATAAGAAAGAAAGAAAAATAAAAATTTTGTTCTAAACTATGTATAGTCAAGGAAAACAAATTCCTACATTGGTCATGTCCATCACCCAAAACTTTTGGTAAGAACCAGTTTTGTTTTTTCCCCCAACAATAACATATACATGTTTGATTGAATCTTTGTGCCATCACCTGGAGTCATGAAGTATAAGCAAAGAAGATAATGGTGAGTTTTGGCCCATGTATCTGTTATTTTTTCTGCTGTTCTCCTCCCTCTGCCATCCTGAACTCCAATCCTTCCCCAGGCATTCACACTTGTAAAGATTGTGGGAGATGTGACTGAGCAGCTGTCATATTATCCATAATGGTGCGCTCTGAGTTCTCCTGCCAGTGTACCCAGTGGGGTGTTTGTACTGAAGAATTTTGAAACTGCAAGTGCCACACTCCCGCGTGAACATCAATGATTGCTGTTGCCCGCTGGATGGATTATATGGATATAATTCCTTTGTGACTCAGTGAGGTCTTAATTACATGGTCTCTCCTGTTAGAAACCTTATGAAAGTTCCCCCCCCACCATGTAGGTCAGTGCTTGTAGGTAATCAAAGGGAAGACATTGAAGCCTTTAAAGCAAAGCGTTTGAGGAGTAGACATTAAGAACACTGGCCTTGGCATCTGTCAAACTGAGAGGCAGTTTCAAAAACAAGCCAGCTTCTTAGGGGACTTGGTTGGCCACTCGCCTGGCTGGTTTGCTTTTTTGCTTTTATCCCTAATTTAGAAACTAGCTGATGTTTGTAAAGGGCTTTGCATAGTGCCTGGTACATAGTCGGTGCTTAATAAAGCCATGTTTCCTTCTTTCCTTCCTTTCCTCCCTAAATTGTTGGGAAGATCTTATGTTTCTACAACTGTGATAATAAGGCTCAAGTCAGCCCAAGTGAAGGAGTCTGGAGGTTTGGGGGGGGGGTACCCTGGTCCCTATGGGAAACAGACATTGCCTCCTAAGTGAAAAAAAGAAGTAGGGAAGCCTGGTCCCTGGATCCTGTTAAGCCACTCCTCTTGAACCCTGGGACCTTGAAAGGAGCCCTTTCCTTCCCCCCTTGCCCACCTTTCCTCCTGTGGGCCTGTAAGCCCTTACGGTCTCTGATAGCCCAGGGATACCCAGCTCCAGACAGACCTGAAGAGCTTCTCATCTCCACCTGTCCCAAGACCTAGTCACAAACCTCCTTCTATATCCCTAAGGACACTTGGACCTCACCATCTGCTTTGCCATTGCGAACTGGGGACTTGGGGGTATTTAATTTATCCTGTAGTTGAACTGTCTTGTCTTTTCTAATTAGAAATCAAGAATCTGTCTCAATTTTCTTTTTTATATCCCCAGATCTTGTTAGGTAGTAACTTAATAAACGCATTTTCATTTGGATCTTTCACTCAGTAAAGCATGTAGCTCCTTTCAGCTTTATCTTGTCCAATCTGTTTCTTTCTCCCTTGGCTGTAGCCAACTGTAATTTTTACAATTTGTCCATTTAAAGGGTAGTGGCTGCCATGTGTGGCAAGGAATGTGACCAGGAGGATCTGATCAGCCCTTCTCCATCATTTTCTCTGAACCCCAAAGAGTAATGTTGATTCATTTGGAAAAGGAGCCAGGCACTAATTACTGGCCTCTGCCTCTACACCCACAAGCATCCCCTGAGGTGACTTTTCTTTTGAAACAAGAAATGACTGTCCTAAGTACTGGCTCTTTAACCGTCTCAGACTGTCTGCTAAGATGTATGAAGGAATTAGATAAATCTGTGTACTTTGAGTTTTTGGGAAACACCTGCTCCCCAGAAAAGTAACTTCTGAGACCAAGGAAACAGCCACAATGTTGTGTACATAGAGATAGACCTCTGACTATATTTGATTTTCCTTTTTGCTGGCAACAAGTGATTCTCTTCAGGAGGCTTTCGTTGTCCTAGACGTTGCCTGTTCAAACAGTATATTCTTTTAAAAAATATTATTTATTTTTAGTTTACAACATTTAGTTCACAAGTTTTTGAGTTTTAAATTTTATTCCTCCCCCCGCCAAGGCAGCATGCAGTCTGTTATAGGCTCTACGTATGTATTCATATTAAACATTTTTTCTCATCAGTCACGTTGCAAAAACAACTGAAAACCAATGGGATGAACTACGAGAAAGAAGAAATAAAATAAAAAATAGGAGAGAACAAATAGTCTGTTTCCATCTGCATTCAGACTCCATAATTCTTTCTCTGGATGTGAATAGTCTTTTGGAGTTGTCTTAAAACCTTGCATTGCTGATGTTAGAAGTGAGCCCAGGGGGCGGAGCCAAGATGGCGGAGTAGAAGGATGCACGTTTACGAGCTCCAACCCACAGCCCATAGAATTAATGTAAAAAGAGATCCGCATAACTTCTGGACCACTGAAAGGGGTACAGAAATGGAGTGGAAGAGATTTCCGTGCCAGAGAGCCCTGGAGACCCGTCCCCAGGGTTCGTCGTGCCCCGGAAAGCGGACCCCACCCCCAGCGCTACCCTGGCCGCAGCCCCAGAGAAGCTGACGCGAGCAGGCTTCAGGGACGGAAGCTCCAGCAGCCGGGAAAGTCCCTCTGCCCACAGAAGCTACAGGTCAGTGAGAGAGGCTGGGCTGGAGGAGGGGAGCGGAGTGTCTTCGTGACTCGGGCCCCCTCGGGAGGAAGTGGCGGCGGCAGAGACGGGGGGCAGGAAGCGGCAGAGGCAGAGGTGTGGGCGGCAGCGGAGGCAGCAGCGGCGGCTGCCCGAACTCCCCCAGCAGCAAGCAGGATCTTCATTACTGAAAGTCTCTGCATAAACAACCTGAGGGAGCTGAGCCTGGGAGACAGCCCTGCTCCACCCTGCTCCACTACTGAAGGCCTCTGCATAAAGCCCCTGAGGGAATTGAGCCTGGGAGGCGGCCCCCCCACCCCCACCCGCTCCGTTCCTGAAAGGCTCTGCATAAAGCCCCTGAGGAAGCTGAGCCTGGGAGGCGGCCCTGCCCCTACCCCAGCGCCAGAACTAAAGCTCACATTGATTAGCGGGCGCACGGAAAGCCCATTTGAATCTCAGAGCCCAAGCACTAGCTGGGCGATTCTAGACGGGGGTGGACAGGAATCTCAGAAGTCAAGTAACTGGCTGGGAAAATGCCTAGAAAAGGGAAGAAAAATAAGACTATAGAGAGTTTTTTCCAACAAATGCAAATGATCCCGACATTCAGATCTGATGAGGACGAGGAAATATTCTTGCCATCAGGGAAAGACGTGGAGGGCGGGGCCTTAGCACCCCAGACACCCCAGGGGGATGTTGGGTGGGCTCAGGCCTTGGAAGAGCTCAAAAAGGATTTTGAAAAGCAAGTTAGACAGGTGGAGGAAAAACTGGGAAGAGAAATGAGAGAGATGCAAGAAAAGTATGAAAAAACAGGTCAATACCTTGGTTAAGGAGACCCAAAAAAATGCTGAAGAAAATAACACCTTGAAGAATAGGCTCACTCAATTGGCAAAAGAGGTTCAAAAAGCCAATGAGGAGAAGAATGCTTTCAAAAGCAGAATTAGCCAAATGGAAAAAGAGGTTCAAAAGCTCACTGAAGAGAATAGTTCTCTCAAAATTAGAATGGAACAGATGGAGTCTAATGACTTTACGAGAAACCAAGAAATCAAACAAAACCAAAAGAATGAAAAAATGGAAGAGAATGTGAAATATCTCATGGGAAAAACAACTGACCTGGAAAATAGATCCAGGAGAGACAATTTAAAAATTATGGGACTACCTGAAAGTCATGATCAAAAAAAGAGCCTAGACATCATCTTCCATGAAATTATCAAGGACAACTGCCCTGACATTCTACAACCAGAGGGCAAAATAAGTATTGAAAGAATCCATCGATCACCACCTGAAAGAGATCCAAAAAGAGAAACTCCTAGGAACATTGTGGCCAAATTCCAGAATTCCCAGGTCAAGGAGAAAATCTTGCAAGCAGCTAGAAAGAAACAATTCCAGTACTGTGGAAATACAATCAGGATAACACAAGATCTAGCAGCTTCTACATTAAGGGATCGAAGGGCGTGGAATAGGATATTCCAGAAGTCAAAGGAACTAGGACTTAAACCAAGAATCACCTACCCAGCTAAACTGAGTATAATACTTCAAGGGAAAATATGGTCTTTCAATGAAATAGAGGACTTTCAATCATTCTTGATGAAAAGACCAGAGCTGAAAAGAAAATTTGACTTTCAAACACAAGAATGAGAAGAAGCATGAAAAAGTAAACAGCAAAGAGAAGTCTTAAGGGACTTACCAGAAGTGAACTGTTTACATTCCTACATAGAAAGACAATATTTGTAACTCTTAAAACTTTTCAGTATCTGGGTAGTTGGTGGGACCACACACACACATGTACATGCATGCATACACACACACATACACACATGCACACACATACAGAGACAGAGAGCACAGAGTGAATTGAATAGGATGGGACCATATCTTAAAAGAAATTAAGGTAAATGGTGAGAGAGAAAGGTAGGGGGAGGAAAGAGGGTGAAATGGAATGGGGTAAATTAATCTCATTTAAGAGGCAAGCAGGAGACTTCTTAGTGGAGGAAAAAAGAAGAGAGCTGAGAAAAAAAAACAATTAGTTTACCCTCATCACATTTGACTAAAGGAAGGAAAAAAATGCACACTCATTTTGGTATGAAAATCTATCTTACAGTATAGGAAAGTGGGGGAGAAGGAGATAAGCAAGGGGGGGACGATGGAAGGAAGGGCAAAGGGAGGAGGGAGCAATTTGAAGTCAACACTTGGGGAGGGACAGAATCAAAAGACAGAAGAGAAACAATGAGGGGCAGGGTAGGATGGAGGGTAATTCAGTTAGTCTTATACAACACGACTATCAGGGAAGAAATTTGCAAAATTACACAGATATGGCCTATATTGAGTTGCCTGCCTTCCCAAAGGGAATGGGTGGGGAGGGAGGGATGGGGAGAATTTGGAACTCATAGTTTTAGGAACAACTATTTAGTATTGCTGTTGCTACTAGGAAAAAAGACATACAGTTAATGAAGAATAGAAAGTCATCTGGCCCTACAGGAGAAAAGAGAAGATGGAGACAAGAGAAGGGAGGGATGACAGAAGAGAGGGCAGATTGGAGATAGGGAAAATTAGATTGCTTGGGGTATTGGGGTGGGAGGAGGGGATAAAAGGGGAGAAAATACGGAACCCAAAACTTTGTGAAAATGAATGTAAAAAGTTAAATAAATAAAAAATTAGAAAAGTTAAAAAAAAAAAAGTGAGCCCACCTAACAAGCCCCTAACAGTGAGAAACATGCTCACCTTAAATAAAGAACTATACCTGTTGTGAAATCAGAAAAGCTTTTATTAACATATACAGGTAGCTTCCCCAGTAAGGTTACAGGACGACTACAATATGTGCAATCTTTGGATCTCCCCAGATACTGTCCCCTGGTCATGTGACTCCACCTCCTCTCTGATAGGCCCTTTCTCACACAGCGCCTTGGGCCTGCACATTAGTTTCTGACCTCTAACCTGTCCATACTAGGTCACCACCCTTATCACCTAGGAATGTGGACAACAGAACTTTCTTACTTCCCACACTGAGAAGAGCCAAGTCTGTCAAAGTCAGTCAGTTGATGTGATGTGGCTGTTGTATATACAGTGTTTCTCCTGGTTCAGCTCCCCTCACTCAGCATCAATTCATATACATTTTTCCAGGTTTTTCTGAAGTCCACCTGCTCATCATTTCTTATAGCACCATAGTATTCCATTACATTCATATAGCGCATTGCATCCTGGGTCATCTCCTGTCATCCTGATGAATATCTGGTCACTGGATTCAGATGGCTCTGGAGGAGAAGTGAGGCTGGTGACAGCCCTCCTTCACTCAAAACAAAGTCAAGTGCAAGTCATGTCATTTCTTTGATGGCACAGTCTTCTTTGGCAATGAAGGATGAACACAATAGCACAACTTGTTCAGTCATTTCCCATGTTATGGGGATCCCCTCAATTTCCAATTCTTTGATACCACAAAAAGAGAAGCTATAAATATTTTTGTATATGTGGGTATTTTTCCCATTTGTATAATCTCTTTGGGATACAGCCCTAGAAGTGATATTGCTGGGATAAAGGGTATGTACAATTTTATAGCCCTTTGGGCATAGTTCCAAATTGCTCTCCAGAATGATTGGATCAGGTCACAACTCCACCAATGATGCATTAGTGTTCCAATTTTCCCAAATCTTCCCCAGCATTTATAATTTTCCTGTTTTGTCATGTTAACTAATCTGACAGGTGTGATGTACCTAAGAGTTTTTTGATCTGCATTTCTCTAATCAATAGTGATTTGGAGCATTTTTTCATATGACTATGGATATCTTTAATTTCTTCCTTTATCAAGAACTTTGTAATTTTTGTCTGTCTCCTGATTTGTTGTAGCCAGCTAGACTTTTTATTATCTGACTTATTCTCAAAGACTTCATCAACTAAAGAACTTTTTGACGATCCTGGATGCAGCCAGAGAACTTCACAGACTCAAAGTTTTGTCTCTAAAGATTTCAAAAGCAGACAGGTGGGGGAGGGTGCATTATAAAAGCTTCCGGTCCTCTCTTACCTGGGGCTGGAGGTTTGCGTGCCGTAGGTGTTCGATCTTCTTTCCGGCTTAGGAGAAGTGGGGAGGGGGGCTTGTAAAAATATAAATAGCAGATAATTTGGAAAAAATGCAAAATATGATTTTGAGAACGGATCATGATGGTCTTTGGATAATTTGGCGGAATTTAATTGCCTCGGAAAATTAGAAGCAAAAACGAGTCTGGAGGGTGGGGGGTTGAGAAGGTGCTATTATCATTCCCATTTTACAGTTGAGGAAACTGAGGCAGAGGGTAATAGACGTACTTGGGTCACGCTGCTGGTGTCTGAGGCTGGATTTGAAAGAGAGAGACAGTGATGTAATGTGATGAATAAACATGAGCCTGTTTGATACATTTCAATTTATGCTAATATGCACACGCTTTAAAATGTTTGTTCTGATGGGCGATTTAGGCCTCCCTCCCGGCAGAGGGCGCCATTCGTTGTTCCCGCCCCAACTCCGACCCCGGCTTTTCACAGTTAAAAAGTCCCTAACCTCGAAGTTGCGTTCTGTCCCCGCTACTCCCGCCTTCTTTTCAAGCGCATGCGCTCTGAGGCCTTCTTATCCCCAAGGGATCTAGTAGAACCTCTTTCCCACGGGCGGAAGCTCAGTTTTTTTTCTCATGTCCGCAACATAAGCTCGTAAAAATACCAAAAAAATCTTGTCAAGATTTAAATTTTTTACTGAAAGAAGCCCATTTTGCACTCCCTGTTTTCTTTTGTGATTGGTTGCGGGAGTCTGGCACTGATTGGCTGAGACATAAGCGGCTCCACGGGGAGGAGTCTCAAGCAGGGTGATTTGATTGGCCCTAGGGGCGAGTGGAACGCCTCCTTATCTGACTGGACTGTGAAGGTGCCCGTCGGATTCGCACCACCAATCCACATTCTTAAACCTAGTTTTCTCGGCCTCATTGGCTTCGGCTTCTCGGTAATAGCAGACTCTGATTGGTCCGAGAGGCTGCTCCTCCGAGTCTGGGGGCCCTAACGGAGAAGGCCTCTCCCCCGCCTCGCTGCTGTCGGCGGGGCGGGCGACTGAGGCAGGACGGAACGAGGTTGACGTGACGTCGACGCTGACGCTACGGCGGCGGCTGCGGCTGTGGCGGGGGCCAGGGTGGGCGCGGTTGCCATGGCAGCCCCAGGCGGAGCCCCGGGAGTCTCCGGGGCCGAGGACGGCGCGGGGCCCGAGGGCAGCTTCTCCTTCGGCGGCTTCGCGGCGGTGCTGGGTGGCCTGGGCCCAGCGGTCCCGGCTCCGGCCTCGGCGCCGCTGCGGCTCCTGCACGAGCTGTGGCAGCGCGACCCCGGCCCCGACCCGGGGGCTGAGCTGAGCGGCAAGCTGCGGCCCTGCCGCCTGCGGCGTGCGGCTAGGCCACACCGGCGCCTGGGGCCCACGGGCTGGGAGGTGCACGGTGAGCCGGCCGGGGGAGGGAGGAGACCCCCAGGACCCTGGGAGCAGGGGGAGGGAGGAGCCCCCCAGGACCCAGGGAGCGGAGGGAGGGAGGAGACCCCCCAGAACCCAGGGAGCAGAGAGAGGGAAGAGACCCCCAGGAGCAGGGGGAGGGAGGAGCCCCCCAGGACCCAGGGAGCAGAGGGAGGGAGGAGACCCCCCAGGACCCAGGGAGCAGAGAGAGGGAAGAGACCCCCAGGAGCAGGGGGAGGGAGGAGCCCCCCAGGACCCAGGGAGCAGAGAGAGGGAAGAGACCCCCAGGAGCAGGGGGAGGGAGGAGCCCCCCAGGACCCAGGGAGCAGAGAGAGGGAGGAGACCCCCCAGGACCCAGGGAGCAGGGGGAGGGAGGAGCCCCCCAGGAGCAGGGGGAGGGAGGAGCCCCCCAGGACCCAGGGAGCAGAGGGAGGGAGGAGCCCCCCAGGACCCAGGGAGCAGAGAGAGGGAAGAGACCCCCAGGAGCAGGGGGAGGGAGGAGCCCCCCAGGACCCAGGGAGCAGAGGGAGGGAGGAGACCCCCCAGGACCCAGGGAGCAGAGAGAGGGAAGAGACCCCCAGGAGCAGGGGGAGGGAGGAGCCCCCCAGGACCCAGGGAGCAGAGAGAGGGAGGAGACCCCCCAGGACCCAGGGAGCAGGGGGAGGGAGGAGCCCCCCAGGAGCAGGGGGAGGGAGGAGCCCCCCAGGACCCCGGGAGCAGAGAGAGGGAGGAGCCCCCCAGGAGCAGGGGGAGGGAGGAGCCCCCCAGGACCCAAGGAACAGGAGGGGGAGGCAGGGAGAGAGGAAGGAGCTCCCAGGATCTCTGGGATAGGCAGAGGGAAGACCTTTCCTCCCCAGGCATCCAGTGTGAAGACTTCCCTCCCACCCCCCCCCCCAGTCCTTGACGATGAGATCAGACAGAGGGAAGGACCCCTATTTCTAGCCCCCTGGCAGCATTCATAAGCCAAATCCCCAGAAGACAAGCCTCCCCACCTTTCTCCCCTCTTAGCCAGCTGGAGTCTGCCAAGGGGATACCAGAGGCCAGAATCTGTCAAGATCACTCCTCTCTCTCCTTCCAGAGCTAGCAGAGACCAAAGGGGGAGGGACCTTCTCCAGTCTCACCAGGAGTCTGCCCATGGGTCATCTTCCCTTAACCCTCCCAAAGCCCACTCACCCACCAGAGGAATACTCTGGGGTTGGTCCGAGATAGACACGCCCCTCCCACCTTTCAGCCATCAGTGTTTGATCAGAGGGATGCCCCCCTCCCACTTCAGCTTCTGGGGGTCCACGGGGGACATCAGCAGTCCTCTTTAAACCAGGAGGATGTGGCAGAGAGCCAGCCCCACCCCAGGCTTCCTCTTGAGACCTTGTCCTGTCTCACCCCCCCCCACCCAGTAACAACCAGTAGAATCAACCATGGAGCTACATGAAAGGAACCTCTATAATCTGATCCCCTCCCTGCTACAGAGAAGGAAGGGAAGGAGTCCATGCTCAGAGTTAGGATTTGAACCCAGCTGCTTGGACAGTACTCTTTTCACTACATCCAAATGCTTCGTGATAAGATTTCACATTTCTATATCCCCTCAAAAGCCCTATGAACCACGTGGCCTGAGTCTTTTTGTCCTCATTTTAGAAATGAGGAAACTGGGGCTAAGAGAGGTCAGATAACTTGCTCCAGGACCTATGACTGATAAGAGCTAGATACACAGTTTGAATCCATGTCTCCTGGCAGGTTTGCCTTAACCATCCCCTGTGGCATCAGAGGTCTGACCCAGGAATCCCCAGCAGTATTTGTCTGTGAGACGTGTTTGGGCGATGCTCTGGGATATTGAGCACTGGAGGTCAGAGATCTGGAGGTCTCAGAATTTCTGGAAAAGTAACCATGGGAGACTCACAGGAAGGTTAACAAGAAGCCAGGTGACTCCTCCCCTAAAGAAAGGCCGGAGTTTAGGAAGTCAGTGATTTGGAAGAAGGGGCATCTAGTTATCTTTTGTGTCCTGGCTCTTCCCCTAGCATGAATAGTCCTTCTGGGCTGGGATAGACAATTGTTTCTGGTAAGAAACAATGCCCGTGCTGCTCCTTCTGAGGACATTTTTTTTACACTAGTTGTCTCTGATTCTCTTGTCAGTGCTGAAAAGACTTCGGGAATCTGCCAATGCCAATGACTTAGAAACAGGTGAGTTTTCACAGAGCTGTCTGCACACCTTCAGGGATCCTGGGAGTCTCTGGAGGAGAAGGAGGAGGAGGCCTGGGCAGCTTGAAAAAAGTAGATGAGGAAGAGCCTGATGTTGTTCCTTTAAGAAACAGGAAACCTCTGGAGGGAGGCAAACACTGTTCACCAGTGTGCTGGACTCTGTGTGGTCCTGTGGGTGAGGGTCCTGACCACCGCCTAGGGATGAGGTGGGGGGGTGGGGGGGTTTCTCCAAGCCTCCTTGTTGGCATCACTTGTTTGCATTTGGAGGCAGGACTACAGTTCCACAAATGTCTCCTCCGCCTTCTACCAGAAGAAAGCAAGTGATGGTAATAAGTTGCTTCTAATTCGTTAAAAGTGCAGGAATCTTTACCTACCCTGGCTCATTGGAGTCTCCCCACCAGTCTGGGAGGTGGAGCCTCCAGCAGGGATTTTCCTGACTGGAGAGGAAGAAGGAAAGGGCAGAGACAGCCAGCCCTCCTTGTCTTCCTGTCAGGGCATCAGAAGCTGCTGGACCAGAAAGATGAGGGGAATACACTGTTCTGCAGTCCTGTGGCTTCCAAGCTGGGAGAATGGCAGAAATAGTCATTGTACACACCTGAAGGGTGAAGCTGCTAGGCCCAGGTCACACATAGCCAGGATCAGGGCTAGAAACTCATAGATGCTGCAGGAGAATTCAGACTTTGGTAGCATAGGTCTTGAAACAGTGAAAAATCCTTCTTTTAATTAAGGCAAGGATCCAAAACAAAGAACTCCCTATTCCTGGTAAAGTTCTCCAATGTTCTGCTTTAGTTAAACAAGGTCCCACAGCAAGGTGAGGGGACCCTCAAATCCAAGTCTCTAAGACAGCACTGGGCTTGGAGTTGGGAAGGTCTGACTTTAGATTGTGCCCCCAGCTTATGAGTTGTGTGGCCCTCAACCCCTTTGAGTCTTGATGTCTGCATCTGTAAAATGGGGGCAGTTCTGGAGTGACTTTTGGGAGGGTGGGTGTGACATTCAGAGAGGTCATTCTTGTACATTATGTCAAAAACTACAAAGCTTGAAATCGAGAGACACTGAAAGAGTGGGTAGAGGCCCCCCCATGTCTGGAGCTCCTTGAACAAATTGGGGTGGAGATTAATCATCCTTACAGGCTGGGCCTGTTGCAGGAAGTGGTTAGAACCCCATGAGATGTTTCTGACTGAGTAATTCAAATTTGAAAAACCAGCCACCGAGCAGGAATCCTTTTTCCTTTTCTCCTGATTAGGGAAGGCCTGAAGTGACTGGCTGATAACACGTACAATATTCTGTACTGCTAGTCTCCCACTCTTCTATTACCAGGGAGGAGATGCCCCTCATTGTACAGATGAGAAAACTGAGGCACAGAGAGGGAGAGGGATATGTCTAAGACAGTTGTGCTTCCCTCCTGACTTGGGTTGAGGTGGAACTGGTCCTGAGTCTGCAGGAATGCTTGGCTTCTGTATGTGTTACCAACATTTTACAACAAACAGCTACACTTCTGGTTACCTCTTTAGACACCCCAAAGATGATGGGGCCCCCAAATTTAATAGTCCTTGTCCTCTATACGCAGATGAATTTGGCAAAGAAACCACCTACCCCAGTTGGGGATGGATTGGAGGAGATGCCTGCTGGGCCAAGGGCTTGAAATGCCTTTGGGTTCAAACTTCAGCCACGTCCCCTTCCCTTCCCTACAACTGGAGTTTTCTTGGTGCTTTGGGCATGTAGCTTTTAAGCTGCATCTCTATCAGCAAGTATTGGTCAGGATAAGTGGGTTTTAGTTTTTTTGGTTAAGATGAAATAGCAGAAAACGCCTCTTTCCTGGCTTCAGTGAAGCAGGAAGGATGGCATGCAGACTGCAGAACTTGGGGAAGGGAGAGATGGATGCTGGGGGAGGCCCTTCTGTGCTTAGCTCTGCGCCTTTTACATGGGAAGCCGACTGATTACTGCCCTTGGTGAACCAAGCCTTGCCATTCCCCCTTCTAGATGAGGCCTTGGGCTCGGAGAGTGTGGGAAGACTGTTGGGGAGGCCTGGCTGCCTCCTAGGATCAGCAGGGAAGGGAGAAGAGGAAGCAGTTAAGGACCTGCCTGTACCTGGCACTGTGCTGAGTGCTTTCCACATTTGAACTCCCATAGCTAAGCATTAAATTATGCAGTTCCAGTTATCAGTGCTGTAGAATTGAGCAGAGGAAGGAGCCCACTGGGGACCAGAACAGCCACAGAAGGCTTCAGGGATGCTGAACTTTGGAAGCCAAGACCAAAAAGTGTTGGCAGTGTAGGTGCGGGATGTTCGGTTCTGAAGTGCCAGGCCAGAGGTTGTAGGTACAGGTGCAAGCTCTCCTCCCGTTAGCCACCACACTTCCTGAAGTCTGTTGTCTTCTTTTCTTGGGCAGAGGTGCCTGGCACAAGGCTTAACAAAGGGTTTTTTTGTTGGTTCATTCATTCACTTCCCCATCTTAGAATCCTTCGTCTCCTCCCATGAAAAGCTGTCCTGAGGCTCCCTGCCACTCAGTGCCTGTCCCCCTGGAATGACCACTTGTGTAGTTTGTGCTTCATTGTCTGTGTGGGGCTCATGTAAGCTCCTCAAGGGCTGGGGAAGCCCTGTTTTTGTACAGTGCTTGGCATGTGGTAGACCTTGAATAGATGGCTGTCCAGTGATTGAGGCTGTCCACAAGGAGGAAAGCAAAGATCTCATGCTCTCTACCCTGGCCAGACTGTGTTGGGAGCGTGGGACTTCCTTCTGGGCACCACAGTTTACAAAAGGTACTGACAGTATTTATTAAGCACCTCCTATGTGCCAGAGTCCAGGCTTGGCACTGGGAACACAAGGGCCCAGAATGAGAGTCCCTGCCCTCTGAGAGTGAATCATGATCCATCCAGAGGAGGCAGAATTGGTACAAGCTCTGTAATGATATTGGCAGCATATACTAGGCATGTTACAGTATGCACAGTGTTTTATCAGCACTGTCTCATCTGGTGTTATTGGCCTGCCTATTTTACAGATGAGGAACCTGAGACTGAGAAAGTCACCGAGTTAGTCTGGGCGTGATTTGAACTCGGTTCTTTCTTACTGCAAGGCCAGTGCTCTACTGGGTGCCTAGTTGCAAGGGAGTTTGGGGGTGAAGGCAGTAGTAGGGGGTAAGTCAGAACAGGCTGAGCTTTGAAGGAAGTTTGGAAGAAGCTGGAGAACATGCAAGATGGTGAAAGTTCTTGAATTCATTTCATAGACTTGGAAGAACTGAGCCCATTTAGCCAGGAAGTCAGAGGGCTGAGGGGAGGCTGACCCACAGCTGTTTTGGGGTAGGGGGAGCTTCAGAGACCAGGCCAGACTGGGCATGAGATTGAGAGCTGGTCAGGTTTCCTGGCCCCAGAGGTCCTGCCTGTGTTGTTGGCCAGGGCTTGGACTGGCTCTTGGAGCTTTTCCCACCTGTCTGGAGCATCTGCTGTCACTTGGCTGGCTTATTAATGCCCCGTCTCTTTTTATATCTTCCTTGGTGATTTCAGCCGAATTCCTGAGAAGTGCTGGAGTGGGGCTTGTCCTGGACATGGGGATGTGTCCAGGTCCCTGTTTTGCCTAAGTGGGCCAATTCTGGAGCCCAAAAGCTCACTCAGAGTGAGAGCCTTCCAGGGCAAGTCTTGGGCTGTGCTAGGGTAGGTCAAACCTCCCTGGATGGAGAATGTGGTGTTGGATCAGAATTGAGGGTTTGGTGCTGGCTGAGGTGCTGAGGACTCCTGTGACCCCTTCTCACTGCTTTCCCAGCTCAGCCTTGGGCTTTTGGCAGTCACAGACAGGATCAGGGAGGAATGCTTCTGGGCCGGAGCAGCCATTCCCCTTCTCCCTGGGCCTGGTGCTTAGCTAACACTCCCTTTCTCCTTTCCTTCTCCTTGGCCCTTGGTGGCGTCAGTGCAGCAGCTGCTGGAAGATGGGGTTGATCCTTGTGCAGCAGATGACAAAGGCCGCACAGCCCTGCACTTTGCATCCTGCAATGGCAGTGACCAGATTGGTGAGTCCCTAAGGCTGGAGCAGGGATGGTGGGATGGGCAACTTCCCACAGAAAAGAGGGGGAGGGAGAGGAGGAGGAGGAGGAGGCAGGGGCAGGACCCAGTGCTTGTGCAATTGGGGAGGGCAGTCTGGATTTCAGCTCAGTGTGCTGTCCACTAGGAGATGCCCCTTAGCTTTGAGCACATTTGTGAGCTGGAAGCATGTGTTACATCAGTTCAGTTAATGAATTGAACTGGGGCTGGGGCCAGATTCTCCTGGGGTCTTTGTGGAAATCAGAACCCCTGGGCTTTCTTCTTGGCTTTGTCTCTAATGACCTTGTCACTTTGAGCAAGTCTTGTAACTTCTCAGGGCCCCAGTTTCCCCTTCTGTGAACTGAATGCATTGGACTTGAGGAATGGCCGAGGTTTCTTTCCTCCTGGTTAGCTGTGATTCTATGGCTCAGTTGTCCCTCCCAGCCATGCTGTCCCATGCCCACCTGTCAGGGAGGTGACACTCACCTGGGGTAAATCTTGAAGCTGCTGGCCCCAGCTTTGCTCAGTCCATCCCCAGCCTTTGCCTTGGTGCACCCTGTCACTAGAATCGTGACCCCCCTCCCTCCCCGCCCAGGAAGGGCTTACACCTTCTTCTCCATTTTGGCGTTTCTCCCTTGACTTTCAGGGGCCTCACGTTGGTGAAAGGGCTTTCAGGTCTGTGGGCCTCCCTGGGGGAAGGGGTCACAAGTACCGAGTGGTTTCTTCCTCCCCCATCCTGTTTACATGTTAAAGGCTGATTTCATCTTTAAAAAGTGCTTCTAAGTACATTGAACAGAGAAGAATTTCACTTAACTGCACAGCTGCATGGCCTACCATCGATCTGTATGCTCCACACAGTTCCCATTTCCTTGGGCACCAGCGAGAGCCAGAAGCGTCCTTAGCCATCCAGTTACTCCTTTGCTTGAAGCCTCTTACGTGCCATTTGCTTCTAAACTCTTGTCAAGAGCGTCCCGGGTGCCTCCTTAGGGGCTCCATTTGTGCTCCCTTACTCTTGGGAGCTGAATGGTGGCCCAGGAAATTTGAAGGCCTTTGTCATCAGACTGGAACTGTCTCTGCAATTGGGATTTTGGAATTCTCTGCCTGAAAAGGAAAGAACTGACGTGGATGAGCTAACCTTAGTTCCTGAGCTGTGGGGAACCTCAGAGGCCAACTGAGGATTCCGGCCCTTCTTTTAGAGTTGAGGAAGTGGGCTCAGAGATCAGGCCCCAGAGCTGAAATTAGAATTCAAATCCAACAGCTCCAGTGTACCCCTTTGCTGCCCATGGGCAGGGCAGGGTGGAGGAGGAGGGGAGGGCAGGGCAGGGCAGGAGGAGCCCAGCTCCTAGAGCCTTCTTTGCATTGTCTTTGCAGTGCAGCTGCTGCTGGACCATGGTGCTGATCCCAACCAGAGAGACGGGCTGGGGAACACACCTCTGCATTTGGGTATGTGCCCACACTGGGGTAGTGGGAGTCAGGGCTGATGTTCTGTGTCTGAACAGCCGCTATGTCTGCCTTCATCCCAGCTCCCTGGTGCTCTCTTAGTGGTGCCTGGGCTCAGTGGACCTTCAGAACCAACGTCTGGGGCTGAGATAGGAGAAGAATCCCCTTCCTCACCCCCAACTCACATCAGCATCCAGCTAAGGAAGCTGCTGAACCCCCTTCTTGCAGAGAGAGGTCTGCACTCCGGTGCTACTGACTTTGCCTGATCACTAATCATTTAAGTTTCTGAATGGGCGTGACTTTGTAGGGTGACCTGTAGGCAGTGGGGTCTCAGGCTCACATACCCAGGAAGGTGAGGTCTGTCCCTTACCACAGTACCCAGGCCATTTGTTTGGTGGTTTCCTGATGTGTCCCTCATGTCCCTCACAGCTGCCTGCACCAACCATGTTCCTGTCATCACCACGCTGCTCCGAGGAGGTAAGGTGTTTTTAAGCTTACCTAACTACTCCCACTGCCCCACCCCACCTCTCTGTGTTCCTTTCTTCTACCTCTTTCTTCCCTTCTTTCTTCCCCAGGGGCCCGGGTGGATGCCCTGGACCGGGCTGGCAGGACCCCCTTGCACCTTGCCAAGTCAAAACTGAATATTCTGCAGGAGGGGCACTCCCAGTGCTTGGAAGCTGTTCGGCTGGAGGTGAAACAGGTGAGGGCAGCCTTCAGTTCCACCATGTGTGCTCAAGAGGAGCTGAGAGATTAAGGCTTGTGGAGGTGATGGGTGTTGTGGGAGAACTGCAGGGTCCATTGTCCATGGGAGCTAACTGTGCTGAGAGAGGGTCAGGAGACCAGACCAAAGTTTCTACTCTGTCTGGGCCCAGCTGTGGGGTTCATCAAGGCTGTCACAGAGACAAAAGCAGTGATGTTTGGGCTTAGACCTGTCTGAGTGAGGGAAGTGCTCATACATCCCTTGGAGGGAGGAGCCAGGCTTGGCCAGTAGAGATCAGCTAAGGAGACTTTACAGTGAGCTAATGGAGGGGGACAAGAGGCACTGCCCAGAGATGGCTGAGGAGTTGGCACCTCAGTAAATAGAGAATAGGCATGTGGGGGCATTCCCATGCTAAGAGAAGGGTCTCCTGATGGACACCTGGTAAGAAAGGCTCCAGGTAGCCAGAGTGGGCCCTCTGGAGCCCAGGAGGAAAGGAGCAGGTTTTGAGGGAGAAGAGCTGCTACCTTCTGGGCTCCAGACAGGGCGCCAGCACCCACCCCATGCGCTCTGGACTGAAGGCAGCATCACAGAGGAGAAATCTGAGGCCTGGATTGGCTGTACGGGCTTGGCCCCTGGACAACCATGCTGCCTGCCTTGTGCAAGGCATTGTGCTGAGCGCTCTACAGGTATGATCTTCAGGATGACCCTGGGAGCCAGGGACACTGAATCCCTGACTCCAGGCTTGTGGTGCCCTCTGGTTGTCCAAGGGTCCCCAACTCTTAGTGGGGGTGAGTCAGGTGCTGTATTGTTGGGAGGAGGGGCCTGTGAGCCTCCCTTGGTCCTTCTGTGCCAATGCTTGGCCTCAGAGACCTCCCTAACTCTGCCCAGGGGTGTGAACTCCTCATTGTAGCCTTCTGTGGCAGGTGCCTTGGGCCATGAGAACGACGGGCACAGCCCTGTTTGACATTGATACTTTACGGTGTCAAAAAGCAAGTTCCTTAAAACACACTGTGAACAACAGTGCACTCCTGTTTGGAGTCATAGGGCACAAAGTGAAGGGCCTGCAGTCAGATCCAACCTCAGATACTGGGCCAGTCACTTCACCTCTGCCTCAGTTTCCCCAACGAGAAAATGGAGATAATAACAGCCCCTTCTTCCTAGGGCTCTTTTGAGGCTCAAAGGAGTGTGTTTGTCAAGCTCTTCACGTGTTTTAAATTGAAGCCAAATGATCAGTTTCTAAAGCAGGTCACTTGGGGGCCACAGCCTTTTCTTTCATGTTTGTTTGTCCCTGTCTGTGGGCCAAGGGCCTTTTCCTTTGTCCCTCTTGGCCTGCAGACTTGTCGAGGTTCTGCAGCCTCACCAGGCCCCGCCCCCCACTGTCGTTGTAGATCATACAGATGCTCAGGGAGTACCTAGAGCGGCTGGGGCAGCAGGAGCAGAGGGATCGGCTGGATGACCTTTGCACCCGCCTCCAAATGACGAGCACCAAAGAGCAGGTGAGGGCCAGGCCCAGGCCCACCAGCCTGGAAGGCACACCTGTGCCAGGAGCTGCCTTTACTGGACAGCCCGCTGTAGCCAGCCCCCTCCTGGGCATGGGGGACGAGGAGAAGGCCTCCTGGTTCTGTGCCAGGTGGAGGGAGGTCTTCCTGGAGCTCAGACCTGGAGCCGTGGGGAAGGTCTGCTGGTCCACCATACGCTCTCCTGTGGTTTTTCTCCCTGGCCTTTGATGGAGGGAGAGCAAGTCCAGTGAGGACACTGAGGCTTATCTGTTCTGACAGGTGGACGAGGTGACCGACCTCCTGGCCAGTTTCACGTCGCTCAGCCTGCAGATGCAGAAGCTGGAGAAGAGGTAGCCCAGAGAGAGGACCCTGCCGCCCCCTCCTCGACCTTTGCCCAGCTCCCATTATCCCCATTTCAGGAGGAGGAGAGATGCCAGCCCGTCCTGCTGCTCTTCCCTGGATCCCCCCTGCTCATGCCTGAGGGGTTCCTCCTTTGGCATCTGTCACCAGACCCTGACACTCCCCTCAAGTCCAACTGGGCTTATGCTGTTGGCCTCGTGCTGGACAGTGGCCAACCCTGGCAGCAGAAACCTCAGTGTGGGGGTTTCCAGACCCCTTTCTCCCTCCTTTCCTGGACACAGATGGGAACAGATGGGCCTGACCCCCTCCCGCCATTGTCTCTTAGGAGCTTTTCACCAGCAAAGATTTAAGTGCATCTCTTTGAGGCTTGTTGCTGTGAGCAGAGAATTCGGGGTGGGTGGGGAGCCCCTTTTCAGAAGACACAGAGGTTCTGGAGGTAAACATCACACCTTTTATGGGTGCTTAAACCTCAGACTTGATACTTCAGTGGATTGTGCTAAGCTAATTGAGGATTTTCTTTGGAGGTGGGAGGTTCTTGGTGGGGCCAGCAATTTGTGAGGCTGTGGTCTGCCTAGTGGGGGGGCGACTTTGAACCAAAGCATTGGATCCAAAG
This sequence comes from Bettongia penicillata ogilbyi, assembly GCA_023548195.1. Classification (NCBI taxonomy): domain Eukaryota; kingdom Metazoa; phylum Chordata; class Mammalia; order Diprotodontia; family Potoroidae; genus Bettongia; species Bettongia penicillata. Next base: position 4,251,659 of record JAJHZJ010000150.1, on the reverse strand, counting down.
TAGTTGGAAGTGTTTGGTTCAACTCTCCCTGGCCTCCCCTTGTGGGCAGAGCTGGAGCCTCTGAGGGAAGGCCCAAGGAGAAGCTGTCTCCCTTCTGGGACTGGACAGGGAGCCTTGTGGGGGTTTCCTGTTGAAGACTGAGGGCCCTCCTACAAGGGTCTGTCACTGCCTCTTTATACCATGGTCTTGGACCACTCTGTGGGCCCTGATTGCCTCTTTTCTCCTCCCCCCACTTCCATCCTTGACCCAAATTACCAGCTTGAATTCGTCAGGGGGGGTGGGGCAGGTCATTTGCCAGGCTCTGCTCCAAGATGCTCCCCTGAGCCTGTGGGAGAGGAGCTGAGACTTGGGAGCCTCTGGGAGGGGAGAACAAAACCCAAAGTGATGGCATTGAAGACTGTAGAGCCAGGGCAGGAGGAGGAAATTGGCCAAGGAGGTGGTAGGAACTTGCTGTCTTGATGCTGGAGGCCTGGCCAGCAGTTCTAGGGTCCCAGGGGTGGGGCCCCAGGGCCGTTGAGGGCTGCCTCATTCACCCTCAGGGTGTGTGACCAGTGCATTAAAGGGGAGCAGGAGCTGTGTGGGTGACAAGGGCTGGTGGACTTCTAGTTCCCTCATCCCCCAGACCCTGTTCCCATTGCCTGTGATGGGGCCTGGGCCCTAAGCAGGGAAGTCAGCAAAGCCTCCATTCCGCCATTTATTATCTGAGCCCTGTAGACCAGAGCCAGACCCAGCCTGCCTTAATGTGTGTGGCAGGTCCTCACCACCCAACAGGGAGGGGGCCAGAGCAGGGATGATCTATTCCTATCATGGACAACCAAATTGTCTTAGAGGAAGTGACCTGCCTGAGGTCACACAGACTAAAAACAAGTTTCCAGCCTTGGAGTCCAGAGCCCTTCACACACCTCCTCCATGCTGTGTGTGATGTCTGTAGAACCCAGAGAAGAACCAGGTGAGACCCCCACACCCTAGGCAAGGTCCACTCCAGAGACCAGTCTTGTAGAGACAACTCTTCTCTCATCAGCTCCCACTGTGGTGAGAGCCCGCTATTCTGGGCCCCCTAGGCCCTGCCTCCCCATGCCAAGTGCTGCAGGGCTGAGAGGCTTCTCATGGGCTGTCCTCCCCCTTGTTCTTTCCTGGGAACTTGGAGATCCCCACCCAGGATTTCCTCTAGGTGAATATGTCCCAGCAAGCTGGGCCTCTTCTCAGTCTGTGTGTGCCAGCAGTGTGTGTCAGCCTGTGGTTGATAGGGACCTCCCTTAAAGACATAGTCACAAGCCACTCACTGAGTTAGACACTGGGGAGAGCTGGGAAAGTGAGGGAGAAGGCCTGGGGTAGGGGGAGAGCCATTTTTCCCCCAGAAAGAGCTCCTTCTTTAAGCCTTCATTGTCACATGGACAAGTTGACCCGGAAAATGTGTTAGGGAGAGTGGAATTTCTTGTTTAGTGTGTGTGTATTTGCCAAAAGTCAGTGACCAGTGTCCCCAGTAACCCCCTAAGGTGGCTACCCTGCTACCTTGGGCACCTTCCTCACATCGGTTCTACCCCAGCGTTGTAGAATTGGAACGGTTAAAAACTCCAAGGACAGCCAGGGCTGAGAGGAATCTTCCGGAATGTTGGTCATCCTCACCTCTCACCCCCCACGTTCCCAAGAAGCAGTCAGCAGCCTTGTTTGAATCAAAGGAAACATTTGTGAATCTGATGTGTGGAGCATTGTGCTGAGTGCTGGGAATGGAGATAGAAAAGGCAGACTGGGTGAGGCAACCCAGAGTGGGTAGGGACAAAGCGGATGGTCAGGTCTCTTAAGGCCATTTACACCAATAACTGAACCGTTGACCAGGACTTTGGTGATTGGAGCTCTCCTTTCTGGGTCTTCTGTAGCTGTGGCTGCAGGCGTTTTGGGAAGGAGCTGTCCCCAGGCTGCAATGTTTTGGGGCGGCTTCCTGGAATCCTGGAAGTGAGCACTGAACTGGTAACATGGCCATTCCCAAGGCACTTGGCTCAGACTCCTGGGCTTGTCTCCATCAGGGTCTGAGGGCATGTGATCAGGTTTGTGGGAGTGGGAGCCTGGCCCCTGCTGCCTCTTGTCTCTCTTGGTACCCTACTACTTGGAAGGTGCCAGGTGAAGAGGGCTGGCTTCCTCTCTTCAGGGGATGTCCCCAGGGGGCCAAAAACTCCCCTGTATACCTGTGTGTAGGAACACCTGCTGCCAAGTGCTCAGGCCAAGGGACCAGCGCCTCAGTGGGGCTGCCCCTCACCATTGGCATCAGAGCCAGGTCTCACTCCAATCTTGGGCTCCCAGAGCAACAAGCTTTCTCCTCAGGCCACACTGCCTTTCCATGGGGAGACAAACCAATGACTGAAATCCCCTGGTGTGAGATGAGGGACTAAGGGTGGCAGGGACGGCATGCGCTGCCCCACCGCTAGGCCTGGGGATTCCCATGAGGCTCACCTGAGGGCTGGCATCCACAGCCTCTAGGCAGCCTTCCCTGGCGTGCACATAGACATCCCCTCTAGATAAAAGTGCTGACTGACCACCTCCTCCAGGGTTGGCCTCTCCTTTGCCCAGGTCATCTTTCTGTTTCCTACCTGTGTCCATGTTGGCTTCACCCTTATTAAAATAAAAGCTGTTTGTGCAAGAACTGTGTTGGTTTCTCTTTGGGTTGTGCCCTGTGGCTGACCCAGGCTGGGCGCCCCGCACAGCAGGGGTTTCTAATGTCTAATGTGGGACTGCATGGGATTGTATTGGAAGAGAGATCTAGGAGCTCCAGACCTTGCTGAGCCTCAGAAAAGGAGGCTCAGGAAGCAGAGGGTCTTCTTGCTCCCTGAGGGAAGGCTTTCTCCAAGAGGTAGGATTCCAGTTGAGTTTCAAAAGGGTTGGGTTAGGTCAGAATAGCTGAGGTGAACAACATCTGGCATGATTTGGTAGAGTCTGGACCCCAGCTGCACTGTGTCACAGTCAGGAGCACCTTGTTAGGTGACTTTGGGCAAGTCACAAGCTCATCTATAAAAACGAGGGGCCAGAGAACTGAACCTTCTAAGAATCTATGAACACCATCTCTTCACACCAGCTAAAAAGCCAGGATTATGCTGATGAACTTTCTCAATTTTCCTCAATTGTGGAGGAGACTAATGTAGGGATGGGATAGAGGTGGGAGGGTAGAAAAGTGGTTTGAACCAGAGATCCCTGAGGTAGCCTCTGATCTAGCCAGACAAGCAGCATCTGTATTACACCCTAGCTCAGAGTCGTCAGCATCATACCCTCCCCCTGATTCCCTAGAGCTGGGAGGGTCGTGAGAACAGGGGCTGTCAGGGCTGCATGTTGGGAAGGACTTGGCAATCACTTAGTGCACCCCCTCCCCCATGGAGGTATTTAGATACCTCAGAAGCCCTTGGGGATCTAAAGCCCCGGATCTTCTGCCTTAGGCAGGGCTGTATTCCTGACATGGTTCACTCCTCTGACTTCTTCCTCACTTAATCTCTCATTTCCAGGTTGTTGCTCCCACCCCTTGGATTTACAGAAACATAAGATGTTAGGGATCCAGCCTGGCCTATTCCTTTTTACCAGGCCCAGAGTCTCAACAAGCCCCAGTAGGTGAGGGAGCCGCCCGCCCTGACTCTCCGGCCAGTGTCCCACCGGCCTTCAGCTCGATCGCGCTGAAGCCAGGTCCCACGTCATTTAAAAAACGTTGATGCATCTGATTACGATCGGTGTGCCCTCTCCCTCCCATGTGTATCTGTGGGGGTCTCACTAAAGTGTCCTGAAGGGATGCTGGGGGCAGGGGGAGGGTCTGCTGTCTGGAGTCTCAAAGCCTTGAACTGTTCAAGAACTAACGTCATCATCACCATCAGAGCCTCCAGCACTTCCAGTTTACAGAATGTTTTACATGTATCATGTTGCTGGACCCTTGTAACAACCCTCGAGGGGCTGCTAATATTAAACCCATTTTACAGCGGAGGAAACAGGCTGCTAGGTCGAGGCACTTGTCCTCAAACTCAGTCCTCCATCTACTATGTCACCTAGCTGCCATCTGATCCAACCCTCCCCCCATCCTTTTTACATGGGCAGAAACTGAGGCCCTGCTAGTTGACAGCCATGGCCACAAAGCTAGCAACTTTGACTCAGAATTCAAATCAGCTCCCAATCTGGGCTTCCCCGACCCTGTATCTGCCCATCTGTCTGTAGTAGGGGAGGGGGCTTAGATGGTCCTCCCTGTCTTGCCCCTCCCTAGGATTTCCAGAAGGCCAGAGGACAGGCACTTTGAGAATCCTCCAGACATGGTCCCAGATGGCTTCATCTCATTGGATTCTCCCACTACCTCCAACAAAAGGTAATTAATTATTGCCTCTATTTCAAAGGCAAAGAAGGGCTCTGGGTAGTTGTTCCTTCCCCTAAGAATACAGAGTTAGCATGGGGCATAGAAAGACAGATGTGAGAGACCATTTTGCAGATGAGGAAACTGAGGCACTTCCCTAAGGTAGCAAAGGTCCAGCAGCTGAACAGATGCTTGAACCGAGGGATTGACTTGAGACGCAGGATTCTCCTTGCTCTGCCCTGTGATGCTCCCTCCTCTCACCTGTTCCTTCAGCCTCTCTCCCTCCGAAGTCCTCTTTGCTCTATTGCCCTACCCCTCCTCTGGTGTCATGGTTCCCCCCAGCCCCATTCAGATCCTTCCCACCCCCCCTCCCCATTCATGGAGGTGTTTGCTTCCTTTCTGCAGCTCCAGTCCAACTAAAGGTGATTTTAAATTCCCCTGTTTCCCTGGCCCTGGTGACCAGGCTGGAAACAAGCCCATGACACACAAAATGAGCCTCTGGGCAGGGACGAGAAATTGATATTCACTAATGGGAAACCTTGGCGTAGCTAATTAGTATTTATTTCCCCAAGTACACACCATTCAGATGATAAATAGCAACTCTCAGCCAGCTTCGAGTAGAGGATGATGAAGAAAAAACTGGAGTAGCATATGTCAGCCACCCCCTCTCCCCTCCAAACCACAGGACCCTGGATCCAAGGCTCATTTTAGAACTAGAAAGGAATTAGAGACTGTTAAGTCCATTTTACGGATGAGAATACTGAGGCCCAGAGATGCTAATTTACTTGCTCAGGGTCACACCCAGTAAGGGTTTGAGGTGGAATCTGAATCCATATCTTGCTGACCATGTCCAGGGCTAACATTGCACATTTCCTCTCAAAAGTCCTCTTCTTCTCTCTGTCCCTCCAGTAACAGAGACACTCACTGTCAAGTCCTGAGGGAGATTACCCTTAGCCCAGCCTTCAAGGCTCTCTGTGAACTGGCCCCAAGGTTAGACTTTACCTAGCCCTGCTCACCTGCATGGCTCATGTACTGCCTGCCAGGCTGGCCTGGCCACGGATTCCACCCTTTTCCCAATACTCAATGCCTTTCTGTCTTCACATCTTGACTCATACCAAGAACTGGTTCCCTTTGGGTCTCTGCTGCTTTCAATTCCGCTTCCACTTCCTTAAGTCCAGTTCATGTCCCCTTCTTCTGGGAAGCCTCACCACTGGTTTCAGCAAGAGGCCCCCTCCTCCAGGCTCCTGGAGTCCTTATGGTCAGGGCCACTTTGGGGACACTTAGGCCAGGCCATCTCTGGGAGACATCTTTTCATTTGAACGGCGTGGTGTAGCACCAGAAAGAGGGAAGGATTTCAGGTCAGGTGCTTGGGTTCAAGGGCTGTCTTCAGCTCCCTGAGCCTCAGTTTCCCCTTCTGTCAGATGACTAAATGAGGAGGCAGCAATGATACAGTGGAAAGAATAGTTTTGGAGGAAGACCTGAATTTTAATTCTGCCTCTGTTTCTTCCTGCCAGTGGGACTTGATAAATCACTGTGCTTCCTTATCTATAAATGAAAGGGAGGATTAGGAAGCCTTTCAGACTTCTTATACTTCTAGATCTACTGTCCTGTGGCCCATAACTCAAGGATTTAGTAAGTATCTACTGTGTGCCAAGCACTATGGGGTTAAGTACAGAGAATGAAAGAATTCCTAATCTCCAGAATCTTACATGCTGATGAAGACTACATAGAAATATAAAAATATATGCATATATTCTCACAATCTACATAGAAATGTAAATATGTATACATATATTCACACACAACATGTTTATCTCAAACAGTAACATATACTTGTCATATATTATTTATTTATACTTATCTTAAATATTAGTATATTCTTGACATATATTAACATATACTTATCTTATATATCAGTATATATGCTTTTCATATGTATTAATATATTCTTGCTTTTTAATTATATATTAATATATACTTGTCTTATATATTAACATTTAACATAATTATATATTAATAATACTTGTTTTAAATATGAACATACACTTGTCTTTTATATTAGTACATATAATTGTCTTGTATATTAGTATGTATATTTGTATTATATATTAACATACATTTATCTTATATATTATTTGATGTATTACTAATATATCTATATTAATATATAAAGTTAATAAATACAAATATATATAGTCATTAAATATAAGGTAGTTTGGGAGGTAATGAGCCATATCCATGTTGGCAGTTTACCTGGGAGGAAGATTCTCATATTCTCAGGCAAAGAGAGGGATTGGTGAGGTCAGTTTCATCATGCACCAGAGGACATCTTTTTAGAGACACTCCACCACCTTGCCTTGCAGGATCCAGGAGTGTAAATAAAGGTTCTACCATGAAGCCAGTGGCAGTCTATATGGCAATATCTGTGGTAGAGGATGGAGGAGATAAATTCTATGAAGTACTCAATGAGATTCTCTAGTCCAAGTCAACATATGCCTCAAGGCCCAGTTACTTAAATCAAAAAGATACTTTTATGAAGTGCCTGCCATGTACTAGGGACTTTATGGGATATTGAGCACAGAGAAAGAAAACAAATAGTATGCTGATAAATAAAGTTTCCATTTAAATAATGGAAGAGACCAAAGATGTGTAGATAGAAATCACACTCATGCCCATTGTGGATATTTTCTTTAATAAGAGAATTGGAAGATGCAGGACATAATGAGCCTCAATCAACATTTTTTTAAAAATTGCAATCTACCTTTAATTAATTACTATTAACTCATAAAAACCAGTGAAGAGAAAAAAAACCTATGGTAAGCTTGGTGTACCATCCAGCAAAGCCAGATCAGCCCTAAAACAAAAAGCCAACAGAAAGAAATGAAATGGAACCGATCACATGATTCTGATTTAGAACTTTTTTTATCCTTTTAAACTTTTATTAGTAATTGTTTCTGAAGAATCAAGATAGTTAGCAAGTTACTTTAGATTCATCAAGATGGTATTTTTTTTAAATTTAGAGTTTTAACAATGTACAATATAATACAAAACAACCACATGGATTTCCATCACTAAATGTTACCAAAAGTATCATTCTAAAGTGGTGAGTCTGCTTCCCAAGACCTATGTGAAAAGTAAAACTGAAACTACTTTGTGAGTTAGGACTGAAAGGAGCTATCATTGTTACAGTCATTGCAGTCATCAACATATTGTTTTCCTGGTTTTGCTTCTTTCACTTTGTATCAGTTCATATAAATCTTGTGATACTTCTCTGAATTCTAGATATGTTATTTATTACACAACAGTAACATTCCATCATATCCATGTACCACAACCTGTTTAGCTTTTCCTTAATCAATACAATGCCTACCTTCTTAACACTGGTGTTCTCCCAGTGACACTCTTAAGGTGGGGATCATGGGACACTATCATTTTCAAAGATATTAAATCACAGATGATAGAAAGCACATTTGAGCATCAGCATCTTACAAAGCAATGACTAGAAGGGAAAGAGAGGGTCAGTCCACAGATTCCTGATATTTTTCATGATGACTGGTTCCCAAGGAAAGGAATAAAGCCTTCACCATTGAGGACAGGGTGGATCTGAAGAGGCAGCAAGCTGGCCATGCCCTAGTCTACTCTGCATAAAGTGAAGGCAGAAATGAGAGATGATCTGCTTGCCTGCTGAACTAGAGGAACCATAATTATAATGGGGACTGACATTTGTGGAGCATGTTTTCATGCCTCAGTAGTACTTGTGGTCTCCAAATCTATGGTGTAACTAGACTGTGAACTTCTCAAGGGAGGAACGACTTTGCTTTACTTTTCTCTGAGTCTTTCCCCCCATCCCCATCCTGCATCCTCCAGCTACATCCATAGAAGGGGCTAGGATGTTTTGGTTGTTTGATTCTATAATTCCTGCAGGGGATCACCCACACAACACAGTCTAAGCAGGCTCCTAGATGGGGTCTTCTTGGCAGAGGTATCTCCAGACCCCTCTCCAAGAGGCCTTGGGTATACAGGTTGAAGAGGGAGCTAGGCCTGCTCTCTCCCATGTCATGATCAAATGAGATAATATTTGTAAAGCTGCCAAGGAGTTTCATAAGTGCTTCTCTCCTACCCCCTCCCTTCTCCATGTCTAGGGTAGGGTCAGTGAGAGGTAAATACATCCCTTTTTTGCTAGTAGAACCCTATCTCAGGTCAGGGATGGGGTGAAGGGGGCCACAGGGGTAAAACTGGATAGAGAAAGGAGACCCACCCTAAAGGAGTCCAACCCCAGAGCCAGACTGAGCAATCAGGGTTCTTTTCCCAGCAAGCTCCTTGTCTTGAAGCAGGTGGGCTTCAGAGATGGCTGGGGGAAGGGGTATCTGGAGAAACATGGTGAAGCATTATTCTGTACCATGCCAGGCTCTGACCCAGCCTCAAGTCAGTGCTCCCCTTCCCCTCCTCCATCCATCTCCTTGCTCTCCTGGCCCTTGGTCTCGATTTCCTTTGTCAGAATAATTAAGACCATCTGCTCCTCTGAGTCTTTTATCAGCCACCTTAAATCAGCCCCAGGAGCTTGCGAAGTGACTGGGTCGCTGTTTCCCACCCCACTGGAAGACAAAATTAATTTTCCTAGATAGGGAACCTGGCCCATTTCCCCCTTCTATTTCTCCTCCCAGTCTTCTGCTTCCCAGCTCAGTTGTGAGTCTGCCGGCCCCCCGATCACATCTCTAAGCCTTGTGGAGGCTTTATTGAGCCAGCGCCAGTTGGATCAAGCAGAATGGAAAACTCTTTGCAGCAGACCACAGGCCTGTTTATGTTGGAGTTGGCCCGCTGGGATAGAGTCAGGAGACCTGGGTTTGTATCTCTTCTGTGACTCTTGCTAGCTGTGGGTCCCTTCCCTCCATGGAGGCTTTTCCCTCCTCCTTTCCCTCTGAGATTAACATTCATTCCACTCTATAGATTTTGAATGTACACGGTCACTTGCATGTTGTCTCCACCATTACAATGTGACTTCCTTGGAGGCAGGAGCCATGAGTTGACCTTTCTTTGTATCCTCAGGACTTAGTGCAGTTAAACACGTAATAATACTTATAGATTGACTGGGTAAAATGAGGGATTAGGTCTAGATTTGGCAGCAGGAAAACCTGGATTCAAATCCTGCCTCAGACACTAACTAGTTGGAGGGCTCTGAACCCTCAGAGAGACTTAACCTCCCCATGCCTCAGTTTCCCCATCTTCAAAATGAGGGAGCCTTTTCCAGCTCTAAATCTTTGATTTTAAGGTCCTTTCCAGCTCCTGAGGTGGGGCTTCCAGGGGCAGTATGCCAGGGGATTGGCTACCACTCATGGGGCATTACTGTGGGGAGAGGGCCTGCAGTGTGGAGATGGAACCCTTTCACTGGCTGTGTCCTCACTGACCCTCAATTTCCTCCTCTCTAAAATGGAAATAAATAGTACTTGTTCCCACCTGTTCCTGGCACAGTATAGAGATGGGAACAATGATTTTTGCTCTTTCTGGCCCAAGAGGCGTTGGTAGTGAGGAACCCATGTCTATGTAGTCAAAGGACCTCTGTCCCCTGATTTGACTGGCACATAGTAGGCACTTAATGTTTCTTGACTTGAATCATGGAGAGGATGGGGCTGAAGAGGAGGCAAGGGGAGGATAGGCCTTCCAAGAACCAGCTGCCATCTTCCTGCTGTGGGAGACAAAGGTTCCCTGCCCCACCCCCAATCGGTAGGGGTCTGGAGGACCTGAGCCTCCCCTCTCCCTTGTCATGGGGCATGGGGAAGGCAGCCAGCAGGCTGCTGTAGGAGTAGAAAACTCATAAATGTGATGGCTTCTCTGGGAGCTCAGCTGCGCTCTAGCTAGCCCATCATGGAGAAAGATTGATGGACTTCATTTGTCTCTGGGGCAAGCCAGGCCTAAGGCTTCTACTCTCCAGAAAGGGGGAAGGGGAGGTTCATCCAGGGTGGAGAGAGGCCCTGCAGGTTTGAGGGGAAGAGAGGATTCACATGATTCGCACGGATTCCTAAGTCTGGAAGCAACTGCAGGCACATCTAGCCTGACCCCCTTAATTTTATAGACAGGGAAACTGAGACCCCCAGGGATGGTGAAGCAACTCAAATACAATCACACAGTTAGAATCAGTAGAACCGTGACCCTCTTTTGAAGCAGACCCTCCTTCGAGACCCAGCTCAGACACCATCTAAGGATGAAATCTTTCCTTGGTGCTTTGAAAAAAATGTGGATTTGACTTAGTGTATCCTGCACACAGCCCTGGTGGACTGGGTGAGGCTTTGGTGTGGGTGGAGGAGGGCAGAACCACAGCTGCTTATTCATCCCCAGAAGTACATCTCTGGAGCAGCCAGTTCTGTTCTAAGTGCCATATTGCAGAAGGAATGTGGATACTCCAGAGTTCCAGAGAGGAGAGAATTGGAAGTCAGGATGAAGGAACTGGCGCTCCTTCCCTGGAGAAGAAAAGACTTTAGGGAAGGACCTGAGAGCTGTCTTTAAATATCTGAAGGGCTTCTCATGTAATAAGATTAGTCTTTTTCTGCTTGATCTCTGAGAGCAGAACAAGGAGCCTTGGGTGTAGGAGGTAGGGACAAGAGCCAACTCAATGTAAGGAAGAACTTGCTAACAATTAATGCAGAGTGGAAACCTGTCTCAGGTGGGTGGAGTTTCCTGTTCCTGGATGTTTCCAAGCGAAGGCCAAATAGCCTCTTGTCAAGGTATTATTGCTGGAATCAGGGTTCCATGCTGTCCTGTTCCACCCTTGAACAGATTGGGTAGCTGGAGACCAATGCCTATCATCCACAGAAATCCTTTTTTAATTGGGTTTTCTTTCATCATCCATTGGTTGAAAGGATCAAAAAGAAGTTGATAGAAAATCTCTGAGGTCTCTGCTATCTCAGAAATGACTTGATTCCATGGGGAGGGGGAAGGGTTTGGGCTTGACCCAGGCTGGAGGAAGCAGGTGAATCAAGAAGGAATTCCAGAAGGAAAATTGCAATCTGGTGGCACAGTGGATAGAGTGCTGGTCCTGGAGTCAGGAGGACCTGAGCTCAAATCCAACCTCAGACATTTAGCAGCTGTGTGACCCTGGGCAAGTCACTTACCTTTGCTTGCCTCCATTTCCTCATCTGTAAAATGTGCTGGAGAAGGAAATGGCAAACTACTCTGGTGTCTGCCAAGGAAACCTCAAATGGGGCCTTGGAGAGTCAAACATGAAATGAGTCAACAACTACAAAGGTAGCCTGGCCTTGACTCCCTCACATGAGCAAGGGTTGGGGCGTGGCTTTGTTTAGCATGGGTCATTTAAACCAGTTTAGAGTGTCCTGGCACAAGATCTCCAACTGTACCCCAATACTGTTGGAAGCCTGTGAAAATTGTGAATGTCGTCTGCTTTTGTCTTTCTCTCATAATGAGTAAAAAACTACCTTCAATCCATTTTTGGCTGGAGTCCAACATGCATTTATTAATTAATTTTATTAATTATTATTTATTAACACTAAGTGCCAGGCACTATGCTAAGCCCTGGAGATACAAAGAAAGGCAAAAAACAGGCCCTGCTCTCAAGGACCTTACAGTGAAATGGAAGAGACAACATGCAAACCACTACACATAACAAGATTCATATAGGATGAATTGATGATAATCAACAGAGGGAGTGTCTTGAGGGGAAAAAAAGAGGGTTCGAGAATGGAAGTGGGGGTGGAGTCTGAGAAACCAGGCACAAATTGACCATGCAACTAATGATTTAGAGAAGGGACGGGTTGTTTGACCTGGTCAAGCTGAGTATAACAACAGACACCAGGGTTCAGGATAAGACTTGACCCACAACGAGGAAGAAGGACCCCCCAATTCCTAAATACACCCCCTTTGGAACCTTTTTCCTTCTCAGACCTCCCTCAACCATTCTCATCTCTTAACTTCTTAAGGTTAAGACCTGTTTCAACTCTTAATTCTTAAAGAACTTACTGTCTATACTTCTCTTTGGGCCCATAGCATGAACTATTGAGTTTATTTACCTTTCTCTACTTGGCCCCCAAGAGATGAGAAAGATGCACCCCCTTCCCTTCTTTACAGAGGTGGTGGGCTATGGGTATAGAACATTGCATTACTGTCAGAATTGATTAATGGCATAGTTTTACTGAAATGTTCTCTCACCCGCCCTAAGTTTTTTATTTTGTCACAATGGATGGTCTGCAAGGGAAGAGATGGAGAGATATTCAGAAATCAAAATTCATAGATTTAAAAAAATCTAAAAAGATATAAATTCAAAAATTTAATAATTTATCTACATACAAGCCTTATCTCCCCTGACATTCTGGAAGCTTCTTGAAAGCAGGAGTTGGGTCAAACTCTTAGACTTTCCTCTGTTCAAGGCCTCTTCTGATCCCTTATGGGGGAGCAAAGCCTGTGTTTTTGAAGGCATACCAATGGAATGTAAGCCATATGTTCATTCTATGAGTAGGAATGGTTTGGAGTACGGGTCCAGTGACGTCTTTGTGGTCCCAGAGAGGCCCAGTCTAGGGGAGTCTGAAATGGCCTTTCACCAAACTAACTCTAAGAAGAGCCACACCTAGGAAACCACACAGCCCTAAAATATGGGAATTCCCCGGTCTCAAACATCGGAGGTGTTCATTCAGTGAGGATGTCTGATGAATGGGGGAGTGAACAGCAAAGGAAGAAGGATAGGATAGAGAGGGTCCCTGCCCTCCAAGAGTCTACTGGGCAAGGTAAGGCTTAAAAATATGGGGTGACCAAGAAGAATTAACGGTATGTGGCTATGGGTGAGGCTGCTAATGGGTCGAGATCAGGGAGTGTTGGTGAGCCAAGAGAGGAAGAGAATGGGGGGAGATTTTGTGTTCATTTTTAAATGGAGAGGTGAAAGATTGGAGCTCCCCAGGGAGGCACCTTCATCTTGTTTAAGAAATTGGGGCAACTTATGGAGATAACTAGGAGAAATAGAGTCAGAGAGACAGAGGGATCCCACCCCACCCATCCCACCCCTCCCTTCCCTGGAGTAGCCAAAGATGGGACTTGCGTGCAGGCCTCTGTCAAGGAAGACTTTCTATGGGACACTGATTGTACATCATTCGGAGGTGTCCACACCTCTCTGGCACTCATGGTTGCTCAACCAAGGATCTCTGCCTTGTTTTCTACCTTCTTTCAGGAAACCTTTCACCCGCAGGACTGTAAGTCACATGCTTGTAGGCAGAAAGACAATTTCATGCATATTGTCCAAGGTTTCCTGGTCAGGGCTATGAGCCAAGGAGAAAGATGCAAACTTGAGCTCTGTGGCTTGAGAGTCTCTGAGCCCATGGGCCATAATTTGTCACAATCTCCTGGCTTCTTCTCCTACATCTTTCCCTATCAGTGGTCCTTGAAAGGCTCATGCTCAGACTCTGGGCACTGACATGGTCCCCAGGCCCTGGTCCTACCTCTTTGTAGGTGAGTTAATTCATCCCAGACCCCAGCCAGGCTGACTCCTCCCAGTATGGGAGGATTGATGGGAAAGAGTTGATGCCTTAACTGAGATCTGATTCCCTTCTGCAGCTGAAGCACTCAGAGGGGTGAGAACAAGCATCCTTCTTCACTTCCCTGCTAATAACTCCAGGAAGCAGGACCCTTTCTTTCCTCTCTGCAGAGGACTGCCCTCCTACATGGTGGGGTTGAGTCCCCTCCACCTGGGGTTGGGGGATCCCTGAACATGTGTCCCTCCTGGGAAGGGGAGCTAGCCTGAGAGATGCTGCATGGATCCGACGGTGGGCCCTGGCCCCCTTTGGGGGACCAGATCCTTGGGCTGGGAGGCATTGTTGGTGGTGGCTGTGGCAGCAGGAAGGGCAGAGGTGGTGGAAACGCTTTCTGAAATGCTTCGAGGCCAGGGCATAGATGAGGGGGTTGACGCAGGAATTGGCATAAGAAAGGCAATGGGATGCCAGGCGGCAGGTGTAGGTGGCCCAGTTGAAGGGGAAGTAACCAAACCAGAAATACAGGATGACCACATGGTGGGGCAGCCAGCAAAGGCCAAAGAGGGCAGTCACCGCCAACATGGTGCGGCTGGCCCGAGCTTTGGCCTGGCAGCGTGCCTGCAAGGCTGGGCTCCTGGGGTCCACCGTTACCCGGAGGAAGCAAAGGGTGCGGGCATAGGCCAGGCTTACCACAGCCACAGGCAGAAGGTATCCCACAGCAAAGGTCACCAAGTCCAGGGCCTGACGATGCTCGTCCTCCCAACCTGGCACACACAGCACCAACTGCCTGTACTGTACTGTCCAGTAGTAACTGAAGTAAGGTCCCGAAAAGAGCAGGGCCAGGAGCCAAATTAAGCCAATGGTTACCCAGGTGTTCTGGGCTGTTCGGAAGGATCGAGAGCGCAGAGGATGGCAGATAGCCAAGTACCTGGAGAAATGAAGGCAAACTGTCATGAATCCCAGCTTTGTCTGCCTTCTCTCCTCTCTGGGAGAGGCAGCAGTAAGGACCTGGTGCTCCGAGAGGCTCATTTGTGATCTTGGACAAAACACTTCAATTTCATGCCTCAGTTTCTTCAAGGCAGGAGAGGGACCTGTGACTTCTCTGGCATAGAGAATGCCATCATTTGGAGAATGACTAAATGTCATTATGAGATAATGAATGAAATATTGTGCTATAAGAAAGGACTGATAGGGAGAATTCAGAGACACTTGGGGAGACTTAGCGGTCTCTGACAGCAGAGGGAGCACCCACTTTGTGAGGTGAGGAACCCTAGAAGCCTTAAGTTAGACCAGAAACCCAGCAGGTGCTGGGTTATTTTTCATCTTGGCATCCCCGGGCACCAAGGCAAGGACTCTACGTGGAGTTATACACTCCAGAAATGTATGTTGGATTTGTCTAATTGAATCTGTGAAACAGCAGAAAGATCTCATTCCTGGGTTTTAATGGGAACACCGCTTTGTAAAAATAACAGGATTTTAGACTGAGAGCCAGAAGGTCCCTCAGAGGGCACTGAGCCCAACCGCCCCCCTGCCATTTTGTCGTTGCTTAGTCATCTCAGTCATGTGACTCTGTCTGGAATTTTCTCTGCAAAGACACCAGAGTGCTTTGCCATTTTCTTCTTCAGCTCATTTTTACAGATGAGGAAACTGAGGCAAGCAAGGTGAAGTGATTTGCCCAGGGTCACACAGCCAGTAAATGTCTGAGACTGGATTTGAACTCAGGTCTTCCTGACTCCAGGCCCATCACTCTATCCAATGCACCCCAAAACCAGGTCCCCTCATTTTGAAGAGAAGGAAACTTTAGTTTCCTTAGGGATTCCTTAGTTGCCCAGGGATTTTGAGTGACTTGCCCAAGGTGTGTGTTCATCCTTCATTGCCAAAGAAGACCATGCCATCAAAGAAATAATGACGTGACATGCACTTGACTTTGAGTGAGGGAGGTCACCAGCCTCACTTCTCTCCAGAGCCATCTGAATCCAGTGACCTGATATTCTTCAGGATGACTGGATATGACCCAGGATGAGGCAACTGGGGTTAAACTTGCCCAAGGTCACACAGCTAGTGAGTGTCAAATGTCTTAGGTGAGATTTGAACTCAGGTCCTCTTGATTTCTACACTGCTGCTCTATCCACTGCAACATCTAGCTGCCCCAACTTGCCCAAGGTAACACAGCCTGAGAAGCAGGATTTTATCCTAAGTCCTCCGACTCCAGAGTAAAGAGCCCACATTTCTATGAAGCATTAAGGGTTACCAAATATTTTATAACAATCCTGAGGAGGGGCTATTATAATGTTCATTTTAGAGATGGAGAAACTGGTTAGAACTTATGTCTCCCAGACTTTCATCCATCACATCATTCACTCATTCATTCAGCCAGTTAGTTGGCACTCCCTTCTAGTCTAAATGACCTGTGCATCACCTTAAGGAGAGTGTCATCATGTCCCCCCATCCCCAGAGACTCTTCTCAAACTCAGAACAGCATGTGAACCCAGAGTCCTGAGATCTCCCCTTCACCCCATCTGAGCCCCCACTTCTTTACCCTAATAAGCTCCCTGAAGGCAGGAGTTATATGCTTTTAAAAATACTGTATTCCCTAAAACGAACACAGTCCTTACACACACACACTTAATAGTGGATAGAGTTCTGAGCCTCGAGTCAGGAAGATCTGAGTTCAAATCTGACCTCATGTACTAGATGTGACCATGGGCAAATTACTTAACCCTATTTGCCTCAGTTTCCTCACATGTAGAATGGGGATAATAGTAGCACCGACCTTATAGGTGCTGTGAGGACCAAATGAGATCGTATTTGCCAACACCTGTCATGTAGTCGGCTCTTAATAAATGCTTTCCACCTTATGAGTTCAATATTCTCTCCATCCTTCCCCACTGCTTCTAGCAGGTCCCCAAAGGGCAGAGGAAGTCTAGGTGCATTTCTAACCCAGCCCCCCACCTCCTGAGCTGGATGTTGGGCAAGGGATGTCCAGCTTGCTACCTGTCCACGGAGACAGCGGCCAATGTGAAGCTACTGGCATACATGGTGAGATAGATGAGCAGATGCACAGTCTTGCAGGCAAAGGTCCCAAAGGGCCAACTGTCCAGGGTGTAGATGACAGCTTGGAAAGGCACGCAGAACACGAGGAAGCACAGGTCAGCCACGGCCAGGTTGAGGATGAACAAGTCTGTGGGGCTGCCCTTGGACCGTCCAGGTCTCAGCAGCCCAGCCAGCACTAGCCCATTGCCAACTGTGCCCAGGAGGAAGATGAGGGCGAAGACCACAGGGACCACAATGCCCACTGGCCCTCGGGTGCCCGGGTCCTCTGAGGTCACGTTCCACAGGTCAGGCATCTCTACGTCAGGGTGGGAGGAGAAGGGAGATCTCAGCCTCACTGTCCTCTGCCCTGGTCACATTACCTCTGGAGGATCAGGTCCCACTTTGTTCGTTCCACATACCTGAAATTGGTACAGAGATCAGGGAAGGGTCTAGGGACCCTTAAGGGAGGTTATCTTGTTACCAGCAGACTCAAAGAAGGCAGGCTCCTTAGGAACTCTTCTTACCTGAGATCAGCACGAGGAGTAGGGAGGACGGGGGCAGGGAGGGGAGGACAACCGGGTCACCCTCTTCCATTTCTCCCAACACTTGGGTCAGCCAGGCATGAAAAGAGAGAGATAGTCATTTGGCAGCTGTTCCTAAACCCAGAAGGCTGGCACATCGCCACTCCCATGCTCCCTCAGGTTCCCTTACCTTCCCTGCCTCAATAGAGGTATCACTCTCAACCTTAACTCTGTCTGGAGCTGTACCCACCTGATCTCTGAAGCACAGAAAGGGAAGGGATAAGAACCCTGGATTTGATTCGAACCCAAGGTGGAGGGGATGTCCTGGCTCAGAATCATCTCACAGTCCTTTCCCTTCTGCATCCTTCTCTCTCCAGCTTTCACCTGCTTCCTCCCTCCATCTTTTCAAATTGTTTCCCTCTTCCTACCTCCCCTTTTCTTCTCTCCTCCCGCTCTCTTCTCTTCTTTCCCACCTCCCTTTTCCCTCACTATCCCTCATTCTTCTCTTCTGCCTTCCCTGGATCTTCTCTCTCTTCCTCTTTTTTCTTTCCCTTCCACCGCCCCCCCTCCCCGCCCCCTGCCTGTTGCTTCTCCCAGAATGGACTCTTACTCTCTCCATCCAGTGAAATGGTTCTCTTCCTTTCTCAGTTTTGCCAGGTCATCTCTTTTCCTCTCCCTCTCTCTCTCTCTCTCTCTCTCTCTCTCTCTCTCTCTCTCTCTCTCTCTCTCTCTCTCTCTCTCACCTGCAGAGTACTCCATTGATTCTTCTGTGTCTGACACTGGTTTGGGAGTTAACCCCTCCGTTTCTGGTCCCTGCTTGGGTTTTCCTCTGTGTGCTCCCTTGCCTTCCCCCCTCTCATATCCTAGAAAGAAAAGGCAGGCTGAGTTCTAAGCGGGTGATGGAAGAAGAGAGAGAACTGGCAGCCAGGACGTCTGGGTTCACATCCTGAATTTGGGGCGGATGGTTATGAAATCACAGAATCTCAGACTTGAAGGCTACCTCTGAGTTCCACTCTGCCCTGGGCAGGAATCCCCCCTGGAGGATCGCTGACAAACAGGCTTCCGGGCTTGGTGTGACAGTTTCTTGGTCTGAGGTCCCTCGTCTCTAAGGCAGCTCATTGCTCCCTTGGACAGATTTAGAAGGATCTTTTATTTCACTGATATAAATATCCCCATCAGAGACACAGATTGCTTGCCCCTCCTCTGGGACTCTTGTCCATTTCTTTCCATAAATCTACCCCAGACAGTCCATCCAACGTGCTCTATATTATGTGGGTTCCACTTGTCCAGCGTTCTCTCTTTGTCCTTAGGCCAAAACTGTTCCATTCTATTTTCCATTTTTTTCACCTATGTTGCCATAAAGAGGCTGGATTTGAATTCAGGTCTTCCTGACTCCATGCTCAGTGCTCAATCCACAGTTCCACCTAGCCGCTAGTGATCCTTAAACCTCATCAGAAAATAAAGCAGTTTGTGTGCATATCCTTTGATCCAGCAATACCACTACTAGGTCTGTATCCCAAAGACATCATAAAAATGGGAAAAGGACCTACATGTACAAGAATATTTATAGCAGCTTTTTTTGCAGTAGCAAAGAATTGGAAACTGAGGGGCTATCCATCAACTGGGGAATGACTGAACAAGTTGTAGTTACATTCATATATGTAATGGAATACTATTGTGCTATAAGAAATGAGCAGACAGATTTCAGAAAACCTGAAAAGACTTATAAGAACTGATGCTGAATGAAATGAGCAGAACCAGGAGAACATGGTACACAGTAATAGCCACATTATTCAATGATCAACTCTGATAGCTCTTCTTATCAATACATTGATCTAAGAACATTCTCTAAAAGACTCATGATGGAAAATGCTATCCACATCCAGATATAAAGAGCTATGGAGTCTGAATGCAGATCAAAACACACTGTTTTCTCTTTTTCCTTTTTGTTCTGATTCTTATTCCACGACATGACTCATGTGGAAATAGTTGTGTGTATATGTGTGTGTGTGCGTGTGCATGTGTGTGAGTTTGCAGGGCAGCTGATTAGGCATCTTATACTTCACCTTGACTCTGCACTGTCTAAACAATTGCCAGTACATATCTTCTGGTAAAATGATCAGATTTGGACCAATCTTACCAGTTACTGTCTCCTTTAAGAGTGCTAGTCATTGCCATTCAGAGAAGATAATAATTGAGCTACTTGTGTAAGTAGGGGAGGGAGCTCCATGACAATCAGACAATATCAGCTTTTCGTTCCATTTTCAGTGATCTGGGACCAGCACAAACAGGAACAAGACTGTGGCAATGGTCAGAAGTCAGCAGGTTTTGAAAACCTTGTTACCTTGGAAGATGAAAAAGAAAGCACTTTTCTTTCTTCTTTTTTTAATTCTCTCCCAACTCTACCTTTCCCCCCTTATTTCTCTCAAAAAAGTCCAGCCTCAGTGTCTGATCTAGAGATACACCCTATCCCCTTCTCCTTTCTATGACCTGCAGGTCAGGGGAAGTTTCAAATGATGACTGTTGGCTGGATGGTCCAGGTGGGAGCCCTTCGTCTATTTCTTTTCTACTTTCTTCTAAGTCCAGTAAACTGTGTAGTCACAAGAAACCACAGCATTGGTCTTATGAATGACCTGGGGGGGCGGGGTTGTCCAAACTGAGAGAGGAAAAGTCAGATGTGGAATATGATAGATGTTCCTTTAAAAATAGGAAAACTTCCCCAATTGATAAACGGTCAAAGGATATGAACAGACAATTTTCAGAGGAAGAAATTAAGGATATCTATAATCATATAAAAATGCTCTAAATCACTTTTCATTAGAGAGATGCAAATCAAAACAACTCTG
Organism: Bettongia penicillata ogilbyi; assembly: GCA_023548195.1. NCBI lineage: Eukaryota > Metazoa > Chordata > Mammalia > Diprotodontia > Potoroidae > Bettongia > Bettongia penicillata. Next base: position 4,231,483 of record JAJHZJ010000150.1, on the reverse strand, counting down.
AGGTACCACATCACACCTATTAGATTAGCAAACATGACAGAACAGGAAAACGATAAATATTGGAGAGGATGTGGGAGAGTTAGAACACTACTAATTCCTTGTTGGTGGAGCTGTGAGATCATCCAACCATTCTGGAGAGTGGTTTGGAACTATGCCCTAAGGGTTACAAAAATGTGCATACCTTTTGACCCAGAAATATTGCTTCTAGGACTGTATCCCCAAGAGATCATAAAAATGGGAAAGGGTCTCACGTGTACAAAAATATTTATAGCAGCACTCTTTGTAGTTGTCAAAAACTGGAAATCAGGGGGATGCCCATCAATTGGGGAATGACTGAATAAATTATGGTATATGAATGTAATGGAGTACTATTGTGCCATAAGAAATGAGGAACAAGAAGACTTCAGGGAGGCCTGGAAGGACTTATATGATCTGATGCTGAGTGAAAGGAGCAGAATCTGGAGAACTTTGTGCACAGCAACGACCACAGTGTGTGAGAGTTTTTTTCTGGTAGACTTAAAACTTCGTAACAATGCAAGAACTTAAAAAAAAAAATCCCAATGGTCTTCTAAGGCAAAATGCCTTCCACACTCGGAGAAAGAACTATGGAATTCATTTGCACAATGTAGCAGATCATTTGTGTGTGTGTGTGTTTGTGTGTTATATGATTTCTTCCATTTATTTTAGTTCATCTACACAGCATGACCATGTGTAGATCCTATATAGAATTGTATGCTGTCTTGAGGAGGCAGGGTGTTGGTGGGGGGTAGGTGGAGGGGAAAATCTAAGTTTTATGCCAGTGGTTGTAGAACGTTAAAAATAAAAAAAAAAATAGGAAATCTTTCCTCAGTCTTGGCATCCTGGAGCTGGAGTCAGAAAGACCTGAATTCAAATCTGATCTAACACACTTACTAGCTGTATTATGTAACCTCCCTAGGCTTCAATTTCTTCTTTGTAAATTGGAAACCATTTCTAAAATGATCGTAATAGCCCCTACTTCACAGGATCAAATACAATTATATGTGTATGTGCATAAACTGAATACTTATGCATATATTTCCACATTGTATATGTATATACTATTGTGCATATTGTGTGTGCATTGTATATACACAATAATGTGTGCTGTGCATATATGTATACACAATAATATGTATTGTTCCTATATGTATACATCATACATGTATATATTATTGTATATAAATGTGTGTATATACATGAATGCATAAGAGCTTTGCAAACCTTAAAGCATTAATATGAGCTAATAACAGTTCTTGTGTCATCAGCATAGGGTTTAGTAGCAGATGGTGTAGTCTTACATGTGGAGACCGAGCGCCCCTGGTGGCCTGCGGGAATACTGCGGTTTTCTTTGTTTTTTTGTTTTTAAAGGAAGGCTTGTTGTGTGGCTGTACTACCACCTGGTGGACATGTCGGATATTGCAATCCCTCTTTGGATAAGTAATACAGTGAGGGCCATACTACTGCCTTTCTATAAATTCTGATACTAGAGAGATTCTAATAATAGCTAACTTTATGTAACTAACTCTATGCCAGGCACTCTGCTGAGTGTTTTACAACTGTTATCTCATTTGATCCTCATAACAATTCTAGAAAGCAGGTGCTGTTATCATCCCCTTTTTACAGGTGAAGAAACTGAGGCAGGCTGAGGTAAAGCGACTTGCCTGGAGTCATACTGCCCAGGATAGCTGTCTGAGGCAAGATTTGAACTCGAGTTTCCCTGCCTCCAGGTCCCCTGCACCACCTCGTTGCCTCATGGACGTTTTCTGGTAAAGGTAACAATGTATTCCAGGAAAATTTAAAAATGGAGAAAATGTTTTTAGTTGTCTCAGGGAAGGCATCTTTCTTGGAGGAGGTGAACAGCTGAGCTGTGCCTTGAAGGAAGGATTTGGGAGTGTATCATGTGACTTTTCTGTGACCATGAGAAAGACAGAATGTATATGTCACCTTTGGGGTTCCAGAGCCCTTCTGCACTCAAAAACTCTGAGCAGCAGCAGGACTGAGCTACAACTTCAGAATACTAACAACTCGGTACATTTCTCCCTTCTGGCCAACAGATAATGGACTAGAGAATGCAACTAGCATGTGTAGACTTGGCCAGTAGGTGTTACTTGTTCCTGTTTGTTGGTCACAAGGGAGGGTTTTTATTTTCCATTTCTCAGGGGGAGAGGTGGAGGAAATAGGGAAGGAGAGATAGCAGTACTGACAGAAAGGAAGAAAAGAGTAGCAGTGAATAGTTTTTTTTTAATACACAGAAGACAGTCAAAGTAAGTTTAGAAAGGAACATAGACAAGCAGAGTCATGTGGTTATTCCCTTGCTAAATTTGAATTAATAGAAAAAACCCCAACAGTAATGAGACATACATAGTGGGAAAAAATCTGTGCATAACACTTTATAGTTTTTTCTTTGTATGATGAAATATTATTGTTTGCTGATATTTAAATCTGTAATAAAAGTGAAAACTTTTTTTTAAAAAAGCACAATGTAATTTAAAAAAAACCCATTTGAACAAAGGCCTGGGACCAGTGTTACAATCGCTATAAAGGTGGGATTTGAACTCAATTCCTGTGGCTACAGAGTCAATGCTTTTCTCTGGCCATGATATCTGTCATACCATCTCTTTCAGGCAGAGGAAATCAAGGAAAGTTTCTTGAGAGAGGTGACATTTCAGTGACATAAAGGATGTCATATGTACAAAAGTATTTATGGCAGCTCTTTTTGTAGTGGCAAAGAAATGGAAACTGAGGGAATGGCTGAACAAGTTGTGGTGGAATATTACTGTGCTGTAAGAAATGGTGCAGAGAACGGCTTCAGGGAAACCTGGGAAGTCTTGTGAGCTGATGCAAAGTGAAGTGAAAAGAACCTTGTACACAGTAAAAGCAACACTGAAACAATTTGTCTGTGAATGACTTAGCTATTCTGACTAATACAATGATCCCAGACAGTTCCAAAGAACTCATGATGAAGGATGCTAGGCGCTTCCTGGTCAACTCTGAGTGCAGACTGAAGAATATTTTTAAAATTTTATTTTCCTTCCTTCCTTCCTTCCTTCCTTCCTTCCTTCCTTCCTTCCTTCCTTCCTTCCTTCCTTCCTTCCTTCCTTCCTTCCTTCCTTCCTTCCTTCCTTCCTTCCTTCCTTCCTTCCTCCCTTCCTTCCTTCCTTATTTTTCTTTTGAAACAGGGCTAATATGAAAGTGGCACTCTATCCACTGCACCACCCAGCTGCTCCCAATACGTGAGTATACCTGGTCTTTTCTTTATTTTTTAAAGTTTTGCTTACCACCTATATGATTTTGGGCAAATCATTTGCCTTAACCCTAACCCTCCCAAGGCCTCAGTTTCCTCATCTGTAAAATGAGAAGATTGGATGAAGTGGACTCTGAGCTACCCTCCAACTAAACATATGTGTATCAAGGATGACTTTTATAGGACTGTCTATAGATGTGGTTGGATCAACATCTATGCCCACATTTGTAAGATCAGTCCTAGATAGAGACAAGACTTGTATGAGATGGGGGAAGTAGAAATGTCCCAAAGATGCAGGGACTCCAAAGAGTTTGCCCTGGTTATCTTGATTGGATAAAGGTTTCACATGGTGGCATAACTAAAACTTCCTTGGGTCATTTTAAAGTTTAAGAAAGCTTGTCTCTCACAATTGCCCAATGAGACTCATCATATTGACAAAGAAGACAAAAAGGAAAATCATATTTACTGGAGAGGTTGCAGGAAAACAGGCACCTCAGTGCAGAGTCAATGGGGCTGTGGATTGGTCTAGTCATTCTGGAAAGCATGCCCTCCAAAAAGATCAAAGAAAGTAGAGAAAAGACCAGAGCTGAATGAAAATTTTACTTTCAAATACAAGAATCAAGAGAAACATGAAAAGGTAAACATGAAAGAAAAACCATAAGAGACTTATTGAAGTTGAACTGCTTACATTCCTACATGGAAAGATGATATTTGTAACTCATGAGACCTTTTTCAATATTATGGTAGTTAGAGGGAATATATATATATATATATATATATATATATATATATATATATACATACATACATACATACACACACACATATACATACACACACATATATATGTATATATAGACAGAGGGACAGCATAAGCTGAATATGAAGGGAGAATACCTAAAAAATAAAATTTATTACAGAGTGGAATGTACTACAAGTAAGAGAAAGGGAGAGGTAGAATGTAGCAATTCATCTCACATAAGAGAGGCAAGAAAGAACTTTCACAATGGAAGGGAAGGAGAGGGAGATGAAAGGCAATAAGTGAGCCTTAATCTCATGGGAACATGAAACCTATTCTTGACTATGCCCAGAAGTACCTGGCACAGCCCACCCTGGTCCCAAAAGTGTTTGTTAATATTAATACTATTAACAAAGGTATTGTTTAGCTTCCCTAGCACACAGATGACAGTCAGGGACTCTGGCACCACCTCAAAATCCTTGGAGTGTTATCCGGGGAAGAAGACAGAACAAAACTCAATTGGATATTGGAAATCTATTGTACCTTGCATGAAGGCAGTGGGGGAGGGGATAGGAAAGGGAAGATAATAGAAGGCACAGCAAATTGGGGAAAGAGATAATCAGAAGCAAACGCTATGGTGGAAGGACAGGTCAAGGGAGAGAATGGAATAAATGGAGGGCAGGATAGGACAGAGGGAAATGTGGTTAGTCTTTTGCAACATAACTATGATGGAAGTGTTTTGCATGGTTACACATATATAACCTATATTGAATTGCTTGCTTTCTCAATGAGGGTGGGTGAGGAGGGAGAAAGGGAGAGTATGAAATTCAAAGCTTTAATAATGAATGTTCAAAATTGTTTTTGCATGCAACTGGAAAATAAGATGTACAGGCGATGGGCTATAGAAATCTATTTTGTCCTACAGGAAAATAGAGGGGAGGGGAATGGAAGAAAGGGGGAGGTGACAGAAGGTAGGACAGACTGGAGGAAGGGTGGATATGGTGCATGCTATTCTGGGGTGGGGGTTGGGAAGAGATGGGGAGAAAATTTTCAATTCAAATTCTTGTGGAAGTGAATGTTGAAAACTGAAAAATAAATTATATGAAAAGTTGTATTAAAAAACAAATTTAAAAAAGTAGACCCACATGTACACAAATATCTATAAGCTGCTCTTTTTGCAGTGGCAAAGAATTTTAAGGCAAGGGGTGCCAAACTGTTGAGGAATGACCTATGAATGTAATAGAATATCAGAATGCTGTAAGAAATGGGAAAACTGACAGTGAATGGATAAAGTGAGCTCACAACCAGATTCTGGCATTTGTTAGCTGGTTAACTTCCATGATGGCACCTAATCTCCCTGGATCTTAGTTCTTTCAGCGTTAAAATTGAGGGGCTGGATTTCCCTGATCCTCTACATTCTATGAAAACTAGGAAAGACACTGGAGGTCACATTCTCCTCTCTAGAGGGCCTTGCTTTCCCTCCTGCTCACCCAGAAATTTTGATTTTTACAAGCCAGAGAGAGACTGAGCCCTGGGTGAATTGGGCAGAAGCTGAGAATCTGAGTTGGAAGGGGCCTTAAAAAGATCTTTCAGACACACCCTTCCAGCCTACTTGGGGCAGGGCGTTTGTGGTTGAAGGACCTTGGGAGAGGTTCTCGGTGAGAAGGGTGGGCAGCTGGCACGAATAAGAGATTCTGGAGATGCTGAGTCTGACTGGGCAAGACTTCCCTCTCCCCCTACTTTCTGCTGCCATCATTTTGCGGGGAAGGGAGAAGGGATGAGGCAGAAATCGAGGGAACCCCGCTGCCTCCTGCGTGATACTGGACGGAATCCCAGGGTTTATATCAGCTAGGAGCGCTGGGAGAATAACCTAGAATCCCAAAACCAGGATGAGCCCAGAGATCGCTTTGTTCTGCCTCCCTCCATCTCAGAGTAAAATCCCACTTGCACATTTTCAGGAGTGGGAGGAGGAAGGAACTCCAAGTACACTCTGCGGTCGCGGCACGCAGAGTAGGGAGGCAGATAGGGCAGGCTAGGAAAGGTTTGGCATCAAACGCCCTCCAGGGGCGTAGACCAGGCCCGCATCAGGGCAGGAATGTCAACCTCCAGGGGTTGTGTGCGTACTCATACCAGCGGTCCCCTCCTCCTGGGAGTTGGTCCAGGCCCCGCCTTGGGAGCTAAGGCACCCCCCTTTCCAGGATAGGAGACATGGCCCCGGGGACGCCGGGTTCTCTGTGACTGTGGCAGGAGCCCCTAGACACCGTGGCAGCGACTGCCTCCAGCTGTCCCAGCTTCTGCTCCATCTTTTACTTGTGCTCTCGGGCTCAACCAGCTCCAAACGGGAGGAGGATTCGGACTCGACCACTCACACTATGTCTGGATTCAGCCCTCGGGCCCCACGCCCTGTCCCGGGTTCAGGCGACTGGCCCAAGCCCAAGTACCCGCTTGCCGGCTGCTTTTCCTTGACTACTTCTAAAATCCTTCAGAACTGCCCCTGAAGGCCAGAGCTGGAGCCAGAGCACTCGAGGTGATCCCACCTATGTACGGAACGGGTCGAGGCGCTAGCGACGCAAGCTGAAACAGAAATGGCCCAGGAATCGGGTCTGGGAGCACGACGAGTGCAGTCCTGGGCCAGTGGACAGCGCCAACTTAGGCATCTCTTCCTCTTGAATGTTGGGGGCCCACTTTCTGTCCTCGGTGGGTCCTTTGCACCTTGTGACGCTTCTCTTGACCCCCAGGCACGGTTTGCTGCTCTGCCCAGGCCACCCATATCAAGCTGCTTAGGCTGGCATTACTGGTGGCTATGCCGGCCTAATCGCGCGACCCTGGGCCTGCAGCAGTGTACCTGGTGCCTTGATGGCCAGTTTCAAAAGGTGCCTCCACCGCGCTGCCAAGGCCCTGGACGTCCCAGGACCCGAGCCTCCATTTCTAGTAACCTCCAAGGCCAACACCCTGTTTAACTTGGTTAAAACCCCCAGGATCTCAGCTCCACGGTCCTGACATTGCAGACGCTGAGCTTGGACAAAGCAGCAGGCTCTCCACCTTTCTATGAACCAGATCACTGCTGGTTCTCGCATTCCAGGGTCACCTAGCATGACTGGGCGTTCTCGGCCTGGCCAGTTCTCATGCCCCGGCTCACACTAGAGGAACCTAAGAGGTCGCCAGGACACATGCCCTTCCTCCTGGTCCAGATCTGATCCCAAGGAAGTGAGGTAGTGGGGCAGGGCAGCCCTTCACCCCAGGAAAGGGCCTTACTGGGCACTTATGGCTTCTGCCAACCTTGGGGGTTGGGCTCCAGCTCCCATCATATCCCAAGTCTCCCCACTACCCACCCATGAGGGAAGTTCTGTCCCTCCCCCTTTCCCCTCTATAAGTTCCACCACTGAGCATCCAATAAGGGTCAGGGGTCAGTCCCTGCCCAGGGCAGGCCGGGCTGAATGCTCCAGGCATTGTCCCTTAGGGAGTTGCAGCTTCTGTGTGTGCAAAAGTGGGCTGGTTCCGGAGAGGGGTGAAAGGGGGGCACTGGCCTCTTGCTGGGCAAGACTTGAGCACCACTAGATTTTCAGTCTCTCCCCAGAACTCACCCTGTCCAGGAACCTTTTCAAATATAATGTACCTCTCCTTCAAACCCCTATCTCAGTGTAATCCTATCCTTCATCCTTCTGAGGCTTCTCTCCCTAACCCTAAAGTGGACCTTCACCTGCCTCACCCTTTTACTTTAGGAACTGCTGGCCTCAATATGGAGCCAGAGCTGGGTTCAAATCCTGTCTCAGCCTCTTACTGTGTGATCCTGGTCTAGTCACTCTCTGAGGCTCAATTTAGACTTGGGAGAGGCTGAGAGGGCTTCATATACTTCAGGTGCTAGATCTGGGTAGGCTATTATTATTAATAAATTGCCTTGCAGGGGGCCTTAATAAACTGGGGGCTCCTCAAACTGTCATGGGAGACCATGTCAGATAGAGGGGCAAACCTGACCTGCCTCAGTGCCAGGCCTCAGGCCATGGGGTGAGACCTAGTGAGTGGATACATGCAGGGTTTACTCAGCCACTATGCAAGGCAAAATTACCTCCCCCACATACCCACCAGCCAACCAAGTAGCAGCTCCAGCTTTGGGGTGAGAGCACCCCACACATGATGGAGTCACACCCTCTCTCTGCCCCCACCATTTACTGGAGCTTTCTTAGCTGTAAAAGGAGGGCCTTGGATTAAAACCCTCTACTTTTAAATCTATGTTCTGCTCCAGCTCCTGGGGAAGGCCTCCTTGAGGCTGCTTCCCTGGCCTGGGTCTGTGTCAGTCACCACTCTAAAGCCCACTGGGCAGGCAGACCCAGAGCTGGGGAAACAGAAACCAAGGGACAAAGCTGGAAAGGTAAGCGAGTGTTCTAGTAATGCCTTCTCTCTGCCCAAGGGAAGGGAGGGGATGAAACTACTCTGCTCCAGAGAGGTGGATAGGACCACCCACTCCCTCAAGACAGCCTGTGTGCTTAGGGAGGACCTTATCTCATCAGGACTCCCCTCCTATCCCTCCTAGGCCCTGTCCTTTGGAACAGGGATATGGTAAGGGACTGGGGGGCGGGAATGTTACCTCCTCTTGGTCTCCCATGACTGGGAAGCCTCAGGTCTGCATCTGGGAGGGGAGGGGGGGCCACGCTCTGTCTCTAAGTATATGTGAAAAATCTAGGAGACTTGCTCCCCAGCCTCTGCTCCCAGAATCTCAGGGTGGGAAGGGGCTTCAGAAGTCATTTAGATCCTTGAGAAATACTGTTTCTCCTGGATGACACTCTCAAAGTGTGACCATCTTCTTTTGGGTGGAAAATGTTCATCCACCATGTGAGACACCCCATTCCACTTCATTTTCAACAGTTCTAACTGTTAGCCATGATCCCAGGGGCCCAGCCTAGAGGGTATTTTTCAACAGACACAGGAAACAGAAAACCTAAAAGGTCAGATATTCGGTTTCCAGGCACTTGGATTGAGATACAATAAACGAAAAGGCTGGAAGGCCCTGGGCTGGATGGTGCTCTTGCTACTTCACCTTCCGAAGGCAGGCTCAGTCCATCCCTTGGCTTCCCAGGATAGCTTCGAGCAATCTCTCATGGGATGGCCCCATGCTGCTTTCCCACCTCCACAAAAGCCCTCACGCAGTGGTCAATGTTTTCTTCGCTGTGAACAGCTGAGATCTGAACTCGGATCCTGGCTTTTCCTTGGGGCACCACAGGGTAGCTGAAGCCGATGACGTAGATCCCTAGTAGGAATCCTTGAATATCAAAGTTTTGAACTGCTCTCCTTAAACACCCCCAATTTACAGACTAGGGACACTGAGGCCCAGAGAGGAAAGGACTTCCTGAAGGTCTCCCAGAAGCCATGTCCTGTGCCGAGGCACCTCCCCAACTTGCATAGGGCCAAAGGAAGCAAGGGGAGGCAGTACAGGTTATATTGGCTGGGCCAGAAAAGCCAGTCTTCTGGTTCTGAAAGGGAGGAGTGGGGAGGGAGGAGGTAGAGGAGAGCGAAGGGAAGAGGGAGAGTGCTTTTGGTTTCCTCTGCAACACTTTTTCCCTGATCCTACATGGTCTTACTCATATTCTCTCTTTAGATATAATCTCTGTAGCCTAATTTACACACAGGGAAACTGAGGTCTGTGTTGGGTGTAGAGGGAGAGAGACTTGGCGTTGAGGGCAGAGTCAACTAGCTCCTAGGGTTACCTCTCTTCAGCATGTCCTCAGCCATGACGGATGCCAGTCGGGCATCTCCCAGCATCACAGGACAGATGGGGTGTTGCCTGCCAGAGATGGTGAAGCCAGCAGCCTCCATCTTGCTACGAAACCTGCACCAAGGAGGGAGAAAAGCTGGGCTTGGTCCCTGAACCCAGACCTCAGAAATGCAGGAGGGGAAGGGCTGGGCATAGGGTCAAACCTGCTGGAAAAGTTACTTTGGCTCAGGCTGCAGGAGAGACAACGAAGTAGGAAAGAGCTGAGGAAGCACAAAAATGGCTCTTGCCAAGTTTAGAGATGGTTTACAACTGGCAGGGATGTCTAACATGCTGGAAGAGAGAGAAAGGCAGATGATAATAATGGAATGAATTTCATCAGATGGAAGGAAGTTAGTAAGGGCTAAGGTAAAAGTCTAAAATTGGGTTTGAAAAGCCCAAACCGCAAGGACAAAGAAAGGGGAGATGGGACTACCCAACAGGTCCTATAAAAAAAGTCTGGGGGTCTTAGTGGACTGTGTACAAGGGGACATGGCATCCAATGAGCTGATGCCATTTTGAGACAACAGATCCCTAGTGCTCTTGACCTTGGTCAAACTACCTTTGAGGTGTGGGATCTGTTCTGGAGGCTACATTTTGGGAAGGACATTGACCAATGTGAGGGATCCAGAGGAGGTGACCAGGGCAGGGGAAGGGTATGGAGGGTTCAGCCATAGAAATATCACTCAAAGGAGCTGGGTTTATTTGATCTGGTGGACCTGAGTGTGTGCAGGAGGTTTGGGTTTGGTCTCAGTGCAGACAACAGAACCAGTAGCAGTGGTAGGGAGGGAGATGCAGAGAGAAGGGAAGCCAACATTTGGGAGAGCTGATCCAAAGTGGAGGAGGCAGCCTTGGGGGGAGAGGGGCTCCCCTGGTCTAAGGATCAAACACGGGAGCAATCACTCCATGTTGAGCCTTCTCCAGAGGGTAGAGGAGAGGGTCTTAGGGTCCCTTCCACTCCAGAACCTGAGTGTGGAGACAAAGCAACATGGCAAGAGCAAGAAATGACCAAGGTGTGGAGAGACAACAGGGAAGACCTACACACAGAGAACCAAACGGATCCAGACAGTGGGGAGCATCCCTCAGAGTGGGGGGTATGGGCAGGACAGGATGGAGTTGGGATGCTGGGAGAGGGGACTTGGGCCAGGACTTCCTCCCTGCCCCATGCTGGGCCTCACTGTTGGGTCTTGGCAGCCATGGATTGGGCAATGGCACTGCTCTCCATGAGAAGGTCCAAGGCCTTGGAAGCACACCCCACTACAGCAGGGGGAAGGCTGTTGGAGAAGAGGTAGGGTCGTGCCCGCTGCCGGAGAAGAGAGATGAGATCTCGAGGTCCTGTTGTGTAGCCCCCTAGGAGAAGAAGATGGCAGATATCATCCCAACTGTTCCCCAATGCCCACTGTGTCCCCCCCAGGCTGAGATCACCCAAGTCATACACCATGTACCTCCCCACCTGAGAGACTTTGGAGGTGAGGCGAATAAGGAGCCAGTTCTACTGGTTCTGTTTAGGCTCTGAGGGCAGAGTATAACCAATACAGGTGGGACCAACAGGGGGGCCTATTTCAGCTTCAGAGAAGAAAGGGAGACTGACTGTTATCTGGAAGGAGTGAATTTCCCATCCTGGGCAGGCTTCAAGAAGATGCTGGATCACTCATCAGGCAGGTTTCACTCAATATACTTAAGTCTCCAGCCTTGAACACAGTAGGCATTTAATAATGCATGTGCTTTGATTGATGTACAGAGAATTCTGGGTAAAGTATCCTCGGAGGTCCTTCTCAACTCTAGACTATTCATTCTGGGGAGGAGAGAAGCCCCTCTTTCGCCCTCAGAGCAAGGATCCTGGGCACTGGCCAGGGGAGGGGGCAGAGGAAAAGGTGATCTAGACAACCTGAAGCACCCCCCAAGGCTTTTCCCAGGGTGGAGTTGATGATGGTGACTTGGTCCATTACTCCCAGCAGCTCATCAGTGCCCCTGCAAAGGAATGGTGCCCACTTATTATCTGCCCTGGGGTATAGGATGCCTCCCTTCACCTCCATAACCTGCTCCTTCCTGAGTAAGCTGGGTTTGATTGGTTGGGGGGCAGGGAGGCCTTCTAGATGAACCCTTTCTACCAAACCCCTTCACATGTTGCCTTTCCACTCCCCATCCATCAGTCCTCTGTCCTCAGCCCATTTATCTGAGTCTCTGGTGATGGGGATACTCTGAACATTGTATCCTCTCAGCTACCTGAGAAGTACATACATTCCTCCTACTATCATTACTACCACTTCTGCCCCCTGGAGATCCTTCCAGGCCCCCAGGGAACCTCAAGGCACCCCAGGGAAGAAAGATACACCAAAGTGGAGACTGAAAGGGACTCTGGTCTCCAACCTAGGTCTGCCACTAACACTAAGCTGTGTGCTCTCTGGGAAGTCAATTAACCTATCTGGGCCCGAGTTTCCACTAAGGTCCCTTAACTTCGGGAATCCTTTGGGTCTGTGCTCTTCCAGCTGCCCCTCTGCCTGGGATGAGTGAGTGCCCCAGCAGCACCAGGCATGCCAGGCTCGGACCTACAACCAGGGGCTGGGAGAGCCAGACCAGTGAACTGAGGAGGGAAGGGAGGGATACCTAAATCCTCTGGAGGCTTCCTCTGTGACAGAAAACCACAGGAAGGTGTAGGAAGACCAGGTGATCTGAGAAGAAAGCCTCAAACTGATGGTCCTTAACTCATGCTAGCCTGTCCAGGCCTGCTCTCTGCCTCAGTTTTCCCCTCTGATGGCTGGACCCCCACTGGGTCCACCTACCACCCCACTAGGGCTGTGAGAAAGGGGAGGTCATACTTTATGGTCAGAAGCCTGGGCCCAGGCTGAGAGTGTGGGGATGGATCATAGCTTCTCACCGGCCAGTTGGTCCAAGGAAGCCGGTGGCATGACAGTCATCTATAAAGACCACAGCTTTGTACTTCTGAGCCAGCTGGCAGATCTCCCGAAGAGGGGCAATGTCACCGTCCATGGAGAATGCCCCATCTGTGGCCACCAGCCTCAGCCGATGCTTCTGCAGGGGGACAAGGGCAGGGGCCAGGCTTGGGAAGCACCCACACTTCTGTTCCCAGCACCCTTTGGGAACCGAGGCACAAATCTTGCAGGTCAGGGCTGGGGGTCACCAAGCAAAGGGAGCTCACATGTATGTGCAGAAGAGGAGGGAGGCTGGTTAGGCAGCGAGAGCCAGGAGCAACAGGACAACAGATCCAGGCAGCACTGAATCCCAAATAGGTGGAAACCCAGGGAAGACCTCCAGCACACTAGGAGGGATTCTCCATGGAGGACACACAGGGTCCCATGAGTCAAGATCACCCAGGAGAAGAGTGCAAGGTGGGCTGCCACCTGCTCGTGGAGGGATTCTGGGGACCCCCATCCATGGGAGCAGCACATCCCTGGCATTTCAGCCAGGGCTCTGCACTGGGAGGTGCAAGTTAGGAAGTCTTGTTTCTGAGAAGCTGTGTGGTAAAAACTGGGCAAAGTTTGAACTTAAGAGTCAGAAGACATCTGGGTTCAAATTCTGGCTTGAGAACTAGCTGTCTGACCTGCCTTCCTTCCTCTCCCTCATGTTTTCCTTCTTTCTCTCCTTTCCTCCCTCTCTGTTCTCTTTCCTTCTTTCCTCCTCCCTATTCCTCCTTTTCTTCATTTCCTTCCTCCCTCTCCCTTTTCATTCCTTCTTTTCCTTTCTTCTATCCTTTTTTCTCTTTTCTCCCTTCCTTCTTTTTTCCCTTCTTTCCTCCTTCCCTCTACCCTTTCCTTCCTTCCTTTTCCTTTCTTCTATCCTTTTTCCCTTTCCTTTTTTCCCTTCCTTCTTTATTCCTTCTTTCTTTTTTCTCCCTCTCCCTTTTTTCATTCTTTCCTCCTTCCCTTTCCCTTCTTCCTTTCCTTTTTTCCTCCCTCCCTCTATAAATTGAGACTAACAAGACATGTGCTACCTTATCTCATGAGGCTGTTGTGAGAGAAGGGCTTTTTGAATCTGAAGCCCTAACAGTTGAACTGGGAGGAAATGAGTGTCAACATCCAGTTACCTGGGCATCCCGGAGCTTGGCTTCCAGATCCCACATGTCCATGTGGCGATAGCGGTACTTGTTGGCCTTACAGAGACGAATGCCATCAATGATGGAGGCATGGTTGAGCTCATCGGACAGCACTGCGTCCTCCGGGGTCAGCAAGGCCTGTGGGGAGCACAGACCTCCAAAACTGGCTACTGCCAACCCTGCCTGGCCCTGGGCTGCTCCAACAAGTCTGCATCATCTTAGCCTGGCTGGGGTCCCACCCCCCACCACCTTTGAACCCAAGAGCTTAGCCTGACAGCCTTGAGCAGGACCAGGCTGGGGTCCTTGTGGCCCCTTCACAAAACCCTGGCGTTTTTGAAAGCTGTATCCTCAGTGGCTCACTGAATCTTAGAGGAAGCTTGGACTCCTCTGTTTTCTCACCTCCTCCCCTTCCTGGAGGCTAAGGTTTTTTAGTGATGTCTCCATGGTCACACCAACTTTCAGAGGCAGATTGACCCCGAGGCCAAGAAGGGCTCACCATGAGCTCAGACTGTGTCTCTCTCATCATTTTAGAGACTGGCCTGGTTTGTATGTGTACATTTGGACATTTTTCTCTTATCTTTACTGATGTCTTTTGCTTTTTCTCCACTGTCACTTGTGGGGATCCGAGGTCTCTGATCAAGGACCTTGTCACTTATCTCTATCTCTGCATAATTTAACATTTTTAATCTCATTTTATTGATATTTTTTGTATCACATTTAGGAGTGAAGGAAATTAGCTTTCATTAAATACCTACCAGATAGCAGACACTGTACTGAGAGTTTGATCCTCACCACCCTGGGAGTAGGCAGCTGCTATATGACCCCCATTTTACAGATGAGGGAACTGAGGCTGGCAAGTTAAGTGACTTTTAGCAGATGTCTCTCTCCTTTTCTCCACTCTCATTTTACAGAGGAGGAAACTAAAGCATACAGAGGTTAAATGACTTTGAACACAGGTCTTCAGATTCCAGGACCAGTGTTCTCTCTCCTGCACCAATCAGTTTCTTTCCATTCAGCATCCTTCCCTCAGTGTCCACGGTCCGTTTCTTGGCATTCTAAGATGTTCTAGGTACGTGCCTGGAATCTGACTTTGTCGAGGAATGGACCAAAGGCCTTGGGAGTCTCCAATAAGGCCTGCCCAAGAATTCCAGACTCTCCTCACCTTGTGCCCTTGGTACCAGGCAGGTCTCAGCCACATAGGGCCCTGGGGCCAGCCAGGCCAAAGTTCACTTACCTCAAACAGTCCAGCGTTGGCATCAAAGCAGCTTGGATATAGAATGGCATCTTCCCTCTGGTGGAAGCGGGCGATCTTCTCTTCAAGGGCTTTGTGGATGGCCTGCATAGGAGAGGCAGAGAGACACCAGATAAGATGTGCGGGTCAGGGGAGCTGGGGGAGGAGCCTCAGCCAACTGTCAACCACTCTCTGCCAAGGCCCAGGCCTCGGTCTGCCCAGGTTCAGCAGAACCAACAGAGGATCTAGAACATAAGTTCCCTGAGGGCAGGGACTGGTTCATTTTTGTTTCTGCACATGCAAAACCCAATATAGTGCTGGCATGCAGGAGGTGATTTCTAGACACAAGGGTCACAGACTTCTTATTCCCTAGAGGAGCTGAGGGGGAGGGAAGGATCAAATTTTGAAATTGAGGGTTGGAGTCACTGAGCCACAGAGCTAGAGAGTGAAGGCACCTAGAGCTTGCCCCAAGAGTTATCTAACCTCTTCCATAAAGTCATAGAATGGTGGAGCTAGTATGGCTTTCTTACATGAGGTGTCGGAGATGGGAGGGAGCTTAGAACAGGGAAGGTCAGAGCTTGGAGGGAGCTTCAAACAGGGAAAATCAGGGTTGGGAGGTAGCTTAAAACAGGGAATGTCAGGGTTGAGAGGGAACTTAGAGCAGGGAATGACTGAGCTGGGAAGGATCTGAGAGGGAATGTCCGATCTGCTGTTTGGGTGAGTAGGAAACCATTGAACATAAAATACCAAAACTGAGATGAACTTTAGGACTTCAAGGGTTAAAACAGAGAGGGAAACTCACAGTTGAAACCCTTAATTTATTCATTCATTTACTTCTTCAACAAACATTTATTAAAGGCTATTACAGTAACTATCCTGATGACATAATTATTAAATATTGCTGGAGATACAAAAATGGATATGAGCCGGGCCTGTGCTCAGAGAGGACGCTGTCCAACAGGCATCAGAATAAGCTTCCATATAACCAAATGTGAGAAGTTAGAATAAAAGAAAGGACAAGAACTGAGAGAAATTCAAACACGGGAAGATTCTACGGATAAATAAAATGAGGTTCCCAGATGCAAACTATTTCTCAGGCTCACCGAGCAGGCACACCAGCCCCCAGCCCAGCATCCTTTCCTCCAGAAAGACCAAAGATTGTGCTTGGCCCAAAATGCCATTGCAGAAGCAGAAGGAAGTGGCCTGGGTGGTGGGGAGAGTGAGGGGATGTTTTTGAGGGTGCCTCCATAGTTACTCACTAGGTATGGGGAAGGGGTGCTGGGTCTGAAGTTGATAGAAAATTGTGTATATAATGACAGAAATCGTTAAAACCAAATGTAATAGGGACTATCACTCCCTTAAATGATCCCTGTAATGTCAGAATTTCACTACTGTTCTTACATTTCTACTTTTAAGATATTTACTCTTAATTAGGTTGAGCTGAACCACATCCTAGACACACCTCCATCCAGGGATTTTGCTTGGGTCGGGGAGCCCAGCTGGATCTCACCTTCTCCTGTCCTTGCCTCCTTGCCTTGGGACTGATGGCATGAAGGGCAAAGCAGCCAGGCCGAGGCGACTTTTCTTGCCTGGATTGCCAAGGGCCACTGGCCTCTCATGACCCACCCTAGCCACCTTCTCCCCTTCTCCTCCTAAAGATGTAAGCTTTTTCACAAGTCCTGGAGTTGGGAAATCCAGTGGCTAGCCCCTAGGGAGGCAGGTTTGCTACTGGTTTTCTTAGTTAAAGATGCTTTAAACTTATGGCTTTGATTTATTTCAGGACTTGACAGAGGCAAAGGACCTGAATTTGGTTCCTGCCTCTGGGATTTGTTTGATCTTGGTCAAGACCTAGACTAGATCAGGCAAACTGTTATTTCTTCTAGGTTAAAAAATCTAGGCTCTTGTACCCTCAAGGCCAGCTTTGGTGGGAAAGAAGGATATCAATCCATTGACATAGACATAGAGGTTTTTTATTTTTACAATGGTATGGAGGACAGTCAAGCACTTAACATAGTACCACAGCACATAGTAGGCACCTTAGTAAATGCTCCTCACCCTTTTCCTTTGGCAAATAATGGCAGTTTGTATTTCTAGAGTCCTTTCCACACAAGAATTCCAACAGGTTACACCCATATTCTTATTTACAGATAAGTAAACTGAGCCTCAGGCTCTGAGATGGATGGGATTGGTCTCAGGTATCAACTCCTCCCAAATTTTACTCCAAGCTTCTCTCAGAATCTTAGCCACCTCAGAAATCCATCTAGTCAACATCTTCATTTTATAGTTGGGGAAACTGAGGCCCAGAGGGAGGAAGTGCAGCATTGAATTCTTGGATTATAGCCCCTCAGAGAGCATCTTGTCCATCAATCACTCATGTTATAGATGGGGAAAACTGAGGCTAAGGTCACATAGGATGTAGGTCACAAAATCAGGACCCAACTTCTGGGAATCCCAATCCTGTGTTCCATCCATGTGAGTGCCCTGCCCCTTCCCCCTCTACTGGGAAGTCTAACCTCTGGTCTGGGAATCAGATTTTTAAAACTGTTCTAATGGGTTTCCTTCAAAAACATTTACATGGATGACTTATGAAGCAAGCTGCTGGCTCATGTACAAGGGGACCCTGACCCAGAGGCAAGACTGAGGGCCCCTGCCCTGTGCCTTTTAATTCTGTAACTGAGAGAAGAGTCTCCCCAAATCTGCTCACCCCAACTGAACGAGGTCATGTGGGGCTATGGAAAGAACCCTGTCTGGTGAGAGCGGACACCTACGTCCTTGTCTAAAAACAACTCAGTTTCCCTCATCCATAAAATGAGAAGTGAAGAGAGGAAGAAAGGAATATTTATGCTAAGCACTTTACAAATATTGTCTCACTTGGACAACAACCCTGTAAAGGAGGTGCAGCTATGAGCCCCATTATACAGATGGGGAAACTGAGGCAGGCAGAGATTAAGTGACTTGTCCAGGGTCATACTGCCCAGGGCAACTGGCCATCCCCCAGGCTTTTGCTTCACAGAATCTCTCTCTTCCTTCAAGGCCCAGCTGTTTTCTGGAGGATCCCCCTAATGCTGGTACCTCCCCTTTCCAAGCTGCCTTGCATTCAACTTCTTTGAATTTGTTCTGTATCCAGTGGCCGTATCCTCCAGCAGGGATTGTTTGTCCTTATATCCCCAGCACTTAGCATGGGACACAGTAGGTACTTAATAAAATTAGTTGCTTGATTTCTCATCTATCTGTTATTACCAGCCTAGTAAGGCAAATAGGGGACAAAGAGGGATTTTATCCTCATTTTACAGATGAGGAAATTGTCTGAAAGTTCAAATGATTTGTCAGATTTGTCTTACTGCCAGTCAGCAGCAGAGGCAGAACAAGAAGCCAGGTGTCCAGTCTCCCAGGCCTGGGCCTGCTCCTCTGCTCCATGATGGAGTTGCCCAGAGCCAGTGAGGCAGGCCATTGGGCTGGAGGAGGCAGCAGCTGGGGTTCCAGCTTGGCAGCCTCCCGATAACTTGGTGGCCTCCCCCCAGGGCATGGGTCTCCCTCATACCTGTGTCCCACAGATGAATCGGACAGAGCTGAGGCCTGCTCCAAACTGCTCCAGGGCTTTCAAGCCAGCTTGGATCACTTCTGGGTGGCTGGAAAGACCCAGGTAATTATTGGCACAGAAATTAAGGATCCCTGTGGTAAAGAGGGAAGAGAATTATAGGGTTCAGATTTGAGAGGTCTTCAGCAGTCACTCAGAACAACCCTCTTACTTAACAGATGAAGAAACTGAAGCCTAGTGGGGGAAAATGACTTTCCCGGGTCTACTCGGTTCAAAGTATGAGTTGGATTCATCCTCCTATCTCCTGATCTTAAATTCAGGGCTATGGGGCATATAACTACATATAAGCATATACCCTAAAGACATCTGCATAGTGCAGTGTACAAAACATTAGACTTAGAATCTGGGAAACCTGAGTTGAAATCTGATCTTATTCACCTACTAGCTGGACACGCCGTTAAACTCTTTCAGCCTCAGTTACCTATCTGTAAAATGAGATCCCTTTTAGCTCTGGTGACATGGTTATAATGTGTATGTGTGTGTGTGTATGTGTGTGTGTGTGTGTGTGTGTGTGTGTGTGTGTGTGTGAGAGAGAGAGAGAGAGAGAGAGAGAGAGAGAGAGAGAGAGAGAGAGAGAGAGAGAGAGAGAAGGAGAGAGAGAAGGAAAGAGTGGAAACAAAGAAAGAAAGAAATAGAGTGAGAGAAGAGAAGGGAGAGACAGAGACAGAAAGAAGAGGGTGGGCGAGGAAGGGACAGGGAAATGACTGGAGCAGCCTGGAAGGGATTAAGAAAAGGGCAGCCAAAGTCAACAGCAGTTTCTGAGGCCCCAGGCCCCGGAGTAAAACCAAGCTCGAGGTGCAGATAACCCAGCCCAGGATGGACATGGAGTCACACCTCACTTGCTGGGGCTGCTGCTGGTCAGGTGTCCTGGCTCATTTCTTGCTAACTAAGTCTAGCTCAGAAACTGAGGCCACTAACCCAGATGGAAGGATCCCTGCAGGCAGCATGTGACTCAGAAAACCCCACATTTACATAATCTCTGTTCTGTTCCCTATGTTTTACAATTGTTTTCCAAGTTTATTCATTTATTTGTTTTCAGTTTTCAATATTCATTTCCATAAGTCTCAAATTTTCTCCCCCTCCTTCCCTCCTCCCTCCCCAAGATGACACATTCCTATCAAACACATTTTCACATTAGTCATGTTGCAGAGAAGAATTAAGGGAGAAACCACGAGAAAACAAAACCAAACATAACAAAAGAGAAAACAGTCCGCTTCATTCTGTATCCTTTCTCCAGATGTGGAAGGCAATTTGCCTATTCTGAAAATGCCTAACTACATTATAATCTGCTTCAGGTGTCTGGTGTTTGGCATCTCCACTCTTGATTTTTTTCATCCACCAACACTTCCCCCTGTTGAGATTTAGGAGTACTGGGATCCCAAAATAACATGCAGGTCCTGTCTGAATGAATTCAACCCAAACCTTCTTTCAGTCAAGGACAAGGTTTATTAGAACATGGTCCAAGGTGGGCGTGATTCTAAAAATCTGCCATATTGGCTAGACTCTTAAGGAATGAAACGTTTTCATGGGGGCAAGATGGATCTTTTATACAGAAGCCTGTAGGAACAGAGAAGGGGTCTAGATGGAATTAAGGAAGGGGTGGTCCAGGGTGGGGCCAGGTACAGACAATGAAAGTTAATTAACTGGGAAGGGTGAGCACAAGGGCCACAGGCCATGTGGGAAAGTCCAGGGGCTTTTTCTTTTTTTTAGGTTCCGGATCCCATTCCCACCCCCCAATAGACAAATGAGAAGGAACTAGTGATGAGGCTCAGCGTACAGCCAAAAATGTTGGGGCACAAGGTTGTCCCCCCAAAATTCTCTTGTCTCCAAATCAAGTAAAGGCATTTACTGCAGGTGACATATAACACAACACACCAAGCAGGCTTCCCTGCTCCTTAAGGGAGATGCAGCTCAAAGGGGACCTCAGCTTATCTTAGGTCCCCCAAGGGAGAGGGGGATGCCCCCGAGGAGAGGGGGGAATGCCTCCTCGCCAGGAGAGGCTTATGCTCTTGTAGCTTGTAGGGGTTCTTAGGGTAAAATCCTGCTGTGAGCAGGGAGATAGGTGACCAGTGACACGTAGGCAAAGGGGCCAGGGAGACAGGTAATCAAGGACAGTAATTTCACTCTTTCAGGCATTATCTTTCCTTTGTCCACGGGTTAGTTTTGGTATTTCTTTGACCAGCCTACTTGAATCTCAGCAGCATTAGAGATAATGGGAATCTCATCATCTCCTCCCTCAAGAAGTAGATGCCTAAATTCACTTGGGAAAACGGGTAAGGATCACGAATTCCTCGTAACTAGACTAACCTCACGGTTTTACAGATAGTGAACCTTGGGCGCAGAGTGGAAATGGCTTTTCCAAGGTCACGAAGGGGTGGTGTCAATACTATGAATGGAGTTTGTTCTACTCACCTGAAGGATACCAGTCCTTCATGTGGCACAGGAAATGTTCCTTCTCTGCTTCCAGGCCCCTCCTTCCCCATTCCTAAATGTTCTCCCTCTTCCTTCTCTCCCTTTCTTCAGATTGTTTGCATCTTCATGGCCCAGAGCTGCCTCTTCCAAGAAGCCTTCCTTAAGAACTCCAGCTCACACCATGTCTCTCCCATAGAGAGCTGACACTTGATATTTCAGGCATATTTAAAGGTTTTCATTTTTGGGGGGGTGTGGGGGGGAGAAAAGGCATTGATTGCTAAATGTCTGCATACTTCATTCTGGACACAGCATAAAAACAGGTTGAGGATACAAGGAAAAATCCAAGGCTGCTGTCTGCCCTAGAGGTGCTTCTATTCGAATAAATGTATTCAAGTGGCTAAGCCCTGATATTTCTGCTGCTGCACCATGGTGGTGATGATTCAGCCCAACAGGCACTCATTAGGCACCACTTACAAGCAGAGGTAAAATACCAGCACAGCTTTCAGGAGGCATTGATCCGCACTGGAGAATATAGGGGATATTCTGGGAGTGGCTGGGTAACTAGATGAGGCTAAGACACTGGGTTCCTGAGATCCTAGGATTCTGGGTTGGGGCTCTCTGAGCACTAGCTTTGGAGTTAAGAGCCCTGTGGTTGAATCACATGTTCACTTGCTTTCTATGTGATGCGGGGCTGTTTACACAGCAGGGATAAAATGCCAATCACATTTTAATAAGGGAGGGCTCCTGAGACCCCAGGCAACTTCCTTACATCTCTCTGTGGGCTGCTTTTATCAGTTTTTTTTTTTACCACCTAGCAGACTAGACTATTTTTCTCGAGGGGTTACTGAATATATTTTTATTTAAAAAAAATTCCCTGTCTTAGCCTTGAGGTTTTGAGGGGTCCATTGCTCTGGCCTGGGGAAGGCAGGAATGACTATAACAGGAGGAAAATGTGATAAATGCCCTACGTGCCCTAAATGGAAATGGAGGGGAAATCATGGGAAGGAGAGAACTCCTGGAAAGTTAGAGAATGAGGGAAGGTTTCTTGGAAGTGGTATTGGAGGGTAAGATTTCAGATGGTGGCCCTGGGAAGGTAGACAGATGAAGGCAAGGGAATGCAACAGATGTGGGCCAAGATACAAGTGGAACTGGGGAGACTTGATTTCAACCCAAGTCACTGGTTAACTC
Source organism: Bettongia penicillata ogilbyi (assembly GCA_023548195.1). Classification (NCBI taxonomy): domain Eukaryota; kingdom Metazoa; phylum Chordata; class Mammalia; order Diprotodontia; family Potoroidae; genus Bettongia; species Bettongia penicillata. The sequence goes on along the minus strand of JAJHZJ010000150.1, from coordinate 4,209,250 downwards.
CTGCATTCCCACAGCAGCCTATACTCTAGGGAGCAACAGAATTGAGATGCAGGCCTGGGGCAATTTGGGTTAACTTTGTCCCTGGGGTGATGGATTTGGGGCCCAGCTGTGGGACCCTGAGGGCAAGAAGAATAAAAAAGTGGTTCTCTGAATACTGAACCCCAGAGTGGGGAAATGGAGGCTCCCAAAGGAATCTTCTGCCTGAGTGCTTTAACTTCTTTGCAGAGGCATAAACTTTTTCTGAAATTCTTTTATCTATCCTTGCAGGTGCTTCCATTTGGGACTATAGCAATGGAGAAGAAAATAGATTGCTCTTTTGGAAATTAAGCCTCTGAATGACCCAAAGCATCAGAAGTAGGTCAGCAAACCAAGGTGGGAACTAGGAAGGAATGAGATCGAACTGGGAGCTCAGAATAGGCAAATAGGTTCACAGAGTTTAGGGGTGGAAGGGATGTTAAGAGACTAGTCCCAACCCTTGAAGAAAGCCGGTCTAGCCTGCTTTCTCGAAAAGGCTAGTGGGAAACTGCAGGAACACAGACTCTCAGAGCTAGATCTCCAACGCTCTCACCTTACAGATGAAGAAGATACAGAAGCAGGAGACATGTACCTAAGGTCAGACAGGTAGAAAGCACTGGAGGATCTAAGCCCAAATCAATGCTCTGACTTACACACTTCTCAAAAAGAAATCTCCTCATCATCCTACCACCCCCTGTGCCAGCCTTTCACCCAAAACGTGAACCTCAGAGGCCTCTACTCATCCTGCTAGATTCCATTAGCTGGTTTTGAAGTAAGGAACTTCAAAGGAAGAAAGAGAAGGCTGCAGTTTCTGAGGCCTGCTAGAAGACTGAGAGCCATCCTAAGATCGAGACCTCCTACTTTAGAGACCCACTCCAAAGTGAAATCCATTGTCTATTGTGAAACTGGAAACCACTGTAGGTTCCCAATTACTCCATTTCTTTCCAAGCTCGTTCTCATCTTTCTAGCCTTGATTCACAGAGGGCTTTTGAGAATCTAGTTCAGGCTCCGTGCCATGTTTTGTGATTTGTTACAAACTCATCATCCACTTTCTCCTTCTGGCTGGGTGAGCTGTAGAATGCTCTTACATTACTTCTATTTCTAACAATCCTCACTCCTTCTCCGGTTGGTGAAATGAATGCATTTCTCATTTTATTAGGTGATGTTAATGTCCCTTTTATTTAATCAGTTCCTTTCCAATTAGAAGAACCTTTCTGTAGCCAGGTCCTGTCATGAGGTACCTCTCAGAGGTTCGTGCTTAGGTCTTGCTATCACTTCTGAACCCTTCCACTCTTTTATCTGACCACGAGCCTTTCTCATTCCAACACTGCCGCTCTCGGTCCAGTGTTCTCCAATTTCCTTAGTTTATCAGCCATTCTTGCACATCTCTGTGTAAGAAGGGGGATTATGGGTTCTCTATTCCTGCCCTGAGAATTTCCAATCACCTACACTAATAATTTTCTTTCCATGTTTCACCTGCTACATTCTATAGTATCTATTTGGCTCTGTGGATAGATGGTGGAGTAAGATTTCAGAAAGCTCGAAATGCTTAACTGGCAGCAGGAGGCCACAGAAGGCTTTGTGAGGAGGAAAGTGATGTAATCAGGACAGCGAACTATGTAGCTGACCCGTGTGAGCTATGCGGAGGGAGCGCCAGGAGGCAGCAAGAAGGCATGGCAAAGGAGGAAGCTTCTCTCACGAGATTCCCGTCTGCTCCTCACTCCCACCTCCTTCTTCCAGCCAGGTGTCACAAATTCAGACCTGCCCTTCAGTGGGGTTCCTGCACCTGGCCTCTGCGTAAGCTGCCTCCTCGCCTTCAGCGGAGAGAGGCTGTCCACCCCGCCCGTGCAATCAGGTTAAATGCACAGGAGAGGCCTCCCTGAGGGAGAGTGATCACAAAGAGGCAGCTGGGTGCGGTGTGTGGATGGGGGCATGCATATAAGTCTCCTCTCACTCCTAACCCTCTTGTACTTCCAGGAGTCTAGCTTAACTGGCCGCAATTTTCTTGGGAGGAAAGGGGTAGTGTTGGGCCATCCCCAAAGAAGCCTATCCTGGAACATCAGCCTAAGCTAGGCTACCGTGTAAATTCTCCGGTTGGCGGGTCCGAAGTGTTCTCCTTCAGGGCTGGAGGGGCAGGAGCATCCCTCCCAGCCTCCCCCTCCCTTTCCCTCTCCGCCCAGCTGGTCTTACCTCCCGGGTTGCCGTCCACGTTAATGTGGGGCCCCTGCTTTGAAGTGATGATTCTCTCGCTCTTCCACGTGCCCGCCCCCCGGATGGCGTCCAGCTGGCTCTCCAGGATGCCGGTGAGTTGAGCCAGAGCCGATTGTGCCCGGTGGCCTCCTCCTCCCGGAGCCACAGGGCGGGCCCGGGCTAGGGACGAGCTCAGTAGGCGGCGGCACCACATAGCTGTTGGTTACACCTGAAATGGACAGAAGCCGGAACGTGCTCACGCTGGAGTGGGGGCTGCCCTCACCAAAGCCACATCTAAAGGCTCCTGTGTCGCCAGACAAGGGCCCCAGCGCAGCCAATGGGGAAGCCCAGAGCCAAGTTGGGCGGTCTGCAAGCAAGGTTCATTTAAAGGGGCGGAGTAGGGCGGTGGGGATCGGCTCAGCGAGTCTAGCCCATCCCTTTCTTTCCCCCCCGACCTCCCCACCTGTGTGCCCTCTCTTCTCGTACCCTGGCACTGCCACCTTTGCCAACGTCGCATGCAGCTTCCCATTCTTTAAGGCCCATTTTAGAGATGAGGAGCTTGTAACGTGACCAGATCGCGCAGGTAGCAACAGGAAACATTTATGGAGAACCTATTCAGTGCCAATCAGCCAATCACCGAACTTTCATTGAGAGATTGAGAAAGCGGCCCGAGTTTCGGAGTCAGGAAGACCTAGGTTCAAATGTCACTTCTGACACCTACTGGCGTGCAACGCTAGGCAAAGCACTTAACCCCTTAGTGTCCCAAGCCAATTTTCTAAGGATACAAGTCGTTCAAAAGGTGCTTTGATAAAGGGAGTTATCCCACCTGGGAGTTCCGTAAAAGAATGAAATCATGGATCAAGTCTGGTCCCTATCCCTTATGTTGGGGGCAATGCGTTTAAGAGAGAGAAACCTTTCCCTCAAAGAACTTGGTGGGGGAGAGGGGGTCGGGGGCGCAAACTAGAGATGCAAGTAAGTAAATGCGAAGACTAGAAACTGGCCCTCAGATGTCAATCGATAGTCAATAAAAATTTATTTAGCACCTACTGAGAGGCAGGTGCGCTAGTAGGCGCTGGGGACACAGTGAAAAAAAATAGTCTGCCCCCAAGGAGACCACAGTCTAAGACATGCCAGCCTCAGACACCTACTCACTTTATCGCCTAGACAAGTCACTTAACCTCGTTGGCCTCAGTTTCCTCATCTGTAAAATGACAATAATACCTTCCTTCTGTGGTTGTGGTGAGGATCAAAGGAGTAATATATGTAAAGTGCTCGGCACATAGTAAGAGTTATAAAAAGCATTAGATATTGTTTTTAAAATGGGGAGAGAAGCAGGACAAACCAAGCAGGCTGCAGGCACGATGATGATGATGGTGGTGTGCGTGTGTGTCCTGGCGCGCTCGCTTGGGCAACAGAAGACACTGAGGACTCCCCAGGTTGGAGCTGGGGGTGTAGACAAAAGACTGCCGGATTTGGAGTCTGAAGGCGTGGGCTTCAGCCAAGGCTGGGTTTACTTAGGAGCTGTCCTCTTGTGCTTCCATGGGCTTGGCCCCTCACCTGTATGATGCAACGGTTGGTCTAGGCTACAGACTTTAGATGGTCTCTTAGGATCCAGAACTATTTTAAATCTCTGCAGCCGAGGGAATAATTGGGGCCGGCTTGCTCAAGAAGGTGGGATTTGTGTTGGGCCTAGGAGGATGGGGAGAGCCTCAATAGAAGGGGGTGGGGGTGGGGCGGGATCCTGGGGGGCGGGGAATTTGTCTGTATTCACCTCCCAATCCAGCACATTGTATCCACTTTACCACCCACTGGAGCAGAAGGGTCCTCACCCCTCACTCCACCTCCAGCCTAGCCCCAGAAGGGGGATGGACCCTCGGAAAGAGGAAGAGGGGGTAGGGGCTTTCTCCAGGAGCGAGGAGGGAAGCCCTTGTGGAGAGAACAGGCATCTAAGAGTAGTGCCCTCGGCCCAAGTCGCATTTGGCTCCTCCCTACCTCGGGATGGCAGCGGGAATGGGCAAGAAGCAACGAGGGACCTTGCCCCCGCATTCAGGCGGGGCGCCCTTTACTTACAAGACCCCGAGTGCTGGCCCTTCACACTTGGGAGGACTTTTAGTCCTCACCCCGCCCCCAGCCCTCATTCCTATTCCCCTTTACTTACCGGATGCTCAGCCCCTCCCCATCCTGGCCACGCAGCCCCTGCCTGCGAAGCTTCCACACCATACAATTCCGCTCCCCCACCTCCTTCTCTCTCCCAGACCTTTTGGGGCCTTCTCCCCTTTCCTAGACCGTATAGCGTTCTCCCTTCAAGGTTCCCCTCTTCCATATTTCCCAAACCTACCAAGGATGGCGGCGGAGGTGGGAGAGGAAAAGGCCTCAGACAGCTTCATAAAGGCATTAGTTTGGGGGTGGATTTTTTTTGTCCTTTTTCAATTTTATTTTAAACTCTAAAATTACAAAGACAGCAAAAATCACACTCAAAATAAAATACAAAGCAAACGAAAGATGGGCGCAGGCTTCACTCCTGCCCGCTTTTCCTCCGGTACTTACAAGCAAACATACATACTAATTGCCCCATAGTGGGGACAGCACCGAGCAAACTTAAGCTATGACTAGCTACAGATCCAGCTCTGTAAAAACTACGTGAGCAAATTCAAAATTGACTGCATGGTGTCTTTCTCCGCTCCTTTCCCCCCCTCCCCACCCACTCCCTCCCAGTTCCCCACCCCTAATCTACGACTACAGCTACCAAAAAAAGAAGAAAAAAAAAAGAGTCCTAAGAGATTGGGTTTTTCTATGGTAGACATGTGGCTCATTAGACAAAAGCCGGGGTTCAGAAAGGCGACCCCAGAGGAGGAGAGCTAGGCTGGAGGACACGGGTTAGAGGGAGAGCCTGTTTGAACCCACTCTTGCAGAAAAATCGCCATTTCTGCGCTATTCAGCAAAGTCAGGGCTCAGGGTCCCCCGCCTACTCCTGGGCCAACCAGCCTACTCTTCAGATCGAGGGAATAAGAAAAAGGCAAGGAAATTTTTTTTTTTTAAATCAACCAACCCCTAGGAATAAACAAAGCTATCAACAATGATGCAGACACACACAAGCACAAATCTGAAAACGATAAAATCAGGCACTTTTGTCAGACTCTTTCCCCCTTGCCTCTTTCAGACAAGGTTCCCTCCCCGGGCTAAGACCCTCCCAGAAGTTAGGAGACAATACGCCCTTTCCCATCCACAAAGGAACACTCTCCCCCAAAAGATGGCTAATTGTTGCACGCCGCTTCTTACTCTCCCTGCCGTTCCATTAAGCTGCTTTCTTGCTCCGATTGGGGAATTAAATGACGACTAACAGCCGAAGCCCCAATCGAGAGCTCGGAGAATCTTTCAGGTTGCCTCTTCCCACATCCAGCCGAGTGGTCTGGGAAGGTACACTATCTAAGAGGAGTGTCCTTTTCTGCCATAAACCTCCATGTCCCTGCGAGCTTTGTCCCCCTTAGAGGGGCCCCAGACCCTGCCTTTTGGAGACCTGTCCAATGGCTGTGACTACAGAGAAAACATACATGTGACGTTCCTTTCTTCTGGGTGGGATGCGCAGTCTCCTTCCCTGTCCCCCCCAACCCTCCCCCCAATTCCCCACACCCCGCAAAAAGTACTTTATACAAAATACGCCCCCCCCCAACTTAAAATCCATTACATCAGAAAGATCTTAAAAAAACAAGTTAAGAAAACAAAACTGAAGGACAGTCTCATGATTATGGAGATTGGCTGTTGGGACTGTTCTTGGTTGATTGGTTAAGAATACATGAATTATTTAACAATTTCCGAGGAATAAAAGTTCTGTCTCTTAGAAAGTTGCAATACAAAGGGGATCAAGGTTAAGGGCTAGGGCTAGGCCGGGGAAAAGGAGAAAACTATTTACAGAGGAAGCGCCAGAAAGTGTCCAGAAGGGTTCGACGTTCATTTCTTCTTGGCGGACTTCTTGGCACTGGACTTGGCTTTGGGCTTCGACGGCTTGGCTTTCTTGGGCTTCGACGCTTTCACCGGCTTTGCCTTGACAGTTTTTGGCTTCTTGGCTTTCTTCGGTGTGGTGGCTGCTTTCTTCTTCACTTTCTTGGCCGCAGATTTGGGCTTCTTGGCCGGGGCCTTGGCGGTTGCAGCCTTCTTGGGCTTGGACGCCCTCCTGGGTGTCGCCGTCGCCTTCTTGACTTCCTTCTTAGCCTTCTTGACCGCCGGCTTCTTGGGCTCGTCACCCTTGGCTAACCGGAAGGAGCCCGAGGCACCCACCCCTTTGGTCTGCTTGAGGACCCCATTGGTGACCAGCCTTTTGATGGACAACTTGATTTGCGAGTCCGCATTCTCTCCCACTTTGTAGTGATTCTTAATGTACTTCTGGATGGACTGGCGGGAGGAACCGGCCCGGTTCTTCTCTGCCTGGATGGCCGCCACGATCATGTCCGAGTACTTTGGGTGGTCCGTGGACTTCTTGGAGGCCTTCGCCTTCTTGGGCTTGGAAGCCGGGGCCGAGTTCTCCGTCATGCTGTGGGCTTGCTTAGGCTCTCCTCCCTCGTTACCCTTGGGGAGACAAGTCCTCCCTTGGATGGAGAAACACGCCCCGCTGGGGGAGCACGATGGGGGGCGCCCTGGAGGGGGGCACCAGGCGTGGCCCCAAAGCGCTGGCTCTGCCGCCTTTTTGGGGGGCTCAGCTCCCAGACAGGGTTGGGATGCCAGGCAGGCCTCGGAGCTCTCCGCCTTTCGCTGGCTTCTGAAGGGGAGCTGGATCGGAGGAGCTCTGGCGTACCCCCCGCGCTGTAGCTGCTTCCCCGGAAGGCGCGGGGGTCCCGGGGGCACCGGGCTGCAGCCTGAGCCCGGCCCCCCTGGCTGCGTGCCACGGCGAGTCTGGGCGGCTGGCTCGGCCTGTGGTGCGCCCGACTCGGCTCGGGCTTGGGCGTCCGCTGTCGCCTGGCTCCGCTCGCTGCGCTGCTCTCAGCCGCTCCCCAGCTCTGCGTCTGGCTCTCTCAGGCGGCCGCCGGCGCATCCGGGTATTTAGCGGCAACGGGCGGACCGCGGTGAGGACTGGGCTGCTGGCTGCCTGCTCCCGGCCGGGAATGGCGCCGCGCCGCCGCCATCTGTGTTTCTTCCGCTGCCCAAACCTGCCCTTTCCCCGCCGCCCCGGCCGCCCCGCGCCCCGCCGGCGGCCTGCGCCGCTGCCCGGCTCCTGGGGCTCCCCAGCAGCGCCGCCCCGGGCCCCCGGCGCCGTCCCCCGCGCCCACGGGCCGCCCCAAACGGCGCCGGGTGCAGCCCCGCCGCCGCCACATTTCTCTTTTGCAGGCCCCGGGGTCGGCGGCGCGGGGGCGCTGGGGCTCGGGGCCGCCCCCCACTCCTAGGGCCGGGCCTGGGCCAGCGGTGGAACCCGGTCCCCGCGCGGAGCTGGCCCCCTCTGCGCGCCCGCGCGCCCAGGAAGCGACCCCAACTAACACACGGAGCCCCGCGCGCTGCGGCGCCCGGCGTGGCCCAGCGGGCCGGGGGCGGGGGAGGGGGCTCTGCCCGGGGCGGGGGCCAGGGGCCCGAGACCCTCCGTGACGGCGGGCCCGGGGACCCCAGTGGGCTCCCCTCGCCCAGGCTCGAGGGGGCTCCGGGGCTGCCCCCTTCTCTCCATGTCCATCCACAGACAGCTCCAAGCTTCCCCCCCTCATCTGGAAAGCACCCCCAGAGCTCTGCGTAGGTGTGTGGGAGACCCTCACCTCGCAACCTACCTGTCTGCCCTCTTCGGGGGTCCCCACCAACCTCCCAGGTTTGGGGTCAGAGGGGCTCTCAGGATGGTCCATTTCCCCCACACCCAGCCACCAGCAGCCCCAAGTTTTTTCCCTAGTTCTAGAAAGTGCCTTTTGATGACTGCCTAAGGGAATCCCCTCCCTCTTTGGACCCCTTCGTCTCATCCCCTTGCAGCCCCTGGTGACTGTTCTCCCCAGGAGGACCTCCTAACTCCCCCAGTTCAGTCCAGAAGGGGCTCTGAATTTCTCCTTTCCCCCTCACACCCAGTTACCTACACCACCATGTGTATCCTTCTATGCCCCCGCTTGGAAAATGCCCTTCAACTCCTGGGTTGAGGGGATCATCTCCCCTGTAGACCCCTGTATGACCAGTCCCCTGGTGACCCCCACATGATTCCCTGGACTCCAGCCAGTTAAGGGAGCTCTCTGGCTGTCCCCTCCCCCACAGATTCATCCAACAGTATCAATTCGATTTCCTCCCATCACTTCCATGTTAGACCTGTGAAGTGCCCCTACCACAGCGGGCCAAAGCACCCCCCCCCCATCACTAGGTGGCCACAGGTCCCAGAGACTCCTGAGTCACTAGGACTTGAACCTGACTTTCTTGGCTTTTGAGGGGACTTCACTTTTCCCTTCCTACTCTCACTCTGAAAACAATCCACCATCAATCCCTGTTTCAGACACCTTAAAAGCCCCGCCCCCATCTGAGAAGTGGTCTTGGATCTTGGCTTAGGGGTTCGGGGGTGCTGTTCTATATAGATCCGAGTACGTTTGGAGCAGGGATCTCTGAGGGGGAGGAATGCCCAGGGCCCCTACAATCAACTCGCATTGTCTTTTCCCTTAGCATCCTTCAAGTAAAGACTGCCAGAGACAATTGGGGAGGGGTGTTATAGATTCCCATAGTGTCCATACCCCGAACCCTCGCAAAGGTAAGTGTCTCAGTCAGGGAGTTTAGTGGGGTAGGATATCTGCCGACACTCATACCCTCCATCATCCTGATCCTAGGGTCAGCGCCTCCCCTTCCTCCCCCAGCCAACACTCCAAGGGAGAATAAATTTAATATTTATTCTAGGGAGATGGGGAGAGGGTGAAGGCAGGAATGCTGCATCTTTGTCTCCACTCCCGAAGCAGCCTCTGACTTTGCTCCTGCCCTTAGCATCCTGACCATAAAGTCAGTGTCGGGCCGGAGGGCATGGAGGGCGGTGGACACATCCCCACACCTTGAACCTGGGGCCGGCCAGCCTTTAGGCTTCCAGCCAGTCCTAATAGAATAATCCTGTCTTGCCAGGAAGTTTGTGAGGGTTGGGGGAGGGGGACCCTAAGAACGGCTCCCCCCAAAACAGCAGCCCTATCCAGATGGTTCGGTGCCAGTACGGATTGAACTAGGTGTCTCCACCAGCTCCCTCCCTATAGAAAACCGCCCTTGAGATGTCCAATAGGCGGTTAGTTTCCTTCCTTAGGGATTTTTTTTTTTGGCTGGGGGGGATTGGACAGTGAAAGGACTCCGCGTCCAGGAGTCCGAGCTTCCCGGGTGTGGAAAAGGGAGGGCTACTACAGGGGTCTTGGGGGTGGGGACTCAGGAAAGCGGGGGTCTCGGATCCGCTCTGAGAAGCTGGGAAACTTTCATTACCCAAACAGTGAGTGCATGCATGCAACGGGAGAGACAGTTCTATCGCCATCTTGCTGGGAGGATTTTCCAAAATGTATATCCTTTTTTATCCCCCCTGCCCGGCCAAGCCAGGAATGGGAAGGAGACTCTTGGGAAGAGAGGGGGGCAGCTGCTGGGACCCCAGGCTCTACGGGAATGGCCGGAGCACAACCTCTAGTGTGGCTAAACCTTGGGGTTTGCAGATGCCCACCACCCAGATCCTTGGGTGCCCACGCACCAGAAATGCCCTACCCTCCCTCTCCTCCGGACTTAGCTCCTTCTCGGCTTTTTCTGCTTCCTCTCCCTGCACCCCCCCCCCCACCTTACTTATCTTTTAACCCCCTAATCGAGGAGTCAGGAACTTCTCAGAGAGATAAACTGTAAGAGATCTTTTAATAAGAGGCTGTAAATCATTAACGTGTGTCCTTGGGCGCTTGGGGGCTGTTGACCTATACTGCTTCGTTCATCCGGGCCTAGAAGTGGGAAGGTGGGGGGAAGGGGAACCTTTGGATGGGGGGAGGGATGGTGAACCCCAAGAGCAAAGTGCTCCCATAGGTCTTTTAACTAGGTTAGAGAATTTTGGGTCCCGGCTACTGTTCCAGCTGCCCCAGGATTTTGAAAGGAACCACGCCCCAACCTCTCCGGTGGAGGAAAGTTACTGGGGTTATTTGTCACCCCCTCTCCCGCCCCTGCCTCGAAGTCAAAGCGATTAATTCATCTCCACCGTGATTGTTGGGGGGCGGGGCGCGTTTAGGGAGGACGTGAGACACTCGGGACTCCGAGTTCCGAAACTTTTCGGCTTTATCTGTGAGACACAGAGCTTGGGTGGGGGGGCGCGGTACTAAAGGGGATGGGGGGAGGGGCGAGGGGAAGGGCGGCTAGCAGAGAAGGGGTAAGGAGGGAAAGGCGAGGAGGTGGGCCCCCCCAAGTGTTGTTTTTATTTTCTCCTCTGCATATTAGCCTAAAATAAACTGATTTCGCTAAAATGCAATATGCATCTGTACTTATTTTCATTTAAATTTCAATTTGATTGGCTGAGCAAGCGTTGTCAGATTCCAGTCACATTAGTAGCTCCAGATCCGATCCAATCTGCCAGCCTTTGTACAGGCTGGTCCTCATCCCTGGGATGCCTTCCCTTCTCAGTTGCTCGCTCTCTTCAGGTGTAACTGAGCCCCTTTTCCAGGCTTAGCTCAGGTAGCACCTTAAATATAAGGCCTTTTCTGGGCTCTTCCAATTACAACCTTACCTGACAGTATTTTGCTTTTATTTCTTTTTCGCTTTGTTCTTGCTCCAGGGCTCATCTTTTCATCACCTCTCCTAACTGGTTCATTCCCCACCCTTCAATTCTTCCTCCACACCACTGGTAAAATGATTTTTTTGCGGGGAGGGGGGCTCTCAGCTCAAGAAGCTTCCCTGCACTATCTAGCTGCCCTAACACCCAGCTGGCACAGAAGAGGTTTACTGATTGATTACTTGATTATTTATATATCTGTCATTTCTCCCCCACAGATGTATTTCTTCATATATACCCTTTAAGGTAAGGACTATTTTTAAATTTTTATCTTTGAGCTCAGAGCCCAGCACAGTAGGTGCTTAGTAACAAAGTGGATAGGACACTGGTTCTGTGGTTAGGAAAAGCTGAGTTCAAATTCCAATTCAGACATTTACTCACTGGGAGACCGTGGGTAAATCACTTCACTCTGTTTTGCCTCAGTTTCCTCATCTGTAAAATGAATTGGAGTAGGAAATGACAAACTTCTCCAGTATTTATTCCAAGAAAACTCCAGATGGGGTCGGAAAGGCAGACTGGACTAAACAATGGGTGCTAAATAAGTGTTTACTAAATAAACAGATGAACACTTAACTGTTTGTAGATCACAGTATTGCACCCAGGGAAGAGGAGAGGAGAGGACAGAGGGTGTAGCCGTGCTGGCTCATTCTTCTGCCAACTAAATTTCAGCTCTTTCCCCTATCCCCAACTCCATTAAAATAAACAAGCTCTTTGAGTTGGGGTGAACACCTTGGAGTCAAGAGTAATAGAAAAATTATGTAATTATAAAAACAACTAGGAAAAAGGAGGAGGAGGATCTTGGGCAAGTCTCTTCTCTTCTGGGTCTCAGTTTCCTCATATAGAGAATGAAAAGACTGGACTAAATTAGGGGTTCTTAGCTTTTTGTGTCATGGACCCATTGTGCAGTCTAGTGAAACCTTTGAACCCCACTCAGAATCATATCTTTAAATGCATAAAATGCACAATATTTCAAAGGAAGTCAATTCTATAGAAATAGTTATCAAAACATAAAAAATCCAAAAAGTTTACAGACTCCAGGTTAAGAACCCTCAGACTACATAAACTAAAATGTCCTTACCAGCTTTAAAATCCTAAGATCTTATGACCTATATTTGATTCCAAGCTCAGTCACTAATTCAGTTGACCCAGAGTCAGTTACCTCAGTTTACTTATTTGTGAAATGAAAAGGTTGAGCTGCATGATTTTTCAGGCCCTTTGTAGCCATGTCTTGAAGTGGTTTGGTGATGTTTCTGTTGTTCTTCAGGAAATAACAATCATAGAGTGGTTTAAGGCTGGCAAAGTGCTTACAAATACAATCTGCAAAAACGCCCCCCACCTCGCAAGAGAGAACTGATAACTGAGTGCAAATTGAAGTAGAACTTTCTTGCTTTCTTTTTTTTTATTTTTTTCTCCTTTTTTTCTTTATTTCCTTTTTTCTTTGGCAAGGTGGCTAATATGGAAATGTTTTACATGATTTCACATGTATAACCAACATTTTGCTTGCCTTCTCAGTGTGTGGAGGAGTCTGGGGAGGGGGAATAATTTAGAACTCAAATAAAACAATGATAAAATAATTAAATTTTGTTGAAAACAAATATTATTTCATTTGATCTAAAAACCATCTCAGGAAGGAGGTGCTATTATGTCCCCATCATATGGACAAGAAAACTAATTTTGAGATGTTAGGTGACTTACCCAGGGTGACACAGCTAGCAAGTTATGTGAGGCATATTCAGGTCTTCCTGAATCTAAGTCCAGCACTCTATCCACCAAGTCACATAGTTACCTCTCATAGCAAACAATCAATATTTATTAAGCATCTACTCTACCAAATGCCATGCAGTTGTTTGGTCGTGTCTGACTCTTTGGTCAGAAAACCCATTTGGTTTTCTCTTGGCAAAGATATTAGAGTGGTTTGTCATTCCTTCTCCAACTCATTTTACAGGTGAGGAAACTGAGGCAGACAGGGTTAAGTGACTTAGGGCCACACAGCTCAAAAGTGTGAGGCTGGATTTGAACTCATGAAGATGAGTCTTTCTGACTCTGGGCTTGGTACACTCTCTATTGTGCCACCTAGAGGCGCTGAGGATATGAAAAGACAAAACAAGATCCATACACTCAAGAGGGTCTGATCTTGGGGAAAGAGCAAAGAAAAAGCTATGTACAAACAAGCTAAGTACAGGATAAATGGGAAGTAATTACCAGAAGGAAGGCAATGGGATGAAGAGGGCCTAGGGAAGGTTTCCTGTAGAAGATGGAATTTTAGTTGGGCCTTAGAGGAATCCAGGGAGGTCAGTAGCTGGACTAGACAAGGGAGAACATTCTAGACCTGGGGAGGGCAGAGAGAATGTCCAGAGGTGAGAGCTGGAGGGTCTTGTTCAGGGACTGGCCACAGGATCTTGGTGTCAGGGATGATTATTTTCATTATTTATTTGGTTGGACAGAGTGGGAGTGAATCCCAAGGACTGGCCATAGTCAGAAGGCCATTGCTAGTTAGTTACTGCTTACATCCCCTCCTTCCTACCCCTATCCACCCAAAATGAGAGGGCCTGCTCAACTTCACCTGGGATTCCTAACACTTCACATGGAGCCTTGAGGTAGCAAGTTGATTGTCCTCAATAATAGAAATGTTCTTCTCCCACTGGCCTGGAGCCCCTCCAAGCCATGGTAGTTCTGAGTAGATTTGTTGGTGCAGACAATACCAAGTCTGAAGACCACAGGAGCAAAAGGCCCTTTTTGAAGATTCAGAGTTCTTTAAAATGCTCCCGGATAGACCAGTTACTACTCATACTATTCATGGGATATGTAGTATTCATGGTACTGAGCCAAAGTCAGGGCTCTGGCCCCCACATATTTCTTCTCAGACTGGGAGGAGCTGGGGGCCACAGGGCAGACTAATTAATACTCCATGTAGAAACTTGGGCATTAAGGATTAATAAGGGTTTCAGGTATCAAGAAGACTATCCCAGCTCAGAGCTGATGAGGAAAGTGCTTTATTAGGGGGCATGCAACTTAAGAGAGGAAGGAGGAGGTGAATTGTGCCAAGGCTGGCAGGCATAATAGCTGACATTTCTATAATTCACTTGCTCACTTGGTTCTTACAACAAGCTGTGAGGTAGCTACTGTAGGCATTATTAGCCTAATGTGGCAGGTGAAGAAACTGAGTCTCACAGAAGCTAAGTCATTTGTTCATGTTTGGATAAATAGTAAATGTGAGAGGTGGGATTTGAACCTGGGTCTCTGCAACTCCAAAATTCAGGGTTCTTTCCTCTTGATCTGTCCTAAACTATCACTTCTAGCTCTTTTATCCCCCCAAGAATTAGTTCCTTCCCTAACATTGCGCTAGAGAAATGGGACACTCCCTATGTCTTCAAGCTTATCAAGGAAGGAGATGTCAAGTTTTCTTTCTCTCTGATCAGCAATTGAAATAACATACTACACCTGTAAACCAGAAAACTAGTGGGATGTGTGTACCAGAGAGGGAGCAGAGGATCTTGGGTAAAATTTGGGCTATGCTAATTGCTAGCTGACCTTGAACAATAAATTCCCCATTCTGGGCTTTGAATTAGATCGGGGATTTTTAACTCAAAGTCTGTATACTTAAAATATATATATATATATAGATAGATAGATAGATAGATAGATAGATAGATAGATAGATAGATAATTCTAGTTGACTTCCTCCAGAATTGTATATATTTTACTTTATATCCTTAAAAACTTTATTTTGAGAAGGGGTCTGCTGGCTTCCAAAGACTTCTAGTCACCCATGACACAAAACAGGTTAACAGCTCCTAGGTTAGATGATTCAAAGGTCTTTCCCAGTTCGAAATCCTACAATCTTTACTTTCTACCAGTTCATTCAGATTTTTCCATTCTTCATGACTTAACATTAGAGTAATGTTCCATTATTTTCAGGTTTTTGTGGTTAGTCATGTCTGACTCATCGTGATCCCACTGGGGATTTTCTTGGCAAAGACACTGAAATGGTTTGCCATTTCCTTCTCCAGCTCATTTTACAGATGAGGAAATTGAGGCAAGCAGGGCTAAATGACTTACTCAGGGTCACACAGCTGGTGAGTGTCTGAGGTCAGATTTGAACCCAGGTCTTCCTGACTATAGGTCTAGTCCTTTATCCACACAGCCACCTACTTGCCCCTTCATTCAGGTACTGAATGAAGTTAAATACTTTACATTAAGTACTTCTGTGTGCCACTCCTATTCAGGTAGCCATGTCTCAGTCAATGGACAATACTTTTTTAAAAATTAATTTTATTTATTTTCAGTGTTCCACAATCACTATCATATAACTTAGATTTCCTCCCCTCCCTCTCACCTCCCTCCCCTAGATGGCATACAGTTTTATATAGGTTCTACACATACATTCCTGTTAAATACATTTTCACCATTGTCATGCTGTATAGAATTAAAATGAATGGGAGAAATCATATAACAAACCAAACGTAATACACACACAAAAAAATGATCTGCTACATTTTGCAATTGAATTCCATAGTTCTTTCTCTGGATGTGAAAGGCATTTTGCCTAAAAAAAAATTTTTAAGTCCTTGCATTGTAATGAAGTTCCAAGTCTACCAGAAAAATCTTTCTCACACTGTGGTTGATTTTGTGCACAAAGTTCTCCTGGTTCTGCTCCTTAATGGACAATAATTTTGTTTCTAGTTCTTTACCATAGACTTTGATTACAGTATTTCCCCTCCCAACCTGAAATGCATTTTTTCTTCTATATCCATCTTTGAATATCCTACCCACCCTTCAATGCCTGGCCCAAAAGTCTGAACTCCCATGGAGCATTCACTGATTCTCCAAACCAGAAGGGCTCTCTCTTTCTCCTCTGACCCCATCAGAGCCAATTCTTCGGACCCCTCTAAGGCAGGATGCACATTCTCTCATGTAAAGATTACTTAACAGAGATGTGAGATCTGGTTTGGTTTAATTCAATGAAAAAGCATTTATTAAATACTTCCTGTGTGCCACTCCTATGAACATCTTCCTTCCTTCCTTCCTTCCTTCCTTCCTTCCTTCCTTCCTTCCTTCCTTCCTTCCTTCCTTCCTTCCTTCCTCCCTTTCTCCTTCCTTCTTTCCTCCCTCCTTCCTCCTTCCTTCCTTCCTTCCTCCCTCCCTCCTTCCTTCCTCCTTCCTCCCTCCTTCCTTCCTTCCTTCCTTCCTTCCTTCCTTCCTTCCTTCCTTCCTTCCTTCCTTCCTCCCTTTCTCCTTCCTTCTTTCCTCCCTCCTTCCTCCTTCCTTCCTTTCTCCCTCCCTCCTTCCTTCCTCCTTCCTCCCTCCCTCCTTCCTTCCTTCCTTCCTTCCTTCCTTCCTTCCTTCCTTCCTTCCTTCCTTCCTTCTTTTCTTCACACCATCTTTGCTGTCACCCTCACCCTTGGGGTTATCCTTGACTCCTCACTTCCACTCTCCCACATACATAGTTTATTACCAAATCTTCCTTCACATCTCTTGTATATATTCTCTTCTTTTTACTGACATGGTCACCAGACATTCATACCCTCTCTCCTGGACTATTGCAATAGCCTTCTTGTTTATCCTCTTGCCTCAAGTCTTCCCCCACTCCCATCCATCCTCCGAACAAGTACCTAAGTGATCTCCCCAAAACATAGGTCTGACTGAATCAAATTATAGTGACTCCTGGGGCAGCTAAGTGGTGCAGTGCACAGAGCACCAGTCCTGGAGACAGGAAGACTTATCTTGAGTTCCAATCTGACCTCAGACACCTATTACTACTACTCCAGTATCTTTGAAGGGTTGGATACAACTGAAATGCCTGAACAGTGGCTCCCAGTTGCTTTCAGGGTCAAATATAAAATCCTCTATCTGGCATTTGAAGTCCTTCAAAACCTGGTCCTTTCCTACCTTTTATCTTTGTACATGTCACTCTCCTCATAGTACTCTGGTATTTCTCTGACACTGGCTTCATTGCTTTTCCTCTCATGTGGCTCTTCATCCCTACCTTGGGAATTTGCACTGGCTTATACCTCCTTCTCCCTTCTCATCCTTGACTTGTAGCTTCCCTGATTTCCTTCAAGACTCAGCTCAAATCCTTCCATCTTTCCTAGTCCCCACCCCACTCTAGGGCTGTCCTTCTGGAATTTTCTCCCCTGTATCATATACCCGTCTGGTAAATGCAATTTGCATGTTGTCTCCTCCATTAGAATAGAAGCTTGCTGAGGGCCCAGCTAGGACTATGTTTTTGCCCTTCTTTGTATTCCTATCCACAGTGCCTGGTGCACCGGGAGCCAAAAATAAATACTTGCTGCCTGCCAGGCAGGGTAGTAGTAGTAGTAGTAGTAGTAGTAGTAGTAGTAGTAGTAGTAGTAGTAGTAGTAGTAGTAAATACTAGTCGTTGATTAGAAAAAGAGACGCCTAAGCAAACTTTGTCCCAGAAACCAACTGTCTCCTTTTGTTTCCTCTCCATCATATCCCATGACAGTACTTATATTTCTGTTAATTGTTTCCATCAGCCTTTAAATAGCTCCTTTTCTCCTTCAATTTCCTTTCATTTCAAAAGGGCTGAGTTGAATTTGCAACTGTATTGTCAACTCCATTCAACATGAGGTCCTTGTTACCATGGAATGCCATTTAGCTAGAGGCATGTGTATGTACAGGTAAGGTACCATTTTACATGCCGATAGCATTTGTCAGCTTTTAAAAGGGGGGCAGAAGAGGATGAGGATAGACTCCATAATGGCAGGAACCAGTCTCTTCAAAACTATCATAAATCTCGGCTTACAAAGTGTTTTCTATGCTATGAATTTGGGAGAGTGATGAATGGGAGGGTGGGAACTAGACTCTTGATTTCATTGGCATAGGGAACACCCCATTTGGTATTGGGAGCTGCCTGGAGCACTAGATGTTAAATGAGTTGTCCAAGTGTGTCAGAGGTGAAACTTGAACCCAGGACTTACTTACTATGAGTTTCTCTTATATCATCCACTACCCCAGGCTTATTGTGAGAGGGCCACTATCACTATTATTTCCATTAAAATAGCAATTGTTTCTGTTCTGAGCAGAAACTCTGAGAGACTTCTCCACTCAGAGTGGAGTGGGAAGTTAATCTTTTGTCTCAATTCTTACCCAGCCTTTAATCACTGAATGGGTGTTGCCTCAGATGAACTGAAATCTAGGAAAGACCTTCAAAAGGCCAGGTCTCCCACTGCATCCAAGGCCATTGCCAGTCCAGTGGTCTTGATCTATGTCTTGTCACTGGAATCCCAGTGACTGGAGAAGGGAGTGCATGACTTTGCACAGCTCTGCCTCTAAGTCCAATTCACTTGCTGCAAGTCAAGACATCCCCCTCCTGATGTCATCGGTCATTTTCGAGAAGGAAGGTAAACAACTACAAATAATTACAAACAATAATTTTATAGGTGAAAATACAGCAGCAAATCTGAGATTCCCACCCTAATCTTACAACTCCAAGTCTATCAAAACTTATGTATTTTTCTCTCCAAGTCATTCCTTCCCCCATTCTGGTAAATTTTTAAAACATATCTGTCAACATATTTCCGATTCTAATTGACATACATTTATTCGTCTCCTACTATATGCTGAGTATTGTATCCAATACTGTGGAAGAACCAAATCCTAAGAAGATTGAGTTCTTGTCCTTAGGGGTTTAGTATAGGAATAACTCCATTTCATTCCATTCAACACACCTTTTAAAAATATTCAATACATGCAAGGCATTTCACCAAAACAATAACTAATAATTTCTGCCCTCTAGAAGTTTACAATCTTTTGGGATATACTGTGTGTAAACAAATAAATATAAGGTCATTTGAGGGAGGAAAAGCAGCCCAGTGGATCCTAGAAAGAAAATAAGGATTCCAAGGAGCAGAGACAAGAGGTGGAATTCTGAGTTGGAGGAAAAACAAGAAGGCCAGTTTGGCAGGAATGTACAATTTCTGAAAAGACATAATTTCAAATCAATCTGGAAAGAAGACTTGACTGTGAAAGCCTTTAAATACCAAGCTGAGGGGTTTGCATTTTATCCTAGAGGTAATTGGGAGCCATTAAAGATTCTTGGACGAAGGAGATGCATAGATAGAAAACTAGAGTACCTAATAATATATGATTGGTGCATTAGAAAGGGAATTTGTTGCTGTTCAGTCATGTCCAACTCTTTCTTGGTAAAGATTCTGGAGTGGTGTGCTATTTTCTCCTTTAGCTCATTTTACAGATGAGGAAACTGAGGCAAGCAGGGCTAACTTAAGTGACTTATCCGGGGTCACACAGCTAGTAAATGACTAAGGCTGGATTTGAACTCAGGAAGATGAGTCCATTCACTTTGCCTCCTAAGAATGTGTTCATTTGAAGTGGGAAGAGGAAGACTGTCACTCCCTAGGGGAAGGAACCAGAAAAGTCTTCTTGGAAGGACTGTTTGAAACTCTATAAAGGATCAGTTTGAATTCAACTTGCAAGGGAGGGAGTATTTTACAGAGAAGGAAGAAGAAAAAGGTACGCACGTCTGAATCTACCAACCTTTATTTCTCAATGTTTCCTTTCTCCCTTCGCTCCTAAAGACACTTTCCTTAGTACAAAGCATATGAAGGAGGTAGAAGTTCAGATTAACCAACATCAGAAAAGTCAGTTCCTCACCTCTGCAAAGAAAAATGGGAAATGCCTTCTAATACCTCTTCTTTGGGACTGAGAACAAGCATGATTACTGCATGCCAGGTACAATGCAAGATTCCGGGAATACAAAGACATTGACGAAACAGTCCTGGCTCTCAAGAAGCTTATGTTGGGAAAACCAACATGTACACATGCAAGTGTTCACAATACAAAATGTATTCAGGGACACCACAAAGTCTTCTCTTGGTGGGGAGAGACACTAGCATCTGGGGGTGGGGGGAGGTCATGAAAGTCCTCATGTAAGAAGGAGCTTTTGAGCTGAACTGGGAAGGATTCTAAGAGATGGGGGGTAAGGAGCAAGTGGATTCCAGGTGTGGGGGGTGGACAGCTTAAGGGAAGACACCGAGATAAGAGATGGAGGATTTAGAATGGGAAACAATAATCAGACCAGTTTATCTGGATTGTAGAACACACAAAAAGGAGAACCGTGATTAATTTGGAAAGGCTGAGTCCTAGAGGCAATAGGGAAGCCACAGCAGTTTATTGAGGGGGGGAGTGACACAGTTTTTAATCTGCATTTAAGGAAAATTATTTTGATGGCATTGTGGAGGATGGACAGTAGTGGGGAAGGAGTCCTCCAGGAAAGGGGGCAGAGGGAGAGCTGAAAGAGCTGGAATTTGAATCCAGGTCCTTTTATAACAAACACACTTTCTGCTGTTTCACAGTAACAAAGAGGGAAGCAGCCAGTAGGGTGTCATTTTGCATAGAGTTCAGGGGAAATGAAACATTCTATGTGCTATACTTTAACGTTATGTGGTCGGGATCCCTCAGCGCAAATATTCCATGTTCTAAGGGTTCTTCTCCCATCTTTGACATCCCATGTGTCCAGATCCCTCCTAGGTTTTATGGTCCATGTTCTTAGGTCCTTCCTAGCTTTGAGGTCATATATTCTCAGATTCTTCTGAGATCTAAAATTCTAGTCCTCAAAGGCTCATGCAAGCTCTGGCATTCCATTTTTGAAAGTTCTCATAATTTTTGAATGAACAAGTCTTTGTTTTCTCTCTTCCTCCTGCCCCCAACTGGGGAAGAAAAAGCGACAACAACCTTATGATAAATATAACCAGTCAAATAAAACAAATCCCCACATTGTCCATGTCCAAAAACTCCTGTTCCTTCTGTAACTTGAGTCTATCACCTCTCATCAGTAGCTTGCTTCATCCATCAGTCTGATGGCAATGTGCTTGACAATGGCATTGATCAGAGTTCTGAAGACTTTCAAAGTGGTTTGTCTTTACCTTCTTGTTATTTTTATAAATAGTTCTTCTGTTTCTACCTATTCTATTTTCATGTGAATATTACCAAGTTTCTTAAAAACTGTCTCTTTCATCATTTCTTAAAACTCAACTGCCTTGCATTACATTGATATACCAGAATTTGTCCAGATGATTCCCCAACTCTCTTTGTTTCCACTTCTTTGCTGCTATAAAGACAACTACTATAGGTATTTTTGTCTATTTGATCTTATATGTTCTAAGGTTCCTCCAGTCTCTGATATCCTACATTCTAAAGTCCTTCCCTGTTCCAATGGTATAGGTTCTAGACCCTTCCAACTCTGACATTCCATATTATTTTAAGACCCCTCTAATATCTGAGTTTCTATGTTCTTTGCAGTCTTCCTCACTTCCACCTTTAGGATGAAATTCAAGCACCATTTTGCCAATGAAAGCTTTCCTGGTCCCCCCAAATGCTAGTGCCTTCCTCCTAGACTACCTTGTGCTTAACTACACTTATTGTATATGCATATATTGATTTTCTACTTATGCCATATGAATTTTTATGTCAGCATCCATCCCAACAGAATATGAACTCATTGCAAGTAGGGGCTGTTTCATTCTATGTATAGGGCCACCATCTTGCATGATGCCTGGCACAGGGGAGAGCCTACTAAAGGCTTAGTGACTGTTGATGACTGTTCTCACATCCTTCCAAGTTTTGGCAGTCTATCTAAAATTTCGTTAGTCTATCAACAAAAGAAGAAAAAGTGGCTGTATAATTTGTCTTTTTCACTATTGGGGAAGTGGAATGGCAGCTGCTCTGCCTCCTTAACTGCTCAGCATCCTCATCCACATCATCCTCATCATCCTCCTCCTCATCATCGTCATTAAGATTCTATAGCCCTATGAGATTTGCGAAGTGCTTTACATATGTTATCAGTTCACTTACTTTTCATAACCTTGGGAGGTAGGTGCTATTGTCATCTGCATTTTACAGATTTACATTTTACAAACTGAAGCAAACAAATTAAGGAACTTGTCCTGAGTCACGTAAGATTTAAACTCAGGTCTAGCACTCTACCCACTGGGCCAAGTTCTAAGCTCCTCTTCCAGGGTCTCTTTTGTGCTTAGTTCAGGGAAATCTCAGGTAAAACTGGGAGTTAGGGTGTCTGATTATTTTCCTTTTTTCAGAAGAGCCAGCCTTACCACCCCCCTTCCCAATCCCCTTCCAGCGGCTAGTCTCCTATGTTCAAAACACTAGTTCCTTTTCCAAACAGTTCTCTAGGGCATGGGGTCCCCCTGTGTCAGTGCTACCCTATCAGCCAAGGCCACCAGTCCCTGCTGGATTTGAACAAGGAGATAAGAAGAGGCCCCAGGGTGGTCAGGGGAGAGAAGTCACAATGAGAAGGCATTCCAGGAAAAGACCCCAGAGAACACGTAGTCCTGACCCTTTCACCTTTTAGAAAACAAAACACTTTCACCTCCCAAACAACCCTACCTGCTCCAGGAAGCCTTCTTCTGCTGACATGGTGGGATGTGGAAGATGACTTTCCTTCTTCTACATGGTGGGAGCTCCAAGAATACTGGATAGGGAGGATAAGGGAGATGAAAGACTCTAGGTGGCCTCTGAGTTAGAAATCTGCATGTCTACAAGAACAGGGAGAACCTTAGGAAAAAGAAAAGTAACAGAAACGTCCTCAAATGTACTCGAAGCCAAATCTAAGAAAGAAGCAAACAACAAAACCCCATGTCCCACGTGTCTATTTACAAATGGACAAGGCATGGGTAACAAGCAAGATGAACTAGGGATTTGATGCAAGGAAGCCCATTTGATACCATGGGTCTCTTTGAGACTCAGTGAGGTTGGACCCATGTTTAGGGTAGGACTCTCTACAAAAGAAGGACCAGTTAAAGGAGTAGAATAACACTGTATACACACACACACTCACACACATGCACACATTTGTCTTTCAATACATCTTTCTATCCTCACCTCCATTCACTTATCAATCCACCCATCCACATTTTCATCCATCCATCATCTATCCACATATCCATGTACCCATCTATCTATCCATCCTCACATACATCCACTTATCCATCCACCCACATATTCATCCATCTACCCATCCATCCATTCATCCATCCATTCTCATATCCATCCACTTATCCATCCATACATGTGTGTATATATTTATATTTTTTATTAGCATCTGTTGCTTTTATATTAGCTTCATTTCTAAATATACTCCTTTTCCTTCTCCTTAAAAAGTAAACCTTGCAACAAAAAGTAAGAAGGAAAGGAAAAAAAAACTTAATTCAGCAAACCTAACCAATACAGCAACTGAATCTGGTGGTAAACATGCTGTCCCAAAAGTCTTAGTGCAGTTTTAAGCCATTAAAACTGAATAGGTTCCATATGTCCAATCCTCCACTCTGCAAGGAGGAACTGGGGAGAGGCACATTTCCTTTTTTCTTCTTTGAGATTAGGTTTGGTCGTTATAATTATACAACATTTAGTTATGTGTTGGTTTGGTTCCTTCTATCTATATCGTTGAAATCACTGTACAAACTGTTTTCCTGGTTCTGCTGACTCTACTTCATGAGTTCATCTTAGTTCTTCTCCCTTTCTAGCATTTGTAATTTCTAATGGCACAGTCATATTCTATCACATTCCTTTCCTATGATTTGTTTAGCTCTCCTTCAATTGGAGGGCACTTATTTTCTTTCCAGTTATTTGAACAGTATTGTACATTAAGAACTTATATGTAGGAATTTGGGGTCCCAAAGAGGGTGATGAGTAGTAGGCAGGGAGCCTTGTGACAATCAATAAAGGAAAAAGCAGAAGTGATATTGTCCTTGCAGTGTACAATAGATCAATCTGAACAGAAAGAGGAAGTAGATGAGGAATTCAGGAAAAAGATCACAAACCTAGAACTTGTATTGGTGATGGAAGACTTCAATTACCTGAATATCTATAAGAATTCTCTCTGCTCAAAGCAGAGAAAAGGATCTTTTGGCTTTTTAAAATGATTTCATCCTTTAACAAATGGAGGAAAACTATAAATGGGACTTATTTTGGTCCTGATTGTCACATATAATAAGGAGCTGATTTTTTGGGTGAAAATGGTGGGAAAGAGGGGGTACAGTAAGACCGGAATCTTAGAACTGACGACTGAGGGGAAAAGGGCACGCATGGTCCCATACACTTCTTGTATTCGGGAGAAATTGTGTTTCAAAGAAATGTTAGAGAAGCCTTATTTGACTTCTGTCTTTTTGACTAGTAAGAACAGAACCGTCTTTGAACTGGAAACACAGAATAGAAATTGCTAATAAGGACTTGATATGAGAGCTAGCTTGCGGGTGTCTAGCTACCTTTCAGGAGTTTTCCGTGTTATGAACTCCTTAGCTAATCAAATGGAGTGTAGAGTGTCCTTAGAATCATACTTTTAAAGGCATCAATTAAAATTCGTAAGAGGATTGCCAAGGGAATCAATTACATTGATTAATACAATAATCGAACTATTAAAAAAAACTCAACCAGTTTCCAGGTTAAGAAACCCTGGCCTACATGAGCTCTATTTTCAGAAAGGAAAAGAGCTGGCTAATAGAAATCAATGAAGACTCAGCCAGAAAAGGTATGTCAGCACTGGAGAGCAGAATGTCGACCTGATTTCCAGAGAGTCTTCAAGCCATCAGCCAGTGAACTTGACTTTGATTCTTTGTGCGGAGGAATTGGGCACCCCCTGTGGTAAGGCTGACTTTTGTTGGTGCAGCCTTGTAGAGTAAGTTTTCCTTGATGTTGATTTAACTATCCCCAACTCGGGCCACAGACAAAGAAAGACAAGGAGGGTGAGAGGACTGGAATCCTGCCTCCAAGTCCCTCAGTCAAGTTGCTCATTCCAGTAATTAAAATGAAAAATCATTACTATATAATATTTAATAGATTTATCACAATTAGGGAATATTCTCATTTCCTATTATGATTCTTATCTCCTTTACCTCCCAATCATCATATAGCTCAAAAGGAAAATACACCCGCACTAGAGATGAAAAATCATTTATTGGTAATTCAGTGAAATTAGAATTTAGAAGATACAATAGTATAACTTCTGAGTTACCTTCCCGCCTCTGGGGAAGTCTAATGCTCCACCTTATTTCATAATTATGCTTTTTTCCCCAAGGAACAATGACTCCCAGAGGCCATTTTCAGAGGAGAGTTGTCATGCTTTTCCATCTCCCTAACTCTGGCAGATATATCTGTCCCTCTTTCTGAGGCCCCTCCTAACTCTGACATTCTATGTTTGAAAGCCCTTCCAGCCCTGACATTCCCTGTTCTAAGGTTCCTTCTAGCTCTGACACTTTATGATCTAAGGCCCCTCCCAGCTCCAACATTCCATTGTCTGAGGCCCCTCCCAACCCTGACATTCTCTGATCTAAGGACTCTGCCAGCTCTGATATTCCATGATCTAAGGTCCCTCCCAGCCCTGACATTCCCTGTTCTAAGGGCCCTCTCTGTTCTGAGCTGTTCCTTTTCCTTGTTCTAAAGCAGTGGTCTCCAAAGTGGGGACTGAGACTTCAGGCTGCTCAGTAATCAGAAGGTTAGAATAGAGACCTCATCCCACTCTACCGTTTTGTCCCCAGGAATACTATACCTAACCTTTTCCCAGCCCTCTACCACACACCTCCCTCCCTCTGTGATGCAAAATCCAACCTCCCATTCCCCTTCTGAGTCCAGTGAAGGCCCCTGAATTAATGGTTACTCATAGCAACCACAAGTGCCGCTGGGAAAATTTGGCTCAGTCCTCTGCCAATCCAGATCACCTCTTGAGTCAGAGCCCTGTCTCTGCTTTTCCACCCCCTTTGTTTGGGGTGGGACAGAGTGAGTCACTCTGGAGGAGCAAGCTTGGATGGGTTGAGATGTGGATCAGGATATCATTATATTATCTTTTTGCCCAAACCCACAGCTTTTCCCAGCTTCCCTGTGACTGTTGAGGGAAAATCAACCCCATCCTTCTGGTCTCCCCAGGTTGGCAACCTTGGCGTCACCCTTGACTCCTCTCTCCCTCCTCCTCACCCATAGATCCATGGTCGGTTATTCACCTCCATAAGATCTCACTAATTCTCTCTCCTTCACTACTGCCAGGTCCTTATCACCTCTCTCTTACCTGGACTGTGGCATCCTCCTCAGTTTCTTTGCCCTCCTGCCACAACAATCCATTCCCCATATTGCTGTAGAGTGACTTTCCTAAAGTATAAGTCTGATGAGATTCCTTCCCGATTTCATAAACTTCCCTGCTCTCTAGTGCTTCAAGGATTACATATTATTTCATCTTTACCTAATTGTCTTTTAATTTCCATTTGTATAAGTTTTATGATATACAAAATTATCTAAGTGATATTCTAAGGTCCCTCCCAGCTCTGACATTCTCTGTGCTAAGAGTTTTCTCAGCTCTGCCATCCCCTGATCTAAGGGCATCCTCACAGCTCACTCTTCCTATGCAGCTTCATTCCAATCCCAAACTCTCCTTTTGGGTCACTGGCATTACAAACATCAGGCAAGGTCTAAAGGGAGTCTTTTTCTGGATCATATGGGGATTTCCCTACAACCCTGAAATTAAAGTCTATAAATGTAAATTCATCCCTGTTTCTGTTATCCCACGGACTCTGCCCACACGAGGCCTTTGGTCCTCCTAATGCCAATTATCGCTGGCCCTGTGGGTGCTCAGGAAATTCCGGTTCGATGAATAAAGGACCAGGAGGCCAGAGGGGCTGGTTGAGCAGGGGCTGGCTGGTGGTCAGACTGGTTTTCCCAAACTTCTTTGTAATACTAGTTACTGAATCCTAGAACATTAGAGCCAGGAGCCACCTTTGTCAAAACTCGAATTTTACAGATGGGGGCCAGAGAGGGGAAGGGAAGTATCTATAGTGATTGAAGGCCAGGCCTGGGACATGAACCTATAAGACAGGAGACTCTTAAGCCTGGGTCCTGGGAGGTGGGTGTGTGCAAAAGGATCCGTACTAAGGCAGCTGGAGGTACAGGATGTACTTGGACACCAGGTGTGGAGCCTCCTTCCTTTCACACTGCTCAGAAACATCTTCTCCTGGGGCCTTTCCCTGCCTCCCCCACTGTCCTTCCCCCAGCTTCTAGGGTTTTCCATCTCCTAGTAGGCATCTCAAACACACACATTTATTTATTTAAGTGCAAATAAATAAACCGAAGAGAATATCCTCACTAAAATGTAGGCTGCTTGAGGACAAGAATTGTTTTTGAATTAAAAAAAAATTGAACATAACAGACAAGTGAGCATCTCCATATACAAAATACAATAATTCTTTGTTATGGATAGCTCATTTTCCCCTTTAAGTACATTTCAAAACTGTCCTAGTTGTGTGTGTTTCTAACTTTCCTTCTGTTATCTTCTGAGCATTAAAAATGCTTGAATGACACTCTCTTCTTTCTTCCTCCCCTATCTCTTTTCTCTCTCTCTCCTATCTCTCTCTCTCTCTCTCTCTCTCTCTCTCTCTCTCTCTCTCTCTCTCTCTCTCCCTCCCCCCCTCCCCCTCTCCATCTACCTCCTCTCATTAGGAAAAAAAAAGGAAAATCTCTTGTAACAAATTAGCATAGTTAAGCCAAACAAATTCTGACTTTGGTTTGGCCGTATCTGGAAATGCAGGTCTGATTTTGCTGCTCTGGTCCATCTTGTCTCTGTCCAGAGGGTGGGTAGCAGGCTTCATGTTTGGAGTAAGATTGATCATTGCATTGCCTAGGGTTGTTAAATCTTTCAAAGTTATTTGTCTTTATAACATTGTTGTATAAATAGTTCTCCTGGTTCTGTTTACTTTCTTCTGCACCACTTTATACAAATCTTCCCAGTTTTCTCTGAAATCATTTAAAAATACTAAAAATTTATTTTTCAATTATCAAATACTTTTTTTCTCCCTCCTACATCCCTCCACCAACTGGAAAGGAAAAGGAAGGAAGGAAAAAATTGATGAAGTGAGGGAGGAAGGAAGAAACTGAGGAAGAGAGGGAGAGAAAAAGGGAGGAAAGAAAGAAAAAAGGAAGGAACTGGGGAAGGGAGGGAGGAAAGGAAAGTGAGAGGGAGGAAGGGAGGAAAGTAAGATGAAGTGAGGGAGGAAGAATCACAGAACTCCCTAAGTCAAACAAAACATTTCCACATAGATCCTAAACAAAAATTCATTTCTTACTCTGCATATTATTAGTCCGTGATCTCTCTGCTATGAAGTAGTGAGCATTTTTCTTTGTCGGTCCTGTGAAATCATGGTTGATCAATCAGAGTTCTTAAGTCTTTCAAAATTGCTTATTTTTTATATTGATTTTATGGTATTAATTGTTCTGGTTCTGCTGACTTCACTTTTAATCGGTTCGTACAGATCTTCCCAGGTTTCTCAGAAACCATCCTTTTTGTCATTCCTTTATAGTGCAGTAGAATTTAGATACTATCACATTGATGTGTCACAATGTGTCCAGTCATTTCCCAATTACTTTCTAGTTTCCACTCCCTTGTTTTCCAGTTTTTGCTGCCACAGAAAAAGCTACTATAGATAAAGCTGTACATACAGGACCTTTCCTTCTTTCTCTGATCTCTTTGGGGTACAGGTTTAGCACTGATATACCTGGGAATACTTGATATACTGTATACTTGATATACAAAGAGTATGCACTGTTTAGAAACTTTCTGTGCATAATTTGAAATTCCTTTGCAGAATGATTGGACCTATTCAGAGCTCCATATACTATGTGTCAGACAATACCTGTTTTCCTTCCTCCCTGCCTCCTTCCCTCAGCTCCTCCAAAATTTGTCATTTTCAGTTTTTGTCATCTTTCATGGATGTGAGATGGAACCTCAGAATTCCTTTATTTTCCTTTTATTAGTGATTTGGAGCACTTTTAAAATATAGCTCTAGATAGCCTTGGTTTCTTCCCTTTAGAATTTCCTGTTCCTATCCTTAGATTATTTAAGAATTGGGAATAGCTCTTATTTTTATTATACATTTGAATCAGTTCTTTATGTATCTTGGAAGTGAGATCTTTATCAGAGGAAGTTGTGGCAAAGATTTTTTCCCCTAAACAAATTATTTCCCTTCTAAGCATAGCGGAACTGTCAATAAACATTTATGAAGTGCCTAAACTTGTCAGGTACTATGCTAAACACTACCTTACATACAAAATTAAGCAAAAGGCAGAGTCCCTTCCCTCAAGGGGTTCACTCAGAGGGGAGATAATGAGCAAACAAAGATGTAGAAATAAGGCACATATAGGAAAATAGGGAATATTGGCAGAGGGAAGACTAGAATTAAGAAGGGTTGCGAGACACTTCCTGAAGAAGATGGAATTTAAATTTGAACTTGAACGAAGCCAGAGAAGCCAATAGGTGGAAATGAGAGGAGTAAGAAGAGAGAGCCTTCCAGGTATGGGGAACAGCTAGAGAAAATGCCTAGAGCTAAGAGAGAGAGAGAGTGAATGTATTGGATTTGTTTGTGCAAAAGCTTTTTAAATTGTATGTAATCAAAACCCTTCATTTAGGATCTTTTAATCCCTTGTTGGTCCTGAACCTATTTAGAGATCAGAGAGGACTTCTTTCCTTGTTTCTTTAATTTATTTAAGTTATGATCCTTTTTATTTAGGTCTGCCTTCATTTGGGGCTTATTGTCATCTAAACTGTGAGTGGTTGGGTTGAAACTTAATTTCTCCCACATACTGTCCAATTTTCCTAGCAGTTTTAAAAACAATCAAATAGGGATTCTTTATCCCAGTAGCTCTAGGTTCTTTGAGTTTATCGAACCCAGGTTTACAAGGTTTGTTTGCTTCTGCTGATTGTATATCTGACCTGTTCCAATGATTGCCAGCTCCACTTTTGAAATCAGCGCCAAATTCTTTTGAATGCAAATGCTTTGTAGTACAGTTTGAGATTCTGGTACTCAAATCAGCCCTACTTCCATCCCACTTTTCCCTCTATTTTCCTTGAGATTCTTGACCATTTGTTCTTCCAGATGAACTTTGTCATTTTTTCTAATTTTATAAAGTGATCCTTTGGTAGTTCGATGTGTATGGCATTGAATAAAATACATTGATTTAAGTAGTGTTGTCATTTTTTCTTACACTGACTCAGCCTACCCATGAGCAGTTAATATTTCCCTAATTATTCAGGTCTGTCTTTATTTCTGTAAACAGTAGTTTGTAGTTGTATTTATATATTTATTCTATACATTTTGTAGTTATTATAAATGAGATTTGTTTTTATATCTCTCCTTGCTGTGTTTTATTGGGATTATATAGAAATGCTGATGATTTGTGTGATTTTATTTCCTATCTTGCAATTTTGCTAAAGTTATCAATTATTTCAGTTAATTTTTTTGTTGACTTTCTAGGGTTCTCTAGGAAAACCATTGAATCATCAGCACAAAGGGGTAATTTTGCTTCTTTTGTTGCCAGTGCTCATTCTTTCAATCTCTTTTTCTCTTCTTAATGTGTACACCTGAACATGGATATGTGATGACATGAATTATAGGCAGATAGGGAAACACAGTGCTTAGAACACTGGACTTGAAGCCAAGACCACAGTTCAAATCCAGCCTCTCGCACACTTAACAGCTGTGTGACCCTGGGCAAGTCACTTTCTTTGCCTTGGTTTCTTCATGTGTAAAATGGGGGAGTTGGATTATATAGTTTCTGTGGAGTCTTCAGGTTCATCTATGGTTCTATAATTCATGCTCCTGATATGGCCACAAGTACACAGTAGTCCACAAACAGAGAGGTCAGTTAAGAAGTAGACTTAGTACTTCACTGCAATGCAAGGACTTAAAAAATTCCCAATGGTCTCTTAAGGCAAAATGCCTTCCACATCCAGAGAAAGAACTATGGAATTTGATCTCAGAATGAAGCAAATCATTTTCTTTTGTATTGTTTTGGTTTGTTTTATGATTTCTCCCATTCATTTTAATTCTTCTATGCATCATGATTGAGGTGAAAATATATTTAATAGGAATGTATGTGTAGAACCCCTACAAAATTGTACGCCATCTCAGGGAGAGAGTGGAGGGGTAGAGGAGAGGGAGTGAAAAAAAAAAATTTAAGATATATGGAAGTGATTGTAGAATACTGAAAACAAAATAAAAAAAAAAAAGTATTCAAGTCCCTACTATGTGTCAAGCACTGGAGAAAGGAAGACAAAGGTAAATAATTCTTATCTTCACATTCTATCAGAGGAATAAACAGACACTGCCACACACACACACATACACACACACGCGCACACACACACACACACGCACACACACACACACACACAAGCACTCTTCACAAAGCAGACAGGAAGGAGATTTCAGGAGACGTGTCCTTCCTCTGTGCTCATTGGCTTCCTGGAGTTGGATTACTTTTGCCCAGTGCTGCCGTGAGTGGACTCAGTTAGGTCTTAGAAGTCCCTGAAAGTGTCTGAGTCTGTGGTTGAATCCTTCTTGGCTTCAGATCTGGTGTTCTCACCACTATGATTCCCTGTCACGTCTATGTTCAGTGGGTCCATATTGCTTTCAAAAATAAAAAAATCAAACCCTGAAGTGGCACCTGTAGCAGTTATTAGTCATTGAGAGGTGTTTGTGAAATGCTTGGCTGTCCTAGTCATTACGCTTCCCCTCCCTCTTATTATTCTGCCTCCACCTGCCCAGTACCTGGGATAGCACACACACACATACAAACACACATACACACACACCCTTCCTTCCTCCCTTTGTGTGTCCTATGGGAGGAAACTAGGACCCAGCCCCTCAGAGATGGAGCTGCCTAAGGTAGGGTCCGGGTTGAAACTCCAGTAAGCCCCAGAACCATAATCAAGCTGTTTCTTTGTCTCTTCTGAGCTTGAGGACCCTTGGGGCAAGTTACCTGCCCTCTCTGAGCCTGTCCAGCCCTCCCCGCACCCATCCTGGACTGAGAAACCTGAGATTGTTGCTTTAGAACAGAAGAAAGATCTGAGAGGTCTGGTCCTTCATTTTACAGATGAGGAAACTGAGATCTAAAGAGGAGAGAATTTACTGGAGAAGATGACAGGCTGGAGACTTGTGGAGATAATGCTACCAAGTTTTGGCAGGTGATTAAATATGTAAGGAATGGAAAAAAGCAAAAGATGACTCAGAGATTGTGAGTCTGGGTGACTGGGAGGGTAGAAGAGCTTTCCAAAGTGGACATCCATGGATTGATGCAGAGGGTGACTCCTGCTTGTCTTTGCACTGGACACACCTCCCCACCGTGTGGTCCCAGAGTGGAGAGAATATGTTGAGGGAGGGGTTCTGGATTTGCTTGTGTGGAAATCATTTTATTTTATTTGGGGGTGGAAGAAATCATTTTACCCAAGAGGAATTTGCAGAACAGAGAGATGAGTGGTTTGCTCCTAGGAAACATCTGAGATAGGGTTTGAACCTAGGTTTTCCTAAATGCCAGGGCAGGGCTCTGTCCCTTACACCATGATCAATCAGTCAATAAACATATTAAGCACTTAACTACATGCTTGGCCCTGTACTAGGTGTTGGGGATATAAAGACAGTCCCTATCCTCAAAGAGCAGCACACACAATGGCTAGATGCCCACCCTGAGTTAGATCCTGGTGTCCTGACAGATAGTTGGGAGGTATGTAAAATGGGTCTGGATCTGTGCAGACATAGCTGGATGAAGTGGGTTTACTGAGCTTTCTCAGAGCTAAAAGGTCACAGACACATATACAGGATCCTAGATTTAGAGCTGAAAGATATATTCAAAGCTGTAGAGTTCAACTCCCTCATTTTACAGTTGAGGAAACTGAGGCACAGAAAAGTTACAAGACTTTTCTGGAATCACACAGCTAGAATCACAAGTGGAATTTGAACCCAGGTCTTCCTGACTCCAAATCAGAGGCCATTTCATCTATATCATGAGGCTTCCTTTCCTAGTCCAACTTGGAAGTCATTTTGAAAATTCTTTGTCTAACAGTCAGAATACCCTCATCAACGTCCTGACACCTCCACCTGAAGACCTCCAGTGAAGGGGTGTCTACCACCTTGTAACTAGGGGTTACAAAGTATTTATAGCACAGTGCTTGGAGGAGAGAAGACTTGAGTTTCAATGCTGCCTCAAATGTATACTAACTGCGTTATCCTTGGCAAATCTCTTAACTTGTCCCAGGTTCTGATTTTTTCAGTTGTAAAATGGGGGAGTTAGACTTAATAGTCCTTTCTAGATCTATAATAGTATATATATATATATATTCTATAGTATAAGAAAGCTCCTTGTTCCCCTTGGGTTGAGCTCAGATTGTTTGTTAGGAAAGTTTGCTTATAATGAGACTAAATTATACTCCTTCTGACTCCCCCCCATTGCTCCTACTTTTGTCCTATGGGACCAAATAAAGCAAGTCTAATCTGTCTTCCCAAATACTTAAAGAATCTATCATTTCCCTTAAGTTTTCTCTTCAGCACTCCAAACACTTTGGTTCCTTCAACACATTCTTGTATGGACCCTCACCATCCTGGTCCTTGACTTTGGGAAGTGTTCCAGCTTATCCTTCCTAAAAGATGTGCCCTACCAATGCAGACAAAAGCTGAACTATCATATCTTTCATTCCAAACATAGGCTCTAAGAATTCAGTTTAAAATCTCACCAGATTTTTGACTGCCACATCACACTGTTCACAAACCTTGAGCTTATGGTCCGCTGAGACACCCAGATCTTTTTCATATGAACTGGCTACCCTCCATCCTGTAATGCAGAATTAAAAAAAAAAAAAAACCCAAACTATGTACAGAGGACTTTTCATTTACTCCTATCAAGTTTCAACTAATTTGATTGAATCCCTCATTGGAAACCTGTTGGAAACTTTTTGGATATTGACTATCATCCAGGGTTCACTATTCCCCTTAGCTTGATGTCATCTCCAGATCTGATGCTTATGCCATCTATGCCTTCATAAAAGTGTCTGACAGCAGTTATAGGCCAAGGAAAAAAATCAAGAATGCTCTGCTAGACATCACCCTCCATTTTGATATCAACCCATTAATGGCTGCTCTTTTGGGTTTCACTATTTGACCTGTTCTGAATACACTTAATAATATGGAATCCAACAGACATCATTCCAGCTCATCTACAAGGATGACAGAAGAGATGTGGTCAAATGTGTTGCTGAAATCCAGCCATACTACATTTGGCTGATTCTCCTGATGAACCAGTCTCATTACCCTATCAAGAAAGGAGATGAGGTTAGTCTGGCATGACTTTTCCTGGATGATGCCCTGTGGATCTTAGTGATTGCCACTTCCCTCTTCTGCAGGCCCATAGACCATCCCTTTAATAATGTCTTAGAATTTTGCCTGAAATCAAAGTCAAAGTCACTGGTCTATAAGGTATAAATTCCATCCTCTTCCTGCTTTTTCAAAGATCACAAATAGTGGCTCAGCAATTATACCTGCCCTCCTCTCAGGACAATGAAGTACTGTTTCCACTTAGCTCGCTAAACACTGTCATACTTTTATGATGTTTCCTGTTTCTCTCACTTCATCTATTTCCTCCTGATTTGTTGGTCTGTAGCACATCTCCCCAAGGTGGAGAAGACCTGACCATCTCTGGGATTTAACTCCATGTTAAAGATTTTTTGATATTATCTTTCCTCATTTGTACACTGTTCTCATCAGCAAAGAGAAACAAAGTGAACTCTGAGTAGTTCTACCTTCCCTGTGCCTGGGATGCTGTCCTTAACTTTTTCGATTCCTTAACTTCTTTCAAAGCTCAGAAAAGATGCCATCTCCTCCCTGAAACCTTTCCTAATCCCCTTAGCTGTTAATTTCTCGACACTCTTAATTTATTTTGTATTGACTTATACATGTATGTATCATTTACCTCAATGTATGCTCCTTGAGGGCAGAGACTGTTTTTTTCTTCTTCTGGTTTTGTATTCCCCAGTGCCTTATGCAGAGACCTCAGCACAAGAACAAGTACTTAATAATTGTTCATCAATCTATGCCCACATCCTCTCTGAGGGTGGGGGCTCCTGATGCCATTCTTAAAGGGTCATGACTCTCATATTCATCCTCAATTACCTGCCTTAGCTATCTACCTCTGACATTCTAGGCTTGTCTTTTAGAGATCAGATACCCTAGGTATCCATATTTCTCTTTAGAGACATTCTCCTCATCAGAATCATTTGAATGTGTCAGTGATTTCACCTTGAGAGTTCTTCACTCTTCTTCTGACTCATTCTGTAAAATCTTCTGCCATGGGAGCCAACCTATTCCTTGTCTGAACTCATTGAAATTTGTTCTCCCTATATATAACTTTTAGATCAGATTTTGCCTGGCTTTCCTCTCCTTATTTATCACTAGCTTCTAAGATGGACCAGTCATGTCTTACAGAGGTTCTGGTCAATTTTTCTTCGGTGATAACTATTTTA
The DNA here is from genome assembly GCA_023548195.1 of Bettongia penicillata ogilbyi. Classification (NCBI taxonomy): domain Eukaryota; kingdom Metazoa; phylum Chordata; class Mammalia; order Diprotodontia; family Potoroidae; genus Bettongia; species Bettongia penicillata. The sequence goes on along the minus strand of JAJHZJ010000150.1, from coordinate 4,174,028 downwards.
TTGGCTAGAATCAGATCTAGAATAGTTTTCTTTGGTGTTAATCAATTTTTCAGGATCCTAGATCTATGACTAGGAGGGCCCTCAGAGGCCACCCTGGTCAACCCCCTCTTTTGACAGAGGAGGAAACTAAGGCTCAGAGAATTCATAGATTCATAACTCTAGAGCTGGCCAACAAATCCAACCTCCTTGTTAGATAAAGAAACTGAGGATGTTAAAGGTTAAATAACATGCCCACACTGTTGGTGACAACGGCTGGGTTTGAACTCAGGTCATCTATCTCCAGAGTCAAGTCTCTTTTTCCTGTTCCATGAATGAAATGGCCATTGAAGCAAGCCAAGCTCTAATGAGCTGCCAACATTAAGTGGAGATGTCCCCGTGGCAGTTTACCTGTCAGTATTCTATGACGTCTCTGTGTCAGGTCTGTGATCTGTTTCTCTCCCTTCATCTATTTCTTCCCTCTGGCCCAGTGGTATGTAGCACAGGCCAGTGAAAATTTTGCTTCTGGTTCTTTTTCACTCAATCTTCCTCTCCATGTTTTTCATTCGACATCACCCCTCCTCATATTTACTCCTAAGAGTGTATCTCTCCAAGATACATCATTCCACTGACTGATCTACTGCTTCTGAATAAGGTGCACTTCTGCATTGTGCTGTCTTAATGATAATGATGAAGCTAATGTTACATCACATCATAAATTTTACATTCAAAAGGCTCTTAGAAGGCCTTTGACAAATGATCCTTAATTTTCATAATACCCATCAGAAGTGAACCTTATTTAACTCACCTGGGAAACAGGCAAGGGACAGAAAAAGTGACTTGATCCTTTTTAGCAAAAACAGAGCTGGACCTCAACCTAGGGCCACCTTGAACCTCAGGAAAGCTCTCCGGAGGGTGGAGTCCCAAGCAAAAAGAGTAAGCTCCCTCCTGCTTCCAGATGGGGCCCCCTCATTATTGTCATTACAAAACGCTAGGACCTTAATTACTCACCTTAAGGAGGATAATCAAGGTGGGGCCCTGATCCAGGGTCTTTTATATGCTTGGCTCAAAACTCTGGATCAACATTCATTAATCTCTGTGCCCTCCCTGGGTGGAGGGCCTGGCTTGGTGCTACAAATTTATAGGAAAGATGAGGGGGCAGAGGATGAGTCAGTGGCAGGGTGAGGCAGAGCATCTGGCCCCTGAAAGCCTGAGGCCTGGACAGAGGTCAGAATCAAGTCATCTCACCCTTGTGAGTCTCAGTTTCTCTGTCTATAAAATGGGGTAATAATCTCACCTACTTCACAATGAACCTTCCAGGGCTGTATATGTGGGTGCCATCATCATTAAGGCAGTTGTTATTTATCTAATGTGGGAGCTGAGAAGGACTTCAGGGAACAGCTGTTACAGAGAAGCAAACAGGGTCAGAGAGGGGAAATCACTTATCAGAGATCACCTAGGTAATATGTACTCGAATCCAGGATGGCCGACTCCAGGTCTGTACAAATGTACCCATGTTGCCTCATTTGGTTCTCACGACAACCCTTGAAGTACGTGCTGTTGTTACTTCATGTTACAGATGAGGAAACTGAGGCTGAGAGGTTAAAGGATATGCCTAAAGTCCCACAGCTAGATTTGTAATTGGGTCTTCCTCTCACAAGCCCAAAGCACTTTAAGGCTCAGGATTGATTCTTTGCAGATAAGTAGCCTCTCTCCCGCAGCCACCAAAGATCCCTGACTCCTCAGACCAGGTCCCTAGCCAGGGAAAGGGAGAAAGGAGACAGTTATCTGGAGGATGCACAACTGTTTGTAAACAATTCACTTTGGCCCAGATTAAAGGAATTGGATGATAGAGACAAGTGGCTTCCCCACCCCTGGCGTCTTCAGGGCAGAACAAGTTAGGACTGAGAAAATGTCTTTGGGGCTTCCAGCCAGGGGCCCTGGAAGAATCTCTGTGAAGCTTGGAGACTGGGATGGGGAAAAAATAAACCAGTGATAGCTTTCTTGTCATTAACTTCTGGTTTCTTTTGTTATCCAGTGTATTTTATGTTACATATCTTGGGCTTCACCAGATGCAAAGAAGGTTGAGAACCCCTGACCTGGCCCAATATTCTCACTTTAAAGATGGGAAAACTAAGTTTCATCCCCATTGCCTAACACATAGTAGGGGTTTAATAAATGTTTAATGAGTTGTTGCAGGTCTCATCCAATCTTTTCCCATCTTCACAGGATAGGAGCTCGGTTCCAATCCTGGTTCCCTGTATAACCTTGGTGACCCAGCTCTCTGGGCTTGTTTCTTAGCTATAAATGAAGGGTTGGGATCTGAGGTCCCTTTGAGCTATGTAAATATGACCTTAGGTTTAGATGGTCCCTCATCTACAAACCTGAGACTTTGCTCATATCACCCTCTGTCCTAATGGGGAAATGGCTCCTCTGACATCTGTCTTGCTCAAAGGGATCTCTCCTTCCTTTGAGTACTTTTCTGATGAATGGATGGTACAATGTGCACCATAGTTCTCCACAGCCCAGCTTATTAGATTGTAAACCCCATTGTGGGCAGTACTGGAAGGATATTCTTCTTGCTCACCTTCTCAATGTCTTGTATGTAGGAGACACCCAAACATTTATTGGGTCAATTGCTGGAAAACTAGAGTCGTGAGTAGGAACCTGCTGGAGAGGTGGGGAACTACGGGGGCAGAGTCTGGTAGATACTGTTGTCTGAGCTAGCAGACATCAATTTTGGCTGAACGGTTGCACTCACAGGGGAAGTCTAGACCTGAAATTAGGATGTAAGAAAAAACAAAACCAAAATCCCTAGTTTCATCAAAGAAACTTAAAAAGTAAATTTTCTAAAAAGCCGAACGATAGCATATGTGATCCATAACTTCCCTGGAGGAAATCCATCACTTAGATCCCATTGCCAACACTAATAAACTGTATCATCTGGATCTCAAGTTTTCTCATCTGTTGAATGGGCTAGATTGGCTTCTAAGGTCCCAAATCTCTGATCCTGTTATCAGAATGTATAGGGGCAGAAAGGCCCCTTGCCCCTGCCCCCCAATGTCCACTTCCCTCTCCCAGGGACCAAGGATCCAGCGCTAACTAGGATGTTTTATTAAGTTAAAAGTTTTACTGTGCAGAGAGAGCCCCCTGCCTTCACTATTTGGCTCCCGTGGTCCGGCTTAGGACTTCAGGGTGGCAGGTGCCACGCTCCTCCCTCCCTCTGTCCATCTGTATATCCATCCATCCACAGGCCATTGGTAGCAGGGGCAGCCAGCCTCAGCTTGGGGGAGGGCCCACAGTCAGCAGCAGTGAAGGAGTGGGGGGAAGGGGCAGAAAGGGGGAGGGGATGGAAAAGCTGACTTCATTTCCAGACTGGGCTCCACGGGCTACCTGACTCCCCGGACCCTACTGAGGCTGGGGGGTAGCAGGGCAGGAGAGTGTCCACTCAGTCCTAGGCATTCTTTAAAAAAAAAAACAAAAACCAAAAACCAAAAAAAGGGCATAAAGTGTGTTTTCTTTGGGGTGGGGGAGGAAAAAAAAAATCTATATAAAAATCTTTCACATATAAAATCCTGAAGAAGGTGCAAGTTAAGACCCAGTGTGAAGGGCGCGCTCAGATCTGCAGAGTGTGTGTGTGTGTGTGTGTGTGTGTGTGTGTGTGTGTGTGTGTGTGTGTGTGTGTGTGTTTTGTGTATGTATGTATGAGCGCTGCCCATGAAGGCGTGGGGAGAAAATTCAGCTTCTGGTCTCCTCAGGAGGGGTGAGTCCATGTCTACCCCTTGCTGGACAAATCCAACAGGGGAACCTAGAAGACAAGAAGTGGGATTTTATTAGAAGGGATATTAATGCCCAAATGGGCACCTTGAGCACCAGGGACACTAGTCTACCCCCTTCACTGAGCAAAGAAGGAAGCCAAGGCTCAGAAAGGGTAAGCAGCTTCCCTAAGGTCACACAGCAGACGCAGGGCTCAGTCTGGGGTTTTGTTTCTTCTTGTTTTCAATTCTTTCCTCATCTATTAATAAACAGGTATGATAATCACTGCCCTACACTGGTTTGGAGGAATGACAACTTGAACAAACCTTGTGGATCATCCAATCCAGCTCATTTTACATTTTACAGAAAAGGAAACTGAGGTCCAGAAAGGCAGTGACTTGCCCAGGGCCATAAAGCAGCACATTAATCAATTAACTCAATAAACATTTACTCAGTGCCTACAATGTACCAGGAACTGTTCTAAGGGCTGGGGATGCGGCAAAAGACAGTCCCTGCCCCTAGAGGCAGGTTGTCATCATCAACATTGCCATTCCTCACACCCAGTGCTCATCTCCACTCTCTGAACCTTTGTTGAGGCTGTCCCTCACTCCTAGTTCACTCTCTCTCTCCGGCTCTGCCTCTCAGAATCCCTGAGCCTCCTTCAGGACTCAGCCCCAATCCCATGTTCTGGAGGATTTTCCCAGTTCCTCTAGCTGCTAGACCCTTCTTCACCAAGATTACCTTTCATCTACTCTATGTCTTGTAGGAGTCATCCTTCTCTCCTGCCAGGCTATAAGCCCACTGGAGGTAGGGAGCTGCTTGTCCTGAAGCAGCCAGGTGGTACAGTGGGTAAAGCAGCCTGGAACCCATCCCTAGCTCCCTGCCCAGCCCCCCAGCTCACCTCTAGTTGTCCAGATTGTTCCGCATCGACTCCTTTTCCCGAAGGGCGGCCATGGCCAGACGGAGGTGTTCCTTCAGCTGTTCAATCTCTCTCTCTGACCTCGACTTGATGTGGTTCAGCTCTACGTAGACGTCCTGGTACTTCCCTGAGGCGAAGCGCTTATCCTGCCAGAGAGAGGAAGGAGAGCGGAAAGCTCCTGAGGGTTCATTTCTGTCTTCCCATAGCCCAGGTGTTGGAGGATGAGGGCAGAGGCCAAGCATGGGGTCAATGGGATGGACATGCCTCAAGGTTAGGGCTGTGAGAGTCCTCAGGTTTGTGGGGAGGATGAGCTTGGCAATGATGCCAGACTTGGTGCTGTCGGAGGCAAGTTCTAACTCCTCCACCCGGGATTCAAGACCTTCTGCAATCTTGACACCAGTCAACCATCTTAGCCCCTCTCTGGGTAGAATACTCCATTCTCACCTTGTTCTTTCTAGTCCCACAGACAGAAAGGGCCCTTCCTCCCCCTTTCCTGGCTGAATTTCCATTCATTCTTTAAAGGGCAACTTGAATGCCACCTCCCCCAGGCAGCCTCCTTAGTTCCTCCAGTCAGGGGTGCCCTTCCCCTTTGGAGTTCATGTTAACACTTTGGTTACCCTTCTCTAACACATTGAGCATTTAAGATTAAGTAACATAGCTGTCCATGTGTCAGGACAGCAGGTACTATGGTGTCTCAGTGATCTTTAAGAGCATAAAGGAGGCCTGAGAACAAAATGTTGGCAGACTACTGATCCACCTGGGCATATGGAGCATCTCCTGCTCAGGCTCAGGTGGACTCGGATGACCTCAGACATGTCTTTCAGCTTTGAGATCCTGGAGCCTTGCAGTCTGCGACTTCCCTGCAGTCCCACTCTGACCCTTGCCCTCGAGGATGTTTTGGTACAGGACAGATGACTAGGACTCCCTCCACACCTCCATTGCTAGCTGAGGGCTGCTTTCTTTCCCCCACTACAGGCCTGACCCTTGGGAGATGCTGAAAGTGCCCCTACGGCTGCCAGGACAGGCTGGAATCTGGCCTGAAGTGCCAAAGGCAGAGGGTTCCAGCTGCTCTTCCAGGCCCTATCGGCAGATCCAGAAACTTGATCATCTGTGGTCATTTCCAAAGCAGACATTGTAGGGAGGGAGTTGGGGGATTGGTGGCTCAGTGCAGGTCAACTCCTACACCCTCCAAGGGTGTGGTTAGGGCTCACCTTTCTCTGGCATTCTATGAAACACCCCCAATACAACACACCCTTACACTCATAGACACACACACACACACACACACACACACACACACACACACACACTCCATACCCAGTAGCATGCTCTACCCCACCCATATCCATACTTAGTGACCTCCCACAACACGAACACACAGAGCACCCCACACCCACAACATACGACAAACACCCTCTCACACCCACACAAATGCAGGGTTTTCACAGGTGACTTTGGGAGGAAAGGGTGTCTCACCCAGACATTCCAAGGATGTCTTTGCCAGGGTATTCTGTGTGCTATGCAAGGGTGTTGGGGGTGGGGGAGCTGAATGGGGAGATGGAGCAAAGAATTCAAGGCCTTTCCCCACTGTCCAGCAGTCTCCTCTCCCCAAGGCTGCCCAGCCAGGCAGGCTCCACAGATCCTTGCCCCTGCCCCAGAGCCCACTCAGACCCCTGTCCCAGAGCCTACCCCGGCTCCTGCCATTGACCCCACCTTCTGTATCATCTGCAGCTCATTCCGGAGACACTGAACTTCCTTCTTCAGGTACTGCAGCTCATTCTCCTTTACCCGGAGCAGCATCTGAGGAGAGAGGGTAGCGCTAACCATGTGGGCCTGGGAACTTGGGTGATGCCCCCAGTCTAGATTAGAAACCGAGGCTCCAGGGCAAAGGGATCTGTCAGAGATCACATGTAGAAGTTGGATTCAAACCCAGTACTCTCCTGTTCCCCATGATGCCTGTCATATACATACTGACTACCACTCCTGAGAGGGTGAACATTCCCACCTCAGTCTTCCTGAAAGCTTACCCCCATCAGTGCATGACCTGGAAAAATCCTCTACACCAGCACAGGGCAGGTCACTTCCCCACCACCTACCCGCTTTCTGACTCACAGGACCCAGAGATTTAGAGCTGAGAGGAGGCTCAGAGGCTATCTGGCCCAACCCCCATCCTATTTTATAGATTAGGAAACTGAGGCCCAGAGAGGGGGGACTCTACCTCCCTCCTCCCCTGTATTTATTTTTCTGTTTACACACATATCCCTCAGCTTGCCTCGCTATCCCTCCCAGCAGACTCTGAGCTTCATGTACATTGGTTCAGGATCTCAAGCCCAGCTCCTCTGACCCCAAGCCAGGGCTCGAGGCCAGGGTTATTTCCTATGGCATCCACTCAAGGGTGAGGTCCTGTTCTGTCAGAGTATTCCAAGTGATTGAGGACCTAATAATGTTCTCATATTCTCTCTCTCTCTTTCTCCCCATTCCCTCCCTTCCCCCTCTTTCTTTCCCTTTCTTTTCTTTCTCTCTCCTCTGTCTCTCCACTCTCCTCCCTTCTCCTGCTCTCTCTCTCTCCTTGTTATGTTTTACATTTATAAATCGGCAAAGTCAGAGTTTGAATCTTGCCTCAGATACTAAGTAGTGGGTGACCCGGAACAAATGTTTTTGCCTCTATCTGCCTCAGTTTCCTACTGTGAAAATGGAGATAATAAGAACACCTCCCTTTCAGGGTTGTTGTGAGGACCAAATGAGATATATTTGGAAAGTAGTTTGCAAATGTGAAATCAATGCATAAATGCTCCCACTGAGGATGATGATGACCAGCTGGCCCCCAGGACCCCTTCCAACTCCAGATGGAGGATCCTGTGGTCTCTTCGGGTCTCAGTTTCCTCCTCTGTAAAATGAGGGGCCTCTGTGGGCCCCTCTAACTCTGGAGCTGAGCTCCTAGGGGCTAGATCAAAGTCGGTTGGTCTGTTTCCCCAAGGTTCCATATAAGCCCTTTGGAGGCTGAGGAACAATCCCCAGCTGTTGAGACAAAGGCCTGTTCCAGGTGATTTTCGGAGTAGGGACTGTTTTATTCTGTGTCTTTGGGTCTCTAGCATCTAGCTCAGTGTGTCACATGAGTAATCTTGCAGGCCCCAGAGCTCTCACTCCAGGATTTCCTGCTTCTTTTCCTCCTCCTGTGCCTAGTACAGGACTGGGAACATGGCTGTTCTTGAATCCTCCTTTCCTGACTATGTGTGCGCCTAGGCAAGGCACTTCTGTTAAAAATAGGAGTGATAATAGTACTTAATGCACCTTAAGTCCTCAGTGTTCACAGGTCTAGAGAAGGAAGAGATCTCAGAGGCCAGCTAGTCTAAGTAAACTGGGACCCTGAAAGGTAAAGGTGCCCAGGGCCACAAGGGTAAACTGAGGCAGGACTTCAATCCCATTTAAAGTGTTAGACAAATGCCAGTGGTTATTATTTTAATATTTACTACTAGTAATTATGACGAGCACATATTGATTGGATTTCTCCATCAATTTCAGACAACCCTGATAGGATGCTATCCAGACCCACAGAGAAAGAAAGTGAACATATCTGGGAGGTTTCAGTAGAGAAGTAGGTGATTACCAGGATTGTTGGGTTTAAAGATGGAAGAGTGCTTGGCACTAACTGAAGCCTAGGAGGTGAAATTATTTGGCCAAGGTCACACTGATATAGAGTAGCTGTTTAATAAATGCTTTTTGAACAAAAGTGCTGTGATTGCCTTTTCTCTCAGACAGCCTGGGAGCCTGGACTCTTTCCACTCATTGCAGCCACTGGGGGGTAGGGATGGGGGTGGGAGTGGGATCTCTCACCTCCAGTTCACAGGAACTCCTCTCATTGTTGTGTCCTAGGCCCTCGCTTGAGGCCTGGGAGGCGATGAAACTTCTCAGTCGGCTGATCTCTTCTGACAGGCGTGAGTGAAGCTCCTGGCAAGCAAAGGTCAGAGTGTATGAGTCTGGAGGGACCAACCCTTCATTTAACAGCAGGGGAAATCAAGGCACAGGGTCATACAGGTAGTAAGGGATAGAGGCAGGTCTGGTCTTTCCTCTGGACTGTGGGGACACAGAGTCTGCAGTGGCTGAGGACAGGAAAGGATGCCCATGACAAGCTTTCATCTTGACCCCAGATACTGGGCAGGGATCTTGTGGGGCTCAGCCCCATCTCCCCATTGGCTGGGGGATTTTCCCACAAGAGGCCAGGACTTCTGGAGACCTGGTGTGGGAATGGGTTCTGTGCTGGGACACTCTTCTGCATGCTGGCTCCCTCCCTGCCCTGGGACTCCTCCTACCTGGTTCTGTCGAAGGAGGCCCCTGCCTTCCTGCTGGCAATGCCGCAAGACGTGTTCCCGTTCCTCGGCCTGGCGGGTCAGGTCTCCGATCTCTAAGCACTTTTGGGAGTATTGCTCAGAGAGAACCTGCAATTCTCGCTTCAGAGAATCCACGTCGGACCTGGTGTCCAGCGAGAAAGGGCCAAGAGGACAGTGCATGAGTCACCTCCCACCTCTGGCCAGCCCAGCCCTCCATCCCAAGGCTTTCACCTCCCCCAGGCAGTGAGAGCTCAGAGATCAAGGAGGAAGGGAAGTGGTTCATGACTCATATGACCCCTCACTGGAGAGGTGGCCAGACAGGGCAACTGAGGGTCACTCCTTCCCCTTGGTCGGGCTTCCATGGAGTCCAAGGCATTCACAGAAGGCCCCTCGGCCTCTGCAGAGCCACAAGCCAAGAGTGGATGTCAAGGAAGAAAAATAAAACAGAACCAGGGACTGTGAAACTAAGGCTCTAACCACATCTAACCCTCACTAGGGGCAAGTTGTTGCCATGTCAAGCCTCTGCTTCCTCATTTGTAAAATAAGAGTTACACTAACCCAGGTTCCTCTGAGCTCTTACATCCCCTTTTCTAAGCTCCCAGCTCTGACATCCCATGTTCTATGGTCTCTCCTGGCTCTGACATCCCATATTCTATGGTCCCTCCCAGTTCTGACATCCCCTGTTCTAAGGCCCCGCTCAGCTCTAACATTCTATGAATCTGTGTATCCATGTTGGGTACTGGCACCTACTGATGAAGTGAGATATTGCAGCTATTTGCCATTGTAAAGACTGAGATGTAAGTAAATTTGGGGACTATGATGATCAGGAGGTTAAAGCCCATGAAATTCTGAGGGTAAGGGAGAAGAAGGCTGGAATGGTGAGTCCATGAAGATAGGGAAGGGGACGACTAGTACTGACTTAGTGTGAGGTTTTCTATTGGCTCAAAAAAGCCAATGGCTAAATTTCAGTGTACCTATATTTCAGAAATAAGCAAATCCTACAAATCAGGGCTGAATTTAGTGGTGGATTATCTAGACTTAAGAAAAGGATAGGGGAAAATTTGAATCATGCAGATTGTACTCAGAAGCGTGTCTTCTGCCTAATTCTTCCCCTCAGAGAGCCGGATGTTAAATATTCACCAACATGCCCCTGCTTAGCTGACTCAGAAATGGCAGCCAGAAATGGGCTGCTGATAGAAGCCATTTGGGCCACCCAATGGAAGCCAGCTGGGCCACCCGATGGACCCCACTTGGGTACGCTCATTTTCTTACTGGTGCTGTTTCCGGAGGCTCTCTGGACCTTGCTGAAGACTCCGTGTCTTTCCCAGTTCCTTGTTTAACTCTTCCTTAAAGGCTTTCTTCATGGCTTCTATGGCTGTTGGAGAAGGGTGAGGGGTGGGGGAGGGGGTGGTGATGGTAGTAAATGAGCAGTTGTTAGGACCAGACAAGCCCCAAGTTCGTCTTCCTTTGAGAATGTGTCAAACAAATGTTAACAATTGTTATTATGTGTAATTGGGGGAAAATAAAGTACTAAACAAATATGTTTTTAAAAAAATAATTATATTAAGAAAAAAGGGCACATCAAACCATTCAGAGAAAGGCTTTTTGGTCACAAACTTTTTGGGTCCTGGTTTCTTCAAACGGAAAAACAAGAAGGTTGGACTGTGTGATCCCTTCCACAGATCTAAATCTATGATCCTGACCTTTGAGCCTCAGTTTCCTCTACTGTGATATGAGAAGGCTGGACTAGATGGCCTTTGAGGTCCTTTCCCCTATAGATGCATGAGCCTGTCATTTCTCTAGACCTCAGTTTGCCCCTCTGGAAAATGGGGGAGCTGGTCTCCATGATGGTTCACATTCCTTCTGGCTCTATGAGCAGGGGGGCAAGATTGGGGATGTGAAGTACCCTTGGCTTGGCCTCTCATTGCCTCATCTTAAGCAAAGCCACTTAATCTCTCTGCCTCAGTTTCCAGGGTCTTAGACCAGATGATCTCTCTGAGGTCCCCTCCCACTCTGAGAGTCTATGGATAAGAATTCCCTTCAGTCCACAAGCTTTCACTAGGTTTTCCATCCAGGGTTTGGAAGGGCTGGAAAGGCTGAGGAGGGGTCTCACCAGAGGCTGTGGCTGCTGTCTCCTCTGCTAAAAGCCACTCCTTCTCCTGTTGTAACCGCTCTAATTCCCGTTGATGATGCCGCTGCAGCTCCTCCATCACCTGTTGGTGGGATGACTCCATCTCTGCTAGGCTCCGCTCACATGCTTCCTGCAGGAGCCAGAACAGAAGGGTCACTGAGGGGCAGGGAGGAGAGAGCTCTCCTTAGCTGGATCTGGTAAATGACTCTTTGGGTTTACTAGAAACAGGAAGATTAGAGTTCTGAGAGGTGGAGGTGAGGAGGGCCTACATTTTTCTATAATACACAACTGCAACAAATGCTGAATTTATATGGTTTATTATTTATATACAGTTTACAATTTGTATAAACTGTTATTTTATAAACAATTCTTGTTCCCAATTTAGAAATAGACAAAAATTATTCTTAATAAAAACAATGTGAAATCTTGATTTTTACATCTTTCTACATAGTTCACGTTTTATAAAATACTTTTTGTATCTGTCATGTCCACTTAGGAACATGTGGAACAGTCTGTGCAAAGGGATAAGATATGAGATGATTATGCTCAAGGTATAATTGGAGGATAGATTGGAAAGGGGGATGAAAATGGAAGCTGGGAGCTCAATTAGGGGGCCACTGCAATAGCGTAGGCAGGAGATGATGAAATCAGAGTGGTTCTAGTGATAGTGTAGAGGGGATGGATACTACAGATGCTATGAAGGCAGAATGAGTAAGATTTGGGAATGGATAGAATGGAGTGAGTGTGGGAGAGGAAACGTCCTTCATAGAATGACTCCTGGGTGCCTAGAAAGATGGTGTTCTCAAAAGGAACAAGGAAGTATGGAGGAACAGCAGGTTGGAGTGGTATCGGGGAAGGAGCTCCATCTTGGACACATTAAGTTAGAGATGCCTATATTTTAAAAATGATCAACTGTGAAAGACTTAACTCCTTTAATCAGTACAATGAACCAAAATAATTCCAAATGACTCAGGATGGAAAATACTATCTAGATCCAGAGAGAGAACTAATGAGCTCTGAGTGCAGATTGAAGCATATTTTTTCACTTTCCCTATTTTTCTTGCTTTCTTTTTTTGAGCAACACAGCTAATATGGAATATTCTGCATGACTTCACATGCATAATTGATATTACATTGCTTGCCTTCTCAGTGGGTGGAGGAAGGATAGAATTTGGAACTCAAGATTTAAAAAAAAAATTAATGTTAAAAATAAATAAATAATATTAGCTTTCTTTCCCCTAAAAGAATTAGAGATGCCCATAGGACATCCAGGAAGCGATATATAAATTTTGATTACATGAAATTGAGGCGTCTTTTTTCAAGCACAAAATCAAAGTAGCTAGAATGAGAGGATCTTTGCATCAAATATCACTGATAAAGATTTATTATTCAAGATACATAAGAAGATGATACAAGCATATAAGAAGAGTAATTCTCCAATAGGGAAGGGGTCAAAGGACATAAACCAACACTTTCCAAAGAAGCAACAACAACCATATGAAAGAATGTTCCAAATTATGGATCCTGAAAGAAGCACACGTTTAAAGGACCTCTGGTGGTTCAACTCACAGCAAGGAAATTGGGCTAGTCTGACAACAAAAGAAGATGACAAATATTGGAAGGACTTTGAGAAAACTGGTCCATTGATGAAACTATAAAGGGGACCCTACCATCTCGGAAAGTGATTTTGAATTACACTAAGAAAGCGACTTATAATCATACTCCTTGAGCCATAGAGTCCATTGCTAGACACTTATCCCAAGGAGGGCAAAGACAGAAACAGAGGTCCCATTTACATCAAAAAATTCATAGCAGCACTTTTTGTGATAGTGGAGTACCAGCAACAGAATAACTGGTGCATGTCATTTATGACTCAACTAATTGTGATACATGAATGTCATGGAATATTATTGCACCACAAGAAACAATGAAAAGAGATTTCAGAAAGGCATAGAAAAATTTCTATGAATTGATACAGAATAAATCAGGAAAATAATGACTACAATAATGTACAACTTACATTACGATAATGTAAATGCAAGGAATGCAAAATGAAACTGAAAGTTGTTTAGCTATTATAATGACCAAACTTGGATCTGCAAAAGAATTGGGAAAACAACAGTGAATAGAGCCCTGTGCTGGGAATCAGAAGACTCATCTTCCTAAGTTCAAATTCAGTCTAAGACACTTACTAGCTGCATGACTTTGAACAAGTCACTTCACCCTGTTTGTCTCAGTTTCCTCATCTGTAAAATAAGCTCGAGAAGGAAATGGCAAACCACTGCAGCATCTCTGCCAAGAAAACCTCAATGGGTTCACAAAGAGTTGGACATGACTGAAACAACCAAACAACAACAGCAGCCTTCCTCTCCTTTTTGTGTTGATGGAAGGCACATCTACGCGTACCAGTACATTGATGTACTGGTTGGTCTTACTGAACTTCTTTTTCTTCCTTAAAAAAATTTCTTTCAAAATTTGGGTCACTGGATACAAAAGGAGGTAGGAGTAGGGGAATATACTCAGAAATGAGGTTGATGTAAACCAAAAAAATATCAATTTAAAAATGATTATAAGCAAGCAGTGGTAGCAGAAGCTATGGAACCAAGAATGAATATGAAAGGGCCAAGTCCTATCAGGATGGCATCAGGAGCCCAGGCTGACCTACAGCTTCCACAGACGCCAAAAACAACTCCAAACCAAAAGGGCCTTGGTTAAGTTATGTTGGAGGTGAGAGGCTAACTGAAGGCTCAAAACTATGATTGGAGGTACATGGGACAACCAGCAGTGGAAAACGGATAGAAAATGACCCCCACCCCGCCCGTCACTCTCAACTTCCTTCACTAAGGTGAGTGATCCTGAGACCAGAAAGGACTGAATGAAAAGGGGGTTAATGAGGGAATTCAACCCAAGATAAGCAGGAGGCAGTAAGAGGACACCTGGCCGCCCTCCACCAGGGTGAGACACCTGGTCTCAGTGAACTACATCCCAGGGCATGGAAAGAACAAGTGGATGTGACTGCCAAGCTGCTATCCAGAATCTCCAAGAACCAGAGAAAGATGGGCGGCATTGGAGGAGGGCAGACACCAGCGGGTAAGTAGAAGAGGGTGGATGCTAAAGTGATACATGCTGGAGGCTTGACGTCTCTTTCTGACAAAATACTCTAGGGAGGATTAATACTGTTTGATATGATTAAGAGTAAGAAGCAACATGGCATAGTTGATGGCGCTGGTCTCTAAGCTGTGGGATCTGGGTTCAACTCCTGGCTGTGTGCCCTGGGTAGCTAAGATTGTGAGCTCCAGAGATGTGCCAACCTGCATTGGTAGAGGGAGCTTCCCAACAGCAGTTATATCCGAGGTCTAGCCCCCATCCCTCAGTATTATTAATTTTAATTAGACTGTTTAATTAGGCACCATAAGTCAGAATGAGATGATTAAGAAAGAGTGATGCCAGACAAACTTAATTTCCATCTTTGTTGGGATCAATACGCCATACCCTGAAGAGTTTTCTTGATTTTCAATGAAACTGGTGACAAAATCTCTCTCTTGTGGACAAGATGGGAGGATCGTGGTTGGATGATTGTAAAGTTTCATGGGTTTGGGATTGATTTGACTTGCTGAGCTCAGGGTGGCGGTCAACCCAGAGCAGGGATTCTGGGAATTCTGGGAATTTGTTTTTAAAAATATTCTAGGGGCAGCAAGCACTAGAACTGGAGTCAGGAGAACCTCAGTTCAAATCTGGCCTCAGACACTTGACTCTAGAGTTGTGTGACCCTGGACATGTCACTTAACTTGAATTGACTCAAAAAAAAAAAGAAAAAGAATAAATGTACTTAAATTGATCTTAAAAATCCATAAAAATATTCTGCTATTTCAATATAATTTCATTTTAAATCCTATGTATTTTATTTTCTGAATTTAAAAAGCCACTGTTCTGACAAGGGATCCATAGATCTCACCAGACTGCAAAAAAGAGAGAGGTCCTTAATCTTGTGTCCCAGTGAAAGGTGTTCAATATTTGTACTGAAGATTAAATGGGCGTTAATTAAGCTCTTGTTGTGTGCTAAACGTCAGGGAAACAAAACTAAAACAGAGTCTGATGACTTGGATGAAGGCACAGGAAGGAATACTGGATAATCTGATAATTATCAAATCTGTGGAAGAGGCAGAGATGAAAAGGATGAAAAAAGCTGGACGATGGAAGGATTCAAAAAGGTTTTCTTGGCCAGACTCTTGAGTTAAATCTAATAAGATGATGATGATGATGGGTCATTTCATTTGTTCCTCACATCAACCCTGTGAGGGTGATGCTATTATTATCTCCATTTTACAGATGCAGAAACTGAGGCTGAGAGGTAAAAGATGAGATGTCATATGCTTAAGTGAAAAGTCCTACATTTGGGTTAAAAGGAACTACATGAGTAGTAGGAGTGGGTTATGTGTGTTTAATAAATGCTTATTAATTGATGGATTAGAATATAGCTAGAAATTAGTGCCTGAGAAAAAGACCCATAGGTCTTAGGGGACTGTATCCTCAGTGAGTCAACAGCAGGGAAGGGAAGAGAAAATAAATATTTATTAAGCACCCACTATGTGCCTAGTCTCCTATGCTAATATCTATAAAAGACATTAGCTCATTTGTCCAGTTGGATGATTGCCAAAGAAACCCCAAGACCATCTTGCACTGACATGCAAAGGGTCCATGATTTTGTTAGCATGGGAGTCTTCTCCACTTCCCCAACTGTAAACTGTTACCAGGCAGACAGATAGGTCCTGGGATTTGTCGGAGACACAGGGGGCATTTGACTGCAGGGTGATGGTCCTTCCCAGAGCCACTAGGGTGCTCTACTCTGGCCAGATCACAGCTGGGTGCCATATTTAGGATGGCCAATGACAAGAGAGTAACTGCCCAAGAAAGGCACCAGGGCTAGCATGGGGATGGGAGACCAGGTTTCACAAGAACAGTGGGAGGCCTGGAGGGGAGAAATGATCTATATGTAATAGATTCAGAGTTTCATATACAATCCTCCTCTTCTGTTCTTTGTGCAAGGAAATGTTCAATAAAGAAAATCGGGGAAGGAGAAGAGAAGACTTGGGTGAGAGGAAGCATGATAGCAGTCACAGGAAAGAGGAATGATTTTTGCTATGCTTGGCCTCAGAGGGTAGAAGAGGAGTTTGGGTAAAAGGTTCAAGGAGGTATTTTGGGTCTATGAAAGAAAACACTTTCCAGCAAGAAGATGTGTCCCAGAGCAGAGCTGGCTGCCTCAGAAGAGCAGTAGGGACCCCATCAGTGGACGTCTTCCATTAGCAGTCAGATAAGCTCTCGTCCATGAGGCCTGTTGAGTGCACATCGGGCTGGCCGGCTACTGAAGCCCCTTCCAAAGCTGACATTATGTGGCCAACACCCTGAGCACCCATTTCACCATGGCTAGGTTGCACCCCATTGAGCTCAATCCCTTGACAAAAGGCAAGTTCTCAAGCTTTCCCCCAATTCTGCTCCTGCTAATAGTCCCTGCACCCCCCTCCCCCCTGCCTATTCCACAGCCTCCAAACCCTAGTGGTCTCTGATTCTTCTTTTCTGTTACCAAACCTTATCCCTCATCCAGTTGGACTTTCTAGCCCATCCCTGCTGGTACTGTGCTTGCATAACATCTGGTCACCCCAAACCTAGGTTGTAGCCACAGCCTCCTAACTTTCCTCCCTGACTCGTCTGTTTTTCCCACTTATTCCAATTCAGTTCAATTCAACTCAACTCAGCAAGCATTTATTATAACGGCCTGCTCCATGCTAGGCTCCGAGCTATCCCTGAGGATACAGAAGCAGAAACAAACAGCCCTTACCCTCAATGGGGCTTCCATTCTACTGGGGAAAAACAGATACAAAATAGGCAGGTACAATGTATTAAGGAAATACAAAGTAACTAAGCAGGAAGAGAGCGCTCTGATAACTGGAGGTGGAGGGATCAAGACGCCTCTGAGCTGAGCTTTGAAGGAAGCTAAGGATTCTGGGAGGCAGTAAAGGAGTGAGGGAATTCCAGGCCAGGGGGAAACCATTTGTACAAAGGCACTGAGGTGGGAGATGGGACTTGGAATACGTAGGAATTTCAAGAAGGCCAGTTGTATGAAGTAAGTCTGGAAAAGTAGTTGGGAATCACACTCTAGAAGGTAAAGGTTTCTGAATCACAGCGTGACACCAGATCTATAAATCAATTTGGTAAATAAATCAAAAAGGTAAATCAATTTGGGCATTCAAAAGAGAACCATTTTGTTAATGCCCTTGTGAAATTTAATGAACATTTTACAAAGAAGCTGCAGGTAACAGAAATTCATTGTTTCATATTTTAAAAGAAGAAAATCAATTGAACAGCTGGGTGGAAGATGATGTAGAGGATTCAGGGAGACCAGTTAGGAAGGAAGCGATAGTGATAATGGTCCAGGGGAACAGGAATAAGGGCTCAAACTAGGGTGAAGGAAGGAGTGGGAAAAGGGGGGATGGACTGGAGGGAGTGCCAAGGCTTGGTAGCTGTTTGGACATAAAGTGGGGAAGGGAAGTGTGAAGGACAGGGAAGGGTCAAGAATGGAAAGTTGGGTGACTGGGAAGATGGTGGTGACCCTACAGAAAAAGGAAAATTAGAAGGAGGGCTGCCCAATTAATCTCCCTGCTCTGATAACATCACTCTCCTGTCCTAGGGAGCCATCAAGGCCGCCTACTTCACAGGTTCAGATTTAGAGATGAGGGAACTCAGGTTAGCTAGAAAGGTAGCAGTATGGGGTGATGGACAGAGTATCAGACTTGGGAGTCAGGAAGACCTAAATTCAAATCATATGAGAGGTTAACCTATCTTAGCCTGTTTTTTTTTTTTTAATCTGTAAAATGGGGCAATTGGATTCAGTCTAGCTATCTAAATCTATGATCCTATCATTCTAGTTCAAGTTCCAAACATCATGTTAGACATGAGGAAACTGAGGCTCAAACCTCATTTTAGAGAGACTCAAACTTTATTTTACAGGTGAGGAAACTGAGGCTCAAACCTCATTTTACAGATGTGGGACAGTGGGTTAGTGTTTGTATTCCCAGTGTAGTGGAGTCAGGAGACAAGGGTTCGAATCCCATGCCTTCCTACAAGTGGGGACATGGGTGAATCACTTCATCTCAGTTGTATTCATCTGAAAAATGGAGATGATAAGCCTTGAACTAGCTACCTTACAGAGCTGTTTCGAGGATCAAATGGGCAGCGTTTTAAAAGTACTTTGAGAACCATGGAATGCTATGCGATGATCAGGTTATTTTATTTCAGAATCTTGTACTAAAGGTTGCTGTTTAAATATCTGGTGACTGTCCCGTCTGCTGTGAGTTGGGACGCTCGCTGTTCAGCCCAAAGGCCAGGAGGACCCCGCCCCGGCCCTGTCACTACAAGGGGAACACCTACGCTCTCTGGAGGGGGCCAGAAAAAGAGGAACTTGGGAGAAAGGCGGTCCTCTCTACTCATCCATGCCCTGGTCAAGTCCCGTAGCCCTTTACCTGGGAGATATAGCCCCGGGGGATGTGGCCATCATCGTGAGGTTTGGGTGTGTCCTGGGAACTTTCCCCTCGGAGACGACAGGACTCCAGCTGAGCCCGCAAGGACTGGACCTGTATGGAGAGCGGGGTGGTCAATGCTGGGGGTCTTTGAGCAGGAGAGAAGCAAGCTCCCTGGCAGAAGGGCCCGGGTGATTCTCCAGCAAGGGCCGCCCAGACTGTCCAGCCGCTCTCGGAAGGCCAGGAGACTCAAGCCTCCCTTGGACCCAAATGGGCAGGCGCCAGAACGCCCCATACCTCCTTCTCCAGGGCCTCTGTCACGTCTCCCGAAGGCCCCTTCTGCTCCCCTTTGCTCTGCATGAGCAGAGCCGTAAGGGGCACCCGCTTGTTCTCTCTCAAAGGAAGCTTCTCTAATTCCAGCCATTTCTTTTCAATCTCATCACTCAGCCGGCTCTGCTGGTCCTCAGTGAGGGGGCCCCCGAGGACCTTGCGGGGCCCCTCGCCCGCCGAGGGCTCGCCAGCTCGGCTGTCGGTGGCCTCGAACCATTTGCGCCGCTCTTCTGAGCGCTGGGCCAGGTCTTTCTCTAGCTCATCCTGCTTGGCCCCTCGCTCAGAGCCGCGGGCGCTGCCCACACGGCGCTGCGGGGAGCCCTGGGTTAGCGGGGAGAGCTCCACATAATCGAAGGACTGGCGTTGCCCGTCTGCCTTCCGGTTGGTTCCCCTGCCGATGACATCCGAAGCTGGACGCTGCTCCTCGGACTTCAAGGAACCCTTCTGGGAACTGTAACCGTGTATGGTGTTCTCCTTGTTGCTGTCTGAGAGTCTGGGAAATAAACACAGGCCCGATGTGGTCAGGGGCACAGAGCGGCCTGGGAAAATTATTATAAAACGGGACTATTTTCAGTTCCCTGAACTTGGCAATTCATTTCCTGCCCCATACCTTTGCACAGGCTGTATCCTCGTGCCTAGAATGCATTCCTTCCCCATCTCTGACTCGTAGCAATCTCAACTTCATTCAAGGCTCAGCGCAGGGGCTGCCTCTTCCAGGGAGCCTTTTCTGATTCCCCCCAGCATCAGTGCTTCCTTCTGCTCAGATTCTATTTATTTGTATAAACCCTCTCCCAGGACAATGGCAACTGCCTGAGGGTAGGGGCTGTTTTCTTGTTTTATCTTTGCATGTCCAGCACTTAACAGAGCCTTCCTGACAGCAGGAGCTTAATAAACGCCCCCTGGATTGAATTTTCTCTCAAATTTGTGATAGTCTCCACAGGTAGAAATAGTCAGAATGGCCCCGGTTCGAATCTCATTCTGCAACCTACAGGCTTTGGGACCCCAGGCAAATCCCTTTCTCTCTCTGAGACTCAGTTTCCACCCTGTAAAATGAAGGGGAGCATAATATATGATCTCTAAGCTCCCTTATAGCTTTGTATCCTAGGGAAATGTCGAGATAAGTAACAAGGTGAACACCATAGGTGGAAAGCTGGCTTTGGACTCAGCAAGTCTGCAGTTCAAATCCTGATTGCTACGGACTCTGAGCAAATCATTTCATCTCTCTGTCAGTTTTTTCATCTGTAAAATGGGGCTTTAGGAACTCAAAACTTTAAAAATTGTTTCAACATATAATTGGGGGAGAACATTTTTTAAATAAATAAAATAAGAAAATATATATTTTAAAATGGGGCTCATAATCAAAACAGCCTCATGAGGTTACAGTGAGACTCAGAGGAGGCAGCATGGTTAGAACACTTTGCAAACTTCAAGGTATTTTATGTTGTTCTATTTTTCATTACCCCATTGGGGTTTTCTTGGCAGAGATACTGGAGTGGTTTGTCATTTCCTTCTCCAGCTCATTTTAGAGATGAGGAAACTGATGCCAACAGGGAAAAGTGAATTGCCCAGGGTCACACAGCTAGTAAGTGTCTGGGGTCTGATTTGCACTCAAGTCTTCCTGACTCCAAGCCTGGCACTCTAGGAACTATGGCACCACCAATCCACCCTTAGGTGCTATATAGATGCCAGTTATTAATTTTCTGGTGATCAGTGAAACAGGCAGAAAGCAGCATGATGGGATACAACCAGTTCTGCCTCTGATATAGCCTGGCTGTGTAACCCTGGCCTACTCATTTCCCCTGCTGGTTTCTGTACTGATAACATCACTGGGTCAATCCCTGTCCCACTGAAATGAGGAGAATGAATCCTCCACTCTCCAGCTCCCAAGGAAGCTGTGGGGAAGGACCGCCATTGCCCTGGGAGTCTCTGGGCACAAACAGGGGTTTCTTTGCTTAGACCACAAGCCTGTTTTTGGAAGGTGGTCCCCCTGTCCTCCCTGATGCCCGCCCACCTGCTCACATACTTGGTGACATCCGGGGCATTAGCTGGCCGTACAGTCTTCCGTAGAGCCTCAATCCAGTTCCTCCGGATGCCTGAAGTCATGGCCGACAATGTAAAGACAGCGTCCTTTGTCTGTAAGGAGACCCGGAGGAGCAGGTCAGCCCAAGCCCAGCTGCATTCCCCCTGCTTGATGGATGACAGCTCCCCAAGATGTCTCCTCAGGGCTGCTGAGTGAGCTCTGGGCTGGGAGGAGAGACTACATCAAGGGCTTCTACTTTATGGATTCAATACCAGGCAAGCAATGGGCAATCAGCCAGTCAATAAACCTTTGTCAAGTGCTTCCTAGGGCACCTAGGCGGTAGAGTGGATAGAGCACTAGGCCTGGAATCAGGAAACCCTGAGTTCAAATCCAGTCTCAGACACTTACTAGCTGTGTGACCCTAGGTGAATCACTTAACTCTGTTCGCCTCAGTTTCCTCATCTGTAAAATGTCAAATGAACAATTCTAGTATGTCTGCCAAGAAAACCCCAAATGGGGTCACAAAGAGTCAGACATGACTGGAACGGTTGAATAACAAACCTACATGCCAGGCACCATCCTAAGCCCTGAGAATACAATCTAATTTCAGGTAGGACAAAAAAGGTCACTCACAGATGTCACTTTGTTTTACAGATGAGGAAATGAGGTCCAGGGAAGGGATTTATGGGACATCACACAGCTAGGAAGTGGCAACATGGAATTTGAACCTGGGCCTGCTGCCTCCAAATCCAACCCTTCTTACTGTCCAGTTCCAAAACCCCATCTATGCCCTCCCCTCCCCTGCCTGATATTTCCAACTATCTGCCTCTGGTCTAACAGTCTGGGACATGTGCATACACTTTCCCCTTGCAAATAACCCTTAGGAACTCTCCTGAGGTCTGGAGCTCGTGGAGAGAGGGGAGAGGAAGCAGACACTGAAATCAGGCATCTGGTTACATGAGGTGACAGAAGAAAGGGGGAAGGGAGGATGGAGGAGGGGAGAGTCTGGGATCTCTTACAGACCTGTTAGTGTCTGGAAACCAGCTGGGTGAATGAAAGATCAGGGAGCTTGTAATCAGTGATGTTTCCAAAGTAATCATGGAGAGAGCCTGGGAGCCTAAAGGAGGATCTGGGGCTTCCTAAGATTGTGGGAGCTAAGGTAGCCTTCTCACATTTACCTCCTCAGCCAGTGAGCTCTCTGTCATCAGAGGTATTCAAGTAGAGGCTAGTTGCCCCTCCTACCCCACTCTTCCAAGATGTTGTAGAAGACATTCCAGTCCCAGAGGGTTATAGATTTAGAGCAGGGACCTCAGGGATCATCTAACCCCTTCACTTTACAGGAAAGGAAACTGAAGTCAAGGATGGCTAAGGTACTTATACAAGGACCAAATAATCACAGATTTAGAGGTAGAAGGGACTTTATAGGTCATCTGGTCTAATTTTACATAGGACAAAACTGAGGCTCTGAAGGGTTAAGGGTCTTGCCCAAAGGACAGACAAGGAGTAAACATCAGAAGTGAGATTTGAACTCAGACCCTGGGCCTCCCAAGGCATTTTCTCTGGAGCATAGTGTGTCTCTGATTTAAGGTCCCCTCCCACACTCACGTGGATTTGGAAACCATAGTTGCGTTGGACAGCGAATTCTGTCACATCTGTACAGGAGCGTAAGTCGATCTCCCCGTCCAGTTCATCGGCCTGACATAGAACACAGCATATCATGTGGTCAGAATGCTCCTGGCCCCACTGTGCCTCTCCTGTCTTCTTCCTTCCCCTGCTCAATTCCATAAACACATGACTCAGGCCCTGTTGGGCCAGAGCCCTGGGCTGGGGACGTAGATGATCCGTCTGCCACCCTCCTAAGGAAAGTTGGGAAGGTCAAACCTTCCTGGCCATTCTCTTTTTATTTTTATCTTTTCTCTCATCCTTTAAATGTTTTCATATCTTTTAAGTATATTCAATATCTTATATTTTAATATTAGATGTTTAAATATTAATTTCCCAACAAATTTCTCCTCCCTCCCTTCTAGAGAGTCATTCCTTATAACAAAGAATGAAGATGGGGAAACTGAGCAAAACTAGGGGTCATCAATCTGTCATTACATTCAGCGCCCACCCCCACCTCAGCAAAAAGGGAGGAGGCTAACTGCATTCTTCCTGTTTTCTCAGTGAAAATTCCCAGAAGACCCCAACCCAAGTGGGAAGGACCCCCCAAGAGATACTTCCTGCCCATCCTCAACCCCAAACATTACCTCTTCAGCATTGGAGTCCCGGTAATATTTGAGGCTGGAGTCAGTCAGCACAAACCAATGTTTCTTCCACTGTAGGGGAGGAAGGGAGAGGCTGGGGGTTAGCAATGGCTGGATCTACCTAATGGCAGGGTGGGGGGACATGGCTGCCAGGAAGTCTGCATGTGGCTGGGACTGGAGAGCGTGGGGAGGAGGAGAAAGGAGGAGTTGATCTGCCCAGGCTCTGAAATCAGAGGAAGCTGGCGGAAATCTCTAGTAAATTAAGGGCCACTATGAATGAATGAATGAATGAATGAAAGAAAAAGCATTTATCTGGTACTTCCTAAATACCTCCCATTATGTAGGTGCTAAGCAGACAGCAGTCTAAGACCTGGAATCCCATTTCTCAGTCCTCAGAGACTGATGCTTTCCAAGAACCTTAGCCGAGGAGGAAAAAAAAAAAGGATGGGTTTCAGAGTCAGGAGATCTGGGTTTGAATCCCCAATTATGGACATGGAGCAGAGCTGGTCTACAAGGGTCAGAGTGTAGGGTCACAGGATCATAGATTGAGAAGTCATCTAGTTTAACTTCCTCAATTTACAGCAGAAGAAACTGAGGTCCAGAGAGATCAAAGAATCATACATGTAGAGCACAGAGGTCCTCAGAATCCATCTAGGCCTTTTTTGCATTTTGGATCTTACCTCTGGCAGGCAGTCCAGTGACGTATGGGGAGCCCATCTCAGAATAATGTTTTAAAAAGCATAAAATTAAAATATGTAAGATTATAAAAGAAACCAATTTTTTAAAAACATATAGTTACCAAAGTGTATTTTTTTTTTAAGATATAGGTTCACAGACCCCACATTAAGAAATCCTGATTGGGTATAATCCTTCATTTTATAGATGAAGAAACTGAGGCCTGGGGAGGCTGACTTGCCCAAAGATCACAGAGACCTGACTGAGAGTGTTAGGGGAATCTCATAGGGTGGTTAGAGGATTGGGGGATGGTTGGATGCTGAAAGCAGCCTTCGCAGGGGCCCAAACAAGTTCACTGGTGTGCTGAGGATCCCAGGTGATGGGAAAATGCTGGTGTAGAAATCACAGTTAAACCTTGTATGCAGGGTTAGAATACGTCCACTCCTAAGAGCTCAGAGAAGAAATTCTCTTGTTGGTTGCTTTGGGAAGCCCCAGAGTCAGAGGTGCACCAGAAAATTACTTGGGCTCCTTGGAAGATCCCAGATTTCATGGTTAATGCTGTCTTTTTTTTTTTTTTGCTAGACCACTGGGGTTAAGTGACTTGCCTAGGGTCACACAACTAGTAAGTGTCCTGTCTAAGGCTGTATTTAAACTCAGGTTCTCCCAACTCCAGGGCCCATGCTTAGTACTGTCTTTATTGGGTTCCTTTCAGGAAAGACAAACACCTCCTTCTCACTAAGAGGATGAACACCATTGGATCTGGACCTCACTAGCAAATCTCTGTCACTTAGTAGCTGTGTGATCCTGGACAAGTCCCCTGATTTCTCTCCACCTACCTTAATTTCCTCTCAGTAAAAGGTGGGGTTGAATTAGATCAGGAGATCATTCTTAATGTGGTTTTGGGTCCAGGACCCTCTGGGCAGTCAGTGTGGTGAAACCTTCAAAGCCACATTTTTTTGAATGAATATAAAATACCTAGAATTACAGAAGAAACTAATCATATGAAAATAATGTGATTAAAGTATCTTTTGAAATGCCAAGTTTATGAACTAGGTAATCTTTCAAATGTATTTTTATATGTATAAAATACTTAAATATATGTATTTTTTATATGTATAATATATGATCCTAAGGATTTCCAGGTCTTTTGCAGGGGGACTGGTATGGAAGAAAGTTGGATTAGGGCTCCGGAGGTCTGAGTTCAAATCCTGACTTGATAGTTGCATGATTTCTTCTGGTTCTCAGTTTCCCCACCTTGGACAAGTCCCTCATCATCCCTGAGCCCCAGCTTTCTCCTCTATGAAATGAAGGGTTAGATGGGACAGCTTCTGAGGTTTCTCTCCCTTTCAGCTTTGGCTCTATGACGTTCTTCTAGCCTCAATTTCTTCATTGTAAAATGGGACCTGGGGTCTTTCCCTTCCAACTCTCAATCTTGAAGTCTCTTATCTAGTTACCATAAGGCACAAAAACCACCAGCAAACCTCCAGAGGGCACTGGAGGTACACAGAAGTGGGTCTCCTGCCCAGGAGGATGGAGCCTAGCTAAAGAATGAACCACATCAGCCCAGCCCTGGCCAGCTTTTTCTCAGGAGTTAGAAGAGGGGAAGCCAAGAATGTCTGAGCTGAAGGCAGAGGAGCAGGGCTCAGTCATTCATTCCCAGGCCCTGGCGGGGACCATGTAGATTAAGTCCAGGGCTGGAGATGTGGAGCCAGGGCTGAGGGATCCTTCAGCATGGAACTAGAAAGGGCCTTATCTAGACCACTCTCCAGTTTTACAGATAAGGCCAGAGAGGCCCAGAGGGAGGGCCTGGCCTGAGATAAGGAAGAGATTAGGGGATAGGGAAAGGAGCCTTAGACCGCTACCCTCAGGACAAGAGACCAGAGGTACGGATCCTGCCTGGACTCTTTCTACCTGAGTGACCCTGGGCAAGTCATTTCACTTCCAAGCCTCAGTTTCCCAATATGTCAAACAGAGAGAATAAAGATCCTAACACAATACTGACAGCTAGCACTTCTATAGTGCTTTACGTTTGCAAAGCACTTTATAAATATCATCTTATAGATCTTCACAATAACCTTGGGAAGTAGGTGCTATTATTATCCTAGTTTACAGATGGGAAAACTGAGGCAGACCAAGGTTAATCGCAGGGTCACACAGCAAGTGTATGAGGCTGGGCTGAAGCTCAGGTCTTTGTGACACCAGGTCCTGCCCTCTATCCAGTGTACCATCTAGCTACCAACATCAAAGGAGGGATCACATGGAAAATGTGCCCAATTCTTCTCTTGATCCCTCTCCTCCAAGCTGCTAAGCTTTTCTTTTTCTGAAGTCCTATCCACTCAAGGGCCTCCATCATGCTCCAGGTCACTTAATTACTCTTGGCAGTCTAATTATTCCAGGTGTATGGGTCTTATCTCTTCAAAAAGAGGAAGTCTCTCAAGGACAAAAACCTAGGCTCCAACTAACAACATTCCTTCTCCTTCCCTACATCTCCATATGAAAACATTCAGCTTCCCAGGGCGGTGTCTGTGTAAGGAGAGAAGGGGAAGTGTCCAGAAGGTAGATTTGACAGTAATTGGATCTGAGTGACTAGCGCCAGTGAGGAGTCAAGCGTGACACCCAGGTGGAGAGCTTGGCTGACTGGGAGGACAGGAACGTCCTCTTCAGTATCAGGGACCTGAAGAAGAGGGGATATCCTGTGTGATGTGTCCAAAGGCAGTGTGGGTAACGTGAGCCTGGAGCTCAGGATGGATCCAGGCTAGATCTATTGATCTGGGAATCACTGAACCATGGGAGCCCTAAATTAGAGACCAGAGAGAAAAGAGTGCTTGGAATAGACCCTTGGGGACACTTAGTGTGTGTGAGGATCCAGCAAGGGAACTGAGGCTCGGTCAGGCAAGGGTGAGGAGAACCGGGAGATATAAAAACAATTTTCAACATTTATTTTAAAAACTGAGTTGTAGATGGAATTATTAAGGAGGTTAAATGAGAAAAGAAGAGAAATACAGGCCATTGGCTAGGAAGGATAGTCAGATAAAGTGAAGGTTTTTTTCAGGTTGGGGGAAACGTGGGTACGTTTTTAGGCATCAGGGAGAGAGCTGGTGGCCAGGGAGAGATTGAAGGGACAATGGGGATGATAGTGGAAGGGATGGGAAAGGATGGGATCAAGGGCACATGTGGGGGGGTTGACCTCAGGAGGAGAGAGGTCACATCTTCAGGGGAGAGTAGGGTGAAGGAGGAGCTCATGAGGAAAGATGTTGGAAAGTTTTTGAGGAAATGATGGGACTAGCCTCCATGTTTTGAATATAGGAAGAGGCAAAGTCCTCCATTTTGGATCCCAAGGCACTGCCCATAGCTCTGCTATGTTCTGTTTTCTCTGACTCCTCCCTGCTTTGAAGTTCCCGGCTCCTAAGTGAACAAACAGTTATTCCTGCAAAGGAAACAGCTGGTACTAAGGTGTGTCATGTAAATGTGTGTGGTTGTTTGTGCACACACCTACGTTTGCTTGAATGAGTCCTATCTAGCTCCACTCTGAAATACTAAAGATCCTGATGAAGCTTTGGGGGAGATGGGTGTTTAAGACTAAATGCAGCAGGTGATGAGATTGGAAGAAACAGGCCAAATGGGTTGGAAATTAGGCTGATTTCACCTACTCTAGTCCTAGACCTTGGGGATCATGGGGTCTAAGTCCCCTTTTATTTTTTTGGAGGCAATCAGGGTTAAAGTGACTTGCCCAGGGTCACACAGCTGGTGTCTGAGGCTGGATTTGAACTCCACAGCTGGTGCTCTATCCATTGTATTACCTATCTACCCCTAACTCCCCTCTTTACAGATGACAGAACCGAGACTCAGAGAATGAAGGATCCCAGACATAAGCAGTAAATAGCCATGGTCACAGTTGAACCCAAGTCCTTCAGCTAACAATCTAGGCTTGTTTTCACTTTGGCTCCTTCCTCCCTAGGCAATAACTTGGAGTCCTCGAGGCCTTAGGCCAGGGCAGCACCTGGCGGTACTGAAAGCCTTCCAGGGCACAGGGCCAAGCCCAACATGCCAGCAAGGGGAAACAGGGTCAGGCCAGAACTATGGGGGAAGGGTTCCATTAGCATGGGGAAGATAAATCAACTGGGGAACAGCTGGGAAGGAGTCATGGTGCAGGCATCCTTCTGTCCCTGGCCAAGGGGCAAGCAACACAGCCACTGAGGTAGGAAGTCAGCTCCCAGTACAACCTGCCTAACTTGGGGATGAAGGGAGTCTACATCAGAGCTCCCGAGGAAGTCTAGAGTCAGGGTCCCAGAGCTTGGAGGGGCAAGAGATCACCCCTTCATTTCACAGCTGGGGAAACTGAGGCCTGGAAAAGAACGAGAGCTGAGAGGAGCCTCAGGCATCACCTAGTTGGACCTTCTCATTTTGTCAATTGGGAAACTGAGACCCGAAGGAAATGACTAGCCAAAGTCAAAGTCAAGGCCAAAGGAGCTTAGATCTTGAGTTGGAAGGTTCCAAAAAGTCATAGATTCCCCTGATTTTACAGAGGGAGAAGACTGAGACCTAGTGTAGGTGACTCATTCAAGGTCACACAACCAGGATGTATCAGAGGTAAGATTTGAATTCAGATTTTCTGAGGGATGAAGAAGGGGAGAAAATAACCTAAAATAACACTGTGTATAGAGTCTCCTTCCTGCCTTAGAAAGCTCAGGGCTCTGTCTCCCCAAGCTGAGACAGTTTGCTTTTTCTAAAGGGGAAAACCCAGGGCATAGTACAGAAGGGGAAGTGGCTCATTCAGTGAGTATAACCCAAGTCTTCTGACTGAGTGGAGGCGACAGAGACTTGGGGTTCCTATCTACCATCTGGTGTGGCCTGTGGCATTTAGGAACCTCCCCTCCATGGGTCTCATTTTCCCCATCTATAAGAATGAGGTGATTAGAGTAATGGCCCCATGAGCCCCCTCCGTCTAGGCTTTTACGTTAACAGGTCAGGTTTTTACATAAACAGGTCAGTCATGTGCTCTCTTCAGGAATGGAGAATGTTTACTAAGGCTAGGGGATGATAAGCCAGAGATGGAAGAGGTGGCGATGAAAGGCAGAGAGAGGAAGTGCAGTCCAGGCAGTGTTTACTAGCTGGGCAAAGGTCTGGAGGGTTTATTCCCAATGGTCATGGAGGATGAGACAACCCACCAAGACCTGGTCTATCTCTGAAGCCTGGTACCCTCTGGCTCCATGGGTCATTCCCCCTACCCCTGCTAGCATGCTCAGTTCATCCCTCAGGACCTGTGCAAGAATTCTCTGGTGGAAGGTGGGCTTTGCTCAGAGACCAGGAACAGGGAATGGCTCCCACCCAGAGATAGCTAAGACCATTTCTGGAAGCCTCGAGTTGGGTCTGGCTGGCTGCCAGAGCCTTTGAAATGTAATGGATCCCTTAAACCTGAGCTGCTGTCATCCTGGGCTCACAGAGCTGCCTGCTCCTGCCTTTCATTGAGGTGAGCCAAGGCCAGGGGAGGAAGCAGCTCCCCAAGGGGGAAAGTTGGCTGGGACCCCAAAGAGCATGTCTAAGAGCTCTTCACCAGGGCCCTGCGAGCTTTTTGGGGTAGTATCAGGAGCACTGGCTTTCACTACAATTGGTTTTCTTTGTAATCTTGTGTATTCTTGATTAGGTGTTCAAAAACATGATTCTAAACAGGGGGTCCCCTAGATGAAACAGAACCCCCCCAATATAAGAACCCATAATTTAGTTCAAACTTATTTTACAGTGGAGGAAACTGAGGCCCACTGGGAGGAAGGACCTTGCCCAAGAACCTCACGCAGGCAAAGAGAGGAATTGAGAATTTATCCTGGGTCTCCTGACCCAAATTCCATTAAACCAAATGACAGGATTCCTCAGGGAAGCCAGGGAGGGACCAGAGTCGCAACTGGTGTTTATCTCGTGAACATTTCTATCATTCCACCTCAACCTTGTCCCAAGTGTCTGGAGGCCTGTGGGTCCAGTCCAGAAAGCCTTCTGGGCTTTGGCTGCCTGGAACCTTCTCCTCCTATCTGGAATGTTTCTTTACAGAGTTTATATGAAGAATAATCATGATAACATTTATGTAGGTTAAAGCACCTTACACATGTGATTTCATCTAGAATCTTAGATCTAAAGATAGTAGGGACCTGAGAAGCAGTCCAATCCCTTCATTTTACAGAAATGGGGAAACTGAGGTACAGAAAGCTGGGAAGGACCTGAGAGGCCATCTAATCCAAACCTCTCAATTTATAGAAATAGAGAAACTGTGGCACAGAGAGCTGGAAGGGACCTCAGATTCCATCTAGTCCAACCCCTCATATTTACAGATGGGGAGATTATGGTCCAAGGAAGTCAAATGACCTGATCCAGGTCACAAAATCCTAGATTTTAAACTGGAGGGGACCCAAGAGTCCAACCCCAACATTTTCTGGAAGCCAGGTGAAGTGACTTGTCCCAAGCCACACAGAGGTGGGCACTCTGACTGTAGAATCAATGCTCTTTCCCCTGATATAAGAAGATGACGGAAGGTGGTGATCTTCTGGCTTTGAGGCAGGGGTCGGTGGGGTGGGGTGAAGAATGGGGCATAGTGAGTGCACAGGAGACTCAGCCTTGAAAGCCACATAAAACTACCCCCTGCACAAGGCTTCTCTTACCTCTCCCGGTTCATCCAGAATGGACATCCATCCCTTTTTAAAGTTGAGGAGGTCGGGCTGCAGAGAAGGAGACAGGAGAGAGGTGTCAGTAGGGGCATAAAGTTCCCAGCATGCCCCCTCAAGATAGAGAGAGGGTGATGGAAGCAGAGCACAGAAAAACACATTTTGGGGCTGGGGCAATGCAGAAATCTGTTCTGCTCGGCTCTACATCTGTAATAGAGTTGGGTTTTTGTGGGGGGAAAGGGAGGTAGGTATGAAAGAGGGAAAATAAAATGCCATAAAATAAAAAACCATTTTATTTAAAATAAAATGAAAAAGCAAAATTACCTGGGCCTGGGAAGGAGGGGGAGCCAGGGAGCCGTACCAGCTATCACAACTCCTATTCACCCACAATCCTAGCCCTGGCACTGAAAGGTTCCCCTAGCACATGATATAGAGAACCAGGGGGAAACAGCAAAGTCACAGCTGTTTTTTTGTTCCACGCTGATGTGGGCACAGCCTTGCTTGAGACCCTGAGACCAAGGCTATCCCACCCTGTGAAGGGAAGCCATGCTTGAAGTCTGAGGGAAGAGAAGGAACCCCATCATGCTACCCTGTATTTTCAGGGCTGCAGACATGCACCTCAGCCTCCCTCTTTATTTCCATTCCCTTGGTCAAACAGAAAGGCAGAGTAAGATTGGAATTCCCTTGACAGGGCTAAGAGGGAACTAGTTTGGGAATCATCTAGTGCAACTCATTTTATAGAACAAGAGAATGCCACTCCAGAGTTGAAATCACTTGCCCCAGAACACACAGGTAATGAGCAGCTGAGTAGGAATTTGAACTCTGGTCCCTTTGCTCTAAATCCACCTGTCCCCAACCCTTCCCACTAATGGGCTCACCTGGTACAGTGGGATGATGGGGATGCTTCCCTGCCTCTGTCTGTACAGACATCCCCCTACAGCTCCCTCACCTCAGAAAGATCTGCCTCTCCTGAGTCTCTGATCTGTTGCTGGGGGAATGCTGGGCACCCATTGGGGAGTGGAAGAGGGCCATGGGAAGAGCACAGGTGAACTCGACCCCCTCCAACAGCCCCAGAGTTGGGGGCCAGGGAAAAGACAAAGGCAGCTGGTGTTTGAGAACCATACCTGGCTGCTGTTGCCGGGGCTCTGCCCTGCTCGATGGCTGGGAGGTCCTGCCTGCCACA
Source organism: Bettongia penicillata ogilbyi (assembly GCA_023548195.1). Lineage (NCBI taxonomy): Eukaryota > Metazoa > Chordata > Mammalia > Diprotodontia > Potoroidae > Bettongia > Bettongia penicillata. The sequence continues at coordinate 4,142,300 of JAJHZJ010000150.1, read as the reverse complement.
TCTTCTGACAGAGTGGGGAGGGCCACAAGGGACCTCAGCGGCTCAGTGGGGGCTCTGTGCTCCCCAGAGAAGGGTATGCTGGGCTTAGCATCATGACCCCGGTGCCTTCTCACTCAGTCCAAGGACACTACAGGTGGGTCCCAGTCGCTGAGCTCTCCCCACAGAGCTGGGGCAGGGTGGCCGACAGGGCCCTCCCTGTCAGATACACTGGTGGCCCATTGGCTGCTGCAGGAGAAGAGCCCAGGGATACAGGGAGGCGGGTGCCAGGTCTGGGGAAGGGCGGACCACCTGTTGTCATGGCCCTGAGCCTAGCCTATCAGGGCCTCGAGTTGTCCGCCTGGGCCAAGGTGTCCAATTGCACACACGCTGGCTGGCCAGACCTCCGAGGTAGCTGGAAACCTGAGCTGCCTGACCTGGTCTCCTACTCTTGCCTCTTTCCCAGAGGCCACTGCTCTGCCTCAGGCAGAGGAAGTGATCAACAGGAGGCATCTGGCCACATCCCAGTGCCCCCCACTCCTTCATCCAGGGCTTCCTCCCAACATGGCCCCGGAAGACTAGGAGACTTGCCCTTCTTAAAGCCTGGATGACAGAAGCCAACAAGCCCATTCCTAGGGTCATCACTGCAGAGACAGAAGACACTGCACAAGCAAACTAGGCCAACCCCCTCCTTTTATAGAGAGGGAAACCGAGGAAGTCATACAGCCACAGTCAAACCCAGACTCCAAATCCAATGCTCTTCCCCTACATCATGCCAGTGTTTCTGGGGAAGCCAAGGAATTCCATCCTTGACGGCCTTCTGTGCGTTTCTCCTGAGTCTCCCCAAAGGAATCCACAAGGGCAGGCCTCCTTGACCCTCAGAGATCTGGGCCCCTGCACTCTCACTGAGAAAACCATGGCCCCCAACTTCTTTTGCTAAAAAGTTTTGTTTTTTTTCAATGCCAGAGGGAGGATGTGAGAATGATAGAGAATAGGTTTTTATGAACTGAAAAAAATTAGCTAGCTAGTTACTTTGGTTTCAAAGATCTTTTGTTTTCAATGGGGAGAGGGAGGAAGTAGGAGAAAGAGAGAATAGATTTTTATGAATTGAAAAAAATAAATTAGGGAGCTAGCCTCATCTCATTCTTTTGGAGCTGAAATGGACCACTTTTATTTTACAATTGAGGAAATTGAGGCACAGAGCTATGTCCCAAGTTACTCAGGTGGTCAATGCCAGAGAAGAGATTTGAACCTTAGGCCATCCGATTCCCAATCAAGTGTGTCCAGATGGGGCACACAGAAGTACTTGAGTTTGTGGGATGGGTGGACGCATTCGACCCATACCTACTGGTCCTTCCATAGCCAGGGCATGACAATGATGTGGCTCAGGCAAGGCATCTCTCTGCTCTGACCTTTCATATAAACAGAATATCACATTTGTTACAAAGGTTTTGTTTCCTTTTTCCCAATTGGGCAGACCCAAGGAAAACAAAATAGATTTTTGTTGATTGAAAAAAATTATAACTTAATTTTTAAAAAAAGTAGCAGAGCTAGAAAGGGCCATAGGGGCCATCTAGTAGTCCCTTCCCCAAAGCACTTTCTACAATAACTCATTCATTCATTCATTCATTCATTCATTCATTCATTCATTCATTCATTCAGACAGGCATATGTTAATGTCAGGCACCGAGGGACGTAAAGACAGAAAGCAAACCTGTCCACGCCTTCAAGAGGCTGATATACTCCCTGCCAGTGCTCAGGCACTGTTAGAATGTCTACACCCTAGGCAACTGGGCTCTTTTGGCATCTAAATAATACATCAGTCATTGAAGAATTTCTCATTTCATCCTGGTGGATACTTGGTCATTGAATGAAGATGGATGCCCTTCTGTGCCTTGAGAGTACATTTAATGAGTTACTGTGGCCCAAAGAAATGATTACTCTATGGTCAACCTCTGCAAATCAGTTCCAGGAGGACAGATTCAAATGCTCCCCAGCCTTAGATCAGAAGCCTTTGGGCTTGGTGGGATGTAACAGTGCACACGGCTACAAATGAGGCATGGCTGGTGATATCCAGAGGTAAATGAATGGGAATGTAAATAAATATATGGGAATAAATAAATGGAAATATAAGTAAATTAAATAAAATAAATAGGAATCTATCAAAATGTCAGAGGGTTCCACTTTGCATCCTCTTGGAACTAACAACCTGGGCAAATATCGAGTATGCCCACCCGTGGATCCGGCTCAGCTTTCCTGCCCTCTCTCTGGGCCCCTGATTGGATTGGATGCCCCAGTTCTTCTTCCCCCCAGGAAGCTGATCATCCTGGACAGCCAGCCTGAATTCAAATACTCGACCTTCTCTGCCTCCACCCTTCCTCACCCCAGTCATTCCAACGCAGGCTAGCAGATTTTGTATGAAGCAATCCCTTGTCTTCATTTATTTATTTAATTATTTCTGGCTGGTGCTGACCCTCAGGGCCTGCCCCTCCCTGCTCTCAACAGGAGAGAGGGCCCAGTGCTAGTCACCACTCAGCAGAAGTGGGAAAAGCATGAAATCTGCTGACTGATGCTGATACCCGAGAATGCTTGCCTGGCTGGTCCCTCCCATCTAATGAGAAAGACCTTGGTGACCTCCTTGGGCCATCTTTTCCTGCTGGGGGGCTGAACTCCTGTCTGTCCCCCTCCCCATCCCCACAAGGATTTTGAGAGAGAAGGGTCCCCTTTAAAGATCAAATGAGACAATGGAAGCCCAGAGGAGGGGGAGTGAGAGACCTGTCCAGTCACACAACCATCAAGTGATAAACCTGGAAATCTTGCTGTTTCCCTGAGAGCAAACCATGTTCCAGGCTGCTTGTGAGAGTATTAATAAAAAGCGGAAATGTGACCTACCACACCAGGGCCAGAACATACCACAAGTCACTCCTGCTTTCTCTGCTGTGGTGGAGTGTGGGAGTCTGGCAACCCAGGGCAAAAAAGGGCCCAGAAAGTTCATCTCATCCATCCCCCTGCCTTCAGGCAGAGTCACACTTAAACTGTCTAGGAACAGTGGATATCCACACTATTTTTAAAAACCACTGTCAGAAGAGACAATGCTACCCCTCTTAGTGACCTGTTAGCTCTCAAAAGACCACACATTTAGTGCCCAAAGACACTTGGAAAGACATGTAGCCTACTCCTCTCATTTTACAAACCAGGAAACTGAGGCCCAGAGAGGCAACCCAACCTGCTTGGAGTCACACAGTAAATAGTGGAACCTGGATTTGAATCCAGGTCTCTCTAAATCTGCCAAACCCTTTGATAAACCATGCTGTCTCTCAAATCCCTCATGGTGCAGACTCCAGACTTTCATTCTGTTCTGCCTTCAGTAAAAATAGAGAAAACAGTCAACTTCTTCCCTTCCCACATTCTCTGCCTTCTTGACTAGTTTCAAACCCCTCAGTTTTTCCAAGTCACTGGGATGTTCACACAGTTTTTCCCAGCAGGGAGAAGATACCCAAGGCGAACCTGACAACAGATCCCAGGATAGGTGGGGGAAGGGGAGGCCCTCCAGCTCTGGCCTCCCCCGAAAAGTCAACTCAGGACCATACGTCCCTCAGCAGACTCCTATTTTGTTACCTTCCTCTCAGCTGGCCACGTGGTCAGAGCAGACTGAGCAACTCAGAAAGGGGGCTGGAAGAATAGGGATTGAGAAGGTGGAGCAGGATCCCATAGATAAAGGAGCCCTCAGAAGGGGGCCTCATCTCTCAGATGCAGAGGTGATAGGATTTGTCACACAAGGAATGATAAAAGAATCTCAACTCTCTCACTACCCATCCTGCCTCTCAAGCCTAGGGAGGAGAGAAAATCTTGTCAGAAACTGGGATCCTAGGCAAGGGAAGAAGGAAGAGGGGGGAAATTAAGCAGAAGATAATTGGATCTAGCCCAGGAAGGAAGCCTAGCCTCCATCCAGGGCCCCTCCCCACACCCTTCACTTTACAGGTGAAGAAACTGAGGCAGAGAGAAGGGGAATGTCAAGTTTACCCAGGTAATAAGGGTAGAGCAGGGTTTAGATCCAGGGTCTCTGCCCCCTCTATACTGCCAGGATTTCTAGCCTCAAGCCTTCACTTGAAGAGAGGAGCAGAGATTTGGAGTGGCAGGCACCTTGGAGGTATCTTCTCTAACCCCTTCATCTTGTAGTTGGGGATTCTTGGGCTCAGGGAGAAGAGACTTGCTCAAGATCAACTTCCCAGGCCATCCAATTATCAGCCTGTGCTCCAACCACTGACTGGACCAGGCAGATTCCTGAGCTGGCAAGGGCTACACCTGCTGAGGATGGGGGCAGACTATTCTGATAAGATATATCTAATAGCTGTACCTCTAAAATGACATCTCACAGCCTCTTAAAGAATAATAGGTAACATTTAAGAGTTTATGATGTGACCAGCACTGTGCTAAGTGCTTTCCAAGTATCTCAACTGAGCCTCATGTCAACCCTGTGAGGTAGATGCTATTAAGATCCCCATTTTACAAATGAGGGAACTGAGACAAACCGAGGTGAAGTGAGTTGCCCAGCCAGGGTCACACAGCTAGTAAGCGATTAAAGCTAGTTTTGAACTCTGGTCTTTCTGGTACTACAGGTTGGCACTGACTAGTGAAACTCTCTGCTAGAGATGGCCAGCCAGAGCTAATGACAAACAAGAGAGGAAAGGGGCATCACCTTAGGATCCCATTCTCCACCTGTCTCTTTCCCTGCCAAACCTCGGGACTCCCGACTCATGGGGCCTCCATCATCCCTCCACAGTCCTACTCTATTAAATGGCCAGGGAAGGGGCGTCTCCAAGCTTACAGGAAGGCCCTGGAGGCTGCAGGATGTGAGGAGGCCAGGAGGAAACAGAGGCCCACAGCCCAGGGTCATCACCACCCCGCCCCGTGGGCAGTCCAGTTTGGCTACTGCTTCCAGCAAGGCGTCCCTCAGCCCCAGCAAGCCCCTTGGCAGCTCCCTGACAAAAGGGAAGGACTCTAGCCCCTTCTCTGGGTTCTGAAAGTGTGTGTAGGGGGGAATTGGGGAGAAAAGGAACTCAGGCCCCCTCACACCCCCTACAACTCCCTCCACGCTCTCCCTTCCCTGAGTCACCCTCTCCGATGCCCCGGAGGAAGGAAGCCGGGGTGGGGGTGACAGCTGCTGGTTTTCCTCATCACCTAGAAGGGAACACTTGTCATTTTGGGGCGGCGGAGCCTCGGGCGGCTTCCAACAGCACGGTTAGCCCGGGGCTCACTACCTCCTCCCCTCTCCCCAGCCAGCCTCCCCCTTTCAGCAGGAGCTGCATCCAGGGGACAGGCAATGAATCCAGCCCTCTTCTCTGCCCAAGACTCGGGATACCCCCCATTTCTCCGCTGACCACCACGCAGCTCTCAGCTCCAGGTGTTCAGCTCACCTGCCCCCTCCCACAGAAATGCAGCCTTGGATTTGGAGTCAGAGGCCCTGGGTTCAAGTTCCCGGAAAGCTCACGTCCCTTCCCTAGCCTCAGTTTCCCAGTCTGTTAAACGTGGAGGCGATACTAGCTCCAAGTCCTCACCCCGATGCGGTGGGGGGATGTCCCGAGGCTCTTCGGGGGACGAGATTCTGGGGAGAGGCCGGCTTTGGGGGACCACGCCCAGCACCCCTGCACTAAGTTCCAGTCAGGCTGGGCCCATTTTTCTGGCCAGGGGTCAGCACAGCCTGACAGCCTACGGGATGGGGCGCGCCTGCACAGGGCTGCGCCGAATCTCGAGCGCAGGCTCGCAGGCAGATCGGGAGCCGGGGGGGTGCCTCCAGCAAGGCATCTTGCCCCTGCCCCCCTTCTTGCTCAAGTCAGATGGCGCACGCTTGGTCCCAGTCCTGGGCTGCCCCCTTCGGGGGCCCTGCGAGGCAAGCTAGGGCTGCCAATCCGGCAAGCTAGGGCGGCCGATCCGGCCCGCTCCCGAGGCTGGAGATCTCCAGGAAGTGGGGGTCCAAGGGGGGCCCGCGTGGGGCCGGGGAGAGGGGGAAGGGGCGCTCACCGTCATCATGCAGCCGGGCGGCCCCCGGGGCCCCAGGCAGGGCAGCCCGGCCTGGGCCGAAGAAGAGCCGGGGGTCGTAGGGGCCGATCGCGGGTTCGCTAGCTCCGGAGCCCCAGTCAGTTGCCCGGGGTCAGCATCTCCTCCCGCTCGCTTCCCTTGGGCTCTCCCTTTCCAGGGCTCGGCCGCAGCCTCAGCCAGCCGCCCAGAAAACTTTTTTTCTTTTCTTTTTTCCTTTTTTTTTTTTTTTTTTTCAAACTTCCTGGGAGGATCCCGCCGGACCAATGGGCCGGGGGCGGTCCGAGCAGGCAGCGGCCAGGGCGGGCGAAGCGGCCAATGGGAGCCCGGGGGTAGGGGGAGCCCGCGAGGGAGGAGGGAGAGGGGGGCCTGGGGCGGGGGGGGGCGTCTGACCAATGGGAAAACAGGGAGGCGTGGCGTTGGGGGGCGGGGGGCCGGAGACCAGCTGGGGCGGGGGCGGGGCCACGGGCTGAGTAAGGCCGGAAGGCGGCCGCAGGTGACTCCCATCCCGGGGACTGCCCGGGGCTCCGAAAGCAGAGGGAGAGTCTGAGCAGTGCGTGACCTTGCGCGTCCAGGGGTGGCAGTGGTGGGAGAGTGAGAACTGATCCCAAACGCACCCAACCCTGCCCTCTACCCGTCCTCTACCTGTACCCTACCTGCTGGGCTTTGGGCGACCTGCTTTACCTCCAGGGCCTCAGTTTCCCTTTCTGTAAAATGGCCTCTAGGGACGCTCCCAGCTCTAAACTCTAAGATTGTGAGCCTTTTTCTGCAGGGTCCTGGGGAAGCATCGCTCTCCATCTCCCTGGGGAGACTGAGAATGAGTTTAAAGAATTTGCCTCAGGGCTCAGTGGGAGCAAATAAATGGCTGGGCCTGCGTTTAAATCCAGGTGCTGCGGATTATTAAGGGGCCTCTTGGAAAAGTAGATGGAAAAGGGACTCAGTAAGGACTCAGACCCAGGAAAACGAGTTCAAATTCAACCTTCCATAATCTCTGGCTGTGTGACCCCTGCCAAGTCAACTAGCCTTTGGGGCAGCTAGGTGGTGAAATGGATAAATCTATGCTTCTGGAGTCAGGAAGATCTAAGTTCAAATCCAGTCTCAGACATTTACTAGTAGTGTGACCCTGGGCAAGTCACTTAACCCCAGTTTGCCTCAGTTCCTCATCTGTAAACTTGGGACACGATGGAGAAGGAAGTGGCAAACCATTCCAGCATCTTTGCCAAGAAAACCATATGGACACTGTCCATGAACTCCAGTAAAGTTGGGCTCCAGTGAACATCCATACAACTCTAAGACTGTAGTTTCAGAAACAGGCTGACTGATTTAGTAGAGCAAGCTTTCTCAGCCCCATAAAAATGACACCCAGATCTAGCACCATCCTATACGAACACAGCCCCGCTTCCATTCAAATATTCCCACCCAGAGTCTTTCTTGCATTTTGTAAATGCTTAATAAATGTTTTTTTTTTATTTGAATTTAACTAAAACTCAGTGTCTCCTCTCTCTCTTAGCCTCAAGTACTTTTGGCTTGGGGTGGGAGACAGCGATTCCCCTCCAAAAGAAGTCAACTTGACTCCTAGAATCATCTAATCTCCAACTTAGAAAGGTCCTCAGGTCTCTTCTCTAACCCCTCTCTGAAGAAGGAATCCTCTTCCCTGAAACCCTGGCAGATTGTCACCCAGTCTTGGCTTGAATACCTTGGGTCATGGGGACCTTAGCAACTAAAAAGCCTTTCATTTAGGGCTACCTCCACTGTCAAAGGCGTTCCTCAAATACCAAGAAAATCTGACTGACTCTTACAACCATTGGTCCTGTTCAGCTCTCTATAAGGTGAATACTGCTTCCACCAGATAGCTTTCAGTATTTAAAATAATATTCTCTTTTCTGGGCTAAATAGCCCCAGATCTTTCAACTATTCTCCACCCACTATGGTTTCTAGACTCTTCACCATCTTGATCTTCTTCCTCTGGACTACTTGACAACATCCCTCCAAAATTTTGATCCAAACTGACCACAATACTCCGGGTGAGGACTCCAAGACACAGGACAGAAAATTCATCAACTGAAAAGGCACTGACTGGCTTCAGAGTACCTGAAATCCACTAAGTGGATTTCTGGGTAAGATGATTAACTTCTCTGAGCCTCAGTTTCCACAAGTGTAAAATGATGGTATTGGATTAGATGGCCTTTAAGGCTCCTTCCACTTCTAAATATCTATGGTCTTATTACCTTTCTCATTCTAAATATGATATCTATTTTAAATAGATTCTAAGTTCTTAGCTCTGACCCATGACTTTAAATGTTTGTACACAAATTGGAGGGGAACTAAAGATTCTAAAGCAAGGAGGCAGATTTGAGTACATGACTAAACTATGGCTCTATAGGAGGAATGGAATAATTAAAGAGAGAATAATGTAGCACTTGGTAGACTAAAGGAATATGATCAGATGAGGAAATTCAGGAATTAGAAAGAGTAAACACAACAGATGACCTCTGGATGAAGAAGAGTGATAAAGTGAAAGTGACATTGTCATGAGAATATACTACAAACCATCTGGGCAGAAGGAAAAAAATAGACGAAGAGTTCAGAAAAAACCTAAAGATTACAAGCCAAGCAAAAAAGAAGTGATGTAGACTTAACTTGGGACCTCAAGCATTGAAGTAGACCGCTAGCTAATATATTCTTGCCTTGCCTTAATTATAATTTTAACCTTCAAAAGGTATGAGATGTAATAAGGGGAAATTGAAATGTGGGCTTGACTCTGAGCCACAAGGAAGAGCTAAATGATAAAATAAAAACAATCCTAGGGAGGAGTGACCACTCCCATTATAGAATCTGTAATGAAAGAAAGGGAGTATAGTCTGGCAGACACCCCAGATTTTGGATGGCTGAATTCAAGGAAAGGGCATGTAGATTGACCTACCCATGTAGATCAAGCTACTATAATAAAAATGACAATTCTGCCTAAATTAATTTACTTATCCAGTGCCGTACCAATCAGACTATCCAAAATTTATTATATAGAGCTAGAAAAAATAAAATTCATCTGAAGGAACAAAAGGTAAAGAATATCAAGGAAATTAGTGAAAAGGAATGCAAGGCAAGGTGGTCTAGCTGTACCATATGTAAAATCATATTATAAAGCAGCAATCATCAAAACTATTTGGTACTGGCTAAGAAACAGAGTGGTGGATAAATGGAATAGGTTAGGTATATAAGACACAGTGGTCAAAGATTATAGTAATCTATTGTTTGAAAAACTCAAAAGACTTTCTTCTGGGATGAGCATTCACTAATTGACAAAAACTGCTGGGAAAATTGGAAAATAGTACAGTAGAAACTAGGCATAGACCAACATCTTACACCATATAAGGTCAAAATGAGTACCTGATTTAGACAATAAAGGGTGATACCATAAGCAAATTAAGAGAACAAGGAATAGTTAACCTGTCAGATCTATGGAGAAGGGAAGAATTTATGACCAAACAGATAAAGAATGTTATGAAATGCAAAATGGATAATTTTGATTACATTAAATGAAAAAGTTATTGCCCAAAGTCAACAATGCAACCTAGATTAGAAGGGAATCAGAAAGCTAGAAAATAATATTTATAGCCAGTGTCTCTGATAAAGGCCTCATTTCTTTTTTTAAATTATTCCATTTGTTTTCAGTTCATATAACTTAGGTTTTTCCTCTTCCTCCCCTTCTTTCCTCCCTCCCTCCCCCCTCCCTCCCCTCTCCCTTCCTGAGACAACATACAATTTTGTATAGGTTCTACACATACATTCCTATTAGATACGTGTTCACCTTAGTCATGTTGCATAGAATTAAAATGAATGCGAGAAATTATAAAACAAATCAAAACATAATACAAAAGAAAATGATCTGCTACATTCTGCAGTTGAATTCCATAGTTCTTTCTCTAGATGTGGAAGGCATTTTGCCTTGAGACCATAGGGAATTTTTTAACTCCTTGCATTGCAATGAAGTACTAAGTCTACCAGAAAAAATCCTCACACACTGTGGTTATTACTATGTACAAAGTTGTCCTGGTTCTGCTCCTTTCACTCAGCATCAGTTCATATAAGTCTTTCCAGGTCTCTCTGAAGTTTTCCTGTTCATTATTTCTTATAGCACAATAGTATTCCATTACATTCATATACCACAATTTATTCAGTCATTCACCAATTGATGGGCATCCTCTTGATTTCCAGTTTTTGGCCACCACAAAGACAGCTGCTATAAATATTTTTGTACATGTGGGACCCTTTCCCATTTTTGTGATCTCTTGGGGATACAGTCCTAGAAGCGATGTTGCTGAGTCAAAGGCTATGCACATTTTTGTAGCCCTTTGAGCATAGTTACAAATCGCTCTCCAGAATGGTTGGATCAGCTCACAGCTCCACCAACAATGAATTAGTGTTTCAACTCTCCCACATCTTCTCCAACATTAATCATCATCCTGTTTTGTCATGTTAGCCAATCTGATAGGTGTAATGTGGTACCTCAGAATTTTGATTTGAATCTCTCTAGCCAGTAGTGATTTAGAGCACTTTTTCATATGACTATAGATGGCTTTAATTTCTTCCTCTGAAAACTGCCTGCTCATATCCTGTGATCATTTATCAATTGGGGAACGGCTGAACAAGTTGTAGTACATGAATGCCATGGATTACTATTATTCTATAACAAATAATGAACAGGCAGATTTCAGGAAAACCTGGAAAGACTTACATGAACTGATACTGAGAGAAGTGAGCAGAACCAGAACACTGTACACAGTAATCACAATATTGTACAATGAACAACTTTGATAGATTTGGCTCTTCTCAGCAAAGCAATGATCTAAGTCCATTCCAAAAATCTCATGATGGAAAATGCTATCTATGTCCAGAGAAGAAGCTGTGGAGTCTTAATGCAGATGGAAGCAGACTATTTTCTCTCTGTTATTGTTATTTTTTCTTTCTTTTTGTTCTGATTCTTTTTTACAACGTGAGTAATGTGCAAATATGTTTAATACGATTGTACATGTATAGCCTATATCAGATTGCTTGTTGCCCTGGGAAGAGGGGAGGGAGAAAAAATTGAACTCAAAATCTTATAAAAGTGAATATTGAAAACTAGCTTTACATGTAACTGGAAAAAATAAAATATAAAACTGGAAAAAAATTAAAACAAAACAAACAAAAGGCATGTAGAATTTCAAACTTCTAGGGAGAAATTATTCTAAGAAGGATGGAAAGCTCTCAAGAATGAGATTCTAAATACACAAAGAAAAACTATTTTGATAAGGAAGAAGAGGTAGACCTGTCCAAAGAGGCAGGGCACAGGGAACTCTCTGGTTAACTTGTATGTAAAAAGACACATCTAGAAAATGTAAGCAAGGGAGGGCAAGGGAGAGTGAATAGTAAGATATGACATGGATCCATAGTAACAGCAGCAGTGCTAAAGTTAAAGCTCAGAAGGACCTGAACTTGGCCAGAGAATCTAGATGACCATACATTGGGGTGGGGGAGGGAAAAGAAGGATCAAAGAAGAAGAAGAAGTAGGACTGGTGTTCAAGGTAGGTGGATGATGGAGAGAAGATCCAACTCCTTGAGTTCTGTTGTGCTCCTGGTCTAGGAGCATAGATTTGGAAGGTACTTCAGGGGTCATCTAGTCCAACACTCTTATTTCATAAATGAGAAACTGAGGCCCAGAAAAGTGACATGATTTGCCCAACCACAAACCACAAGTCAGAATTCGAACCCAAGTCTCATGACTCAAAAGTCAGTGCTTTCCAGTGCATCATGATACCTCACTAGAAAGAGATGATGAAAAATAGTCAAGAGGGAGTTGAAAGCCAAGATAAGTAGGAAGACAGTAAGAGGCCAAGCTGTCATGGATGTATTAGTTTCTTGGTCCAGATGAACTACATCTCAGTGCTGGGGATGGCCAGTGAGCCTGGAGAAGCAGGGAAGACCTCCCCTCCTAATAACTAGCAGAGAACAGAGGGGCCCTTTTCATGTCCAGTCATTTTCAGTTCCTGTTATCATGCTAGGGATCTTAAATCTTGTTAAAACAAAATTTGTTATTTTTTTTAAAGATAAAAGCACATGGAGAAGAGCAGGGGGACCACAGAACTACAGGACAAATGTCCTCATTTTCAAAAAGGGGGAAGAATGGAGGTGGTATAGGTTAATGAACTTGACCTTGATTTCCCCAGAATTCTGAGACATGTTATTAAAAGGATGTTTTTAAACCAGAGACCATGTTATTAAGGTCTGTGAACACCTAAGAAGAGGTGATTGCTGTGGGTCAGGTTCAGCATGGCTCCATCAACAGAAAGTCATGCCAGATCAACCTCATTTACTTTTAATTACAGAGATACTAGCCTAGTAGGACAGAAGAATGGGGCAGGCACTGAGCACCATTTGTTAGAATCTCTCCTGCCATCCTCGTGGGCAAGATAAACAGGTGTGGGTGAGGAGAGAGTACAGTTCGGTAGATTCAGAGCAGGTTCAATGGCCGAACCCAAAGTATGGTCACTGGTGTTGGATGACTTGAAGGAATCTCCAGTGGAGTGTCTGAGGGATCTAGCCTCCACTCTGCTGTTTTTTAGTCATGTCCAACTCTTTGTAACCCCATCTGAGGTTTTCTTGGCAAGGATCCTGGAGTAGTTTGCCATTTTCTTCTCCAGTTCATTTTAGAGATAAAGAAACTGAGGCAAACAGGGTAAAGTGACTCACCTAAGATCATACAGTTAGTAAGTGCCTGAGATTGGATTTGAACTCAGGAAGATGAGTTTTCCTGAGTCCAGACTTTCCTCAACCCTGTACTGTTTAGCATTTATAGCTATGATCTGGCATGTTCATCAGATCTGCAGGTAATACAGAGATGGGAGAGAAAGAGGCAGAAACAATGGAAGGGTCAAGATATTGAAGCGAGGCTAGCAAAATGAAATGTAAGAGAAATGTCAAAGTCTTCAAGTGAGTTCAGGAAAATCAGTCATATGATAGCAGAGCTGCACATGGACTGTGACTATGAAAAAGATCTGAGGGTCTGAGCGCACTACCAGTTCCATGTGAGGAAGATAGGAAAAAGCAAAAGAATGAGTGCATTTTGGGCAGTACCAAGAGGTGAGGCATCCCTGAATAAGGAGGTGGCAATCCAGCCTCACATGGCCCTGGGTTGATGATATCTGGCTTGTTAGTAGGTGCCACTACAGAGTAGCTGGGTAGTGCCCTGGATAGAGTACTAGACCTGGAGACAGGAGGACCCTAGCTCTGCGACCCCAGGCATGTGAGTTAAGCTCCCTCTGAGATCTGGGGACTCCTTCCTGCCTGGTCTGGAGCTCAGTCAGTCAGTGAGAGAAAGATAAGGGGATAAGGCTGAAGCCAGATTTTTCAGCCCCTCAAGACTCACTGTGCTTGGGCAGCACCATGGTGTGGAACTGGGAGGTCACAGGGTCAGGAGCCTAGAATGCCAAGACCCCTTAGACACCATCTAGTTCAATTCCTTCATTTTACAGAAAAGGAAACTGAGACCCAGGGAGGGGGAGTGCCCTGTCTGGTGCTGCACTCAGTGAAAGTGAGGTTTGGGGCCAGTCTGAGCATGCTCTTATCTGGGGCATCTCAGGATACCAGGCCTTATCTTGGAAGGCATTTATAGAAGAATGAGATTTACGAGGTGCCTGAAAGAAGCAGAGGGAGGGATGGCAAGGGAGTGGGGGGGCAAGGTTCTGAGTCCTGTGTGCCCTGACCACAAGCCTCCTCCCCCCATATGGTGGCAAGAGAGGGGCACATACATGTATGGGACTGACTATGAGATCAGAGATTTAGAGGTGAAAGGAGCTTTGGGGAGTGTCAGGGCTGGGAGAGGCCTTAGAACAGGGGATGTCAGGGCTGGGAGGGCCTCACATAAGAGTACAGCTTCTCCATTTGACAGGTGAGAAAGCTAAAGCCCCTGGGTTCCCAGGTATGTTATGGGCTGGGCAGCTCTCTGCTTTCAGAAAGTTTTGAGATACATAGAGATATATAGCTGACTTTCTCTCCCACCTGAGAGTGTAAGAGGCATGTAAATACAATGAAAAAACTAGGGCATTAGAGTTAATGGATCAGGGTTTAAATCATGCCTGCTGTTTGGTGGTCGTTGAGGTTCCTTTCAGTTACTGAGGGGGAAAATTCTTGGATCTCCAAGGGCCCTTCCAGCCAACAGCTAAGCTAACATCCTTTGGATGGGGGAACATCTTCCCTGGCATTCTGGACCTGTTGGATGTGTTCTTGCCTTGGCACCAGGAGGAGGGGAACTGGGAGCTAGAACTCAGGGTTTTGGCCTAGACTTGGAAAGTTCCTTTTCCCTCGAGGTGGTTCCCCCATCAGCTTTCTTGGGAGCCACCCCCAGGGATGTGACCATTAGCAGATGGATTCCTGTCCTGCCAGGCCTATGGAATAGGCTTCTCCTATGCCCAACCTGGACCCTCTGCAAAGTCCCACTGTAGACACAGTATGTACTTGGTCAAGCCTCTTCCCTCCTTGGGTCTCAGTTTCCTCTTCTGTAAAATGAGGGGATTGGATAAGAGGACCTTTAGAGATCTTTCAGCTCTTGTGCCATGATCTTCCCTGGGCCTCAGTTTCCTCCTTTGTACAATTAGGGGGTTGGACTCCAAAATCCCTTCTAGCTCTAAATCTGGGATCTCCCATTTCACAGATGTGGAAATGAAGGCCCACAAAGGAGGAGGTGAGATTGCCCAAGTTCATTCAGCTAATAAGTACTTGAGATGGGATAAGAAAGTAGGTCTTTTCAATCTTAGCTCAGGATTATTTCCTCCTAGGTCAAGAACTCTAAACATTCTGGTCTGGATGTCTGAACTCCCTCTGGGCCTCAGTATCCTCATCTGTAAATGGGAAGGAGATGAATGCCATGACCTCTCCATTCTTTTCTAGCACTTGCATTTTTTGATGCTGAGAAGACGCCCGCCCCCATTTACCCTGTTAGCCAGCTTGTTTGGTCACATTCCCGGAGGGAGTTGTAAAGACAGCTACTGCCTCTGAAACCCCAGGACCTGGATTCAAATCCCACCTCAGATGGTTAAAACCATCCTATGGGACCTTGGCTTTCCTGGGCCTCTCTCCTCATCTGCCAAATGAGGGGCTTCCAGATGGAGACCTGCCTCTTCCTTTTCTCTATCTTCCACTGACCATTCTCCATCAATCCCAACTACCCCCATCCCAACTGTTTCCTAGGTCAAGGGTGGGGAACCTGTGGTCCCTCAAGGCTGCAGGGTCATGAAGTTTGGATTCAGCCAAAGGACTGCGCTTGAGGACCTTGAGCACCACATGCAATCTCCAGACTTCAGGTTCCCCACACCTGTCTAGGTGATTAGAAACTCCTCTCTCCTAAGGGGGGAGATCTAATTCTTCCCGGTAACATATCTTCCCATTAAAGGCCTTTAACACCTTATCCAAAGAAGGTGGGGAGGGGTAGGGGTGGGGGGCTTTAAATCCAGTGTAGAAGGGACACAGAGTTCTGTCATCACCCTGGCTCAACCAGAGACAAACATCTGCTCCAGGCCTAGCCTTCCCACAGAAATGGATTGATTTCATTTCCCCCCCCCTCCTTTTTAATGAGAAAAAGAAAAAAAAACACTCCACAAGACTGGCCTGTCCCTCTCCTCCCTCAAGGATACTCCAGACCATCCATCTTGAGTGTTTACAGCCTTCCCTGAGCAGGAAGGATTACGTAAGGCCAGATGTTTATGCAGTTGGCCCTGGCCCAGGCTGGAGTGGGCCCCCTCCCCACCCCCATCCCATCAGCTGCCTTTCCTATGTGTCTTTTCTGCCCTCCCCCCATCTAGACCCCCTCGTCTTGGCCTTCCTTGGCTGGAGAGGTCAGCAGGTTTTGTGGGTCACACTCAGGCCTCCTTCACTCCCTTCTCCTCCCTCTATACCCCTACCTGGGTGGGAAATAAATTGGACTTTTTTCTGGCTTTAGGGAAAGACATGAAATTGACCATGGCAGAATCTCAGAACTGGAAATATACTATAGGTTCACAGACCTTGATTCAGCCCAGACTCTTCATGCTGCAGAGTGGGAAAATGAGGCCCAGGGAGGGAGGTAAAGTCACACACAGGTAGAAAACCAAGGCAGGATTTGAATCCAGTTCTGACTATGCCCTGATTTACCTAATGCAGGAGAATTAGATCTGGGGCTGATAGGGTTAGGGTGGAAACCACCTCCCCAAGGCTCTCACTTTATGGATGAGGAAATGGAGCCTCTGAGAATTTCGGTGATTCCCTGCCAGGTCACACAGGTAGTAAATTGCCAATTTGGGATTGGAATCCAGGGCCTCTGACTCCAGTTCTGGGTGCCTGGCATCCAGTCTGGCCTGTGGCTGAATGAAATCTTCCTGGCAAGACCCCCAGAGGCCCTCAGGACATAGAAGGGGCCCAGATACACCCTCTGCCAGCTCAAGTTCTGATGTCCAGGGTCATAGCACCCAGCCCCTCCCTCTTCCATGCCCTCCCATCCTTCCCAGGCCTACCCTTCGCCACTTGAGAACCCCCAGGGAAATCAGGAACGGGTTGAAGAGTGTGGGCTGGTCTCCGGGCATTCGCCATGAAGTCACCAGTCGGCCCTTGGGGGGGCTCACAGCCTTTCCCTTGGCTTGGATGTTGTCTGCCTGTCAAACAGGGTCAGGTTGGTTCAGGGCTATCTCACTATGAGGCAGGGGCAGGGCAGGTCCTCAATCAAAACTGGGCATCAAGGGAAGTTTCCTTTTGAGTCCTTCCCTGGCCCATGGCGGCTCCCCCAAACACCTAGGACCCTCAGGGGCTTCCTCTCAGGGTCCACTCAACCCAATGAAAATCTATTATGAGATAGACCCTGATGAAGCCATTTACACTATGGTAGAAAGGACTGAGGAGTGGAGTGTAGAGAGAGAATTGGCCTTGAATCCAGGAAGACTGGATTTAGGTGCTGACTCTGCCACATACTGGCTGAGTTACCCTGGGCTAATCCCTCAGTCTCTTAGTCCTTCAGCCTCTAAATCTCTAAATTAAAGAAAGGAGCAATCTGCCATGGTAGAGGGAGTTCCCTCACTTGGGAGTTTTCTTTAATCCATGAAATCCCAATTGAAGTCCATATCTTTATTAATGGTGGAGACCATAGAAGGGCTAAGGCTTAACCAAGCCAAATCACTGACTCTGAAACTAAGGCAATGGGATTTCAGGCCTTAGCAGTTAGGTGGGAAATATTGGGGAGTGGGGCAGGGAAATGATTTCATGACTTTATGAGGCTACAGGTCTGTAGCAGTCAGGCAGTCAGGCTGGATTCTGGGAGAGGAACAGAGGGACCTTGTGGTGTGGCAGCCCGGGGGCATCAGGAGATGACCCCCTGCAGCTCAGTGGTTAGAGACAGCTCTGGGCTTGTAATCAGGAAGTCCTGAATTCAATCAATAAACATTTATTAAGCACCTCCTATGTGCCAGGCGCTGTAGTAATCACAGCTCTAGAACTATCTTCTACTAATAGCCTTAGGTGGGCTAGAAGTAGGAGTTCCCAAGTTGGTGAAGTCACAAATCTTTCCCTTCCTCTCTCTGTCCTGTCCGTCTTAAAGACTCGGGCTCCCTATTTCACCCCAGCTGGAGTTGCAGAAGCTACTCCAGGCCATAGTCCTTCTCTCATTGGTGCAGATGCCTGGACCATCCCACCCCCTTAGTCAGCCTGGTCCCCTCCCATCGCCCTGGATGGTCGGTAACAGTTGTAGGCAGACTCCCTGCCACCTGTGCCTACTAAGGTTCAGAACTCCCCAGCTTGGGGGAGCTGGCCTCGGTCTCCCAGAGTGGCTGCAGGGGCTTCAGGGATGTGCCACCATGATGTCTCTTCTCGTAATTTACATGCCTCCCAGGATGTGAGGAGGAGAGAGAGTCCTTTGTGAACATTTAGGGACTATCATAATGATTGTAAGTTACATTATAGAGATTTAAGTTCTATAAAGTGCTTTATAAATGTTATCCAATTTCAGTCACATCCTGGGAGGAAGGAGCTATTATTATTTCCATTTTACAATTGAGGAAACTGAGGAAAAGGGAGATTTCTATAAGTGACTTGCCAGGGTCACACAGCCAGTCAGCGTCAGAGGCCCCATTGGAACTCAGGCCTTCCTGACCGCAGGTCCAGTGTTCTCCCCACTCTGGCTTGCAGTGCAGGGAAGGGGGAGATGGTTCTCTTGTCCTTCCTAGGAAGGAAGGAGAAAGCTCCCTCGCCTCCTCTGAGGCTGTTCTCCCTCCAGGTCCGCCTCTCCCCAGGTCATCTTCAACCCCACAGAGCCTAATTCTGCTGGACAGGAGCTCAGCTCGCACTGGCTTTTGCACTGGGGCCTAGCAAAAGGTAGGCCCCAGGAAGTGTGGAGTAAGAACCACAAAAGACAGAAGAGGATGTTGGGGAATGCAGGGTAGTGTGTGGGAGAGAGAAGCAAAGGAAGGGGGCCGGGAAATGTTAAAATGAAGACCATCACCACTGGGGCTGAGGAGAGAGGTGGGAGCGGGGCCTTAGAACAGGGGATGTCAGGGCTGGGAGGGAGCTTAGAACAGGGGATGTCAGAGGTGGGAGGGAGCTTAGAACAGGGGATGTCAGAGGTGGGAGGGCCCCTAGAGACCACCTAGCTCAAGAGAATCACTTTACAGGAGTGAGGAAATGAATGGTTGCTCCCCAGGTCCCACCCAACTAGTTCTGGGGCCACAGTGGAGCCTGTCCCCTTCCCAGTCCAGTCTTGCTCAGTCCTCACTATGCAGATGGTCCCAGCAGGAAGGTGGCGTGTACTTTTTCCCTTCTGAAGTTTATCATCACCAAGCCCGGGTGAGCTCAGGAAACCCAAGAGACTCTATGAGTCTATGCCTCATTAGAGCAAAGAATGGGGTCTTGCCTAAGATTTGTAACTGCTGTCTCCCCAGCCTAAGTTCCACATACCCTTAAACATGGTTCCCAAGAACTGGAGGTGCCCAGACCTCCAACTAGAAGGAACCTTAAAGATCTGTCTGGTCCTAGCCCCTCATTTGATGGAGGAGGAAATTGAGGCATGGAGAGGGGTGTGAGCTGCCCAAGGTCACACCAGGAGTAAGTAGCTAATCTGGGACTGGATAGCAGGTCCATCATTTGACCCCCAAACCTAGTGTCCTGTCCACAATAGTTCCCTGCCTCTTTGTAGGATTTGGTGACATCATGGCCCTGGTGGGGCTGACCTCCCCACCCCCATTCAGCTTAACCTTTTGGGCCAACCCATATCTCTCTTCTGTGCCCCTCCCCCAACTGGGGCCCCAACTACCGTGGCAGCTTTCTCCTGGTCAGTCATTAAGCACGTCTCTTGGTCCGTGGCTGCTTCTGGATGTTCAGGCTCAGGTAGGATGCTACCATCTGACTCAGGCTGTATGAGGAGAGAGAACCAGTCTCAGGTCAGGGATTTCATCCTATTCCCCTCAGCCCTGCTGGGCTGGGGCAGAAGGCACTATGGTCAACGGGCCTTGATGGCTGCTCCATTGATGATGCATACTTTTTCTCTTGAGTTTTTGGTCTGTGCCTTCAAAACTCAGTTTGCCTATCTGTTGAATGAGGGGGTTGCATTAGATGACCTTTTGCTCTAACTCTATGAACCTGTTTTCTAACCTCCTTGGTTTTCTCATCAGTAAAATGGGCCTAAGACCTAATCTCCCTCCCTCTCTTCTCTACTCTCTCTCTCTCTCTCACTGTATGTCTTTCTGTCTCTCTCTTCTTCTCATATTTCTCTCTCTATCTCTCTGTCTTTCTCTGTCTCTCTCTCCCTCCTCTTCTCCTCATATTTCTCTCTGTCTCTATCTTTCTCTCTCTCTCTCTGTCTCTCACACACACATGCTCATCTGTACAATCTGACCAATCTATCTCAGGCCCTACTAGACTGGAGGTAAGAAAACTCTTCCTAGCCAGGGCAGTTGTGCAATGGACTGCCTTGGGAGGTAGTGAGCTTACCATCACTGGAGGATTGAGCAGAAACCTAAAAATTATTTGCTAGGAATGCTTTAGAGAGTATTCCTTTACTTCTCTAGGCACTCCTGCCTGACACACTGACAAAACTCAAGGCAGCCATATTTCAAAGAATCAAAGATGATACTGGAGGGAGTGAAGGGACAGTTTCCTTTGGGTCTGTGTCTCCAGTATCTTGCACACAGCAAGCTCAATAAATGTTTCATGGGAAAATGATTCCTGTGTGATTACCATGACCAACCTTGACCCTGAAGGATGAGAAAATGCAGCCTTTTTTGTCAAGGTGGGAGCCCACGGGTGCAGAGCACTGGATAGATCATCAGATTGGGTTGTGTTGGTGTGGCATGGTGTGTTGTGAGTGCTGTTGTGTTTTGTATTTTTTATTCCAAGGGATGGCTTTAGGTAGGGGGAGAGGGAAGGATCAATTTGAAAACAAAGGGAAAGGAGCAAACATTTATTAGGTGCACGCTAAGTGCCAGAGGCTGCGTTGAGCACCTCACAAATATTATCTCATTATATCCTCACAACAACCCTGTGAGGTAGGTGCTGTTCTTATCCCCATTTTACAGTTGAGGGAACTGAGGCAGACGAGGTAAATGTCTTGCTCAGGGTCAGACAGCTAGTAAGCTAGTAGTCTGAGGCTGATCCACTGCGCCACCTAGCGGTCTGTAAATTAAGGTGATGTAGGAAAAAACTATCCATTATAAATTAAAAAAATTTAAAAACACATTTTTTGTTGTTGAATTGAAGCAAACCAGTGTCACAGGTGTGCTAATTGTGTCCCAGGGAGGGGAGGAGGATGGTGTGTTGCAATCATAATCCTATAGTGCCCAGAGAGGGAAACTGAGGCACAGAATGGGCCACCCAATTAAATGATTACTCCTATAGCCATGACTAGGAGTTCTAGAAGAACCCTTGGGTGGGAGACAGGTTCATTGAAAGGGTCTGGCACATAGTTCCTACTCTAATGTTCTCTGCCTTACCTTCTTAGATGGGTGGGGGCCCACGTTGTTTGCTGTCTTGTCCTCTTCCTTCTGCAGACCAGATCCCTCCAAGGTATTGGGACAGCTCTCCAATTTTGTCTTTGGCCACGGCACTGAGCCAATTGGCTGTCCCAGGTCAGCCCCATTTTCCTCTACTGAAGGAATTGGGCTCAGTAGGCGCTCCCCAAGACTGTACCCATTCATTTCTGCTTGCCTGTCATGGATGACCAGGCCTGCAGGCTCTGAGGTGCTCTGCCACTCCCGCTCCGGGGCCTCCTCGGTGTGCTTGGGGGACCTGGACTCCCCATTCTCCAGCCAGGATCTCTCTGTAAACATGGGCTCCTCCCTGGTTCCCCAGACGATCTCTCTGCACGAGTCTGGGCTTCTAGGTAGGAGTAGATCCCTTAGGCTTCCCCAGTCAGTTCCCACAGGTCTCTCCAGGCCACAAGGATGAGGGAGCTCTCCAAGGTCCCTCCAGTCCATGTCCAAGGGTCTCTCGGGCCTCCGAGGGAGGGCCGACTCCCCCAGGATCCCCCAGTCTATCTCATCCGCTCTCTCCAGCCTCTGAGAATGGGGGAGCTCTCCTAGGCTTCCCCAGGATACCTTGGCAGGCCTCTCTGGAACAGGGGGTGGGCTGAGCTCCCTCAGGCCACAGTCCCACTCAGACCTCCCAGGTCCATCCCAGTCCAGCAGTTGCCCACTCTGGCGGAGTCTTTCTAGCCGCCTACAGCATACTTGCTCTGCTAGTGCCCGCCAGCAGCCTACAATCTCTTTGGTGGGGCCTCTCCACTCACTGTCCGGATACATGTCCAGAGCCCTGGTGCAGGAATGCCCCTCTTGGCCTCTGAAGTCCCTCTCCATCCCTCTATCTGAATAGTCCTGGCCCTGGCAGCCACAGCCCCTCTCCAGATGTCTCTTGGGAGACCTGGGGTGGGAGGTGTCCTCTGGAGGCCCCCACTCCTCCTCCATTGACTTTCCTAAGTGCCTAAGACCCACAGACTGCCTCTGCCCTAGTCGATCATTCTCAGAGGGGATGTCTAGGCTCTTGGAGTGAACAAGCTGCCCCCGGGCTCTGCATTCCCTCTCTGGGAGTTTGACCAGATTCTTGGGGGGTGCAGAGCCTCCCTTGCTCCGTCGGTCTCCCTCGGGGCGTCTCTCTGAACTCTTGGTGTGAGGAGGCTCCGCTCGGCCCCTTCGGGCCTGTTCTGAAGGCTGGGGGGGCTTCTTGGTCACCTGAGGATGGGGTGAAAGGGCAGGTGAGACGTAGGTACCACAGAAAAAGACAAATGGCCCTTCTCCAGGCCAAGGGCTCAGAGACTGGCATCTTGGCAAGCATAGGATACAAGGAAGCCACCACTCAGCCAGGTTACACATACTGGCCCAAACCCTGTTCAGGAGTGACTGATTAAGTTAAGAGAGGGGTTCTTAACCTGAGTTCCATAACCTTGTTAAAAAATTATTTTTTATAACTTCATTTCAACATAACTGGTTTCCTTTGCAATCTTATGTATTTTTATTTTATGCATTTAAAAACATGATTCTGTGAAGGGATCTCTAGGCTTCACCAGACTGCCCAAAGGGTCCAAAACAGAAAAGACTTAAGCTTAGGATGTAGCCCTAGAAGGTGTAGGACACAGGTTCTCAAAAGATCTGGGTTCAAGTCTTGATTTTTGCCATTTAAAAGTCATGTGACCTTGGGCAGAGGGATGGGATCAGACGTTGAGGTCAGAGAGACCCAGGCTCAAATTTTACCTCACCTGTTTACTAGTTAGGTGATCCTAAACAAGTACTTCACCCATTTGCTCCTCAGTATCCTCATCTATAAAATAGGTACAATAATATCTGTAGTGAGAGACACATGACAGGAAGGTCCGGGAATACAAGCTCCTTTTCAAGTGAGAATTATTTCTTTCTTTGTACTTCTATCTCCAACACTTGGGACAGTGTCTGGGACTTATCAGGAGCTTAATAAATGCGTGGTGATGGATTGATCGATTTGATTAGTTCAAGTTGAGCCTCTGGCTCATACCGGCTGTGTGACTCTGGACAAGTCACTTAATCTCTCCGAGCCCCAGACAACTTTAAGACTATAAACCACAGAAAAAGGTGCTAAACTGCACTGGAGGAGGGAATTTCCTCATTCAGGAGTTCCCTATGGAGATAATCCTGATGGACAAAGTGCCTGACTCATAGGGTTGTTTTGGGGCTCAAGTGAGAGAGGGCTTTGCAGATTTCACCTATAAGGTCAAGTATAAAGTCAGTTGTCATCATCATCAGCACCACCACCATCATCATCATCTTATTTTTCAATTGAGTTCAGACAGAAATGGTCCTGGGATAAGTGATTATCTGTGGTGTTTAATGTGATTATTAGACTTAGGGACTGGACTTGTGATGTCAGTGTTATAGGGAACTCTCAGGGGAAGAAACCCCTTCTCCCAGTACAGATATGTATCCCTTTTGGCAACTTAGAATCTTAGGGAGTTACCTGTGAGTACTGAGGAGTCAAGTGAATTTCTGGTGTGACATCACCAGGATGTGTTGGGAGCCAGGTTGTCCAGGCTTCCAGGTTGGCTCTCTCATCCATCTTGCCATGTGAATTTTCATTATTAGCTCATTCTTTTTCAATGAGGTTCACATAGGAATTATGCTGGGACAAGTTGCTGCCCAGCTAGTATTTTTTTTTATGCCTAATATTACATGGACAAATGCCCCGGGAAAAAAAAAAAGGCTATAATGGAATGTCAGCTTATCCTCTGTAGGCTCACAGAAAGCTCATTCAGGTGCACACCTGCTACAGAGAGGATGACAAGGAAAACACGCACTGCCTCCTGCTCCAATACGTTTCGTTTTCTTCTGCTAGGTCTCTGTGTTTTGAAAACTTTTCATTCCATGGAGTTTGGAGAGTAAGAGTCTTCAGCAGGGTGACAACTATTAAAATGCTGTCTCGATATTTTTGTGGATCAGTGGTGGATCTGAGCGACTGTGCAACTGAGCAACCATGGTGTTGGTAGGTCCCATACTGTTTCTTTGTTGACTTCTCATGGTAGTTTGAAGCCTGTATTTGTAGTGCGGTGATTTGTCACTTGGCAAGCTTCTGGTGTATCATTCTAGCCTCTGGGTCATCTTCTTAGATATTCGGTGGGAGCTAACTTTCATTTAATTTTAATTTAGGATAATGAGAGGGACTGAACCTGCAATTTTAGTCGTATGTGGATCAATCCAGTGAGGAAACTCAATCTATCCATACAGAAGAACTCCATCTTCTAATACTAATACAGAGAAGATAGGCCCCCTCTCTGGAATTGGTTCTAGAAAAATGATTCTCAAATTTTGGGGTCTCAGGGCCCTTTTGCACTCTTAAAATGAGTGAAGACCTCTCACCCAACAGCTTTTGTTTATATAAACTACTGATATTTACCATATTAGAAATTGAAACACCTTATTACTATTATGATAATAATTTTGTCCTTGGGATCCCCAAAAGTGTCTGATGGACCCCCAAGGGTCCCTGAACCATGCTTTGGAAAATCATCCCAAAGAGATTAAGTGACCCTACCAAGATTCCACAACTGGCATATAGCAGAGGCAAGATCTGAACTCTTGTCTTCCTTACCCCAAAATCAGCTTTTATATCCACTACCCAACCCTGACTAAATTACATTTTCTCAAGGTCGGTGGTCTGTAGGGTTTGATCTGAGGGCCACTGGGATGTTTCCACTGAATGCTAATGTGGTGTCATTGGTGATCAGAGCTCATGGCTCTAGATTTGGGAGCAAATCTCTTGAGGATTTTTCTTTCTTTCATCATATGCCCCTCATTGTGAGAGACCCTCTGGCTAGGAGAGTGAGAGTGTGAAAATCTATGGCACACAATCATCACTGGCCAGAGAAGGCTGGGAGATGAAGATCATTACTGTAGCCATAAAAGGCTGCCCTCCACCTAAAGAAACTTTGTGGTCGGAACCATGTAGCTCTGGTTACTGATGGAGAGGGAGGGAAATCACCAGGGGCCCCATCCCCAGCCCAGCTGTGCCACGTCTCAAGCTCTGGCTACACTATAAATCATGCCTACGTGAAGAGGTCATATGTAGGTATCCCAGGGCGAAAGAGTATTCTCTCTCTCCTCTTATCTCCAATACAATCGCTGGAAATGTCTCCAAATCACCCCTTTCCCCTGAATCCCTCATCCCTCATCCTCAGGAGAACAGTGCGGATCCTGGTTGCCTTGGTGACACTGTGGCTTATGAGGGGCAGATACAGAAGGAAAAAGGGAGAGTCAGCCAAGAGCTCACCTCTCTGCCAAGGGCTGGGCTGGACTGTCGGCGCTGTAGCTGTCCAGATGCTCGTCCACCACCTCTCTGGGACCTCTCAACTTCCAGGGCCTGGTACGTTTCCAGGGCTTCGGACTTCCTGTAAACCAAGGGGAGCCACAATCTCTGAGGTCCCCCGGGGCCCTCTTCCAACACTGTCCCTCCCTCCTCTCTACCCTACCCTTCTACACTCCTTAATTCTCAGTGACCTTAATCCAGTTTACATGAGTGGGCCGTCAGGGGCTCTCTAGGTTCTAATCCCAGAACTGTGTGATCAGAGCCAAACCGGACCCTCTTTCTGGGTCCCTCTTTCTTCAAGTGTAAAATGAAGGCACTGGGCTGGATGAGGTTCCGTTCGTCTGGGATCCTATTTCCTCTCTCTAATCTCTGTTTTCTCACCTTCAAAGGGGATCTCAGGAGCTGGGATCATAGGATATCTCTGAGCCTCAGTTTCCTCCTCTGTAAAATGAGGTCCTTCCCTAAATCTAGGCTCCTCTAATCCTATGACCTTCCATTGTTAGGAGGTTTTTCCTCACATCAAGCCAAAATCCCTTTGTCTGCAATTCCCTCGCCCACTTCCCAAGCTCTGTCCTCCAAGGCCAAGTAGGATGCTTGCCTGAAAGTCCTTCCAACCCTAGAAGATAGTCTGTTTCTCCCTCAGTGTCGATCTGTCCCTCCTTCTTCTGAGCAGTTCTTATGATATATGGTCCTGAGGCTCTTCTCCAAGCTTCTACTTGTGACTGAGCTCCAACTTACCGAGGTCCCCTTTAAAATGTGGTGCTCAAATGGGACTCAATGCTCATTTTGTGATCCGAGCAGGGGGCGGGGGGCTACTCTCTGAAGGTGGTACAGTCTTTGGGCTGCCTTGTTGTACTAGTTACTTATAGGCATCTGGTCCTGGGCTCAAACATTTATTAGCTGTATGACCCTGGGCAAGTCACTTAACCTCTGTCTGCCTTAGTTTCTTCAACTTTGAAATAGGGATAATGATAACAAACCCTTCTTCCCAAGGTAGTTGTGAGAATCAAATGAGATAATATTTGTAACGTGCTCAGTACAGTGTCTGGCATATGGTAGGTGAAATATAAATGTGAGCTATTATTATCACATTGACTCCAATTGCCATGCACTAAATCATGTTATCTTTCAACATCTCCCCCTCACTCTTGCTGATTTGTTTTTTAGAGACAATCAGGGTTACAAGACTTGCCCAGGGTCACACAGCTGGTAAGTGTTTGAAGCTGGATTTGAACTCAGGTCCTCCTGACTCCAGGGCTGGTGCTGTACCACTGCACCACCTTGTTCCACTTTCCTTATTTTTGGAACCTAAGAGGAGCATTTTGCATTTATCTCTATCAAATTTCAGCTCCATAGCTTCAGAAAGGTGAAGTTTTCTGGTACCCCAAGCTCAGGTATATGGTGGCCCACTGGCTCCATTCTCCACCCAGACTGTGGGCTGCAGCTGTTATATTCTACCCTACAGAGGCATCCACCCTCAAAGGTCAGGTGAGTCATGGGGCTGTTTGCCTCTATTATGGGGAAGCAGAAAGAGGGCAGATAGATGGTGAGGACCCTGCCCTCCCAAGGGCTCACCTGCGCTCGTACCCAAAGATTCGCTCCACCTCGGTTCGCCCAGGGCTGCGGGTGCGGTCACTGGCACTGCCATTCTGCTTTCCCATGGCCTCTTTCTGGTTCAGCCTCTTCGGTGGGGGGAGATCAGCTAACACTGTGTACTCCTCTCGTTCTATATTACGTCTGCCCTCCCCATTGCCAGACCCTTTGGAAGCAGAGGGCTCTGACTGGGGAGAGGAATACCTAGCAACTCCTGGGGGGTCCCAATGGCGGGGTGGGGAGGAGGCACGAGGGGCATCTCGGTGACCAATGCACACGTGGAGGGTTGGTTGTAGAGGATCGTGTAGGGAGTCCATGGAGGGAGTGAGGCTCTCAGAGCTGGCACCTGGAGGGTTCTGGTTGAGGAGAGAAGAGTCATTGTAGGCCTGGCGTGGGGGGGAAGTAAAAAGTGGGGCATCTCGGTGCCCGATACACACAGGGGGTGGCATCTGGGGAGGGTCATGCTGGGAATCCATAGAGAGAGCCAGGCTCTCAGAGCTGGCCACAGGGGGATCCTGGTAAAGGAAGGAAGGGTCATGCTGAACATGGCGTGGGGGAGAGGAGAAGGGAGGGGCATCCCGGTGCCCAATGCATACGGGAGGTGGCACATGGGGTGGATCATGCACAGAGCTTGTGGAGGGAGCCAGGCTCTCAGAGCTAGCTCCAAGGGGCTCTTGATAGAGGAGGGAAGGCTCTTGCTGGGACTGGCGTGGGGGAGATGAGGCCCGGGGGGCATCCCGGTGCCCAATGCACACGGGGGGTGGCATCTGAGGAGGGTCATGTTGAGGAGATTGGCTCTCTGCAGTGTCTGAGGTATTTGGGAGGAAAGGAAAGGGATCATGTTGGGAGTGGCGAGGAGGTGAAGAGGCTCGAGGGGCATCCCGGTGCCCAATGCAGACAGCTGGAGGGATATAGGGGGGTTCATGATGGGGGGATAGGCTCTCATCATCATGGGGTTCAGGAAAGAATGAGAATGGGTCATGCTGAGAGAATCGGGGGGGTGAGGATGCCCGTGGTGCATCTCGGTGTCCAATGCACACAACTGAGGGGGGGTTAGGTGAATCAAGGGAGGTAGAACGTGAGAGGGAAGAGGCCTGGGAAGTAGTACGTGTCGAAGAGAGAGGTGGGGTGGAGCTCCGAGGGCCACTGTGGCAAATGGAACCTCGAGTTGGGGTATCACGTTGGCTGGTTTTCAAGGAAAGTTGAGATGAGCGTGTAGGAGAGGAGGTCCTGGAACTATCCCCTTGCACTGGCCGGAGAGGAAAGGAGGCCCAGGGGACCTCATTCTGTTTAGAACGGGATGGAGAAGAAGCCCGAGGTCCATCACTTTGGACTGGACGGAGGGGGAAGGAGGCCCAAGGAATGTCCCGGTTGGTGCGATGGGGAGAGGAGGTCCGGGGGTTGCTCCGTTGGCTGGAACGTGTGGGAGAGGAGGACCCAGGGTTGTCTCTTTGAATGGAAGAAGACCGAGGATTGTCCTTTGAGGTAGTCCGGGCAGGGCAGGAGACCCGGGGATTGTCTCGTTGGGTAGAACAGGCTCTAGGGTTGTCCCGATGACTGGAAGAGGCCTGAAGATTGTCCCGTTGGATGGATCGGGCAGAAGAGGAGGTTCCGGGGTTGTCTCGTTGAGTAGAAGAAACTCGAAGATTATCCCATTGGCTAGAAGAGGCCCTAGAATTTTCTTTTGGGGTGGACCGAGCAGGAGAGGAAGCCTGGGGGTTGTCTCGTTGGGTGGAAGAAGATCTAGTGTTGTCCCTTTGGGTAGAAGAGGGTTGGATGGTGTCCCTTTGGGTAGATGATCGATGTGGAGAAGATGTCTGGGCAGTGTCCCGTTGGGTGGATCGATGGGGAGATGAGGACCTGGTGGTGTCCTGTTGAGTGGATTGATATAGAGAAGATGTCCGGGTAGTGTCCCATTGGGTAGATCGATGGGGAGAAGAAGATCTGGTAGTGTCCCTTTGTGTGGATCGATGTGGAGAAGAGCACTTGGTGGTATCCCTTTGGGTAGATAGATGGGGAGAGGAAGACCTGGTAGTGTCCCTTTGTGTGGATCGATGGGGAGATGAAGACCTGGTAGTGTCCCTTTGTGTGGATCGATGGGGAGAAGAGCACCTGGCAGTGTCCCTTTGTGTGGATCGATGGGGAGATGAAGACCTGGCAGTGTCCCTTTGTGTGGATCGATGGGGAGATGAAGACCTGGTAGTGTCCCTTTGTGTGGATCGATGGGGAGATGAAGACCTGGTAGTGTCCCTTTGTGTGGATCGATGGGGAGATGAAGGCCTGGTAGTGTCCCTTTGTGTGGATCGATGGGGAGATGAAGGCCTGGTAGTGTCCCTTTGTGTGGATCGATGGGGAGATGAAGGCCTGGTAGTGTCCCTTTGTGTGGATCGATGGGGAGATGAAGGCCTGGTAGTGTCCCTTTGTGTGGATCGATGGGGAGATGAAGGCCTGGTAGTGTCCCTTTGTGTGGATCGATGGGGAGATGAAGGCCTGGTAGTGTCCCTTTGTGTGGATCGATGGGGAGATGAAGGCCTGGTAGTGTCCCTTTGTGTGGATCGATGGGGAGATGAAGGCCTGGTAGTGTCCCTTTGTGTGGATCGATGGGGAGATGAAGGCCTGGTAGTGTCCCTTTGTGTGGATCGATGGGGAGATGAAGACCTGGTAGTGTCCTGTTGGGTAGATCGCTGGAGGGATGAGACCTGGGGTATGTCATGGTATGTGGTTTTTGCAGAGTTCCGTGATATACTCTTAAGTCCACTTTGTAGACTTTGGGAGGCCTGGGCTGAATCCATCTTGTTCCTTTCCAAGGAGAAGTAACCACTCTCCCCACGAGACTTAGATCGGCTCTCCCTAGAACTCTGGTTCCCATGACTAGGATCTGGAAAGAGAAGAGCAGGGTCACTGGAAGACCAAAGGTACAACAAGGTGAGGTGCTGGGCTGCATCACTGATGGGCTAACACCTTTTACCCTGGTGTGTTTTCAGTGAAGAGCCCCACTCTTCATGATGGAGCCACTGGAGACTTTGAGATGATATCTGGGGAGGTCAGAGAACAGGACATGGTTCTTCTATGTTAGCAAGAGAGGGTGACCTGAGCTCACCACCTTCATGTATTATCTGTGTCTATAAATAGGCTCCTATATGAAGATCATAGGATCTAGAGGAGAAAAGGACCTTTGAACAGAGAATGTCAGAGATGGAAGGACCTTTGGACAGAGATTGTACTGACATTCTCTATTCTAAGGATCCTGCTACCTCCAACCTTCCCTGTTCTAGAGCCTTTCCAGCTCTGACATCTACTGTTCTGAGGCCCCTCCCAGCTCTGACCTTCTCTGTCCTAAGGCTCCTCTCAGCTCTGACATTTTCTGTCCGTGGTTCTATATGAACCAATGATTACTCCCCGAATCCTGTAGAACACAAAGACATAGTGATCACTTGTCACGGACAATGTAATGAAATTCCTGCTCAGTCTGGTCTTGTAAGCTTCTGACGTCTGTCTCAGATCTAAGATTCTGTGCCCCTGACTTCCCAGATTTCTGTTCTTGATCTAGAACCACCTACCTGAGCTGGAATTCCATAACTCTCCCCTTTTCAGAAAGGCATTTCAGTATCTCCTTCTCCCCAGAAGGACCCCCTGATTCTGAGACAAAGAGAATTTACCTTCCCTCCTGGGTCCCAGAGTATCACCTGTGGCTGATGGCCTGGAAACTGAGGATGGAGCTCTTTGGGGACTGTCAGCCTGTGCACGCTCCTGATGCCTGGCAAACATCATGATGAGCCCATCAGAGCACCAGGGCTTATCAGTCCAGTCGACAGCATCCAAGTCCTGCATGGGCACAAGGGGTGAGGGACTGGGGGGACTTGGTTCAAAGGCCCTGATTCTGGTTCTTATGGGGTCAGGGAGCAGTGCCTGGGGGTTTAGGGCTTCTGGAGTGTTAAGAAGGGATGAGAAAATATGGTTCCCTCTCAGAACAGTGTAGCACAGTGTATAGAACACTGGACTTGGAATCAGGAAGACAGAGGTTCAAATCCCATCTCTGTTATTTAACTGTGTGACCCTGAACAAGTGGCTTAACCTAGATTGTACTTAAAAGCTTTTAAGGGTTCTACGATCATTCAAAGAGGTCGGGACATGTGTGGAGATTCAAGGGATATTTTGGTTGGTTTTGCTGAAGTGCTTTTAAATTCTTTTTAACAAGGCATGACTTGGTAGGTAGTAGATGCAGAAGGGGGTATATGTGTAAATAAAGATGATATCAAAACAAGAAATATTAATATAAACTAAAAATCTAAAAAAATTAAATAAAAAATACAAAAATACAAAAAAGAATGAAATTAACAAGTATGATGATTAACAAGTAAAGCAGGAAAGAAATGAATTCCTAGTCTTCTTTTCTGGATAATTAATCATTTTATTAATTGTTACTAGTGAATAATTAATAAAAGAATGTTTTTTTCATAAACCAAAGAAGAATCATGGAAACCTCTCAATGCTTATATGTCAGGAAAAAAAAGACAAGAGACAAAAGGGGACACTAGGAGGACAACCCTAGGCTCCCCCTGAAGATAGTATCATGCTGTGTGAAGGAGCTCAGACTCAAGTCAGAGGACCTGGATTCAAGTTCAATCCAACTCCTTTTGTGACCTTTTGTGACCTCTGGGCCTTGGTTTCCCCATTTGTAAAATGAAGGTGTTGTATTAGATGGCTTCTGAGGTCCCTTTCTGTTCAAGATGAATGATCTTGGTACTTAGAAGTATTTAGAGAAGTACCTTCCATGATTTCCCAGAAGCCCACAGGGCAAAATGGTGCCAAGAGTTTCAGATCCCTACTGCTCTTGCCCCCAACTCCATTCCCTTCTACCAGCAAAAGTGTGAGCAGAAAGTCTTGTCTGTGAGAGAGGGAAAGCCCCTCATTTGAAAAGCAGGGTTCAA
Source organism: Bettongia penicillata ogilbyi (assembly GCA_023548195.1). Taxonomy (NCBI): domain Eukaryota; kingdom Metazoa; phylum Chordata; class Mammalia; order Diprotodontia; family Potoroidae; genus Bettongia; species Bettongia penicillata. The sequence goes on along the minus strand of JAJHZJ010000150.1, from coordinate 4,110,456 downwards.
AGTCAAAGGGAACCAGACAGACTTGCCCATAGAATGAATTTGGCTGGAGGCAGGGGAACTGGTCAGGTTAGCCCCATTGGCTCTGGGACTCAGCCAAGAGCTGGAGCATCTTTCAAAGCATGCCTACATTTCTCATCTTCTGCCTTCACCAAATCCCATATAATGGTGGTGCAAATCCTTTTATGCCCAGGTCCTGTGATTTCACCAGGATAGAGGACTCCCGGGTGAGGAAATTCCCTTTCTCAATGCAGATCAGCACCTCCCCCACTTTGGGAACTTCAGTTACCTCTGGGCCCTGAGAGATTACTGCTCACAGTCCCACAGCCCGTGGGTGTCATTGAAGGAAATTGAGTCTGCATCTTCCTAACTCCAAGTCCCCCACCCTCCCCTTTGTCCACTCTACCACGATGCTTTTCAGTCATTCCCATTTTACAGATGAGGAAAGAGACTCAGAGAGGTTAAGTGATTTGCCCATGGTCACACAGCTAATAGAGTTCTGGTTTCACCCCAGCCCCCTGACTCCAAGCCCAGAGCTCTGTTCACCAGGTCAGGCTGGACCTGAGGGATCTGATGGGATAGACACAGGCGCTAGCCCCCATGAACCCCGAGTTACTCCCTGCCCCCTTTTCTCACCGCAGTGTCTGGGGTGCTGGTATCATCAGGACAGTGGGTGCCTGGGCTGTGATCAGGGCTGATGCTGACAGTGGCTCCGTTGGCCTGGCTAAACTCTGAGGAATTTCTCAGATGTGGGCTGGTCAGGCTCTCCAGGTAGGGCACCCCACCACTGATCTCTTGGCCCACAGGCTGGGCTGCAGAGCTGTCTGCTAAGGGACAATTCACTGGAAGTGAGAGACTAGAAAAGACAGATACAACAGTTATTGCGAAGACATGAAAGGCACTGTGGTATAAGGTATAGGGCAATGGACTGGTGTTAGAAAGACCTGAGTTCAAATCCTATCTGAGACATTTAATATCAGTGTGACTAAGCAAATCACTTAATTTCTCTGACCCTCAGTTTTCTCATGTGTAAAATGACTTAATGGTTCCCTTCCAGTGTTAAATCAGATCCTGTGACCCTTCCTCTTCTCAAAAACAGATGGTGAATTGGGAGAAATGGATAGGAACCCGGAGAAACAGAAATCTTTGTGTTACACAGATACTTAACCCCTGTCTCTGAACCTCGTTTTCCTCATCCCCATAAAATGGGGGTGATAATGATAATGTTTATATCACCTTATTGCATCACTGTGGAACTCAGATGAGAGACAATTGCAATAAAGGCCCTTTGCTGGACAACAAACCCAGGGAGCTGGGAGCACCCTCCTTACTGCCCCATCTGACAGATGAGGAAACTGAGGCTCCAGGTCTGTGCCCTTGGCCAAGGAACTAGTAAAGGTTACAGCCAGGATTTGAATGGGGCTTCCAGGCTTGATGACCAGCATTCTGTCTCTTCTTCAGTGGGGGCAGGTGGGACTATTTAAAATATATTAGTGAAACTTGAAAGGGTTGTTGAACCGTTTTTTCCGCCTCTTCTTCCTTCTTTAAAAAAAACCAACAAACCACTCTAGGGAATGGCTGTCTGGAGAGGGGAGGTGGAAATCAAGGCGATGCAAATGCAAAAGATAACAACTAAATCTATTTTAAAAACTTCATCATCAGCTAATTTTCTACCCCAAACAGCTGTTGCTTTTTGGATTAAGTGACTTGCCCAGGGTTACACAGTTAGTGAGTTTCTGAGGCTGAATTTGAACTCAGGTCCTCCTGACTCCACAGTCAGTGCTCTATCCACTGTGCCACCTAGCTGCCCCTATTAAAAAAATACAGTTAGTAGGGACCCCCCTCCTAGAGCCAGAGAGGTTTGTGTTTAGCACTTTATCACTTAAAAGCCAATCTTTCTGTAAAGCTATAGTTTCCAAAATACTTTATCTGAGCTGCTCCTAGCAATCACCCTGGAGGTTAATGGCATTACACCCATTTTACAGATGAGGAAACTGAGCCTGAGAAAGGTGAAAGGAGTTGCCCAGGCTCTCTCAGCTTGTAAGTATCTGAGGCAGGATTTGAACTCCGGTTTTCCTGACTCCAAGTCCCAACTCTCTATCCACTCTGCCACTTATAGCTACTTACAAATATTTATATTTATCCTCCTATATCAGTTGTTTCTGACCCATAATGGACTTTGCCACCCTGGTTCATCTGTCTTCTCACTCCTCCTTCATACAATTCCCCTTCTCCCATTAGTGATTCCCCCAGGGAAACTCCACTTTGGGTAACGGGACGAAGTCAGCCTCACTTCATTTCCTTCTCAGCTATACTCGCAACTCTGACACTACCATGCCCTGATACAGGCCCCTTCCCTTGCCTTCCCCTCTTTTCAGTTCCCTTTTCTGTATTGTCTTTCCATATGAATTGTGAGTTTCTTATTAATTATAATAATTTCCTATTAATTTGAGCCCCTAAAGGGCAGAGGCATTCTTTTAATTGTATTGGTATTTTTATGTTTGGCACAGTGCCTGCTACAGAGTAGGCATTGAACAAATTTTATTCCCTGGCTGTTTGCCAGTTTCCTCCTTTGCATAAGGAAGGGGTTGGACTGGGGTGACCTCTGAGGTCCCTTTCAGGTCTAAGTCTGTGACTTGATGACTTCATCCATGTCTATGGAATCGACAAAATGACTAAGATTAAGAAAAAGTTTTCAACAGACAAGTGGCCAGAGGATAGCAACAGTTTTCCAAAGAACATGAAGAAATGGACCTTGGAAAAGCTAGACCTAGGGAATGCAACTTCACTCCCAATAAATCCCCCTGAAATGATAAAAGATAGAAATAGTCGACCTGGAGAGCCCCTGGGAAGTCAGAACCCCGGTGTGCTGCTGGTGGAGATGCCCATTGGCCCAGCATTCTGCACAACCATTGAGAATTGTGTGAAAAAAGTCACCAAACGGCTAATAGGCTCCAACCCAGGGATCTCCCTGCTGGGCACATACCCCTGGGAGGTCAGAGATGGATGGTAACATCCCTGATGGAGGCCCCCCAAAAAACCAGCCTCCCAAACCTGGTGGATGCCCATCAGTTGGGAACTGCTGAACAAATTGTGTGAATCACAACAGAATGGAATTCAACAACCTCATAAGAAATAACAACTGTGTAAGGAATTCAAAGAGAGAGAAAAAAGTCAGCAGAATCAGTAGAAGGCTATTGTGGGGCTGTTTAACAGCAGCTGATCCTAGACTCAATGCAGTAAATGACCTTGTTCCAGATAAAGGTCGATGACTGCATCCCACTTTTCTTGGGGGTGTGGGGTAGGGAGACTGGATGCGGACTGGTGTCCAGACAGGTGTAGGGGCTGGGCCCACTGGTTTTGCTTTAACATCTTTCCCTAGGAAGGATCAGTAGAGATGAGTGTGGTGTTAAAACAATGTATCATGAAAACCTAAAAAAAAAATTTTTTTTAGGAGAAGTTTTCCAAGTCTAGAAATGGAAAAAAATATGGCAGGGTTCAACTGAGTTGATGAGGGAGGGAGTATGGAGATAAAACTCTCCAGTTTGGAGGAAAGGTCAGCAGGGGTGTTCCCAGAATCCAGAATGAAAGGAACAGACACTTAGGGAGACCCAACAGGTAGAAAGTTCAGCCTTAGGGGCTTCTGGGCAGCAGAAGAGCCCAAGGGAGGGGCCTTCAAGGGAGCGGGGCAAAGGGAGTAGCTGGGAGAGACCGTGTGATGCAGGGAAGTCGGGTAAGGAGAATGTAGAAATGTGATATGGGTTGTACGAGACACCTCAGCTGTCTAGGGTTTGCACCTGGAAATGCCCTCACCCTGGGGGAAGGTCTAGTCATGCCATGGACTGGCTAGCTAACAACCATGATAAGGGAGACAGGGAAGTGTGATGGCAAGAATTTGACTCTGGATTCAAAGAACCCAGGGTTGGAATTCTGCTTTGACCATTGGCTACATAACCTGTGTGATCTTGGGCAGGTCCCTTCTCCTTCCAGGGCTTCACTTTGCTCCACTGTTAAATGGTCTCTGAGGTCCTTTCTAGCTCCCAGCCTAGGAGCCTCACCTATCAGGAGAGGTGACCTTGGGCTCCAAAGACCCAATAGAATACCAGGTCCTACCCAGATGAAAAAGTCCAGCATCATCTTGAGAGAGCTTGTTGTAGGACCATAGTCGTGAGCTGAAATAGACCCAACGCCACTAAATCCAATCCCCCTCCCCTCATTTTTCAGAGGAGGAACTTGAGGGTAAGAGACTTGGCCTAGTGTCTGATGTAGGATTTGAATCTAGATCCTCTAGGCTCCAAGTTCAGGGCACTTTCCACTCTATTATTTTTCCTGGATGCCTCCAGAGTTGATTGCCAGAGAACTTTTTTTTTTGGCCACAACAACTCATGAATATTAGTGGAGGTGGGGAGGGGCAGTGAATCAGGGACGATCCACTGTGAGGAAATCATGGATCTCTAGGTCTGGGAAGTATTACAGAGTCCACAAAACGTGTGTCCTCATCATGACTGTGAGTCTGGACAGATGAAGAGTATTCTCCCCATTGTATAGATAAGGCATAGAATTAGTAAGGAATTACTAGGATTTGAACCCAGTCTCTGAACCCCAGTATCTCACCACCTTTCCCAAAAGAATAGGCAAGTAGAAAGAAGTAGGGAAGAATCATGGTGTCTTTGATGGCATGAATCTGACCACAGGGCAGGGCTACCTGGTGCCCTTTGGGAGAGGGCACAGAGAATGGCATCACACATGAGAATGAGTGTCCTCTTATGAGATGCTAGAGCAGCCTGCTGGGAACATAGTTCAAGTTAAGGCTTCTTGGGACCAACAGCATCCCCCGCACCTCCCACAAGGTGACATGAGGGTCATGAGGGTCTTTGGACCAGGACCTACCTCTCAGGCGTTTGCTCAGAATCAGTGGCCACCACCAACTCACAGCTGGGGGTCAAGATGCAGAGGGTGTCCTTGGGGTGGTGGGGACCTTGCTGCAGATCACAATAAGGGGTCTTAGCCCCCACAAGTCTCCCTGGCTCCTAAAAGGGGAGAGGATGGGAGAAGGGTGGCTCCTGAGATATGGAGGGGCAGGTCTCCAAATGTGGGGTTTAGCTCCTTCTATGGGGGTAAACATGAGACAGTGTGTGTGTATATGTACATGAATGTGTGCAGGAGGGCTTGGGGAAGGGGCAGGGAATCTCTCCTGGTTCCAGAGGTTTCAGAGAATCTCCAGAATGTCTCCAATTTCCAGAAAGAACCTGGCCACCAGATAACAAAATGAAAGCTTGTGGACATTGGTATGCACATGGATGTACATATAGCTACATGTATATGAGCCCTTAGGGATGACCTGGGTGTGTGTGTGTGTGTGTGTGTGTGTGTGTGTGTGTGTGTGTGTGTGTGTGTGTGTGTGTGTCTGTGAAATGAGAAGGTCTCCCTGGATGTGCTCTGTGGTACCTTCTGACTCCTGTGCTTACCCAGTGACCTACCTGTGGTGTATGTAGTAACCTGTACTGTGTTGTCATTATGAGTGGAGAGATGTGCTTGTGGTAGGGGCAAGAGAAGGCAGAAGGGAGACAAGGAACAAGGACAGGAGGGAATAAGGAAAAGAAGGTTCATGGGACTTCAGAAAGTCAGAAGGACCTTAGAACAGGGGATGTCAGGGCTGGGAGGGCTCTTAGAACAGGGAATGTCAGGGCTGGGAGGGCTCTTAGAACAGGGAATATCAGCACTAGGGAGAGTCTTAGAACAGGGAATATCAGAACCGAGAGGGGACATAGAAGGGAATGTTAGAACTTGGAGAGACTTTAGAACATTGAATATCAGAGCTGAGATGGCCTTGGAACAGAAAATGTCAGAGCTGAGAGGGACTTCAAAACAAAATTTTAGTGATGTAGAACATCAAAGCTTAAAGAAACCTCAGAACATAGAACGTTAGAATATAGGATGTCAGAACCAGAAGTCTCCTTAGGATGTGGAGTATCAGAACTCAGGTTGGGGAACCTTAGAGTGTTAGAATGCAAGATATCAAGACTAAGCAGGGCTTTAGAACAGAGTATTAGTACATAGAATATGTACTAATAAAAATAAAATAATAATTAATACATAGGATATGTACTAATAAATCAGAATCGGGAGGGTATCTTAGAACATAAAATAGCAGAGCCGGGAGAGACTTTAGAACACAGAGAGCCATAGTTAAGGGGACTCCAAATTGTCCAGTGTTAGAACTGGAAGTGACTGAAGAAATTAGGAGAGAGTTGAAAGGGATGTTAGGTCACAGAATGTTAGAACGTAAAACGTGAAAACTGGGAAGGACCCTAAAACAGAGAATAAGGGATCTTAGGACATAAGACTATGAGCACCTACGACACCAAACTGTAAATCCCTCTGTTGAAACTGGGAGGGATCTTAGCATGTAGAATGTCAAAGCATATATTACCAGAACCAGAAGGGGTCTGAGAACATAGAAGGTTAGAATCCAGACATGTAAAGAGCTAAAAAGATCTAGTCCAGGGGTTCTTCACCCTTTCATCAAACCATATTTTAAGAGTATCAATTACATAAGATGACAAGGGAAGCCAAGGGTATTGAAATACTGCTCCAAGAGCATTTTAGAACAAGTTCAGAGGATCCAGGCTAACAGTTTAACAGAGAAATGCAAACCAGGACCTAAAGGTGATCCATGACCCGCCAAAGGGCATCCCCAGCAGTTAGTAGTGAAGGCAATATTACTGAACGGTACTAAGCCAGAAGAGAGAAATGGAGGAAGATGAGAGGAAAGGGGGACTCTGGGATGGGGAGGAGGGGCCAGGACAGGGCGCCTTATGGAAGTAGGAGGATTAGGGCTGAAGGGGCTGTGGGGGTGGGGTGGGTGGTGGTGGTGGCTGGAGGGCCTTCTCCGCTCTCCTGTCCAGTCTTCTCCTATCCTCAGGTCCTGGGCAGGGCCATGCCTGAGGTGTGGCCGCTCTGGGCTCAGCCAGGGGGAACCATCATTCATCACCTCTAATTAGTGCTCCCCCCCAGCTCCCCCAAGCCCTTGAGGAGTGGGGGAAGAGCCGGCCTCCCAGTGCCACCCATCCCCTGGCCCGCCCCTTCTCTGGTTACCTTGGTGGTGAAGATGGGCCGAGGGCTCCGGGCAGGGCTGCTGTCAGCGCCCTTGTCCCCCCGGGGGGCGCGATGCTCAGGCCCCCACACCGAGGCCCTGACTCTCAGCCCCAACAGAGGCAGCGGTAACCCTAGAGGGGCTGGCCAGGAGGGAGTGAGGGGCCCTCATTACTCTTTCATAAGCCGGAGCCGGGCCAAGAACAAAGCTGCAAGTGAAACCGCCGGAACTTGACACCTGCTGGCTCACCTGAGGGCCCCAGGGAGGAGGGACAGGGGCCCAGGGATATATACACGCTGCAGGTCCCCATGGGTTCCAAGCCTGGCCTCCTTGAGTGCCAAACTGTCCCCTTGGCTGTAATATTTGGGTTGAGTCACAGGCCCCTCTGCCCCCATTCACCGTGGTTCAGGGAGGAAGCAGCTCTCTGGGACCCTCTTTGGGCTCCCCAACCATGAGCACAGAATTACCATGCAGGTCTTCTTGGTGTGGGGAGGAGGGGACAAGGGCCTAGGCTTGGGCACAGTCTGTCCTAACCAGAGTCAGATTGGAATCAGAAGAGGTCACTGGGTGGAGGCTGTCCCCAGAGGCCAGAGGGGAGGCTAGCCAGGTGCTCACCCAGTGCTGGCTGGCCATGTGGCCTGTGTTTCACCTCACAACACTCACTGCCTCTCCTTTCTTCTTCCTCTGCCCTCCCCTCAGTCAAGCCCAACCTGTCCTTCAGTTCTCTCTCACTGATTTGGCACCCCAGCCTTCGTCTCCTCATTTTCCCTCTCTCCCCTCATATACAAAAACCAAATCCCTTCTTCTAGGGCCATGACCTAGTTCCCTGAAAAGAAGCTGGTTTCTTAGACACCTTCACATATCTCTATCCACCCTCCTACCTAGGGAACCAAGGAACTGCCGGTGATAGCCACTGCTACGTGGGCATGATCCAGGTAGACTCAGTTTCCCCTCTATGCTCTGTGCCCAGCTCTCCTTTGTCTTTAGTGAGTGGCAGCTTAGCTCAGAGGTAATCCTCTGAGTAGGATTTCTCCAGAAGGCTTTAGGTCCTATAGTTCCATGGACACTTGTTTCATGTCCCACCTCCATTCAGTTGACTTTTCCTAACCTCAGCCGGCCACTTCCTTTAAGCATGTACCTGGGTCATCCCCTCCTTCCTGCCCCCCCTCCCCTCAGCTGGAGTGAGCCCTCCTCCACAGTCCAGGTTCTCAGAATGCTGATCAGATGTCACTCCTCTGGGCACATTTCCTGATTTCCACCTCTCCATTCTGCTGAAATTTCCCTAGAGCCTATTGGTGGAATCTTTCCATCCCCCGAATCCCTCTTTACCTTCTATGATGCTTATGTATGTCTGTGCTGGCAAGGCTGAGTCATTTTTGAATCTCAGCATCCCTGGATTGGAGCACAAGGTCTCCCACCCCTATAGAAGGGGCTTAATAAAAAGTCTAGTGGTTTCAAACAGCTGAGTCCCTAGGGTCCTAGAGATCTGGCCAGGATTCTATGGGAGTTGACAGGGGTCCCAAGGCATCTTATAAGGATGCCATTCCCTGTTCTAAGGTACCTTCTAGCTCTGACACTCCCTATTATAAGAGCCCTCCAAGCCCTGACATTCTCTGTTCTCAGACCCTTCCCAGCTCTAATATTCGATGTTCTAAGCTCCCACCCAGGTCATTAGGATTCCCTAGAACCATCCAAGCATTCTCTTGATGTTTCCCAGGCTTTGAAGAAACTTCTCACCAATTTCTTTCAGTTCAAAATTTCTCTGAAACTATTTTTCCTTGCATTGGATGAACTTCTCTTCTTCACGGACCATTTGCCTAAAACTTGGGCATCTGTTCCCAAGTGTGACCACAAACCCCAGCAGAGAGAGCCTTGGGAATTTTCTACACTTGGTGCCCTGCTTCAGGTTCTTTCAGGGTATTTAAAAACAAAAACCATGGAAGTTCCATGACTTTTAAGAGTTTGATATCTCCTGAGTTGGAACCCAGAGAGTTATGGGGCCAAAGCAACAGGTTCCCGCCCCAGGCAGTGGCCAGCTGACTTTGGCAGACTCCATGGACCACACCCTTGTCACACATAGCTCATGGTACCAATGAAATGGAGGGAGAGATGTCTTAGAAGGGGTTTTTAGAGCACTGATTGTGTATAGACATTGGGCAGAGCCTGGTGATACAAAGACAAACCCTCAAACAGGTTCTGCCCTTGAGGTCCTTACATTTTGGGGTGGGGAGTGGGGGGTGGACCACATGACCTCCAAGGTACTTCCTAATTGTTTTTCAAGTTTCTGTGGTCACCCAATTTAATGTCTCCAATTTCCACCTCCTCAGATAAGAAAACTCAAATTGGAGGAGGTCACATTGTGCATAGATGATAGGTCCAGGCTGGAATCCAGATCTTCTGACTCAGTAATCTGCCTCCATCCTTCTCACCTGACTGACTTGATACGGCTGACTTACCTGGTATGTGCTGGAGTTGCAGTGAGCTTTCTGGACCTCAGAACAATTTTGGCAGTGACTCTTTGCAAACACACTGGCCTCAAAGTGCTTACATGGGACATCATCTGTCACCTCCATCATGGAAAAGATCAGGCCAGGACTGTCCCCCAGGAGGGGACCCCCCCCTCACTGGTGGTCACCTAGAATGCAAGCGGAAAGAAGATATGTCAGATATGTCTCTTCCCAAATGCCTTCCTCCCACTGACCCATGTACACACACAAACACACATACACACACACACACACATACACACACTATGTCTTCCATTGAACCATCAAGGGTATCATCTTCACCAATGTCAATCATAGCCTCTACATGATTCAGGATGTGGTTTCATGAATGAATGTTCAAAAAAGGAAAAAAATCCTCATTTGGGAGCCAGCCATCTGAGGGTCAGGGCTTTTCATACTTAGCTAGATTGGTCCCAGACAAGCCAGGCCCCAATTCCAAGCTATTCTAGCTTCAGAGAATCAGCCAACACTTAGACTTGGATGGAAGAGTCTTTGAGAACCAGGCTCAGCTTTGGGCTGTGAAAAGGAACTGGAGGATGGCTTTGGGAAAGGAAGAAACAGGCCCTAGACACACTCTGTGTGATCACACAGATTAGTCCTGACAAAAAGGGGAAGACTTTCCTCCCATCCTTGCACGTGGACAGATTTGTAGGGGTTGTTTGGATCCCAAGTCCCTTTGAAAGTATGGAAAGGAACTGTCCTCTACAGAATCAGAATGTTAGAGCCTGAAGAAACCTTGGAACAGAGACCAGTGCTGGAGAGACCTTAGAACATGCAAGGTTAGAGCTAGGAGGTATGTGAGAAGAGGGAATGTCAGGGCCAGGAGGGCCCTTAGAATCAAGAATGTCAGAGCTAGGAGGGACCTCGGAACATGGAATGTCAGAGCTGGGAGAGGCCTTAGAACAGGGGATGTCAGAACTGGGAGGGGGCTTAGAACAGGGCATGTCAGAGCTAGGCGGAATCTTAGGTATTATTTCATAGCCCCCCACAACCCCTTCATTTTACATAGGAGGAAACTGAGGCCAACAGCCCCACACAGAGAGCTGGCAGCTCCAGAGCTGATTTTTCCAAGAAGCAGTCCTCCTCCCCATCCTCCTTCCCCTCATCTCTGTGCTGTTATTCCAGATCTCTATCAAAGACAAACAGATCCAGGAGGAAACTGAGGAAGACTTCAGAGACTTGCTGAGATTATATTCTAGCTCCCAGAAGCAGTAGGCAGCCCCCACTCCCCCACCCCCAGTCGCTAGTCTGAGGCTGCCTCTTACATCCCATGCCAAAGGAGAGGGAAGACAGTAACCTTTATAAACTCCTTTCCCTTCCAGGAACAAGCTAAGCCGGGCTGAGGCACTCACCTTTGATTGGGAAAAGCTCTGTTCCACCGCCAGCTGGGGAGATCCAGAGCAGCGCAGGGTCCCACCAAATCCCTTTAACCTTTACGGTTAAACAGAACACAGTTCTGTTTACGGTTAAGCAGAACACAGGCAAGACTAACCCCTTAGCCCACAAGAAGACTTTGGGCCACCTTCCTGCTGGCTCCGGCATTTATGGTCAATAACAGCAATGACAATGTCTATTTCCATAGCCCTACAAGGGCTCTGACCTCACCTCAAGTCTATGAAGTGAGGAGAGCAAGGATTATTGTCAACATTTTAGAGCTATAATAGAGAGAGCATGGTTTTTGGAGTCAGAAGATTTGGGTTCTAATCCGACCTCTATTATTTTACCTGGGTGGCCTCGGGAAGTCACTTGGTTTTCCTCAAACTCAGTTCTGTTTTCTCCTCTGCCAAATAAAGGAATAATAAAGGAATAGGACTGGATGTCCTCTTCCTTCTCTCCAGTATGAGTCTGTGACTTGCCCAGGACGGCTCCACCAGTAGATACCAGGGGCAGGATTACAGCCCAGGCCTCTCCTGACTCCAGAGGCAGAGTCTTTCTGTACTCCCAGCAAACCCCTGACGAGTTTCAGGGCAAGCTCTTGAGCCTGGAGGCCAAGAACTGGCCCTCCTCCCCCAGGATCCCTAGGGTAGCATCGGACCAGTGAATGGGAGGGGCCAGGGCTTGTTCTGCGGAGAGCTGGAGGCCAGTCCTCCCTGTGGGCCCTTCCCGCCCCCGGGATCTGGCTTATCATCTCTCCCCCTCTGCGGTACTGGGCGATCTCCGAGTCTGGAAGGCCATTTCCTCTCCCCCTCTCTGCCCTCCCCCACCCTCCCCCACTCCTTGTCCTTTTCGCCAAGGGCTACGTGCAGAACTCACTCCCTGCTCTCTCCTCTACCGAGAGAATGGAGCCCGGCTGCTCGGGTCACCCAAGAGCCGTACCCCCGGCCCAGATTAAAAAAAACCAAAACATTTTTAAGAGCTTTGCACACGCAGAACCCTGGCTGCTAAGCGACCTTTGCAAACGGCTTGGGATTTGTAATGAATTATTAAAAAGCCACCCAGGAGAAATCCGTTCCGGACACTATGGGGAGAGAGCATTATTCTAGGCGATGCACTCGCTGCTCCCCGTCCCGGCTTCTTCTGCTCCTCCTGTACTGCGCTCACTTTGTGCCTGCATCCCTGCGTCCCTCCATCCCTGCATCCCTCCATCCCTGCAACTGGCCCCGGTACCTTGCACTTGTCTGGGAGCGCGCGCCCCGCCTAAGCCGACGGCTCTATCCCTTTTTTCTTCATCTTTCTTTTTCTTTTTTTACACAATGAATCCAAACGTTCCCCGGGAGGGGAAGGAGATAGGCCACTCCCCGCACCGGTCTTCCATAGGCTTCACCTAGGAGACTCATTTGCATGCAGCCCACCCTATTGGCTTTCTTGTGGGAGGGGGCGGGGCCTAGGCGGGGCCTCTGAAAGCAGCCTCCCGGGTTGGCAGCTAATTTGGCCCTGGGTCAGTGGGAAAGGCTGGCAGTTTGGGCTGGCTGCCCAGACTGGTTGTCCAGTGGCTGCGATTTGACCCGAGGGGTCCTCCAGCGGAAGGGGTGGGTGGGGTGAAGTGAGGGCGATATCCCCTTTGATCTCCCTAGTCCAGGTAATTGTTCTCCCTCACCTGCCTTCCCCCTGCCCTGGCTCTCCGCCACTGCTTTTCCTTGACCGAATTGGAAGTGCGGGAAGGTTTGATTCTTGAGTGTACCTCGGTGTAAAGAGCATCCGAGCAGATTAGAGGAGCACTGTTGAAATTCTGGCTCTGACTCTTACCATCTGTACCTCTCTGGACAACTCCCTTCCCATCTCTGAGCCTCGATTTCCCCTTCCATAAAATGGAAGAAGTGGGACCAAGTTACATCAAAAGTTAATATTCCACTGGCAAACAAAACATTCATCAGAGGGGCCTGTAGAGGAGAGAGTGTGGAGATCCTAGCTCTGCCCCTGAGCCCCTCAGGTGTAATAGGAAGGATCTTCTAGGTCTCCAGGCTTCCTCCCTGCTTGGATATTTTATGTTCTAACATTCTCTATTGTAAGGTCCCTCCCAGATCTGATATGCTAGGATTTTCCTCTTTCTAATTCCTGCCCTTTCTTCAAAGCCTAGCTCAGTACTCATCTCCAGGAACCTTCCCAGCCCTGTATGCGACTCATTCAACAACTGATACGATTTCTAGCACTGATGATTTCTAGTACTGGCTCTGGGTATAGCCCAGGACAGACCAGGCTGAGTTCAGCTAAGGGCTCATCATAACCTCATTGATCATGAAGTAATGAAAAAATGGTGTGATGGGAAGAGCCTTGAATTGAGATCGCTGGACCTGAATTAAGGCTAGGCTCAGTCCCTTAATACCTGTGTGACCTTAGACAAAAACCTTCCCTTCTTTGGGCCTCTGTTTCCTAATCAGTAAAATGAAGGGCTTGGATTTTATGGCCTCTGAGGTCTTTGGGCTCCAAATCCATGATCTTATGCTGGTCATCTTCTAGGGGTGGGGTGCAGGGGTGGGAATTTGCTTCAATGGAGGGAGGAATTGGCAAAATCAGGGATGAAGTACAGAGTCCTTTACTAGATAAAGTAAGGCAGGGAGGGGAAAAGTCCACTTCAGTCATGGTCCTGTAGGTCTTCCTTTCTAGTAGGGACAAGAGCACAGATCGTGCTATGAGAAGCTGCAAGAGAGGAGAGGTTACTATCTGTGACATTAGCTCCTGGAGGAACTAGGTGCTTTTTTCTTTTCCTGGCATGGTAATGATCCTGGATATTCAGAGCACATGCCCCGTTGGGTCTTACTGGGCTGGAGGGGTTGTGAGGTGGAGCCCAGTCAAGGATTGTATATCTACTGTACCAAGACCAACCTCCACCAACCAGCCTCTGAGGGGAGGAAATTTTCCAACACAGCAGCTCCTAGAAGCATGTCCTTAGAGAGTCTGACCAATCTGCCTGCATTTGTGGACTGAAGAATTAAAAAGCTGAATAGACATAGGAAGCTAAGTGATTGGTGGGTGCTGTACACTGTGAAATCTGGAGAAAGAGCAGGTGCATCGAAGCTAAGTTTTGGAGGTGTTTGCAGTTTGAGATGCAGAGAGGGTGGGGCATTCAAGTGTGGCAGTCTGGAGCTCAGAAGAGAGGTAAGGATACGGTGCTCTACTTGGTTATATAGTTATTTGTTATAAGAGAGAGGGAAGGAAGGAAGGAGGGAGGGAAGGAATAGAAAAAAGAAAGAAAAAAGAAAGGAAAGGAGGGAAGGAAGAAAGGAAGAAGAAAGAGCTACAATAAAACATTTAAAAAGATACATGGAAGAAAACAACATGTTCAGAGGGAGATCACAAACAGCAATTTTGTTACTACCTTGATAAATTTAACACACAGTTTCAAGAGACAAACTGGATGATAACGCAAGTTTGTAGGTTCTTTATGACTGTAATAAAAAAAGAAAATTTAAACTTTGAGAAGGAGAGAGAGGTCAGGACCAGAGAGATGTGGAAGGCATGGAGATTGTTGAGGGCATGGAGATGTGAGCTGAGAGAGAAGAGGACTGAGGAAAGGGCTTTGGGGAACTTATGGAGTCAGAAAAAGGAAGAGAAGCAGTATGGCGTTTAACTCAGATATATGCTGAGAAAGTTGACAGTAAGCAAAAGAGGATGATGTTTCTGATGCTGAGGCAGAGGAGAGTATCCAGGGGAAGGGAGCGATTGGCAGATTGCAGAGGGGGTGAGGAGATTGAGGATGCCACAAAGGCCACTGGACTTCAGTCAGTCAATAAACATTTCTTAAGTGCCTCCTATGTGCTAGGCACTGTGCTAAATAAACATTGATGAAACATAAAAATGACAGCCCCTGTCCTTAAGTTTACAATCTAACGGAGAAAAACAGTGCTAAAAAGGAAGGTGAAAATGGGGAGAGGAGAAAGGAAAGTATCCAGCATGGGTGGAGTGAGGGATGGAGAAGCCTAGAGGAGTGTAGACAAGCAGGAAAGAAGAAGGCAATCGAGAAGTGCCCATTGGGAAGTCATCAGAAACCTCGAAGAGAAAAGGTTCAGTTAAATGGTGAACAGAAGACACATTGCAAAGAGATGAGAAGAAATGCATTGGTGAGGAAGCACCTATAACTTTTTAATTTTATTTTTTAAAGGAAAACAGACTGTCAAGGAAAGGAGTGAGATAGAACAGGAGGAAAAGCTCATAGAGAAGGGCTAAGTTTGCACATGTTTGAATGGATGGAAGTAAGACTTTTTTTCTAATTGAGGAGACACAGCCATGTTTGTAGTCAGGTGGCTATGAGTCAGGGAGAAGGGAGAGTTTGAAAGAAAATGAGAAATATGACTTTAGAAGACTGAGGGGAAAGTTGTGTTTCCCCCGGGTCAGCTCTGGATTCAGAATGGGCATACTTCATTTCCTTGTGCACCCCACTTTGTTTCGTTGCTAAACTCTGTTCCTTGGTTATAGCAGAGAATTCCGGATTTAATTTTTGGGTCTTTTCGTGTGTGGTTTTTTTTGGAGAGGGGAAGTCACTGACAAGTAACAATGATCTTTTAAAAGAGGATTAATGAGCTTAAAGAGAATGCTTGGGAGGAAGATGATATTTAGCACAAAAACCTGAAGGACGAAGGATGAAAAGGACTCATGGGCACGGGAAAGGAGTGTTCCTGAGGTTAGCAGGCAGGAGGAGAGACCTGAATGGGAGACAAATTTGAAGGGGGGAAATGGAGAAAGTTGGCCCAGAAAGACCTCAGTATTCTCATGGATACAGGAATCGAGTGTGCTGGAGCTCCCACTGCTTAGAGCTGCCTCAACTTCCAGTGGGGGCATTTGTACCTGGTGCTAATGGTACAAAGCTGGACTTCCTTGATTGTCTTGTTAATAGTCTAGACTTAAGAAAGAGATAGAGAAAATGATAATGATGTGGATTGAGCTTAAGATGATTCTTGGGCATATCTTCCCCACCCCCCTTTTTTTAAAAGAACCCATTGTTAAACATTTAACAGCACACCCCAGAAGCCAGACCCTGTATTTAGTTGAATTCCTTCTAATCCCAGGAACACTCCTTTCCTGTGCCCATGAGTCCTATACCAAAGAGAGTTCTCTCCCCCCAACCCCCCAACCCAGGACCTCCATTTACAATGATATTTATAGCAACTCTTTTTGTGGTAGCAAAGATTTGGACATAGAGGGGATGGCTATCTGGCAAATGGTTGGATAAGTTGTGGTATATGATTGTAATGGAATATGATTGTGCTTTAAGAAATGAACAGGATGATTTCAGAAAAACCTGGGAAGATTTATATAGACTGATGTAAAATGAAGTGAGTAGAACCAGGAGAAGACTGTACACAGTAACAGCAACATTGTATGATGATCAACTGTGAAAGATTTAGCTATTCTCAGCCACACAATAATCTAAGACAATTACAAAAGGTTTATGATGAATAATGCTATTGTCCATCTCCAGAGAAACAGCTGATGAGTCTGAATGCAGATCAAAGTATATTTTTAAAAAAAATTTCTTTTCTTTTTTTTGGTTTGTGCTCTTTTCCAACATGGCTAATATGGAAATATTTTTGCGTGACTGAATATGTGTAATCTATATCAAAGTGCTTGTTTTCTTAAGGAGAGGGATGGGGATGGAGGGGAGAGAGAGAATTTAGAACTCAAAAATTATAAAATTATATGACTATATAAATTATTATATATAATTAGATAATGTATAAATATATACATTATGCATTATTACATATAATGCATGTTATATAAAATAATATATAATAAATAAAATACATAAAATTATAACAATTGCAAAAAATTAATGTTAAAATTGTAACAGAAAAAAGAAAATAAAAACATTCTTAGAATATTAAAAATAAAAATAAAGAACAAAAAAGGTCCCTTTTTAAAGAAGGGGGGAAATGGAAGAGTAGGAGGCAATTATTAGAGAAAGAGGTGGCTTCATGGCATTTTTGATCTCTTACTTCTCTGAATTTTTGTAGCATTTACTGTCCCTACAAGTTATTTGATGGTTTTGTCCCATGAGAAGATTCCTGGCATGGTGGCTAGAAAAGTTCCCTTGGTGTCAAGAAGCCCTAGGTTCTAGTACTGCCTTTTGATATCTGCTCTAGGCTTCTAACTGATTTCTCTGCCTCAGTCTCTTGTCCACTGCTGTCTATCCTTCTCACAGCTGCCAAGGTGACTTGCCTGAAGAGTAGATTGTACCATGCTCCGTGAACCCTAGGAGCTGTGACCTCCGTGATCAAACATCAAGTCCTCTGACTGGCCTTTAAAATCCTTCCCAACTTGACACCTCCCTCTCCTTCCTGTAGATCCAACTACACTAGCATCCTGGCTCTTCCTTTTCCATGATTCTCTATCTATTACCTTTGTCTTTCTTGCCTGGAATGCCCTCCCTCCTCACTCTTGCCTCTTAGTTTGTCTAGCTTCCTTCAAGAATCAGCTCAAAGTCCAATTTCCCCTCAGGGATGACCTTCCAAGTATACTAGAGATATCTTGTCTTTACAGAGACTTTTGTATGTTGTCTCATTAGCTTGTAAGCTCTTTGAGGGCTCTGTTTTTACCTTCCTTTGTATCTCCATCACTTAACATGGTAACTGCTTGACACCTTGTAAGCACTAAATTAATGCTTGGTAATGTATTTTAAACATTTTTATCTTTTAAAATGTTGAACACAAAAAAAATAAAATAAAATTAACACTAAAATAAGACTTGTGAGTTCGCTGGTACCAGAATCTCTAGGTAAAGAAAATTCCTTAGCCAATGCAGACTTGCACCTACAAACCTTGTCTTAGAGACTCATCAGGGGCTCAGACAAGTAAATGACTTACCCTGGGTCACACAGCCTCAAATGAGACAGAGATAGGACTTTGGAACTGATTTTCCATCTACCTCTCTAGGGTAGTAAATGTGCATGGCATGGGGGACCCCTTTCTGATACTGAAAAGGGCATGAAAAACAGACTTTAAAAGGAAAATACAAAGGGCACAGAATGTGCCTAGAGTCGGGAGGACCTGAGATCAAATCTGGACACTTACTAGCTATGTGACCCTGGATAAGTCACTTAACTGGATTGCCTAAAAAGAAAAAAATCAATCCCTAAATCAAAGGAAAATATGGAAAGGGCCTAAGAGAAAGGCACTGCCCTCAGTGCCTGGGCAGAAGCACCAACCCATTTGGGGTTAACGTGATCCTAAACCTAAATAAAAAAAATATCCTAAAGAGGGTGTTTATGTGTGTGTGTGTGTATGTGTGTGTGTGTGTATGTGTATGGTTTATATATAAAGTATATTATATGCAAAATTACTATAATGCTATATTCAGTATCATTGATAAGATATATTAATATGTTAGTCTATATACAATATACAGTATATAATCTATATAAAGTATATAATCTAGTATAATATATTATATAGAGTATATATTATATATAGTATATACACTATATATAGTGTGATATGTACTATATAATCTGTATATCTATATAATCTATAGTGCATACAAAAAGGGCAAAGGGTAACTAGGTAGTGCAGTGGATTAGAGAACCAGTACAGGAGTCAGGAGGACCTGAGTTCAAATCTCACCTCAGACACTTGACACTCACTAGCTATGTGACCTTGGGTAAGTCACTTAACCTCAATTGCCTCATCCTGGGTCATCTCCAGTCATCCTGATGAGTATCTGGTCACTTGATTCAGATGGCTCTGGAGGAGAAGTAAGGCTGGTGACCTGCACAGCCCTCCCTCCCTCAAAACAAAGTCATGTGCAAGTCATGTCATTATTTCTTTGGTGGCATGGTCTTCTTCAGCAATGAAGGATGAACACACACACTCAGTGCATACAGTGTGTTGCACTGCCATGTGCTCTGTCCTGTGGTTGGTTAAAGGTGGCCCCTCAAGAGCAAGGTCTCTGCCTTAGCTCTCTATATGCCTGAAGTACCCAACCCTCCACATAGGAGAGACTCAGTGAACACAGAGAAGGATCTCCTGGAATGTAAGGTCCACGAGGGCAGGGCCAGTGGTTTATCTAAGATGTAACACTATCTAAGATTTACTGGGGAAAAACTTCTAGAATTGGCTTCTGAGACCTCAGGTCTGAATCTCATTTCTATGACAACATCTGTGTGATCTCGGGCAGTCACATCAAACTGCCTGGGCCTGAGTTTCCTCATGGGTAAAATAAGGTGGTTGGATTCAGTGGCCTCTGGAGCTAGAATTCCTTGATCCTAAGTTTTGTACTTTCCCCAACATTCCCCAGTTCAAGGCTCTGAACTCATGGGAGGGCCATGAACAGATCTGTCCCCGAGAAAGCCATAAGAGAGATGGTTTGGACTGAGAGGGTGGTGGTGTTCCCAAGTCAGGCCAATCTAGTCATCAGTGGCTGGTCCAGCTTCCTAAGCTAAGCAAGACCCAGCTAGCTCCCTTCTTGGGCTGCCTCAGGAGAAGACCCTGCCTGACTCCTCTCTGACCTCAGCTTACCCTCACTCTTCTCTTTACCCCCTCACACCTGCCCCAGGCGTTAGGACCTTCAAGGGTTACTCATTCTCCACATTACAATCCCAGCTGACAGGCTGGAAGGCATCTCTGACTCCATCTAGTCCAACACCTTCATTTACAGATGGGAAAATTGAGGCTCGGGGAAGTGACTTGCTTTTCCCAAGGTCACAGAGGGTAGCTATCACCAGAGGTGTGATTAGATGCACCCATATATATGGGCTCCTGGCTGAGAGATGAAGTTTTCAGCTTCACGCAGATTGAGACTTTTTCTTTTAACTTGACCATGTGAGGATTTGTTTCTCTTGACTGTACATGGTCGTAAGGGGATTTTTCATTTTTCTTGCTTTCTCAAAGAGGTGGGGAAAAAGAAAACAGATTTTGATTTGAAAATGAAAAAAAACCTGTACAGTCTTCTTGAGTAAATCCCTCTCCTACTCAGAGCTTCAGTTTCCCCTTGTGCAAAATGAGGGGCTGGCTAGAATGTTGTCCAAGGTCCTTTCCACCTCTAAGTCCTGTGATACCACACAGGTTTAGATTCGAAGGGAGTTGGTGTTTCTCCAGTGTTAAAGAACACCCCCTTCAAAAAAAATACCAGAAGAAGGGGGAAGCAAGGAGGATGGGCATCCAAGATGCAGTGCTGGAGCAGAAAAGCCAGGGCACATCTAGAGATCTGTGGGCAGGAACAGGGCAAGAAGAGAAAAATGGCTATGAAAGAGAAAAATAACAATCCCTTAAAACCACACAGCACCCTCTCACAAGGGAGGTCCAGGTACCCCTGGGATATTTTTACGTTGAACTATTTGAGCCTCACACCTTTCCTGTGATATAGGTAGGGGAGAGGTATTATTACTCCATTTTACAGATGGGGAAATTGAGGCCCCAGAAATTGCTGGGTGGAATGCTTCTCTCACCTACCCCCTTGCCCTAAGGAGGAAACTCACAGGCATGAGTGAGTCCATCTGAGTCTGGAAGGGAAGAAGTGCTATAAAGAGAACATTTAAAATAATAAAAAATTAAAGCATTAGAAATGGAATTGGAAGATAGACCTTGGTTTAGCTCCTAGATCAACCGTCCCTGTGTCAGTCTCGTTTCCTCCCCTGCCTGTAAGGGGTCTTCTATGACTCCACTTTTTGCAAATCCAGTCAAACAAACTTCTGCTGTTCTCTAGACAGGACAATCCATGTCCATAATTCTATCCCATCTCTGTACCTGTACTCTGTACCAGGCTGTTATCCCTATGCCTGGAATGCACTCCTTCCATCTCTTAGAATCTCTATTTTCCTTCAAAGTTCAGTTTAAGGGCCACCTCCTATGCGAAGCTTTCCCTGGTCCTTCTAGTTGCCTTCCCCACAAATTACCTTATATTTATTTGGAACATATCTATACACTGGCAGAATGTTGTTATTGATTCAGTTATGTCTAACTGTGACTTTGTTCCTAGGGTTTTCTTGATAGAGATACTGGAGTGGTTTGTCATTTCCTTCTTCAGCTCATTTGACAGATGAAGAAACTGAAGCAAAGAGGGTGAAATGACTTGTCCAGGGTCACACTAAGTGTTGGAGGCTGGATTTGAACTTAGATTTTCCTGCTTCCAGATCTGGTGTTCTATCCACTGCCCCCCTTAGCTGGCCAAGGTTTTTAGGGAACCTTAAATCTTGCCAGTTTTATAGTTATACCATCTCTCAAACACAATGCCCTCTTTCCTGAACCAGTACCTTCTTTCTATACCCCTGGCCATCACCCTTTGCTTCAGGGGGACAGACATGGGTCCTGAAATCCAAAGTGAGAAAGTGACTCTTCAGGAGGGGTTATTAGGAAAACTCTTTGCAAACCATGAAACATAATGGTTTATCATTGTATGTGGGATCAGAGGAGGCTACCGAGTGGGAGACCTCACTTTACAGAACAGGAAACTCAGGCACAGGGAGGTTTAAATGGCTTACGATCCTAGCTGGGAGGGACCTCAAAGGCCTTTAAGGTCATTTTACAGATGAGAGAACTGAGACTCAAGGTAAATAACTTTCACTAGATCATCATTGTCCTTCGGTGGGGGAAGCAAGGATGGAAGGAAGTTTGAATCTGGACTTTCACAGAATTTTGAAGCTGCAAGAGCCCTGAAATCCTTAATTTCAATGCCAAGTAACCTAAAGTGAAATCCCTCCCATCAATCAATCAACATGCCTTTGTTTTTACTACTCCCTGGGCTCTGGGATTGGTAGACAAAATGAGACAAATGCCTATGTGGCTTCATTCACATCGTCTCCCCTCTAGGTGGGTGTCCCCCAGGGCTTGGCCCCTGAACCCTCTTCTCTTCTCTCTGCAACCTGTTCAGCTCCCAGGGGTTCAACTACAGTCTAAATTCTTAGACTGAGAGTCAAGGCACGGGGACAAATCCTGGGTTTAGATCCAGAGGACTTGACTTCACTGTTGACAGAAAACAAACTCAGGTGGTTCAGAGGCCTGGAGTCAAGAACACCTGAATTCAAACCCTAGCCAAGACAGCTGCTAGCTAGCTACGCATTTCTCTAAAATGAGGGTAAATTCCACCTTACAGGTCTGTGAGGTGAACCACCTGATATAAAATAAGTCAGGTCTTTTGTACATGCCCAATATTGTTTTTATATTTAAATGGGAGGGGTTGGGGCAAAGAGGTCAGGCTTTGGCCTCAATGAGGAGGCCTCTCCTTGGCTTCCCTTCAGCACTCCTATTCAACAGGAGGCCCTCCACTCACTCTAGGCATCCCTTCCATTTGAACTCTGACCCAGTGGATCCCCAATAATTACCATGTCTCAGGTTTTCCTTTCACTGGAGAGTTTTTACCACACCCTCCATCCTGACCAGGAGACAAAATCTCACCACCATCAGGTCAAGGAGGGGGTGACTGAGGCAGCAAGAGGCTTCATGGGAAAGACCAGACTACAAGTCTCAGATTTGTAGAGAGCTCCTCCCCAAGCCTCCCTTTCTAGTCTGAATAGAGGCCCCTCTCCACTACCCATAATAGGATCATAGAAAGGGACCTTAGAAGTCATCAAATCTATGTACCCATTTTATAGATGAGGAAACTGAAGCCCAGAGCCTAAGGGACTTCACCCGGGTTTGGGGTGGATGCTCTATACACTGTGCTTCTCCTTTGGAGGCCAATGTCCTTCTGCACAAGCCTGGGTGCGCACATAGTGGCCCTAGAACTTTCTAGGTCCTAGTGGTGCTGAGGGGTAGTTATGGTCAGGCCTTCCCTGTGGCCCGTGGCCATCCACCTCCACTCTCCTGAAGCATGAACTTTGCCCAGAGGACACTGGCTGTGGCCCTGGGTCCCAAGCAGTTTGTAATTCCAAGGCTGTGGATTCTCTCCAGTTCACTGGGCAGCCTCAGGCCCCACAGAGGGAGAGGAGAGCCCTGGGTGTGGCTGGATGGGGGAGGGGGTAGAAGGCTGGGACCTCTGGTGGCAATCCTGACCAAGTGACCAAGTGCTGGGTTTTTTTCCATTCACTATGGAAGACGGAAGACTCAAGAGGCCAGTTGGAGTACTGAGGATCCTAGTGACTCTCTCATCTACCAGGGTGGTTGTAGGGGCCAGAGTGGCCAAGGGACTCACACTGGTTACTTGCTGGGAGAAAACTATGGATGGAAGGGGGCTCAAAGGAGGACTGAAGGTCTGACTATAGAGAAAAGCATTGGGTGCCCTGATGTGGATTCCCAGGGCTCCCATGACTGACAGTTGCAGGAGCCTTGGAAACTCCTTTATCTTGTACGAGTGAGATTTAAGTAAGGTCACACAGCAGGTGACAGACAGTACTACTGAGTCAGAAACCCAGGTAGCCTAGATCTGGGTCATCCCTCTGGTTCTATAGGTCAGCAGCTCTGAGACCTCAGCTGGAAAGGTTTATTGTCCTAACCTTAGAAATGAGGAAGGAGCAGGACCTGGCCATCGACCACTTTTAGTGACCTCATTTGTGGTTCCTCTGGGTCCTCACCACCTGCCCTGCAACCCTTACTTAGGTCTTCCTTTGAAAAGTGTGGACCCCATTAACTGGAGGATGGTCACAAGTGCTCCATGAAAATATCAAAAGAAATGAAGTTGTGGAAAACACAGAAAAACTTGGTATCAGACCACTCCGAGATGATGCAGGGAGAAGGCAGAACTTGGGGAGCACAATCCTCAGTGACTGACAATGGAAATATGAACACTCCTCCCCGCAAAAAGTGACCCTGGGCCGGTCACACTATGTGTCTGTGCCTTGGTCCCTTCATTTCCAAAATGGGGCTAATTTGATGTTTGTCACCTATACCATTAACCAATGTGTCAGAGGGTGGATGAGAACTCAGGTCTTTTGGTTTCAGGGAAAGTGTTTTCTTCTGCTGCGTTCATTACCAAGTCTAGTTCCAAGAAATAACAAAATATATCTCCCTGACTTCCCTGGTAGAGGTGGGGAACATTATATAATGGCAGACTCTGCCAACATGGAGTAGCTGGGTGGCACTGCGAATTGAACTCTGGAAGCAGGATAATCTGACTTTAAATCAGGCTGCCCACTGTGTGACCCCAGACAGGTCACTTAACAGCTGACTGCCTCATTTTCCTCACTGAGTAGTAACACTATCCTATGGTTGCTATGAGGGCCGAACACTAAATTGGTAAAAATACTTAGCCCAGGCTCAGCACATAGTAGGTTCTTTAGAAATGTAACCTGTGATTTTTATTATAGCTGTATGTTTAGTTGAGCTGCTCCCCCCTCCCCCTTTCATTTTTATTTTCTGGTACAAGGGATGGCTCAATGTAAGGAAAAGGCGAGGGATATATTCAGAAATGAGAGAGATGTAGACCAAATACCAAGGCGTTTTCAAGCATTAGCCCATGTCAGCCCAGGGGAAGCCAGGCAACCAGAGGAAGCAGGAGCAGCCGGTCTGACTAGTTAAGAATCTCCGAAGTTGCAGACAATAAGTGGGTTAATCCCATCCACACCCTGCGCCAGTTCTGCGCCCCAGCCCCGGGGCAGCCCAGCTCACCACTGCATAGACCTGCAGCGGCAGGAACTGTGCATATCGGGAGCCTGAGGTTCTGCCACCATCTCAGGGACAGCCATCCTGTGCTCTGGCCACCCTCCAGTGGCTGCTATGGCTAGCACCTGCTGGCCTCCGCCTTCTAGCCCTGGGAATGAACTGGGAGGGGGCCCCGACAGGGTAGCTGGAAGGGGTGATTAGAGAGGTCACTGAGCCTCCCAAGCCCACGGGCACTCCTCCCTCCTTGAACTCAACATTCCAGCCCTGACAGGCTGCTGGCGGCTCCCCAAATTTACCTGCCCTGGGGGACCTCTGAGCATTCAAGCTGGGTGTCCCTGCACCTGGGACTCAGGGAGTGCTCTGCCTCCCCTCTGCCCTAAGACTCAGGTCATCTCCTGACCCCAGAATCAGAGGAGCTGGGTTCAAATCCCACCTCCGAGGTTTTCTGTGAGATGGCAAGTCACTTAACCTCCTCATCAGAAAAATGAAGGGGTTGTATTAGATCGAGGGGGTAGTGAAGTCTGGGGCCCCATCCAGCTCTGTAGAGAAAGCAATCCTTCAGTCCTCCTGTGTGCAGGCCTTTGGTATCCAAATCCCAGTCTGCTTCCAGGGAGCCCTCTCCTGTCTTTTATCATGTATGTATAGCGTGCATGCATACACATGAGCACATGCTCACATACGAATGTTAGTATGCATTGTGTTGGACAAGTACATGTAAGCATGCATGTTTACGTATGTGTACATACACAGGTATATGCATATAATCACATGTATATGTAAGCATGTATATGTGCATTGGATCTATTGTGTAAATTTGTGTTCCTGCACGTTTGTGTGCAGATGCATATGTAAGTACACACAGACATGTATGTGTTGTGTACACGTGTATTATGTCCTACCACACAAAAACTTAAAAGCTTCCTGATGGGAGGAGGTTCTTCTGGTCCCATCAGAAAAGACGGGGATCATGTCCCCAGAGCCCCTAGGAGGTTGCATTGGAAGCCAGCCTCCCACTCATGAAGTCCTGGGGTCCTCATGCCCCAAACATGGGCTGGCTCTGGGACTCTGGGGAGGTTACTCAAACCCTCTGGACTATCAGCTCTGGTAGAGGGACAGAGCCACATCTCCCCCCATCCCCAAGTCCCCGCCGCTGAATCCCAAACAAGGCTCTTTTCTTCCTGAGGTTGGGCATTTTCTCAAAGCCAGCCACAAAGTTCCAAACATGCCCAGACTCCTGCCTTGGGAGTCTGGCACATTCCTTGCTGGCTCCTCAGAGATGGTGGCAAGCCTCTATCCTTGTAGGGCAAATTAAGAGTTTTGGAAGCAATGTCAGGGATGCTGGATGCTGTGCTTGTCAGAAATGGGGAGAAGCACCGTGCTGGGTGATACCATTTGGGTCAAACAGCCTAGACTAGCAAGTCTCTAGCAGGACTGGGCAGAGAGTTTTGAAGGCTTCTCATAGAAGAGTTCACAGCCTTGCTGTGGTCAGTGTGTATCCCCCCCTTATTAAGGAGGGACAGGTTGTGTCCTGAGTATAGAGCCTAGGGATTGTTCAAAAAGAAAAAGTGGTCACATCTTCCCCCCAACAAGGACTCAGGACTGCCCCTCCCCATATTTCCCCCCTTCTCAAGTCTGCTTGAATGTGTCTCCACATCTCTGAAGTCATTCTTTCCTCCCCACTCCCAAGGCTACAAACCTAGGCTAGCCTGTCAGTGCTTCCCCCATGGTCTGTTGTAATAATATCTTTGTGGGTACTAATGTTGGGCCTAGTGTTAGGAAGACCCAAGTTCAAATCCAGTCCCGTACCATCTGTGTGACCCTGAGCAAGTCACTTAACATCCATTTACCCATGTCCTCACCTGTAAAATGGGCTAATAGCACCTACCTCCCCAGGGTTGTTGTAAGAATCAAATGAGATCATTGCAAAGCCCTTAGCACAGTGTGCAGCACCAGTATCATGGAATTCAATGACTGCCCTGGCCAACATGGGGCTGTTTTGCATGACTTCACATATGTAATCGATACCACATTTCTAGCCTTCTCCAGGAGTAGGGAAGGGAGAGAACTTGGAACTCAAAATGTGAAAAAAAAAATGAACGCTAAAAAATTTCAAAAATGTAATTGGGAAATAATAAAATGAAAATATATTTCAAAACAGAATTTCACAAAGCAACTATAACTGCAAAGCTGTTAGCAATTTTTCTTTTTTCAAGTTTACAAAGCCCAGGTGGCCACTCAGCCTTTCCTTGAAGACCTCCAGTCACGGGGGACTCTGCTCAAAGCAGCTTGTTCCACTCTGGGAGTCTCATCAAACACATTAAGTAGTTCCTTTCACAGAAGGTTTAATTCCTCAAACCTGTTTCTCTAGTGGCAAGGACCGTACTTAGCACACAGTAGGTACTTACTAACTGTTTGACTGACTCTCCACACTTCCCAGATCAACCAACAGGACTCATCTAACCCTGCTTCTTTAAGGACCCTCCAAATACTCCAGAGTTGCCCATTCTGCCCTGCTGTTCTCTCCTGAAGGTTAATACACCCTCCCACACCACCTCAGTGTAGGAAGGGTGAACAATACTCAAGTGTCTATAAGAGGGTTCAATTCAAGGCCCTCAAAGCCCAGCCCTGGGCGCGCTCGAACCCGGGCCTCCTGAGCTGGGAGGGCACAAGGCCCAGGTGGCAAAGGCAGGAGGGTGGGCTCCATGGCAGCTTTCAGAAGATGCCAGCCTTGAGGAGGGGGTGACAAAGGGAGGGCATGGAAAAAAGGCCCCCACTATTCCAGGCCCCCATCTCTCCTGTTCCCTGCCCTGCCTGTCATCCTGCGGCGATGTGTCTTGCTGGTCCGTGTGGCACTAGGTGGCTTCTTGGTGGAGTTGAGGCTACGGTGTGGACGGGGGTGCTTCCTCTTGGCCCGCTTCTGGCTCCGTGCATGGAGGGAGGCTGTGAGGGAGGAGATCCTGAGAGGGAGAGATCAGAGGTTGTGGCAGCAGAGAACCAAAGCTCCCCCCAGGACAATGACCAAAGGACCCAGAGGTAGAAGATGGGTGTTTAAAGGTGGTGGGCTAGTGGTGCAGGATATGTGGTGTACATGATCAGGCAGGGGTCACAGGATCATGGATGGGCCAAAGTTGTTACAGAGAATAGGGCTGAGAGCAGGGATGTGACAAAGGCCTAGAGAAGGAGGCTGAAGGGACCCCATGGCAGAGGTCCGGTTGTCTCCTTTATAGTCAGACAAGGGGCAAGGGCAGATCTCCCAAGCCCCACGTGCCACCTGTGATACCAAGTAGCCTCCCAAGCAGGTTCACACCAGAACCTGGTCTCCTGCTTCTGACCACTGCCTGATGGGGACAGATGGGAATCCCAAGGGAGGGAAAGAAGGAACATCAATGGAACATTCCCCAGGAAAAGAAGGATCTCAAGAATCAGAGGGAGCAGTGCCCTGAGGGCCGGCATGTCACGGGGATAAAGTAACAATGGTTAAAAGCACCAAGAGACAGGCGAACATGCATGTACATGTATTCGTCATTACATACGTAAGAGGAAGTACAGGCCGGCTGGTGCCGACAAGTCTGCCAGGCCCTGAGGGAGTCTCAGCACTGACCAGAACCTGCCCCTATCCAGTCCCCCTCCAAATCAAGCTGTTCTCTAGCCCCTGGCAAGGAGCTGACCTGTGCCCTCCATCTCCAACCTGGGCACCCTGAACCCTGGGGGGCATCAGAGGGACTAGCTATTTCCTGATGGAAAGAACCAAAGATTGCTCTTGGCTGGGGGTGGGTAGAGGGAAGGATTGGGGCACCAGGACTCCCAGGGAATTTTCTTCAGCCCCCACATCCTTAGAGACTGGGCTCCCTGCTGCAGCCAGCTGTGCAGGCCTCTAGTGCCCTCTGCTGGCACCAACAGGTCAGGGCGCCCCAAGAGCAGGCTTTGTGAAAGAGCAGTGCTCACCTCTGAGACAGGAAGGGGTTCCGAGATTTCTTGGGCAAAGCACTGATGGGTTCATCTGTGAGGGTCTGTGCTCCGGGGTCCCCTTCTCCCTGGAGGAGCAGGCAGGACTTACCCTGGGGCAGGGATCCCCAAGAGGTTGAGGTATGGGGCCAAGGAAATCTGGAAAGGCTGGCAGTCCCTCTAGTAGCGAGGATCCCTCCCCCTTTGAAAATCTCCCCACTACTTTCGGGAATCACTGTTTATGGGACTCTGGGTAATGATTCCCCTCTCCCTCTTTTGCTTGAACCTCCCACTTCATCTGTAAAACAATATGGGTGGTCAGCAAAGTGACAGATCAGCCCCCTTCTCTGACATTCCCATTCTAAGCTCCCTCCTGAACCAGAAATGTCTCTCATGAGGGTCCTTTGTCCTTTGCTGACTGTACCCCCTTGCCCTTCATGGTCGTCTGCCAGGCTAGACTGAGCTAGTTCTGGCTCTGCTACCCTTCCCTCCCCCGTCCCATCCCCCTCAGCTCCTGGCCCATTCTTGGCCCCTCCCTCTCCACAATGCCCCAAAGCACTACAGGCTCTCTTATTCCATCCCTCCACCCCACCTTGCCCCTTCTGGCTCAGGTTCCTCTGCACCTACCCCAGGCAGGGGCAGCCCCAGGCACCGGGCCCCCGAGAGGTCCAGGTCACTGATGGTGGTCACTGTCACTGTGTGGTTAGGGTGGTCATACTGCACACACTCAGTCTTGGAGGTCACCAGCTGGTCCAGTTCATCTGCCTCCTCTGCAATGGGCTTGAGTCAGGTGAAGGCCTCTGGGCCCAGGACAATGACCATTTCCCCAGATCCTTGGGTGGGGGGGTGGGTGGGGGGGGTGTGAATCTCTGCTTCTCCCCCACTCTAGCACTTACCCAAAGCTGCTTCCCGATCTTTCAGCATCCTCAGATACTCCTTGTGGCGCTGGAATGGGAGGGGGCAGGTCTGAACAAGGGCCTTTTGGGACAGAGCGGCCACCAGCCAAAGTCCGGTTTGGGCTTGGGGCCTCCTCCCACCCCAGGGGACCATAAGCCTCTGGAAGGGAATTGGTGGCGGGGGTCCTGGGCTCAGACCCCCAACCCTAACCTGTGTAGTGGGTGACCTGACCTCTGTGAGCCCCAGGTCCCTCTGCTGACAGCCCCAGGGCCATGAGGAAGGAAGCCATGGGGTGGTCATGTATAAATGTAACCTGCTGTCAAGGAAAGGAGGCCACAAGCCTCCCTCAAGCCCCTGGGCACCTCTGCACGGAGCTTGCACTGCTCTTCCTTCAGCTTCTTACGGATCTCCTCCAGGGCCACCTTTCTCCGCTCCACCTTCCGCTTGTGGAAGCCAGTCAGGTAGTCCCTGCAGAGAACAAGGAGGGGGCCGGGATTGTGGAGGGGCAACAGGAGTGAGTCTGCCTCACTCCCAGAGACTTGAATGCTCCCTCAAGGGTGGGCAGCCCCATCCAGGTGCAGTGCCCTTTTATAGAGCAAAACCCCAAACAAGACAGGGTAATTATGCCTAAGGCTGGCCCTTCTTTGTAAAACACGCCTGTTTATAAATGCATCCCAATACATCTGTGTATAACTGACATTCAGCGCTCCAAACTCACCAAAGTACTTACTTCACAAAGGGCAGAGCCCCTGCCATCTCCACAACAACCCTAAGAGATGGGAGCTGTTAGCGACCCATTCTATGTGAGGAAAGCAAGGCAGAAGGGTTGGAGAAACTTGCTCCGATTTCACCTCGGGTCCTGATTCTAGGCCCCGACCCGGGCACTGCCCCATGATGCTCCTGCAGGGCTTGTCAGACTGTTAAAGGCCTGACTTGGGGGGAAATGGGGGACAGGAGGCCCTCAGACATCTCAGCACAAGACAAGGTGAGGGGGAGGGGGCCGGGGCAGGTCTGGATGGCTTGTCTGGCCCCATCCTCAGCATAGCGGGGCAGCTACCTGGCCAGTACATGGACTTCCACCTACACTGCCTATGCTCGGAGCCCATCTACGGAGGGGGCAGGGGACGCTTGCCCATCCTTGGGGGACTTCACGCAAGGGGGTACTGAGTCATCCCCAAGACCTCCCCCCAACGCCTGGATTGTTTTTAAACTTATTTTTAATTCCTTAAAGTCCTCCCCCCACTAAAAAACCAAGGCTCTACGGTCACTACGAGGCAATATGGGAAACTGAGGTTGGCCCAAGCCACACTGCCCGGAGGCAGAACTGGAACCAGTCGGGGCAACGCCGCCCCCAAACCGCAGGAAGTTCCACATGGTTCCTGGGACACACCAAGAACTGAGGGGCGGGGGAGGTTCTGAGAGGGGAACCACGAGGTTCCTGGGGCAGACCACGAGCTGCGGGGGAGCCCTGGGTGAAGGAAGGAGGGCTCACCGCCGTTTCTCCTCGTCGAAGGTGAGCACGAGGCGGGCTTGGTTCCCGTCGCGGTCCTTCTTCTTGCGGGCCATGGCGGACGCCCGAGCGGAGCGCGGCTTCCGGGGGTAGGAGCCCGTTGGCCCAGGGCGGCGGCGTCGGGCGTGAACCCACGCAAAACTTCCGCTTCCGCCTTTCCCCGGTCTCCACCCACTCTAGCATTCTCCCTGCTCGGGACAAATGGGAAACTGAGGCTCAGATCTGGGCTTTTTCCGCCGCACACAGCCTCGCAGAGTGCGCGCCCTGCCTTCAGGGAGCTAACAATTTTAATGGGAGTGGGGGTAGGGATTGGAACTGGAGAGAGACACACTAGCTACGCCAGCCACAATCGCGATAGCCTAGGTCTTAGGACTCGGGTTCCTCAGGACTCTAGGTCACCCTCCTCCCACTAGCCGGCCCCCTCCTAAGACCGTAGGACTGGATACAAAGAAACGAAACGTTCAAGCTCCGGGCATTTTATTGTCCTCGCAGTTAACAAAGCCCAAAGACAATTATTTGCAATATTTTAGCTTCCCAGCAGGTGTCGGAGGTCCTGGGCCCTCTACAATTTCAGAGGTCTGTCCAGTCCCTTTTGACCCCATCAGCACTTCGGGGAGCCCCTAGTTGGGTGTCTCGAGATCCTAGGGGTGCCTCAGTCCGGCCCGGGCTCCAGTCACAGTCCATTGCTTTTCAAAAGCACTCTTGGAAACCCTCCTGGCTTCCGTGGGAGTCCCGGGGCCAAGTCGCGCTCCCATCGGTTCAGGAGTAAGGTGGATTCTGGCCATACAGAGAAGACCTCTAACGGGGGTGGGGTGGGAGGGGGGGAAGGGGCGGCGAGGCCCCAGTCTGCTCCCAGTCGAGGCTCAATGTAGTCCTTACTGCGCGTCTCCTGCTTTGCCAAAAGCTTCGGTATCTATCCAACTCGCAGCGGAAGGAGGGACCCCTCGCATCCCCAGGGCGAGGCTCGAGCTGCCGGGGGCGCTCCCTCTCTAGCAGACCAGCTCGCGTGCGAGCCCCGGGAACCTTCGGAGGGCTGCACTCTATCACCAAGCACAGGGGGTTCCGTACCAATCCAGCTCATAGTGGAGTCAAACAGCATAGGTTCCGTCCCATTCGGGGCTGATCCAGTCCACGGCCCGCCTCCCTTCTCTTGATATGTCATCAGAGTGAATGTGCCCGCGGGCCACGAGTCAAACGGCAGAAAGACCGGGTGCTTTGAGTATACAGCGCCCCGTTTGCCAGCGGGGCGTCTCGCAACTCCGGGAGAAGTCTGGGACTACGAGTCCCCTCAGCTCTGCCCCGGCCGGCCGCCTCGGGAACTGTCCGGTGCGCAGCTCCCAGGTGACTCGTGGCAGTGTCGCCCACCGCGTCACCGCTTTCTGCAGCCCGAGCTCTTTTCCAGAAGGTAGCGCTCCTGCTTTTCGGCTCGCTCAACGTTTACAACGCCACAGTCCTGTTCTCTTGAAGGAAGGGAGCGTCGTCCATTCGAGGAAACCAGCTCATTAGTCAGCCGGGGATTGTCTTCAAGAGCAGGTCCAGAAATCCCCCGCAGCTCCCAACCCGCTTCTGCTAGTCTTAAACCTTCTTTTGTGCGGAGCTCGCCGATACTTCAGAATTAAGTTACGTCTGGTGGGATTGTGGGCGGGGCACCAGGGCCTGCTCACAGACTCCCTCTGCGGTCATGGTGACCCATAGCTGGCCCTTCTCTCCGTCCCAGCCTTCAGGGCATCGCGTTTCCTCTAGGACCTACACATTTTTAGAGGCTTGGGGTTCAGGCCTCCAGTCTCGCTCAGGTTACCCTTCCAAGCCAACATCTGCTCGGGGCCAAACGGTCCTGTTATGCAAATGAAGCCCACGGGCACTTCCGGAAAACACTCCCAGAGGGTGGGGTGGGGGTGTGTGTGAAGGGAGGAGGAGGACCGGGGAGCCGAAGCTGCCCCGGATGGGGTCCAGACAAGGGAAATGTCCTTTCTGCGCTGGAACGAGAACTTGAGGGGCCAGCTCTGAGCACTGCACCAACAATATCTTGGACCCGAGCCCAGCAGGGCAAGAGAACTGGGAGGGACATCAGAGGGGATGGAGCAACTCCCTCATTGGATAAAGAAGGAAACTGAGGCACAGGGAGGGGTCGTAGACATAGAGATGGTAGGGAAACAGAGAATGCGTAGTCCATTCCTTTGTTTCACAGAGAAGGTAATAGACCAGGGAGGGGAAGTGACGTCACAGGACCACAGAGACAAGTCAACAAGCCTTTCTTGAGTCCAGTAGCCCCCTTGACCAGGCACTGCTGTCGACGAGCAGTCAGTGATACTGAGATAGGAGAGCAGGGCCATTTATTCATTCAGTGATGAAGAAGGTGTCTCTCACGGTCCACAAGGGAGATACAAATGTATCCATATGCCCATGGATGTATGTGTGCATATATGTGTTTTATGTATTAGTGTGTATATATTGTATAACAATATCAGCGGATATGTGTGTCCCTTACAATTGACAGTCAATGGGTTTTTACTGTTCAGTCGTGTTGAACTCTTTATAACTTTGTGGACCATAGCACACCAGTTCTGTCCATGGAGTTTTCTAGGCAAAGATACTGGAGTGGTTTGCCATTTCCTTCTCCAGTGGACCCAGGCAAGCCAAGTTAAGTGATCCAGGATTACACAGTTAGTAAGGCTGGTGCCTCGCCAACTCCAGACCCAGCTCTATCCACTGAACTACCTAGCTGTCCAACTGATAGATACATACACATAAATACACATATACACACATATACATATATGTTTTATGTATAATAAATTAGAAATGTATGACAAATACATATATACATATACACTCATGTATATATGTTTTATGTATAATAAATTAGTAGAAATGTATGATTATTACAAATCAATTATTGATATGTATGTACACACATCTATACTGATATCTATTGAGATGTATACTTTCATATATCTGTCAATAAACATTTTTTAAGCATCTACTTCATGCTGTACACAACAAAAAAAATGAGAGACAAGACAGTCCCTGCCCTCAAGGAGCTCTCAATCTAATGAAGGAGACAACAAATAAATATATAGAGGTTAACAGAAGAAAACAGTAGCATTAAGAGAGGCTGGGAAAGGCTTTCTGTAGAAGATGGACTTTTAGTCAGACAAAGAAGTAAATTTTGTTCGTAAAATGAGAGCTCAAACAAGAAAAATGTGATTTAAAAGTTTTTTTATGGCTAATTCAAGCAATACTATTCATGAAAGGCTTCAATGCAACCTGAGACCTTATAGACAGTTATTAAAACATATCCAAAGTCCCTGTATTTTAGGCACTTGCATAGAAAGCTGTCTGTGGAGGACGTTTCAGTCATGTTATCTGTTACCTCCAGGATCAAGTTCATAATGTATTGAACCATCAACTTGGCTTATCCTGTTGTTTTCACTGGAACAATGACTGTTTTTGTTCTGCCTTCTTGAAGAGGACTATGACATCAGGGAGGTGACATCATGACATGCAAGCAAATTGGATTTAAGTGAGGGAGGGCTGTGCAAGGTCACCAGCCTCACTTTCTTCTCTGGAGCCATCTGAGTCCAGTGGCCTGATAGGGATCAGGAAAATTGAAGATGGCCCTGGATGCAGTGGGGAACTTTGACCTTTCCAAGCTCAGGTCTTTAGCAAGTCTCACCTTTATCATATTCCCTCCTTTGAGGGTATGCATTATCCTCATATTACAGAGATATGTTATACTGAGGGTCTTCCCTTTCCAGATTGATTTTTTTTAAAAGACCATTCTTTGCCTCATTTTAAAATTTAAGCCTTAATCACTGAATGGGTGTTTTCTCAGACAAACTGAGTCCTGTTAAAATACAGGACTGTATTTGGCTTGAAAAGGTCAAAGTCCCCTAATGCATCCTGGACCATATTCAGTTGTCTTGTTCTGCATCTGGCCACTCCACTCAGATGACTCCTGAGGAGAAAGTGAGGCTGATGATTTTGTATAGCCCCCCTCACTTAACTCCAATTCACTTGCATGTCATGGTGTCACATCCCTGATGTCATGGTCCTCTTCTAGAAGAAAGGCAACAGGCAACAACCTTATAGATCTAACCTTATATTTAAATATATAAATATTAGACTAATTAAATATATAACTATTAAACCAAACCATATGAAACTATTAAACAGCTACTGTATAGATGCCATGGTCCTCTTCTAGAAGAAAGACAACCTGCAACAACCATATAGATCCAACCTTATATTTAAATATATAACTATTAAACTAATATTAAACTATTAGGTCTGAGAAAAGTAGATGTTTTCCTACAACTCCTTTGCTCTTCTTCATAATTCAGTGAATGTTGGCAATTTGATCTCTAGTTCCTCTGCCTCTGAAAACCATCCTGCACTTCTGCACATTCATGGCTCACATATTGCTGAAACCTAGCTTAAAGAATCTTAAGCATAACCTTCCAAAATTTTTCAATACGTTGAACATTCCTTGACATTGCCTTTCTTTAGGATTTGGACATCAACTGATCTTTTCCAATCCAGTGGCCACTATTGAGTTTTCCAGTTTTGCTGGTATACTGAATGCAGCACTAACAGTATCATCTTTTAGGGTTTTAAATAGTTCAGCTGGAATACCTTCACCTCCACTGGCTTTATTGTTTACAATGCTTCTTAGTACTCGCTTGACTTCATTCTCTAGGATGTCTGGCTCTAGATGGGTAACCACACCATCAGCGTTCTCAGTGATGTCAAGATCTTTCTTGTATCAGCCCTTTGTGTATTTTTACTGCCTCTTCTCAATCTCTCCTACTTCTATTAAATCTTTGCCATTTTTGTCTTTTATATGTTCCTTCAATATCTCTAATTTTTTTTTCCAAAGGTATGTGTTGTCTTTCCCATTCTATTATTTTCTTCTATTTCTTTGCATCTTCCTGATCTATATCTTGCCACCGGACCCAGATGGCTCCAGAGTGGGGAGTGAGGCTGATGATCTTGCACAGCCCTCTCTCACTTAAATACAATTCACTTACAAGTCATGATATCACCTTCTTCGATTTGATGCAACAGTCTATTTTGATTTTGGATACAATGGTTCTTTGCGTTGTTCGTTTAAGAGTACCTTCTTATTTTTCCTTGCTATTTTCTGGAATTCTGCATTCAGTTGGGTATATCTTTCCCTTTCCCCTTCACTTTCCTTCAAAAAGTTCACAATCTAGTAGATGGACACAAATATACAAAAAAGTTATCTATAGAATAAACAGGAAATAAAAACAGAAAGAATGAAGATGGATCAAGAAAGACTTCCTGTAAAACATGACATTTTCTATAGAACTTGAGAGAAACCAGGGAAGTCAGGAGACAGAGAAAAGGCTGCTTCATCTCTGAGAAGACTTGCTTCTAGTTCTGTCTTCATCTTGGTCCCCTCTGAGTCAGGATTCCGACTAAGGGCCTGAGTGAAGAATGGGAAAGTCTTCTTTATCTGGGGCGGAATGCCAGAACTAATTCCAAGATCCTTCCAAACTCTGTTCTCCTTCATCTTATTTCCCCCAGGGCAAATAATCAAGACACTTATCCGTCTGATTGTCATTTATAATGACTGCTTTGTCTTCCAGGAGTGGGAAACCCTCTAGGTTCTGAAGTGCGGCCCTTTGACTGGAACTGATCGACACCTTCATCATACATGATGTGCAAGCAATGGTTTGTCACTGGGATTATAGAGAGCATTTCTGCATTGGGTAGAACCTCTACTGGCAGTAAATGACAGAGCTAGGATTTGAATGTAGCTCTTCTGACTCCCAATGGTAAAAGCTCCCATTTGTCTAGTGTTTCTATATCACTTTCCTCATAACAGCCTTAATTTGGTAGGTGGCTAGGAAATTCCGCTTCCCTCATTTGATGGATGAGGAAATTGAAATTTAGAAAGGCTGAGTGAATGGTTTGTGGTTACACAATTACAATGTTTGGGAGCTAGGATTCAGAACCAGCTTTTCTGATTCAGGTGGATAGAATGTTGGGCTCGTAGTCAGAAAGGTCTGCGTTCAATCCCACTTCAGGCACTTACTAGAGGGGTGACTCATCTCCCTCCTGGGGGCTCAGTTTCCTCAGTAGTAAAATTGAGGGTATAGACTGACCTGTAAGGCCTCTTCCAGTCCTAAATCTAGGGTCTAGTGTTTTTATTTATTTTTTAAATTTTTTTATTTTTAATATAAATTTATTTATTTAACTTTTGACATTCATTTTCGCAAAATTTTGGGTTCCAAATTTTCTCCCCTTTTATCCCCACCCCCCCACCCCAATACACCGAACATTCTAATTTTCCCTATCACCAACCTGCCCTCTCTTCTATCATCCCTCCCTTCTCTTGCCCCCATCTTCTCTTTTGTCCTGTAGGGCCAGATGACTTTCTATTCCCCATTAACTCTATTTCTTATTTCCTAGTAGCAAGAACAATACTAAACAGTTGTTCCTAAAACTTTGAGTTCCAAATTATCCCCATCCATCCCTCCCCATCTATTCCCTTTGGGAAGGCAGGCAATTCAATATAGGCCATATCTGTGTAGTTTTGCAAATGACTTCGATGATAGTCGTGTTGTGTAAGACTAACTGTATTTCCCTCCATCCTATCCTGCCCCCCATTGTTTCTATTCTGTCTTTTGACCCTGTCCCTCCCCAAGAGTGTTGACTTCAAATTGCTCCCTCCTCCCATTGCCCTCCCTTCCATCATCCCTCCCTCCCTGCTTATCTCCTTCTCCCCCACTTTCCTGTACTGTAAGATAGGTTTTCATACCAAAATGAGTGTGCATTTTACTCCTTCCTTTAGTCAAATGTGATGAGGGTAAACTTCTTGTTTTTTTCTCAGCTCTCCTCTTTTTCCCTCCTCTAAAAAGTCTCCTGCTTGCCTCTTGAATGAGAGATAATTTACCCCATTCCATTTCACCCTCTCTCCTCCCACTACATTTCTCTCTCACCGTTTACCTTAATTTCTTTTAAGATATGGTCCCATCCTATTCAATTCACTCTGTGCTCTCTGTCTCTGTGTGTGTGTGCATGTGTGTATGTGCGTGCCTGTGTATGTGTGCGCACATGCACGTGTGTACATGTGTGCATGTGTGTGCGTGTGTGTGTATGTCTGTGTGTGGTCCCACCAACTACCCAGATACTGAAAAGTTTTAAGAGTTACAAATATTGTCTTTCCATGTAGGAATGTAAACAGTTCACCTTTGGTAAGTCCCTTATGACTTCTCTTTGCTGTTTACTTTTTCATGCTTCTCATTCTTGTGTTTGAAAGTCAAATTTTCTTTTCAGCTCTGGTCTTTTCATCAAGAATGCTTGAAAGTCCTCTGTTTCATTGAAAGACCATATTTTCCCCTGAAGTATTATACTCAGTTTTGCTGGGTAGGTGATTCTTGGTTTGAGTCCTAGTTCCGGTGACTTCTGGAATATCCTATTCCATGCCCTTCGATCCCTTAATGTAGAAGCTGCTAGATTTTGTGTTATCCTGATTGTATTTCCACAATACTGGAATTGTTTCTTTCTAGCTGCTTGCAAGATTTTCTCCTTGACCTGGGAATTCTGGAATTTGGCCACAATGTTCCTAGGAGTTTCTCTTTTTGGATCTCTTTCAGGTGGTGATTGGTGGATTCCTTCAATATTTATTTTGCCCTCTGGTTCTAGAATCTCAGGGCAGTTTTCCTTGATAATTTCATGAAAGATGATGTCTAGGCTCTTTTTTTGATCATGGCTTTCAGGTAATCCCATAATTTTAAAATTGTCTCTCCTGGATCTATTTTCCAGGTCAGTTGTTTTTCCCATGAGATATTTCACATTCTCTTCCATTTTTTCATTCTTTTGGTTTTGTTTGGTGATTTCTTGGTTTCTCAGAAAGTCATTAGACTCCATCTGTTCCATTTTAATTTTGAGAGAACTATTTTCTTCAGTGAGCTTTTGAACCTCTTTTTCCATTTGGCTAATTCTGCTTTTGAAAGCATTCTTCTCCTCATTGGCTTTTTGAACCTCTTTTGCCAATTGAGTGAGCCTATTTTTCAAGGTGTTATTTTCTTTAGCATTTTTTTGGGTCTCCTTTAGCAAGGTATTGACCTGTTTTTCATGTTTTTCTTGCATCTCTCTCATTTCTCTTCCCAGTTTTTCCTCTACCTGTCTAACTTGATTTTCAAAATCCTTTTTGAGCTCTTCCATGGCCTAAGCCCACTGGACATCCACCTTGGATGTCTGGGATAGGGAGGCCCCGACCTCCACGTCTTTCCCTGATGGCAAGCATTGTACTTCCTCATCAGAAATGAAAGGAGGAAGGAACATCTCTTCCCCAAGAAAGTAGCTTTCTATGGTCTTATTTTTCTTCCCTTTTCTGGGCATTTTCCCAGCCAGTTACTTGACTTCTGAGATTCCTCTCCACCCCCGCCTAGATCTGCCCAGATAGTGCTTGGGGTCTGAGATTCAAATGCTGCTCCCCAGCCTCAGGGCTTTCAGTGGTGGGCACAGCTGCTATTCAATGTGAGCTTAAGTTCTGGTGCTCAGGTGAGGGCAGGGCCGCCTCCCAGGCTCAGTTCCCTCAAGGGGTTTATGCAGAGACCTTCGGTAATGGCCCTGGCCTCCTGCTTGCTCGGGAGGCAGTGGCTGCCTCTGCAGCTCCCTCTGCCACTGCCTCCCGAGGGGGCCGGAGTCATGGAGACACCCTGCTTCCCTCTCAGCCAGCCTGGAAGTCTCTGTCACTGACCTGTAGCGCCTGTGGGTGGAGGGACCTTTGCGGCCGCCAGAGATTCTGTCCCTGAAGCCTGCTCAGATCTGCTCCTCTGGGGCCATGTGGCCAGGGCAGTGCACGGGTGAGCTCCATGTCCGAAGTGCGACAGACCCCTGGGGACGGCTTTCCAGGGCTCTCTGGAACAGAAATCTCTTCCACTGTGTTTCTGCGCAGCTTGCTCTGCTCCAGAATTTGTGGGGAGTTCTTTTTACAGGAAATTTATGGCTGTGGATTCGGAGCTAGCATATGTGAGTCTTTCTACTCCGCCATCTTGGCTCCTCCCCCGGGTCTAGTGTTTTTAAAGGGTCCAAGTGTGTAAAGAGTATGGTGCTGAGAGTTGGGGATGGAAGACACATGAGTGTATGAGACACTCAAGGAATTTGTTACACTTAGAGGAGAGGAGAGACCAAGGGCTCACAGAAGGGACCTCAGAAGACATCTGGTCTAACTGCCTCATGTTACAGAGGAGGAAACTGAGAATACAGGAATGATTTGGATCTATAGCAGCATAATTATAGAGAGCTGGAAGCACCTTGGAGGCCAAGCTCTTCATTTTACCCCTGAGGAAACTGAGGCCCAGGGATTTCTCCAAGGTCATCTAGGCAGTGGGGATCAGAGGTCAAACTCAAACCCAGTATCTCTGATTTTAGAGCCAGTGAATGACTTTTCACTCTTCTCTCATCTGGCTTCCAGGTGTCTCTGAGCTTCCTTGGGTTGGTTCTCAAAAGAACACAGTGCTTCTCTGATTTGTATTCAACCTCTTTCCAGCAGGTGGGCTCTGGCCCCCTCCCTTCGATAATACACACTTACTACTGTGGGAAATCCCTTCACCATTGCTAATCAGGGATTGTCTAGCACTTCGAAGAGCTCATCACCTTTTGCTGCATTATGGTCTGGGCTCCTGACAGTCTGGGAAAGCCCTTCTCAGAATAATGTGGTGTTATTTTTTTTCATTTTGTAAAGATTTATTTGTTTTTAACATCATTTAAAAAATTCTGAGTTTCAAATTCTCTTCCTTCCTCTCACCCCTCCCATCCCAATGGAAATGATAAGCCATGTGATATCAATTAGAATAATGTTTTGAAACACACACATACACACACACACACACACATGAAGGAATGCTAGGAAAACCAGAAATTAGTGACATTACAAATATTGGTTTTTCTTAAGGCATGCTGGGCTTCTTGCCACTGACCTTTGGAAACCCACTGACTCCTTACTCCTCTAGTTTTCCATTGTTTCCCCATCAGTTTCCTTTTAGGACTCTGCTGTCAAGTAGAAGGGCTGGATAAGATCATCTCTTGGGTCCTTCCCATGTGGAAGCTCCCTGGTCTGACTCTGGGGTCTTACCTCTGTCCTGCTCCTTAGCACAAAGTGGGAGTGGGTCTCTCTCTGTTCTGCACTCCAATAACTATCCTCACAGCACTTGTAGGCTATGACTTTGTATCACCATAAGCACAGAAGTGTGGGTTGAAATGCAAGGCAAGGATAAGATCATCTTGGCCTAGGCTCACATTAAAGCTGGGGATTGAGGACACATGGGGAGTTCAAAGCCTTAACCGGCTCCTGCCCCCCTTCCCTTCCCCCTCTTAGAGGATCCCTGAACTAGACCTCAAAGGGGCTGTCACTCAACTCTGACCTGAAACACCATGGCATCCCTTCTGTAGTCTCCTCCTACCCTGACTTTGTCACAGAAGTGATATTTCTATATATTTTACCACTTTTAGAGACAGGGAGCTCACTTCCTATCCAAACTGTTCATTCTAGCTACTGGAAAGCTTCTGTTGGGAAGATTTTCCTGTTGCTGAGCCCAGGCCCTACCATCTGGGGCTGAGGCAAAACCAGCTGTGTGCTTCTAATCAAGAGTCAATGCAAGTAGTTGTGTAAAGGATTCAAATTTTACCCAGGGTTATATTGTGATTCATCCATCCCATGTCCTACTTACTGTTTGACATCAGGTGCAATATCTCCCACTACCGGTTAGAGGTTCAAATCTTTGAAAATCACTCTCTAGAGAGACCAAGTACAGCAGGTTTAGGACTGGCTGGGAGATAAGGGGACCCAGAGCTTTGGGGAGGGGCCACCCTTTAGGAAGGTTTTAGGAAAGCAGACTCTCCTCCAGACTAGTTAGTGCTGTAGAGGGAGTCAGTCCCAGATCTGTGACCTTGGGGAAGCCCCTTTATGTCTCTGGACCTCATCTATTAAATGAGGAATAGTCCTAGATTATTAATCCAGTCCTCTCCTCATTTTACATATCAGGAAACTGAGGCTCAAAGAAGCAAAAGTGACCTGTCCCAGGTCACACAAGCGAGCAACAGAATCCCAAGTTTTTCCTGAGTCCCAGGCCCATGTTCTCTGTCCCACTGACCACCACAGGACCATCTTGGACTGGCATCACATGTATCCTGGCACTTAGGCAAGCATGAAGGGAGAAGGGAGGATGGTGGTGCTACTCCAAGGGTAGGAAA
This sequence comes from Bettongia penicillata ogilbyi, assembly GCA_023548195.1. NCBI lineage: Eukaryota > Metazoa > Chordata > Mammalia > Diprotodontia > Potoroidae > Bettongia > Bettongia penicillata. The sequence goes on along the minus strand of JAJHZJ010000150.1, from coordinate 4,068,369 downwards.
TAGATTATAGCTCAATGGGGAAACTCTCTGGTAGCTAGATAAGCCTTACCTTGCCTTCCCCATATTCCCCAGCCATTGACTTGCCCTTTTCCTATTTTGTCAGAGTTGCCTTCATCTCACTTAGCAGAGAAGGAATTCCTCCCTAGAAATGTTTTCAGGAAGAGTTTCTGCCATTCTCCAGAGTCTTGGTCCCAGTCTAGGGCAGGAGTCAGCCATGGCCAGGAGAAGGGAGTTGGCAAGGGAGGAGGATGCTCAGGAAGAATGGGGAATCAAGGGTGACTGGCAGAAACATTAAGGTCAAAGAACTAAGCCTCTCCTGTCTCCCAACCCCACTTCTTCCCTAGAAGGGTAGGACAATCAGGGCAGTTCTAAATCAATGGACAGGAATCGGGAGTTGTGGGAGGGGAGGGGAATTTTATGAGCTGGTTTCCTAGAGAAGAGGCAAGATGTGTATTTGTAAGGTTAATTTGGTCTTATTTTTAAAGGGGACAGGACTAGAATTTGGAAGGACCTGAGGAACAGCTTGCCCCCTGCTACACCACTTCTGCCATTCTGTTCCATCAGGCTGGCTTGGAGTTGACTTCGTAAGACAGTCATTCATTCTGGAAAATCTGAGCCTCTGGCCCAAGATTCAGCTCTGCCCACCTTGTCCATTTCCCTTCCTTCTCAGCTCAAGGAAGGAGATTCCCTACATCTTGCCTCCTCCCACCCCCAGCCAAGCAGCTGTAGACCCTTCCAGCCGAGGGACACCCTAACTCTAACCCATGCCAAGTTCCACTTCCCCAGGATCTGTCTGGACGAAGCAGCTGGTCAAAAACAAGGTGCCATGGGGGAGGGGATTGAAGGGCAGTCCTTCCAAGGGCTGGGGAGATCAGGGTGAGGGCTTAGAGAAGAGAAAGGAGCCCCGCCCCACACGGAGAGCGAGGGGAGAGCATTCCCGCGCGCTCGAGAATGCAGCCTTCTCGAGTCGCCAGGATCCTCTCCAAGCACCAACCCCATAGGATCCCCTGCCCTTGGACCCTCACCCTACACCCTGTCCGAGGACACCCGCAGCCTACACCCTGGTACACTCACATGGGATATAACGGAGGGCAGAAATGCGCCAGCGATTCTTCTGCTTGAGCGGGGTCCCCGAAGGTTAACATCTAGCACCAACCCAGTGATGGTCACCCAGGGAGGGGTCAGACCCTTCAAATAGATGCTCAGTGTCCCGGTTTACGCTGGGTTCTCACCTCCAACCCCACTCCAGCCCGCCTCTCCGGCGCGTTTCCCCAGTCGAGAACTACTCGATTGGGGAAACACGAGAGAGGGGAGGGGGCGTATCTCAGGGTCGGGCAGGGAGAATTTTTGAAGTCTTTCTTGCAGATGCAAACAGTCAAGGAGAAAACAACCCTTTGGTCACACCCCCATCCTTCTCGAGCCTTTTCCCCAACATCCGCCCATGAACTCTACTTTGCGGGATTCGGACATCCACTGAAGAATTACTTTTAGAATGAGTAAGAATCTGATATTCTCAGGAAGGGGCCGGGGCAAGGAGGAGGGAAGACTATACTCTTGTCTGGATATCAGTCTGCCCCCTGGCCTCCAAAAAGGCCATTTGAAGGGAGAAATCCTAATCAGAGAATATCATAGCATGGAGGGACCCAAGAAACCATTTGGTTTCTTAACCAATGGGGAAACTGAGACCCTGGAATCACTTGGGCAGTAAGAAGCTAAATCTGTCCCTATCCACTAACAGAATCAGCAAATCTCAACTTGACAGGGACCTCATATATCTACTGAAATAAAGTCTTCCTCTGAAACATCCCTGACCCAAAAATGGTCGTTAGTTTCTCTTTGAATTCCCTATGGTACCAACTGGTTCCACTTCTGGACAGCTCCCATGATTGGATTGAATGGATAGGTCCCTCTGCACCTTTCCCCAGTTCCTCCAGGGTCTGCCTCTGGGGCTGAGCAGGACCAGGCTTAATCCTCCTCTGTAGGATAGCCCCTCTGTACCTTATAGGTAAGGTTCAGGTACCATTCCTTGCCCCCAAAGTCATAACTCCTGCGTCTAGGGGAAAGTGGGGAGAAAGAAGAGTTAAAGCAGCATTGACCAAATCAGAGCTGAGATAAAAGAAGGGCAGACATAGTAGGGGATGCTGTCATTAGGAAAATGGCACCAATAGAGCGAAGCAAGAGGTAATAGGGGTAGAGGACACCTAGCCCAAGCTAAAGGGAGAAGAGATAACTAGGTCCCTTGGGGAGCTGGGAGGCAGGTGCTGACTTACTGATCCCAGAAGATGGAAAATCAGTGTGTGTGTGGAGAGGGAAATATCTAAACTACACCAGAATATGGGGGTTGGCGAAGGGGTCATCTCCTGAGAACAGAGTAAAAGAGACAGGGGAGAAGAAATGTAAATCAGATGACAGCTCAGCCTCTTGGCTGCCCTGTAGCTGGTCAGGTGGCCTGTCTCCAGCCCTGTTGTCAAGTCTGCCATACTGTTCACTTAGTAGGGAGGCTCCTCCAGGCCCTCTCTGTCTCTGTCCCAGGGCTGTACTCTGCTCAGGGAGGGTGAGTCAATATGCACTGAGTAAATTTAATGACTTAAAGCTATTATCTGACTCAAGAAATCAGGCTCAGAGAGATACTAAGGCCTGCCCTCAGCCACACAGCCAATTCCCAGCACAGACTGCCAGGGGAATCAAAATGACCTTGGTAGATACATTAGAGGAACTTACCTTTCCCTGCCTTTCCCTTTGGAGAAGGTTAAGGGAACCAGGGCAGCACAGATATGTGGTCCCTTCCTCTTCTAAATCAATGGAGAAGTAATTGGGGGGCAGGGTGAGCTAGTTAACTAGAGAAGAGCCTGTGAATATCTTTTTACTCTCCTCCCATCTGGTCTCAGATGTCTCTGAGCTTCTTGGGCTGGTTGTCAAAGGGACACTGCGCTTCCCTGGTTTGTATTCAGCATCTTTCCAGCAGGTGAGCTTGCCATGGTCTGTGCTCTAATATACAGAGGTTCTAATAATCAGAGGTTCTCCTGTGTGGGAAGCCATGGCTATCTATTATCAAGATAAAGGTCTGAACTGCTGCTGGGAGCAAACATCCTGCCCTTGTAAAATATTTGAAACATCTTGTGTTTATCTTAACCTTACTACCCCTCCCACTGCTGCTTACTGTAAACCCCCTACTCCCTCTTTCACCACTATAATTACTGCTACCCTACCCCTCAATAAATGAGACTTGATCAGAAAGCCTGTCTTGTCTCCATTCTTCGCGTCTCCTGTCCCCCACCCTCTCCTTTCTTCCAGGGTCCGCGATCTTGTCCCGCAGGCCGGGACAATTGGCGCCCAAACGTGGGGCCCGAGTAAGCTTCGGGAGAGGGCTGGCAATTGTTAGATCGTACCTCTGTGATTTAGGCTGCAGCCGAAGATTTCTTGACAGTGGTTGCCACGGGATCGCCTGCCCCGAGGAATTGAGACCTGAGGTAAGTGAGGCGTCTATACAATGGATCAGGACATTAGTGTTCATGGTCAATTTATTGAGGGTCTTAAAGATTCATTAAGGATGCGTGGAGTAAAGGTTAAAAAAAAAAGGATTTGATTCAGTTTTTTGTTTTTTTAAAGGATGTCTGTCCTTGGTTCCCCCAAGAGGGAACGATTGATGAAAGGCGGTGGAGATGGGTTGGAAATTGTCTCAACGACTATTATCAGACTTTTGGTCTTGAAAAAATCCCTATTACCGCTTTCAATTATTGGAATTGTATTAATGATTTACTGTGTACTCACCGCCATGATAAAGATGTTTCCAAAATTATCAAGGAGGGCTCCTCCTTTTTGAAGGGGAGTCTTGGGCGGCCCCAGGTCAGCTCAGAATCCTCTCTCGATCACAAAGAATGTGAACAGGTGGAAAGTTGTGGAAAATGTGATGATGATTCTGTTTCTATCACCATGCCTTTGGAAGATGACCCTAAGCCTCTTGCTCCCCCTCCTAAATGTGCCACTCTTACTGATTGCCCCATGCCGAGCAAAAGAATATATCCCCTTCTTACTAATCTCTCTCCTGGGGACGAATCCCTGGACCCCGCTAGTGCTGCTGACATGTTCCCCCCCTTACAGTATCACCCCCTAGCACTGCCCAAGTCCCGAGGCCTCGATCTTGATACTCAAACCTCCAGTATTTTAGAGGCTACCTTCATGGCACTAAATTTATCCAACCCCCGCCTGGCAGAAGATTGTTGGCTATGTATGACCCTTGGCATACCTATGCCTCTTGCCATTTCCCCTAACAACAGCAACATATCCCATGAGAATTGTTCTCTTGGGATCCCTTTCCGTGTTCAACCCATCAATTTTCCCCCGTCCCCTTGTTTCCAAAGTCTCCCACGCAATGATTCCTATGATATTGATGTTGGTTTTGTCATCTTTGCTAATTGTTCCTCCATAATTAACCACTCTGAGTCCCTCTGTCCCATCCCCGGTCAAGTTTTTGTATGCGGAGGAAATATGGCTTTTCCTGCCCTCCTGACCGATTGGACCCGTCTATGTGTGTTAGCCACCATCCTTCCCGATATTGATATAATTCTTGGAGATGAGCCTGTTCCCCTGCCTAGCCTGGACTATATTACCGGAAGAAGTAAGCGCGTCGTTGTGCTCATCCCTCTCCTTGTTGGGCTCGGCGTCTCTAGCTCCTTGGTCACCGGCACTGCTGGCCTTGGGGTAGTCCTCCACTCCTATACCAAATTTTCCAATCAGCTAATTGATGATGTTCAAGCCCTCTCAGGTACCATCAACGACCTCCAGGACCAGATTGATTCTCTGGCCGAGGTCGTCCTGCAGAATCTTCGGGGCCTTGATCTTTTAACTGCTGAGCAAGGGGGCATCTGCCTAGCCCTGCAAGAAAAGTGTTGCTTTTATGCTAACAAATCTGGTCTGGTCCGCAATAAGATTAAAAGCCTTCAGGAAGACCTGATAAAGAGACACCGAGAACTTTTTGAAAATCCTTTCTGGAGTGGCATGAATGGGCTTCTGCCCTTTTTGCTCCCCTTGCTAGGCCCCATATTAGGTTTCTTACTCCTCCTGTCTTTTGGCCCCTGGTTGTTTCGAAAGCTCACGACCTTTATCAAAGCTCAAATAGACGGCATTCTGGCAAAACGCATTCAGGTACATTATCATCGCCTGGAGACCGGCGATCCTGATCTCTATGTGCAGGTACAGTCCCCTCATGGTGACCTGGGTAGCCAATGACGGGTAAGATTCTTCAAGGATCGGTCAACCTAAGCCAGGGATACAAGCCACCTTTTATCCCCATGACGGGTAAGACCTTTCCCCATAAGGACAATCTAAGACAGGCACAGGTCCAGGGACAGTACCTTGTTTTATATAAGAGAAAAGGGTGACCTGTGGGAAGCCATGGCTATCTATTATCAAGATAAAGGTCTGAACTGCCGCTGGGAGCAAACATCCTGCCCTTGTAAAATATTTGAAACATCTTGCGTTTATCTTAACCTTACTACCCCTCCCACTGCTGCTTACTGTAAACCCCCTACTCCCTCTTTCACCACTATAATTACTGCTACCCTACCCCTCAATAAATGAGACTTGATCAGAAAGCCTGTCTTGTCTCCATTCTTCGCGTCTCCTGTCCCCCACCCTCTCCTTTCTTCCAGGGTCCGAGTTCTTGTCCTGCAGGCCGGGACAATCCTGCAGTTACTATTGTGGGAAATCCCTTCCCCATGGCTAATCAGGTATTTTCCTGCCTTCTAAGTGCTTGCTCCTCCTTTTTCTGGCTGGTAAATTACTCATTTATTTCATCTACATAATGCTTTTCAAAAGTGCTTTCACAAGTACTACACAATATTTCATGGAATCGCAGAATTAGAATGGGAAGGGATGACCTTGGGCATCTAGTTCAAACCATATACAAAAGGAATTTACACTGTAACATCAACTAGGGTCATTGGGTTTTCCTTGAAAATTTTTAAGGAGAGGGAACAGCTCAGATGGCTAAAATAGTTTTTTTCTGATACCACCATGAATTTACTTTTTGGCAATTTCTCCCCATTGCCCCACGTCTGTCCTCTGAGGCCTTTGACATACATGGTCTCATTTGATCCTCAAAGTAATTCTGAGGTATGGAGGGTAGGTCTTATCTCTGTTTATACAGAGGCAGAAAGTGAAGCAGAGGGATACGTGACTTGTGGAATGTAACAACTCATTACTGGCAGAATCCAGACTAGAATGAAGGTAGAATATAGAATGAACTATATCTAGTTCAGTGCTCTTTTCAAGATCAACAGAGAACAGCGAAGAACAGATGGGAGAAGGCATGTGAGGTTTGTGTTCCACCTTTATTCCATGCCTAGGACACTGCCTTTAACCTGTTTGCTTTTGTGGGGGCTATATTCTAGGCAGATGGGAGAAGGGATTGTGCAGAGGTCACATCTGAATTAGTAGAAAGTGAAGAAGGTTATGCTTTGAGCAGTCATATCCATACAATTAACGCAATCAAGTAAAACTCTGTGGCCAAACCTACCACATAGAAAGCTGAACAGTGCCCTTTCACAATATTTCCTTTCTTTTTCCTCTTCACTCTAACTTCCATTATTCAGGGCTTGTCTACTTTTCTGGATTATGTGTGTAGGACAGCCTGGCGGGCACCAAGGTCCCCTTCCCAGAAAAATGCACTCTTGTCAGTGCTGTTTTTAATTTCATCAAGGTCTTATTTCTTCAAAATTGGTTTTAGTATGCATTTTTAGAAATTTTGAGTTTTAAATGCTGTCTTTCGCTCTCACCCTTCCCCTACCCATTGAGAAGGCAAATAATATGGTATAAATTGTAATAATGTTTTGAAATATTAAAAAAACCAGGGAGGTATAATAAGAAAAGCCGAAGTTAGTGACAATAAAGATGTTGTTTTTGGCTATTGTAAATCTATCCCAGTTGGAGAATCCCTGTCCTTGAAAGTCTTAATGACTTTCATCCTTTGATAGGATGATTGAAGTGAAGGGACTTATCCAGAGTCACTCAGCCATCCTTTCCAACTCCAGACACAGCCCTCTGTCTCCCAGACCAGAATAACAATGTCAGCTGTTATCATCATCAGCACTTTTATTAGTCGTAAGACAAACCCAAGAATCAAGAAGAGGTCTGAGGCCGTCTTGATTGAAGGGGTCAGTTGAAGGGTAACATTCTAAGCTTGAAGTCTTGAGTAATTTCCTAGAAATTGATTGTTTGCCAGTTAAGATGATTAGGGAGAGTGAACTCAGAGCCTCCAGGCAGCTTCACCTTAAAGTGTTTCCTTTTAAAAGTTATCTAAACCTGAGTGGGGAGAGGGTAGAAAGAGATGAAAACAGAACCGTGGTTTGGAGATAGGAAGAACTGGGTTCAAAATGCACATCAAGACACTGTGTGACCTTGGGCAAATCATTTCTTGATTCTGAGCCTCAGTTTCCTCCTCTGTAAAATGAGAGGGTCAGACCAGATGGCCCCTATAGTTCTCTCCAGCTCTACATCTAGGGACCTAGTATATGTCCTGGGATATCCCAGAATCTTCTCTTATCCTGTTGGGGCCCCAGCCCTTCACAGCTCCCTCCTTTTCTCCCCAAACTCTCCCCAGCTCCAGGAGTGCTGCCCTTCTTTCCATTGACCTTCAGAAACCCACTAATCCCTTTCTCTTCAAGCTTTTGATCTTCTCCCCATCAGAGTTTGCTTCCAGGACTCTTCTGTGAAGTAAAAGGACTGAATGAGATCATCTCTTGGGTTTTTGTCAGGTGGAACATTCCATGCTCTGATTCTGGGCTCTTACCTCTGTCCTGCTCCCTGGCACAAAGGGAAACTTTTTCACTCTCATTTTGTTGCCCCAGATGTAATCACTCCTGGAGTTGTAGGTGATGATTTTGCTATCTTTCACATGTTTGAAGTGTGGGTTGAAGTGCAGGGCAGCTTTAGCTAAGTCCTTGCCCAGTTCAATTCTAAAGCTGGAAATGGAGAGCAGATCCCCATCATTGCCATGAGTCCCAGAGCCTTGGATACCCACCACTCAGAGAATGCCTCAACTAGAAGACCCCAAAAAGGCTCTCACCCAGTCCTACCCTGAAGTACCATGGCTTCTCTTCTGTAGTATCCCTCCTGTCTCCACCCAGTCTCACGAGTGACCATGGTACATATTTTACTACCCCAGAGACAGGGAACTCACTACTTATCCAAACTGCCTTTTCCAGCTACTGGGAAACATGTACTGAAAGATTTTCCTGATGTTGGGTTTGAGCTCTGCCATCTAAGGATAAGGCCAAACCAGCTTGGTGCTTTTGATCAGGGGTCACGTGCAAACAGGTTGTAAAGGATGCAGTTCTCAATCATGGCTAAAGTTTGTCCCATCCTTCTCATCTCCACTTACTGCTTGGCATCAGATGGAATATCTCCCACTATTTTTATGGAGCTACCAGGTTGGAGATCCAAATCAGTGTCAAGCATTTCCTGAAATGACCAAGCACAGCAAGCTTAGGGCTGCCTTGAGACCTGAGGAGACTGAATTTCCAGCTGGGAAGGGGCCATACTTCAGGAAGGTTTTAGGAAAGCAGACTCCCCAGGCTAGTTAGTGTTGAAGTGGGAGTCAGTCCCAGCTCTGTGACCTTGGGGAAGCCCCTTCATGTCTCTGGGCCTCAGTTTCCCTATCTGTAAAATGAGAAACTAGCCTAGATGATTGATCTAGTCTACTCATTTTACAGATCAGGAAACTGAGGCTCAAAGAAGCAAGAAGTGACCTTTCTCAAGTCAAATGAGCAACAGAATCTAAGTTTTTCCTGTGTCCTAGGCTCATGGTCTCTCCAACCCAATGTTTGCCCCAGTGCCAACTTAGGTTTGAATTATATGTGTCCTGGCACTTGAGCAAAGATAAAGGGGGAAGGGAGAACAATGGTGTTACCCCATATGTAGGAGATAGACTGAAGCTCTCTGGTAGCTAGGCAAGCCTTACCTTGCCTCCCCCACATTCCCCAACAATTGTCCTTCCTCCCCTCATGCTCCCAGAGCTACATCTGCTCACTAAATAGGGAAAGAATTCCTCCCCAGAAATATTTTCAGAAAGAGCTTTCCCCACAGCCTAGGGCCAAGTCTTGATCCCAATCTTGGGAAGAAGCCAGCCATACCCAGAATAAAGGGAATTGGCAAGGGAGAGAGAGGTTCAGAATGAATGGAGAATCAAGGGTTACCTTGACAGAAACTCTAAGGTCAAGAAAGTTAACTTCTTCTGGGTCTCAGCCCTTTGGGAGAAGGCTAAGGGAACCAGGGCAGCAGAGATGTAGGGTCCCTTCCCATTCTAAATCAACGGAGAAGTAATTGGGGGGCAGGATGAAGGGAGTCTTCACTGGTTTCCCAGAGTAGAGGGAAATAGTCTATTTTTGAGATCATTTGGAAATTACTTTTAAAACCCAGGGGACCAGAATTAAGAAAGACCTGAGGGATCATGTGCCCCTATGTCCTCCCTGATCTGCCATCTCCTTCCTCCTCCCTTTCCAATGGAGCCTCCTCAGCCTGGACTCTTTCTGTACCAACCTGGCGGGCTGGAGTTAACTCTCTAAGACAGTCATTCATTCGGAAAGGTCTGATCCTCTGGCAGAAGATTCAGTTCTACCCACCCCAGACCTCCACCTTGCCTGTTCTTCACTCTCGACTGGAGGAAGAGTATTCTCCCACATCCTTTCCCCACTCCCACAGCAATGTTGCCCCTCAGAACCAGGGGACACCATAACCTTAATCCCCGTCAAATCCCACTTCCCCCTTACTCGTCCCTCCCCAGATTCTCTCGGGATTTAGCAGACTTTCCAAGACAAGGTGCAAGGGGTGGACATAGAAGGGAAAGTCAGTCAGTTCGAGGGCTGAGAAGGGAGGTCAGGGTTGGGGTTAGAGAAGAAGAGAAAGAAACCCCAGCCCTTAGAAATAACGAGGTTACAGCATCCCCGCCTCCTCCCAACACACCCTTCCCCAGTCTCCTCGATTTTTTTCCAAGCCTCAACTCCAGGAATCCCCAACTCTTAGACCCTCAGTCCATCCCCTGGACAAGATTCCCCTGCCAATACCTTGGCCATGACGGAAGGTGAGAAATGCTCCTGTGATTCTCCCGGCTGCTCTGGGTGCCAGAAGGATAACGTCCAGCTCCCACCGGTAGATAGTAACTCCGGGAGGTGGCGGGCAGTTCAAATAGACTGTGGGTCTCTCGGCTTCTCTTGAGTTCCCACCCCCAACCCCATCCCAGCCCTCCCCCCTTACACTTCTCGTCCATACGGAGCAGATAAGGAAAGAGGGCGGTATCCCAGGGGCTGGACCGGACGAATTTTTGATGTCTTTCTTCGAGGGACAGCCAATCCTGGAAAGCAAAACCGTTGTCATACCCCCTTCACGTCAAGCTCCGTCCTTTTCTAGGCTTTTCCCCAACATCCAAACCCCCAAAACTCTCCTTTGGGGTGGGGTTGGGGAGAGTAGTAGATTGATTGAGGGATTCCATTGAAAACTACTTTTAGAATGAACATGAATATGACATTCTCAGAAGGTTAGGTGGAGAGATTGGTCTGGATGAAAGTCAGCCCCCTGGTCTCCAAAGGGTCCATGTGAAGGAGGAAATCCGAATCAAAGGATGTTGTAGCGTGGAGGGAACCTAAGAACTCATCTGGTTTCTTAACCAGTAGGCAAACTGAGCTCCTGAGTTAACTTGGGCAGCGAGAAGCTGAGCCAGGCGTTGTTCCCAGGTCCTCTTATCCCGCCTCTTCCCTACAACCTCCAGTCCAATACTCTTTCCACCATATAACACGGTTAAATATCCATGTTTTATTAACAGGGAAAATGAGACTCAGGGTAACTTACCTATGTTACCAGAGAGCAGCTTACGTAAGAGGGTGGTTTACTGAGTTTCAGGTGGTTCCTTGAAGAAAGAGGTGGGCAGGAGGAGGGAACTGAATCAGTGTGGTAGCCCTTTGCTATGAGCAATCAGTGGATCTCTCCAATGTCTTTGGACATCTCTGCCGGGGTTTGCGGTTGCTTCCAGCCTCATTGAGCCCCTTTGATGTCCCCAATCCTCAAATTTAAAAGGAGAGAAAGGCTGGCAATGTGCCAGAAGCTGAGCTTTTGGTTTTCTGCCATGCAATCAAAAAGTATGTTGGTTGGTTCTTGTCCTTCATTCTCTAAGAGGAGCAAATTGTCATCACTATGATAAGTCGTTTCAGTGTGTCCAGCTGTGGCTGATCGGAACAATACGAGCTCGGAATGCTCGATCACAGACTGGGCACAGATAGTCCATGTGAACATTTTGTTTTCTTTGAGCTGTTTCAATTCTGCTTTGCTCATAGAGTACAGCACCTTTTCTGATGTGGGCATGCCATGCTGAGCAGTCCTGGGCCAGTGTCTCCCATGTCACACAATCAATTCCAAAGTTCTTTTATGAGACCAGAGGAAGGTAGACTGAGATTTCTCAGAAAACCCTGCTAAACCAGCTCAAGGAAGGGAGAGGCAGGGACCCCAGTGAACCCCCTGATGATACCAGAGAATGGAACCCAGGCTAAGGGCCCAGAGAAGACTTTGACAAAGCCTCCCCTTTGACATTCATACACCCATTCCCTGATTACGAGACTCAATGAAACAGAGGTACAAGATCAGAATTTAGGGGGTCTTGAGATTCTATTGAACCAAAGTGGGATTGTTGAGGGAGGAGAGGAGGGAGCATGAGCACCCCCCCCTTGCAGGGAAAAGAAGAAATCATATTTTCTCCATCTTCCATACCCTTACACTCATGCCTCTTGTTCCTCTGATGAGAGGAACCTGAAGGCCTGGACCTAAAACTCTATCTCTTCAATTTTCTGCTCCTCAGTTTCCTCACCTGTAAATTGGAATCTTAATAGAATTAAAAGTAGGACATCATAGTCCATAGAGATCCACTCTCTCAAAGTCAAAAAGAGATGGATTCAAATTCCACCTCCCAAGTCACCCAACTCCTCAGTGCTTGATAGGAGTCCTTAACCTGAAATTCACAGAACTCCCTGGGGTCCATGGAGAGATGGTGAGGGGTTTATGAACTTGGAGAGGAAAAAAAAATTGCATCTTTATTTTCACTAAACTCAAACTGAAATGCCCTATTTCTTTCTACTATTAAAAACACCACATTTTTCTCAGAAGGGCTCCACTAGACTACCCAAGGGGGTCAATGACACAAACTAGTCAAAGGACCTCTGCTCTAAGACTCTAAATTTCAGAAAAGGTGCTGACTTTATTTGGCGGGGAGTTTGCTCACCTGGAAGTTCCCTGTGCATACGGTATGATACAAAATCTGGTCACTGTCCCTATCTCCTTACAGAATCATCAAATCTGCTCTTGTAAATCTATTTAAATGAAATCTTCTGAAACACTCCCTCAAATAGTCATTAAGCTCCCTTTGGAGACTCCAACAATGGGAAAATCACTCCCTATGGCATCAACTGGTTCCACCTCTGGACACCTCCCATGGTTGGATTAAATGGACCTCTGCACCTTTCCCCAATATTTCCTGGTTCTGTCTCTAGGGCTGAGAAGAGACCTGGCTCAATCCTCTCCTGTATGACAGTCCCTCTGTACTTGCAGGCAAGGTTCAGGGACTCAAACTAGACACCTCTTCTCCCACCATCTACCTCAAGGGTAAGAGAAGCACTCCATAAGCTTTGGAGAAGTTGGAGAAACAGAAACCATGATTCCCAGGCAGAGGGAGCTCCCAGTAGTGAGCAGGGCAGAACAGACACAGCTCCCCTCCTTCCAAGGCCCCCAACAGCCCTAAGTGCCTCACATCCTGAGCCTGATTCCAGCCCCTTAGTCTCCCCCACAGTCCTGACACCACTCCACTCTCCCACCCCCTGCACTCTTAGCTGTGTGACCCATGGGCAAGTCATATCTCCACTCTGAATCTCAGTTTCCTCCTTTGTAAAAAGCAGATAGTCATCCTTGCACCAAATCCCTTCCTCATTGTTACAGGTGAAAGATGAAATGACTGAGAAGAGAAAGGTTTGGTCTTCCAAGCTTACTGACTTATTGAATAATGCCTGGCAATTGCCCAACAAACCCTAACCCTTCCTCACCTTAGGATTGCACCTCAAATACAGGGAGAGAGAAATTTTATAGATGAAAACAATTAATGAAATGAGGCTGATTGATTAAATGGAAACAATACAATTTAGGTAATTCGATTTCTCATTCCCCTTCAGTTTCCTGAATTCCCAGAAAGAGGTATTCCGTTCCCCCCAAATGTCTTTACACAACCAAAGGAATGTGGAAAAATAATGGACTGGTCAGTCCAGGGTCACTTTTCAGATGAGACACATGGTTGCTTCAGATGTAGAATTTAGGAAAACTCCTTGCATCAGTCTTTGGATTTGACCAGATTTCTGGTCAGCATAACTTAGGTCCTGAATTCAGGGTCTCAGCAGAGACAGGTGATCCTTCTTCCCAACCAAACAGGGCTAGGTTCAAATAATACAATAAGGTTATCTCCCAATTCCCTCAATTGAAAAAAAAGAAATTCTTTCCCAAGAAAGAATTTGGATTAGACACATAATTGAAGAGAAATGGAACTGGGCTAGCTTCAGCATTAAATCTCAAGATGGAGTCAGTGTAGTTCACTCAATTCCCACAATTAATCCCCTGCTGTCCTAATTCTCTCAGTCCCCTCAATGTCCCCTTTTGATTCATGATAGAGTGGAAAACTCACTCCTCCTCTGGATCACTTATATCTAAATTAAATCCATAAGGGTTTTCATAAATATATAATCAGAATTTCCTAAGTCAGCTTGCAGATTGAACTACTTAGAAGGCATACAATGGACTCATTCTGAGAAGGGAGATTTATATATCACCAAAGTAACCGAGAAAAGTTCAACATAAAGACAAACTTCATGAAACAGAAGGTCAAAGGAAAACAATAATGATCATCAGTATTAACTAAGACCAAGTTTCCTTGTACCCTAGTGACCTACTCCCATCATCCACTTAATCAGCATATTCTGAATCCAGATGCCTCCTATAGCTCTCTGGTGCCAGCAAATATCTTCCCTTGGACATTCTGGAACATGTCTCATTCTCAGGGCAGTTCTGAAGGGGGCTCTGTTTCTCCAGTTCCATATCACTTCTAGAAGGTTCCTAGAGAATTCTGCTAAAATCTGCCAATAACAAAACTTCACACAATCTAGTACAGTCTCTTAAATTTGGTTCTCCTGACCTGCAACTTCAAAGAATTTCAGTTTTTATATGCCACTTGCTGTTTCTTTCTTTACCTAAATCCTGTACCAGATATAAGAATATTTTAAAATATTTCATGAGTGTTTGACTTGTAAAATGAACTAGTCTGTCTTTTCAAATTATCAAACAGATGCATTCAAAATGGGGAAATAGTGCTGTTTGGAGGGAAGTACTTTGCAGACTTTAACTCCCTCTAGAAATAGGAGATGGCCAGATGGACTATTTGTGCTTGAAGAGTGGCAGAGCCTTTTCAGCTTGTATTGGTCAGTACAGGCACAGGTGGACACAATGTTCTTTGACCTCAGAATAGTTTTGTCACTTTGTTTTTCTTCAAGAAGGAAACACCACAACCATCCAGGGGAGGAGGTACCTTTGGGAGTCCAGAGCCATGAATCTGAGACTTCTGTTCCCCTTCCAGAGTCATGATCCCCATTTTACAGAAAAGGAAACTGAGATTTGGTGTGAGCAAGTGACATTCCTGGGTCACACAGTTGAAGGGCATGCCTGGATTGTGAACCAGGTCTCTCCTGCCTTCTCCTTCCTTACAGATGAGACAGGGCAACCACAGGGAGTATGGGAGGTCACCCACCTTTTCCTCCAATAAATATGCTCTCTCTGAAGGAGGCATTGGGTGACCTGTCCTGGATCTGCCCAGCCTACCTAGGATGGCCGCTAGAACCTCACTAATGCTGGATCTCCTGTCAGGAGTCAGGTTATTCAGACCTGAGATCCAGCGTCCCTGCCGACAACCCCACCTTCCTTTAAGGTTCTAGTTAATTCCCTCTGCCTCTCTCAAATCTCTTCCTCTTCAGGGTTTTCCAGCATTTTGGGGCAATGGGGTGACAGTTTTAGGCCAGACACAGGTCATCTGAGTATGGGCAGGATAGCTCTCAGGAAAGCTTCCATTCCCAAGGGATGGACATGGACAGATACACAGGTTTATTCAGTTCCATGTTCCTGGGGTGTGGGGGAGAGGGGAGTTGGGTATATTTAGAGGGGCCATGATGACCCCTCCTGGAGCATTCTAAGGTCTTAAAATAAATTCATAAATAAACCAGTCCTGGGGCAGGGGGATAAGCACATCAACAGTCCCAGGGAAAGAGATGGAGGATCCCACCATGTCCATAATAGCCCATGCAGAGCAAGGTCCTCTTTCCACTTAAAATCTGGGCAGGAGCCACATGACACCTCCAGTGGGCTCTCAGGGCCCAATGGATTCCAATATTCTGATTGGTCCTTTAGGAGATAGCACTCTATGATACACAATGGGTGATATTCCAGTACTTTGGACCAGGATGATTGGCTCAGTTGAATCCAAGGCACCAAGATCAACACACTGGAGGGATGTGTGTATATGGGAGAGGGGAAGTTTCTGAACCAGATAGAACAAGGGGGTTGGGAATTATGGTACAGTGATCCAAGAAAGGGACCCTTAGGTTCATATAGTCAGAGTTGGAAGGGGACTTAGAGGTCATTTAGCTTGACATACTCATTTTTAAAGAGAAGGAAACTGAGGCACCCTGTTCCCCCAGAGTTGTAGCTCCTGGGACTGGAAGAGAAAGAGTAGGGAGAGAGAAGTTAAAACAGCATCAACAGAGTTAGAGGTGAGAGAAAGGGGAAGTGGTGGCTGATTGGAGGGGTAAAGGGAGGGGATGCTGCCATCATGGGAATGGTATCTAGTAGAGGGAAGCTCTGGAGGTAATAGGGGGCTAAAGAGAGAAGGGGTAACTAGGTCCCTAGGGGAACTGGGAGGCAGGTCATGGCCTACTGATTCCAGAAGATGGAGAAACTCTCTTTGTGTGTGTGTGTGTGTGTGTGTGTGTGTGTGTGTGTGTGTGTGTGTGTGTGTGTGTTGGGGTTTGGGAGGAGGGAAATTTCCAAATTGGACCAGAATATGGGGATTGGGGAAGGGGTCATATCCTGAGAACAGTGTAAAAGAGACCAGGAGAAGAAATGGAAATCAGATGACAGTCCATCCTCTTGGCTGTCCTGAAGAAACCGGCCTACCATCAGCCTCACTGCCAATTCCCAGCACAGATTGCCCTGAAACCTGACTTGCACCTTTAGACCTCCAGGAATCTAGAGGTTTTTTCTACCCAGGCCTGGACGTTCCCCCTCATTCCTCTCTCTGATACAGGGCCAGCCTAGAGTGATTGATCATCCCCTTCTGCTGTGGGGAGCATGGATGTGGTGAGTGGGCCTCTTCCAGTCAACCAGGTGTAGAGCCAGGATTAGACCAAGGAGTGGTAAGACCATCTCTGAGCATGCACTGTGGAGACCCTGGCCTCTCTTTCAGAGGACATGCAATATCCTTTGTCCGTTACCTGTGAACTCATTCTGTGGTGATAAAAAGCTTTTGAATTGGGAGCTGAACCAGAATGAGTTATTCTTACAAATGTTTGAAAGCTGATTTCTTTCTTCCCTGACTAGTAGGAAGAAATTCTGAGTTTTATTATACTTTAGAGGAGGAGAGGAGAGATCATGGGCTCACAGAAGGATCCTCAAAGGCCATCTGATCCAATTTCCTCATGTTACAGAGGAGAAGCTGAGGGCTGGGGAATGACTTGGGCTTATAGAAGCATAGTTGTAGAGAGCTGGAAGGACATCACCATGATAAACTGAAATTTCAGTGTGTCATACTATGGCTATCAGACCAATACAAGCTCAGAATACTCTACCACAGGTTGGGCACAGATAGTCCATGTGGATATTTGGGGTAGATGTCACAAATTTGCGCACCCTGCCATCTGGGGCTGAGGCAAAACTGGCTTGGTTCTTCTAATCAAGGGTCAAGTGCAAGCACGTATGTAAAGGATTCAGCTCTCACCCAGGGTTACATTTTGTCTCATCCTTCCCATCCCTCACTTACATCATGGCATCCGCCCATATAAATCCCTTTATTTTTATATGAACTCCAGGTTGAAGGCTCAACCCTTTAAGATGAATTTCCTGAGGAGACCAAGTAGAGTAGGGTTAGAGCCGACTGGAAGCTGAGGTGACCCAGAGCTTCCAGTTGGGGAGCAGCCACTCTCTAGGAAGGTTTTAGGACATCAGACTCTCTCCCAGGCTAGTTAGAGCTGAAGTGAGGGTGAGTTCAAACTCTGTGAGTCTCAGCACTGTGTGGGTCATGTCTCTGGGCCTCAGTTTCCCCATATGTTAAATGAACTATCCTAGATGATTGATCCGGTTCTCTTCTCTTTAAACAGATAAGGAAATTGAGGCTCAAAGTAGCAAGGAGGGAACCTGTCCCAGGTCACACAAGTGAGCACTAGAATCAGAACTTGAATCCAAGTTTTTCTTGGTTTCCAGGGTCATGCTGTTTTCTGTCACACTTATCTATCCAATAGCTGTCTTTGACTAGCATCATATCTATCTTGGCACTTGGGCAGGAATGGAGGGGGAGGGAAGAAACTTGGTGCTACCTCAAGGGTAGGAGATAGACTATGGCTCAATGGGGAAAATCCCTAGTAGCTAGGTAAGCCTTACCTTGCCTTCCCTGTTTTCCCCAGCCATTGTCCTGCCTTCCTCATTCTCTCAGAACTGCCCTCATCTCACTGAACAGGGAAGAAATTCCTCCCCAGGAAAATTATCAGAGACTTTTCCCCATACCCCCAGAGCCAAGTGTTGGTTCCAATCTAGGGCAGGAGCCAGTTATGCCCAGAAGAGAATTGGGCAAGGGAGGGAGAAGTTCTGAAAGAATGGGGAATTAAGGGTGATCTTGGCAGAAACTCTAAGGTCAAGAATTTAAGTTCTCCTGTGTCCCAACCTTTCAGGAGAAGAGTAAGGGAACCAGGGCAGCAGGGGTGTGGGGTGCCATCCTCTTCTACATCCATGGAGAAGTAATTGGGGAGGGAAATCTATGAACTGGTTTCCTAGAGAAACAGCAAGAGGTGTATTTGTGAGGTTAATTGGGTCTAGCTTTTAAAGGGGGAAGGACTAGAATTTGAAAGGACCTGAGAACCCACCTGTCTTCTGCCCCACCCCACTGACTGTCTTGGGTCTTCTTTTCCATTGGAGCCTTCTCAGCCTGAACTCTTTCGGTATCATCAGGCTCGGTTAGCGTTAAATCCGTAAGACAGTCCATGAAAGTCTGGAACTCTGGCTGAAGATTCATCTCTGCTCACCTCGCGCCTTTCCCTTCCTTCTCAACTCGAGGAAAGGGATTCCGGCCACATTCAATCCCCGCCCCATACTCAGGCCGATGTAGCCCCTCACAACCATGGGACACCCTAACTCTAATCCATGCCAAGTTCCACTTCCCCCTGCTCTCCCTTTCCCCTTCCCCCGGATTTGTCTGTAATTACCAGCTTGTCAAAGGCCTTGCATCAGTAGCCCTTTGGAGCCCACAGCTTCAAGGTCGGGTTTGGGGAAGGGGGTGTAATGGGAGGGGCAACCCTCGTAAGGACTGGAAAGATCAGGAAAGAGGAAATGACAAAGGTATCCTCCATCGCCTCCCATCTGGAGAGGAATGGTAGAGCAATCCCATCCGTTCGGAAACTCACCGCTCTCGAGTCTCCGGAATCCCCTCCAAATACCAGCCCCACAGGATCCCCAACCCTTGGACCCACAGTCTACACCCTGGCCAAGGACACCCGCAGTCGGGTCCCCGGAGCACTCACTTGGGACATAACGGCCTTTGAGAAATGCTCCTGCAGTTCTCCTGACTGGACACGGAAGGATGATGTCCAACTCCAACCCAGAGATGGTAACTCAGGGAGGTGCCCCTTCAAACAGACTGTCAGGCTCCGGACTTTCCTGAGTCCACGACAGCACCCCACCCCAGCCCCGCCCCCTCGAACTTTTCGCCAAGCTGGAGGTGCCAAAGGGGAGGGGCCGCATGTCAGGGACTTGGCCCGTGGAATTCTTGAAGTCTTTGTGGGAAGGTCAGTCAATCAAGGTGGAGACAACCCTGTGGCTACACCCCCTTCTTCTCAAACGCCATTCTTTTTATCCTTTTCCCCTGGTCTTCTTCGTCAACGAAGGATGAAAACACAATATCCTTTCCCCCACATCAACCCATAAACTGTACTTTAGAGGATGAGTTTGGGACAAGTGGTAGAGAGATTGGGAGAACCAATGAAAAGCTAGTTGAGAATGAACACGAATCTGATATTGGTGGGACAGAGGCTGGGGGCCATACTCTGGTCTGGGTGAGACCTTGGCCTCCAAAGAGTCGATTTGAAGGGGCACATCCTAATTAGAGGATGGCAAAGCATGGAGAAACTTATGAAAGCAAGTGGTTTTTTAACAAGTGTGGAAATGAAGGCCCAGGGGTAACTCGGGCCTGAGGAACTGAGCCAAGACTGATCCCAAGAATAGTGGTTTTCCACTAGGTCCCAGGATAGGGGTCCTAGGACATCTGTGACATACCCTCTTCATGGACACCCACCCCTCCCCTGACACACTGAGACCAATGAAACAAAGGTGCAAGGTCCAAAGGTTCAGGCTCCTGTGGTACCATTAAACTAAAGGGGGTGAATGGTTGATAAAGAGAGCATGAGGAGACATGAGCTACCTGAAGGAAAAGAAGTGATCTTTTCTTGCAATCTTGCCACCTCTTTTACCTCTGCCTCTTGTTCCTCTCAGGACCTACAACTGCAAGTCACTTAAATCCTCTGATCCTCAGTTTCCTCAACTGTGAATTGACATCCTAGGACATCATAATCCATAGAGATCCACTCCCTCAATTTCAAGGAGATCTGGATTCAAATCCTATCTTCCAAGTCAGCTGACTGTTCAGTGCTTGAGATCACTCTCTAAAATAGGGGTTCTTAACCCAGGGTTCACATCTCCCTAGGGACCATGGATAGATTACAAGGGGTTTGTAAACTTGAGGAGGAAAAAAAGAAATTGCATCTTTATTTTAACTTAACCCTAATGAATTGTACTATTTCCTTCTACTATGAAAAAAACCACATTTTTTTCAGAAGGGTTTCATCAGACTGCCCAAGGGGGTCAATGACACGAACTAGTCAAAGGACCTGTGCTCTAAGACTCTGAGTTTCAGAGAAGTTGCTGACTTGTATTGATGCCGGGGGGACAGTGGGAGAGTTTGCTCAACTTCCCTATACATATAGTGTCATCAGAAATCATGTCCCTGTCCTAATCCCCTAGCACAGTGATCAAATCTGCTCTTGGAACTGACCTCAAAATCTATTTAAATATAATCTTCTTCTGAAACACTCCCCTAAATGGTCATTAAATTCCCTTCGAAGACCTCCAACAATGGGAAAGCTACTCCCTATTGCACCAACTGGTTCCACTTCTGGACAGCTCCCGTTGTTGGTTTAAATGGACAGATCCCTCTGCACCTTTCCCCATTTCCTCCTGGTTCTGCTTCTGGGACCGAGCAGCACCAGGTTCACTTCTCTCCTGTGGGAGAGCCCCTATGTACGTGCAGGCAAGGCTCAGTTACCCAAGCCCCAAACCTCTAACTATTCCTTCTTCCACCATCCATCTCAAGGGTAAGAAAATCACTTCATAAGCTTTGAAGAGGTTGGAGAAACAAAATCCATGATCCCCAGGCAGAGGGGGCTCCCAGCAGTGATCAGGATAGAACAGATACAGCTCCCTCCTCCCAATCCTGCCCCCCTAACCCCAAGTACCTCATGTCCTGAGCCTGATTCCAGTCCCTTTATCTCCTCTACAATCTTGGCACCGCTCCACTCCACTCCCTGCACTGTTAGCTATGTGACCCATGGGCAAGTCATATCTCCACTCTGAATCTCAGTTTCCTCCTCTATTAAAAGGAGATAACAATCTATTCACCAAATCCTTTCTTAGTTGTTAGGGGTGAAAGATTAAATGATTGAGGAGACAAAGGCTTGGTCTTCTAAGCTTATCCATCTATTAAGCAATGCCTGGCAATTGCCAACACACTAGAACTGGACCTTTTCCTCCTATTAAGACTTCACCCCAAATACATGGGGATACAGATTTTTGTACATGGAAAATAATTAATCAAATTAAACCAATTAATTTAAAAGAATTAATACGATATTAGGTAACCTGATTTCTAATTGGAGGAAATATTAGGAACTCTCCAACTTGGGAAAGGAAGAGTCAACAGGTGCTATTCCATGAATTCAGAAAAAGAGGTGTCCCACTTCCCCAAAGTGTCTTTATACAATCAATGGAGTGTGGAAACATTAACTAACTGATCAGTACAGGTTGCTTGAAACACAGAATTGTGGAATCTTTGGATCTGACCAGGTTTCTGGTCAGAAGAACTTGGGTCCTTTGTGAAGGGTCTCTAAACAGAGGGGAAAGATAGCCCCCCTCACCAGTCATGCTGATTGTGTTCAAAGTCAGGGCTGTGTTCAAATAATACAATAAGGCTTTCTCCCAATTTCCACAGTTGAAAAAAGTTTTGTCCCAAGAAAGAATTTGCTCTTGACCCTTAATTAAACAGAAAGGGAACTGGGCTAGCTCTAGAATTGAATCCTAAGATGATGTCAGTATAGTTCACTTAATTCCTAGAATAAATCAGTTGATGTCCTAATTCTCTCAATATCCCCTTTTGTTTGAGTAGAAAACCCACTTCTCCCCTGAGTCATTTATCTACAAGTTAAATCCATAAGAATTTTAATAAATCAGTAATCAGAATTACCTGTTAGGTTACACATTGAACTAATTTAGAAGGCATGAAATGTACTCATTTTGAGAAGGGATATTTACCTGTCAAGAAAATGTCAACATAAATTCTAACTTCATGAAACAGAAGACCAAAGCAAAAAAAAAAAAATATGATCATCAATATTAAGTAAGCTCTAGTCTCCTTGTATTGTAGTAACTCACTATCAATATCCACTTAATTAACACACATATTTTTAAATTTCCACAGAAGTCATATTGTGAAAGAAGAGTCAGAACAAAAGGGAAAAACCACAAGAAAGAAAAAAAAGAGAAAATAATATGCTTCGATTTGCATTCAGACTCCATAGCTATCTCTGGATGTGGCTATCATTTTCTATCATGAGTGTTTTGGGATTATCTTACAGCATTATCTTGTAGTCAATATATTTTGAATCCCAGATGTCTCATGTAACTTGGAATAGGTCTCATTCTCAGGGTAGTTCTGAAGGGGGCTCTGTTTCTCTGGTTCCAAATCACTTGTATATGGTTCTTAGTTAATTCTGCTAAAATCTGCCAGTAACAAAAACTTCATAAAATTTAGCACAGTGATGGAGAATCTCTCTCTCTCTCTCTCTCTCTCTCTCTCTCTCTCTCTCTCTCTCTCTCTCTCTCTCTCTCTCCCCGTTGTGGTTGGGGGCAGGAAAACTTCAGAATTGGTCCAGAATATGGGGATTGGGGAAGGGGTCATATCCTGAGAACATTATAAAAGAGACCAGGGAAGAAGAAATGGGCATCAGATGACAGCTCAGCCTCTTGGCTGCCCTGCAGCTGGTCAGGTGGCCTCACTGAGGTCAACCCTGCTATCAAATCTGCCATACTGTTCACTTAGTAGGGAGGCCCCTCCAGGACCTCTCTGTCTCTATCCCAGGGCTGGACTCTGCTCAGGGAGGGTGAGTCAATGTGCACTGAGTGAATCTCATCACATAAGGCTATTATCTGACCCAAGAAACCAGGCTCAGACAGGGACTAAGGCCTGCCCACAGCCACACAACCAATTCCCAGCACAGGCTGCCAGGAGATTCAAAATGACTTTGGCAGATATATTAAAGCAGAGGAACTTAACTTCTCCTGCCTTTCCCTTTGGAGAAGGTTAAGAGAACTAGGGCAGCACAGACCTGTGTTTCCTTCTTCTAAATCAATGGTGAACTAATTCCGGGGGCAGGGGAGGGAGAGCCTCAGAATGGGTTATTTAGAGAAGAGCCAGTGAATATCTTTCCAGTCTCCTCCCATATGGCCTCCAGATGTCTCTGACCTTCCTTGGGTTCATCCTCAAAGGGACACACTGCTTCCCTGGTTTGTATTCAGCATCTTTCCAGCAGGTGGACTTGCCCATGGTCTGTGCTCTAATATATAGAGATTTTAATACTCAGAGGTTCCCCTGTAGTTACTACTGTGGGAAATCCCTTTGCCATTGCTAACCAGGGATTTTCCTGTCTTCTAAGTGCCTGTCATTTTTTTGTGTTATGGCTGGGGCTCCCTGATCTTAGCAAGCATCAAGTTCCACTTCTCAGAATAATGTGGTGTTACTGTCATTGTTTTCTTTTTGTGAAGGCTTTATTTTTTGTTTTTAACATTTATTTAAAAAATTGAAATTCTAAATTCTCCCTTTCACTCTTACCCTTCCCCTACCCACTGAGAATGTATGATGGTATTAACTGGAATAGTGTTTTCAAGTATATAAAAAATCACAGAGGAATAGTAGGAGAACTAGAAGTTAGTGATGATAATGATGTCCTTTTTTTTTTTTGCCCCTTTTGCAGTATATCCCAGATGGAGAATCCCAGTTCCAGAAAATCACCAAAGGACCACCCAGGTAAAAGAACAAGGGTCACTCAGCCATCCTTCTGAGTTCTAAACCCTGCCCTCTATGCCCCAGACTTGAATAACAGAGAAGATGTCAGGTGTTATCATCCACATATTTATTAGTAAGAAAAGAACCCTAAGAATCAAGAAAGGGATCTGAAGTCAGCTTGACTGGAGGACTCATTCAAAGGACAATAATTTGAGCTTGAAGTCATGAAAATTTCCATGTAGTTGATTGACTGTAAATTAAGACGATTAGGGAAAGTGAATGCAGAGTCATCATGGAGCTTGATCTTAAACTGCTTGAGTTCAAAGGTTATGCTAACCTGAATGGAGAGAGGGCAGGAGATGAACACAGAACCCTGGGCTTGGAGATAGAAAGAACTGTGTTCAAATTCTACCTCAAGACACTCCCTACAGAATACTGTGTGACCTTGGGCAACTCATTTCTTCCTTCTGAGCCTCAGTTTCCTCTTCTGTAAAATGAGGGGGTCAGAGTAGATAACCCCTGAGGTTCTCTCCAGCTTTAAAACTGGGATCCTAGAATGTATGGTGGAATAACCCACAGTTTTGTCTTGCCCTGTTGGGATGCCAGCCCTTCACAGCTCCCTCCCTTTCTCCTGAAACTCTCCTCAGCTCAGTGATTGCTTCCTTCTTCGTCATTCATCTTTGGAAACCCACTAATCCTTTTCTCCTCTATCTTTTCGTCATTTCTCCATCTTACTTCCAAGACGATTCTGTTGAAGAGCAGGAATGAATGAGAACATCTCTTACATCCTTCCCAGATGGAATGCTCCATGCTCTGATTAAGGGGGCTTACCTCCACCATCATCCCTTGCTCAAAGGGGAAGTGTTTCTCTCTAATTTCTCTGCCCAAGTAGAAATCCTCTCTGGAGTTTCAGGCAATGACTTTGGTGTCATTACCAAATCTGAAGTGTGGGTTGAAGTGTAAGGTTAACATTACCATGGTCCTTACCTAGTTCAATTCTAAAGCTGCTAACAGAAAACACATCATCATTAGCATGGGTGCCAGAGCCTTGGAGACCTACTAGTCAGAGAATGCCTGAGCTAGAAGATCCCAAAAGGGATCTCACCAAATCCTGACCTGAAGCACCATAGCTTCTCTTCTGCAGTACCCCTCCCATGCTGACCCTGGCCAACAAGTGACCATGGTACATATTTTACCAGCTCCAGAGACAGGAAGCTCACTCCCTATCCAAACTGTCCATTCCAACTACTGGGAAATATCTATTGGGAAGATTTTCCTGATGCTGAGTCTGAGTTCTGCCATCTAAGGATAAGGCCAAACCAGTTTGGTGCTTCTAATCAGGGGTCATGTGCAAATAGGTTGTAAAGGATTCAATTCTCAAACATGGCTAAAGTTTGTCCCATCCTTCTCATCCACTTACTGCTTGGCATCAGGTGGAATATCTTCCAGTATTTTTATGCAGACTCCAGGTGGGAGATCCAAGCCAGTGGCAAGCATTTCCTGAAAAGATCAAAAACAGCAAGGTTATGTCTGCCTGAGACCTGAGGAGACTCAGAGCTTCCATCTGGGCAGGGACCATCCTCTAGGAAGGTTTTAGGAAAGTGGATACTCTTCCAAGCTAGTTAGTGCTGAAGTGGGAGTCAGTCCCAGCTCTGTGACCTTGGTGAAGCCTTAGTTTCCCCATCGATAAAATAAGGAACTAGCCTAGATGATTGATCCAGTCCACTCTTAATTTTACGGTTCTGGAAATGAGGCTCAAAGAAGCCAGAAGGGACCTGTTCCAGGTCACCCAAATGAGCAACAGAATCAGACGTAGAATCCAAATTTTTTCTGGGTCCCAGGTCCATGCTCTCTCTATCCTACTGGATGTCCCAAAGCCATCTTAGGTTTGAATTACATGTGTCCTGGAAATTGGGCAAGGATGGAGGGGGAAGGGAGGACTGTGGTTCTACCCCATGTGTAAGAGAGAGACTATAACTCAACAAAACTCCCTGGTAGTTAGATAAGCCTTACCTTGCCTCACCCACACTCATCAGCTATAGTCCTTCCATCTCATGCTCTCAGAAGTGTTCCCAGGTCATTAATCAGGAAAGGAAATCCTCCCAGAAATGTTTTCAGGAGGAGCTTCTCCCATACCCCAGAACCAAGACTTGGTCCCAATCTAGGGCCCGAGCAAGCCATGCCCAAGAGAAGGGAACTGTTGAGGGAGGAGGTTCACAAGGAATGGGCAATCAAGGATGACCTTGGCTGAAACATTAAGGTATGGGAATTTAGCACTTTCTGCCCCATCACACCTTTGTGACAAGGGTAAGGATACCAATGCAGCACAGATGTGTATTCCCTTTCTAAATCAATGGAAAATGAATTGGGGGCAGGATAAGAGGAATCTTATGAGTTGATTTCTTAGAGGACAGGAGTGTATTTGTGAGGTCATTTGGGTATTCCTCTTAAGGGAGTGGGGCTAGAATTAGAAAGGACCAAGGCAATCATTGACCTGCTGCCTCCCATCCCTCTCCACCTTTCATCTGCCATCTCCAGCCTTCTCCTTTGTCAATGCAGCTTTCTCATTCTCGATTCCTTCTGTACCAGGGGTGGGGAGACTGCAGCCTCGAGTCCACATATGGCCTTCTAGGTCTGCAAGTGCAGACCTTTGGGGGAATCCAGACTTCACAGAACAAATCCCTTTAATAAAAGGATTTGTTTTGTAAAACACTGACTCAATCAAAAGGCGGCAGCCAAGGCCCACCACATGTGGCCTCGATGCCACAGGTTCCCCACCCCTGTATCTATAGATACAGATAACGATCAGGCTAGGTTGCAGTTAACTCTCTAAGACAGTCATTCATTCCAGGAAGTCTGATCCTCTGGCAAAATACACATCCACCCCACGCTCCCGACGTAGCCTCTTTTTCACTCTCCACCCAAGGAAGGGAATTTCCCCACATCCTTCCCCCACCCCCACAGCGACATTGCCCCTCAGAGCCAGGGGACATCATAATCTTAATCCATGCGAAGTTCCACTTTCCTTTGCTCTCCTCTCTCCAGGATCTCTGGAGAACTACTTGTCAAAGACAAAGTTGCAAGGGGGAGGGCATGGAAGGCGCCTGTCGGAGGGCAGAGGAGATCAGGGTGGAAGCTTTGAGAAGGAGAGAAAGCAGCTCCAGTCCGTACTAGGTGACGGGAGTTTAGAGATCCCCAAGCGTCCTCGAGCTCATCCTCAAATTTCCCCGATTCTTTCCAAGTCTCAATCCTAGAGGAACCCCAACTCCAGGACCCTCAGTCTACACCCTGGACAAGGACACCCACAGCCAATACCTTGGCCATGGCAGAGGATGAGAAATGCTCCTGTCGGGCTCCTGACTGCGCTGGATCCCGGAAGGTTAAAGTCCAACTCCAGCCCAGAGATTATAACTCGGGGAAGGTCGGACCCTTCAAAGAGACTGTCGGTCTCTGGGCTTCCGCCGACTCCCCACCCCAAACTTCACCCCAACCCTCCCCTCTCCCACTTTTCGCCAATGTGGAGCACTAAAGGAGAGGAGGTGCATCTCAGGAGCGGGGCAGCGGAATTTTGGAAGTCTTTCTTACAGGGGCAGGAAATCAAGTTGTAGACAACCCTATGGGAACACACCCTCCGCATCAAACTCCGCCCTTTTCCAATCTTTCCCCCCATCCC
Organism: Bettongia penicillata ogilbyi; assembly: GCA_023548195.1. Taxonomy (NCBI): domain Eukaryota; kingdom Metazoa; phylum Chordata; class Mammalia; order Diprotodontia; family Potoroidae; genus Bettongia; species Bettongia penicillata. The sequence continues at coordinate 4,041,037 of JAJHZJ010000150.1, read as the reverse complement.
CAACCCCCAAAATGTCTTTGGGTGATGGGGTTGAGGTAAGGGGCAGAGAATGGTGGAGCCAATGGAAAACTTTTTAGAATGAACATGAATCTGATATTGTCGGGAAGGGGGCGGTGGCCAGCTGGAGGGAAGACTTTTGTGTGGGTGAGAGTCAACCCTCTGGAATCCAGAGTCCTTCTGAAGAGGGAAATCCTAATCAGAGGATGTCAAAGAGTGGTGGGACCTAACCCATCTGATTTCTTAATCAGTAGGGAAACTGAGATGCTGGGGTTACTTGGGCAGTGAGGAGTTAAACCAGACCTTGCACCCCAGGTCCTCTGACCCCAAGCCCAGTGCTCTTAAACATCCATTTTTTACAAATAGGGAAATTGAGATGCAGAGAGGAGAGGAATTTGCCCAAGGTCACTTGTTACTCAGCATGAGGTGGGTCATTGAAGACTGAGGTGGGTTGAAGGAGGGAAAGGAATCAGTTTGGTCTCTGTTTGGGAAGAGGGAATCAATGAGTGTAACATCTTTGGTCATCTCCCCAGGGGTCTGTGGGTATTTCCAGCCTTACTGAACCCCTGTGGAGATCCCCCATGTCTTTACTTATAAAGAGAGAAAGGTTGACAAGGTACTCAAGGATGAGCCTGATTTTCTGACTTGCTGTCAGAAATCATTCTCTTCCCTGTCTGTATCATGAGACTGGAGGGAAAAGATTGAGGTTTCTCAGAAAGCCTTGCCATGCCATCTCAAGGAAGGGAGTGGCAGGGAGCCCAAAGGGGGTGCTACCAGAGAATGGGACCCAGACTAGGGGCCTCAGCAAAGCCTGTGTCACAGCCTTCCTTAGACACTCACAGTCCCTTCTCCTGATAATGAGACCAATGGAACAGAGACACAAGGGCAGAGGTTAGAGGGCCCTGTGGTTTCATTGAACTAAAGGGGGATTGGTGAGGGAGAAGATGAGATGGCATGAGGTCCCTAAGAGAAAAAGGCGGGATCTCATTTTCCCCTTCTTGCCTCCTCTTTCACCCTTGTCTCTTCTTTCTCTCAGGAGGGGGACCAGAAGACCAGGACCAAAAACTGCAAGTCATTTTAATTCCCTGACCCTCAGTTTTCTCATCTGTAAATTGGGCTCCTAATAGAAATAGAAGGGCACCATAGCAGATAGAGATTCACTCCCTCAAAGTAAATAAGAATTGGGTTCAAATTCTACCTCCCAAGTCACCTAACTGTTCAGTGCTTGAGATCAATCTCTAAGATAGGGGTTATTAACCTGGGGTTCACAGGGGTCCATGGATAGATTCCAAGGGGCTTGTGAAATTGGAGAGGAAAAAAGAAATTGTATCTTTATTTTCACTGAACTCTAACTCAAATCTACTATTTCCTTCTGTTATTTAAAAAACAAACCAACATAATTTTTCTCAGAATGGCTTCATCAGATTGCCCATTGGGTAAATGACACAAACCAATCCAAGGGCCTGTACTCTAAAATTCCAAGTTTTAGAGAAGATGGTGACTTCTACTGGGGAGGGGTTTTTCCTCACCTGGGAATTCCCAATACAATCATTGGAGTTCAGGTCCCTGTCCCTATCCTCTGACAAGATCAGCAAATCTCCACATGGAAGTGATTTCATTGAAATAAAATCTTCCTCTGAAATATTCCCCTCAGAGGTCATCTGGGTTCCCTTTGAAGACCTTCTACAATGGGAAACTCAATCCCTATGGCATCAACTGGTTACGCTTCTGGACAGCCATTATGGTTGGATTGAATGGACAGTTCCCTCTGTACCTTTCCCCAATTTCTCTTGGTTTTGCCTCTGGGGCTGAGCAGGATCAGGCTCACTCCTCTCCTGCAGGACAGACCCTCTGTATTTCCAGGGAAGGCTCAGGCAACCAAGCCCCACACCTCCATCAATTCCTTCTCCCACCATCCATCTCAAAAACTAGAGAAGCATTCCATAAGCCATAAGAGAAACAGAAACCATGATCTCCAGGTAGAGGGAGCTCCCAGAAATGAGTGGGGCAGAATAGAAACAACTCCTGTCCTACCAAGCCCTCCACCAACCCCAAGTGCCTGACATCCTTAGCCTGATTCCAGTCACTTCCTCCCCCCATAGCCCTGGCACCACCCCACTCCCCCACCCCTTGCACTCCTAGCATTGTGATCCATAGACAAGTCCTATCTCCACTCTGAATCTCAGTTTCCTCCTCTATAAAGAGATAACAATCCTTGCATCAAATCCCTCCTTAGATATTATGGGTGAAAGATGAAATGACTGAGGAGACAAAGGCTGGGTCTTCCCAGCATATCGATGTCTTTAGCAATGCTGGGCAACTGTCCAACAGACCAGGATCAGGTCCCTCCCTCACCTTAGAGCTGCACTCCAAATACAGGGAGAGAGAAATTTTATAGATGAAAAACACTCATCAAATGAGGTCAATTAATGAAAAGGAAACAATACAATATTATGTAACCTGCCTTCTAATTGGAGGAAAGATTTGAACCTTTCCAAATTGGGAGACAAAGAGTCAATAGGTGTAATTTCCTGAATTCAGAAAAAGAGAGGTGTGTCTCTCCCCCCAAGTGTTTTTAACTAACCAATGGAATGTGGAAACACTCACTGATTGATCAGTACAGGGACAGTTTTCAGATAAGACCTTTAGGTTGCTTGAAATGTAGAATTGTGGGAAAGCTCCTTACATCATCCTTTGGACCTGGACACAGTTCTGGCCAGCATAATGTGGGTCCTTAGTCTAAGCAGCAGGGAAAGGTGATCTCACTTCCCAAACCTACAGGTCAAGATTCAAACAGTACAAAAAGACTTTCAATCTGCACAACTGAAAAAAAAAGTTTTATCCCAAGAAAGAATTTGGACTAGACCCATAGTTGAATAGAAAAGGAACTGAGCTAGCTCCAGAATTGAATTCCAAGATGGAGTCAGTGTAGCTCCCAGAGTTAATCCTTTGCTGTCCTCATTCTCTCAGTTCTCTCAATTATTCATTTTAATTGATGTTGGAATGGAAAACTTACTCCTCCCCTGAACCATTTATCTATAAGTTTAATCCATAAGGATTTTCATAAATTAGTGATCAGAATTAACTGTCAGCTTACAGATTTAGAGGGCATACTAATTTTGAGAAGGATGATTTACTTGTCACCAAGGTAATCAAGAGAATTTCGACATAAAGACAAACTTCATGAAACAAAGAGCCAAGGGAAAATAATACTGATCTTCAGTATTAACTAAGACCAAGTGTCCTTATATCCTAGGAGCCCACTCCCAATTTCCATTTGATCAGCATGTGCTGAATCCCAGATGCCTCCTGCAGCCCTCTGGTGCCAAGAAAGCTCTCTTGGGCATTCTGGAAGAAGTCTCATACTTAGGGCAGCTCTGAAGGGGGCTTTGTTTCCCTGGTTCCACATCACTTATAGAAAGTTCCTAGAGAATTCTGGTAAAATCTGCCAGAAACAAAACTTCACACAATTCAGTACAGCTTCTTATATTTGGTTGACCAAACCTGAAACTTCTTATCAGACAAATGCTTTAAAAATGGGAAAATAGGATGTTGTTTGTAGGGAAGTACTTTGCAAACTTTAACTCCCTCTAGAAGCTGGAGTTGGTTGGATGAACTGTTTGGCCCTGACCTGTGGTAGAACCTTCCTAGCTTGTTCTGGTCAGTTGAGCCACAGGTGGACATACTGTACCTTGACCTCAACACAGTGATGTCATTTTTGTTCTTCTTCAAGTAGGAAAGACCACAAGCATCCAGGAGAGGAGATGCCTCTTTCCACAAGGGTACTTCACCCCATGGAGAGATACACAGGAATTAAAATTTATTCACGTTCAAGTTCCTTGTGGGGGAGAAGGGGGCAATTGGATACATTTAGAGGAGTCATGGTCACCGCTCCTGGAACATACTAACATCTTTTTTTTGGGGGGTCACACTGCAAGAACTTTGGTGTTCTTAAGAGAAAAATAGATCCCTCACATTTGAAGCTTTTCTTTTTTTAAAAAAAAAATTATTATTTTAAGTTTTCAACATTCATTTCCACAAAATTTTGAGTTCCAAATTTTCTCCCCATCTCTCCCCTCCCCCCACTTGAAAACATCAAGCATTTTCATTACCCCTACCACAAATCTACACCCCCTTCTAACACCTCCCTTCCCTCATCCCCATCTTCTCTTATGTCTGTAGGGCAAAACAAATTTCTACACCCCATTACCTGTATTTCTTATTTCCCAGTTGTATGCCAGAACAACACTCAACAGTTGTTCCCAAAACTTTGAGTTCCAACTTCTCTTCCTTTCTCCCTCCCCACCCATCCCCATGGAGAAGGCAAGCAATTCATTATAGGCCATATATGTGTAGTTTTGCAAATGACTTCCATGATAGTCCTATTATGTAAGACTGACTATATTTTGCTCTATCCTATCCTGCCCCCCATTTCTTCTATTCTGTCTTTTGACTTTGTCCCTCCCCAAGAGTGTTGACTTCTAATTGCTCCCTGCTCCCATTGCCCTCCCTCCATCATCCCCCCCACTCTGCTGGTCCCCTTCTTCCCCACTTTCCTGTATTGTAAGATAAGTTTTTGTACCAAAATGAGTGTGCATTTTATTCCTTCCTTGGGCCAAATATGATGAGAGTAAGCTTCACATTTTTCCTTTCACCTCCCCCCCTTTCCCCTCCATTTAAAAGTCTTCTTTTTGCCTCTTTTATGAGAGATAATTTGCCTCATTCCACGTCTCCCTTTCTCCTCCCAATATATTCCTCTCTGACCCCTTAATTTTATTATTTTAGGTATAATCCCTTCCTATTCAACTCACCCTGTGGTTTGTGTCTCTCTCTCTGTCTCTCTGTCTCTGTTGCTCTCTCTCTCTCTCTATATATATGTACATATACATATATATATGTGTGTGCGTGTGTGTTTGTGTGTGTGTGTGTATAATCCCTCCAACTACCCAGATACTGAAAAAAGTTTCAAGAATTACAAATATTGTCTTTCCATGTAGGAATGTAAACAGTTCAACCTTAGCAAGTCCCTTATAATTTCTCTTTCCTGTTTACCTTTTCATGCTTCCCTTGATTCTTGTGTTTGAAAGTCACATTTTCTTTTCAGCTTTGGTCTTTTCCTCAAGAATGCTTGAAAGTCCTCTATTTCTTTGAAAGACCACTTTTCCCTGAAGTATTACAATCCATTTTACTGGGTAGCTGCTTCTTGGTTTTAATCCTAGTTCCTTTGACTTCTGGAATATCATATTCCATGCCCTTTGATCCCTTAATGTTGAAGCTGCTAGATCTTGCTGCTACAAGCTTGCTACTATCCTGATAGTAATTCCAGAATACTGAAATTGTTCCTTTCAAGCTGCTTGCAATGTTTTCTCCTTGACCTGGTAACTCTGGAATTTGACTACATGTTCCTAGGAGATTCTCTTTTTGGATCCCTTTCAGGAGATGATCAGTGGAGTCTTTCAATATTTACTGTGTCCTCTGGTTCTAGAATATCAGGGCAGTTTTCCTTGATAATTTCATGAAAGATGATGTCTAGGCTCTTTCTTTCATCATGGCTTCCAGGTAGTCCCATAAATTTTAAATTTTCTCTCCTGGATCTATTTTTCTGGTCAGTTGTTTTTCCAAAGAGATATTTTACCTTACCTTCCATTTTTTCAATGTTTTAATTTTATTTTGTGATTTCATGGTTTCTCATAAAGTCATTAGCCTCCATCTGTTCCATTCTAATTTTTAAAGAACTATTTTCTTCAGTGAGCTTTTGAACCTCCTTTTCCATTTGGTTGATTCTGCTTTTGAAAGCATTCTTCTCCTCATTGACTTTTTGAACCTCTTTTGCCAATGGAGTTAGCCTATTTTGAAAGGTGTTATTTTCTTCAGCATTTTTTTTTGGTCTCCTTTAGCAAGATGTTGACTCACTTTTCATGATTCCCTTGCATCTCTCTCATTTCTCTTCCCAATTTTTCCTCCACCTCTCCTACTTGATTTTCAAAATCCTTTTTGAGCTCTTCCATGGCCTGAGACTATTGAATGCTTATTTTGGATGTTTAGGATACAGAATCCTTGACTTTTACATCTTTCCCTGATGGTCAGCATTGTTCTTCCTCATCTAAAAGGATGAGAGAAGATACCTGTTCACCAAGAAAGTAACCTTCTATAGTCTTATTTTTTTCTCCATTTTTTGGGCATATTCCCAACCAGTTAGCTGACTTTGGGGTCCCTTTTCAAGAGTAGGGTATACTCTGGAGATCTGTAAGATCTCAGTTGCTCCAAGGTGGCACAATCAAGCCTGCACACTGGTGTGGGAGCAATAAGAAACTTTTGCACCCAGAATCTGAGAGTACTAAAGTTTCCTCTCCATAATCACCTGACTTCCAGTTCCACCAAGCCAGGACTAGGGGCTGAGATTCATATCAGCTGCTCAATTCCCCCAGGAGCTTCAGTTGGAGGCAGGGCCACCACACAGGGCTGAGGTATGGATCAGATGCTCAGTTCCCCCAGGGGCTTTACAATGAGGCCTTGTACAATGGATGTGGGCTGCTGTTTTCCTTGGGAGCACCTACATGCTGCTGCCTCTGCTGCCAGCCTGAGGCCAGATCTATGGGGACACCCTGCTCCCTTCTAGGCCAGCTGAAAAAAAGCCTCTCATTGATCTTTGGCACCTGTAGGTTGAGGGATCTGCACTGCCACTGGGGATTCTGTCCCTGAAACCTGCTTGGTCCTGCTCCTCCAGGTGTCATGCTGGCCAAGGCTGGGCTGGACTCTGTTCCTCATCCTGTGTGACAGACCTTTCCTGTCAGCCTTTCAGGTCACCCTGGGCTGGAAATCTCTTCCACTCCATGTTCTGTGGCTTCTGCTGCTCTAGAATTTGTTGAGAGTCTTTCTTTACAGGTATTTTATGAGCTGTGGGGGAAGAGCTAGTGTATGTGTGTCTTTTTTCCTCAGTCATTTTGGCTCTGCCACTACACTAACATCTTAATACATAACATAGTGAATGAACCAGTCCTGGGGCAGGGGGACAAGCACATCAAGAGTCCCAGGGAAAGAGATTAAGGACCCCGCCCTATCCATCACAGTCCTTGGAGAGCAGGGTCCTCTTTCCACTTAAAATCTGGGCAGAGCCAAATGGCACCTCCAGTTGGTGTTCAGGGTACCTTCTCCCATTCACCCACTAGAATCTGAATTCCAGGCTTCTGATTCATCCCTGAGGAGACAGAGCTTAATGACTGAAACTTGATGCTCCAGAACTTTTAACCAGGCTTATTGGCTCAGTTGGGTACTGGGCACCAAGATCAACCCAGTGAAGGGTGTGTGTGTGTGTGTGTGTGTGTGTGTGTGTGTGTGTGTGTGTGTGAGAGAGAGAGAGAGAGAGTGAGAGTGTGTGTGTGTGTGTGTGTGTGTGTGTGTGTGTGTTAAGAAGAGAAGCCCTTGTACCAGGCAGAAGAAGAGGTTTGGGAATTGATATCCCAAATGTTCTAAGATTCCCTTAACATCATTGATTTAGAGATGGCAGGGGTTTCAGGAGTCATTTAATCTGACATCCTCACTTTTACAGAGAAGGAAACTGAGGCATCCCTTACCCCCAGAGTCATGGCTCCTGGATCTAGAGGAGAGAGAATGGGGTGAAATAAGAGAGTTAAGGCAGCATTGGCCAAGTCAGAGGTGAGAGAAGGGGGAAGTAGAGGCTGATCAGAGGGGTGATGGGGAGGGGATGCTGCTATAAGGGTAATGGTACCAGAAGACAGAAGCAGGAGGTAATGGGGGCCTAAAGGGAGAAGGGATAACTAGGCTCCTTGGGGAGCTGGGAGGCAGGTCCTGACCTATTGATCCCAGAAGATGGAGAATCTGTGTATATGTGTTCAGGTGTGTGTGTGTGTGTGTGTGTGTGTGTGTGTGTGTGTGTGTGTGTAAGAGAGAGAGAGAGTGAGAGTGTGTGTGTGTGTGTGTGTGTGTGTAAGAGAGAGAGAGAGTGAGAGTGTATGTGTGTGTGTGTGTGTGTGTTAAGAAGAGAAGCCCTTGTACCAGGCAGAAGAAGAGGTTTGGGAATTGATATCCCAAATGTTCTAAGATTCCCTTAACATCATTGATTTAGAGGGGTTTCAGGAGTCATTTAATCTGACATCCTCACTTTTACAGAGAAGGAAACTGAGGCATCCCTTGCCCCCAGAGTCATTGCTCCTGGATCTGGAGGAGAGAGAATGGGGTGAAATAAGAGAGTTAAGGCAGCATTGGCCAAGTCAGAGGTGAGAGAAGGGGGAAGTAGAGGCTGATCAGAGGGGTGATGGGGAGGGGATGCTGCCATAAGGGTAATGGTACCAGAAGACAGAAGCAGGAGGTAATGGGGGCGTAAAGGGAGAAGGGATAACTAGGCTCCTTGGGGAGCTGGGAGGCAGGTCCTGACCTATTGATCCCAGAAGATGGAGAATCTGTGTATATGTGTTCAGGTGTGTGTGTGTGTGTGCGTGTGTGTGTGTGCGTGTGTGTGTCTTTTGTGTTTGAATTGGTGTTTGGGGAGTGAAACATCTAAACTGGACAACGATATGGGGTCTGGGGAAGGGGTCGTCTCCTGAGAAAAGTGTTAAAGGGACCAGGGGTGAAGACATGGGAATCAGATGACAGTTCATCCTCTTGGCTGCCCTGCAGCTGGTCAGGTGGCCTCAATCTCCAGACTATCATTTCTGCCATACTGTTCACTTCGTAGTGAGGACCTTCCAGGACCTCTCTGTCTCAGGACTGGGTTTTGCTCAGGGAGGGTGAGTCCATGTGCTCTGAGTGAATCTCATGATCTTAGGCCATTATCTGACCCAAGAAACCAGGCTCAGAGAGGGACTAAGGCCTGCCCTCATCCACACAGCCCATTCCCAGAAACCTGGCTTTCACCTTTGGATCTCCAGGTACCCTGAGGCTCTTTCCACCCAGGCCTGGGGGCTCCCTGTCATTCCTCTCTTGGACACTGGGCCTGGTCTAGAGTGGCTGATCATCCCCCTTCTGCTGTGGGCAGAGTGCATGTGGTGAGTGGGCCTCTTCCAGGCAACCAGCTGTAGGATCAGTCAGACCCAGAAATGGTAAGCCCATCTCTTGGCATGCACTGTGGAAACCTGGGCCTCTACTTCAGAGGACATATAGTATCCTTTGTGCTTTGCCTGTGAGCTCAAAAAACCTTTGAATTGGGAGCTGAGCCAGAAAGAGTTACGCTTACAAATGTTTGAGAGCTGATTTTTGGTTTCTTCCCTGCATGGTGAGAAGAAATACTGGGTTTTATTATACTTCAGAGGAGGAGAGGAGAGACCAAGGGCTCACGGGAGGGACCTTGGAAGTCATCTGGTCCAACTTCCTAATGTTCCATGGAGGGAAACTGAGGCCTGGGGATTGACTTGGACCTCTAGGAGCATAGATGTAAAGAGTTGGAAGGATGTTGGAGACCAAGTTCTTTGTTTTACCCCTGAGGAAACTGAGGCCCAGGGACTTCTCCAAGGTCATCTAGGCAGTGAGGATCAGAGGTGAAGCTGAAACCCAATAACTCTGACTCCAGAGACCATGAATATCTTTCCACTGTTCTCCCATCTGGCCTCCAGATGTCTCTGTGCCTCCCTGGGTTGTATCCAGCATCTTTCCAGCAGGTGGGTTTGTCCACAGTCTGTGCTCTGGTCCCCTGCCTTCACTAATGTACAGAGGTTCCCCTGCAGTTACAACTTTGAGAAATTCCTTCAGCATTGAGAATCAGGGATTGTCTGGGACAGGGGTGGGGAATCTGTGGCCCTCTATGTCTTTGAGTGTGGCCTTTTCACCGAGTCCAAGTATTACAGGACGAATCCCTGTATTAAGGTGATTTGTTCTATCAAGTTTGGATTCTGTCAAAGGCCAGATCTTAGGTTCCCACCCTGGTTTAGAACTTCTAAGGGCTTGTCACCTTTCATTTGTGTTATGTCCTGGGCTCCTGACAATCTGGGGAAGGCCATGAATCCCTCGTCAGAATGATGTGGACTTTTTGTTACTGTTTCTTCATTTGGTAAAAGTTTTGTTTTCACATTTTTTGACATTCTTTTTTTTTTAATTCAGAGTTCCAAATTCTCCCCTACCAATCACTGCTCTCCTCTCCATTTAAAAATCAAGTCATATGTTGTAAAGTGGAATAATGATCTTAAATGAACAGAACACACTGTCCTACAGGAACACTGGAAGTTAATGACAATAAAAATGACATTTTTTCCATCTGGAAATTACCCATGGAGCCCAGATGGAGAACGCCTGTCCTAGTGAGTCACCAAAGGACCATTGATAATAAGGGAGTTGTTCAGGGTCACTCAGTCACTCTTCCCAATTCCAAACCCAGCCTCTCTGACCCAGACTAGAGTAACCCAGAAAGAAGTCAGCTGTTTCCATCGTAAACACTTTTATTTACTAATAGGGAACACCCAAGGGTCGAGAATCCTAGGAAGCTGGCTTGATTTGGGGGATCATTCGAAGGCCAATGTTCTGAGTATCATGTCACCATGAACTCCTATGTAGTTGATAACCTTTGCCCCACTGTGATTCCCGTAAGTGAACTGGTAACCATCAGGCAACGTTATCCGAAATAAAGATTCTTCAAATTCTATGAGAATCTGAATGGGAAAAGGACAGAAGGAGCTTGATCCAGAAGCCTGGGCTTGGAGAAAAGAAGACCTGAGTGCAAATACTTCCTCAAGATATTTACTACAGAGACCTATGTAACTACCCCATTCTGATCCTCAGTGCCATACTCTGTAAAAGAAGGCATCAGACTAATTGTTTTTTTCCAGTTCGAAATCTAGGGTCCAATTATGTGTCATAAAACACTCCAAAGTCTTCTGATATCCCATTGGGATCACAGCCCAGCCCAACTCCCTCCCTTTCTTCAGTTCAACACATGCTGAGCTTCTTGCCACTAACCTTTGAAAACCCACTGACTCCTTTCTCCTCTAGTTTTTCATCTTTTCCCCATCAGTGTTTGCTTCCAGGACTCTTCCTTCAAATATGAAGAGATCAGATCTTGCATTCCCCGTCCCTAGCTCTGATATTCCATTCTGTGATTCTGGGCTCTTACCTGTGTCCTTTTTCCCCTCTGAAATGGGAAGTTTCTCTTCTTCATTCCATTCCCAAAATAGCCATCAACATAAGTGGCACACACTATGGTGTTGCGATCATAGTAGTTGAAACGTGGGTTGAAGTGCAGTGCAAGATCAGGGCCACCAACTCCCAAATCAATTGTAAATCTGGGAATTGAGAACACATCTCCATCACTGCCATGGGTCCCAGAGCCTTGGAAACCCCCACTCAGAGAATGCCTGGACTAGAAGACCCCAAAGAGGCTGTCATCCAATGTTGCCCTGAAGTACCATGCCTTCTCTTCTGTACTACCCCTCCTATTCTCATCCTTTCCAACAGGTGGTCATTGTACACATTTTGTTACCTTTGGGACAAGGAACTCACTACCTATCCAACCTGTCTATTCCAGGCACTGGGTAACCCTTATTAAGAAGCTTTCTCTCATGCTGAGCTGTAGCCCTGCCATCTGGGATTGAGACAAAACCACCTGGGTGCCTCTAATCATTCTAAAGTGCAAGCAGATGTGTACAGGATCCACCCATGGTTAAATTGTGTCTCATCCATCCATCCCATGTTCTACTTACCTGTTGGCTTCAGGTAATGGGTCTAACACTACTCTTATGAGTGAATTGGGTTTCAGGTTCAGGTTAGTCGCAAACAATGGCTGAAGAGACCAAGGAGAGCAAAGTTAGAAATGGTTTAGAACTGGGGAGAGCTAGAGCTTCCAGGTGGTCACCTTGCAGGAAGGATCTAGGATCACTACCCCAGGCTAGTGAGTGCTGAAGTGGGAGTCACTTTCCATTCTGTGACCTTGGGGAATCCTCTTCATATCAGATTTCCTATCTGTTAACTGAGTAACTAGCCTAGATGATTAATCCAGACTATAAACTGAGGCTCCAAGAAGCAGGAAAGGATTTATTCCTGGTGACTCAAGTGAGCAACAGAATCTGAAGTGGAATCCAAATTTCTTGGGTCCTAGGTCTATGTTCTATCTTTCTCACTGGCTACCACGTTGTTGTCTGGCATTACATACATTTTGCCAATTGGGCAAGGTTGAAGGGGGAATGGAGGACATTGGTGCTACCCCAAGGGCAGGAAATAGACTGTACTCAATAGGAAATTCTCTGGCAACTAGGTAAGCCCTACCTTGCCTTCAGAATACCTACAGTCCTTGTTCCACCTTGTTCATTCCCCCAGAACAGCCTTCATCTCATTTAATGAAGCAGAAAGAAGCCTCCCAAGGAAAGTTTTCAGGATGAGCTTCTTTCTTCTCCAGAGCCAGGTCTTGGTCCCAATCTGAGGCAGAAGTCAGTTATGCCCAAGAGAAGGGGAGTTGGCAAGGGAGGGAGAGGTTCAGAAAGAATGGGGAATCAAGGGTGACCTTGGCTGAAACACTTAGGTAAAGAAACTTTGCTCCTCCTTCCCTGGGGTAAAAGGGTAAGAGAACCAGGTCAGCACATATGTGTGGTGCTTTCCTGTTCTTAATCAATGGAGAAGTAATTGGAGGACAGGGGGAGGGGATTCTTAGGAGCTAGTTTCCTAGAGAAAAGGAAAGTAGTGTATTTGTGAGATCAATTAGGTATTATTTTTAAAGGTGGGAAAGATGGCTAGAATAAGGAAGAACCTAAGGAATCACTTTCCCCCTGCGCCTCCCCTTCTGCCATCTCTTCCTTTTTCCTCCTAGCTCCTTTTTCCTTTCTAGCTTCCTCCTTTTTCATTGGAGCCTCCTTAGCCTGGACTCTTTCTGTACCATGAGGCTGGATTGGAGTTAAGTTTGCCTGTAAATCAGTTATTCATTCCAGAAAGTTTGATGCTGTGGCAGAAGATTCATTTCTTGGTCTCCACACCATCTCGCCTCTTTCCCTTCCTTGTCTATTCAAGTAAGGCGATTCCTCCACATTCTACCCCCCTCCCACTGTTAAGCAGTTGATGTCCCTCTGAGCCAGGGCATACCCGAACCTTAATCTATGTCAATTCCCGTTTTCTCCTTGCTCACTTCTCCCCAGGAATTCTCTGGACTTACTAGTTGGTCAAAGACAATTTGCAAGGGGGGGATATGAAGGGTCCACCCTTACAAAGTGTGAGGAGGTAGGGGGAAAATGGTTAGAGGAGATAAAGGAGCCCCAGCCCACAAAGGGTGAGCGGTTAGAACATTCCCTCCCCATCTCCAACACACTGTCTTGAGTTTTTCTGATTCTTTCTGAGCACTGACCCTAGAGGATCCCCTTATTCTGGACCAGCAGCCTGTCTACCCTGAACAAGGAGACCCTGGCACACTTACTTTGGCCATGACTAATGGTGAGAAATACTCCTGCGATTCTCCTGTTTGTGCTGGATTTCTGAAGGATTTAAATTCTAACTCTAGCTCTGAGATAGTAACTTAAGGAAGTGGCAGACTCTTTGAACAGATGGTCATCTATGGGCTTCCTTAGTCTCCACCTCCTCCAGCCCTCCCTTTGTCACTTTTCCCCAATCCTGAGCACAAAAGAGGAGGGGGCGTGTTTCAGGGGTGGGGCAGGTAGAGTTTTGGAAGTCTTTCTAGGAGGGGTAGTCAATGTAGGAGGAGACAATCCCTTGGCCACACAGCCTCACCTGAAGCTCCATCCTCTTCTAGTGTTTTACTCGACATCCAAACTGCCAAATATGTCATTTGGGGGATGGGGTTGGAGCGAGTGGTAGAGAGAATGGTGGGGTCAATGAAAAACTAGTTTTAGATTGAGGTGGAACTAGAATCTGATATTGGAGGAAGGGACTGGAGGCAGCTGGGGGAAAAACTGAGGTGTGGGTGAGAGTCAGTCCCCTATCCTCCAAAGAGTCCATGTGAAGGGGGAAATCATAATCAGAGATGTCATAGCATGGAGGGACCTAAGAAAGAATCTAATTTCTTAAGCAATGGGGAAACCCCAGGGTCACTTGCACAGTAAGGAGGAACAAATACTTATACTCGGGCCAAGTGCAGTGCTCCTTCCATGAGGCCAGAGGATAGAGAAGGCGTTGTTTTGCTTTCCGGCCTGTTGTGATAATTTACTCTCTGTCCCATCTGCTTCATGAGACTGGAGGGAGGCAGGCTGAAGTTTCTCGAAAAGTCATGTTATCACGTCTGACCTTGTAACTGTGTTTGTCAGAGAAAGGATTTGTAGGTGTCTAAGGGAAGCCCCTAGCCTGGTTCCCATTCTCTGGCTGCACCAGGGTACTCCTTTGGGTCCCTGCCATTCCCTCCTTTAACAGCCCCCCAGACCCTTCTCTTGGTTATGAGACCCAGCGAACAGCTGAGGTACAGAAGGTTGTACTAAGGTTCTATTTAGCAATAGCCGCTAGGGGGCAACATAGTGCACATTGCACTAGATTTGGAGTTAGGAAAAGAGTGCTTCAGATACTTAACTAGCTTTCTGACCCTGGACAAATTGTTTAACTTCTGCTTGCCTCAGCTTCCTCTATCCACAAAATGGATGTAATACTAGCCCCTATCTCCCTGAGTTCAAATGAGATAATATTTGTGAAGGGCTTTGCAAACCTTAAAGACCTATATATCAGTGGTATGAGTGGTCCTCAGGACAACCATATTAAGGGAGCTCGATTAGGATGACCATTTCCCCCTTTTTTATTTTATTTTTTCCACTTAATAGTATTTTACTTTTTCCAATTGCATGTAAAGATAGTTTTCACCATTCATTTTTATAAGATTTTGACTTCCAAATTTTTCTCCCTCTCACCCCTCTCTCTTCTCAAGAACCTCTAAGTGCTCATAAACATTTTTCCTTATGACTTGGACTGTGGAAAAATTGGGCAAGCCCACAGACAACATCTCAGAATATAAGGTGGTGTTAATGTTGAGTTTTTTAATTTTGTGAAGGTTTTACTTTTATTTATTTTTTGCATTCTTTTTTTTTTAATTGTGGGTTCCAAATTTCCTCCTTCTAACCCTTCCCTTCCCAATCGCAACACAAGTAATATGGTATCAAGCACAATAATGTTATAAATATATAACATATATAAATATATATAAAATAATTCAGAGTAATACTAGGAATCCAGTTAGTGAGAATAAAGATGGCATTTTTCCCATCTGAAAACTGCCTATGGGCTCAAGGTGGAGAGTCTCTGCCCTCCAGAGTCAGATCACTGAGGTGAAGGGAGTTTTCCAGGGTTACTCCAAGTCATTCTTCCCAACTCCAAACCCAGCCCTCAATCTCCCAGACCAGAATAACACAGAAAATTTCAGCTGTTATCACTATCACACTTTCATTAGTAAAAAGAGAGATCTACGAATCAAAAGTGATCTAAAGATGGATGGATTGGAAGGCTATATTTTCAGCACTGAAGTACCATAAATTGATATGAAGTCTACTTTTTTTAAGTGAAGTCAATTGACCATTGCCATTGAACTTTGGAAATCCACTGACCCCTTTCTCCACTAGCTTTTCGTTTTTTCCCCTTCAGAGTTTTCTTCCAGCACATTTCTCTCAAATACCAGGGGTGGATCATCTCTTGGGTCTCTCCCAGCTCTAATATTTTATGTTCCCATTCTCTGGTCTTACCACTACCTTTGTCCCTTGCACAAAGCAGAAGTTGGTCTCCCTTTGTTCTATGCCCCAATGGCCTTTTCTCCTGGCATTGCAAATGATCATATTTTAATCCCACAGAGAGCTGCAGTGAGGATTGACGTGCAGGTTAGTGCTAAGTCCATCTTTGCTCAGGTTAATTATAAATCTGGGAACCAAGAACATATCTCCACCATAGCCAGGAATCCCAGAGCCTTGGAAGCCCCCAATCAGGGAATGCCAGAGGAAAGGTCCCCAAAGGGCCTCTCATCTGATCCTGACCTGAAGCATCATGGCCTCTCTTCTGTCTCATCTCTCCAATGCCCATCCTGTTTAAGAAGTGACCAAGATACATATTTGACTACCTCCAGAGACAGGGAGCTCACTACCTATCCAAACTGCCCATTCCAGGTACTGGGGAGCTCCTGTTAGGAAGTTTTTCCTGATGCTGAGTCCTGCCCTTGTCATCTGGGGCTGAGGCAAAACCAGCTAGGTGCTTCTAATGAGGGGTTAAATGCAAGGAGGGGTGTAAAGGAATCAGCTCTCACTCAGGGTTAAATTTTGTCTCATCCTTCCCATCTCTCACTTGCATGGTAGCATTAATCCATCTATATATGTCTTTACTTTTAAACTCACTCTAGGTTGGAGGTTCAACTCTTCAAGAAAAGTTTCCTGAAGAGACCATGAGCTGAAGGGACCCAGAGCTTCCAGCTGAGAGGGGAGCACTCTCCAGGAAGGTTTGAGGAAAGCAGACTCTCCCCAGGCTAGTTAGTGCTGAAGAGGAATTTAGTCTCAGCTTTGTGACCTGGAAGAAATCATTTTATGTCTTTGGGACTCAGTTTCTCCATCTGTTCAATGAAGAACTAATCTAGATGATGGATTCACTTCAATCCTGCCTTTCCAGATTGAGAAACTGAGGCACCAAGAAGCAAGAAGGAACCTGCCCCATGTCACACAAGTGAGACACAAAATCTGAAGTGGAATCCAAGTTTTTCTTCGGTCCCAATCCCATGTTCTGTCTGTCACACTGGCTACTGATGTACCATCTTTGGCTGGTATCATAAGTCTCTTAGGCCTTAGTCAATAATGAAGGGGGAAGGGAGGAACCTGGTTCTACTCCCAGAGTAGGAGATGGACTATACTGGGTGGAAAATCTCCCTGGTAGCTAGGTAAGCTTTATCTTGCCTTCCCTACATTCCCCAACCATTGTTCTGGAACTGTTCTCATCTCACTAAGCATGGAAGGAATTCCTCCCCAGAAAAATTATCAGAAACAGCTTTCCCCATTGCCCAGAGCCAAGTTTGTTTCCAGCCCAGGGCAGGAGGCACTCATGCCCAGGAGAAGGGGGCTTGGCAAGGGAGGGAGAGGTTCATAATGAATGGGGAATCAAGGGTGACCTTGGCTGCCACAATAAGGTCAAGGAACTTAGCCTATCCCTCATCCCATTAGGAGAAGGATGAAGGAACCAGGGCAGCACAGATGTGAACTCCTTCCCATTCTAAATCAGTGGAGAAGTGATGGGGGTGTCTGAGAGGGGGAAGGAAATCTTATGAGCTGGTTTCCTAGAGAAGAGGAAAGAAATGTATATGTGCGGTTAATTAGGTCTTGTTTTTAAAGGGGACAGGACTAGGATTTGGAAGGACCTGAGGCCTCTTTTGGCTCCTGCCCTACCCAGCTGGCCATCTCCAGCCTCCTCGTTTTCCAGTGGAGCCTCCTCAGCTTGGCCTTTTTCCGAACAATCAGACTGGCTTGGAGTTAACTTCGTAAGACACTGAGGCATCCTAGAGTCTGATTCTCTGGCGGAAGATTCGTCTCCATCCACGCTGTCCCTTTCCCTTCCTTCTCAGTTCAAGGAAGGGGATTCCCCCACATCTAATCCCTGCCTGCCACCACCAGGTAAATGTAGCCTCTCACAACCATGCTTAACTAATTCTAACTAACTTACTAACCCATGCTAAGTACCGTTTCCCCTTCCTCCCCTCTCCCCAGGATCTCTCTGGATTTATCACGAATAGCCGATAGCTTCATGGTCGTGGCGGGGCGGGGGGAAGGTTAGAATGGGGGGATGGAGAGGGAGAAGATAAAGGTACCCCAACCCATACAGAAGGGAAGGGTAGAGCATCCCCACCCACTCGGGAGCACAGCCTTCTCGAGTCTCTGGGATCCTTTCCACGCACCAATCCCACAGGATCCCCCACCCTTGGACCCCCAGCCTACACCCTGGAGGACGACACCCGAAGCCTACACCCTGGACGAGGTCACCTGCAGCCCATACCTCGGCGCACTCACTTAGAGCATAACGGACTGTGAGAGATGCTCCTGCGGCCCTCCTGTCTGCGCTCGGACCCTGAAGGATGACTTCCGAAGGCCACGCAGAGATGGTAAATCAGGGACGCGTCAGATCCTTCAGGTGGTCGGGCTCCAGACTTTTTTGAGTCCCGAGCAGCCCCCCAGCCCCGCCCCGCCCCTCGAGCTTGCTCTCAGCTGGAGTACCGAGGGGGAGAGGCCGCATGTCAGGGCAGGTGCCGGCAGACTTCTTGAAGTCTTTCTGGGAAGGTCAGCCAATTAATCGATCGTTCGACCTCATTCCCACCACCTCAAGCTCCACCCTTTTCTAGCCTTTTCCCCACATCCAAACACCAAAAAGTGTGCCTTAAGGGATGACGTTGGGGTAAGCGATAGAGATATTGGGGAAGCCAATGGAAAAACTGTTTCAGAATGAACAAGAATATGGTGATGGCGGGAAGGGGTTGGGGACCATATTTTAGCGGGAAAACCGTAGCCTGGTCTAGGTGCGAGTCAGCCCCTTGGCCTGCAAAGAGGCCATCTGAAGGGAGAAATCCTAATCGGAGAACAGCAGAGCATGGAGAAACTTAAGAAAGCAACTGGTTTCTTAACAAGTGTGCAAACTGAGACCCTGGGGTCCCTTGAGTCTGAAGAGCTGAGACAGGACTGATCCCAAGGACAGAGGTTTTCCACTAAGTCCCAGAATGGGGACCCCAGGAATCCTGGGGCACAACCTCCCCTTGGACACCCACAGACCCCTTCCCTGACACACTGAGATCAAGGAAAGAAAGGTGCAAAGTCCTAGGATTCAGGCCCTTGGGATTCCATTAAACTCAATTGGAGGATGGTTGATGGAGAGGATGAGGGGGCATGAGCTCCCAGAGTAAAAAGAATGGATCTTCTTTTGCCACCTTGCCTTCTCTTTCATCCCTGCCTCTTGTTCCTTTCAGGAGGGGGACCTGAAGACTAGGACCCAAAAGCTGTGTCACTTTAATTCCCTGACCCTCAGTTTCCTCATCTGTAAAATGGAATCTTTTCCATGGAACTAAAAGTAAGGCATCGTGGTGGACCGAGATCCACCCTCTCAAAGTCAAGGAGACCTGGGTTCAAATCTCACCTCGCAAGTCACCTAACTGTTCAATGCCTGAGGTCCCTCTCTAAGATAGGGGTTCTTAACATGGGCTTCATGTGTCTCCCAAGGGGCCGTGGATAGATTGCAGGGAGTTTGGAGAGAAAAAGAGAAATTGAAGCTGTATTTTCACTGAATTTTAACTGAAATGTACTATTTCCTTGTAGTATTTTTTTAAAAAAAAATCACATTTTCTCAGAAGGGCTTCATCAGACTATACCCCAGGGAGTCAATGACACAAACTAGTTAAGGCGCAGACACCCTAGCCACCATTCCTAACTATTCCTTCTTCCCCAATCTTTCTCAAGTGCAAGAGCAGCACTCCATAAACCTTGGAGAAGCTGGAGAAATAAAACCCATGATCTCCAGGCAGAGGGAACTGAGTCCCAGGAGGGAGCAGGGCAAAACAGGCACAGCTCCCCTCCTCCCAAGCCCCCCACCAACCCAAGAGCCTCACATTCTGAGTCTGATTGCAGCCCTTTCATCTCCCCCACAGTCCTGACACCACCCCATTCCCCAGCCCCTGAACTGCCAGCTGTGTGACCCAAGGGCAAGTCATATCTCCACTCTGAATCTCAGTTTCCTCCTCTATAAAAATCAGACGATTATCCTTGTATCACCTGCTCCCCACTTGTTATGGGTGAATGACTAAATGACTGAGGAGACAAAGGCTGGGTCTTCCCAGCTTATCGATGTCTTTAGCAATGCTGGGCAACTGTCCAACAGACCAGGATCAGGTCCCTTCCTCACCTTAGGGCTGCACTCCAAATACAGGGAGAGAGAAATTTTATAGATGAAAAACACTCATCAAATGAGGTCAATTAATGAAAAGGAAGCAATACAATATTATGTAACCTGCCTTCTAATTGGAGGAAAGATTTGAACCTTTCCAAATTGGGAGACAAAGAGTCAATAGGTGTAATTTCCTGAATTCAGAAAAAGAGAGGTGTGTCTCTCCCCCCAAGTGTTTTTAACTAACCAATGGAATGTGGAAACACTCACTGATTGATCAGTACAGGGACAGTTTTCAGATAAGACCTTTAGGTTGCTTGAAATGTAGAATTGTGGGAAAGCTCCTTACATCATCCTTTGGACCTGGACACAGTTCTGGCCAGCATAATGTGGGTCCTTAGTCTAAGCAGCAGGGAAAGGTGATCTCACTTCCCAAACCTACAGGTCAAGATTCAAACAGTACAAAAAGACTTTCAATCTGCACAACTGAAAAAAAAAGTTTTATCCCAAGAAAGAATTTGGACTAGACCCATAGTTGAATAGAAAAGGAACTGAGCTAGCTCCAGAATTGAATTCCAAGATGGAGTCAGTGTAGCTCCCAGAGTTAATCCTTTGCTGTCCTCATTCTCTCAGTTCTCTCAATTATTCATTTTAATTGATGTTGGAATGGAAAACTTACTCCTCCCCTGAACCATTTATCTATAAGTTTAATCCATAAGGATTTTCATAAATTAGTGATCAGAATTAACTGTCAGCTTACAGATTTAGAGGGCATACTAATTTTGAGAAGGATGATTTACTTGTCACCAAGGTAATCAAGAGAATTTCGACATAAAGACAAACTTCATGAAACAAAGAGCCAAGGGAAAATAATACTGATCTTCAGTATTAACTAAGACCAAGTGTCCTTATATCCTAGGAGCCCACTCCCAATTTCCATTTGATCAGCATGTGCTGAATCCCAGATGCCTCCTGCAGCCCTCTGGTGCCAAGAAAGCTCTCTTGGGCATTCTGGAAGAAGTCTCATACTTAGGGCAGCTCTGAAGGGGGCTTTGTTTCCCTGGTTCCACATCACTTGTAGAAAGTTCCTAGAGAATTCTGGTAAAATCTGCCAGAAACAAAACTTCACACAATTCAGTACAGCTTCTTATATTTGGTTGACCAAACCTGAAACTTCTTATCAGACAAATGCTTTAAAAATGGGAAAATAGGATGTTGTTTGTAGGGAAGTACTTTGCAAACTTTAACTCCCTCTAGAAGCTGGAGTTGGTTGGATGAACTGTTTGGCCCTGACCTGTGGTAGAACCTTCCTAGCTTGTTCTGGTCAGTTGAGCCACAGGTGGACATACTGTACCTTGACCTCAACACAGTGATGTCATTTTTGTTCTTCTTCAAGTAGGAAAGACCACAAGCATCCAGGAGAGGAGATGCCTCTTTCCCCAAGGGTACTTCACCCCATGGAGAGATACACAGGAATTAAAATTTATTCACGTTCAAGTTCCTTGTGGGGGAGAAGGGGGCAATTGGATACATTTAGAGGAGTCATGGTCACCGCTCCTGGAACATACTAACATCTTTTTTTTGGGGGGTCACACTGCAAGAACTTTGGTGTTCTTAAGAGAAAAATAGATCCCTCACATTTGAAGCTTTTCTTTTTTTAAAAAAAAAATTATTATTTTAAGTTTTCAACATTCATTTCCACAAAATTTTGAGTTCCAAATTTTCTCCCCATCTCTCCCCTCCCCCCACTTGAAAACATCAAGCATTTTCATTACCCCTACCACAAATCTACACCCCCTTCTAACACCTCCCTTCCCTCATCCCCATCTTCTCTTATGTCTGTAGGGCAAAACAAATTTCTACACCCCATTACCTGTATTTCTAATTTCCCAGTTGTATGCCAGAACAACACTCAACAGTTGTTCCCAAAACTTTGAGTTCCAACTTCTCTTCCTTTCTCCCTCCCCACCCATCCCCATGGAGAAGGCAAGCAATTCATTATAGGCCATATATGTGTAGTTTTGCAAATGACTTCCATTATAGTCCTATTATGTAAGACTGACTATATTTTGCTCTATCCTATCCTGCCCCCCATTTCTTCTATTCTGTCTTTTGACTTTGTCCCTCCCCAAGAGTGTTGACTTCTAATTGCTCCCTGCTCCCATTGCCCTCCCTCCATCATCCCCCCCACTCTGCTGGTCCCCTTCTTCCCCACTTTCCTGTATTGTAAGATAAGTTTTTGTACCAAAATGAGTGTGCATTTTATTCCTTCCTTGGGCCAAATATGATGAGAGTAAGCTTCACATTTTTCCTTTCACCTCCCCCCCTTTCCCCTCCATTTAAAAGTCTTCTTTTTGCCTCTTTTATGAGAGATAATTTGCCTCATTCCACGTCTCCCTTTCTCCTCCCAATATATTCCTCTCTGACCCCTTAATTTTATTATTTTAGGTATAATCCCTTCCTATTCAACTCACCCTGTGGTTTGTGTCTCTCTCTCTGTCTCTCTGTCTCTGTTGCTCTCTCTCTCTCTATATATATATGTACATATACATATATATATGTGTGTGTGTGTGTGTTTGTGTGTGTGTGTGTGTATAATCCCTCCAACTACCCAGATACTGAAAAAAGTTTCAAGAATTACAAATATTGTCTTTCCATGTAGGAATGTAAACAGTTCAACCTTAGCAAGTCCCTTATAATTTCTCTTTCCTGTTTACCTTTTCATGCTTCCCTTGATTCTTGTGTTTGAAAGTCACATTTTCTTTTCAGCTTTGGTCTTTTCCTCAAGAATGCTTGAAAGTCCTCTATTTCTTTGAAAGACCACTTTTCCCTGAAGTATTACAGTCCATTTTACTGGGTAGCTGCTTCTTGGTTTTAATCCTAGTTCCTTTGACTTCTGGAATATCATATTCCATGCCCTTTGATCCCTTAATGTTGAAGCTGCTAGATCTTGCTGCTACAAGCTTGCTACTATCCTGATAGTAATTCCAGAATACTGAAATTGTTCCTT